>JAFBMP010000005.1:2716320-4074480 GCA_019976485.1 Apiospora pterosperma
GAAAAGAGTTAAGTACGGAGACTACAAGCGAAGCTGGGCACGGCGCGAGGGGACTTACAGCTTGAGCAGCTGGATGGCACGGGTGCCAGTGGCAGTGGCGCCACCAGCGACCAGCACGAATTCGCGGTTTGGCCTGTCGGCCTCGCTGGCGGTTTCGCCGGCACGGAGCTGGTCCAAAGAGGCGGGCACGCCGAGCTCCTTGAAAAGGCTGAGGGAGGCAGTGGCCACACCCGTGCCGAAGCTTGCACCCTCTTCAAAGGACATGGATTCGGGGATCTTGAGCAGGAGGTCGGCACTGGCGCCGACGTACTCGGAGAAAGCGCCCACGTCAGGGAGCAGCTTGTTCATACCGTGGACCAAGCCGGCAACGCGGTCGCCAATGGCCAGTTTGCCGGCCTTGAGGGCATCCTCACCCAAAGCCACGACGGTGCCTGCGTAGTCGTAGCCAATAATTGCGCCGGCAGCAGCGCTGTAATCCAGCATCTTGGCGTCGGCTGGGTTTATGGCGACAGCCGCTGTCTTGACAATGGCCATGTCGGGGGTGAGTGTCGGTAATGGCACATCGTACTTGATGTCAAGCTGGCCAGGGCCGGTCGCCACGATGGCGGTTTGCGTCTTGGGTAATGTTGAGGTCATTGTGGCGTTGGAGATGTTTGCACAAGTAAAATGGGTATAATATAATTCGACCTAGTTAAACACTCAAAGAATCAAATAAAGAAGATAGTACAAGCAGCATGCGGAACTACAACCGCCATACCAGGCGGGTGGCACTCTGGGCTGCCTTACATGTATAGCCGAGCGGTTGCTTAGAAGCACATGATGTCCGCTAACTGGGCAGGCCGTATTCGGTCCATCCGCCTTCCCAATCCAGGACATGGTGGCATGAGCGCAAGTCGGGAGTGTATTATGTAATGAAGTCACCGAATCAGAGCGCCGAAGCGTCGACCAATGAACAGCCGGGAAAGCCCGAATAATGGCCCGAAACGAAACCGTGCGATATCGACTGAGCCCATTCGAGGAGCCAATACATAGCACGACATAGTAATCCCAATCGTGCACTCGTCAACCCTAGCACAAGGTATGATCTGAACTCATTTACCGCGTATTTTGCCGCTTATCTCTACCCAAGTATGCAATTACGTCTAAATCTAAATTCTAATCGCCGTAACATCATGCCACCACGCTCGTTGCTGCTTTAGAAAGAGCCCCCCACCCAGCCCATTCATCCAAGTGGAGTACAGCTAGCTCTCGTGCCGTGTATCTTCTCAACCTCATGAACATTGTTGTGTCCCTTTTGATTTTGCCCCATCTTTGTCAGTCCATGAAAAATATTGTCCCAATAGGCTACGATTCTGTTCTAGTTTGACATCTCAGCCAGCAGCAATGGCGGTCACCGAAGCTGCTACAGGGTGTCCTGTCCCTGCTGCCATGCGCGAAGATGTGGACGCCGCCGAGTGCCCAGCGGCCACCATCACCCTAGATGAGTTTCAACAGAAGCAAAGGGAGGCAAATGAAGTCATTGACGAGTCCAAGCTGCTGCCAATTCCCAAGCCGGCACATGAGCACTTTTTGGTCTCATGGGCCACTTGTCGGACCTGGATCGCGTGCTGCCCGCCCGCTCCTACTGGAAGTACATGAACGAATATGCGCCTATCTTTCAGCTGGATCTGGGTATGACGCACCCCAGAGTCTTCGTGGGTAGCCGTGAGCTGGTGACCGAGATGGCCGACGATACTCGTTTCACCAAATTCACCCATAGACTTCATCAAGAGATGCGAGCCGTGTTCGGAGATGGCTTGTTTTCTGCCGAGTCTACTGATCCGGCTTGGTGGAAAGCCCATCGCCTCCTCGTGCCTGCACTGGGCCCGGTGGGTTTGAGTAGGATGTTCGATGACATGTGAGTTCTCATGCCCCTCTCATGATAGAGACGCCCTTGTAACACAGAAGATTTACAGGCGGGATATCGCATCTCAACTCGTCTTAAAGTGGGATCGCTTTGGTCCGAGCAGGGAGATTGAGCTCATCGATGACATGGCCCGCCTCACCTTTGACACCATCGGACTATGCGCATACGGCTATCGTTTCAATGAGTTTTACAACGAGGAGACGCACCCCCTCGAGAGGCAATTGAAGGCAGCTATTGTGGAATCGGGCCGCCGCGCTAATCGCCCCGACTTGATGAACCAGTTCTACTACTACAAGGACGAAGAACAGAGACAGGAAAATATTGTCAACATCCAGAGGCTGTGCAAGGCAATCATCCAGGAGCGGATAGACAACCCCAAGCCCAACGCCAACGACCTTCTCAACGTAATGATTCATGGCATCGATAAAGTTTCTGGAGAGAGAATGGCCATTGAGAATGTCGTTTACCAGATTCCGACCTTGCTGGGCGGTGGTTACGAGACGACAAGCTCGACCCTATGCTTCATCTGGTACTTCCTGTGCAAGCACCCCGAGAAGCTTCGCAAGGCTCGCGAGGAGGTTGACGAGATTGTAAAGGACAAGGTCGTCACCTACGACATGCTTCGAAAGCTGAAGTACCTGGATGCATGCATGAAGGAAACGTTGCGCATGCAGCATCCCGTCACGCTCTTCACCAGATTCTCCACCAGGGATACGGTCATCGGTGGCAAGTATTTCATCAAGAAAGGACAGATGGTGTCTGGCATCTGGCGCCACTTTCATCGCGACCCCCAGACGTGGGGAGACGATGCCGACGAATTCCGACCGGAACGCATGCTGGACCAGGAGTTTTCCAAGATGCCCCCGAACGCCTGGAAGCCGGTGAGTAAAATAGCTTCTCTTTTACCTCTATGAATTGGGGCTGACAAGTTGGGGGGGACAACAGTTTGGAGATGGCTTGCGAGCGTGCATCGGTCGTGGCTTTGCTGAGCAAGAGATCCTTATTTGCATGTCCATGATTTTGCAAAAGTTCGACATTGAATTAGTCAACCCTGATTACGACTTGGAACTGACCGGTCAGATGGGTGTGAAACCAATTGACCTGAAAGTCAGGGTTCGTCGACGAGCAGACCGGACTCTAACGACTGGCATTCCGGGAGGTATATCGATCGAACCAACAGAGAAACCGGCTCAAGCACCCCAAGCCCAATTGAGCGCTGCGGAAACAGCAAATCTAAAGCCTGTGTCTGTACTGTTTGGTGGGAACCAGGGAACATGCGAGAGTCTTGTTCAGTCATTCGCGACAAACGCTCCGAACTTTGGGCTAGAAGTCACCAGCATCGAAGACATGGACTCGGCCATCGAGAAGCTAGCCACTGACAAGCCAACCATCATTGTTACCCCTTCATATGAGGGTCGCCCGGCAGATAACGCGGCAAAGTTTGTGGCGTGGATCGAGAAAATGGCGGCATCGGGATCCAAGCTCCCGAAGGGCTTCAAGTTCGCCGTGTTTGGTGTCGGTAACAGCGACTGGGTCCATACTTTCCACCGGGTACCGAAGCTGGTTGACGAAAAGCTCGCAGAGATCGGAGGCGAACGCATCATGGAAGCCGGGTTCGCCAACGTCAAACGCGACATGGTCGGGCCATGGGATGCGTGGACGGAGAAGCTGTGCCTCATCCTTTCGGGCGGCAACAAGAAGGCGTTGAAGCACAGCGTCGGTGTCGATGTTCAGATTGAAAACGGCATGCTGAAACTTCCCGACCATGTACTCGAGGGCGAGAAGATGACACTCGGTGCCGTTACCGCGAACCGTGAGCTGGCTGATGCCTCGATGGGTACTGCGAAACGCCACCTCGAAGTTCGTTTGCCAGCCGGTCACGAGTACAAATCTGGAGATTACTTGGTTGTCCAGGGACGCAACCCAGACGAGATTGTCAACCGCGTGATGAAACGCTTTGGAATCAGTGCAGGTGACGTAATGCGCGTTACGTCAAGCAAGAAAAGCTTCCTTCCCGCTCATCCTACGGCGGTCCAAGACTTCCTGCAAAGAAACGTCGAGCTTGCCGTGCCCGTTACCAAGAGACAGCTTGCGGCCCTCGCCTCCTATGCGGAAGAAAACAGTGCCGAGAAATCGCGACTGGAGAAAATGCAGGATGACGCCATCTACCATGGACTTCTCGACAAGAGATACTCGGTCATCGACATTCTCGACGAGGTGCCCGAACTCAAACTGCCTTTCGGGGTTTACATTGACCTGCTCATCCCGTTGTCACCGCGCACGTACTCTATCGCCTCGTCACCCCTCGACCCGCAGAGCTGCTCGGAAGATGGGCCGGTTGTGGCACTGACCATCGATGTTTTCGATTCCCCCGCGACAAGCGGACACGGCCAGTTCCGCGGTGTCGTGAGCTCTTACCTTGCTGGTTGCCAGCCCGGCGACCAAATCCCGTGCCTGGTCCGCCAGACCAAGGTCCCCTTCCAGCTGCCTGTGGATACCAAAACTCCCGTCATCATGCTCGCGGCCGGTAGCGGCATCGCCCCCATGCGGGCCTTCATCCAGGAGCGCGCTGCCCTCAAGCAGCGAGGCAAAGAACTGGGGCCGGCCTTGCTTTACTTCGGGTGCCGCAACCCCAACAAGGACTACCTCTACCGAGCCGAGCTGGAGGCGTGGGAGGCGGACGGCATTGTCGAGGTCATCACGTGTTTCTCGAAGCCCAGTGATGGTACGACGGGCCGCCACGTGCCCGAGGCGTTGTGGGAAGACCACGAGCGGGTCTGGCAGCTCTTCAGCGAGGGGGCGAGAATCTACGTGTGTGGCAGTGCCGCTCGACTGGGCATGAGCTCAGCCGAGACATGGAGACGCATCTGGAGAAAGCAGACGGGGAAGAGCGAGGTCGAGGCGCTCGAGTGGCTGGAAGTGGCCAGGAATGACCACCGATACACTAGTGACGTATACTAATCATCTGTACGTGGAATGGCTCGTGAGATTGGCTTAAGAGAGAGCGGGGGGAGGGCCCTGTGCGATTTGGATTATGTATGATGAGTATAACACAGTTTGAGATTTAATTAGTTAGAGTATTTTTATTTCATGGCTTGCTCTGTCGTATCTGCTGGAACAGTAATATCGACATGTGCAGCTCTGGTGTGCCCAAGGCTGAAGGTACGACGACTACTCAGGCCATGGACGTCGCCGGTCCGCCGGAAGCCGTGATAGTTTGGTGATACTGTGGTAACAACCGGATGATCACGCTAACCTCGTACGTAAGCTTCCGGTGCTTTTGTCATTTGAGGGATGATGCCAGATCGGCCAATCATCGAACGTGGCGTGAAATGAATTCTCCTGTTTTGGTATCAATGGCAGGTCCGTGCTCCATCGTATGATGATTGGTCGATGAAAGTCGCCGATTCTTTGCATATTAAATGCACCGAAACCTTTGCAACTGACCGGGGAAAGTTTCAGCCGCGGGTGTGTGTGGGTAAGTCTCAAGCATGGCGGTTCTGGCGACGTGCCTTTCAAAGCGATAGACGCTGCCGGACTATCCAGGATTGCAGTCATATATACATACTTACACACACACTTGACGACTGGGGAAGAAGACTGATTCTTGCTACTTGTGACCACCATACCTCCACAAACAAAGAAACATCCATACAATGCCGGCCACTATTGAGCTACCCCTCGTTGACCTGGGCCCATATCTCAACCCCAAGGAGCCTGGCGACAAGGAGAAAGTCATCCAGCATGTCAAAGATGCTTGTGCCAAGTTCGGCTTCTTCCAGGTGAAGAACCACGGCGTCCCCATGGCGTCCCAGAAGGCCCTCCTCGGGAGTTTAGACAAGTTCTTCAGTAGGCCCAGAGAGGAGAAAGTGAAGCTCTCTTTCCTCAAAAGCCCTGGTCGCCGAGGATACGAGGCGTCGGGCATGTCTCTTCGTGACGGTGATGCCCTGCCTGACTCCAAAGAGGTGTGTTTCTCCCCCAGCCCCGGCTTGCTACGAAAGAACCCGTACCGGTGCTGACCGGGTATAACAAGGCTTTCTACATCGGCCGTGAGGATCCCGTCGTTGAGCCGCCGGGATTCTACTGCCCCAACGTCTGGCCCGACATGCCCGAGGAGGATTTCCACGGCCCCGTCTGGCAGTACTACCAGGATACCTCCCAGCTCGGCAAGGTCATCTGGGAGATCCTGCTGCAGGGTCTCGGACACTCTCCCGCTCTCATGGACGAGTTTGCCAAGCGCCCCATCATCCAGATGAAGATGATCCGGTACCCGCCGTCGAGCAAGACCCTGGAGGGCCAGTTCGGCGTGGGCGCGCACACCGACTTCGGCGGCGTCACGGTCCTGCTGCAGCAGCCCGAGCGCGAGGGCCTCGAGGTGTGGGTCGAGGAGGAGAAGGCGTGGCTGCCGGTGCCGGCGATCGAGGACGTCTACGTCATCAACTGCGGCGACATGATCCACCAGTGGTCGGGCGGCCAGTACCGCAGCGCCGCGCACCGCGTCATCAACAAGGACGACCACGAGCGCCTCTCGTGCGCCACCTTCTGGCACGGCGACTCGCACGCCACGAACCCGCTGAACCCTAGCGACCCCAACAAGGACACCGTGGGCAAGCTGCTGTTCAAGCGATTCGGCAACCAGTTCTCGCTGAACAAGGAAGTCTTCACCAAGGCTTAGATCCGTAGCAGGGCGAGAGGTCGCTTGGTGTAGATCACGTACTTCTTGTAGAGAAAGTAGCTAGGAATTGACTGGAACGAATCTAAATTTGTCATCCGCAAGAACCCGACCTGTAAAGCACCATCGCATCGTGACCAGACGCTGTTTATCCTGTAGCCGCCAACAGGAACACCATCTTATTACACTTGCGCTAGTCTATTCTCGTAGTATCCTTGTGATATCCTACCTGGATGAAACGACGGATGTAAGCCAGATAAAGAAGCAGAAGAGAGATTAGGCAAGAGTGTGAGGTCATAAGGATCCGGACTGAGCGCTGCAATCTTACAGCTGTTGTCTCTATGAGCAAGAAGACTCCTCTCGAGGAAGAAGAACCACCTCGGCTATCGTACTGTCGTCTGTTCATCTATGCACGTGTCTATCCTCCAGCATATTCTCTAGTAGTCCCTAGCAGGTTCGGTGGAGAACCGAGACTAGATCCTCTCTGGGTGTGAAGGGGCCCTAGCCCCTGACTACTATCCACAGAGGTTTACCCCATAGTCTTGCTCTACCTACCTTCTTTGGCCTAGTGTCGCCGTTTGTGTCATTGTAGCTGGTCCCATCGTCATAAGGCGATATTTCCTTGAAGGGCCAAAACGGGTTCCCACGTCGGTGGGTATATCCTTACCATTTCACCCTAGGAAGGGTCTGCAAGCTTCATCCCTATCTTCGCTTCTGTCAGCCGCGTACCCTCGCTAAGCCGTAATGCTTGTCATATTCATCGATGATTACTGGTGGCGGATGATGCCCCTCCTGTACCTGGTTATGCAACGGGTCTTTAGCGGCAGGTCGTCCGCGACAAATATAGAAAAGGTTGATTCGTTATCTATAGGAACATTGAGTAGTATGGTACGTGATCAAAGATGGTGTCGCATACGACCAGAGAAACAGGGGTGACATGTGCTGGTGTATGGAACTTGGTGGAAGTAATAAAGTATTATCTAAAATGCAAAGCAGACACCGTCTAAAGTGCTATATAAACAAAGAAATATATAACTAAGCACCGTGGTCCCTCTGAGGGGCCATACCCCTGACATTACTGCGACCTATGGTCTTCTATCTCGGACTGTCCATTCATCCAGTCCAACTTCCCTCGGTTGTTCGCCACTTCGTTCTTTGGCCAAATCCATACTGAGACTCCTGTCCTGTATTGCGGTGCAGTCGTATGGTACCTATTGGCATATCGCAGCTTGTGCCCCTACGGAAGCCTCCGTAGTCACTTCTACGATGGCCACCGCACGTCGGATCGGGCTATGCATTGGTTACCCGTCGAAAATAGAGGTGGCAGGATCTTCTTGACGTCATCCAACCTCGAGCAGCGCGATGACGCGCTTTTACAGTCCTGATTAAGATTTCCCTCAGTACAGTCTGTTATACTTGTGCAGAGGAAATGCGGCTCGGACGTTACAGTCGGACGTTACAGTCGCATAGTCAGTACCCAGGGATTGACATGGTCATGGATCCAAGCGATGTTGAGCTGAAACAACATCGATCCACTAGCGTGGGCTGTATACTCGGCAAGGAGAGTGATCATGTTGACCATGTATCGTGTGCAGAAGAAAATAATTATGGGCTTCTTGATTTTGGGGGAGTCGTCATGGGTTCAAAACCTCCCAGATGATGAATGATACACCTGTGACGGCCCCGTTTTCAACATCAGAACCGATGAGGCTCACATGGTGATGCTGTCTATGCTCTGGCCTACACTGCGTTGGCGCTACCTCTGGCGTGCGTCAGTCCCTTTGCTCACGTGGCAGGGACTCGTGGACCTTTTTCAGATAGGGTTGGACGGATGGCTAATATGTCGAATAGACAACCCCCTGGTGGCTCCGAGTCGTGAGTAAACAGTTTCATAAAAACGGCACTCTATCCAAGACGAGATGCCACGATAGATAATATTGATACTTACTGAAGATGCTGGTAAGCGAAACCCGAATACAGGCTGAATCCAACTGTTCTATTAACAGCAGATCTATCTTATTATATCTTGATATCTGAGAGTTCGGCAGTCTGCCACCTTCCACACAGATAGCTGATATACCAAACTTTATCACTGTATCTTATGAGTATTAGTCGTGGCGAGGCGTCGCCATCTATAGCAATAGTATACTAAGCCCAAACATGCCCTTCTACGTGATCTGGAGCAGTTGGTTCCGGGATAGCTGGTGGTAAGTAGGGTAACTACGGTGCCTCCAAGACGTTATCAAAGCATCCGGGGCCGCGGAGCTGTGGAGGGTTGCTAGTTCAACGTCATGATAATTCATAAAGTGTATAGTTATACTATTAGTATTGCGAGGCAGGTACTCGACTCCATTTGATTTTCTTCTCATTCGGGAAGGAAGAGCTGGATCACTGGTAGGAATAAAGGCTGTCCAACCAATCAGCGGGCGCGTCCATTGCACTTAAGGCCCCAAACACATGCCCCAAATAGGAATCTGGTCCCATCTGAATGGATGGATGTTGTTTTATCAACAGACGAGATCCCGCCACCCGGGAGCCACTGTGGCTGGTGTGTGACATTGTCTTAGGTAATGACTAAATTACCCCGCGTTATGGTTATCTGCCCCCAAGCTTAGTGGATGGAGCTGAATGGGTCAGCGGGTTCGCTAACTGGAGAGAAGATACGGAGTAGAGAGATGAAGAAAGGGAAAACAGGGCAGTAAGTAGGCAAGGATCGGGGGGTTTGGGGGGATGGGCACGCGAGCAACAGGATTGAACCTTTTATCCCTCATCTATGATTGTCCCTTTATCTCAATCTCACCTTGTTTACTATTTCATACGCATTCGACAAATCTTATCTATATCCCTCCGCGATAAGTCCGGAGCTAAGGACCAATTGAGACCTCGAAGGCTCCTCCAGCATGATAAGCATTTCCCAGGTCGAGTGCCTTGCATTTCTCTCGTCCCTTTCCTTTTGATAAAGAGAAACCGAGGGTAGGCGCGACCACTCGCAGATCCCGACCTCAGCTTTCTCCAAATTCCAACCTAACGAGTACTTACTTGCTTAGTTACCCCAATTTGCACGGCAATTCAATGGATAGGAAAACCTCCATGACCAGTGCCGGCGGTGCTAACGCCGATGACGCGCTCGCCAAGATGGGCTACAAGGTGAGACCTTCTTCCTGACCTGGCACGGAACCGCGGCTAATGGAAAAGAGCAAAGGCAGAGCTGCCGCGTAGCCTGAGCATGCTGTCGGTGCTCGGCCTGTCCTTCGCCATCATGGCCGTGCCCTACGGCCTGAGCACCACCTTTTACATCAGCCTGGCCAACGGCCAGTCCGTCACCGTCATCTGGGGCTGGGTGCTGCTGTCGCTCATCTCCACCGCCATTGCCGCCTCCCTCGCCGAGATCTGCTCCGTCTACCCGACCGCCGGCGGCGTTTACTACTGGGCCGCCCTGCTGGCCTCGCCCAAGTGGGCCCCCATCGCCAGCTGGGTCACCGGCTGGCTCACCCTTGTCGGCAACTGGACCGTCACCTTATCTATCAACTTCGGCGGCGCCCAGCTGATCCTCAGCGCCATCTCGCTCTGGGACGAGGACTACGTCGCCACCCCGTGGCAGACCGTCCTCATGTTCTGGGCTGTCATGCTGTTGTGCTATCTCATCAACGTCTTTGGCTCCAAGTACCTCGACCTCATCAACACCATGTGCATTTACTGGACTGGAGCATCCATCATCATCATACTGATCGTCTTGCTGGTCATGTCGCCCGAAAAGCGCAGTGGCGAATTCGTCTTCGCTCACTATGATGCTTCGGCTTCGGGCTGGCCCTCGGGCTGGTCTTTCTTCATCGGACTACTGCAGCCGGCCTACGTCCTCACTGGCTACGGGATGGTCGCGAGCATGTGCGAGGAGGTCCAATCGCCGGAGCGCGAAGTGCCCAAGGCCATCGTGCTTTCGGTTGTCGCTGCCGGTATAACTGGCCTGATTTACTTGATACCCGTGTTATTTGTGCTGCCCGACGTTTCCATTCTCCTCGATATCGCCAACGGACAGCCTATCGGCTACATCTTCAAACAGGCCACTGGCAGTGCCGGCGGTGGTTTTGGACTGCTCTTTCTCATCTTGGGAATCTGGCTCTTCGCAGGAGTGGGGGCTTTGACGGCTTCGAGCCGGTGCACGTATGCCTTTGCCCGTGACGGGGCTATCCCCGGCTCCGGTCTTTGGAAGAAGGTGAACAAGAAGTTTGATATCCCGCTGTGGGCTCTGACCTTGTCCGCCATCGTCGACTGTCTCCTGGGACTCATTTACTTTGGGAGCAGTGCGGCGTTTGGCTCCTTTACTGGAGTGGCTACTATCTGCTTGTCCACATCTTATGGATTGCCCATTCTGGTCTCTGTTTGCCGCGGAAGGAAGCAGCTTGCCCACGCGTCTTTCTCACTCGGGAAATTTGGGTTTGTTATCAACATCGCCACGCTTCTGTGGATCGTGTTGGCTATCTTCCTGTTCTGCATGCCAACGAACCTGGCCGGCCTGGACCCCGAGACTATGAACTACGCCAGTGCCGTGTTCGCCGGCTTTGCCGCCATCAGTATCATTTGGTACTTCATCTGGGGGAGGAAGCACTTTTCTGGGCCTGCAATTCTGCAGTCCAGCCTGGCGGAGGGGGGTGTTGGTGTGGTGAAGGGACAGTCGGTCGATGTTGAGGCACCTTCGGATGCCCATATTGTGGCTAAACAACTCAGCGCCGAGAAACAGTAGATGATTACTTGCTGAAAATCATCATGGCAAGTAATTTGTACATAGAGGCTAGACCATTGCTGCGTTACTGGATATCACTGAAGCGTCATTCCTTCGCATGTATATTGTAATAAATCACTAACACTTGATGGCTTTGTACCTCCGGATGCCTTTGAATATCTTGACGATTTGTGAAGACAGAAGTATCCCGTCGCTATTTACATGATAATAGTTACTTAAGCATTGCGCCAAGGATTGAGGAGTAGTTCCTCGATGCATCCCTATGACGCAATAGGGCTGATCGAAGCTTATCGCTGCTAGATCGACCGTTTCCTCTACAGTTTGCCAAGAAGCGCGGGAAAAGCTTCGGCTGTGTATTCTCATAGGTCAGAGATAGCACTGCTTTGAGGTGGCTGACGTAGGTCTGAACATGATGGTGATTGATGATTGGGCTGGTAGAGCATAGGTTATCAATCCCGAGACAATGATGTGCTTTGAGCGTGTATTTACTTGAGTACTTAGATATGCTTGTCCGCCACCCCTTTGCCATCCGTTACCGTCCAACGTATTCCTTTACCATAAAAGAAAACACGAACCAAGTGATCTCGAACCTAAAATTATGTCAGACGTATGCAACTCCACCCCCTGTCATCAAGTTCGACACCAAGAACAGAATGCCGAGGGCTTGACTGACACAATTGACCTACTTCTGACTTCAGTCTTCGACGGCCACCACGTCTAAGCGGCAAAGCATCGCGGATGCCATCACTCCTAGCGGCGCAGACCAGGCCGAGTTCGGGCCCGCAACGACCCATGGCGCCGGGACCGGCAACAAGACGTCGGAATTCCGAAAGGGTATGCTCTGCTCTGCTCCGTCCTTCCTCAATGGGATGTAGCACTAACCACCAGCCCCTGACTAGACTCGATACGAGGCTCGGCCGTCGAGGGCATCGGGAAGGTGTTGCACAACGACAGCCTGATCGCGAAGGGCCAGGACCTGAGGAGGAAAGAGGGCTGGGAGGGCTGATGCCTGATGCGGCGCAAAAAGCCAAGCTAGTTGCGCCCAACCCGTTTCTCAAAACACATCAAGAAAGTCGTCCCACGTGGCAAAAGTTTTCATATGTCGGCGTGTACCAGGCCTCGGATAGGTGGCCTATTACGTATAGCTCATCTCCCCCATGGAGTTAATTACTACGTATGCGGGAAGGGAGGTAAATCGTTACTGAAATAAGATATCGACAAGCGGGCCGGATAGCCCCTGAGCCGTGGTTACATGACTCGCGTTCTCGCCGCAGTGCAGCTTTCTTCCAGATGGGACAGATTCCCATCTGGCTCAGCTGGGGCTGGAAATGGATATGTTACTTTTTTCTGTGGATACCGCTCATCAAACCGCACCGCAGGGGATGTGGGTGGGAGATTCTGCCGGGCTGACCATGAAGTCGTCGTAGGCGACCAAGTTGCCCGCGTGGGGGGTCAGCTGTGCCGCACCGGCAGTGTCCTTGGTGACTGTGAATCGGGTCGAGTAGCTAGAGAGTGGGCGGTAAATGAATGCGTCAGTGGTCCGTCCTACCGAATTACTCGACGAGGGGGGAGGCGTGACTCACTAAGCCTGCGAGCAATTGCCGCCGTCGAAGGTGGTCTGGATGACGCCGAGCACCTGGTACGTCTTCTGGGCCGTGGTCTCCGAGTCGACCGTGGTGGCGTTGGGCAGGTGGTTCCAATGCTTGTTGCCGGCGGTCGGTAGGAGCTCCTGCTTGAGCGCGACGATGGCGTCGGCGCCAGTCGCCACGTTGCTGAGCACTATCAGCTGGCCCGCGGGCGTGAAGAAGTCGGTGAAGGTGCTCGTGGCGCTGGCATCCTCGGCCGAGGCGTAGAGTCTTGAGGGGCCGATGAAGCCAGATGTCAGCATGGGCCCACGCGCTCCCTCCGCTCGCAGATATGCACTGACTCTTCCAGGTATGCTTCGAATGCCGCCTCAACACCTGAAGCGGCGGCATATCGGGACATCTCCACTGCCGTGACGGCGCCCACGAGGGGTAAAGAAGCGATAACGTGGCTGATCTTCATCTTGAAACGGTCTTGCGACTAGTGATATATGCGAAGTGTGGTAGTCAACAGGAGAGGATGTATGTAAGTGCCTCTGTCCCAGCTTTTATATTGGTTATTTCTAGGACAGCTTCACTCCTCATGTGCTAACAGGGCTGTCGGCTTAGCTCGTAGAGGGCGCCACTTGGTTTACCTTGCCTTCTCCATCTATGTGTCGCTCTACCGTATGTATGGTTCAGAGAGAGAGAGGACTGCTCGTTCCCCCACTTCGTCTTCACTCATCCCACAAGGCGCGGTTTCCCCTGTTCTCTTTTGTTACGTTTCCAAAATATTGTAAATCTAGTCGCCACCTGCTTGAGAGCTATGTGGGCTACCACGTATTGGGTGGTTCCATAAGCTCCACAAACATTATCTGTGTATAGTGCATAATATCTCGTTGCCGGAATTGCGAGATCTGCGCTGCGACATTGTATCTACGATGATTCGAAACACGATCCGGAGTGGAGAGAGAGTAAAAAACAAAGTACCCGGCAGATTGGGTTCGTCAACCAAAGGCAGGCCCCTAATAAGTTACCTTGCGGTGTTCGATTAGGGTCGGACGTCCCATGTCTCCAACGCGAGGCCCGAATCGGACCGCAAATCCGATCCTGGGCGACTTGCGGCGGCCTGTGCCGTCCTCCACCAATCGACCTCGCTGGTTAAGCAGATTAGATGTTAGTCGGTTAGGGGTGTCTGACTCGTTCTTATTGTCGTCCAATGAAGTTACCTTGTCAGACCCGCTGAACCGCGCTTTGGTCTCTTCTCTTCTTCTGTTCTCGTTGTCTATCGTGGGTCGCCGTTGGAGTGGCATGGCAGCGGTATACGATTTCCATTCGACCCATTCCGTCCCTTCTGCGCCGTTGACGTAGGCCTTTGCTGTCAGCGTGTAAAGAAATGCTCAGCATCGACTCCCCCGATACATACTAACTTCAAGCTGGGTTTCACCTACAATCGATCAAACAAGCTATACTGCCTCAAGCATTCTCGCCTTGATATAGGGGGCGGCAATTCCAGCCATCTATTCCGGCCTTTACTGCAAAGAGAGTTGATACTGGCTATACTGGATTACTTACCCACTTCTCCGCTTCCCCTATGCCGACTCGTGCGTGTAGACTAGTAGGGCCGCATTGTCCTGTAGGATCCTCGCCTTGAACAACGTGACTAACCAGTCTTCTCCGGGAAGTAAACAACGTCTCCTCCAGGGGTCATGTTACCTAATCTGTCCCACAGCGTTCGCGCTCTGATATAGGGGTCAAGTTGCCAATAATTGTCCTTGTTAATCTGGACCGCCAACTCGTTCCTCTGCTTTCTGGCGTTTTCGTCCTTCGGGTTACTGATCCATTGGCGTGTCGCCTCCTCAAAGTCTCTGGTGAGGGCTTCTCTCGCCGCTAGGAGCTGGTCCCTCTTCCCGGTATCGCGCATCTTCGCGTTCTCGTCTGGAACAGGCTCAAGGTACGTATACTCCCAGGGATCCTCTCCGCCCAGCTCCTTGGGCCACCGTGCCATATCAATGTGCTCGCTAAGCTCCTTCATGTTGGCGGTGAAGAAGATCTTGCCGGCGATCACAGGATCAGCAATCCAGGTGCTCACCAGCTTCCAGATGCCTGGGAAGAACCATGGCGCCTTGTGGATTATGATTTTCCCCAGCATTTCGGGATAATTCGCCTCGAAGCATTGGATGATGAATTTCACCGGCACATAGTCCTGGATACAGTCAGCGATGAGGAACCACGGGCCCTTCAAACCATGAGGTATGCCACGTACCAGATTTCCCAGTCCGAACCCTCGAAGATCAAATACAATAGCCTAAAAGCCCCAGTCAGCGTTTCTCGAGAGATAGAGGCTCCAGGCTTGATTTGAGGGGGGGATATGTACCGCAGTATCGCAAGGAGGTGTGAATGCCAGCCGCGCCGTCTCAATGAGGTACAGAATCCAGCGCTTGAGAACCTCTTCCGACTGATCGCGGTGGAATTGCTGCCGGACACGTACGGTGCATATGGGACGTCCGCTCTTATCCACTCCGCGGACCAAGCACTTGCCAGTGCGCATCTGGAACATGAACTCCTTGCCGCGTTTCCGGGTCTCAGCGTCTTTGGAGGACTCCTGCTCTAGGGCCAACGCCTCGCCGCCGCTCAGTATCTCCTCGACGTGCATCACTTTGGTCCGCCAATGTAGGCACGAGACCAGCATAGCCACGGCTTTGTCGACATGCCATTTTCGCGCGCGGAGGAATCGCAACATGACCGCGTCAGGGTGCTCGACCTGCACCATTTTCCAGATAGCAGACCTGATTTCGTCTTGATTCATTTCTGCATCCGTAGACTCTTGGTGGGCCACGTCAACCTTCGGATCCTCCTTCAGCGACGAATCGTCGACTTCGTCGGCAGCACCAAGGCCTGGGTCGTGTGAGCCGCATCTCCTCAACACCACGGCCCACATCTCAGCCAATTTTGACTCCTGTTCTGCGGTTAGATTCCCGCGTCGTCCCTCGAGCAGCGCCATAATTCCGATCTGACGACCTAGTGAGAGTAATGGGGAACAGGGCAAGCTTGAGGTAAGGGTATCGACTCAAATCTGTGAAAGGGGGATGATCAAGTAGTGTAGTAAATGAGATCTAAAATAGAAAATAACTCCGGTGGTGGACAACGACCAAGATGACGCGTTCAGGGATCTACCTAGTTGTGTATGTGGTTTGCGGAGCCTTACGAAGCCCAACCACCCACAAGAAGAATAGGGGGGGGTGACTGCGGGGAAAGTGTGGCTCTTTTGAGAAGCAATGTCACCCAGCTGACCGGATGGCTCGGCCGAGGCGCAAATCAAACTACACAAGTTCCCCGCAGGATTCACTCGCTGTCGTCTGGTGTCTCGTAAGCCCTCGTCAGCCGAGGCAGGCAGTTAGTTAGATGCCTTTACCCTAGGTTAGTATGGTATGGCTGACCTGACGGGTCGCTACTAGCGTGTACGGACTTACTTACCACTTTCAACCATAAAGGTCTGTAGGGGATAGTCTAAATCCCGATGATGATATCAACATCGGGTGGCTTCAGAGTCAATGTTGCTCGGTTAACCTTAATTCCCAACCGCGCGATGGCCGGGGAGGCTTCTTGGGACGACATGAATTCTCGTCGAACAAGCACTTAAGGACAGTCCTTCCCTGAAGTCGTGACATACAGTTTCTTTGATCTCAGACAAAGCCTTTGTCACACCTCCCGGTGAGGAAAGCCCCAGAACATTGCATTTAGTATGTTGAAATACAGTGACCGCGTTTTGATACGCCCAACATGCGGACTGTGAGAGGCTTTGTCTGATGTTTCGTATCACTGCACATTCATGCTCTGCATAACTGTATATAAGCCAGGCAAGATATCCCAGACAGACAGCATGAAGCAACATCTCACGACCATTTCACCAAAAAAGAATTAACGAATCATCCTTGGCAGTACTTGCTTGGTCACCACTCACACCACATCCACGATATATTCCGCCATGGACGATTCTCGACCACATACCAGCCCGGGGCCACCCAGCCCCATGAATGAGTGGGATCAGATAATTCCGCCCATGGAGCCGGGCCCCTCGAGCGCGCGACCGTCCAATGGGGCTAAAGGTAGAGACTCGAACAAGATGAAGAGAATCAGGAGCTCTTCGTTCGCCGAGCGATTCCAAGGGACGAAGCTGGACAACGCACTTAGTAGCATTGGCCGAGTCGCTCGGAACCTGATCGATTCGAAATCTTCAGCCCGCGACGGCTGCCCTAAACATGGTCTTGAGATATGTCTTTCATGTATGTGCCACATCAATATCGGTGGCAAGCTAGCAAAGAATAAAACTAAGATAGACGTGACTCACAAAGTCGACGCGCCCCCCAACATCCAAATAACTCCCGTTTTCGGCGAGGGGGCGCGATTCGATCCGCTGCACGATTGGCAACTTCGAGCCCCGATCATCTCGGGGACTGCCAGTTCGACCAAGCTGCCTGCCCATTTCACCAATCCCTCCAGAAAGTGGTTCTCCTACTGCTCAAGCTGTGGAGTTACTTATCTCGTGGGCAAAGCGGGACAACCGTCTGCGGCGGACCATCCATCCCATGCTAGCACCGGCGAGGGCGAAAGGACCATCTGCGCCTATGTCGATGCGGGCGTCAACGAGGACAGCCTGGGAACACTGGTGGGCAACTCATCCGTGTTCTTTGGGCCCAAATCGACGTACAACGCGCGGTCCGAAGGCGTGTACGACCTGGCGCATCAGCAATCGATTCAGATCGCAGCCCTTCGCCGCGCACTGCGGCTCACGCCGATGATCATGCAATGGCGGAAGGACCTTGTGCGGAATCGGGCCATCAGCAATTCGCACATATTCCTGTGGAAGAGCTGCACGCAGTTCCGGCTTTTGATCTTGTCTCGTATGGAGGTCGTCACCGAGTGGCTGGCGTTCGACCGGGACGCGAGGGGACAAGGCCAGTTAGACCCCCAGGTCGAGGCCGATCTGCTGAAGATTGACGAAGATGTGACGCTACTTGCATCACAAGGTATCGAGGTCACATTCCTCCCTCTCCCAGCCTTCCATAAGTATGAGCCTGAGTATGAGTTCTTTTACGATAGGTTCATGTAGGGGATAAGGTGGTCAGTGCGGTCGGTGCGGTCGGTGTACTTACTGCCACAGTGGCAGAATGGTTGGTTTCCCTTCCAGCGTGGGCATCGTCAGACTCGGCACTTAAGTAAGTAGGAAAGTAAGTATGCAACAGCTAGATACGAGTAGGAAATGAAGTAATCTAGCGACTGTAGTAGCGAATCTGTACGCGATTGAGGTTGTATCTTCCGTCCCCAGTATCCGTACTCCGTAGACTTCTTGTAATAAATGTTTCTTCAGGCCGGGCCAGGCGAAAACCCCACCTTGCGCACACAAAAACCTTCAGTCATGATCAACCAGTTCTTCCTTTCTCCGACGACAACGAAGCTAACAACACAACAACAAAAGCAGGGAATCCCTTTGCATCACTAATCAAGTACTTGGTCATTCCCACAATGGCGGAGCATCCATCATTCACCCTCGCAGGCCTTTGTAAGTTGGCATGCTTCTCATCTGTGTCCCCCCCTTTGTTTGGCGCCCTTGACTGACTCGTGGCAGTGGCTGTCGGCGGAACTATGGGCTACGTCCGAACCCGATCAACCCCGTCTCTTGTCGCCGGCATTGGTCTGGGCGTCTCCTACGCCTATGCTGGTATGCAGCCCGCTTCTCCTTCCTCCACGGCCACTGCCGCTGATCACGCAGCTCTCAGGCTACCTCATTAAGCAGAATCGGGACTACGGCACAGAGCTGGCCCTCGGCAACTCGGCCCTCCTGACTGCGTCGGCTGTCCCGCGCATCATCAAGACGGGCGGCCGCGCGCCCGTCCCGCTCGCTCTGGGCACGGCCGGCCTGCTGGCCAGCTACTACTATGCCCGAAAGGTCCGAGAGTTCAGGTACGGTGTTTAGCCAATGGCGCTGCGCTATCTTGTGAACAGCGCTGGATCGGACGTAGTAAGTGGTGGAGGTGATAGGATGTAAGATATCATGTACTTTTACCAACCACTCTTCTTGAATTTACCCCCGTCTATCAATTGGCGTGCGCCGTGCCCTAGCGAACACCCTGGAGACTGCTTGACCCGTACTCTTCGTTTGATGCAATGACTATCCGCTAGCCGTCCATTGTGAGTAGAGGACATGGCTTACACTGTCATGGTTCAGGTCAAATGCCTACTAGACATTCATTGATACCACTGGTAACCGCCATCCTCAACGATGGGCTTGTGTTCTCGTAATTAATCCTACACAGTCAATGCCGCCCAGCGCAACCGCATTGTCCAGATATTGACTTCAAACACCGAAAAACCCCATTATCTCGGACACTAGCACACCTGGAACCTGTTCTGGTATGTAATGTCCCGAATCAACACTGTGGCCTTCGACGGACACATCCGAAACCTTCTTCCACTCTTTGACAGCATCGAAGCATTTCTCGATGACACCATGCTGACCCCACAGGACCTTCAGCGGGCAAGTGATCCTGTTGCCCCTCTGTAGGTCCTCCCGAGCCTCCTCCAGGTCCACCGTCGCAGCGGCACGGTAGTCGTTG
The DNA here is from genome assembly GCA_019976485.1 of Apiospora pterosperma. NCBI lineage: Eukaryota > Fungi > Ascomycota > Sordariomycetes > Amphisphaeriales > Apiosporaceae > Apiospora > Apiospora pterosperma. Next base: position 2,735,819 of record JAFBMP010000005.1, read on the forward strand.
CACATGGCATGCACCGTCGCCTCGTCGCTCAGCGCCCCGACGTACCTCTCCCAGCACTCGGGCGCGAAGATGCTGGCGCCGCCCCCCCTGGCGGCCGCCCAGGAAGGCCGCGGCGAACCCGCGCGGGTCGGCGAGGAGCATGGTCTCGGGCAGCGGGGCGGGCTGGATCAGGGCGAACCAGTGGAAGTAGCTCTTGGCGAACTCGAACGTCGTCGCCTCGTACATGGCCAGCGTGGGGCAGATGTCGAGGAACAGGGCGGCCCGCACCCGCCGCGGGAAATCCACGCACAGCTTGTGCGCCACGCGGCCGCCGCGGTCGTGCCCGCACACGAAGAACTGGCCGCCGCTGCTGCCGCCGTCGCCGTCGCCGAAGCCGAGCTGCGCCATCACCTCGGCGCAGTCCCGCGCCATGGCGCTCTTGGCGTAGGCGTCGACGCCCGCCGGCTTGGAGGACTGCCCGTAGCCCCGCAGGTCCAGGAGCACTACCGTGTAGGCTTCGGTCAGCTGGGGCGCGACGCGGTGCCAGATGTGGTGTGTCTGCGGGAATCCGTGCAGGAGGAGCAAAGGGGGCTTGCCCGAAGAGGCATCGCCGCTCTTGAGACCGAAGATGTCGACTCTTGGGTCGGTCTGCGTGGTGATGGTAAAGGACTCGAACTTGTCCATCGTGATGAGACCTGACTGGAAACGATGGAGTGCAGACAGTCGTGTACAAGGCAAAGAGTTAGCCGAGGCGAGGAATGGCTGGCAGGAGCTAGAAACTGTAATCGTGTCTGCCGTCGATCTATATAGGCCGGGATTCTATTGCGGGGTCTAAGGGGATGTCAAGCAAGCTAGATGCTCGATGCGGGGCTGCCGCGCCCTTGATGATGACATATCCGATGTGCCCGAAGGCGTAGATCTTCAGGCCTATGGCAAAGGGTTGGATCGGCGATAGCGTTTTCCAGTTCCACTGATTAAATAACTGCATGCCAGTGTGGTCTGTCTATCTTTTGAGGCCGAGTAGGGCGCCCTAACGGAGTTTCTACCGGCACTCAGGTACTTAATTTAAGTAGCCCGGCCGGCATCAGAAGTGGAGCTCGTCCGGGTGAGTCAAGACGCCGGGACGGACGAGATAAGGCGGTATGGTATGATCGACAGTGGCTCAACAGTTCTTCAATACGTCTCAAGGAGAGGGAGATGACGAAATTCTGTTCTGCAGGAGGACTGGTGTGGGTATCTTGTCGGTGAGTACGGAGTAAATGGAGGAGGTGATAGTTGGTCCACAACTCACTTTCAAGATGATAAGGAGTGAGACAGACACGTTTGTCACTTGGCTTTGAAGGTTCCATCCGCGCCATCCCCAGGCGATAGACTGTGCAGAATGCCAATAGTAGCTGAATTATAGAAAATGGCGAATGATTTTGCAAGCCAATGAGATTGCGCTGTAACAGCAGTGCCAGGGCAGCGGTGGGATTGTTTCCGGGGCCCCGCGATTTAATCCAGGGCCCGACTTTAGCACTCGACTAGTACTTACTTAGGCTTGGAAGTTGGGGGCTGAATCAGTAAGCTGGAATGACTACACCGGGAAGCTGCGGGAAGCGACGGCTCCCCGCATTACATCCAGAACGCTTCACCGTCCATTCCTTCTATCAGCAACCACGTGTAGTGACAATAGTCAAGCCAATTACCACCCTCGAGATCCCATCATGGCTTCGGATGGCCAGACAAAGCAGCAGAAGCCCGTCATCATCGTCGGCGGCGGCCTAGCTGGCCTGGTCGCCGCCTTCGAGCTGGCCGAGCGCAAGGTGCCCACCCTCATCCTCGACCAGGAGAATGAGGGCAACCTCGGCGGCCAGGCTTTCTGGTCGCTCGGCGGCCTGTTCATTGTGAACTCCACCGAGCAGCGCCGCATGGGCATCAAGGACTGCCGCGAGCTGGCCATGCGCGACTGGCACGGCTCCGCCCGCTTCGACCGCGAGAAGGACGACTTCTGGCCGCGCCAGTGGGCCGAGGCCTTTGTCAACTTCGCCACCGACGAGATGGAGTCGTACGTCAAGGCGCGCGGGCTCGGGCTCATGGCCAACGTCTCGTGGGCCGAGCGGGGCTCTGGCTCCGCCGAATCCCACGGCAATTCCGTGCCCCGCTTCCACATCACCTGGGGCACTGGCCCCGAGGTCGTGCGCGTCTTCGCCGAGCCCGTCAAGGAGGCCGCCAAGAAGGGCGTCGTCGAGTTCAAGTTTCGTCATATGGTGGACGACCTGATAGTCGACGACAGGGGCCGCGTGGTTGGCGTCAAAGGCCGCGTTCTGGAGCCCGATGACTCGATGAGGGGCGTCAAGACGTCCAGGAAGGTCGTCGACGAGTTCGAGATATACGGCTCGGCCGTGCTTGTCTCATCTGGCGGCATCGGTGGGAACGTCGATGCCGTCAAGGCCGCATGGCCAAAAGACCGCCTTGGACCCCGCGTGCCCGAGAAATTCGTCATTGGCGTGCCCGCGCATGTCGATGGCCGCATGATTGGCATCACCGAGAAGGCCGGTGGAAACGTTGTCAACCGAGATAGGATGTGGCACTACACCGAAGGACTGACGAACTGGAACCCCATTTGGCCAGGTCATGGTATCCGCGTTCTGCCAGCCCCGTCTTCCCTCTGGCTAGACGCAACCGGAAAGCGACTGCCGCCGTCTCTCTACCCGGGCTCCGACACACTGGGGACGCTGAAGCACATCTGCAGTACTGGCCACGATTACACGTGGTTTGTTCTAAACCAAACCATCATAGCGCGCGAGTTCGCACTGTCCGGCTCGGAGCAGAACTCGGACATTACCAACAAGAGTATCTGGCAGCTTCTCACACGCATATTTGGCAAGAAGGGGACCAAGCACGTGCAAGACTTCCAGAACCACGGCGAGGACTTCGTCGTACGCGATAACTTGGAAGATCTGGTGGCCGGCATGAACGAGCTGGCCACGCAGTCCGGCGGGCCGCCGCTCGAGTACGACAAGATCCTCGAAGTGGTCGAGACCCGCGACGGCCAGATGGACAACGCGTACTGCAAGGACGGCCAGGTCATGATGATCCGCAACGCCCGCGCCTACTTCCCCGACAAAATGAGCCGCGTCGCGCCGCCGCACCGCCTCCTGGACAAGCGGTACGGCCCGCTGATCGCCGTGCGCATGAACCTGCTGACGCGGAAGACGCTCGGCGGGCTCGAGACAAACCTGAGCAGCAACGTCATGAGGGAGAACGGCGAGGCCTTCCCCGGTCTCTACGCCGCTGGCGAGGTCGCGGGTTTCGGCGGAGGCGGCGTGCATGGCTACAGCTCGCTCGAAGGCACCTTTCTCGGTGGCTGCATCTTCTCGGGCAGGGTGGCTGGCCGCGCCATGGCCGACGAGGTGCTCGGGAAGCCTGCGGGGCCCTGAGCAATAGCGAATCCCCTTGAAATTGTGCGGGATGCTTCTGTCGAAATTGATTATTGTTTGTATTAACTTGATTATTATGTAACTATATCGTCAGTCTTTCTACGCTGGTCCATCAATCCCAGGTCAGCGGCGCCTCTACGGCGGGCTGTTCAGTGACCTGTTCTAGTCCTGTATACCGCCACCGCGATATATATGTATCAAATTGCTTTTTGCCATTGCTCGTCGCATAAACGCCAATAACAACGCCTGGTCGACAGTTAGTCCGTTGGCCTCATAATGATATTTCGCCTACAGCCAGGGGAAAGACGTACCTGAGTAGTATGGAATCATCTGATTCCCTCTGCAATGCCCGAAGACGGTCATCTCTATATCGCCTTCTTCTGAACCACGGGGAACAAGGCCGGCGGAGAATGCATAGTGCGTCGTGTTCAAAGCTTCGACTTGCAGACGGATGCGCCCGGCGACGGCGCCATCCGGATCCCACCACTCCTCAGGCAGGGGGAACCGCTCATCTACCCACTTCATCCTCTCGGGCAGGCGAAACATGGTCGTGCTGATGCCCCTGAACCGTATATGCGGAGCGAGTCCGACCCCAGCGCCGGGGGCGCTGCCGTTGGTCCTGAGCATGGCCACGCCCAGGTCGAAGTGTTGCGACTGGTCCTGGAGCGCCGTCACGCCCACCTCCTGGTCCTCGCGCGCCACCCGCGCGCCCCTGCCCTCGACGTCGACGCTGAACCGGAACCGCGTGTGCGCCTGCTTGCGCGCCACCAGCGTCTGGCCCCAGCCCCGCGTCGAGTCGCCGTCGAACCCGGTCAGGTTGAGCCGCGACGCCGTCAGCCGCAGCGTCCCCGGCCGCTCCGCCGGCGACACGGCGTAGTGCTCCGCCACCGGCAGGCGCCAGTGGAAGAGGTGCGGCGGCAGCGCGCTGCCGGGCGCGAAGTCGACGGCGTCATCCGAGCCGACGCGCAGCGGCGCGCGCTTCGTAGGCGTCAAGGGCGCGAACGCGTCATCGGCGGCGACGGCGGGCTCTGGCAGCGCAAAGTCCCCGTCCATGGTCGCGGAGATGGGCGCGAACTCGGGCCAGCCGCCCGCGTCCCACCGCACCGGCGTCAGCACGGTCTCGCGGCCCATGGGGAAGTTGGCGTTGTAAGGGTCCTCGGCGTAGCGGCCGCCCGCGCGGTTCGCCAGGGCCACGGCCCACCACTGGCCCGCGGCGTCCTGGAACAGGTCCGCGTGCCCGACGGCTTGGAAGTACGAGGACGTGTCCCCGTACGCCGTCAGCACGGGGTTGCCCGGGTGCGGCTCCCAGGGCCCCGTGACGTCGCGCGCCCGCGCCATGACGGCGCGGTGTCGCTCGCGCGTCCCGCCCTCGGCGAGCAGCAGGTACAGCCACCCGTCCTTCCGGTACAGGTGCGGCGCCTCGGGCGAGGGAAGCCCCGTGCCGTTCCAGAGGCGCAGGTAGGGCGCGGGGCCGGCCTCGCCCGTCTCCAGGTCGATGGGCACGTGGTAGTCGTGCGCGCCGTCCACCGAGCCCGTGAACCAGGCGGTGCCGGACTCGCCGTCCCAGTACGGCGAGGGGTCGATGCCGGGGAAGTCGAAGTGCAGGGGGTCCGACCAGGCGGCCGAGTCGAAGGGGTTTCGGGTTGTCAGGGCGAAGTTGTCCCAGCGCGTGGAGTTCTGCCCCGGCAGCGCCTGGTCCGCCAGCGTGGTCAAGATGTAGAACTGGCCGTCGCGGTAGCGCAGCGCGGGCGCGTAGACGCCCCCCGTGGCGCCGCGGGCCAGGAACGCCAGCGAGGGCAGCTGCTCCGGCCGGCTGAGCGCGTTGGAGACGTGGCTCCAGCGCACCAGGTCCTGGCTCGCGTAGATGGGCAGGCCCGGGAACATGAGGAAGCTCGACGTGGCGCAGAAGAAGGTGTTGTTCCATTCCGGCACGAAGGCACAACTGGGGTCGGGGTGAAAGCCGCTGAATATGGGGTTGCTGAAGGTCGCGGCCGAAGCTATCGAGCCTGCGACCAAGAGCTGCAGAGGTCTCGTTCCTAGCGAAGGCATCTCGACCGTTGGGCCGTTTCTACTCAATCTGGATCACTCTCCAAGTCTCCTAGAGCAGATCTAAAGCTCATCCAACCGACTGAGATTCTGCAAGCACTTGCCCTTCGCTCTGCCAAGTGATTAGTGCAGGGGTGGATAGTTGCATGCAATGTTCGCTCACCTACTATCCGTGCTTTACTCGGTTGCCATCCGAGTCATCGGTCAATATGCTAGTCAGGTGCCGGGTTGTGTCCTATGTGAAGAGATGATGTACTTGTGTAAGCCAGCCATCCTGTCACCACTGTTTCGAAGCGATGCGAAATGGGACCGAAAGCTGGAAGTCAAAACCACATGAACGATATCGGGGCTCATGGAAAGAATCTAGAGCCGCGGGGTTTGACCTAATATTTCCTCCCATCTTGGTGGCCAGTTATGCCCATTGTCTCGCATAGGTGCAGGCTTTAAATGGATGCGAAATAAGTGCGCTGTAGAATGTCATGTCAGCCTGTCATGTTCTCTCCTAGTGTTTCTGACAATGTTTCCATTGTACAAATCTACTCGTGGATAAGGTGTCGAAATTCAACAAGTAAGAAGAGGCGCGATGACGGAGTGGTTAACGTGATTGACTCGAAGTACCGACATCAATTTCCTTCGGGAGCGCAGGTTCGAATCCTGCTCGCGTCGTTTTTTTTCTTTGCGAGTAGTATAAATACTACCCAATGCTTTATTCTTTGATTTGTTTTTATACGTTAGTTGAAGATATCATTATTCCTTCTCTTTTTACCGAAATCGCATAGTGACTTAAATCGAATACATTGCTCTTCCCGAATTTCAAATTGCGACAGAGTAAAGTGTGGCTGACCTCTCCGAATAGAAATAAACTGAAGCTGATACGGTCGGTAGGCAACAAGCTGGCATCCGACCAGTGTAGTAGGCCCTCCTTTCTAATATGAATAGCCATAAGCACACCATCTTCCACCAACCAACAACCGACCGATCGTCTCAACGATTGGATCCATTCGAAAGCAGCTCGGTTAGCTCAGTTGGTTAGAGCGTCGTACTAATATTCTCTGTCGAGTATACTAAGTAATGCGAAGGCCATGAGTTCAAGCCTCATACTGAGCAGCGTCATATCTTTTTGCTTTTTCTCCTCCCACCGACCTTACCTTTTCCACCGTTATTGTCAGCGAGTGGCTCACCAAGACAAGCTGTTGCTAGCGCCTGATGAATCGACAGGCAAATAAATCTATTATTAGACCAAGTTGAATGGAATCCATGCCTCTCCTCTCAGCTCAGCCGGCTGCAGCGGGAGGTTGGTCGGCGGTTCTTTTTCTCTCTCTCTCTCTCTCTCGTTATTCTGTCAGACCTACTGCCTTGTGTATGCATGCTCTAACCCAGTTCAGACGATTTGTTCAATAGTTTCTATGCCACTTCGCCTACATCTTTCACACGCTTACTGAGGACGAGACACTCTTCTATGTTGGGTGGAACACCAGTCGGTCTATCCCGCTAAAGAAAAAGTAAAAAATAAAACAGGTCTTCCCCCAGACCGGAAAAGGACCTCCTCCTCAGAGTAAATGAATTCTTGAATCCTGTCCAACCTCGTTCCCGATGCTGTTGCTATTCTTAATCATGCGCCGCCAGGCTAGACTCGATTGAGGAGACTGCCCGGCTCGTTACCCCTGCATTTGACGGAGCTGAAATGCATCTCTAATTTCGCCGTAGCACCAGAGGGTAATCATCTACTGCGCAACGCTGGAAGCTGACAGGTCCAATCCAAGCCCTTGGATGACACATCAACCGACAACGAGACCACCATGTTCACCGCACTCCAAATGGCCTTACTAAGGGAGTAAGTAAAAAGACCAGAAGACCAATGCTTGGTGGGGCGACGAATCACACGCACCCCCTGATCGAGTGCTGTATATTCGGCCCCAGGAGCTCATTCAGCCTGGTGGATAGACTTAGTTCCTCGAACCTAGACCTAGGGGGAGGACGCCATCGTCAGCAGTTCTGGGAGAACAAGAGGTATGAGCACTAGTGCTTCTACCGCCGCCGAGAAGTCTATATAAGTCAGGCCCGCCTCCGGTGCCAGACACCTTCTTCCCCTCGCTCCACAGTCGCACCCATATCGCCAAGATCCTCAGGCTTCTCTCCGGATCAACATGAGACTTCATCAGGTGCTACCAGTGCTGGCTGCCCTTCTGGGGGCCTCACTCGCCGAGGCCAAGTCCGTCTTTGCTCACTACATGGTCGGCAACGTCCCGAGCTTCTCGCAGGCCGATTGGGAGAATGATATCGCCGTCGCCCAAGCCAGCGGCATCGACGGGTTCGCCCTGAATATCGCCGCGGGCGACACCGCCAACAACCCCTCGTCGATTCAGAAGGCGTTCGCGGCGGCCGAGCGGAAGGGCTTCAAGCTGTTCTTCTCCTTCGACTACGAGGGCTGGGGCGCCTGGAACGCCGGCGACGTCACCAACTACATCAAGCAGTACAAGACCTCGTCCGCCTACTTCCTCCGCAACGGCCAGCCGCTCGTGTCCACCTTCGAGGGTGTCCATAACACCAACGATTGGCCGCAGATCAAGACCGATACCAACGCTTTCTTCATCCCCGACTACTCCTCGCTGGGTTACCAGGGGGCCGCCGCCGCCCCCGGCGTCGATGGCCTCTTCAGCTGGGATGCCTGGCCCGAGGGCGCCAGCGACAAGAGCTCCCAGGTCGACAAGGACTACGTCGGCGCCCTGGGCGGCAAGCCCTACATGATGCCCGTGTCGCCGTGGTTCTTCACCAACCTCCCCACGTACCAGAAGAACCGCCTCTGGCGCGGCGACGACCTCTGGTACGACCGGTGGCAGCAGGTCCTGGACGTCAGCCCCGAGTACGTCGAGATCATCACCTGGAACGACTACGGCGAGTCGCACTACATCGGCCCGCTGTACCCGGCCGAGTACCCCGTGTTCGACTACGGCGGCGCCCCCTACAACTACGCCGAGAACATGCCCCACGACGGCTGGCGCGCCTTCCTCCCCTACCTGATCCAGAAGTACAAGACGGGCTCCGCGCCCATCGCCCAGGAAGGGCTGGTCGCCTGGTACCGCACGCAGCCCGCGGCGGCCTGCGACACGGGCGGCACCGTCGCCAACGACGCCAGCTACCAGACCCCCCTGCCGCCGGCGCAGGTCGTGCAGGACAAGATCTTCTTCTCGGCGCTGCTCGGCTCGGCCGCCGACGTCACCGTCTCGGTCGGCGGCGTCGACCTCGCCGGCGTGGCGTGGCGCGACACGCCCGCCGGCGGCTCCGGCCTCTACCACGGCAGCGCGGCCTACGGCTCGAGCCGCGGCGCCGTCGTCGTCACCGTCTCGCGCGGCGGCGGCCAGCAGCAGGTCGCCCAGGTGCGGGGCGCGTCCATCACCGCCGACTGCCAGGGCCGCGCCGAGAACTGGAACGCCTGGGTCGGCAGCGGCAGCGGCAGCGGCTCGGGCACGGGCACCACCACCACTCGTTCCACGACGACGACAACGCAGCCGCCGGGCACCACCACCACTACCACCACCACCAGCAGCCCTCTCCCGACCGGCGGCGACGCCTGTATCCAGGGCGAGGGCGACGGCAACTTCGGCGGCCTTTGCTCCTTCGCCTGCCATTACAATTACTGCCCCAGCGACGTGTGCCGCTGCACAGCGCGGGGCGCGGCCGTCAGCCCGCCGCCCTCGACGGGGCAGAAGGGCTACCCCAACGTCAACGTGTCGGGGCGGTGCGGCTACGTAGGCCTCTGCTCCTTCGCCTGGGACCACGGGTACACGGATAACCTCGCCGCGTGCGGGTCGGATCCAGCGGGTGCCGCGGGCTGCTAAGGGGCGTTTGTATCGATGGCCGTGCAGAGAGGTTCAGCAACATAGATACATACATCTGTAGAGTCGTAGCCAGATATTCCTCTATGCTCTACTAGTTTGGATGCCAATGTGTTGATGCGACAGATACTAGACTCATGCTAGCCCTATTGAAATGGAAACCACCAACCAGGTCTCTCTTGGCCGGTCTTCGATCTCATGTTTTCTGCCGTCGTCGGCAAGATCCTCCGATGGAATTCGCTGGGCACGCTCGGTAGCCTGAGTTGAACTACATCGTCCTTCTCTTTTCTCCAGTCAGTGTCTTCTGTTGTTTCGGGCCGGTTACGATCCTCTTCTCGATGCCCTGAAACTGCCACCGTAATCTACCCCCAGTACTCGAATGGATAAAACATCTCATATACACCATCGCGGTCAAGTTCTCAGCTGGGATGGGCCCGACTGTTTGTTATCCGTGCTCTCTCTGGGGCCTCCTCCCCCCCCTCTCCCCGCGATGGTTTGAGGGAAGATCTTGGCTGAGGGTCCAACCAGGCAGGGGGGGCACTTTAGCCTCGAAACAAGACCCAAAATATCTGCCAAGAGCGCACGCTACGACAGCGTTCGTGCGCGAAACATATTTCAAACATATTAATGGACCCATGGCATGCCTCGCCGCCGGAGATTCCCATCGTTAACGCTGTGGATGCCGGCGGGGCCGCCGTGGTGGCCACACACATGCATGCCCCCTCGTCCAGCTGGAAACGTGCGCAGCTTTGCGGCTATTCCTGTATAGGCAGTGCCTACCTGTGACCCAAGACCCCCGGCTCGGTACTTTGGATTAGAGATGGCTGGCTCCTCAGAATAGCAAACACGTGTGCCTCTCTAGCCTGCACGCCGGGCCTGCGGCTGGTTTTGCTGGACGACAGCCAGCCACCGGATATCCCCTCACCAACCCAACGTCAAGAGAGCCTCGGAGAAGAAGCCATTCAGGTCGGGATACAGTCATGCATAATCGTAACACTAGGGATAATGATACATTGAACGCCACGTAGCCCCGTAGACCCTAGAGACATCCGGGCTCCTATCACGCCGCCAGCCGAGCCAGAGCCCGCATATGCCACAGCTCCTCGGCGAACGTGCCGACCAGGGCAAAGGTGCCCGCCAGCACGGCGAAGAACACGGGCTTGTAGCGGCCCCAGCAGAGCTCCCAGAACTTGGTGTACAGGTTGATGCCGTGGAACGCGAGGCCGAACCCTTTCGTCGTCGCGTCGTCGTAGCGGAGGCCGTGCCAGACACTCGCGCTGGCGGCGAGGACGAGGACGCAGAAGCTGAGGAGGTGCCGCAGCCTGTTTACGAGCCTAGAGGGCGAGGACTCGCTGTCGAACGACAGAATCCAGAGCGCGAGGAACAGGTGCAGCAAACCCCAGACCCGCGTGGTGGCCCCTAGAGGTGCCGTGATCGGGTGCTTCCGCATCAGGGAGGAGGTGCCGATGAGCGCGGCGCCCAAGCCGACGAAGCTAATCGACCACCTCATGCCGGTCAGGCGAATACCCTCCCGACTGTGATATGTCTCTCACGTCAGCATTTGTATTTCTCTGTCTCTCGGTTGGGATTTCACTGCTATGCCTTTTTCTTTTGGGGGGGGGGGAAACGTACAGGTCGCAAACCGCATCCTCGAGCCAGCAGGACAAGACGACCATAGCACACGACCATATAAAGTTGGACCCGGCCGACAGAGCCACGAGGCCGTAGATGGAGGCCAGCAGCAAGAGCACCGAGCGGAAAACCCGGCCCCTCACTCGTCTCCGGGCCTTGCGCTCCGTCTCCATGGCAGTCCGCGCCGCCTCCTTGTCGTACGGCGGCGGCTGGCTGTCGCTGCTACTGGTACCACTACCGCTACGAGCCTTCTCTCCCCCAACAACACGCGAAACGATGCTACCCCCGCGGCCCGGCGTCGCGCGAGCCTCGAAGACGGCCTCGAGCGCGCGCAAGAGCTGCAGCGCCGCCAGCGCGAACGCCAGCGCGCCGACCCCGTGCACCGCCTCGCTCGCGTGGGCCCGCTGCTGCGGTTTCTGCCGCCGCTGGTGCCACGCACAGACGTGGGCCGCGGACCCCACGACGGCCGCGAGCAGGCTGCAGGCCCATGCGGGCACGGCGCGGACGCGGCGCCAGAAGCGCGGGAAGGCGTTGTTGTAGAAGGTGCTGAAGACGGCGATGACGAGGCACAGCACCGCCAGCCGCAGGGTGTGTTTGGCAAAGGTGTCCCAGGGGAACCCCCGGACCTCGACCGAGTCGAGGAGCCGCGTCGCCAGCTCCGGCGAGATCAGGCGGCTGTGGTCGGCCCAGTGCTCGATTGCGGCTTGTACGACTTTTGCTTGGCGGGCTGGGAGCTCGAGCGGAGTTCGACTTCTGGCTGCCGTGTTCGCCATCGAGGGAGCAGGTAGGTAACTCTGTGGTTGGATGTAAGTGCATATATGTGTGCTGTTAGCCGTGAATAATGTCCTTCCCAGGCTGCCAAAATACGTTTCAGCTGCGAGCCAAGCTGCTATGCATTATGACGACTTGTGCCAAGGCGAGAGGGGCTACATGAGCTTAATGGGGAAATTTTGCCAAGCTGCTAAACTTTAACGACCGCCCCTTGCTTGAGAGAACTTCATCTGATTCGTTATATCGTTATTCAACGCACTCTATGATATGCCATGTACAACTGCTGCATATTCTGTAGCCATGAAACTAATACACCTCGCTCGTTTCTCATGTCTAGCTCGATTCGACATGATCAGCCTTCTCATCCTTCGCCGAGGAGTACTCCTGGGGCATAGCGATAGGTCGCGTCTTAGCAAACTTCACGGCAGCCCAAGGAGACGGGGCATCCTTGAACATCATATCAATCTCCTCGAGGTTGCGGCCCATAGTCTCGGGGAACAGGAAGTACACCGTGACGGGAATGCATGCCGAGATGACGGCAAAAACAATGTAGTATTGCCAGCCGATAGTGTTAATGGCGACGGGCGTGACCATAGCGACAACAAAGTTCCTAAGGATGAATTATTAGTTTCGACTTGTCCAAGCATTCTCCAAGGGTGGCAGGCACGTACCAGAGCCAGTGGTTGGCCGTAGAAATGGAAGACATGGCCACACGGAGCCGAATAGGGGCGATCTCGGTGCAGTAGAGGAAGTTGGCACCGAGGAAGCCAATGGGGACGAAGGTATTGTAGAGGTAGATGAAGCAACCAGCAGCAATCATGGCGGCTCGGTTGTCCGAGGGGAAGCTGGTGGCGACAGCCAGAGAAATCATGCAGCAGGACATGCCGATGCCCGAAATGATGAATAGCGCACGACGGCCAAAGCGATCGATGGTGAAGAAGGCCACGAACGACGCGAGAAACTTCCAAGTCAGAGCGCCACCGGATAGCACTCGAGAAAGCTCGCTACCCAAGCCGAGGTTGTTCTGGAACAGAATAGTCGCGTACACGCTGATAAGGTTGCTACCCGACATCTGCTGGTAGAACTGGAGCAGGATGCAGAGGATGAACCGATACAGCAGCTTATCTTCGCCCATCTTCAACATGTCCGTGAGCTTCACCGCGCTCCTGCTGGTCTCCTCAAGGGAGTACTCAATGCCCGAGATCTCCGATTGGACCTCCATCGACTCCACCGGGTAGCCCCGTAGAGTGGCAACAATTGGTCGTGCCTCTTCAACGCGGCCCTTCATGACCAGCCAACGAGGAGACTCGGGGAAGAAGTAGACCGAGATCATGAGGACAATGGAGAAGAAGATGGCGATGGCAATCGGGGGTCGCCACGTAACCGGGCCGTCCTTGAACTCGAAGAAACCGAGATCGATCCAGGACTCGAGGACGTAGCCCATACAGATGAACAAGCCGGACACGACGACGGTTTGGCCTCTGTTCTTGGCGCCAGAGGTTTCGCTGAGCCATACCGGCACGATGGAGCTCAGCTGGCCAACACCGGCGCCAATAATGATGCGGCCAACAATGAACTGGGCGAGACCGTAGGACGAAGCCTCCAGGATCTCACCAATCAAGGTGCAGATGGCAGCGAAGAAGATGACATTGCGGCGGCCGAACTGGTCACCAGACCAAGAGCAGGACAGCGCGCCGAAGAGTGCGCCAATGACGAAGGTGGCGACAACCAAACCTTGGACCGTAGACTTCTGGGATTTCTCGGCGCCAGTACTATGGACGGTGTCGATCTCAGGGAATGTCTTGACCCAGTCGTCTTCGGTGAGAAGGCCACCAAGACCTGCCTGGTTGTAGCCGAAGAGGATGAAGGAGGGAGCAACAATGAGGGCCGTCTGCATCCGCGCTAGAGCGGCGCCGGTAAGTCCGAAGTGAGGCATCTTCCAGGGCGGGCGGATTGATAGGGTATAGGGATGCTGGATGAGGCAGATGAGGAGAGAGGACAGACAGGAAGGGAGGGTTCAGGAAGGGACGAGGCCTTCTAATATCAAGTTCCCGGGCTTAAGAGTGAGTCCTCGGGCTGGGGGATAGAGGCGCGCTTCCTCGATCGCGGCTCCCCCCTCATGAGATGAGATTGGACCCTGCAACAGTTTCGAGAGTGGCAGGTTGGAATCCCATGGGAGTGCCATCGAGTCGGTGAACATCATAACTCTCCACAGTATCAGGATGGAGAAGAGAGGCAGGAATGGCAGGAATGTTGAGAGGTCCTTGCTCAGTTCGCTGGCGAGATACGTAGTAGGGCGGGGCCGGTCTAGGTGAATGGTACGTTATGTTTCGTAATGTTTCTGGTTTGGTCTGGTGGTAGGCGGCGGGCAGGGTTGCGAAGTTACGGTTAGTTGCGTGTATGTCGTTCCTACCAGCTAGATAGACTGCCCATACAAGTCCGTTACCATGTACTCGTATGGGAAATGGTACTTGTATAAACGTTTCCCACAAAGCGGTGCTTTCTCGGTGAGTTCGTAGTAGTTGCTGGATCCCGATCCACCGTCGACTCGCGCGGTTGCGGGGCGACTCCACGACCTTTTTGTTTCTTTCTTCTCCTCTTTCTCTCTCCCCCCCCATTCTCTCTCTTTCTCTCTCCGCGCCGACGCTGCAGTTTTTGCCTCGATTCTTAGGGGGTTCCAGGTTCCAAAGATGATCAATTCTAAATTAGTAGGTAAGAGCCCCAACCTGGCCGCGGGCAGCGGCGGCAAGAATTGAAATTGAAGGTCATGAGGAACCAGGGGCGGACCAGGGCGGACGTCACTGCCATCTAATGATGTTTCGGCGGAAGTTGGCCGAGGATAGCATCATAGCAGTCCAAGTCCACATAAAGCTTCCATTTTGCCCCAAGACGTTGCAACTCCCCAGCGATGTTTCTTGGCAGAGTGCTAAGCATTGCCTGCTAAGCATTGCCTGCAGCAGATTATCATGTATATCATATACCGGATGCGTATGAGTCAGTAGAGTGAATTGGAACACTTGCGCGAGGGCCATGATTCCCCCACGTTCCAGCGTGGGGTAAAGGTTTCGGGCTTTAACATCCCCCAGTCGAATACCTTCGCCTTCACACACGCGCACATCTGTATCGAATAGCTGGTCCGGCAACCCATAGCTCAGTTCCACACATGAACTGCGCTTACGTCTGCCTCCAATATTTCGCCCCCCCCGACCTCCGCCTCCGTCTCCGTCTCGCTGTTTGGCGATGAAGCGAGGTGGCCTCCCCCCCCCTTCCTTACATGCACTCTCGGGCCTGATGGTGCTATTATTGGCATTGCCGGAAATCCGTTCAGATGGCCCGAATAATGGTAGTATGCAGTAGGTTACTTACTCGTAGAAAGCGGCATGCCGGGCTACCACGGCTCCTCCAATGTACTTTACGAATACCCGTATAGATAATGCACAGCCCTTGCCTCTGCTCACTATGAACGGGCTGTTTTGTAATTAGTAGAGCAGCATCCACTAGATTAGCAGGTGCAGTAGTGCAAGATCTAAGCAGTCCAACACCTTTATTAGTAAGTAGATTACCCTTTTTTACAAATTCGTCCGGCTCCATTTCCCCGTCTGCGTGGTACAGGGACGTGGTACACAGCCTTGGCATACAGCCTTGGCACGCCGCACACAGGTCCCCAAACTGCGCTCTGGTCGCTATCAGTATAGCCTCGAGTCAACGGCCTATCTAATACTACTAATAATAACAAAATGGATGTTCGCCAAGGTCGCCAGGTTCGCCAAGTGTCGGAGGAAAAGTTTCGTTTCTGGATTGATAACCCAGCTCATGGGTAGCTGACGCATCGGTAGTCATAGATCTTTTAGTAAATGTCTCACCTCCATGCTGACTGTCTGCCTACTTACTAACGTTACCCAAGCGGTGAGAAACTGGATGGGATGGGGGATGAAATCACTCGCTCCTCGGCTGTATTCCATGCTCAACTTACCGAGAGATACGAATTTGTTGGAAGTCGCTCGCCTCATCGTGTGTCACAAGATAGCAGAAGTGGGCAAGAGTACGGAGCGCTGATTAATTGGAGACCTATCCAGGGCTTACAATACAAATCCTCCCCGCAAGCGAGACTGGAAAATGCGCCAAATTGCATGGAGCTCATTGGTCATGAAATTGCCTGATGCCGAAAGTCCGAGAGTGGGCCAGAAGTAATGACAGGTTGGGGAAGGTTGAAAAGTTCGAGTCGTCACGGTGACACCACAAAGAGGGGCAGTCGCACTAGCCCCTAATCCCCAAGCACTTATCGGTACTCAAAGGCCAATAAGAGCACAATGGAATAATAACACGTGGCGCGATGGCAGAGTGGTTAATGCGATAGACTAGAACGGATCATCATCTGTCTGATTCTAGGCATCTATTTCCTTCGGGAGCGCAGGTTCAAATCCTGCTCGCGTCGGTCTGACTTTTTGCCTCCTTTTTGTCAGGATTGCCTCCTAGCTGGTGATGACAAGACAATAAGTAAACCAACAACCAACCCACTGTGAATGAATATAGCGTACGTACTACACCTGCACGAAAAGATTCTCGGTTTCCTTTCTTCCCCATGCGATTTCTGTGCCATCATCATTCTTATTACAGAAAATGCGACCACGCCGGCTAAGAAGTAGGTATCTTTGCTCCAACATAATGGGGGGATGAATACAGTGTCCTGGACAATGGCCGATATCTACATAAAGCTTCGATCAACTGTCCCTGGTTGTTATCGCATGCATCTCTGCACAATATTGGTTGATCTCTCAGTGTATATGTTGACTATTCTATCGCTGGAGCAAAGCAAGATGGCATGACCGAGGCTGCCATGAGCTCTCCTGTGGCGGCTCGGTGTAATGGCATTTTGTAACTGGCTGCCGGAACGACTTGGTCCGGACTTGGCCCGGCGCTTGGCACACCAATATTGACGACACACGTCGTATGATGAAAGGCCCATGGCCGCTGTGCCCACACACATACTCGTGCATCACAGTCGTCCTAGAACAACATGCTGACACGGTACGGTGCGGTTCCCAACCATTATCCAGATCACATGCCACCCGGCCATATGGAAGCTCAGGCTGCAAGCGAGCGGGCGCTTGCCAGTGGGTGCCAGGGGAGGCAGAGCCTACAACACCAGTTGAAAGGTCCATGGTAACGGCCCGATCACGGTCATGGTACGTTTTAATCTATTTTCCCCCGGTGCTCCGAGGCTCTCCTTCCTTTTTCTTGTAGTGCTGCCGGTTTCTGTGCCGGTCTCCATCTATCTATCATCTCGTCATCGTCTCAAAAATCACGCGAACGCTTGCTGAAACATGTACAATATCCCATAATCTACCTAGTTCAAGAGGGGCCCTAGCACATAACCAAAGAGGCCGATTGGCAGCGCCAGACCTACCGTGTTCGGCCACCTGCGCAGGCACTGCTACTCGGTCTTGCTCGTAGACAACCGCGTGGAGGGCTACACCACGTCCGAACTGGCGCCAGACCTTCATCGAGGTCGCGCATCCGGTCCTCGAGCGCATCGCCAGCCTGCCACTCTGGTCCGCGGTGCTGCGCGTCGAGAGCGGGCGTACCCACAGCCGGGGCACCGGGGGCGTGGCTCGCTGCGCCACCGACGGGGCGGCGACGTAGAAGAAGTGGTAGGGGAGAGGAGCCCGAGCCATAACAGCCCATCGCCAAGCTTCGGGGAGGCCCGGCAGCAACTGCGAGCGCTGGGCCGCGGGCGCGATAACGAAGCGCCGCGAGGGACACGTCACGACGACAGGACACTGGATGCAAGGTGCTCGCGACGGCCCGGCATCCGCTGCGGCCTAGGTGGGCCGGCAGTGCATCCTGGCCCTGCATGGGCGATAAGGACGACCTGGTGATGTCTGTAGATCTGGGGCGGGTCTTGGCGGCGGAACTGCGGCCAGGCAGGTCGATCATGGTCATGTTGATGGGGCATGCGCCAATATTGGCGAGAGCCAACTGGTTCAATGGCGTGCTGGAGGAGTGGTTCACGACGAAAAGAGGCCGAATGGACGATGAAGGCACCGAGCCAGGCTGCCAGACACCAAGCTGCAGCTTCTGCTTGCATTGCAGAGCCGGCCATTCGCCAATTGTCGAGCGGAGTCTCGCCCCTCTGAGGTCCTCTTCGATGATAACACCGTCCCACTCAGCCTTTGACGGGGATACCGAAATTTTCAAGATATCCGTCGTTGTGCGTTTGCAATAATGCGCGGCATTGTTTTGATGATCCCGTCCCCCGAGATCCTTTCCCCATCACCACCTTGTGCCATCGACCCCCCCTCGAAACATTTTCCCTCGGCATCGCTGGATGACCCAACACCGAAATTTGTCCGGCGATCAATCGAGGACACGATGTCTGCAGTATGTACGTCCCAAGCTTAGTAAAGAGCCCGTCTACATTCACCGACCTACCTCCCTTTCGCATAATGGCAGGGATTTCAACCCGTGATCACCAGACCGAGAAAGCTGTGTTTTATAGGCCCATGTTCTATGTTGAACGGCAATGCTTGTAACCTGGATATCGAATTGGCCCAACGTTTTGCCCGTCCGGCAATAAGCGTTCAACTAAGATGGAACACCGGCTAGACTGACAAGAGGGGCCCGGATACTGATGGCAATCCAAACTTGGACCCCTGTTGCGAATCTCAAGAACAGGTTCGAAATCAAGGACTCATGTAGTAAAGCACACGCCTCACCGTGGCAGCCTGTCTAAGGCTATGTGGACGTAGGAACTCGCGTTGTGGCTCGGCCCGGGAGTAACCAGGTCGAATATTCCGAGTTTCTTTCCAAAGTCAAAATTGGTTCTCGGAAAAACCATCTATCAGCCTGTAATAATTTCGATATCCTTGGAATTAACAGCTCTACTCTGCAAGTCATACCCCCTCGTATCCCCTTTCGGATGTGATGCCTGTGACTTAGGGCTATAGACAAAGTTAAAGATCACTTGTCTCCGAAGATCGGCAGATAACTGTTGGTCGAACGGTCGATTAGTGTAGGGGTTAGCACGTGGGATTTTGACAACATCAAAATCAATTCTTCCCGAGACGCGAGTTCGATTCTCGCATTGACCTAGCTTTTGCTGTTGTCTTTTTGCTTGTTTGTCCATTTGTTACTTCCTCTAACTAATGGAACTGATCATGCTCATTAGGGGAGAATCCAAAGTATACCTAGAACATCGACCGAGTATTTCAAACCCGAATCGACAGTGAATTAATGCCACTCACTCAATCCCAATGTGTAGCAGGCTTGAGACCCTGCCACCCTCATCTCGATCTTTATTGCGTGTCAATACTCTCACATAAGGTTGCAGCATCTACATCAAAGGTCAAGTATCGCGAAGACTTGGTTTCATCAACCAGAGAATAGATGGGTGGGATATTGCCCATCAGAAAGACGCGGGCCAAATAGAGTGTGTCCGGTGCAATGTCAAGACTCCTGCACCAGAGTTATTTATGCTATAGAGATCATGCTGAATTAACCGGGTATTATCATACATTAAACGCGGTTGCCACACAAGAAACCTGAACAAACTTCAATTGCTCTGCCTACACCAGTCGGGAAAACATGGCAGGCACGAGACGGGGAATCATAAACTATCGAAGGACCAAGAGACGACCAATCCCATGACGCTTTTGTTGACATTGGACTCAGCAAAAGCACCCAACACGGACCAAAGACCAAACTAGGTCGACTTCTTCGGCTTGAGCTTGCTGAAGAAGGAGCTGAGTCGGTTCTTCTTCTTCTTTTCCGCGGCGGCGGAGCCGTTGGCAGTCTCGACAGATTTGGAAGGGGTTGATTCGGTTTTCGCTGGGGCAGAGGCCTCGGTCGCAGGTTTTGCCGGTGTAGTAGGATCAACAGCGGTGGCTGTCTGGGCTCCATTCGTGGCAGCGGCAGCGCTCTCTACACCAACCTTCTCCTGCGCATCCTCGGCCTTGGTCTGCTTAGGTTCCTGAACAGTCGTCTCGGCCGTCTTGTCGGATGCCTCTGTCTGCGCCGGCTTAGATTCCTCGGCAGCCTTCTCTGTCGGCTTCACCTCCTTCAACAGCTCGGCTTCCATAACCTTCTTCTCCTCGACCGCGGCGGTGCTGGCCGCGGCTTCAGGGCTCTCGCCAGCCTGGGCAATCGACTGCTTCACTTCAGCAGGTACCTCTGGGGAGACCTCCTGAACTGTCTGCTCCTTGGAGGTTGTGCCAATAGCCGACTGGACGGTCTCTGGTAACATCTCCTTAACCGAGTCTGGCAGCTGAGTGGCAGCCTCAGTAGCGCTCACCTGCGCAGAGGTAGCGGCAGCCGAAGCCTTCTCAGCTGCTACATCTTTGGCCACAATGGCTCCCGCTACTGCGGCACCACCAAGAGCTGCAGCAGCGGCAGTGACGGAAGCCGCAGCTTCCTCGACGCTGACGGTGTTCTCCGTCTTCTCAGTCCCCTTCCCGACAGTGCCCTCGGAAGTCGATGGTGCCTCCTGGACCTTTTCTAACAACTCGTGCTCGACATTGGCCTTCTCCTTCACCTCTGCCGCGTTGGCACTTGCCTCGGGTGCGGCGTGAGCCTTTTCTTGGCTGTCCTTTACAACGGTAGGCACCTTGTTCTCCAACAAGGGATTCTCCAACGAAGCCTCCCCAGCCAATGCGGCAGTGGTAGAAGCGGGGGCAGCAGAAGACAAGAAAGTGGCGGCGGCGACTATGTATCATTAGCATCATGCATGGGCAATGGGTTCAAATCCTTGGGACCTCACCTTCATCGGGCGTCATGTAAGACTTAGGGTCCAAGTCCACGTTATCCGCAGTGGTGCTTTCGCTAGCCAGGTGCTCAGGGATCTTCTCGCCTGGCGCAAGCTGTACAGGGTTGACAGCACCGGGTACGGCAGGCATGGGATTGACACTGAACTCTTGGTTGCCAGAGTCGACGGCAGGCGTCTCGGGGAAAGTTCCCGGAAGCGCTTCGGGCTTTTCTTCCTTCTTCTCTATCGGCGCATCTGCAGCGAGAGCCGCAGTTGTTGATCCTGGGGCGGCTGAGCTCAACATGGCGGTGGTTGCTGGTGCTTCTTTGATAATATGTTCTGGTGTGAGTACGTTGTTCTCGTTTCCGCTTGCGTCGGTCTCTTTAGGCGCAGTGTGGTCGGTGGTCCACTCGCCGTCAACAACGAACTATTGAGCAACGTTATAATAGTTAGTCAAGGTCGACCTCGTTCTGGTTCTGCTCTGAGTGATAGGATATATTGCAGTAAGACAGTCGGAAGCGTTATTCGAATGTTGAAGAAAAAGCATGGGCAGTACTAGAACGAAATAGTGGTGATTGCGACAGAGCGCAGATTGTTATTGAGGAATGGAGAATAAAGACCCAGAGAATGGTTGCACAGGGGAGATAGAACTTGCAACTGCCCACCCTAGTTGGCAACAGGTAGGAACAAACACACCGCGGCTAAGCGATGACCTGGAATGACGAGGGGGTGGGAGAGGGGGGGTACGAGGAGGCAATCGATGCTTGATGCTTGGAAGTTGACATGGGTGTGTGTGTGCAAAGAGATTGGCAATGAATGACACAGCTGCGTCATTCGCAGCAACAGCCCCTCGTGTTCCAATACCCTCCCTATACATCCCGAATTATCAGGACCGATAAACTGTCAAGCTATGACGGTATTTTTGTCATCATGGTAGGGATGTGCCGTGCCTGATCCTAAACCGTGCGCTCACGAGAGGACCAACATTCCTTGTAAGCTATCGACGGACTAGTCTTGCAGCCCGTCGATTGATTATTGATCCTGCCCTGTTTCACACATGATCCTCGAATCCTTGTTCATGTTTCTGGGCTACCTCCTTCCCATTGACCTATCAGCAACTTCGCCGCATCGCTGCGAAACTCCAGCCTGGTTGAAGGTCCAAAATTGATCCGGCTAACGTCATATGTCAAGAGCAAGCCATCCTCCTGCTGGCAAATGAAACCATACAAAATGGAAAGATGCAGCCTACTGAGGCAGTATGGACGAAACGCTGCAGATGGGTGTATAACCAAAAGAAAGAGAGGGAAAATGAGGGTCTCCTTGCGAAGGCAGCTGATATGCAGCACACAGCACACAGCACACCAGAACAGCCGCGTCAACTTTGGCCATCGGAACTTCTTGGTTCAGCATCAGTCACTGACAGGGCTGGCTGCTTCTGCTGGCAGCACGGGGCTGCTGAGTAAGTATCAAAGGTGCATGTCTCTGACTTTCGGTACCTGGGCGCGACGCAGGTACAGAGGCGGGTGTATGTGGGAGGAATATCCGATATGGCATTGTTCGGGTCGCGACGGTGCATACGCAGGCGGCAGACGAGTTTGAGTGTGGATATGGATATGGACATGGGCTACGAACCTTGTAGTCGATCTTTTGCGAAACGTCGTCGAGCTTGACCAGCTTCTCAAAGTGGTCACCGACCTTGTCGAGCTTCTCCGTCTTCTTCCATCCATCAAAGGTACCGGTTACGTAGACTTCGGAAGCAGGATGCTCCCTAAAGAGGAATGGACTTGTCAGCCTGAGGTCCGATATGCCAAGGGGCGGTAAGAAACAGAGACTTGGATCTGCGTCGTCGAGATGCGCGTGCCTGGAGGATGCCAAACTCTCTCGACCTGGTGTAGGTTAAGGCTTTTGGAGAAGTCTAACGGCCAGGAGGCGCATGTGGCTTCAGTCACGGCACCTCTGACGAGGCAGATTGTGGACAAATGGTGGGTGAGTGCGCGGGCGCATTGTAACAGCAAATGGTGGATTTTTTCATCGTATTCTTTCTGGGCATTTCAGGGCGCCCAACGCTCGAGGTAGATTGATAACCACAGGTGAGGGCGGGGGAGAGAGAGAGAGCAAGAATAGATTGGGGGAAAAAAGATGGATGCGTGCATGTGAACTTACCACTTGAAAAGAAAGCTGCCCATATCGTCGGTAATGATATTGTTTTCGATATAGTCTTGGGCAGGTCGCAGGATCGGTTCGCAGTGATGGTCGTCGCTCTCCTTTGAGGTGTAGGTTGGTCGGTATCAAATTTATTTGATTGAAGGACGATTGGAGAGAAGAAAGCTGGAGCTGGAGCTTCAAGTCTGGGAAGCTCTCTGTCTCTCACTGTCTCTCTTCCGAGTCTTCCTCCCTTTCCAAGCTTAGCGCTGTAGCGCTACTAAAGCTGCTAATAAGCTACTGTATTAACCCCTAGCAGAGGCACCTAACCTAGTACCTAACCTCTCTACCTCTCTCTACTGGGGTGTCTGGCTGGTCGGATGGGTTAGGCACACCGGCGGCGTTACGAGTTACGAGTACTGACCACATGCATTCCATACTGGTATGACTGTTATGAGTATCCGTAAGTATGTACATACATGTAGGTTGGTTAGTTCTGCATCATTCTACGCCCTACCACCTCTTTCTCTCCCATTGACTCGGGGGTCCGGCAAGACCGGCAAAGGATTACTACTACATGTAGATGCAGATATAGATAAGTAGGTACATAGCACGCATTGTCCGTCTCCCAACTCTCTCTGGCATTTCCGGTCACATGAGGCATGTAGACTACCTCAACCTAGGAAGCCCCAATCGTCGGTGAAGAAATCATCAAGGTAGCAAAGGTGCACGTTGGTGGATAGAATATACACGTGTATGTACTTCTGGCATGTTGTCGGCGAGTCGGTGAGGCCGGCTGATAGCAACCCAACCACCAACATTCAACGAAATCGACCTGGGGGGGTGGCCAGGAACCGAGGAGTGGCTGGTGGCGTCAGTGCCTGGGCATGGACATGCATCTAACCTTAGGTTGCAGTAATAATCACTTCAATTTGGATTGCGGGGCAGACCAGCAGCCCAGACACCAACCCAACTACGTCATCCATGTCATTATCCATTACTACTATCAGCCCGACTGCCAATGCAATTTTGTTACAGTTGATGACATGCTAGCATCGTGATCCGTCATCGTCATTCCTTACACCGCATCGATGGAGCACGCTCGAGTCACATCGCCCTATGTGTGTTCTGCTGTCGGCTTCAGCTTACCCTACCCGCCCTTTGTTCCAAACGACATTTTAAACGTGAGAATGTCTGTCAATTTAGAGTCTTCAGAGTCAATCTATCCTCTCCCCACGTGGCTCAACGTCCCGCCAACTAAATAAACATTTGATGCGTCAGCCAGCCGTTGTTCGATTTCACTTTGCGGCAGTCAGGTGGGGAAGTTTAGACGGTGGTTGATCATGTCCGAAGAAGGACCTCTTTTCTATTAATTCGATGGGAGAAACCAGAATCTCTATTATCAAAACACACCACCTATGCAGGCAGACGTACAATTCGTGTCTCTTCCACGTGAGAATACCCTCGTTTCTCAACGCGAAACAGGGAGAAAAAGGTAAAGAATGATAGGCAAGGGTCCGAAAGTGAGAAGAAGCATGAAACCCGATGATACCAAAACAAAAATAAGAAATGAAGAAAATAGATTAAAATGGAAAACGCAACCAACAGAAACGCCGTCGCTCGGAACCTCTCTGGATCCCATGCTTGTTGATACGGACCTCTCCCATATAAAACCAATCACGCGCCGCCCCCGTCTTATGCCTCCCTATCTTCGCTTTCCCGAGACCAACGCAGAAGAATGCGGTATGAAGTAAGGAAAAGAAGAAAACGAATTACGAAAGGAAATATATCATAGATCATACAGGCCATGTATACCACCGTCTCTCCTCCCAAAGGAAATAGGTTAAGAAAGAAAAAGTCGGAGAATGAAAGAGCCAAGATGAAAGAAACCGCTCGCTCACTCGCTCTTATGCATCATATCCCCCCCCAATACCAATGCCACACCTCTCAGCACCATGCATCTAAATTTAACCAGCCGAGTTGCAATGCAGATAAGTGAGGTTTCCTTCCTCGTGCACCCCGCAGCAAAGGACTCATAAGATCGAAATCGAACAGAAGGTAGTTGAACAGGCCGTCTCAATAACACCGAAAAATGTGGGAGAATATGGTACGCAAATCGGCAGTGAAAGCAATGAGGGTATCGAATGGCGTGTGTCCAGGAATAGAAATGAGAAAGAACCGTGGCGGCGGCGGCGGCGGCGGCGAGGCGCTCAGGCCCGGGCGGCAGCTTCTTCGAGTTTGCTCAGAACGGTGCAGCTGTCGACAAGCAATTTGCTTCGGTCGCCGATGGCCGCCTCCGCCTGCAGCCTGCGCCGAACCATGGCCACAACAGCGAGGGCCTCGCGTCGTTGACCACGCAAGGTGAACACATTTTCGGCTTGGGGGAGATCTGCGATGGTCTGTAGCCATTTCAACGCTACCGCTTCGCTCTTTCGAACCTCCTTCGTGGCATTGATGGCATTCTCAGAAGCTGGGGTGTTCGGGTTGTTTGCCGTTACGGGGGCCGTCATGGCCGTTTTCTTCGTAGCACGGCCATGCGGGTTGCCAAAGGCCCAGCAGATTAGGGCATTGACATAAAGTGCCCATTGGTCCGAGATGTCGTTCTTGTTCCATTCCAAGTATGAACGTTTTGCCGCGTGGGAAGGTTTAGCGAAAGTCTGATTGGGTGTATAAGATGCGGTATTATTGTCATCGTGGTTGTAAGTATCATTGTCATCATAGTCGTTACCATTATCCAGGAAAGCAACAAGTGCCTTGGCAGCGAACTTCGCGGCGGCAGCGGATTGTACGCTACCACTCCAGGCCTTGAGCATATTTTGGTGTTGTACATATTCTCTTGAGCCGGTAATCTTGCGAGCAAACAGCCAGGATTCGCCAGAGACGGCAAGTAGGTCGTGCAAAGGGGTGTAGTGAAGGGCTAGGTAGGTGTTGGCAATAGGGGATCCGCGGAAGAGATTAGAGATGCGTCCAGTCACCGAGAGGTCGATCGTTGTTGAAAGATCGAGGCCTAAAGGATTGTCTGAGCCAGAAAGACGTAGGGCCTCCGAAGCGAGGTAAACGGCGTGGTCCAATGGCGGGGCGGAAGCTAGTTTCTCGAAGCTCACGGTTTGATCCGAGAGGACAGAGGGTTCGTTATTCGGCCAGCCAGCAGCGCCAATGGCTTCCCAATCCGCGGCAGATCGGGCGGCCCAGAGGTCTTTGCTAGCAGCAGTCAAGGGTATTGGAGGACAAGGCGTGTTGAAGCGATTTACAAGGGGTAGCTGGTGGTACATGGCGGTGTGCACGTCCAGAACGAAGCATGCGGCAAGCATCCGGCGACGAGCTTCCGCCTCGACCCATTCGCCCCAGCGACCCTCGGGGGTGGTTGCGGGAGTAGGCGAGGCAAATGTGGGGTCTGGGACTTGAGGACTGGCGACCTGCAAGGGAGACGTTGAGTATGGGTGCCATTGCGAGACGGGAGAAAGAAGAACAAGACTGAAAAGATGATCCTGAAAAAGAGAGTATGTAACGGAATCAAAGACAGATATAGGAGAAGTCAGGGAACTCACTCTAGAGTACAAATTCTGGAAGCGCTCCGAAGGTCGAACCGCTCCTTTCCTACCTCTGAACCGAGCAAAGAATTCGCATAGGAGGATCGCTTGCATGATCTGAACGTTCCATTGGGGCGCCTGGGAGAGGTGTTTAGGATTCGGGGCTGATGTGTTGGCACGATGTTGTGGGACATGACTTACACGTTTGACTTCTTGATATACAATATCATGCAACACATAGCCGTGGGCGCGATCCTCCCTGCCGTCAAGAAACTGCGTGGCCATGGCAGCCATGGCATAGCGCAGCACATCATTCGGCGCGGCTTCAAAACTTTGTCGGTGCACAAGAGGAAAATGAACGTCGAAGCGCTTCCAGTACATGTCGAGAAACGCGGGGATTGCGTTCAGGGTCGGACCGCGCAGGCCGGAAGCCGTCAGGCAGGCCGGGTCATGGATGGTCCCCGAGAGCGCCAAGTCCTTGTGGCGACCTACCATTGCCTGCGCATCGGGAATTGCTGGAGCAAGGGTGACTAAAGATTCAGCCGAATGTACTGGTGACGACACGTTCGGTGGGGTCGGACTACGAACTGAAGTGAAAGTGTGGTGCTGAGCCGCATGGTCGTAGAGAGTTTCGCCGGGAAACGAGAGGGTTGTATCCATCACTTGGCTATAGGCATCATGGGGTGAAGAAAGCCAGGGGCCAAAGTGAGGTGCGATGGACACCATATTGTCGAACGCGTCCCCGGGAGAGACCGGTGTGTAGCCGTAGCTACCCATGGGCAAGTCCGAGTTCGGTGAGTAACCTCGATGATAGCGGCCATTGCCATCAGATGGAGTAGATATCCCGCTGCCGGACCAAGGCGAGGAGTCAAAATTTAGACCCGGTGGTGGTACGTCATAGCCTGAGTGCTGTGATGGCGGAAGTCCCTCCGTGACGATGTAGATAGGCGTGCGCGGGGCAGCGAATTCGGGAAATGGGGTGCCGGAAGGCATATGGGTCCCAGAAGAGTCGAGAACATATGACCCTTCGCCCTGTCCTTGCGGTCCACCGGAAGTTGGTGGATAACTCCCGCGGTCGTCACTAGAGCCCTGCTGTGTGTGTGGCGTATATGACGGGGTGTATTCACTGGGCGGCAGACTAGAATTGACGCTACTCGTCGGTAAACCACCGTCTGGTGAGTTGACAGATGGTGGCCGGCTGTCCCTCCTCCCTCCGCCTCCTGTGCTTGTCGAGGCTCTGTCGCCTTCTTGCTCACTAAACATAGTGTTAGTTGATACTGTCTCAGGCCAGATGGTGATTTCTCGGCATACTGTCTGGTCTGGTGTCGAGCAAGCAAATCAGCTCTGTGGAAAGCTCTATCACAGCCAGGATACTGGCACTGGTGCCCAGGCGTCTGGTGGCTCAATTGATGGCGTCTATCAGATAATATTTAGCAAACCCAGCATTTTCACGAAGAGGAGTCGAATCAACCCACCTAAGGTGTTCGGCTCGCGTGAATGTCTGGTGTCGTCAGTTTGAATTGCCCAACATAGGAGACGAGCGGTGATATTCACCTTTGGGGGCTTGCAAATTTCGCAGACATGAACTGGCACTCCCTTCTTTGCCCTACTCACTCGGCCAGTGATCGGTGTCAACTTGACCGGTGGTTCTGGTTGGGTCGCCATGGGTCGGTTTGGTTGACTCGGTCCCCCAGCTGCGCCAGAGCCCGGACCGCCGTATCCACGGTGCATTGGGTTCATCTCCTCCACGCGGGAACTGCTGGCTTCGGCAATCGGGATTGGCCGAGAGGTCAAAGCTGGTGATGATGATGAAGAGGACGCCGGAGTGGTAGATTGAGGATAGAGGCTTGAAGTTGATTGCGTATTAGTCGAGTCTGGGAGTTGACGCTGGTCCTGCTCCTTAGTGTTTGGGTGGGCTGAGGCTGAAGATATATCACGATTCCGATATGCGCCAGAGGATGGGGACTCCTTTGTCTTAATATGGGGGAGCGGTTCATCATCATCGACATCCATAATAAACTTAAGGCTAGCTCTCTCCCGTCTAGCCATGGTTGCAGATTTCTCGATATGGGAAGCAGGTTGTTACAAAGTTAGTAATCGAGCTGACACAGCCCTCCTTTTCTGCTACCCCTTCGATAAATTAAGAAGGGTGACGAGATGGAAATAACCGTTGTCAAGAAGGGTAAGACTGAGGTTACAAGGGTACCGTCTGGTACAGGAGACTTCAAAGTATATCTCAGCCTTCCAGTCGGAATGGCAACAAAGGTATGTTGTATGTATGGGGTGAGGACGAGTCCGCGTTGAGTTGAGAAGTACCTGAATGGGACAGTCTTGGGAGGGCTAAGCCGCCGAAATTACTATATTGAGACGCCTTAGAGGGCCAAGTAGGCGCGGGTCGCGGGTAACGGACGGGGGAAAGAAAGTTGAGTGAGATACAAAGAGGTAGAAGCAGGAAAATTGTCATCCACGACTAGACTTGAGAGAGAGGTCATCACCCACAGGTCCATCGAGTATGTCGTTAATACTACCCCTGCCAGCTGGAAACATGGGTTCCAAGGTACTCGCGCAAGGAAACTGCAAGTAATCCTTCCAACCAGTGGCTCATTTCGCAGGTACTATTTACGGGGGTACAGATACATGGTGGTCTCATGTCGTCCCTTTTGGGCAACTGACTTTTTTGGGTTGCCGGGTAGTTCGAGTTATCTGTCGAGTACTTTTGGACCATCAGGGAGACTTCTCCGCAGTAATGGCAGGGAGCAGCCATTTTTAGAAGAAGACCTATTGTATAGCAGCGGCACTAGCCCAAAGTGGTAGATAAGTAAGAAGATTGGTGCGCGACGCCCTGACAGCAGGATGAGTTCGTGTATGTAACCACATGGGAGGAACGGGAGGGAGAGGGGAAGCCATAGACCCAAATGCCTCGACTTGGTTGCCTTGAGCCCCCGTGGTCTGATCGACGACAGAGTATCCGTATGCGAAATGGAAAATCGACCACCGCTGCAGGTCGTCTTACAGAAGGCGCAGCTAGTGTGGGCAGGCATTCAACCCCCCTTGCCAACCAAGGGTCGTTGTACCACCCAGCAAGCGGGTTGCTTAGTGCCGGTTTGCACAGCCAGCAAGGAGACAGATTGGTTGCAGGGTAACGGCCACCTGGATATTGCAGTGATCCTTTTGTATTTCGGCTGCTATGAGCTGCATACGTCTGGAGAGATCTCCCGCAGCACGATCCGAGACGAGGGTAGTGAATGAAAGATGCCGATAGCGACCGCCATGCTTGTCGCGTGTAGCAACCTTTATCACGGTACTTGCTAAAAGAAGGCAGGGCGCAAGTACAGCGCAGGACACACATGTTGAGATGAGCCCTCGTGTTGTGGGCAGTCAAAGAGAAAAGGGTGGTGCTTGGCCGAAAAAGTCGGGTGAGGTTACAGGCAGCGATTCCAGGCAAATCAGGTCGCCGGTTGTTTCTCGATGACACAATACTGTACCGTTTTGAGAAGCCTGCGCGGTCTTGAAAGAGCGGAGAATGTCAGCATGGGGATTGCATCGCGTGGCCGACCCAATTCTCATTGGGAATGAGGGCGCAAGGGAAATTGAGCTGATTCGAACTCGTCCAAGAGGCCCCGCCGCGGTGCCGACCTTGTAGGGCAGAAAAGCGAATGAAATTGCGTCAGGCGGCTAGGGGCCAAGGGACGATTCTTCCCGTTGCTGTGTGCGTCTATCGCTTCGAGGCCGTGATTATTTTGTCACCGTGACAGAAGGAGAGGCCAAGTACGGCCCGCACCACTGGCATACGGCGACAAGGGGAGCCTTGAAAATGACCAGGGGCCAATTCCCTCGAATCGGCAAGGCGGGTGGGTGTTGGAGAACGGTTGTGTATGTGTGAGTGAGTGTGTGTGTGTGTGTGTGTGTGCTGTCTGTCCCGGTGTGGTGGATGTGCGTGGGTGGCTCTGTGCGTGGAGGGGCTTAGACACAGTTCCACAGTGTCATTGGACACTCGACTGCGACCAAACAACTATTTTTATATACCAGTCCAATTGGGAAGGCAGTAAGAAGTTGTAGTGAGATTATTGTGGTACACACGAGAAATGAGAACATGGGAGGTGTTGCCCTCTCTCTCTCTCTCTCTCTCTCTCTCTCTCCCCCGGCTGCCATCGACCGACAATAAATCAAATATGTCGAAATCACCATCATTTTTAGGAAGGAAATAGAGTTATCATAGAAAGCCCAAGCTTCTGGCAAGGAAAATGACTAGGATCTAGAGGAAGGACCCGATCGCGCCAGTTAGGCGCTGTTAGCCGCGGTTCCGGGGCTGATGGACTATTGATCGATACATGGACAATGTATTTCAAAAGAATATTGACTTTGAAATGATCCGGCTCCGCCCTTTTAGGGTTGGAGGGCTATGTACATGTACTATCTGATACAGCTCTTGAAAACCTTCATTGGGGGCTAAAGGGGAAGAAGAGGCCATAAAAGCTATATAGCTACTAGCTCTCGGCGTAGAACAAATAGAAGCATGATGCGTACCGTGTACCGTGTACATAATCAAGTCGAGGTCGGGCAAGCGCGCTTCGCTCACCTCCCCTTCCCCTTCCTCTCTGGATGGCCCAAAGCCCGTGGCCGCCGGCAATTATCAGATCCGTTCTATCTATTGACGATGGGACATCCTTCAGAAAGTGTCTAACTCAGTCAATCAACCTATAATTAATTAATGGCTCAATTCGCCGACAAACAGACAGACAGGCACACTTGCGTACGAGACTATTGCTTTCCTGCATTCGGAAGCCTCGATCTCAACTGCCCCGCCACAACCTCGGCGCTTAGACTTTTATTAATAGTCTTGACAACAACCCTATTTTTCCTACGATACATGCATGACTACTTAGGTACTTTACTCACTTACCTCAAGTACCTAAGATGCATGCATATATTACATGCATTCATTCAGTCACTTAAAAACTCCTTTTCTTTTTGATTTTTTCAATTGGGGCTTGGAATCAAACATGAAGCACAATCCTGCAGTCATGAAGTTTCTTACTTGGCTCTCTATGCTGCCGGGTGTTTGCTTCAGTGCCGACCCACCTAGCAAGCGCGACAGGCCGTATTTGAAGATGTTTGTGGCATCAGGTTAGGCGCCCGTTGTCTCACACGCCAAATACTTGAAGTAAGTAACCAAGGTCAGGTACATTTCACCTTATCCCATCCTCTTTCGTCTATCCACCCCCCTTCCTTTCATCCATGACACCATGTGGCCTGCCAAGCGGCTCTGACCATTCCATCTGTGCGACCCCATCTGCTCTTGTTCCGCGCTAACGTCATACCATTCATTGCCTGGAGGTCTTGGAGTGCCTTTACGACTGTATGTCCAATATCGTCTTCGCCCCATCGAGATATCATGTATGGTCCGCATTGGGGATGGCCGCCCCAACTTCCCATCGCAAGCTTGGACTGTTTCTACTACTGTAAGACAGGCTTAACGTCCCGTTCCCCCAGTGCGGCAGCATCCCTCGCGTGAACCGGGCTGTGGAGATTGGCAATGGCTGTTTGGCTCGCCCTTGTGCTGACTGCGTACCCGATGTGCTTGCATCTTCAAGTACCACATACCGGCCCTGGCTTAGCCCCCCCATCCGTCAGATGAAAGCACTTGACTTCAGCATATCGTGGCTTCCATTCGGTCCGATAGCCATGTGTGAAGTGACCCATTATAGAATCTGTGCTACCATCGGGGATCGAAGCTGGCTATGCTGCAGGCGCCGAAGATGCCGGCTTTGCATGCGTCTATGGGCACCATAGATGTTTGTGCTGCTTGCTGCAATGAACGAACTATTTACGGTACTGCAAGTGAGGGCTTTGATGGTAAGAAGACCTCGTGGCGGAGCTCTACTGATGGGGTCCTCACAGCTAGCAATGTCGCTGTGCGTCTTTCTCCAAACATTGCATGCCAGGAATGGCGGCATCTAAATTCCAGCCTACCGGGCTAAGCACTGCCGTCCCGCGTCAAGGGGCAATGCTTTTTTGGTACCTGGCATCCATCATTCGTGGGCCAGAATCAGGTACCTTCAAGTAACAGTGGTAATCTTTTGACTTCGCCATATCGGCGCTCCATCGAGACCTTGATCAAGCTGACAAGGCCGAACGTGTCATCCCCCACCGGTTTTCAAGGCAGTGACGGTTCTTGCGACGGGACGATCCTTTCTACCACGTGGGTAAAGCGTGCCATGAGCCCCCAGCAGACCCAGACGAGTGACTGGGTTCTGATACGCCCACCGGCTGATCAATGTGTTCTCCATGACATGGATGTAATAGCAGTGGTATGCTACATCTTCTCCACAAGTAGCGCTGCTGGGTGGTCAGCAGAAGGGGCGTGGCACTGAATCTTATCACTCAATTGGGTGAGATCGTTGAGCCTGAAACCCTCGTTTCTGCAGGATTGGCCAGGTGTGTAGGTGGTGAGCTCCTTCATCCTCGGTTTTGACCAACGAGACAGTTGTGACTTGCTTGTTTGACGCACCTATCGAGCCGAAATCTATCATCTTCTCGATCGTATCTTCAGGGGTGATTCATGTTCGGAGTACAATATACCAATCATGATATGCCTCATCTCCGATACTGTACGCCTAGATGATGAATCAATCAGTACTTTGTTGCGACGGTTGCCGAGTTGTCATATCACCTGAGGTACTCATCGCCCTGACCTGGGACATCTCCAGGAAACTCTCATCAAAAGCGTACATATCCAAGGTACTTACGAGGTGGTGGTTACATCCTCTGGTGGTTTCGGAGTTTTCAGGTTCTGGATCAAAATGCTTGTGTAACGCTGAAGCAGGCACTTGCATGATCCTGTCAACCGTCATGGTTAGGACTTGATGCCCGAGGCAATGTTACTGGGCAACGCTTAGCCAAGCGGAAGATTAGAGCCCCATATGCTTCATGACACAAGGATGGTGGATGGGACAGCTCTCATAATAGCATGAGGTATGCCCATGTACATGCAGCAGCTAAACTGCCGCCACAAACGCCGATTACAATCTCTGCCTCTCATCCTCTTTAATGCAACACGCGTGCGCTTCGCTTCCAGGCTCGGCCAATGTGCGCAACCAGCTCCTTCTGATAAAAGCCACGTCATGTTTATCTAGACCTTCCTGTCAAGGAAATCATGGCCGACCACCCATCTTTGCGTGCAAAGGTACGCGACTATTCTGACCGGGGAGGAAACCAGCAACGATGCAACCTGCAAATCTGCCGTGGTTGCTTGTGTACGGGGAATAAAACGATCTTCGGTGAGCATATCACCAAGGCCGGAATGAGCCACCCTCGCTTAATGCCATGGGTGCGCTGCAGATTCAAGAAGGGTGTGGGAATGGACAAATCAGAAGCCCCCTTAGCTATGGTGTCCTCGAGGGCTTCAAGCAGCTATACGTACACTGCGAGGATAACCTCACTGCTCAGGGACTACTGGTTCCAACACTTCATAGAGCACCAGCAGGAACTCTCCTAGTGAGCAGAAACCGTTATATAGATGGAGTAGAGGTGATAGTGGCCTGCTGAGTTCTCTACCGACGCCACGGGGGAGCTTCTTGGGGACGGGTCTGTCTTATCGAGACGTTTCATTTCAATGTCCCTTCCGTGTCAAGGTCATGCATGTAAGCCTGACTCCGGTCCCCGAATGGGGTACAGAGCTTGGTTGCCCTCGCAGCATACCCGTCAAACATGATGCTACTTAGTCATTAGCCCACTCAGATAACAGGGTCCTTCACACCTCCCTTTCTCCATGCAGCAAATTCCCCTATAATCCTTGTCTTCTAGATTTCGGGGACGAAACTCTCTATATGTTCTCTCATGGTACCTACCACCTCAATGTCAAAGACTGCTGCATTGAAGTTGATCTCCGAGCTGCTTGATAAATGCCCTCGTCGGACTGGTCATGCAATTTGCTAGCTAGGGACGACGTCGTAGCTCAAGTAGGCTTTTTCTTTCTGTCCAGGGAGCGATTCCCAGAATATTTCACCCTAGACC
The DNA here is from genome assembly GCA_019976485.1 of Apiospora pterosperma. Taxonomy (NCBI): domain Eukaryota; kingdom Fungi; phylum Ascomycota; class Sordariomycetes; order Amphisphaeriales; family Apiosporaceae; genus Apiospora; species Apiospora pterosperma. Next base: position 2,769,933 of record JAFBMP010000005.1, read on the forward strand.
CCGGAGAGCTCTTTGATTTACAGATGTATGGCGGCCGAACTAGTAAGCAAAGGATCGTCTTCGGGAATCCTCCCGGATGTTGCCTACCCCTTAGCCGCCTGGGCAGCTTACTGGCATATGCTCAGACGACGTATACCCCCGTATTCTACTTCTGACTATGAGCCAAACCCACCTTGCTTATGATGCCATCAAACGTGGTACCTATACTGAAATTTCAGAGGTTTCCATACTCATCATTCTGTATGGCACATGCTGGTTTCCCTGGGACGCCCATGGGGCGACTGGCCACCTCACTCAACAGCTGAGCAGAGAAAAAGGGAACATGTCAACTCACCTACGTTAGGGGGTAGAAGGGGAAACCGTTCTAGTACGACCACCATTGCCCTGAACAAAACCCCCTTCCGGAATTGTTCAATGCGGAGGAAACCCATGATCTGCTGCTTGGATCTGCGGTCAGCGGGATGGACGTTCCAGTAATGCACGTGGCCAATGTCAAGCGTGCCCCCAACCCTCCTCCCCTTACCCCTGAGCCCCAATAGATAGTAAGTTGCACACAGCACCCACTGTCTGTCTGTGCGGCCCGAGGTCGATCTCTCAGAGTGCAAACCGGGTGACTAACCGCTCCGACTTCAGTTTCCTTACATCTACGCAACGCTTCAGCTGTTCCTACATATTCTCCCCTACCACGTACATAAATCCCAGTTAAAGCTAGCTCTCAGCGAAGATGCCTCTGAATAGTTGTTGACTCATCTCATGTCTTCCCAGACAAGGGAATCGGGGGCAACCTGTGCACGTGGTTGATCGTGTCGTAGGTACCACCGCCAGTATACAACGAATATCTCCGCAGCTTTCCCACAGTTGAGACCTGATATCCTTCGCCGGCGTCAGTGGCCGCCCACCCTCCTCCCAGCGGCGGCCATGGGAATTGCACCTAGGAGAACAACCATCCGTCACTGTTAGCGACTATCTAGGGCCAGAGTGTCCAGGGGCCCAACTTTGCCCTATTAGAAGAGTTCTTCCAGCATATATGGCATATCGACCGACCCCTCCCTAATGACCATCCAGTATGAATGAACATGTGTCTGACAAAACCCAGCAACGTCGACTACCCAGGAGATTCTTGTCCCCTAGCTGACACAAAAGTCTGCAGTAAACCTCCCGATCGCTACCAGTCTCGAGCTGCTTGATCATGTAGCCGTGAGGCCACATCCCAAATGTCTAGCTGATCATCAAAGCAGTGGAGCACCTTATTCAATGCAATGCATGCCAAGAACACCACATCCTTCCCAAATATCTGCGAATCGATACGATGGACTCTCACGGTAGCTTACTGAACAACATCATCGATAGCCAAACAAAGCAGGCCAGCAGCTGACACGGTGACATGTTACTTATTACGTATCTAAGTCAAGTCTCATGCGCATCTGATAAGTTACTGTGAGGCCCATCATTACTTGCGTACCCGATAAAACGCCGTCTCCAGATAATCTTCACGTTTTGTTTATCCGTCCCCCCCTCCCTAGCGAAGCTCGTTGGTTGCGTGAAACCTGCGCACAGCGTTTCTTGCCCATCCTCTATGATGTCGACGCAGTTGCTGCTTGCCGACCACGGTTGTTCGGCTTGCTGTCGCTCTCCTCGGAGTCATCGTCACTCGGCGATCGACTAGGTGGTCGGCTGTTGTTCCTCACATTCCGTCGGTTCTTAGTCATCTTAAACAAGGTTCGTCAGCAAATCATCGCGAGTCATATACGGGATACACAGGAAACTGACCCATGACCTAACTCCACCAATCAGGCCCAGAGTGTACCCACTGATGAACTCGTTGGAGCCTCCTCGCTCTCCAGGGGCAGTGGGGGATCTAGCGGCATTTGCCATGGTAGCAGCTTCTCGCAGACTCAAGTCGCCAGTAGTGGCGCCTGGAGTGGTGGGAACCCGGTGTCCAGGAGCTGGGCTTTGGGGTCGGCTGGCAGGCCAGAACTGACGCAGCTCCTTGCTGAGCTCTTGGCCGGTAGTTGTCCAGTTGGTTCGAATATTATCACGGAGATCTTGGACGTGCCGCTTGATGTCCAACTCGTTCTTTTTGAGCCAACTGACGTTGAGTTCTTGGCGCGAGGTACCGCGCTTGAACTGACGGGCAATGTACTTTTCGTAATCACGCACAATTCTATCGACGTAGATACCATGTCAGCTGCTATAAATGGGAGGCGGAAGTTAGGAAGCCACTTACTTTGTGATGATACCCGTTGTACTTACGCCCTCAGTACGTTGGGTAACCAAGAACTTGCCAGCCTCCTTGATGGGCTTGTAGATATCATCACCCTCGGCGGCGCCGTAAGGAAGATCGTCGTGTGCGACGTAATCGATCCGGTGCTTTTCGAGAAACTCGGGGGTTACAATCCAGGGGCAGTTCTCCACCACTTCATCCACCCACTTGCAATGGCGGACCGTCTCAGCGCGCTCCATGCCCGAAAGCACCGTTAAGCCCTTGCGCTTATGGGTCTCTTCGTCGCCTGTAACACCAACGAGCAGGTATACATTGGGGAAGGCCTTCTTGGCCTGCTCAAGCTGGCGCATGTGGCCAAGATGAAAAAGATCGAATACACCGTCAGCGTAGACTCTCACGGGCCGGCCTGCAGGTGGGTCGTTGGTCTTGTAGCCCACGGGATGTGTCAGTTTGCCAATAGGAGGTGGTGGCATTGCGGCATCGGTGTTCTCATTCGCGTCGCCATTCACGTGCATGTTCTTGAGGGCCGTGGGCTTCTTGCTTTTCCGAGTAACACGATCGGCAATGTCGATGCTGGCCTCGGTGGTGTCGCTGGGCTCACCGGGGTCGACCGGGTGGTGTTCGGTGGCGTGCTCAGCAGCGAGAGATGTCGTAGATGATTGTGGACCCGAGTTTCGGTCGGAATTGGCGCGCAGTCGCTTGCTGGGGTTTGCGCCGTTGGAAGCAGAATCGGTTTTACGGTGGGTCAGCCTACCGGATTCCGGAGCAGTCGTGTCGCCATCTTCACCGGAGGCATCCCGAGACGAGGGCTGGAGAAGTGGGTTGTCGTCCATCATGGCGGTCGAGGCGGCAGTTGTAGGGCGTTTACGCTTGCCTCCATGCGAAGAAGCGGACGGGGAAGACATAATGGGGGTGTGAATGTGAAGGTTAAAGGGGCGAATAGTGGATATGGATATTGTATTGTATTGTGCCAGTCCAGTGTGGCAGTGACGCAGTGTCGTAACCCACGTGCGCCCTGGGTTCCTTGATTTGGCCTTCCTAGGGAGGAAGGGCAAAGGTGTAAGTTTGTAGAGTATCTATGTCAAAGTGACGGCCGCTCGATACGTGTTGCCAATCCGAAGAGGGCTGAGACCAAAAGCAGGCAGGGATGGCAGGGTGATGGTGAACGCGGTAGGTCGGGTTGTTTTTTCTTCTTTCTTTTTTTTTCCTTCTTTGGAAGTTGTTGCAGTCAGTTCGGAATAAATGGATGCATGCAAGAAAGGCAAGGTTCGATTCTTTCTTGCTTATCGTGCAACGTCAGGCTTCGGGAGTTGTACCAGATGTTAAGGACAGGCCGAACAGCTTCTCTGAATCCAGAACTAGAGCCAGGACTGTTTGGGCTCAAGGTTCGCCGTGTGGAAACTCTGTGTGTAAGTGGGACACATGTACTTCCTTCGGTAGGATGCGCCGTAATGGGACAACCGACTTTGCTTGCTTCGGAATCGTCGATTTTTGTTTTGTGTTCCGACTTGCTGGATGCGCGAGTTGCGCTTTAATGACGTGTTGGTTTCCCAGTACTGCTTTTGGGTACTAATCGGTCCAGCCAATCAAGCAAGCAAGCAGGCCAGCAATCAATCAATCAATCAATCAACCAATCCACACACCTCTTTCTTCTCCTTCTTTGGAAGTCGGCGGCCTATTCCGAATCGTCGAACAACCATCAATCGGATATCGGTGAAGGGACGGTTTGGGCGGGGGAAGAGGGAAGAAAGTCAATATACTCGGTACGCGACCACCTGCTTGCTTTCTCGTAGGAATCTCAAAGTACATGAAACACCACCTTGTTCAGGTTCAGGACAGATAAGGGATAACACGATCCCACCGCTACACTACCAGTACAACGTCTACATACCATACACTATGAGATGCAAGTCTTGTGCGAATGAATGCTCCATCAAAGGGGGCGGGCCACGCGAGAGGGACATTATTGATTTAAGATTACATGGGACAATCTCTGCACCGTGAACCTTTCCTCACCCTGTCCAGTACCTTCTATTCAGTTCTCCCCTCATCCCCTAACTTTAGTACCCAACGAGCCAAGCCGTTCTGTTCATTTTGGTTTGCTCCAGTCTTTTCAGATTGCATGCACAACCTTTCGCCGAACCTGGCTTGCTGCCAAGGTAGTCAGTCGTACACAATGACGAAGGAGGGAAGGGAATCACAGGAGGGTCGCGTGCTTGTGCGCCCATTTTCTCGGTCCTGCATGACGCTATCGATAAGGTAACCAACCACCACTGGTGTGTGTGTGTGTCTGCAACGAGCGGTAAGGTAGGCGGCCCGCAGGAACTCGATTTCAATGACGTTTTGCATGAGGCAAGTCAATACAATCATACCATATACTACTCAGATCCAATGAATGTCAATAAGAGGTGGTGTGTACGGGGCGTGTATAGTATACACTCGTAATGGGTATTGTTACTCCCATAGTCTATGAAGCAAAAGAATATCGTATCCGTCCATAGCAGTCCAACGCCCAGTATATATCGATCTCTAGCCGCGCCCAAATCGGGTCAGCCAAAACGCAGCCATCATCACAGGTTTCGTTTCCTTTCCCACTCCATCATCGCCACAGTCCCTTGGCTTGGCAGATATAGGTATCGTTATTTATCGTCCATTCATTCATTTCTATCACCTTATCATGCCGCTCAGCCGCCTGCCCAGCCACCGGACCCCGGTATCCTAGACCAGCCTCACAGTGCGCTGCTGCCTCGTGTGACGCCCACAGCGGTGCGGGTGCCGCGGCGAGCTGCGGTAGCACGTCTTCCTCGCGTTGTCCGGGGCGCGCCGCCCGAACTTCTGCGACACCTCGCAGTACTCCATGCCGGCCGGCACCCACTCCTGGATGTGCTTGTGCAGCTCGCAGCGCGAGATGCCGCACTTTCGGCAGTACACCTGCCCTCGCGGGAGCAGCGCCGCCAGCGATGACGACGAAACCGCCGCCGCGGTGCTGCCGTTGGCCCCCTTCTCGTGCTGCTGCTGCTGGAACTTGACCGCCATGGCGTGGACCGCGTCGGCCTGGGCTTGGGCCTGGGCCTGCGTGGTGCGGTGCTCGCTCTTGTCCTTGTTCTTCTCGAGGTCCAGGAGCGGCCCCGCCAGCCGCCACGCCCACTCCATGTCGTTGGGGCCCTGGCGCCGCGTCGAGAGCGGGACGGTGCCGTGCATGCGGCGGTGGATGGCGTAGAAGTGCCGCGACGCCAGCCCGAGGCAGGTGCTGTCGATGGGGTCGAGCCAGTCGAAGATGGCGAAGTGGATCTCGGCCGGCAGGTGCATGAGCTGGAGCTTCTCGCCTGGGAGTTGGATGAAAGGGATCGGCTCGCAGTCCATCACCGAGTACGACCGCTGCGGCGACGGCAGCGCCGGACGTAGCAATGGCCCAGCATGTCCCCGTGGTACCGGGGTAATCACTGGGGTGGGCTGTTGCTGTTGTTGGTGGGAGACGGAGGTGGAGTATAGCTCTCGATGCTGTTGCGGAGTCATAGGGGACCGCGATGTAGGTGTGCGCGATGTGGTAGGGATTTGGAAGTAGGACTCCGTCTCCGATGGCGTCGAAGAAGGAGAAAGGCCCTTCTCAAGATGGCCCCGGGGCGTGGAAGGTGCGTGGGGCAGGCAATAGTCGTGGGAAGTGAAGGCCCGACGCGGTTGGCGTTGCGCAGTCGTAATCTTCTTGAATCCGGGGTCTTTCTCGTTGGGGGTGTCTTGCTCCAACACGGCTGTTTCGTCAATCGAAGCCAGCTTCAACTCGGCGATGCGACTCCCCATGCTCATCACCTCCGAAGGTGAACGCAAAACCTCAACCATGGCGACTTATTGATATCCGAACACAGGCGATGTCTTGCTGTATTCAAGCTGACGCTGCGTCCCAAACGAGGCTATAGCCACTCAGAAATGTAGTCTGTATCGATATAGCCCGGTCTGGACTCCCTCGCCGAGTTACCACTGTATCGGCCTGGCACTCGTTCGTGTTGTGTGTAATGTTTCGTCAAAGAGCTGATGAGCCGAATCTGGGTTCACAGATGGCTGGCAGCTACTGGGGAGAAAGTGGCTTATAATGAACAAATAGCACTTTGTGCCGAGAGAGCTCCGTGAGATCGGCGTAGATTCTGGTCCCGACACTAGCGACTCACGATGGATCCAGAAGCTAGCAAATCTTATAAGCGGGTATCGATGGCACCAGCGGCGTTCTCGGGAACGATTCAGGGCTTGGGGCTGGTAGATGATTGAAGTATATGCGGCGTATTTGTAGAAAAAGATGTTGTATATGACAATCGTGCGGATTGGATTTGTTGTTTCACTTACAGACTGGAAGACGGTAGTAGTAGTATAGCGTAGACATCGGTCAAGGAATAGGAGGGGACTAGCATTGTTTATTATATGGACACACGCAACAAATATCTCTCTTCTCCCCCAAGGCAAGCAGGCTATGCAAACCGGTCGGAGCGACTTAAAAGCGGCAAATCTACGAGCGACGACATGGTGGAGACGGTTTACCCACTTCTTTACTGCCATTCCGGAGAAGAACGAGGGGATGTTCAGGCGGTTGGGGCAGGGTCCCCGTTGTTGTCGACGTTTGATAGCGGACGATCGGGAGATGGTGGTGTGACCTGGACGGCCTGCTTACCACTGCCATTCAGCCAGACACACACAACCCCCCCAAAAGCCAACAAAGCGGCCGAAGCCGAACGTCGAAAGACCTTCGGATTCCTATCCCCAAGGCTTAACAACAGCCCTTCCGGGCCTTCCCCCAGATACGATGGATAACTTTAATGACGTTGGGTCTGTTTGCTCTCGCTCGTAGTGTCTGCACTACAATACAGTACCCAGGGAAAAACGGTAAGCGGCGAGCAAGCGCCCCCCCTCCTCCTCCTCTACTTTAAGCAGGCAGTCAGGGGTGATGTGGGCAATAATGGCTTGGCGCCTTCACGATAGGGCCCTTTCTCGACCCAGTTCTTTTCTTCCTCGTGCCAAAGGCGAGACCGAATGACCCACCAACTAACCGGGCGACCTTGGGAACAGTGCGCATCGTTCCAGGCTTCTTCTTCAAGAGTGCTTCCTGGCACCGTTACGTATGCAGCTCGAGAGAAGCCAGAGATACGTGGCCTACCGTGATCACACAGCATCTAATTCCCCCAGCTCTACCTACCCCAGTCTGTCTGCCGGGCTCGTGACAAAGGGCAGAGTGAGGGATAGCTACCACCAACTCGGGTCATACCCACATACAGAGTTTAGGTCTAACGGTAAGCCTCGCCTCGCCTGAACAACCCCTTTTAAAAACAGAGTAGAGAAAGGTTTGTACCAAACAAGACGGCGCCTTTCAGCTGATCCTCACCTGCATGCAGTCTCCAACGGCTTGACCTGAAATCGAGGCTTGAGGTACGACGTAGTAAGTCTAAAGTTATTTGTATGTAGAGTTTTTCGTGTAAGTGCTATCGAGGCTCCTGGCTCTTGAAACGGATATCGGACACCGCACAGAATACAACCCCCACTCCGGAATCTAACACAGGTTGGCACTGTGAATGTGCATAAGGACAGCCTGGGCCGCCTGGTTCCGGGACCCCAGGGTCGTCGATTTAACCGGCTTCGTCTGGGGTTGATTGTTTCTGATGATGTGTGCCCGTGGGGTGCCGTGAGATCGCATACGTGAAAGGATACACCAATGGAAGCACAGAATTGGGCATCTTGGTACTGCCAACCCTACATAGCGCGCCCAGGCGCCCAAAAGGAAGACCACCCCCCCCAGAGTTCCCTCAATCAGAAGCCTGGGGTGACGTCGTTATGGCGGATGAGTCCAGATAAATATGGATAGGCGGTCGGAACGGATGCATTCCGCGTGGCTCCATCGTTGTTGATCATTGTCCAAGATAGATACAAACAGCACTTATCTACGTGAGTATATGTACCGCTACTGCATATATCCCGCTAGACTCTACATACAGTAGACAGACCGCCATGCCTGCTCCGGGTTCAGAACTGTATCCAAGCCCGTTGCCAGCTTTGATGCAAGAGTGGCTTTTTTCCCCGTCATGGGCAGAAGACGGAATTCTGGACGGAGATACGAAAATGTCTCTCTCTCTCTCTCTCCATCTTTCTTTCCACCTTTTCCCCGGGTTCTCCCTACAGGCGCGCATTGCGGTGGCAAAAGACTTGGCGGCACGTCCGCAGCAGCAGTAACGACTCATCATGTACAGCCAAGTACCTACTTACGCATGTATGCGTAGGCCAAATGTGACAGTGACAGGAGCTGAGAGGAGACAGAGATCGTCCAGGAGGGATTGGCTGAAGCTTGGGCGCGCAGGCGGTCGCAAGGTAGCGAGCAGTCGAGGCTTTCGTGTTATGTCCGTCCATGGATGGAGGCGCATTCCGGGTCTAGCCCGGGCGATCCCCTTGTTTCCCCCCTGCTGTGCTACCATTCCTTCTTCTCGCTCTCGTTTGTGGCCCGATGTCAGGCGATGCAGGAACAAGTCCCCGTTCGTTCGCTTCAAGAAACTGTCACGTTATGTGGTGCGTCCCGGACCCCTTGTGCCTTTCTTGAACTCGATACTCTATATTACCTGACAACCCTCCTTCCTCCATTATGCTGCAATATGGTGGTGCCCCCCCCCCCCCACCTTTGCCGATCGCCTGTTACCTTTTGATCGATCTTTTTTCCAGGGTCTGATCAGCGGCCATGTTTACTTGAATGGGCCAACTTTCTCTGTTCCCTGTTACTGAAGAAGGTTTATCTTGCCATGCCTCGTGGCCTCTCATTGCCGAGACATGACTCCATACATAAGTACTTACTTATACTTACATTACTGTGGGTGGGACCAATGGAGAGAGTTATTACTCACTCTGACGGCCCGGTTGAGTACTGTTGACAAAATGGCGGGAACAGCGGGACCGTATCTCCTCTTCTCAAGAGAACAACACACTTCGACACGGCGATCTGGATCTCTCCAAGAATTGGCATGTGGCCGGCCCAAGAGATCGGGGCCAAGACTCGTAGTCCAGAGCCCAGCGTTCCATTTAAAGGAACTGCGGGCTCTTGCATGATGTTGTGAAGACGACGTGTCCATCTCTGTTGAGACCCGGGAGCCTCTACTGGAGAGCTGCTCATTCGAGTCATGGCTGGGTCACAAGGTACAACGTAGTAGAGAGAGAGCCAAGTTCCCTGTTGCCTGCTTCGCTGACATAGCGATACTAGGACCTTGGATATGCCGTAGTATTTATTATAACCTCGGAATATCGGATTGTTGTCAACGACTATCCCCACTTGCCATGGGATACTTGCATTAGCATCGCGTGGCACTGATTGCCTCGATCGTGCCCTTGAGTTAATACTGATCGAGCAATGCCCGCGTACATTACAGTTGTTCTGTTCCCATACGTTGCCCGGGTGCCATTTGCCAGTCTTGACAGTCACCATCGTGTAATGCACGAACTGCAACTGTGCCAAAAAGCTATCCAGGTCCATTATTTGCACGTACCAAGGATGACGACGAACCGTTCACATACTGTGTTTTTGAAGTATTGACATTACGTTGGACGGCGGGTTTGCTATCCCCTACAACTATATGTACAATAACTTACAAAGGTCGTTCTGATCCCGCCTAGCCAACTCGCGTGATATACACCCTTCGAAGTACTTGTTGCGCTATCTGCCTGGACCCAGACAGTAGTGCGCTCCCATGGCCCGGCTCCTGGGTCGCTCTTCGCGGCATCCGCTATTCGACAATTTTGTCGCTGGTCTCAGAAGGCTATATGCCTTTGTGCCTTCTCGTCCCCTTTTCGCTCGCAAGGTCGTATCAAAACAGTGAAGCCTATACCGCGATCCAGATGACGCTAATCACAACATCCATGCCCTTGCTCTCGCCGCCGTCGTACTTGAAACTCCACATGCCATCCGTCTTTTCGTTCCAGAAGGCCTGGGTAGCTGAGTGCATGCCACGGCGTCCAACATGCGGCTTGCCGTCGGTGGCGGTAGCACCAGCACCGTCGCTGGTACTGATGCGAGGCTCTTCCGCCTTACTGTCGCTGCCACCCTTGGGCCGGTTCAGAGACGAAGTGGGAACGAGATGCTGGACGATGGTGCTGTTGACGACGAACTTGTGCGCAGGCCCTTGGGAGCCCGAGGGGGTGGCTTCGGAGATGAGGGCCTTCAAGATGGAGTTCTAAAGACGATGTGCCGAGGCATCAGTATCGAGGCCATTTCCGGCCAAATCGCCGTTATCGGAGTCGCGACCAGATGGTTGCTGAGGGTAGAACAGCACGTACGATAATGGTCGAGTTCCAGTGCTCAACCTTGGAATGCTCATAATATTCGGCACCACCGATGGCGCTCTGACAAGCCTAATTCATATTTGAACCCGTTCAGTCATCATGATCTTGGTAATCTCCGTGCGGTGGGATCGGTCGGCGAACATACATCGGTGGCAATCTGCCGCAGCCGGGTTGCGCCAACGGGCTACGCATGAGAATAGAGTTAGCGGATCGTCTTCTCCCATAAAGGTTGCTCGCAGGGATCGCATACGATATTGGTAGGCGTAGCCATTGTTATATTGGGTGACTATGGGCCTGAGGCGGAGTCGATTATCTATGTTGGAGCGGGAGCGCGACTTGATGGGGAGGAACTGTTGGGCCCAGGCAGAGAGAGATGGTGAAAATGCTGCTACAAGCCACTGTGAGATGATAGCCTAGTAGCAACAGCCTTGTGTCAATGAAGTAATGGTTCGGTTTGTAACCCTGACGGTACGCGGTACGGCAGTAAAGCGAGGTCTGGTGTACGGATACGTGGTTTGGTAAGGACCGTAAGGTAGCACCGTAGCCCAAGATTGTAGCAGTAGGCTGTAGGTTAGGTTAGAATGGTTGGATTAGCAGCAGCTCCGTCCGACGCCTTCTTCCTCCGCTTTTTCTCTTTCTTTCTCCCCTTCATTTGCTCAGCTCTTTTCCAGCGAGGGGGGAAATGGCAGAGAGGTGCATATGCAGCAGGGTGGCCCGCGCGCCTAAAACGCTTGGGCCATCTGAGCCTTGAGCCAAAAGGTGTCCAAGTCACCAAGTGAAGGGGCAGTTGGAGTTCAGGATTCAGCTGAGGTCATCTTCCATCGCGGGGCAACGCAAAGGCACGTGAGGCTTGTATCACTTCAACTCTGGCAGTTACTGGGTAAACTACGAGGCTACGACTATGCGAGTCTCGGCCAATGGTAGTAATGGCAGGAATTGCGCGCTCGTTGCGACGCGTGTTTCAGAACACAGTACCAGTGTACAACTTCATCTATATACTAGCTCCTACAGTCTTATTCCTATTTCTCCAGCATATATTGGTTGCTATTGTGGTTACCGAGGGTAGAGGTTTTCACTACCTCTATTAGTCCCGTCAGCCGGGTTGAATTTTCTCTGCCCATTATTATGACATAATGGAAGGCCTGTTGAAAACCACTTCTGAGAAACCGCGGGATCCCTTTATGTAACCAGTATTTCCCGGCAAGGGAACGGCCAGTCAGAAAAAGGAATCCGCCCACGTGCTTGCTCTTTGTGTCGTGGATGGGCCCAATCCATCTAGCGGCCAGAGTGGGGGGTGTTCCGAGGGTTGCAGTTGGTACCCAGAACAGTACCGAAGTACCTCCTGAATAGCGAAAACATGAACGTTCAGTGGCATCGAGCCCGCTCGGCTCGACCATTCAACCAGTCAGAGGGCAGTCTGGGCCAAGAAGTCATGCACCAAAGTGGGCAACTCTCGGTGACTGTCGGTACTCGTAGCTTCTGCTCGTAGCTGTTGCATCCAAGCAATTGAAGCTTCTGATTCGATGCATTCTTCGTCATTTTCTCTGCTTGATATACAACTACATATTTACATGCTTTCTCTATTCTTCTACTTCAGCCCGGCCAAGTCGTTCGGGGATTTCGTGTCTCTTTCACCATCTTTTGCTTGTGCGATTCACGATTCGAATTCAAGTCTTTGACAAGAGGTTGAATCTGCCCGATTCGGTAGGTACTGAATTGTTGTCTCAGTGTGCTGCCATGTTGCATCGTCGCCCAAGCAACGAAACATTTGCCCATCCACCACCTCGCCGTATCGCCAGCTTCCAGATAGGCTAACAAACTTTTGTGGTGTTTAGCCGTTATCCAGTCCCGTGCCGCTGTCGTACAACCTACAACAAACTCTTTGTATCATCTAGACTCGGTCTTGTATTCCGCGAAACATGTCTAGCCAACCTCTGCTTCAGACTGCCCCAGGTAAATAACGAATCCGTGATACGTACCTCTTGCGAGCCCGGCCAAGCCCGACTGACTGCGATTCGCTTTTCCTCCACACAAGGCAAGCGCATAGCTCTGCCCACCCGCGTCGAACCCAAGGTCTTTTTCGCCAACGAGCGAACCTTCCTGTCATGGCTCAACTTCACCGTCGTCCTGGGCGCCCTGGCGATCGGTATGCTGAACTTTGGTGACCGGCCCGCCTTCATCTCGGCCTTCCTGTTCACTGGCGTGGCGATGCTCACCATGATCTATGCCCTTGTGACATACCACTGGCGTGCGAGCTCCATACGAAGGAGGGGACAGGCCGGGTTTGACGATCGTTACGGCCCAACTCTCCTGGCCATTGTCTTATTGCTGGCCGTCATTGTCAATTTTGTCCTCCGCATTGCCTACCGCGAGAAAGGAGTCTAGGAGTAACTCGAATCAAATGTACATGCGACCTGTTGAAACCGAGGCCGATGGCCTGTTTGTTTCACCTGGTATGCTAGGTTCAGCTGCCGACTATAAGAAACACGACTGATGCACGGCGACTTGGCGAGCCATGGAGAAGTTTGCTGCATGCCAATACAAGCAGCTTGGTGGGGAAAGAAGAGATATCGACATCGTGCCGGGTTGTATTTTGCGGCGCACATGGTAGAAAAATGAAGGTCGGTACATTTTGGTATGGGTTACAGTAATGCATTGTACATTGGAATTGTGCTATGAGTAGGTATCAAGAATTGAATAGAGGTTCTGGGTATCTTAAACATAGGGTCAGCGAGATATAAAACACTATCGCGTTGCCTGCCTTTTGACATAGTTGATGCCAACTCTCCGAGTACTCAAAATTTGAGTACCATTTTCTACAGTGAACCAAATGGACCAGTGTGAACATCCCGGAAAGTCCGAGACCATGAAAATATGTCTATGTCGGCAACTCTCCGTTTCGGTAGCACCCTAGGACATAATGCCCTCCCTAAACAGGTATGCCTCGAGAACCATGCGTAAAAGCGCTTTGCTTACACGATGAGAAATTGAGTAGAGGTAGCAGCTAAGCGTCCCCTGGCTTCGGTTGTCCTTCCATCCAAGCAGATATCATGCGACCGTAGTAGGTATTGGGAGTTTTTCGCGATCGTAATATACATAGCCTATCTCGTTGATGTCATGCAAGACAGTAGTCGATGATATAGGGCGGCACAGTCCGATCTATGCCTTGTATTCAAGTGTCGGCCGGATCATTCGTCTGCTCACCATATCGCCTCCGCAGTTCATCGATCGGCATGGGCGACAAGAATAGACTCAGCACCGGCACCGCGCGAATCTTTGGCGTACCTTCAATGGCACGCTCGAAGGGAGTCTTCATCTGTTCGAAGTCGTCGTCATCGTCATCCTCGTCATGCTCCTCCTCCTCCTGCTGCTCATCACTGCCGTCGATTATGTCCTTGCTCGCCTGGGCTTGGCGTCCGAGTATCGTATCCTCAATCACGGTCCTCCCCTCTTCCTCCCCCGCGCTGGCGCGCCGGGGGCCTTTTCTCTTCGTGCTGCGTTCCCCCTCCTTCATCTCCGAGCCAAGCGCGATGTACTGATACCACCTATTTCGCCCCTCCTGGCGGCCGCCGCCACTCTTCAGCATCTCCCGCTTCGCGATCTCGGCGATGCTGATCAGTTTCCCGGCGTCCGAGGCGCGAGCGCGCAGGGCCGAGACCCGGGGCTTCTTCGGCGGCGGTGGGCTGCTGTTGCTGCTCCCAGGCGGCGGCTGGAGATGCCGGAGGACGGAGGATACTTTCTTCTGGATCTTGGACGAGGAGATCACCGAGTGCGTCTGCACGTCGAACTTGGACTCGACCGTGGCGAGTATCTTGGCATCGCCCGACGCGGTGATGTTCAGTCTCGATGCCAGTCGCGGTCTTTTGTTAGATGTGGTGGTAGTTACGGGGTCTATGGTAGCGGTGGGCGTCGTCGGCGGTGGCTCGCTGCGTTTGCGCTTCATGGTTGTGGTGGTGTTGCCGCCGAGGCATTGTTGAGCAATTGCTCCCTGTGTCGCCGTCATCCTGGCCACCTCTTCTCTCCTGCCAAAGCCGCAGGTTTCTATGTTTCTAGATTTACGTTCGAGCTTTGGCCATTTCGGATTGTCGATTACCAGGTGCTTCGAGTTGGTGTTGGAAGAGCGGGATCATTTCCTTCAAAAACTCGACGTTACATAAGCAGTACGGCAACTTATCGATAAGATGGGGAAGCGTGTCTGCGATCTTATCCATTTTAGGTTATTACTACGATTCGCATGTGTCAGAGACAGAAAGCCTTATCTGAGCTTCCTTCATCTTTCCTTTCTCCGATGTTGGACTTATTATTATTACTTACCTAGATATGCTGCCTAGATAGCTCTTTGCTTGCAATTCGTACATGCCTTCACCCTTTTGTACGAGAGCCGCTGCCTTGAAATAGTCCTGAATGTCTGCAAAGCCAGCGGTGGCACTTCGATATCCAAGAGCTTACATGGCATGCGTCATAGATACATAGTTTCAGTTATTCTGTAGAGTTTCGCCACGAGGCACTCCTGATGGTAGGGCCTAGCATGGGGCCTCTTTCAGCCACTCTTCTGGCTATCATTTCCATGTCCATCATGTTCGTCGTCGAATTGACTGATGTTTCTATACGCAGAGCGGCATAGACATGTCGCTTTTGCGAACAACAGCTCCTCGATGGTCTTATCGTGGTTGGCTAGTCTCCCATTCTCTACATACCCTTGCTAGTCTCATGCAGCCATCATTGCGCTCATGCCAAGCTTTATTCGAGACCCATGATCCTTGCTCATCCCCAAGTTTACCTACTCGGTGCATCAAGTACCTCTTGCTCATGCATATTTTCGTGATGGTTACTGTTGTTCCAAAGGAAGGATTGAGCTGAGACAGACACATCCTTCTGGTTTGTTCCCGTGAGCTTTCTGCGATTGTCCGGGGCCATCCACTCGAATGCGAGTGTGGAGAGAGAGTGGGCGTTCATATCTCTGTAGGAGGATACGATTTGTTATACGTACTTTTCACCCATAGCTTAGGCTGACAAACGGGCCAAAGTATGAAACGTGCATCGGGATAACATCGACGACATTGCAATGCGAGCGCACCTGTAGCAAAAGATGTCATCCCTGCTACATAGAGCTCGACCGACGAATACCCCGGATGCCGATCTAGTGTCCAAAAAGACAACGGCACGGAGTCAGGAAGACTCGAAACTAGGACTCGATCGAGAGGTATCTTTGTACAGCTTCAATAAGACGACTGCGCTATATCATATCGCTTTGCGCTGGTTCTATAGCTCGTGACGCTAACAAGGCAGGTTGTCTGAAACTGTCTCTTTGCCTTGTTTAGTCGGTTGACGTGGCGTACGTATTAGACAGGCCCGTCATGCTGCCAACTGTCGCAATGTAGGTATAGGTATGTTATTTCAATTCCTGCACCTATTATGCTTCCAGTTCTCCACTTCAACATTGGACGTCGCATTACATATTGCCGAGAAGGATGAATGCGAAGGGGGGAAGTTTCAAAGATGCTGGCTCAATATAATCAACAGCTCCTGCGTACAGAAGCTTACCCCCCCCTAGATAGTGCATATACCCTATCCGTTTTTTTTGAGCTGTTTGCCAGCAACTGCCTTGCATAGCTGGCTCCAACTCCGCCTTTGGGCACTACTACTGGCCCTAGCCCCAGGACTTACACGCCTAGTATCCGTATATGGGCATAGTATATGGACCCTTCCAAATGTCATGATTGCTTGGCTTAGCCCTCTGGCTTGACTTGTGAATCCTCGGTTCATGATGATCGCGTAGTCTCTCCTCGAGTTTTGTCACTTCTCACTCTGGAATCGTGCTGTGTAGCTGCATTTGTCCGTCACCTTGGTCACTCACTCCTGTTAGATATTGCGATCCAACCTTTGGCATACACATTTCTGACCAACCTACTGCCTTCTATTTTCGTCTCCGGGAGGGATATTAGCAACCCTGCAGCCCAACACGATTTGGAATCCATCCCACCTCGGCTTGTTGGGGCTTATCTACGCGCTGACTTGCGAGTCTTTGCCGGGTATTTGTGTTATCAATATATCTACTGCCGACGAGAATAGGAAGAGAGGAAGAAAAAAACCGGACGAGCACGCGGGTCAGGCAAACAAACCAGCGACTGTACAGCGGCAACTCCCTCTTGTCCTTTTTATAGGACCGCTGACTGGACTTGCTGGGACCAAGTGACTCAACTCCCACACACCCACCCATACAAGCTGCGCATACAGGTTGTATGCAACAGGCCATCTCCATTCGTCACAATAGAACAGGCAGACAACCACTAGCAATAGGACCCCCCCGGCCTCTCTGCCCCGACCCCCTGTTGCCTGTCCTCCCAAGAAACAAGTTGGTTTCCACACCCCAGGAGAGATAGTGGACTTGGAACACGGGCTGCACATTGCTTGGAACGAATTTGGATCTGGAACTGGAACGACAGCTCCATCCACCCACCCCAAATCACCATCTTGGCAAAGCAGGAGAAGAAGCAGAAGAAGCAGAGAGCGAGCGAGCAAGTCGAGAAATCAATACCAAGTCGCGCCGCTCCTCTTATTTACGACCAAACAATCGAGCCATCACCAGCTGCACACCCCGACGGTTTTTTTTACCTTCCGCAACACCTCTGCATCTCGCCAAAACTGCAAAGACGCGCGCAAAACAATCCAGCACAACAAACCCGAAGAGAAGTCAACGTGGTGCATATCGCTTTTTTCTCGTTTCCCGTTCTTCCTTCATTTCGCGCATTCCTTTTTCTTTTCTTGGTGTCTTCATTTTTTAATATTAAAAGTGTCGCATCAATCTCCAATACTTCTCTCTCTGGCTTGCTCGACAACAAACACCAGCAATCGTGTTACTCACGACTTTCTAATACTCGTCATTTGGCAACCCTTCTTTGTCTTATTAATCGCCTTTCCAAACAACCAGCAAGGAAGAAGAAAAAGTCTCGCTGGTCGCATTGACTTACACGAAACAAAACATTGTCACGCACCTCTCATTGACTTGAGAAGGTGGTTTTTAATTGCGCCATCGCCTCTTGAGGCCATTTTCGTCGGTTCGGTGGACGGAATACACGGGATTCTTTCTGGTCGAGTCTGCTGCCATCACCTCGGACACTTCTGACTGGGCTTGTGTTGCTGCCCTCCAACAAGTCGGGTTGCATCGACTTTTCGCATTGCTGCGCAGCCCCCTTTCGCCCCTGTACATATATATTTTAGCGAAAGACCGTGTCCTTCTCGCATTCCAGCATTCCTGCGAATCCCGGGCGCCACTCTTTTTTTACTTGCGCACTGCTGCTCCCTCGTTTCCTGACTGACTCAGACTGAGTTTCGTTGGGTTTGACGGTGGCCACATCATCGTCCCGTCTAAAAAAGAGGAGAGCATCTAGCGGAGCCCTTTTTACTTCATTAAGCGGCTGCAAACCAACCCGGCGGTGGTTGATCTTCACCACTGAACTCTCGCGCGACAGCAGCACCTTTTCCTCCAAAGACAAAGGCACTGTTGCTCTAAACCTTGCTTGGGCTGTTTCTCTGTTGCCTGGTCTGCCTGCCTGTCGGGCCTTCTTGGGGTGCAGGAATCAGCAGCGAATTAGAGAGGGAGGCCCCCCCAAGAAATAAGCGCAATTACTTTTTTGGGGTGTTGCCAGTAGCGCCAAGCTGGTGCCAATCAATTCCTCCCCCCCTTCCCTCTCCCTCTCCCTCTCCCTTTTTTCACTCATCGTCTCTCTGTCCTTCTTGGCCCGATCCTCCGATCGCTGCTTCCACCCTCCCTTTCTTCCCTGCAGAAGCCCCCAGAAGGTGCAGCACGGTGTTACGTCAGCCTTGCCTTTCCCCCAATCGTCCGCACCTCAATCTCACTTTCCCCCTTGGTATCAGCCCAGGGCTCGCTCACTCAACCTTTGGCAACCTTGCTTGCTTGCTGCCAACCTTACCCTGTCGCAAACCACCTTCAACTCTGCAAACAAAGGGCCTGTGTTTAAATAAAGGTCTTTCAACGCCCCCAGAGAATCCGCCCCAACTCCCTCCTCTTTTTGTGAGTCGGGTATGCTCATGTTCCGATTTTGGGGTTCAGATTCCAGGGGTAGCGACAGACCTGAGCAGGTACTCCATCAACCTATGCTTGATTTTGCGAAACCCGTGCAGCCGTTAGTGTCAGAGCCTTCTAAAGTGACGTCGCCGCCACGTCCTCCGAAGCGCCGGAGGCAGAGCAACGCTGCCATAGCGTCGCAACCAGCTGCAGCTGCTTTTGCAGTGAAGCGGTTAAGGGTAGATGAGGGTGACCAAGATGATAGTAGACCGAAGAAGAAGATAGCGCTGGCGGCCCAGGGGGCGGAGGATGAGGCCGTGCGGTCTCGATCGCAGTCGACGCCGCAGTCGCAATCACTGGCGCAGGCGCGTCGTGGGTTAGCCGATTTGGAACACGCAAAGGAAATCATCCAACACCAGTTTAGTCACGATATTTTACTCAAGCACAACGAGCTTCGTTTGATACAGCAAGAACTGGCCAAATGTCAGGTCGCTTTGGAACAGTTGCGCCGGTGTCACTTGATCCCGTACCCCGTCAACACCCCGACGCCTGATCAGATGCTGCAGATTAGCAGTGGAATGGGACCTGTGCTGAAGGCGAAAGCCGGTGACAAGGTGCCTCAGTGGGCGCCTCCGTTCGGTGTCACTGATGGGCCATATGCGCGTCACTACGCCAAGTGGCTCATTCCAGACCCCAAATTTGATGGTATCGTGCCAGAGTCGTCGGTGCATGCTGAGTCCAACAGGTTCAGAAATGGCGTCGAGAGCAGGTCGATGAGGAACAGCTTTGGTGAGGTAGGAGTTATGTCGACCAAAGGGCGGCCTCCGCGTGGCTCAGCTGGCCAGAAGCTGCATGCCTTGTCGAGTGGCTATCCACAGCCCAAGGACAAGGCGGGTCCATGCGTACTAAAGCGCTCCGATGGCAAGACTGTCAAGTTGGTCTGCCTCGACTGTCACCGGGAAAACTTCTCCAGCACCCAAGGGTTCATCAACCACTGTCGCATTGCTCACAAGCGCGATTTCAAGAGCCACGAGGAGGCGGCTGTCGCCTGTGGTCATCCTATCGAAGCAGACGAGGGACGTGGTGAAGCCCATGAAGAGAAACCTGCAGTCAGCAGCGCCAACCCTGCCGCTACCGTCTCTACTACTCCTACAGTGGCCACTGGTCTCGTGCATCCTTTCGCACGCCACAACGGGCTTGCTGAATCTGAGCCTTATTTCTCGGTTCTCGCTAGAATAAAGGAGTCTATGGACATGTTTAAGAAGGGCCAGCTACCGAACGTCAAGTCGATACCTGGCGTACCTATCACGCCTGTCTCGACGAAGCCATCCAACCATGCGCCACCCGAGTTTGCTGCGTCTGCTGACTCGCCTTATCTGTCTCGCCTCCTCCAGAGCCGTGGCAAGTCACTGAATCTGAGCGAGCTGGTCCGCGATGCCAAGACCAAGATCAACCTCGAAGAAGTCACGTCTCCTGACGAAGAGATCGAGGACATTGAACCGCCTTCCATGTATCTCGGCAGTGACCAGCCTACGGTGAAGCGCATACCTGCTCGGACAACCAAATCACCTATTCCGCTCCCATCAACGACTCGCCCGGTGAGCAGCAAAGGCCGCCCCGCCGTTGAAGCGTATGCCACGCCTATACCAACCCCGGCTGCTCGGGCAGCTCCCGAGCGAGAACCAGATTTGCCGCGTATTGATGACGACATGGATTTGGAACTTAGCCCGAACACAGCCATTAGCAACAACGCGCCATCGCTCGTTAGCGACGACGGTGAATATGACGACTCGGTGGACGGCTCCTCGGATGAGTCTGTAGCCAACGATAGTCTCGATGCCGAGTCCATGTCGGATGTCGCGGAAATCGGGCTTGACGATGATCACGTCGGACCTCGAGGCATTCGTCACCATCGCGGGTCAACTGCTGGACACACGGCGGTGCGACTTCGTAAGGAAGATAACAAGCACGTGACCATTGTGAACCCTGTCAAGAACGATGGTGGCCCCCAAAAACGCGGTCGACCCGTCAAAGGAACCTAGCCTGGCAAACCTGCTGCCTGTTCAGTGTTGGCGACACTGCCCGGCGTCAACAATTACATTCGTGAGCAAGACTCATGATACTTCTCGCCCCTCTTTTGGATCAAACTGGATTCCTGGAAGAGGTCATTTTGCAAATACAAACTTTTAGTAGCGATTAATTTTCAACCACGAATAACTACCTCTCTCTCGATATATATATATACAAGTCACGGTCGAACAGCGCTGGTGGACTCGGACCGACAGGCACACGTTTCTGGCTGATGTTGGCCGGTGGGACAGGAAGTAAACAGCGGCGTTGGGAGGGAGAGGGTTTAGCGACTGTTTTCATCACGTCGATTTTCTTGTTGTAGAATTTAAAGGGGATGGGATTATCCAGGGCTTAACGCAGGGGAAAGGGGGTTGGGCTGTTCATCTCTTGAACAAGACAGATGGTGAGGCGTGTGTCTATTTCCTGCTTTCCACGGAGCGTACGTATGCAGGTTTTATCTGGCGTGTCTTTTTATCATCAACCCCCTTTCTGTATATATGTACACAACCACCAAGACTTCTCTGTATAAAGAAAAACTGCTCCTGCCAGACAGGTGGAAATGAATGTTGAGTCCGTCTTTTCGAATATGCTTCCTCCATGCTGTGAACAACCCAGAACTTTGCCACACGGATCTTAATGAGGACCGTCAATGGACTGATTAATGCTAGAGTATCTTGCTGCAAGTGTTGGCCACACTGGATGCGGAATCATTGTCAAAATCATCTCCCCGACTCGTCATAGGCATATAGAAAATAGAATTAGTAGGCAAGTAGGTATACTGACTAGTGAGCACGACCATGAGTAGTAACAGACTGTACTGCTATTGCAACTCTTATTCTACCCACTCGTTCTAACGAAACAAAACATAAATATTACTGTCTTAACCATTCCACGGAATGCACTTGACACAAGCTTCAATAAGCCCCAAGCAGGTAGAATAAAACCAGAAAAGGGGGGACAGTTGACCAGAAGATAGAGAGAGAGAGAGAGAGAGAGAGAGAGAGAGAGAGTGATGATCATATAATGCTGCCGTGGAATCGCCCACAAGCTGTACCCATTCGAGAGTATTCCCCCTCCTCCCCCCCTCTTTCTCCTTTGAGGGGGTTGTATGCAGCAAAGTAGGTAGTAATAATACTAAGGTCTATATACAGCAGCGTTTCCGAAAATACCACAAAGACGCTGATTTCCTCGTTTCACCCAGAAGGAAAGGAGACGCACAGAGCCCAAAAACAGACCATGACCAACCAATGAGAGAACCGGGGATCTTGAGAGAACACAATACTCCCTCCTTCACTCCTGGCCGAAACCCATCGTCTCCTCCACCGCAATAGTGAGTTTCTGTTGCAGTGCCTCGAGCGTTTTATATGGAGGCAAGTCTAAACGGTTGAAACTGTGAAACTGGTTAGCACGAGTTCGACGCAGGTTGGAAAAGGAGCGAGCATACCAAGTATGTGCCTTTGGCAAATTACCCAGCTCTCCGGCCTTCTCAATAGTAAATCTCCTGGGCCCATCGCTTCCTTGCAAATCTTTGAAGCCGTTCACCGGAATGCGGGATGTGCCCGTCGTGAACTGCAGTAGTCTACTCTTCTGCTCTCCGTCCCAACTGCGCACTGTCTGCCAGAAGAACTGGATCACCTCATCGCTCTCCGTGTAGCCACGATAGTCGGTATGCTTCTTCCAGTCATCGACATCTATCTCGGCAATTCCTCCAATGAGCAGCTCGAGTTCACGCTCGTCAAAGACGTTGATCAAGTCTTGTGGAATCAGCTCGTGGAAACCTTCCTTGAAAGCTTGGAACTGCTCCTCGATACGCTTCTCGATTCTCCACTTCACCATCAAGTCGACGTATTCCTTCTTGTTCTCGTTGGTGACATCAATGTCGCGACCACCAGGAATCAGGTCCTCGACATGTATGACGCCGAAACGCTCGTCTTCAGTAGAGAAGGTCTGTTCCAGGATGCCGCCCGAGATGTCGTTGTCCAACATCCACTGCAGACTACGATGGAAGTCCGCGTCGACACCCTCCATGTCAGCCAGTTGCACCGCCTTGCCCAACATCATCTTATACAAGGCGCCAATGAAGAAAGCGTCCAGGAAGCGACGGTGGAAGATGGCCAAACCGACGACGCGGCCAATGAACTTGAAGTAGTTCAGATGTTCGGGGTTGATTCCCGAATGAGGGTTGATCTGAAGCGTGTAGTTGTCGTGGGCCGAGTATTCGAACAAACAGTAAAAGGGGTTGAACATCTCGTGAGATAGAAGAAAGAAGAATTCTCGAGACAAACCGCCATAGTCTAGACCATCCTCGCCATCAAACTTTATCATCAGGCGCTTCTTGAGATCGGTGGCAGACTGCCGTGAAATCTCGGCAAAAGAGTCCTCGAAGATGTGCGATCGCCGCACCTTGATGTGACACTGCCCCGAAAGGATGCGCATGGCCGGCTGGGATCGGAAGTAGATCAGCTTTCTCCGGAAGTCACGCTTGTACTGCGGCACGTTCTGATCCAAGGACGAAGGCAGACGCGGATCATCCCAGGTAGTTGTTTTGGTATTATGGTCGACG
Source organism: Apiospora pterosperma (assembly GCA_019976485.1). NCBI lineage: Eukaryota > Fungi > Ascomycota > Sordariomycetes > Amphisphaeriales > Apiosporaceae > Apiospora > Apiospora pterosperma. The sequence continues at coordinate 2,793,114 of JAFBMP010000005.1, forward strand.
AAGTAGACGCGGGCCGTGTTCGTGAGTCGCATCTCCCACCCACTGGGCAGCGGTCCCAGCTGAGAAACGGGCTGCTGCTGAATGGTACCATTGGCGTTGTTCTGCCCGCCGTACATCCTTATGTACTGCTGCCGGCGAGGATCAACCCAAGTGGTGGTCCGGGTGTTGTGGTCAACGAAGTACGGGCGACCCTCGGGAGTCCACCTTTGCTCCCAGCCGGGTGGTAGCTCTCCTGTGCCGGGGCTCGTGGCTCCGGTGTGCATCATCGTAGCAGCATTGGCGCTCTGCGCGGCATTTTGCTGTTGCTGCTGATCCCGCGACGGCGAGTTCGCCCCGGTGCGATCTTCAGGCAGCGTTCGGTTCTGGTGGCGTTGACGCTCGACCTGAGTGGCAGCCTCCCGGTCGCCCGAGGAATTCCCTCCACCGCTCGCGGTCGGGCGGTTCCAGCTCGTGGTTCGAGTGTTATGGTCGACGTAATATGTTCTTCCGAGATTGTCTTCGCGTCTCTCCCATCCGGCAGGCAGGCGGCCCTGGGCATCCTCGAAGGGGCTCATCTGGTTGGACCCTCGTGATTGATGGCCGCTGGCCCCATTGATTGGCGGTGCTGGACCATTAGGATTAGAATTAGGGCGGACTGCCAAGTTTCCGTGCGCGCCATTCGCACCAGAAGCCGACGAGGTCGGCCGGTTCGAAGTAGAGTCAGTGGTCAAAGTCGATGCTTGGGGCATCGGCAGAGATGGCCGGCTAGAGTTTGCGGATGGCGGATGTTGTCCGGCGGCCGGGGTTGTCAGATTGGTCGACAGGTTGATGATGAGCTTACCATGGACCACCAGGTTGTCAGTAGATTTCTTTAGGTCTCTTGTAAGCATCTGATCTGAACACGTCGAACCGTCAAAATTAGTCAAAGCCAGCCATATACCAGGAACCGGCAAAGGCAGAGTAAGAGAACGAACCATCAGCGCCATTAGCAAGTTCGATGACATCGCCGATGCGGATGTTGATGACACCTAGAAAGCCCTGGTCCTTCTTCTTGAACTTCTTCTGATCGAAGACCTGCACGGCCAGTATGCCATCCTCGTTTGCTCGGAAGTCGAAGCTCTCGTTCCAGTAGGGGTTCAAGGTACGTTTAGAGACGGTCGTCGTCTTGGTCTGCTCACCATTGATGGTAGCTACGGCGAACGGATCAGGGAAGCCTAAATGTGGGGACGAAGTAGCGTCAGCATGGGCTCTGCATCATCTTCACCGGAGCGAGTCTCCGTGGAGGGGGCGCGTGTTGACCTACGGAAGACATCTCGTTTGTAGAGGCCGTCAGCGGCGATGACTGCGATGATACTACGTTAGCCTAGTGTTCCACCCGTATTTGCGATGGCGAGATGGGCGAGCAAGCGATGGATTGGATGAGCAAGACCATGGGCAAGATCGAGGGGTGATGGAGCAACGCACTGGTAACTCGCAGATTGGCCTGGCTATACGTCATGGCAGTCAGTAACAACGAACACGGATTGGTGTACGAGGAAAGAAGAGGGTAGAAGAAAAGGAAGATACGCACGATGGCAGTCCGGATTCGGAGCGAGTAGAGCTCATGATGGCCGTTGGTCACGACCCGCCAACGACGAGGAAGTGACGGGGAAGTGAAAACAGGCGAAGGAGGACGAGCGTCCAGGTCGCTGTGCGTCGTTGTATTTATTCGGCCCCCCTCTTCTTCTTCCTATCGGTTGAAAAAGTGTCGTCGTTGTTCGGCGTTGTCTGTTGTACCAGCCCGGGCCTTCTTCCCTCAGCAGAGGATGATGCCTTCTAGTCAAAGAAGACACTTTTCTCTCTTCAACATCTACCCTCTCGCAACCGCCGGTGGAGGGGTGAGATGAGATTGTGCAGAGCGGAAACAAGGGACGTCGCAGGATCCCGAGTCACGAGCCTGTGGTTGACCAAGTTGGAGGGGAGATGATGAACGGATACCAATAGAATTGATTGGAGATGATTACGAGAAGACTAGGATAAGACAGCTCGGCTGCAACTGTTTAAGTTTAGTTCTCCATGCATGCAGTTTGTTTGGATGGGGTAGTAAGAAGTAGTATGTTCAAGATCAAGTCGGGTTGGTGAGAAGAGAGAAAGAGAGAGAGAGAGTGTGTGTGTGTGTTTGTGTTTGTGTTTGTGTTTGAGAGGGAGAGAGAGAGAGAGGGAGGGAGTGAGAGACTTGAGTGACTGAGAGAGATAGTGAGAGAGCAATTAAATCCACTCACTCGTCTGTCTACCTAACCTATGGCTCTAACCAAAGCTCATCAGAATGACCCGGCCAAACCTGCTGCACTGACATGGAGGTTCAGTGTTCAGCGTTCAGCACGATTGATTGATTGATTCTAGCATAGCCTAGCAGCAGCAGTTGAGGTACAATGCCTTATTGTCCAGTCTTCTACTAACCGTAACCTTACAATGGTTACATGTACTTTCAGTAGGTCAAAACTCTACAGCAACTTTGCGTCCCAGACCCTACGGGCTGCCAATCAACCGAGAAAAAACAGCAGGCCTTGGAAACACCCTGCAAACAGGCGGGATCCGGGGCCTGCGACAATTCCATCCATTCTTTCTCCTTGCTCCTCCCCCTTCAAAAACACTGGACTGCAACTGGAGGAGAGGGTGGGAGGTTTGGAGGCTGTGCAAGCCCATGCCTGCGCCTGCGCCCTGCGCCTGCGCCCTGCGCCTGCCTGCCTGCTGCCTGTCTCTTTCTCTCTGCCTGCTGTCTGTGTCTGTGTCTGTGTTGTGTATGTTTGTGTGTGTGTGTGTGTGTGTGTCTGTGTCTGTGTCTGCGTCTGTGCCTGTGCCCGCCGCCGTAAGAAAAAGCCGACTGAACCCACCCCCGCCTCTTCTGCTGCCTACCTAGGAGGTGACTAGCTAGGCGTAGCCGGGTAGGTGTCTCCATCATGTCATCCATCCAAATCTGGCATGAAAGGGCGTGAGGCCCTAGCCAATCCCATGGAATCTCTTCCACCTGTGATCCGGTCTATACTTACTTCCATACGCCATACGCTCCATATTTCTCGGATACATGATACATCGACTAGAGTTCGCTATTGCTCCTGAGTCCTGCATCTGCATCTGCATCTGCATCTGCATCTGCATCTGCATCGAGCCAACCAAGCAATCTCATCAATCACTTACTTGTCTGGCCCCTACATACCTACCTTATGTATGGGCTTAGGTAAGCAAAGGTTTAGTTTACCTACCCCCTTGTGTGCGTTGCGTGTACTGCGCAGAATCCTGCAGTCGTCGTCGTCCATCTGCCATCTCAGCACCTCCAGCCACGGTTTCGTGTAAACAAGTAAGTAGGTAGGTGGAGAGTAAATAGTCGAGTATAAGAGATTAGAATCAACATAATAGTCTATCATCCTACACGTGAGCCAGTTCCTTGTCGTCCTTTAGCCTATGGCAGGCGACGCGCGGACAGAGGAGGCTGAAGCCACACTGGTGACGTATTGAACAAGATGTCGACCAGGCAATACTACCATGGTATACCGTATACCAATCTGCAAACCACGTCTTCGCAAACCACGCCGTCTCTGTAGGACTTACTTCCTCTTGTTTGTTAGTTACAGCATGCTCTGGACCTACAAACCTACTTACCTAGAACACCCTCTCAATTCGGCCAAGGTTCAAGAGACATAATATTCTTTCTTCCTTCCAACAATGACGGCTACCGGCACCACTTATAGCCGTCATAGCCGGCAAACACCACACATAATGAATGAATTTGTTTCAAGAACGAGTGAGGTCCAGAGCGCCCCATCACTACTTGCACACTTGCATTATTCAGCTCAACGGAGCCTCACCCGTCGTAGAGAGTCATCAGGCTGCTTTGCCAACTTTGTTTTTGTCTATCAATTAAGCTTCTGCCGCGGACGCCGTGCCATGCTTCCTCGCTAGAGGTGTGAAGATCCATCCACAAAGTGCAGAAGTATCCTTCCTTATCAAGAGATCCCATCGCTACGCCAAAGATCTCGTGCGAGGAAGGGAAAAAAGAGCAATACCCCAAAAGAAAGGTGCGGCAGTGATTAAGTAGGCACCAACCGCGTCAGAACACCCTTATTTTTTATCTGCCGCGGTCGGTGCAATCCGCCTGTCACTGCATATCGTACAAACGCCCACCGTCGTAGAAAAATCGTGAGAGCGTTTCAGCTTGCTGTTGGCCCTCGATAAATGGCAGAAAAGCGGATTAGTGGGATCATCTATGTTCAAGTCGACCTGCTCGTCGGTCCATGCCCATCAGAGTAACCAGAGTGAATCCGGCTCGTTCAGCGGAGCAAGGAGGACAACAGTCATGTGTTCCTGACCCTCCATCTCCTCATCGAGGCGTACAGTCGCACCGGTAGGGTAGTCCGGTTCCACATCCTCTGTGAGAGAACCTTGGGTGAGAACAGCAGCATCGGTTTGGTTGGCATGGGATTCGACTTTGGATAAGTCTTCCAAGTAGGGCTCGAAGTCGGTCTCGTAGTAGAGGGTAGATTTGTCGACGTGATTGGACAACGGGACGGGTGCTTGCTAGGCGTCCTCCTAGTACGGGTTGAAGCCACCCCGACCACGGCCGCGGTAACCACCGCGGTAACCGCCTCGCGGGACAAATCCCCCTCGGCCACCAAATGAGCCTCGGCCGAAACCACCGCCGCCACGACCGCGGCCCCGACCGCGGCTCATGCCAGGAATGTTGGTTCTCTTAGGCGTGACCTTGATGTTACGACCCTTCAGCACACTGTCGTTGAGAACGAGGGCTTGGGCGACAAGGCTCGGCTCCGTGAACTCGACGTAGGCGTAGCTGTTAAATAACAAGATCAGTACCTATACTGAGTGCAGCTCACGAATGTGGAGAGTGTTAGCAACCTACCCCTTGGGCTGACCTGTGTACTTGTCCAGGAGGATAGTCACGCGGTTAATTGAGCCACACTCCTGGAAGTGAGCTTGAATGTCCTCGGGAGACGCAGAATAGTCGACGTTGCCCACGAAGATGCTGCGGCTATCCACATCGGAGCGGTCCTCGCTAAGATCTTGGCCTTGTTGTTCAAGACTGGCTTGCATCTCTCTTAGTTTGGCAGCTTCATCTTCCATCTCCGCAACCCGTCGCTTCATGGCCGCGATCTCTTCCTGTAGCCGGGTGTAACGTCAGTAAGGCATAAAGATGAATCCCCCCAAGCCCCCCAGTAGCGGCTGGGTGTTCACTGGTGGATTTCATGGGGCAGGTAAACTGGGTTGCGCACCTCGTCATTGTTCTCTTCATTGTTGACCTGCGGCTCCTCCACAGCCGAGTCTACCTCGTCTTGTTTGATCTCGGTCGACATGTTCGCGTTCGCGACAGGTCGATCGGGTGGTATCCTCGTGTGAAACCAAGCTTGAGTGAGGTTGGGCAAGGTAACTCGTAGGTTAAGAGTTGTTGAGCAGGTCCAATGGTTGGACAGAAGCTGTTGTCGCCTTTCGGAAAGGCTCGATGATGATTGATGGGATAAGTGTTGACCCCACTAGCTGGGAATTTTGGGGCAGAGCTCGAAGACCTGACAGGTAGCAGGAAAATGTACGAACAATGGGCGACAGCAGATTGAGCAGAGAAGAGAAAGAGGCCGATTCTCCCTGAATCGACGATTGTGGCCTGGTCGCAACAAGGCAGGCAACTATCTTGAGCGATGGGCGGCACGAAGTTGGGGAGACTCGGAGCAAGACGCGACTTGGAATTCTTTGCGCCTACTTCTGGTTGCGATCAGCACAGCTGGGAGCAGTACAGTGCACACAGTAGTTGTACAGTGCAAATACAAGGAGGAACGGCGCTAGCGATGGCCGATGACCATGACCCACTGGGTGAGGCTGATTGGCTCTAGATCTGGAATTACTATTCTCCGGCAGCCCGATGTACCCACCCATGCCGTGTGTGGCACGGCACGCCAAGTACATGATAAACCACCAGGTGCTAAAGCGAAACAAAGCAGTCCTTATGTGGATGTTGAACTCTTGAGATTATTGGGTGTGTGCTAGGGGGGCGGGAGTAATGCAACAACGAGGCGTTTACTACGTGAGCGCAGCAAGTTTCGTGAGAATCCCATCTCTACTCAATGGACATATAGGCTGAGGCTCATGTCGAAGCAACTCACCTAGGGCGTGATATCCAGCACTGAGGTTCCTTGTAAGGCTTTGATAACGATATAGCCTTCCCAATGGAAAAACAAGCAACACACTAGCAGGACAAAGGCAGCTGCTTTTCTTCCTCTGCCAAGACTGATATGGCTTATATCTACTCTCTAACACTATACACTGAAATATCTTCTGTCTCCTCTAATACTTACTATACTGCTATATGTACATGTGTCTATGCGTACACTGAGAAACACCGCTGAAACCCCCACACCCGTCTTTGTCCAGTGCCTGCTCGACACACCTCAATCATCCAGCTCCTCCCCTTCTCTCGGCACCACCCCAGCACCCTGCCCCCTGAACTCTTCGGGGTCCTTCACGACGTCACCGGGACCCTTCCAGCCCGTAGCGGCCTGGACGAGCAGCACCGCCATGGTCAGCGCCGCGGCGGCTTGGAACAGCACCTTGATGGCGTCCGCGTAGCCCTGCACCGCGACCTGCCGATCCACCTCGCCCAGCCCGCCGCCGTAGACCAGGGCCGGGCTCCCGACGAGCCTCTTGACCAGCAGCGCGCGCTCCGGGCTCAGGTCTCCCCCCGCCGCCGCCCGCGCCGTCGACGGCGCGATAGCCCTTGTCGAGGTTGTCGCGCAGGGTGCGCACGAAGATGCCGCCGCCGATGGCGCTGCCGAAGCTGCCCGCGAACCCGCGGAACGTGCCCAGCAGGCTGGTGGCGACGTAGTGGGTGTCGGGGGCGGTCAGGTGCAGTAGGTGGGCGAGGGTGTAGTTGACGGTGGCGCCGGTGAAGAGGCCGTTGGCGAAGAGGAGGGCGACGTAAAGGGCGGCGGGTACAGCCGGCCGCGAGCCCAGCGACAGCGCGAACATGGTCACAGCAAAAAGCGCGATGCAGACCAGGCACGCCACGTAGAAGCTGCCGGCGCGCTTGATGTGGACCCAGCCGATCAGGATCCCGCCGAGCCCGAAGCCGAGGTTCGTGGGGATGAGCATGCTGCCGCTGGCGCCGGGCGTGAGGCCGAACACGGCGAGCGCCGTGATGGGCGCGTAAAAGAGGATTGTCCAGCGTGCCGTCATGAATCCCAGCTGAGACAGGCAAGAGAGCAGAGCACCCCTATTTTGGAGCACGGAGAGCGGGATTATGGGATCGGATGCCACGAAGTACTCAATAAAGACAAAAAGCAACAACGTTGCTGCCGAGATAGCAAGCGGGATGACCTGGATCTGGGCCGATAAGCTGTACAAGAAAAGAACTATCGTACTAGTCTACGGTCCGTTAGCATATATTTGCGAATAGATGCTTGAAGTTGGAAGAGGCAACTGACCAAGACTACAGCCCCCAGGTAGTCAATCTTCTTGAGCTTTTCCTTGATTGATGCCCCCTTGTCGTCCTGGCCAGAGGAGAAAGACTTGGGGATGGCGAAATAGACCCCCAGGCCGGCAATGAGACCAGCGGGAACCTGAATCGCGAACAGGGCTCTCCAGCCAGCGGTAGGGATCATGACCCCGAAGACGACGGCGCCTAGCGAGATGCCCGTAGTGAAGCCGGCGTTGACCATGCCGACGAAGAGGCCGCGCCTGCGCCTGCTCGTCAGCTCGAGGACAAGGATGAAGGCGAGGACCATGATGGCAGAGCCGCCCATGCCGGACAGCACGCGACCCAGGATAAAGACGCCGAAGGAATGGGCGAGGGCAGTAACGAGCCCGCCCGCGGCGAAGAAGAGGGAGGCCACGAGGACCATGAGGCGCGGGGAGAAGATGGAGGCGAGGCGGCCGGTCAGCGGCGCCAGCGACGACAGCGCGATCAGGTAGGCGCTCGTGAACCACATGGCGTCCTCGTAGGCGTCGAGGTCGGCCGCGATGGTGGACTGCGCCATAGTCATGCCGGACATGTTGCTTGCTGTTTCCTCCCCAAAGACTCCACGTTAGCCTAGGTAAGAAGCAAGTACTTACCTAGCTCATCGGTTCTTATTTATTGGTCTTTTGCATAATCGGCAACATATGCAACTCAAAGCTCATGTGCGCGCAGAAAGGGAGCGGGAACATACATTGCAAGAAGATGAGAACATAAACGCTCATCATGATGGCGAGGCCGCGCCCGCGGGTGACCTTGTAATTCGCCTCGCCGTCATCGTCACCAGCGGCTTTCTTGTGTTGTCGTTGTTGATGGGATCCATCATGGTCAGAAGCGTCGGCATCGCGCAGGATTGCTGAGCTTGAAGACGATGGGGACGAGACCCGTCGAGAGTCAGCATCCGACTGCAGCAACGGAGTGGCTTCTGACGCTGTAGTCGCCGTATCCTCCCTCCCATCATCTAAAACGCGTTGCTCTGCCATTCTTCTCGATTGGAACCAATTCGGTGTGTTGCAAAGGAGCTTCTTAAGGTATGAGTTATGATGTCCAACGTCATAGATTATGTTATGTAGATATGTGGTAGTGGTTATGGATGGGTTCGTTCTCGAGGACAAGTCAGTGTATACACCACCACACAATCTCCTCCTTCTAGGTCACAGAATGGAGTGAGAAATATGCAAGATGATAATCAACTATCCCAACTCATCGAAACTTGTTGAGCAGAGCCACGTAAGAGCCAGTCCCATTCCTTCTTATCGCCCTCTGCTAAAAGTGCTTGATTGGTAAGCCAATATCCATTCGGCTGTCCGAATATGACAGGGGTCGGATCCCGCGATCCCGTCCGCGGAGCCGGAAGCATCGTCGAAAGACGACGTTACCAACCAATTCAGCCGTCGGATCACCCGGAGTATTTATTTTATTGCGTGTGTGTTTACTTATGTCTCCATGTATCACCAGGCACAGCTTACTAGAAGCAAACATGCGAGACAAGCCGCATAAGATGCCAGTCAAATAAATATAACGTTAAGTTAGAACTAAAGTGTTTTCTTTTATTATTTTTCAAACGCTAGAATTTTGGGTATGTGAAGAAGATACAAAATAAACCAGACATCGCTCAATCAGCCAGGGCCGTCCCCCTTATTTTCTTCATGCTCCGCCGTGGGCCCCGCCGTTGACGATGACTTCGGCCGGCCGCCCAGAGTCCTCATCACTGCGTCAGATAGTCTTCTGACGAAGCTGCCCTCGCGCGCAGTCCCGAAACTGTCCCTGCGTCTCCTGGATGCTATGATGGCGTCGAGTCCCAAATCTAGGTTGCTGCGCGCCTGGATGCGCGACTGTCGCGCCTTGCCCACCCGTGCATCAACCAACGCTCTCGCATCCTTTTTGAGGTCCAAGAACAGCGGAAACAGGGCAGTTATCACCAATAGGGATGGCACAGCGACAAAAGCGATCCGATAACTGGCGCCGGTTTCGTTGATGGCGTAGAGGATGAATGGCCAGAACGCCGCCCCAGATCCTCCCATGGTAATCCACGCGGCTGCTCTTTTGGTTCGCTTACCCTGGCCTCGGAGCCCCAGCGTGAAGATCAGGGGCCACATCGGGCCTTCGGCGAAGAAGAAGAGCATCACAGGAACCACCACTAGATTGGGATTGACTGGTTCGACAGCGGCGATGAGAATGCCAAATAAAATGCTAAGCACTGTGCAGATATTCAGGACAGTTCGAGGTTGCGGAACTTTTGGATGTGTTGGAGATAGATATGCCAGATACGCGGTGAGAAAACGGGACGCCGCAAATGTCGAATGTGCAATGAGGAGGTAGTCGGAGACGGAAAGTGCTAGACCGCTTGGGTCGTCATCTTCGCCATGCTCAGCTTCCGTTGTCGAATCAGGGTTGGTGGCGGCCCCCGAGGCCCGATCAGGTGTTATGATGCTGGAGAAGAATATGCTCATGCTCTCCTGTCCGGCCATATACGTCCATTGAGCCGCCACGGCAAGGATCAATGTCCAGGTTCGTAGCTCTAGGCCGCCGATGCTGCGTTTGGTAGGATCCACCGGGAGATACAGCGTCGAGTTTTCCATCTCGGCATCTGTTACCTCAGGCAGAGGCATATAGTAGAAGAACAGGGCCAATGCCACGCAGAACAGTGTTATCGCCAGGTAAGTCCACTGCACGTCGAGCAGATTGAGAGAACTGTCTCGGTTCGTGGCCTGCACACTCGTGAAAAAGACTTTCTCTGCGAGTAGCTGAGCGACCACCGTGGCTACTGCCTGTACGCCCTGGGCCGTGAGCAGGCGCATCTCGGCATAGTCCAGAGGACCACAAAGAGCGAGGAATGGGTTGGCCGCCGTCTCGAGCACCCCTAGCCCGAAACCAACTACAAAGCTGCAGAACATGAACCCGCCAAATGACAGCATCACGGCGCTTGGCCAGAACATGATGGTGCCTACCCCGTAGATGCAGAGGCCTATCATGAAAGTGGCCTTGAAGCCGCCAACGGCAGGCATGTCATGGCTCATCTTGCGCGTTCGTCTGTGCTCATCATGCCGCAGAATCCATTCACCGACCATGAGCGGGCCAAAGAAGTAGCCAGCCCCAAAGTACATACTGGTGAGTCCAAGGGTCTGGGCTACAGTCATGCCTGAAACCTGCGCGATGACGTTGTTCAGAGTGTTCAGGAGGCCATAGGAGAAACCCCATAGCACAAACAAAATGGCCACCACGGTACAGTATTTTAAAGACTCGGACACCGAAGTTCTCATCAAACTCTTTGGTCTCCTGATATTCACGAAGCCGAAGTAGACTGAGTTCTCCCCCATGGTCGTCACCGTTGCATTCGTTCGTGCAGTAGGCGTTCGACCAAGGCTGTTCGACGAGCCCGAGCTTCCTAGCTGCATCATGTCTGGGGTTGTGAGGAACTCCATGGCTGAGATCTGAGCGCTAGGACTATCCGCGACACGTGCAACCCCGGGTATGGAAACGCGACCCTCGCCTCGTGGGCTGCGGTTTGAGCCCGCAGCTGCCGACTCATCATTGGGCTGTCTTGAGGCCTCCGAGGTTTGCTTCGTGGAGGTGCCCGTAGTTCTAAGTGTGATATCCGGATCGACCAGCATGCTCGGCAGGATTCGGATGATGAGAGGCTTCAGAGTGGGAACGCAGGCGCATGCGACTCCAATGTTAACCTCGACAGCTGACCACATCATCGACAATGATGCACTGAATGCGAAGTTGGACTGCCCGCCAAAGGACGATGCGGGATCATCGGACACATTAGGCGATACATCGGTGATGGCCTGTTGGAGGTAGTAGATCCTCACCACATCGACAACGGTAACGAAGATGCCGATAGTGAAGGTCACGACCAGGATGATTTTCTGACGTGGCGGCAGTCGCATACCGGTAAGAACTGGTAACGGCAAAGCCAAAATGGCAAGGTCTGTGACGATGTTCACTGGCGCCGAGCATATGAATTCCGTCAATAAGGGAATGCACTGAGCTTTGCTCGCGTAATAGTTGAACGCGGCCTCCACGGGACGGCACTGGAATATGTTTAGTAGAGTCAAAACAGTGCCAGCGACATTGACAATGGCCAAGACTGCCCACGACGCCAAGCGGAGCACTTGTTCTGTATTCCGAGACAAGCGCAAATAGAATACCAGGATCGACGTCTTTATTGCCATGAGAGCAGGGTTCTGAGACTAGGTCAGCACGCATTCTGCAGGGTGGCTGTCACGCCTCTTACATATAGGACAGAGAAGACATATTCGCAGCGCCGCAAACTATTCCAGTCACCCTGCGCAATGTCACTGTCAACTCTCCCCAGGCCTTTGTATGTCCCATAGTCGATCGTGAAGCCTATAGCGAATGCAAACAGCCAAGCCAGAATCATGAACCAGTCATCCCAGGCAATGTGCCGTACGATGAAACACCGCGTATATAGGCGTGCAAAAACGAAGATGGAGGCGAGGACTAATGTGGCTGTCGTCACTGCAAAGACCGAAGGCCCACGGTCTTCGACGCCGGACCAAAGGCCCATCTCGGATATGGCACGGACTGTTGGCCGAGCAGCTCTTAAGCGATCTTGAGGTCAGATATATCCATTACGGGCAGAGGTTGTTCATATGCCCCCTCAAATCCTGCTGTAGAGATGTCGCAAGTCACCAGACTCTCCGGGTCAACCCAGGCCGGCGTCTAGACCGACTATTAGAGGATGCGCCCGACAACGGACTTGGAGCTGCAAGTGACGTGGGCCAGGACGATGGGGGTTTCCTCTGAAAGCAGCGGTCTAGTTCTCGTGAGCTCTCGCGCAGCGTTGTTCCTTGACTCAAGCCAGCCCCGGACCGTGACCACCGGTTGCGCACTAGGTAAAGCCGGGTGGATAGGCCGAAGAGAAGTCCCGGTGGCTGTCGGTTTATGTGTGTAACAATCGAAATGTCTTGTACTAAAGGATGAGGAAATCCAGTGAATAAGAGAAAGAGGGATAGGGAGGCAGAATAGCCATTGACCAAACCGCTCCCAAGGAAGGATGCTTGCTTGTACCGTATTGCGCTGTACTCGGCAATTTGCGACCAATGCTGACAAGCAAAAAAGGCAGAAAAATATATTGAAACACCTTCTCCTACAAGGTGTCACCAAAATGGCAGAACTTAAACGATATTACCCCGCCTGCTAAGAGTCTAAGACTGGACGAACAAGTCACAACAAGGAAGGGATAAGTTGAACTTGGGGCGAGAAGGAGAGAAAACACAACGATGGCGGGTTTGGGTGTGCAGAGGGCAACGCGAATCTTTCTTCGTAGCCTGGCTTACGTCGAGCGAGTGCGCAGCGCAACGTGCCATGCCGAATCCTGGCGATCTACCCCATACTGCTGACCGACGACTCGCCCGACCATTGGATCCAGTAGGAAGAGCTGGCCCGGGGTCCTTGGGGTCCTCGTGGGTGAGGGATGACATAACTCATTGGATCGTGTGCGAATCAAAATGACGACAGGGAATCTTGGCTCCAGAGGCTATTTCTTCCTTGGATGTTTGGCATGCATCCTATCCTGTTAGGCTAGGCGGACGGGAAGTTCTCCGAGGTTCATTCAGAACCTCAGTCAAGCAAGGATATCCATCCCCTTCATTTCATCCAGAGGTTCGGGTATGAATAACCAGACGAGGAAGAAATGAATGAAACCAATGGCCCCGAGATGAATGAATGCAGCGCTACGTTAAATCAGGAATAAGTCCAAGATTGTGTGTAAGTGTGCATGCCGCTTAGGTGACAGTACTTTTTAGCCTTGTACCTTTGTGATGATCAGAATCCTGACCTGGGGGTACCTTGCTATATGTACTTACTAACACCAACATACCTACTTCTTAAGAAGTAAGTACGGTCCACTGGGATCATAGCTTCAATATAATTGAGCATACGAGTACTACGTAGAGGGAGGTAGTGAGCATTGAAGAGACAACACCTTGATGCATGCAGCCACCACCTACTTACGTAATAGGTACAGTCCCGGAATTTGTTTCGGGATACAACGACACTCTGTATAGTGGATCCATGGCCGATACTGCGGGGATTCCAAGCTTCCTCCCTAACCCATTTGTTTATTGATGGCGAAGAACTCGTTCTGCTCGTCTCACGGATGATGGCGGGGAAACAAGTCTACTTCATGGAATGCACTCTTTCTTGGTAGAAGAGCGCTTGAGGCGGTGAAAATGGAATCTTGAAAGTTGAGCCATCTTCAAATCGCATATCCGACTAAGACAGTTGCGACGGTTACTATCACCAAACAGGCGAGAGAGATGCAGATGGAGCCCCTACCTGATTCATGTTCCAGGTTTTCCTAGATTCACAGCAAAGAGGCCACCACTGCCAACATCATAAAACCATAGTCCCGACAGTCGGAAAGAACGGCCTGCACAGTCAGATCTCATAGATCATCCGACTCCACGTTCATATCGCATCAACTAGGCGCGATACAGGAGACCAAAGTACATACATAAGTACTTGCTTACTTCACACTGGACTATGAGCGAGAATGGTTTGCTATAATAAACCATGCAGTGAGCGATGCAGTGTTTTCAAGAGATTGAGTGCGTTAGACCTACCATGGGAATGGGTGGCGGATAGATAGATAACTGGCGAAGGACCTCGGACCTCCAAAGCTCCAGGCCTTTGGCTGTTCGGAAAGGAAAATCCTGTCGGGTGGTGTTGGAGCCAATCGGAAGCCCGTATTTCCTGCTTAGCGATTAGCGGCAAAAAGCAGCTTCTCGTCAACGTCAATCAATCGAATCTAGGAGAGCCGATTCGCGTGGGCTGCCCGGGCGAGCGTTCAAGAAAGCACTCTTCCTTCAGAAACATCTCCACTCAATCAATCTCTCTTGGAGGTCTCGCTATCTTTAACACTCTCTTGCTTGAGGGAATACCAGATCAGACAAGATGCTGGCGTCTTCAAGAAGGGCAGCTTCGCTGGCTTTGCGAGGTGCGTACGTCCCTTTTCCGCCCGCGATACTGGAAGGAAATCATCCGAGGAAGCTGACTCTTTTCGAATTACAGCGAAGCCCGCCACCCACCTACTTCCCCTGCGATCTGTCGCCGCCATTTCCACGACTAGCAAGAAGGATGCTGCCTCGGTGACGGCTCACGGCTCGACCGGCTTGGCAACCAAGGAGCGAAGGGAGGTGCCATTGCCGAGCCAGGAGGGCACAAAGGGCGTTATTCAATATGCACTGTACGAACAAATCCTCCAGGACACGAGAGGCCGCAGTTGTTGACCAAAAATAACAGGACTACCCTCGACCAAGTCGCCAATTGGGCCCGACAGTCCTCATTATGGCCCATGACCTTCGGTCTGGCCTGCTGCGCCGTCGAAATGATGCATCTGTCCACGCCCCGATACGACCAAGATCGCCTCGGTATCATTTTCCGTGCCTCGCCCCGTCAGTCCGATGTCATGATTGTCGCCGGTACCCTGACCAACAAGATGGCCCCCGCCTTGCGCCAGGTCTACGATCAGATGCCCGAGCCCCGATGGGTCGTCAGTATGGGTAGCTGCGCCAACGGAGGCGGCTACTACCACTACAGCTACAGCGTCGTGCGTGGTTGTGACCGTGTCGTCCCCGTCGATGTCTACGTCCCTGGCTGCCCCCCCACCAGCGAGGCCCTCATGTACGGTATCTTTCAGCTGCAGCGAAAGATGAGACAAACCAAGATCACGCGGATGTGGTACCGAAAGTAGAGCGGTCATGTCTTGGCCGCCGAGTACAAGACAGGGCTCGCTACGCATACTCTCTTTTGTTCTGGGGGCACACTGTACATAGCTTGGGGGGTGCGGTACGCGCGTGCGTTGGGGATTGTACAGTAAAAGTCTGTTGAAAGCCTCAAGGTCGTTTTATGTGCTTTTGCAAGTCGTGATTGGTGTCTTTTCACTCTGGTACGAGACGCAAATCGGGTCTATAGAAACCGAAGCATTTCAAAACTGCCACTTGGCCGTCTTCGGTTTCAACACTCTGATAGAATGCGAGTGACGGAGCGAGAATCCTAGAAAGATAGACATTCACCAGTGCCTCCCGCAATCTTGCCCATAACAAATGAGCTAGCCCGCGCCCTCACCTATGTCCATTCACATTGCCTTCCAAAGGAAGAGCCCTATGTCAACAGTGCTGTTTGGGCAGTTTGAAATATCTCGAGCATTCGAGCGCATGACACTACAGGTTGGGTTCCCTGTTCCAGATATATATAATGCAATTATACCAAGCGTGGTCTCGTTTGTTCGGGGCAGACGACAGGCTCGGCCGCCCGCAGCCACCAACGACAATGCCCTCTCTCTCTATGTGCACCTCCTGAACCAAACCAAGCAACCGGACTCTTGATTATCCACAATCTTGTCACAAATAGTGTCTACTCTCATAAAGGTAGACAGATATGCAAGACCGGTTTCAGAGCGTAGGCAAATATGTACTAATTGAGAAGCTAGCCCTGAGACCACAAGAGCATGACACTATCTCTTCCAAACACGGGTAACACTTCGCGATCATGCCATGCCATGCCGTTCGCTCACCAGCCCGAAGAGAATAGCATAACCGTGGACTCTCGAGATGTCCAAAGATTAAAGTAGCTAGAAAACACTGAAAATCTCATAGTTATATCTAGACCAATCACTTTTCAGGGTACCTCTATTCATTCAAGCAAACAGGTTAGGGAGAGATTGTGATTATGTATTAGCGGCCGGCTTATATATGCGTTCAAGCGTACGACGGAGAACCGACTTGGTCGGCTGAACGACTTGAACAAGGGCCTTGTAAACCAAAAAGGGGCATTCAGTGCATGCGGCCGGATGGTAACATGACGTGAGCCAAGACAATTAACACCGTAACGCATATGCTCATATACAGATAAATCGTTCATCAGACCAGCACCAGCGTCGTGGCGGTTGGCTGCTTCTTACAGGACAGCAGCGATGATGGCAGCCACGGCCAGCATCAGCCCCGACGTGTTAGCCAGCATCTCGGCGGCGCCGTTCTTGGAGGCATCCGTCGACGTCGCCGTCGCCGAGCTCGACGACGCAGTGGCGGCGGCTCCTTGCTTGCCGGCGGCCGTGGTGGTAGTGGCAACGGCGGAAGCGGGGGGCGGACGCGCTGCCGGTCGTCGTGGGCTTGGTCGTTTGTGAAGAGTAGAGAGAGGCGTTCATGCTGTTGCGGAGACGGCGGTTGTGGTTAGTCATCGGTTCCGATCCCACGTCGAATAGAGAGAGAGAGAGAGAGAGAAGGAGAAGGGGACAGTGTGGTGAGACTTACCAGTAGAGCTCCTTGGAGTTGTTGTAGCTAGAAGAGCGCGGGTCGTTCGGGCAGTTGTTGAAGCAGCTGAGAGAGAGTAGAACAGTACTTGTTAGTCATGTCGTGTCTGTTGTTACCCTAATCCCCCTAGGGGAGCTGGGGGGTTGGGAGGGAGCAAGAAGAACGTACGTCATGATGGCAGTGTACTTGTTGCACTTGCAGGCATAGTCGGCATTATCTGTGCACTCGGAGAGGTAGCCATTAGTGGTGTCGAGGCAGGCCTCGAGGATGGTCGCAGCAGCACAGGCGGTGGTGCTGGTGCTGTCGGCGGTGGACTGAGCCGAGACGGCGACAGCCAGGAGGGCGGCGGGCAGGGTGAACTTCATCTTGTTGGCCGGGGTAGAGTGAGCGAAGACGCCGAGGAAGACGGATATTATTAATAGGCGATTAGATTAGAAATATAAGGTAGTGAGGTACGAATGATATAGCGAAGGAAGTGTCTGTCTCTGTCTGTCTCTCTCTTGTATCCTCGAGGCAAGATGGTGAGGAGAAAGGGAAAGGGAAACCGAGGGGATTAATAAGGGGGCGCCTTAGGTGCCGCGCCGTCTTATGAATTGTTTGGGCTCGCACCGACCCGTTTTCCAGAGTGAGGCACCATCGATGTTCGTGGGCCGGACCGCATTGAGCAGAAGACTACCGAAGAACATGTTGGCCGCCATAGCCAAGCGAAACCTTAAGCTTCATACACGACACCTACACACTCCAGCTGCATTCTTTCTTAACGCAACGAACTGACCAAGCATGCCCTGGTGTCTCTGAAGCCAATGTTTTCGTGCGCGACATGGCTGGAGGCTTGCCTTGGAGTTGTTGTTGAACCGATATTGGAGATGAGCTGCACCGGGTTTAATTTTAGGGGGTTGCTTTTTCGACGGGGCTGCCCTGCAGCGATTGGTCTACCAGTGGCTAGAAGCCCCCAAATCTCGAGGCTAGACAGGGTTATAGGGGCGGGGGCATCTTGTTTATCTCTTATTATGAGGTAAACAGAGGAGCAGTAGCCTAGTGCAGCCACCAATTTAGGATTCCCTATCTAAGTACTTCTCAACTATGCAAGCTTGGAGTCGCTCGCGGCTCTTTTTTTTTGGCTCAAGGTGCGAGGTAAAGTTGCCACGACTGCATGTGCGATATTTGTACGGCCCGAAAACCCTCGTGTTTACATATATCTGCCCTGAAATCCCCTGTCTTCTCGGCAACACGAACTATTAGGCATGCAGTCTTGGTTACAAACCTCGCGAGTATGCATTAGCACCAGCACCGACTGGGATGCACTCTCGAGTCAGGAGAGTGCCGCTTCCTCGTCTTGTTGTGGCCTGCCCTGGCCCAGCTGCCGCCGTAGCTCCGTGTTTTCCTTCTCGAGCTCCTCGAGTCTCCGCTGGACCGCCTCCATCTGCTCCGAAGCCTCGACGCTGAGCTCATTGACAATCTTGACGAATCTCCAAAGCCGGAGAATGACAATCAGCGACGCGATCTCTTCCGCGACGCCGTGCTCGAGGAGATCAATGGCAAAGCTGCCGACGATGACGAATGCATCGAAACAGTGAAACCAGTTGGAGAGGTAGCTGGATGCATGCGGTGTCAGCCTTTTCTTTCGCAGCAACCCCGACTGGATTCGCCTCGTGTGTTGTTACCGGATGCCTTCTGCCCACAGACAGAGGAGTAGTTCCAGGAGGAACAAACAGCTCATCACAAGCGAGAAGGTGGTCAACGCGCTCCGAGTCGGCTGCACCCATGCCTTGTCCTCCATCTTGAGCTCACATGTGATGAGAGCAATGAAAATGTCGCTCAAGATGCCTGCGACATCGAGAACAACGAGAGCCAGGATGACCCAGTGCTTTGCTTTGGACGAGAGGAAACGCCGGGTCTCGCGACGCGCCTTGCCGTAGGTTGACCTCCAATCACGCGCAAACCCATTGACGAGACTTCCACTCTCGGGGAAACGGACTGTCTCGGTTAGCTGCAAGGCCGCGCATATCTATCTCCTTGCGCAAAACCTCATTCCGAGAGATGAGCGCCGAAGCATAAACGTCCAACGGTAGTCACCTGTTTTTTCTCCCTTCCATTTCGCACGCGACGACATGATCAAGCAATGAGTGAGTAATGAGCAAGTGACTCACCTAGAAGCGGCGTGCGGTCACTCATAGTCTCAGCGATGAGCTGCTGTTTGCAGTCCTTTCTCTACACTTTAGTCAGGTGGTTAGATTGAGGTTTGTTTGTATTGTAGGTTAACATACGGATAGTCGTCAATAAAAGGACCCTGCCGGTGGCTTGGGCCTCATAATCGTCATTTTTCGGGAATACGTCGGGAATTAAACGCTACACCGCGCGATCGGCAGCGAAGGTCATTTTCAACTCTCAATGGACCATGGTGAGCCTACTCACCATTCGACCACCGGGGACAATGTAGTATGAAGCCGGCCTATCTTGTGAGATTTAGGTGGGATTGCTGGCGGTTAGGCATTCTTGAGCAAGCCAATGTCGGAGATAAGACGAGATCTTGTTGATGCATCAACGCTCAGTTTGCCCAGGTCCTATTTGAGCCCCCAGAGGGCTCTTTGGTGATGGCTTAGTATTCATACATGGCGGTAGCGATGCTCCTAAGATCTGTTTCGGGCTCTCAAAGCCACCCAAGCCAATGCTTCAGTGAGACAAAGGACGAGTTTCGAAAAAGGAACTAACTATGCCATTGGAAAAGATGCTCGAATATGCTGACTTACAACAGATCCTTTGAAGCGCAGGTTGTCGATTCGGGTACAAAAGCTGCGGTTCCAACTCTTGTTAAGCCAGAGGAGAAGAGATGCATCATCTGCGCCAACTTCCCACTCAATTACATCAACCAGAACACTCCTACTAAAAGCCAACGAGCTGATATGGCCGACTCATCGAGTCAAACAGCCGGCAGCAGTGCGGCGCGGCCACCCAGTCGAGGCCATCCAGCACCTTCGCATCAAGAAGTATATGACCGGGTCAACATCTTTGGACCGCTTCCGCTTCTCAAGTCCAAATCAGGATCCCGGCTGCCATTCGATTTCGTCACACCAGATGCTGGATTTGATCCCAACGACAATGCCGCGGTCACGAACTACCATGACTATCAGGAGAATGCGCGGTATGTTTTAGATTCTGTTGTTCAACGAGGCCCCACCA
This sequence comes from Apiospora pterosperma, assembly GCA_019976485.1. NCBI lineage: Eukaryota > Fungi > Ascomycota > Sordariomycetes > Amphisphaeriales > Apiosporaceae > Apiospora > Apiospora pterosperma. Next base: position 2,813,049 of record JAFBMP010000005.1, read on the forward strand.
TCGAGCAGCAGGTAGATAATCAAGTCGAGGAATTGAGCAAGCAGCGAGGAGACGGCCAGGGTGTTAGCCCCGAGGAGAGAGAGGCCATCGAGGCCATCGTCCGCAAGAATAATGGATGGCTGGAATCCTACAAGTCCGAGATCGCCGGGGCCCAGACCGTGCCGATCGCCGCCTTCAACCGCCTCGCTCACGACTACGACCAGCAGCAGCTCTACATGGCGCGGGACCGAGCTCAGTACGAGGCCGACTACACCAAGGAGATTCACCTGCGGGAAGACGAGCTCCGGCGGCTGCGGGAGGGCGAGGTAGTCGAAGTGGAGGGCGACCAATATAGCAACGACATACGGACCAAGTTTTACCAAGTTTCCCGAACTGCCGCCGAGCGACAGGATAGGATTATGCAGCTTGAGAATGACGCCCGTAGCAAGGCATCAGAGACAGCTCAAATTCGATCAGATGCGAGGGATGAGGTCGCCCAGATGGAACGTGTCATCAGAGACTACAAAGAGCGTGAGGCGCAGCAGGCCGCGGAGACCGAAACACGGACCGTCGCCGACTGCGACGCTGAGATTGCGCGGCTCAAGGAGGACGTCGACATGAAGGAAGCAGAGAAAGCTAAAGTTCAGGCAGATGCAAATGGTGAGCTTGCCCGGATGGAACAGGCTATCAAAGGCTACGTAGAGCGTGAGGCGCAGCAGGCCGCGGAGACCGAGGGCGCGCGCAAAAACTATGACTCGCTGAAGAGGGAACACCAGGCAGCCCAGAGAGAGATCGAAAACAGCCAGCGCGATAGCACGGACTACCAACGGAGACTGGATCGTCTGGAGCAACAATTGAAAGATAGGGACGAGCAAAGCCTGCGACGGACAAACGACCTAGAACGCCAGCTTGATGCGATTAATAGCTCCGACCGAGAACGACAGTCGAAGATTAGCGACCTAGAACGGGAGCTGGCCGAGGTTCGCGCCTCGGACGATAAAGGCCAGTCAACAATCGAGGGACTAGAACGCCAGCTTACTGCTCTCAACAGCTCCGATATGCACGGCCAGTCGAAGATTAGCGACTTGGAGCGGGAGCTGGCCGAGGTTCGCCTCTCGGACGGTAAAGACCAGTCGAAAATCCAAGAGCTAGAACGCCAGCTTGATGCGATTAACAGGTCCGACATGGGCAGACAGTCGAACATTAGCTACCTAGAACAGAGAATAGCTAACGGTATTGCGTTACTCGAAGCTAGTTATGCCTTTATTGCCGACCTGCGGGAGAAGCTAAGGCCAAGCAGATCCCGGAGCGATGTAGGTACGCAAACCGCGCCAGAGGAGAACATCGAGGACCCTGCGAGCGGTGCTACTGGCGGCCCAGCCTCTCGCAGCGGCAGCCCTTTCCCGCCTGGCGGCATCTTCGGGCACGACGCGCAACCCCGCGTGGTCGTGGGCCCGACAGACGCAGGGCCAAACGCGGCTCGCCTGCAAGAGTTATCGGATGAGGCCGACAGGCTCCGAGCGGAAAACGGCAGGTTGGAGAGGCAGCTCTCGACGTCGATGGCGCGACGGCAGACAGCCGAATTGAGGAGCCCCGACAACGGATGGGTCAGGGACGTGTGGCAGGAGGTGGATCGACAACGTTCCAACAACCTCCACCTACGTCTATCCAATGAACAACTGCAACGACGCATCGACGATCTTGAGGATGGAAGTAGGTTAATGTAGTAGCGATATGGCGGGTTCTGCCGATACCGGTCGCGGGTTGCTCGATGACGCTGACGCGTTAGGCAGTGCTTCGTCTCTCGCTGTTTCTGGTGGTGCTCTTTGTTTCCAGGTCCTTATCTGTTTCGTCTTCTTTGTCATTATTCTCTCCTACTTTTCTTCAGACAGACAACAATTGATTCTTGATAAAGATCACCCGGCCGCTGCCACCTCCTACTTTCGAGACCCCGGTGATCTCCTAGTATACATGACACGGCGGTAGTTCGCTCTTCACCCTTGACCATGTCTCGCCTTTAGCAGGTGATTAACGTTCACCCCCTGCACCCCCTGCATGACAGTTTTTCCTATAGCCTTAGAGAAGGTCCCTTTGGGTCCGCGGAATAACGATAGTTCAGGCGGTGATGATAGAGTCCAGCGTCGCAGGAATACACAGGACGGAGTCCGGGCGACTCGGAGCGGGAAAGATAGCCGATTACGTCATCGTGATCAGCAAGTCGAGCGATTTGAGAAGATTTACAGACCTTCTGTACAGAACAGACCAATGATTTCCCTCATTTCAGCAGTGGATACTTGACGGAAGTATGAAGTTTATTTAGACTATGCAGTGGATTTACTTGGCCGTCGCGAATCGGAAGAGAGAATGGCGGGGGTCAAGGGCCACCCACCCCCGACTGTACGGGCATAAGAAGTACCCCTGAACGGGAAGGTAAACTGATTGAGGCGGGCGGACTTCCCCAAAAGGGGCAGTGGTTTGATGGCATTGAGTTATAAGGCTTATCTGATTAGGAGCCGCACGTCAGGCCTGGTCCCTGTATCTCCAGGGAGAGATTGTGAGGTGGTATGGCTTCGTATCAGAGAAGTTTGTTTTCCTTGTTCTTCCTCCATCTGCCCGTTAGTCAGCCGTCTGAAGTGGCCTGGCCTGGCCTGGACAGACCAAAGCACCGGGTAACTAAAGTAACTTACTTACTTAATCAGAAACGCTAGTTAACCTCAAGTGCCAAGTTGGCAGGTGTTTCTGACAAGACCACACACACACACACAATAAATACCACGACGACATGATGCTTTGTCATACCCCGTCTGCACTGCTACCTACCTAACGCATCTTGTTTTCCATCCGGTTTCCTTCCTGCCTTGGCCTCTTCGCTTCGGGAATTGGAGTCTCATCTCCGTTCCGTCGTCTCATCGACCGACATTGCAGAACACCAAGCCATCCACTGGATTAAGATGTGCGCACGCCATCCGAGACGAAAACCAACAGGAAAAAACTTTGCTTGCTGGTGCCTTGCTTGTTCATGACCTGCTATCTTGAACCCCCACTGCCAATGTCGTGGTCTAGACTCCGAGTCCCCCCCTCCGTCTTGGATCCAAATCCGGGCAATGAAGAAGCAGACAGCAGGGAGCAGACAGGCCTATCCCGTCCCAGTATCCAAGCTTAGAAGGGATGGCCTCAAGAGGTCGCTAACCCTGGCTGCATTGCGTCGAGCAGAGCCGAGAAGGCCACGCGCAATCAATCTATTATATCTGTGAACCGACATAATGTCTCGCTTAGCAGGGTTGCTTGTCTGAGTGAGTGAGTCTCTCCCCGCTATCCACTCAATGCCCCGAATAAGACGGAATGTGGCTACTAAGCGTGCGCCTAGTGATTACCCAGGCTTTATCCAGATTGATGGTAACACTATCAAGGCTGGTTTGGGGCCTCCATCCCACGTTATCACCACGGATCAGGATCAATCGTTAATGCGTACTGCCATCGACCTCAGGACTTGGTCATCCTGCCGTAACACGGCCTGATGATGTCTGGGCCACAATCTACTTGAGTCACAGTGCTTCTTTGTCAACAGTGACAAAGTGACGCCGACCCTTATTACTCTGGGGAATCCCTGGCCCGCCTTTGCACGCAATATATACTGCATGGGAACTTATGTACGTACTTACTTGCATGTGCTGTCGTCCCACTTGGCTGCCCATCCTATTCCAGGCATGTCGTATGGGATGCGGTAGTTGCTATCTGCCACCCTTGACCTGATCTCTACACGTAGCATGTGCCGGGGTGTGATCCGCGCGGGATTGTAGACAAGTTCAGAATCTCTCCGAAGAACCAACGTGGCTGATAAGACTCCCACCCCCATGATGCTGGCATACAAGCAAATGAATGGCAAAGGCAGGTTCTACCTAGTATACCGTCCCCGTACCCTGGCCTCGGTGGGACCGAGCAAGGATTTGCCCTATGTGACTTGATATGCCGACTTACGCAACAGAGATCCATATTGACCCGCCAAGGAAACACTATTTGAGTATAGGAGTACAGCTCGGCAATGAGTATCTCGTCGACCGGCATGCCACCAATGGCTCGCAGAGTTGATGAGAGTCGTGGCACTATGTATATATATATATATATGTATAAGCCGGCGCCCCCTGTTTCAAGATTTCGTTTGCGGAAGTCGAGGCCAAGCAAGTTGAACAGCCAACTTACACCATCGTCACCTCGCCGGCTTGTATATTAATCTGGGGGCCTGCAGCACGCGAAGTAGAGTGAATTTTGAACTGCCGTCTTCCGCTACAGCCATAATCCCCTCACACGGAACCAGCATCTCACGCCACTTCCGACTGGTCAAACATCAGTCAAGGATACGAAGGACCAGCCCACGGTGAAACGCGACCAGTACTTGATATAGTCAAGGAAGAAGCCATTCTGACCTTGACCACGGCCGTTAAGAGGTCTTGGAAAAAGCACAACCCCCGTTGCACCTTCTCTTTCTCTCCCATCAAACGAATCACATTCATAAACATGAAGTTCGACTCCTTCGGGAATTCTCCGCAAGGGGACTTGATGGCTCGAAGTGGCGACGACAGAGCCGCCATCTTTGCCCAGAGACAGCACCAGAACGAGCAAGCGACCAAGTATTACGCTGCAGCACTCGCGGGACTCATTGCGGTATTCATCATCAGCCACTGGACACGATGGCTGATGAACAGGCACCGTTTCTCGTCGTCTCTCCTCTCGCCCTTCGTGACCTTGTCGAGGTAACAAGCTTATCCTACGCAGCTCCCGCCTTTGGCTCGCACGTAATACTGACGGAGATAATCAGGTTATCCAGGCGTATCCTCCTTCGAAAGGCACCAGGATTCTCATCGGTTGGCCATGCGATCCTGCTAACCGTCTTCTTCGCCATCAACATCGCCCTCTCCTTTACTGGTTTCGACCGGAGCAAGCCCACAAACTTCGCGGCCAGGTTCGGTTGGTTCGTCTTACCCTCCCCCCCGAAAAGCATGCTTATCAGACCCTTGCTAACATGGACTGAACCCAAAAGGATGGCGGCTGCAAATTTCGCCCTGGTCGTCTTCCTCGCTCTCAAGAACACACCACTGGCTATCCTGACGTCCTATTCGTACGAGAGGCTGAACCCGCTCCACCAGATAGCTGGGTATTGCACCGCCGTCTACATGATCCTCCACGCGAGCATTTACTGCAGCTACTTCATCCAAAACTCCATGATAGCTATCCTACGCGAGGAACTCGTCACGGCCGGGATAGTTCTAGGGTTTACCATGTTCGCCGCGGTCGTTGAGGCGGCCATATTACGCCGCTTCAACTACGAGCTCTTCTACGTCATCCACGTAGTACTCTTCACAGTCATGGTCATCACCCTCGGACTGCACCGGCCCGAAGTCGACAAGGAGAAGATAGCCATCGTCGCGTGCGTCATCGCTGGCCTATGGGGTGCTGATCGACTCATCCGCATGGCGCGGCTCATGTACAACAGCGTGAACAACGAGGCGACGATCCATCCGCTCCCCCAAGGCGGCACCCAGATACTGCTCAAGAAGCCGCTCCATCGTGCCGTGCCCGGAGCCCACTGCTTCGTCTGGCTGCCCCGTGTCCGCCTGTTCGAAACCCACCCTTTCACCATCGTGGCGACCTCCCCCACCGAGCTGATCGTGAACTCGTACAACGGCTTCACCAAGAGCCTCCACAGCTATGCCACCAAGAACCCCGGTGCCACCCTCCAGGTCTCCCTCGAGGGGCCCTATGGCACCTTCCCGGACCCCATCCTCTTCGACAAGGTCATCTGTATAGCTGGCGGGTCGGGGGCCACCTTCACCTTCGGCATCGCCTCCAATATGCTCCAGAAAATGACGGAAAACACCAAGTCCTCTATTGATTTCATCTGGGCTGTCAAGAGCAGAGGTGCGTTATCTACTGCCGTCACGTGTCATGATGGCTTCCCAAGCCCTGGTGGCAGGCAAAGCAACACGGCTGACCTGAAACATCGCAGATAACCTATCTTGGTTCGCAGAACACCTCAACGCCATCCGCAGCCACGCCCACGCCCCCCGCGTGGCTCTCAAGATCCACACGACGAGGGCAGTGTCGAGCAGCCCCAGCACCTCGGTCGAGGCCGTGGACTCGCCGTCGCTCCGGAAGACGGCGACGGCGACGTCGGACGGGTCGGGCGACGCGTCGCCGTCGCCAGAGAAATACGCGAAGCTGGGCATGAGCCGCAACGACAGCGGGCGGCTCCCGACGCCCGCGGGCTCCGAAGACCCGGAGAAGGGGGGAGCAGAGGCCGCTGCTGGCGCTGGCGCTGGCGGGGTCCGCACGGCGGTGGTCCGTCGCGTGGGCCCCTACGGCTCCGTCCACGACGTGCCGGTCGAGCAGGGCCGCCCCGACGTCGCGGCCCTCATCCGCAGCGCCATCGCCGCGGCCGGCCGCGACCAGCGCATCCTCGTCGCCGCGTGCGGGCCCGACAAGCTCATGAAGGTGGTGCGCAACACCACGGCCGAGTGCATCGCGGTCGACGGCCCCGCCGTCGAGCTACACTGCGAGCAGTTTGGGTGGTGAGGCCAGAGATGACGACGACGACGACGAGTGGGTCTGGAGTAGTCCAAGCAGGCGGACATTTTCCTTTCGTCATACCTAATCTACGTTGCCTCGAGAACTTTTGCCTCGGGTTCATAATAATCTAACTATACTTGATTAACTAGGTACTTGACTGAAGATGGCCAGGCCACGTTTGTTTTGCAGGGTGATGCTTGTTTGGTGATGATTACGACCTGCCACGCACACAGGTGCATGCATGCGCCCTATATTGGTGGCTATGTCAGTGGCCGGGGCTGCATATTACCGAATGTGCCCCCGACCTGCAATGTGATGATGCATGTGTTGTTTTGGGTTGACGGTCACCCTCATCACTCATCAGCCGTAATTGAGGTTAATCAAAATTACGCGATGCGGGGGGATGCGACCTCTCTCTCTCTCTTTCTTTCTCTCTCTCTTTCTCTCTCTCTCTCTCTCTCTCTCTCTCTCTCTCTCTCTCACACATGTAGTACGACTACCACCCCTCCATTCCCACACGCAATGGGATGATGGGACGGACATCTTCCGGTGCTCAGCTCAGACATCATCCATGTAACCCACCCCACCCCCGGATTTTCCCCATTATTCGCTTGCGCCCGTCGAATGATATTAGATTGTCCGAGTCATGCTCTAGTCGCCGGGCCGCTCTGCCGATTCCCTTCTGGGACCAGGTTCCGTCAGGTTCCGTTGCCCCATCATCCATGTATGTGCCCTGCTTTGTTTCTCCCTTGTGACCCGATCAAGTGGATTCGAAGAAAGTTGGCCGCCGACCTGGTCTTGAATTCGCGCAAGTCTATGTAGCTGCATCCAGCTCCCTCTCACCCAAGTCGGACCCTGTCACCCACGGGAACATTCTGGATTGTGAGGCTTGCAGATGCTGTCGAATGATATGATATTGATATACACGTGGTTTCATACCTCACCAGCCTCCTGGTCGATCTTTATATATGAACATGACATGATAGACATTCGATACGATAGAACCAGCGAGCTATGCATAGTAACTCGCTGCCCTGAGTAAAACACTGGTGACCCATAGCCGTAGCCGTACCATCGCACCTATATACCACCCCGTACCCGTGCTCGCAGCAATGTCCCCCACACCAAATGTGAATCCCAGTGCTTCCCTTGTTTCCTGAAGTTGTGCTAAATAGGCTTCTGTAAAATAATCTAGGTCAAATCTCCCGGCGTAGGAGCTAGCCATGTCGAAGGATAATGCATCATCTATCATTGTGACCCTCAGGTTCGAGCATGATAAAGTGAAGCAGTGACGGTTGCGACAGGATAGAAGCCGATTTTGATAAACAAACCATCAATCCATCTGGTCCGGTGTTAGGCTCTTTTCTTTCTACCCTTGCGTACCCGAGAGAAAGATATCCAAATCATTCCCCTGGCCCTGTGCATTTTCGCTTTCGGCCAGTTGCTCCAGAAGGCTCAAGAACGGGTCCTTCTCTTCACCCGGCCCAGTACCAGCGCTACCGTCGTTGTGGCTCCTTGCGCCAGGGCTCGGCGCAACCTGCGCTGCCGCTTTGCGGTCTTCTTCGCCCCCGTGCCAGCCCGCCGGTGACGAGAACGAGTTGGTCGGGACGGTACCGAACATGGGATCGTACCCGCTTACGTGCACATCCCCATCTGTGCTCGAGGCATTTGGACCTGGACCCCCGCCTGAGAGGCCGCCAAAGTTATACTGGGGCGAAAAAGGTGTGCTCGCATATGCTGGAGCTTGCTGGGGGTGTGCGGCAGTTGAGACGGGAAAACCAGCTGCCGCTGCCGCTGCCGCTGCCGCCTTGGCTGACGCATCCTCGACAGCATTGCGGTGTACAGGCGGTATAGCGTGTCCCGTTATGGACTCTAGGCGACCTGAGAGGGAGACCGGGCTTTGGAGAGCACCGGGAGAAGGATGGCATGCAACATGTAATGACGGATGCCGGCCCCGACCTCCTGGAGTAGGAAGACCCGGTGTATGTAGCACATCACTCGTTGGTTGTAGAATAGGTCCAAGATTCCTCAAGTCCGGTCGTTTGCGGACCGAACCGCCAGTGCTCTTTCTCTTCAAGTTGGGCCTCTCCGTCCCAGGTTCGACATTAGCGGCATTATGTCGAGGTGCATAGAGGTCGTGACCCGTATAAGTGTCTGTCGCAAAATCCACCACCACATCCGATAGACTCAAGTTCGCTGTATCGAATGTGAAGGTCTGCCCTCCTGGTCCGCCTATATTCGAGTACCGGTCAAAGAAATCTCCCAGCTGAAACACGGGCGAATATCGCATTGCGTTGTTGGCGAGGCTTTTCACCAGCTCAGCGTGCGCGTTGTAGATGCCCTGCAGCGTCTCCCGTTGGTGCTGCACACTCGCCCATGCATAACGAAGCTCGCTCAGCTGCTGCATTTCCCGTGATAGGAAATCGGCCGAGGACGCGAACGCACCCATCTCATTCATCCCGTTTTTGTTGTAATGTGCGCCGTGGATATGTACTGTGCCCGCTGTGCATATGCAGTATCCCACAAATGACGGCCATTCGATCGTGGCAGTCTGTTTGCCTAACTCTACTAACTCCGCTATAGCGTTTGCGTGGAGGAAGCACATGTTGGTCGCCTCAATCTGCCACGAATGATGCTGTCCTGTTCCGGCCAGCTCGGCCAAGTCGATAGGTATGAATGGCCGATAGATGAGGCAGTGGATCAGGTGGTAGACCAGCTTGCTGAGAACTAAGACGGTGGAATCGGGCTGACCAAAGAGGCTGTCGACACTGCAGAACACATCCTCGGTGCCCGAGGCCCAGATGTCCAGGTCATGACGTATCTTGGATAGGTTGGATAACGAATGCCACGGAAAGTGCGAATCCCCCTTGACACCACCGGCTGCCAGATACCGATTTGTAATACCGAGAATGCGAGTTATATCGACAAGCATCCCGCTGCTACCCTGACACTTTTTCCCATTACCTTGCAAGTACTGATGGTTGGAGCCCCGTTGAAAAAATTCTCCTTCGATCGGTAGGCCGTTGGGACTCAGTGACCAGTAGGGCAGCCTCAGGAGGATAGACTTGTCTCCAATCATACACGGCCGCTTCGAGCCGCAGGCCATGAATCTATCGAGCAAATAACAAGTCCAGAAAAGGCGGCGCCTCGTCTCTCTTTCCACGGGCGTAATGCGAGCTGCCAAGTCCACCTCGCGATGCAATTCGAGTGCCATAGCCATTCCTACGGCGTTTGCTACAAGTTGTGTTAGTATCTAACGCGGTCTCGCCATAGCTCTCAACGGATAATTACTCATCAACATATAGGCCTTCTTGCCCTTGCCAGCAGCTGTAAAGGCAATAACCAGCAAGAGCAAGGTCTGGAGCCCGTCGACCGAAGGCTCATCGGTGCTGATCTCGGCCCGGGCACGCAACGCGTATTCCTCCCCCAGTTTGACTGCCGACTGATAGCCACTCGGATGTTGGGTATAACTGTACGTCTGTCAGTACTGGTTCCTCAAAGAGCTGCCAGGTAGTGTATGGTCTCTGACCGTGCTGCGACTGCATAGATCGCATGGATCAGGTATACGGGTAACTGATTCAGCTGCAGCCTTTGCCGGGCACTGGATTCGTCTAGGATATAGAATGGTTTGGCGTGAAAACAGTTGAAGTACGTATCGAGCAGTGCATCTGTTTGCACCCCAGGTGAAGGTTCGCTCTCGGTCGAGGGTGAATAAACGGCCTCTTCTCCGGCGGCCTCCCTAGCCTGAGAGGTCTCGACTTCCTGACGCTTCGGACTCGGGTCTGCTGCCGACGCCGACGCCGCTGTCTCAGTTGATTCGGCATTAGAAATTGTCTCAATCGCTGCTAGTGTTGGCGTTTCTTCCATTGTAGGTGAGGCATCCGAGTTCTTCTGATCCTTAAGCTTTTGTTCCAACCCATCCACCCTTTTCAGGAGTGCTTCTAGCACGTCGGTCTTTGGTCCTCGCTTCTTAGGAACAGCATCTGCAAGTTAAAACACACTGCATCAGCCTGCGACCTCCTACCACATTGCCAAGGGGGTTTCCATGAGTTCGGCCGTTTCACCCACCATATATACATGGACACTGAAAGACCTGACAAGCCTCACAGGCGGGCCGCAGCCTGTTACATTTGATCTATGAGGACGATGCAGTTAGTACGTGTGAAGCTAGCGGCGAAACGAAACGATCCATTGAGGCAGACAGAGTGTGAGGCATAGGCACGAACCTTCCGTTTTCGACAAGATTTACAGTTCATTACTGCCCGCCGGTGATAGAAGTCAGCTAACAGACGTCAAGAACCCCCGGGTGCCTTCTACCTTCAAGGGTAAGGTACCTTCTCGTGGCTCGTTACTCATGCGGCGGGTAGGAAGCCTTTCAATGCCCACCTGAGGCCGTGACATGGCTACTGGGTGGACACCAGGGAGAGGTGCTACGCTCATGCTCATATCGTCGACTTTCGGATCGTTCATGCCCCAGGAAATTTGAGTACAATGTCCTCCACGAATTGGTCTCTGGCGACTGACTGGTGCACACTTGGTAAATCGAATCGGTAGATAGTCAAGGTTGAAACTGAGGCACGATTCTTTTCAGCAGCAGAACAAGTACAGGTCTGCAGCCCACAGATTGTGCATTATTGATCCGGCGGCGTGTGATACGACGGTCCGAGCCGGCCCACAAGCCCACGATCGTTGTGTAAGCGTTAAGTTGACACGGCGGGACAGCGAGAGCCCTATAAAACAAGATTTGCCGGATCGAAAGCAGTGAGAAATCACACTCGAACGAAGGACTCCCTAGGAAGATGCAGACCCAGATGAGACGATGAACGGTGTTGGTCCAGGTGGTCTCTATTTGTGATACTCCAAGGTCCCAGGTGGTGGAGGGCAAAATGATTGGAACCGCGCTTTGTAGAGGTGGTGGCTAGTGAAAGACGAGGATCACTAGGATCGTAGGTAGGCCCGCTGCTCTGCGTCGTTCTCCTATAACATAATTGCACCGTTCGGCTTATGATAACCGGGGTAATGAGCCTTCTTGTCTTGCGGGAGAGCAGGGCATGGGGTACATAAGCATTCATGATGGAGAGCAGCCCAGATGGTGACCCTCAGACAGACTGTACATACGGTAATGGTTGACCCGTCGAAGGTACCAAGTGTGTGCAGGGCCTCGTACCTGTTCTGCTGGTCAGGTCTGGGACAAGGAAGGCAAGCTTGCACCGAAAGCGCAAGCGCATCAAATGCACTCTCTAACCATGCAGAACCACTGCTTGACCGGGACCAACGCGAAAGGGGGCCGAATGCCGTTGAGACTCGTCAAGGGCTCTAGAGACGTCCGTCAACCAGGGTGGGATCCCTCCAAAAAGCTGCAAGATGCTTGCTTGCATGCTTGGGGGGAGGGGGGTTGCTTGCAAGGGTTGTCGAGGTTATCATTAGCGCCCACCCTAAACAGGCTGACCCCATATGTGCAGTACCTACTAACCATGATCCATGCATGTACTTTTGATTGTCTGTGTATCGACCCCTCGCAGCTCTGACACCCCCGGGGAACTGGGATTTGCCGACGATCACGGTTCCTCGACAAGAACTTCCCAGCTTCCGCTCCTTGGGTTGATCGAGAATACTTGGTGTCGAGTGTACTGCGATCAGGCAAAACCCGAGGCCTTGGAGAGGATGAGATTGCCCCTACTACGTACGTGTACGAACCTTCCTTCCATTGCACCTCTTCTTGTTCCAGAAAGGGTAGCGGACCAAGAGCGAATGACATTCTAAATATCGGATGGGCTAGCATGGCATGCAGCTTGCTGGCAATAATACTCAGGTATAGTTGTCGGCCTTATTTCCGAAAAGAACATGAACACGAACATGAACATGCCGGACTAGAACTCATTTGTCCCTTGGGTTGATTTTCTCTCCTTGGATTGGTGACGAATTCCAAACGCCAGAAGAAAACGAGGTAATTTGGGACGTGTCGCATGTTGGGGCCGAGACTGGAAGGGTTCGCAAACCCCCCATTCACAACAAAACAGTCCCTTTCTGTGCCCATCGATGGACTTTTGGCTTTCTAACTGTGGACTGCTGGTATCCGCTTGACGGTGAACCCTGTCTGTCGGACGTGGAAGCAATCAAAATGCTGCAGAGGACATGTCAGAGGGCAGGCAAGAGATGTCTTGGCGCAAGACGATGCTCTCAGTGAAGCTCTCAGTGAAGGATTCCTTGCATCAGCCTCGATCCGAACCAGCAGCAAGCCGACCAGCGATGGGTATAGGCATAGTATAGCCTGTTCGAAGCCTGACATGTACAGATGTTGCGTAATGCATCGAGTTGTTGATCAAATTGAATTCAGGGTCCAGGCTGCTTGGGGTAGTTCCTATTAGTAGCGCGCACACCCTCTCATTTAATAATGGCGGGTTGCTATTCGTGCGGCTGTACACTAGTTGCTGTACTGTGTAAGTATTGATTATGTGGATCTGCAGCCTGGATGTATCCCAACTTTCTGCTGCTTGCTACTCCGTACTTAAGTACAAACAAACACATCCTGTAGGTAGCCACATGACGGCGACGCTGTCTGTCTCCCTGCATTGCCGCAAAAGGAAGGAAGAGGCAGCGATGATGGGATGGAGTACTTTCCGATCGTGTAACACCGGATCAAGCATCGTAAGTGTGATTGTACCGCTTTTGTCGGCTACTTTCTGTCTGCGATGTTATATATATTTTTTAATTCTGTTTTGGGCATTTTTTGGCATGGTGCGCCGCCGAAAACGCGTTTGGTTTTTGGTTCATGGGTTCTCATGTCGGTCCCTGTCCCTCGTGGACTTGGTCTGAACTTGGTCTGGACTTGGGTACGACATCGTACTACGATCCACCGAGTACTATATAACATAAGCAGGTCCTGAGTTAATGAATTCGCACATGGAGATACATGTGTATACGAGTAATGACATTTGGGTCCCGTGCTGGGTTCTGTGCCGGGCACCGCCGTGCCATTGCAATAGAAGAACATAGCCAGGTCTACCGCTCATAACATTCCAGAAACCCGAGACCCTTTCGTAAGAATTTCCTTTTTAGATCTCTCATCTCATCCCTACCAGTACTTGGAATCATTAGCGGCGGGTGGCCTGGTTTCATCTGAACTTGAGCACGGCTTGGGATGCAGCCCGGCGTCCGTTCTTTTTTTTTATTTTTTATTTTTTTCGTTTTTTTTTTGCCAACTGAAGCAACCATGCTCTCATCCTGTAAATTACGATTATGCGCTTCACCTATACCATGGATCCGGTGTCTCTTTTTATATTTCTTTTACCCGTTTCTTTTGCCCAAAACAAACGTGTTGTGGATATTTAGGCGCTGGTGCGTGTTTGGTGTTCACCGTGGACCTTATCACAAGCCTCCTTAAGGCTCTCGATGCTCCAGAATGGCGTATAGCTGTTGAATAGGACCTGCAGTGGGTGGTGTAGTGCTGACATCCAATGGCCCTCACCGAACGGGGAAGAAGAGCCGAACACGACTGCAACGATAGGTATCATCACGATTCTACCGGAGGAGACCTCGTGTGCGGGGGCTGCAGCTCACCCGCTCCCAAGTACCGCGGTCGGTCAATCTGCACCACGAAGAAAACAGGTAAAATTGACCTCGGAGCAGTCTTTGCCAACTGATCTTCTAAAGATAGGATTAGTGCATGCCCTGAAGCGGGCCAAGTTGAGACAAGAGTGGCGGCCGGATCGATGGTTCATGCTGTTGTTTGAAGCCGTCCAGGTGTGCCCAGTGTTCCCAGTATTTCCAGCAAACTTAGCGTCATGGGTTGGTTTACCGGCCACTGTTTAGGAAAGAATCTTAGAGTCTTTTTTTTGCTGTACGGATATGTACTGCGGCATTGCGGGCTATGTATGATGGGTCTCATCTGATCTCGGAAGTTGGATGCTAACCGTGTAGGAATTGACAGCTCGGAACTCGAAATTTACCACTATTATTACCACTACGAGTGCCCTGGCGCAAGGGGAGGGAGTCAAGGGAACACCTACTTGAAGGCATGTATAATCGATCAGCTATTAATATATCGGCTTCATGCATGAAACTCGAGCATTCGATCGTTCAGTAGCAGCCGGGAAGATCACTCATCAATGATGTTGGAGATGGTGCCTGCCCTTTGCTTCCCCGCATGCTACCGCCTTCTTTCTAGTTTAACCATGATATTAATTTGAGATGAGAGATGGGATGTGTATCGCAAGCACTTGTTCTAGGTAGCGAGAATGAGTCGAGAGGATTCTTCTTATTTTTATCAACCTCGAGGACTTTGCTTGAAGAAACCGGTGTCCGGTATAGGTACTTGCTAGGGAATGTAAATACATGGAGGTACAAAGAAAGCTATATTACCTGCATCGGTTTTTCATCAATATCTAGGTACCGGCTTTCTACAGATCTAGAGCACCCGCTTGTCCCAGGTGTGCGACTCGCAACCAGAGGACATGACTTAGCGGACGGGGCATGTGATGACCTGGTATGGAAGGCCAAGGATCTCTTCGCTTCTAATTTCTTTTGATTCATCCAAGTCACCATGTAGGCCTCGGAGTGTCAGACCAAAAGATGCTCGAGTTTGGAGCCGGGCATCGCTTAAGCACAACCTTGTCGACATTGAGCATATAATGGGCTATATTATTAACATGCTGGGGTGCGGGCTCGCCCAGGACGGACTCCACGCGGCAGTTGTCCATTGTCCGTGTAATGATCGACGACGTGTTTCAATTGGCTACATATGTTGGATTCATCTGGTCTCCAAAAAAAGTACCTACTCCTCATCATCGATCGCTCGCTTCTTTATTAGTGCTGCTTACATACTTAAATTACGCTTACTTACTTATCCATGGTTGCTGCCAGAGATGCACTACGACGGGAGGGTCACATCTGTAAGTAATTTTGCGGTGACTAAGTAATAAGTGGCCATAGCCGACTGGAGTCAAGATGGAATCGGAGCTATCACAATGACAGCTGCTACTACAGGATAGAACATCGCAGCCGAGTATCCGCACCGACTGACCGAGGGATGTTTCTAGAGTTCCTCCATGATTCAGTTTAATGCAGTAGGGAGATTTCAGGACTGCAGATAGCATCGAGCAAGGTACCTAGGCTAGCTAGCTGCGCTTGTGGAGGGAAAGGCGAAATTCGTTAGGTCCCTGTGTAAATCGTCAGTGCTGTGGTCCCCAACCTTACCACGGTCCATCCTCGGCTGGGTCCCGTCGGCGGTACCGTTTTGAGCACATACGTACGTACAATCGCTGCATTGTTGGGTTTGTATGGTCCCGAATCTGTACAATCTTGCGATTCTACAAGGACCTGCCGACTTGGGCTAGGTGGCTGGCGATCGGCGACAGCAAGAGGCGATGGATGTCATCTGGGACCATGTAGAAGAAGTAAGTCCACATATGCACTGAACGCCCGAGCAGCAGGAGCATGAGCATGACTGGTGTCGAAAAGCAAAGAAGCTTGGATGTGATGAGATGGACTGCATCTACCTCAGTTTCGATACCCGAATTGACACTTGACACGCAGAAGCTAGCCCCCAGCCCTAGCGCATGATGAAGCTGCTATAGCTGCTATTTGCCATACGTCCATTCATTCGGGACTGATACATGAGATCAAAAGCGTGGGGAATGACTATAAGAACGACGCTATAGTAGTAGCGAGCAGGGAACGGCGAGGAATCCGGCTCGACCGCTGTAGCAACTCTAGTGCCATGCCACTCACTCTTAAAGGGTTCCAAGGTGAGCAAGTGGAAAACTGTAATAAACTATAGTCTTACCAACCAACCAATCAACTAACCACCTAGGTTAATCGACTCGAAGTCCTCAGAGCCTCATACGATGGCGATAACGACAACGACGACTGACGCGAGAGTCTGGTCTGTCTTGAGGGCCAAGCTAAGTAGGATTGCATTGCCTTGCCTGTACCCAGTGTGGATCAAGGCTACTACTACCTATCCACGTTGTCGCAAACGATGACATTCCACTACTACGAGCAACCTTGTAGATGCTCGCAACGGCAACAGCCCTTGTGAGGGAACCCCCACTCACTGCATCCAAGTCAGTAAGTAATCAGCTTCCGATTCAGACATATCTATACTGAGATTATCGTCTGAACCCAACCCCTGGTTCTTCAGCCCTCTTTTTGAAGCCGGGATAATCTACTCGATGCGGTACTCTCTGCATCTATGTATGCACTTACATAAGTAAGTCCGTAAGTATGCATGCATGTATGGCAATGTGATTGAGCAAACTACATACATTGGGCGCGCAGCCAAGCCTCGGTACCTGAAAACAATTGATGAACTCGACAAGCCTGCTCGAAAGGCGTCGCTGCATAATGGGTCAGGGCAGGTCCTGGCTGCTCCACAGCCATCTGTTTCACTCGTCCATAGGATTCCCAAGGATGATGGATGCCTCTGAATCAACGCTGTGCGCGCGCACCCATCGACACCTCCTTGCTGCAGGCAAGGTTTGCAGTTGAGGAGTCACCCGAAAAGAAAAAGAAATGGTATGTGTGCCATACTAACCTACGTGCTTCACATGATTGAATGACGGTCGCTTTCGTGGCTTAGCACACCTCTAGGGAGTGAGTGATGACTTCATAGACACTACACCCACAGACCTGAGAGCTGCAGCGAGACAGTCTATAGGAACGCTTCGATGACGGGAATAAGGGAAGCAAGTGCTGCTGATCAGGCTTAGCTGCACCCCATGTTTCCGCGGTAAGCACCTCTCCTCGTCTACGTACATGCCGTGTAACGAGCGCAAGAAGCATAGACGTTGTCTGTCAGACTTTACTTGCTATCGGAGGCTGTGGCTCCTCTTTCCCCCATACTACGTAGATGCACCTGTCTAAGTAAGTATGCCCACCTTGTTCCGCATGATGCTCGAGCGGTTCTGTTATGTCCATACGTGTACCTACTTACTTCTTACTGATGATACCCGGTCCAACCTCGGACAGACATACGGAAGTACATGACATGGCACGCACGCACAGCACAATACCGCGTACCGAAGCCTCCGTGAGCCGGATTCTTTGGTCCACACGCATCCTGGTGAGGAGGTTTCCCGAGATGAACAAGGACCGCTTTCCCGTTTTCGTCTAACCCAAGTAAGTACTTCTTACCATCTCTCTACAGGGTGGTAGCCGGACGAGGCTGCTCGCCTGCCTGACTGCCATACCTACCACATACCAGCCAGCAGAGCCCACGGAGGCAAGCTTCGATCCACACCTAGACACACACGCACACAAATCATCATATTCTGGCCTCCCTCCCTCAGGTTTTCCTTTAGACCTTCCTTTAGGCATTGCCTCTCTCCTACATTAGCAGCTGCACGCTGTCGACCGTGCCTTTTTAAGGTTCTAGCCGCATCATCTCGGAATCAGGCATCGCCATCTACCGCCTTGGGAAACCTAAAAATAGGGAAACCGGTGCGACTTCCGTGATCAGGCCCTGGTATTCGCCCTTTCTCGACTTCTTTTTTCCCCCAAGACTTAGACATCTGCGGACCGAAAGCAGACCCTGTGACATGGCCAAGAAATAGGCGGTACCATGTCATGTCATTTCGTGCAGTGACCGCAGCACCTCGGTACCCAGACAATTCATCCCCTGTTTCCACCAGAGCGCCTTCGACAGGTTGGTCCAGAAAAGGAATCCACCCCCCCGGAGAGCATGTAGAGCTGGACGACCTTCGAGGGTGGCCGAGACTCTGACTCAAAAGGAAGGGTGCTCTCTCCTGCAGGTTTCCGAAGCATTTACGTCACCAGAGACAGCCCTCGGTCCCCCCGGATTTGGTTCCTCGCACTTGTGTGGCGCAGTCTTACGAAGTGCCATAGATTTCTTGTCATTGGACATACGTCCATGGCTCAAGAATGAAAAGCAAATGGCAAAGACGAGCGAAGGAAATGGCCCTGGTGGCCTGCAACACTCCTCCATTCACTCCTTGATGCTCGCTCATCGCCACCACAGACAACCTTTTGCCATCACGAATGAGGCAGCACTGAACAGGATCAGCAGCCGCTTTATACCCAGACCCTATGCCCGAACTATCCGCGGTAGATGACGCTGATACGGGGCCGTCTTTGGAAACATACACCATGTCTATTTGGGAGAACACACTTCTCCGTTGGCCTACCTACTTACCTATCCTAATTGCCTCGGGCTCCTAGAGTTGGTGTCCAGTCGGTATACTGTGTGTGTGTGGGTGACAGCGGGAAAATGCCTCGAGTCCGGTTGTTACTCTGCTCTAGCGACCGGCGTACATGCCATGCTTACCCCTGGAACCAGACCCAGCCCTGCGCCGTCAAATCCTGGACCAACCATCTCTTCATTTCGTGCAAGTGCTTTCCTCTACCGATTTCACGAGTTTTGATGTAGGCCTCATAAAGCATCCAGACAGGCAGGTGACGTAGCGTACGTACTTGCACATCACGCGCATTCATCTGGCACTGGCAGACACTCTCTCGTTTGATCCTTTGTGTGCTACGTCCATGCCTCCGAGAGGGTGCTGCTTACATACCTCAGACTATTGCCACTCTACAAGGATAGGTAGGTTCCGTAAACACACTGGGCTACATCAAGAACACCTCCTACAATACACATACACATGCACTGAGAGCCAGGCGGATGAATGAAGCCTGTGCAGCGATGTATCTTTGTCGTGCAAAGCACACACACAAGTAACACCCCTGGTGTCATCGCTGTGCCTCTGGATAGTCTACTCGTGATCGCCTTAACCGTGAATATCCAGCAGCTTCGTGACCAAACCGGGACGAACGACCATGACGCGCGACCCATAGAATTAGGTAAACGAGTTGGTCGGACCCGATTGGCAATGGATCTAAGTAGCTTACAAGGGACTATGATTAGAGGGGCATTATCATGAATCTATGGTATCACTGGCACAGAGAAAAGTAATGGTACACATCTGTTTCCCAAAAGTGTAGGCTGGTCGAAAGTGTCCCCCCCGTCTGTGCGGATCCAATGTGTTATGAATTAGTGCCCATGCCCCTACTCCTATTCCAGAGAAGCAACCCTCCGGAGTTATAACGCCACGTACGTGCTGCACCAATCTGATTCCACTTCGTCCCTAGGCGCTGGGGCCGCCTGTTCCTGTCTCTGGCGTGATTCGAATGAACCGAGACGACCTATATTTGCGGAACACGCTCTGTGGCATGGTAGACACTGGGTCGATGGTGGATCCGATGAGACACACGTAGGATTGTTGCTGCTTGCCGTTGCGATACTATGGCCGGATGTGCTCTAGTATATGGCTCGTTCCCATGGGGCTGTATGCCATAAACTTCTCAAAGACCGCAGGCCTTTGGTAATCAGTAGAGCAATGCTCCGATAACCAGGCACCGCTGTTGCACCCCAGTATTTCGACCGCGGCGCACCTGATTCAACGGCGGTTCATACGCGAAACGACGGCTAGCATGATGACGTACGGTGAATTCAGAACATACCCCGTCCGCTCGCTAGCCGCACGAAGCTATACGGCACATTTTGACCAACTAGAAGCCTCAAAGTCTCGACCGTCGTGAATGCCGAAGAGTCCGCAACGCCATAAGCCGCAAAGCCACTCTGCTCTGCCACGATTCCTGGGTCCCCTTTCCGCGGTCCATCGGCCAGGTCCAGGAACACCTTCTGTGTATTTTTGGGAGGTGAACCTCTCGATCCACCAAACACACGAAGCAGCATGCCGACGATGTTACTCTTCTCAGGGCTTAAGGCAGAAACAATCACGAAAGGGCTGGCCTCATCGCCTATCATGCGCGCACGCTGCAGGCTCTCGAGACTGTTGAAGGGTTCGATTTCCATGCCTCGAGCAAGCGAGAATGGTGTCTTGAACCCGACGGTGTAAACTTTGCCAATTTTTAGGGCTTTGAGTGCGTAGATCGTGGATGCGGCATCGTCGGAAGTCGAACCCAGCACCAAGGCGGTACGGCCGAAGTAGGCCGAAGGGGCCAGATCCCGTGTAAGTGTACTCAATATACCACGCCAGCTTGCGTTATCTAAGATGAGGGTAGAGCTAGGGGGTAGGCCGGAACTCGCAATTTGGAACCCAGGGTGATTTGACTCGCCACATTGGCTTGGGCTCGAGGGGATAGAAGCCTGCGCCGAGTCAGGGGTTGAGCTTGCCCCCGAACGAACGACAATGGTGTCGATCATGCCGATAATCCGAGCGGCCTCGGTAAGTACTGGACCTGAACCATCGCGCAATCGCGCGAAGAAGGGATTATTGCGCATCAAGCTAGTATAAGAAACAGCTGGGCTTAAGTAGGCACCGCCAAAAGATCTCTGATTGCACCATGTCTCAATGCCACTCGCTTTCGGATGCCTTTCCACGACGGAGAATGCATGAGGCAAGCCCAGCTCGTTGAAGCACTTTTCGTAAAATGGTGCTTGGGGAGTGGCAACACGTGCAGAGGGGGTTCTGATTCCGTAAATACTCCTTTTCGGCAGCTGGCCAAGCAATGAGAGCGCAGCGTTGATCTCGGCTGCACTCATCTGACCCGGAGCAGCGATGATGGGTAGCAAGGGATGAGTTATGGGAGTGAATACCTTGTTGAGCGCACGCGATAGTTGCCCGGTTTCGCCCATGTTTACCATGGAAAGGGGTGGTGCATATGGATATTCTGCTCGTATCTTGGAGCGGAAGTATTCGAGCTCAAAGTTTTGGTTGTGTTCGCTGATGAAAGCAATCATCTTGACGATGTCTGCGTATTTCCTCGATTCAAGAAAGACCGATTGGGCCTGGAGCGAGGGCCACTGGAAAGTATTTGAAAAATCATGGAATGCAGACATTATGCGACTGTTTCCCCTTTGTCCGTAAAGCTTCTGTCGAATAGATTCGGGAAGCCAGACTTCCACGTCAATATACTCCACGCCCCACTGGATTGCTCGGTATAAGTAATCGTAACACAGCTCCGGATTTTCCACGGGAAAGCGACCGTTTTCCTTGATGCAGCGAGTTGTGAATATGAGAGGTAGTTCTGTCCTCTGCCGCAGCAGCATGACCTGCTCACCCACATAGCCCAGACTGGGCACTGCCGAGAAGCTGCCGTCACCGAGTGGCTCCTTGAGCAGGTCAACGCGTATTTCTACAGCATCAGCTCCGACCGTTAGTATGTCCAAGTTCGGAAGCGCTGCCCGCACATCTGGAAAGGTGGTCGAGATGAAATAAGTCCGAGACTTGGCCATCAACTCTTCATGGTGGTTGATTTGGCCGAGGACGAAAGACGTGAACCGTGCTAGGTCTCGACGGAAGAAGGAGGATTCCGTGTATAGAAATTCGTAGTCGCATTGTGCTGACAAGACTGTATCTGGTGGCATTCCAAGGGCCACACAATGAGCATTGATGGCGACCATCAGAGTTTCGTTGCGAGCGGTTATATCCGCCTTGGCTTCCTCCGCAGGAATGCCGACAACATATTCTAAATCTGCAGACGTGACGCTCTGAAATCCCTGTGCCAGTCGAGAAGGTTTTCCCAGCACGTCCGCAAATACTGAAACGATTTGCTCCTGAGCCGACCCATAAACAACGACGGGAATCCTTGTGTCGCCTCGTTGCGGCTCGCTACCGAACCTGACCCCGTTCGCCGCAGGCGACTCTGGGCGGTGATCGGTCTCCATCTCAACCGCCGGTGCCGTCGTTGCCCCGACCAGGCTCCGGTGACGAGGCATAGGTGGTGTTGGCGTCACCTGCAACTGATGCACCGTGGTCATACTGCGGAGGGCCATGGTTATTTCTGGCAGCAACAACAACAACAACACCGCAAGCTAGCCTTCGAGATTCGACTGGAACCTGCTACCACAAGTCCAAGAGCAAAATGGGCACAACTGTAGGATAAATTATCCGCTGGTTGTTGCCCACCGGTCAGTCCTAGCCTCGGAGGTCCAAAAGGCTATCGCGTACCCCAGAAACAGCGTTTTATGGCCTCAAAGTCTATTCTCGCATGATAAAACTGATGCTGTGGGCGATGCGGAATCACGACTCAGGCCAGATACGCGACCATGCTTTCCGCGGGAGGTTTTTGGGGAGAGCGGCGACCCTTGTGGCGGCAGATATCCAGATAAGTGAGAATCTGGGAACCGGGGAATATCGTCGGGTGGGAACGAATCAGAGGGTTATTGGTGGTAATAGAAGTCAGATACGACGCCGTCACCTGTTACAAAAAGGTGGGGTGTGCATCGGCCGTGATGCTTCTTCAGTGGATGACGACCTTCCTTGACACTTAACGGCTTTCGGATTATTCAGTCGAGATTAAGTTGACTTGAGGTACAACGCTATCGCAGGTAAACAACGAGGTGATGCGGCCTATCGAAGGCGAGATAAGATGGACGGAATAATACGTCTGAGCGGCCAGTGCCGAGGGTGAGTCGTCCCCAGGATGCTGTGGCTGTAATTCTTCCAGCTACCAAATCGCAGAATTCTCCAGGACTGTCGGTCTCGGCGTAATCGGGTTGACGACTAGAGATGAGCCTCGCAGCCCTCAGTCAGGGAAGGCTGCCGGGGTCGAGGGTGCTCGTCTGAGAGGGGTTGCCAGGGTAGTAAACCTTGAAACGAAGACGCTTCCTTTGTTGGCATTTGCTGCTTGTTGTTCTTGCTCCCCTTGGAGGCTGGACAGTCGGATACTTTGGGGGTTTCCTTTTGATTGCCAGACCAGATAAAGCACGATCGACGTCCGCGTGGCGGACTGGATGGATAAAGTCGGGTAATACCGAGCCCTGCCTGATTTTCTTGAGAGCCCAGGCAGGCTGAATAGGCCAGGTATGTATGAGCGAACACAAGCGAATGGTGATTGCCTTCTTGACGTCTGAAGGAGACCAATGTTGCAATGCAGACAGTTCCCAGGCCCCCTGCAATGGCGCGCCACTTGCAAAAGCGATATGAAGAGTTCGTGGAGATGCTTGGGGGGAGGAACTTTACGACCTACTTCTTTAGTCCGTGGGTAATTGTGGTCCACCATAAACACACCAAGCTCAGCTGGGTTTGAGGTTGGGGGTCGTTTTACTTGGGCTCCATTGCATAGCATTTTCCTATTGCAAAGACATGATGAGAGGATCTGGTTTACATGACGGAATGTACCTAAGCACGACTGCCAGGGTTATGGCCATGATGGAAAAGACGGGATGGTTCTGTGGCAGGATAAACTGTAGGCAGCTTGTCAACATGGGATTCTGGTGTTTCAGCTCTAGTAGTACTTAGTAGAAGAAACAGAGAGGTTAGATTCATGCACCTTGGCTCTGACAGGTCTTCTTGTTACGACATTTCCTTATCAACCTACGTCCTTTTCAAGCTTCGGGTGGGTCTTCTACTATATTTAGTCCACGCCTCTACTTACCTAAGTAAAGTATTTATGGTTTTTCCTCCTTCTTTTTCTTTCTTTTTCTTTTTGTGCGCCTGTGTGTGTGCTCTTAGCGACCTATCAAGTGTTCTTTAACAGGTGTATATATATATATATATATATTTGATCCTCACGGTTCTCCTGATTAACGGAGTACTAATGAATGCAATTCTTGATTCCGTCTAGTGCTAGTCTGTATTTTCCAAGGATGTATCTCTTACTTAACTTGCTTTCTGTCCCGCTAGGTACCCGCATCGGACATTTCTTAGCTCAATTAGGGAAATGAGGGGGGAGGGGTCTCTTTCCAGTGGGGTTAGCCTGTCAGGACTCTGGGGACGCCAGCTGCTGTTGGCCAAGATTCACGGCCTAGCATTGATTTCTCCGCCAATCACCCGTGAGCAAAGACCGGTTCGTGATTTACAAACCTTGGGCCGTCATTATCTTCCAGTCTCTATGCATGAGTTTCAACATGGTCTTGAGGAAGGGGGGGAATGTGAAAGAAAGAAAAAACAATTGGCTGGCAACCTCTTCATTCTTAAACTGAGACGTGACATCCAATCCCGTATGCGAAGAGCTATCTCGATTGCAGCCCTGCAGAAGAATATTTTTTCCGAAGACCATGGGAGACAGCAGCGTCATGGTGCGAGTCAGCCGGGCTTCGGTTTAACAGTGACCGATTGCTGGCCTCAGGTGCAGGTAAGACTTCATATACTCATAAAACGTCTGATATGCTCGTCGATACTCTGGTTGTTCTTGGATCGATCCGATAGCACAGGCTGTGGGCTCTGTTCTTAGCGAGGTGTCCATGAGCTGTGGTTCATTCATATGATGTGCCACCGAATGGCAGACTAGCATGGTACGGAATGGCTTTAGTAATGGTCCCAGCCCATGCCGACTAATGGGCATGATTCGTATCCGTCCCGATCTCCTCGAAAACCTTTAGTCCTTTCCTACCCAGGGCAGTAGCGAGGCCAACTGCTGTTGCGCCGGCCCCTCTCATTCTTGCATAGCCAGAACCGTCTTCCACACCCCCTATGCCAATTATATCTACATGCTTGGTCACCCCACTTTGATCCAGCATCCTCCTGAGAGTCGCTACATTGCCCAAGGCCAGCGGGTGCAAAGGTGCTCCGGCCATCCCCCCTATTCCTAAGCCAGGGAGCCGAGGCCTCGCTGACAAGTTGTCGCCATCAGCTAATACAAGGCATGAACCCAGAGTATTCGTTGCCGTCAGGAAACTGACGGGGCATTGTGAGCCTCCAGATCTAAGTGCAGACAGCAACGTCTTATATTGGTCCGCGTAGGTATAAGGCGGCGTCTTGAGTCCGAAGGGGAGACGTGGGAGTTCAGGCGCTGAACTGATGACGCTTTGCAGAACGGTCAAATAACGTGAAATAGATTCGCCCGAGTATGCCGGTGGCGGCGCGTTGGATATATTCGGACAGCTCAGATTGACTTCCATCGCCAGTGGCATCTTCACCTTGAGGCTGTGCCCCGCAATGAGGCGATAACATTCGGCGACCTCCTCAGGCGCACCAGTCACTGAAACGATGATCAATTTGCTCGTCGACTGCGACAGCTCCCCGGATATGTCACTTATGTAAGAGAGGTAGGTTTCCAGCGGAATTGGGCTGTAGCCCAGAGTGTTGAGGCTTGCTGGCTCGGGAATAGGAGCACACGACGACCCGGTCTCGGCATTGGTGGCATGTGTCACCGGGTCGAAGAAGGTGTACTGGTGGATTTCAGGATCATGTTGAAACCCCTTGAGTAGCGATGTTCTAATGGTGACTGCCCCCGTGAAAGAACAACGGAAAAGTGCCTTGAGGTCTTCCAGGGTTGTGGCCCACGGACATGCCGAGTTCAGCAGTGGCGGCGATATGCCGATACGAGGCACACTGTCTGCCATGGTAACCAACTGAAAGCGATACGAATAGCCAAAGTAGGACAAATTGAAACAGTAGAACTATACGTAGCCCAGGATGCTGTCCTACCCCAAACTTCACATCGGGATGGCAACCCCAAGTGATAATCCAGATAAGATAAGCTTTCGGTTCTCCGGTAAGCGGCGCCGGCCCCGACGCTAACCTTGGTTCATTAGTTCTTCAGGTCACGTACGCCAGTCGTCGCCAGTGCGCATCATTGATGCTTTGAAGATATCGTGACGACCTTTATTGCAAATACACCGGGCCTCCTTACTGTTGTAGGTTTAAACAGGATTTTCTGTCAAGATTCCAACGAGGACGAAAATAGTTCCTAATGTGGATAGTTAAAGCCAATTCTTTCATATTCCTTCTCCGTCATCATCGCTCGCCCGACCCGCCGGGAAGCGATTAAATACCCCCTTACTTCCCCCTTTTCTGACACAAGCTTTACGAGATCACGCCCACGGCCGGACCGGGCTAGGATTATAGTTTGCTTGCTGGTTTCTGCTGGCTGGCTTTCTGCGCCAGCCGCTCGGTCATCCCTTGCATTCCCATCACATGGATAGCCAGCCGCGCGATTGGCCTTCGGTAGTCGTGAAGAGCGATACTGTATCCATGGCTCAGAACCAATCGTCCCTTCGTTTTCGATGCCTGCCTGCCTGGGTGGTTGTCGGTTCTTTTCCTGTTGCACACTGCGCTCAGACAAGTCAAAGAAAATGCGTGGTGCCGACAATTATCGGATTTCAAGCGAAGAGAGAAAGAGATTGTGTATGTGTGTGTGTGTGTGTGTGAGGAGAGAGAGAGAGCGCGCGGTATCGACAGTATGATTCGCTATATATAGATCACATCTAATAACCAGAATAATCGAGATTGGCTAGAGTGGTCCGTCTACGAGATACTCGAAACGTATGTACTTCGTCATCTTGAGTAAGTGTAAGATGATCGGTTTCGTCTCTTTTGGGAACACTATGCTAAGCCCGATCGCCGCTCGACAACAGAGCATGTACGATAGTAGAGTTCATCCAGTCGAGAAATTCAGATGCAAGGATAGGAAAATCGAGTAATAATTCAATTTGAGTATCAGTTGTCCGGAACTCCATACACGAGCTTTGGTATCAATGAGTGACAGGTCGAAAGTGACCATGTAGACAGTAATTCCACGAAAGATAAAAATTCCCGTCCCAATGCCAAACCAAGTGACGGGAAATACAATAACTGGGCCTGCCCCAGCCCTGACACCACTACCCCAGAAGCGCCAATGTCAAGGGCTGATATCTGTCTGTGAAGTATGAGAAGTAGGGTGGCTTTGTGTCCTGGTTGACAGGAAACGAGCGAGCCGGATGGTTGCTGAATCACCAAAGCGCTTCACTATCCACCAAATTGTGTTGTGGGCTGTTGTATTTGCGAGGCGAGTGGCGAGGCGAGTAGCTCTTGCTGGACTTGATGCTCATGCGGTAGTGTGAAGGGGCGTACGTAGGCTGCAATTGGACGGGCGCCGTTGGATACGGTCGTTCTGGTCTGCTTGCAAATCTGCGGTCCTGGATCGACGCCGGAGGCAGCGTCGCACCTAGGAGTCTCCCGGGAAAGGATGCAAGGGTGATGATCACGGCTAGGAGGACCATCACGCCGTCCAGTACCAGGAAGAGCACTTCGTCCTGGGCTATGGAGCTAGAAAAGCCCTGCGAGATTGGAATGATTCGGTAGATCGATCTGACTGTAAGCAAGAGTACTGCAAGAGATAGGCCTTTGGGGTTTGGTTAGTAGGAATATTGTACCTGGGCGTGGATAACCTACCAATCAAGAATGTTCTAAACCTCCAAGTCCTGTGCACCGTCAACTTGCTCGCATCGAGTATCCCTTTTCGTCGGTGCACAGCAAGAGCGAACCGCAAGCCCAGGAGCGCGAATAAGAGGATGCTCGACAAGTGTATGGCAAGCCCAGCCACGAGGAGCCGTATTCCAGTATCAAGCTATGACTGATAAGCTATCGCACTCCGGATTCATCCTGCTTCATCGAACTTACCGTATTCAGGTCTGTCGGCACAGTGGCCAACACGGCACCGGCGACTTGCAGAACCACACAGACGGCTGTGAGTGCATAAAAGACAGCATTGTGCCATTGTGGTCTCCAAGCTTGAAACCCGTCTCCGTATGTCGCCACGATGGGTGGTAGAAGTCGGAATAAAGACAAGGCGATGACGGTCGGGCCCAGTATCGTTCCGACTAAAAACAGGATGAAGTCCGTCTTGGGTGATGCATCGTCTAACGACAGAAGAAGTCGACCGATATAGCCGAGCACTTCTAATGCTAGGCCGGTGATGATGGTCGTAGCAAAGATGGAGGTCTGGTAACGAACGCCAAGCGTAAAGGCGATGGGTATCAAGATGGCGAATATGGCCAGGAGAACGACAGAACCAGCCAGTGAGGGCTTGTGCTGAAGGAGAATCTCGGGGCAGCCGACCGCCGTGCTGCAGTTTCCTGTAGTCACCACCATTGCGTTCAGTGTCTAAGTATTCATGCCTTGGCTGAAGCGCGGCCGACAGCAGAAAGGACCCGTGGGTAGGACGACGCAAACGTCTGCGTCTGGCGCCGAGACTCGGTAGATATATAGGGCTCAGGGCTGGAGGGGTGCGCATGGCCCGAGATAAGGGAAGGGGAAGCAGGTCCCATGTCGCCTTCTCGCAAGTAGAAAGGATATGCCGAGGGGTGCTGGGTAGACACCGGACCGAGTGGAGTTCATCCAGACATGACCCGATATCACCAACCATGTTCCTCCCCATGAAAGAAAGAAAGGCGAATTGCCTTTCAACGTTAGAGTTCCCTACCATGTCTGCATATGTCGTGTCACCGGTGTTGGAAGTTGGCAACCATTTCGACCCCCCTTGAATAGGGTAGTGATCTACCCTTACCTTACTGTATGTGCTCTGGACAGGTCATGGGTGGGTGGGTGTGCTCTACGGGTGGCACCGCCGGAACGCATCCTAGGGCCGGGTAGGTCGTAGAGGCCACAGAGAGGCCATTCCCCGCAAGGCCGCGAGAAAAAGTCATCCCGTGGGATGGACGATCTTTGCATCCAAGCTCCAATCACACCGAAGACGGATTCCAGCAGTTCGGGTCTGCTATAGAGCCCTTGATCAACAGTAGCCAATGAGAGGCCTGGCTATATATTAACGCGGCTATCAGATGCGGTCGTATGGACTCGCTTAGCAGGGTCCGCTGAATTGCATAAGTATACCACCGCGCCACTGTGTTGGCTGTTGGTTGTGTTGGTTGGGGGTCTAAATGCTCGACACCAACTAAAGTCGTATCATGGCTGCAGACGGGGGGACGGGTGTCGGGATCAACAATATCCTGCACCCGTTACGGATGCCAACAGTGCTGGGATCCGGATGAACCCCTGTGATGGTGAAGCCACCCGGCTGCAAACACGAACACGATAGGCAAAAGGCCAGGCCAGGATGGATGGCCGGCCCCACCCGATCCAATGTATGTACTTATACTGCATGCAAGAAAGCAGTGGGCGCTGCACGACGACAAGGTCTTGTTGCCTGAATCGCGCTTTGTCGCCTTTACTCGTAATCTAGGTAAGCCTGGCTTGAGAAAAGTGCCGGCAGCCTTGGGAGGAAGAGAGATTGAATCTCACTCATTACCGCGTCGTGCGTGTCGTCGTGCGTGTCGTCGTGCATCGAGCAGAAATGGAGCTCCTCTTGCCACCCATCACTTTTCCGCATCGTAACTCTCCTTTACCCGAGCGAAGACTGTTGCATGATGGATGCATACGTGAATGTAAATAATAACATCAGGTAAAGTACTTAAGATAGCAGGAAAGAGCATTTGAGTTCAGAGTTAGGATTGATGAAAACAAGTACCTTGGGTACTTGCTTACTTACCTAAGGTCAGTAATAACCCTGTAATAATTAATCGAGACCTACTAAGAAGGGAGTAACCTAGATTAGTCCGTCCCTAAGTACGCTAGCGAGGTGACATCATCCGCCTCTTTTGTAAAGGTGCGCGCCAAACCCTCCAATGTCGTCGTGATGCCAACTTCTTTTTAGCATCTTTTAGCCAAGCGAACACGCAAGCAAGCTATATGTCCATCTTCTGACTGTCTCTGGCGGTGGCGGTGAGCACATTCGACTAGTCAACCAACTGCATATCCAAGGGGGTTGCAATGACCCGGAGCAGATGCTTCTCGGATCGAATAGCTGCTACTGCGAGCCGGCATCTTTGCCCATCTGCTTGTCAATGGAGCCCGACGCCTGCGCGGCATCGCGGTTATTCTACCTCTGGTGACAGCGATCCCCGACTGAAAGAGTTAGGCAGACGCATACAGGATGACTATGCCTATATCAGAGATCATTATGGTGAGCCCCGGTCCCCAGCATGCCCGCCCACACCGTTTGTTCTACTGACCCAATCACAGCCACCCCAAAACACCCCATTGTCCTGGCTCATGGCCTGCTGGGCTTTGCCGAGCTCAAGATAGCTGGCCCTTTCCTGCCGGCCGTTCAGTACTGGCGTGGCATATCCGAGGCTCTAAAGGCGAATGGGGTCGAGGTCTTCGCATCCGCGGTCCCGCCTTCCGGCAGTATAGAGCAGAGGGCCGAGAAGCTAGCCCAAGGCATTGCTGAGGTGGCTCGTGGTAAGAGCGTCAACATCATTGCCCACTCTATGGGTGGCTTAGATGCGCGCTACATGATATCGAACCTGCAACCCAAGGACGTCGACGTCAAATCGCTTGTCACAGTTGCCTCACCACACCACGGCAGTGCCTTCGCAGACTACCTGTTTGACGAGATCGGCCCGGAGCGTCTGCCCAGTGTCTACAGGCTCGTAGAGGGTGCAGGGTTCGAGACAGGCGCCTTCCCACAACTGACGCAAAAGTATATGAGAGGCGAGTTTAACCCAAAGACACCCGATGACCCAAGTGTGCAATACTTCTCCTACGGCGCAATGGTGGAGCGGCTGCCATTCATGAGCCCCTTTCGCCTCTCCCATGGAATTCTGGCTGAGCGTGAAGGCCCAAATGATGGCCTGGTCAGTGTCAGCTCCAGTCAATGGGGGCAGTACAAGGGTACTCTAGTGGGCGTCAGCCATCTGGACCTGATCAACTGGACGAATCGCCTTCGATGGGTGATGCAAAAGATTTGGGCGGGCCGAGATCCCCAGTGAGTATACATGGCTCCAAGGCGGTTGAACTAGACAATGAATGTACTGACGTGGCGTCTGCAGCTTTAACGCCATCGCGTTCTACCTCGATATCGCAGATATGCTTGCAAAAGAAGGACTCTGAATGGGCAGTGAATGCATACGACATACGACGTCATTTAAACTACGCCTGCTGTAGCCCGTTGTTATTTTTTTATGATGAACCAAAAGGAGAAGGCGGCAGCGACGCCGCAATGCTTG
Organism: Apiospora pterosperma; assembly: GCA_019976485.1. Lineage (NCBI taxonomy): Eukaryota > Fungi > Ascomycota > Sordariomycetes > Amphisphaeriales > Apiosporaceae > Apiospora > Apiospora pterosperma. The sequence continues at coordinate 2,844,280 of JAFBMP010000005.1, forward strand.
GCCTCAACTGCCCCTGATCCAAGGCATGCTGGACGATCCTTGAGGTCACTAGGTGCGAAGTACTAGTGGCACGAGAACTGCACAAAAGGCAGTATGAAGGATCGGCTGTATGCTCTACTCAAATGTACATCATGAACCCAGAAAGGTGTAAATACTACTAAAAAATGACGAAGCACGGCTCTAACGTCTTTGCAGCTTTATCAAAGCCCGGCAGCTTCACCTAAACACCAAAAGAGACGCGTTCAGTACATAAAACTGGGAGCTATATCCACTTGTGGGCAGCGGAATCCTGCATTATCTGTACCGGTTAATTGGGCAACTCGCCGCCGCCGCCGCTCTTCCTTAGCAGACGTTGAAACACGCGAACCGCCTCCTCGTTCTGCCCGCGCACGTCGAACTGGTTCGTAAAGGCGGCCATCTCAGCGAAGAAGGCCCTCATCCGCACCGGGTCCTCGTGCATGCCGTCCTCGGCGTACGCGTAGACGCGGCCGAACCGGCGCGCCAGGTCCACGACGGCCTGGGACCGCGGCCGGCGCACGGCGTCGTAGGCCGCGAACACCTTCTCGATCTCGACCGCGTCCCCGCCGGGGGAGGAGGCGCGTGGAGCTGGCTGTAGGCGGTGGCGGCGAGTAGGGCGTGCAGGACCGCCGCGTCCTCGAGCGCCTGCGCCGCCCCGTTGCCCGCGAAGGGGAGCGAGGCGTGCGCCGCGTCGCCTAGCAGGCACACGCGGCCCCGGGCGTACGTCGGGGCGTGGTCGTGGTCGGCCGCGGTCCAGGACGCGCTCGTGTCGGCCGCGACGAGGCGCACGATCTGCTGCGCTTCCTCGCTGTAGTCCGCGTACAACGCTGGATCCAGCTTCGGCTGCGACGGCGATGATGATGATGACGATGATGATGACGATGATGATGACGAAAGGGCGCTGCCATACCGTACAGCGACGCCGGCGCTAAGTCGCGTGTTCTTGCTCAGCGGGATGCAGTTGATGTGGCCCCGGGGCCCCATCAGGATCGGCACGTTCGTCGTCCACTTGGGGTTGATCTTCTGCCGCAGCGCCTCCTCCGTCGATACTAGCGTGCGGTAGATGACCCAGCCGTCGTGGTTCTTGGGCTCCGTGGCCGGATGGTCGGCGCCCAGCAGGTACCGTCGCGTGACGCTGTGGATGCCGTCGGCGCCGATCAGGGCGTCCGCCTCGGCGGTCGTGCCGTCTTTGAACGACAGCCTGACTACGCTTCTGCCGCTGCTGCCATCATCACCGCCATGCGCTTGCTCCTCCGCGATCCCCACGAGCCGCTTCCCGAACTGCACCGTCCCCTCGGGCACCAGCGCTAGGAACCCCTGGACCAAATCGGCGCGCGAGATGGTCTTGCGGCCTTTGGCGCGGCCGAGCTCGGCAACCGTGGTGCCCGCGTGCGGCCCCTGGGCCAGGATGACCTCGGTGGCCATCTCGGTGTCCTCCTCGGCGGCCATGGTGAGCGCCCGGTCGAAGTAGGTGCGCTGGAGCTCCGGGCCCAGCAGGGCCATGGCCTTGAGGGCGTTGAGGTGCAGCGCGAGCCCGGCCCCGACGTCCTTGTACTCGGGCACAGCCTCGTAGACGGTGACGGTCAGCCGCCGTCGCTGCTCCTGCTGCCCATCATGACAAGAAGAACCAGAAAGAGATTTGGTCAGCGCCGCGGCGAGGGCGAGGCCCGCGATTCCGCCGCCAGCGATGGCTATGCGAAATCTGGACTGCTGTTGAGTGGACGACATCATGGTTCGCGAATTCGGGAGGGCTTTTCTTCTTCGCTCCAATGAAGAACCAAGATCCGATACCACAGTGAGGAGAATGATGCAGTGGACGTGAACAGCAGGTGGTTGCCAACGGATATGTAGTATCATTCATAGGATAATGAGCGAGAAACCGCTTCACCAAGACACTGACTGAACCTCCCAACCACTGCAAACTCAATATGATTTCCCTCCTACAAAGCACGCGAAGAGGACATCTAATACCGTGGGGGTGTCCGTCGTACTGAGACAGATCGCATGGCCACTTCAGACCAGAGCGGCGCCCGACAACTGTCCAAGGTTCCGAGGGCGCGTCATTGGTTACATAAAGACCAACTTAAGGTTATGTCCTTCAAGACTTCATGCTCCGAGCGCAGTCCAAGTGCTGTTGATTGCCTGCCTATATTTACAGCTGTGGTCTGCCCGCTATGGCCCAATGTTTGTATGAGACCCTCGCATTTTCGCAGTAACCTCGAAATAACCAGCCAGATGCTTTTGTTCGCCAGTGGTACAAGATTTTCCATGATATATAAACCGTGCGTGGTATTAACAAAATCGACTACCCAGTTTGCAGATAACTCGGTGCTTCGACAGGAGTAGATGCTATCTTCGTCTCACTTCAAGTTGTGCGCATCCTAATTGCGACTAGATGACCCTGCTTTCCGTTTCTCGTTGGCGACTTCGTCTTCGTCGCTGTCATCACCAATGCTGTAATGCCCCTTCCGCATTTCCGTCGGTGTCTGGAGATGGAGCTCGTCCAGTTCACTTTCGTCAAAATCGGCAGCTTCCACGTCGCGGTTCGTCCTCTGGTTGCGGAAGCTCTCCAAGCCAGTGCCACGAGCCCGGTCCGCGAGACCCGACAATCCCTCGTATCCTTGGGTTCGTTGGCGGCCCTTCCAGACAAAGAAGCCCCAAGCGCCGGCTGCGATGATAACGATGACCAGGACGAGTTCACCGGACTTGTAGTAGGCAGACCATTTGGCTTCTTCAACCTCCTTGTCTTTGGCGGCTTGGTCTGCAGCTGTGTTATTGGATGCGCCTCCGACAGTAGTATCTGGCAATTTCGCCCCATCCAGTTCGCTTTGCGAAGGAGTACCCCCGATACTGCTAATGTTCACATCCATGAACCGGTCTAGCATGTCGCGCGTGCGGCGAGCGTAGTCAAAAGGCACCATGTGCGAAGAGTTGTAAAACAGGACATATGTCAAGTTTCGCGCCTCCTGCCAGAAGCCGGCCTTTTTGCCCTCAAAGGTCCAGTCTCGTCGTGGCGCCCAGTTTCCCGGGGAGATCTCGAACCCCTTTCCTCCATTCCATTCCATGTTGCTAATGAAGGCCTCAGTGCCAAGATGATTGCAAATGAGATCCTCGGCTCCAGAGAAGAGGAGAATTTCGATTTCCTTCAGCAAGTCCGGGAGAAGTTTAACCGACGGTTCCGAGTTCTTCGACCGGAAAGCTGCGCCGACGGCGCCGTTGCATTCCTGCCATCCGGTGTTCAGGTTGCTGCTGATATGCAGTGCAGCCGTCACATCTTCTCTTCGGAGATATGGCGTGACGTTTTCCAGATCTGGGGGCCAGTTCATGCCGCAGCTCGGGTAAGTATCGTCGAGGCGGACGTCGTACATGTTAACGCATCTTCCATTCTTCTGCGTTAGACGCAGGATGTCCTGCAAAACGCCCTCGCAATTCTGGTTGTCCACCTCTTTCAAGTAATTAGAGGCCATGTCCCTTTGACAAACGCGGTAGGAATTCTCGAGCTGTTGAGCAATATCGGAGCCCTTTGATACGATGCCCTTTTCGTAGGCAAAGGTGAGATACGCTTCGTACTGTTCAGGTGGCGAGACCCATCCGTTTCCAATCAAGATACCCTTCAGGTTCCACGAATGCATATCGTTGGGGTTGTTAGGGTTGCCGACAACCTGAGGGTCTTTGTTTCGCTTCAGGATAGCGCGGGCAATATAGGGGATGTACTGGCCAGCAAATGATTCTCCGGCAATATACACCTGCATGATTCACTGTCAGCCATTGTCGATAATTGGTATTTTCGAGGGTCTCACATCGTCATGTTCATATTGAGGAAACAGCTTGAACCATTTTTCTAGAAAAGTGACGAACTGGTCGGCCATTTCGTCCAGCTCGTGGAGGTAGTTGTTGGTATCGACAAAGCTGTACCCGGTGCCGACAGGATTGTCAACGAAAAGGAGGTTTGCGAATTCGTGCCAGGAACCATTGTTGGGCACCAGGGTCTCCTTATCCTTGGTCCTGAAGGGACCGATCTCCATCATTGCGCCATCTTCGGAGCTACAGCCGGGGCCGCCGTTTAGCCAGATAACGGTTCGTTGCCGATCAGCGATGTGCTGGTTGTCGAAATGCCAGAAGAAAATGTTTCCGTTGTGTTCGGGGTTGACTTCGATGTGACTGTAACCATCACGGTGAGCATAGATTGCAATGGTGATGTGTGCGGATGAGAAGCTCTTACCCAGCATGCATCTTCACCAACGTGTCCTTGGGGGCGCCAGGCAATGAGTGGACGAAGTAATCGGCAGCCGTCTTCTCTGCACTGGCTGTCATGGTCCGCGAAGCCAGAGCAAGCAGCCCGAAGGCGGCGAGGCGTATAGGAGAGACAATCGAAGCCATGTCTGCTTAGCTGCCGCGTAAGAGCGACGGCGGAGTAGGGGCGACTTCAATTCCTCTCGAGGCAGCGAGATGACAAGACAAAGGAGGAAAAAGCCAGCCGCGCCCAGTCTCAACCAAGTAACCCAGTAGGTGCAAAAGATTACAAGATGAAAGAAAGGCCAGGAAAATAGGAGAGAGGCTTCGGGCAGTGATTGAAACGCGAAGGCTGAAAGATTGAAGAAAGTGGCCTTTCGAAATCGTGTCAGCCCCCGATCCGTCCGATGGCAATGTGTTTGAATTGGGGAAAGGTCAAGGCAAACCCGACTACGACGGATGGCTTTCAAGCCCTGTGGCTGACGAACGCAGTGGACGTAATGGGGGAACATGGGGCCCAATTTTAGGGGGCCACCCGCCATAACGGTTGGACCATGGGCAGCACAGGGGGGTGTTTCTAAGTGGGACTTTTCAACCTAGTAGGTTAGTATACTTAAGTAATTCAGCTGTCCCTGGCGCCCTGCCTGCATATATCATGGCGAGAGAGAGCACTGGCAGCTGGTACCAAGAAAACCCAGTCTGAGGTTTCGGACGATGATGACTTGCAAGTTCCGGCCTGTTTCAAGATTGCTGTGAGCTGTTCATCAAACCCTCCCACCCCACTAGGCACAGAGAGAGAGGCCACTTAGTTCTGCACCTGGCACCTGACATGCATGTCTTCATAATGTTGATGACGCCTACTCCCAAGTCTTAAGGTTGGTGGTTTGGACTCATCAGGTCCGTTTCCGGGACGAGGGAGCGCTTGCGCCGAACTGCCAAAGACGGGGCCGGGGCCGCTTGGGTGGCGAGCTTGCCAAAACTACTTCTTATTCTCACATCAACTGATATCGTATCAACTCCATCAGCTGCGCATCTTCACTCGAATCTTCAAGCTGGTTGGCAAGCCGTCGTGCTGAGTGTTGTTTGACGTTTCCATGTAAATGAGGCCTGCAGAACAAATGCCTATTCTCAACCAATACAGTGGCCCCGGCCCTTCCAGGCGGGCAGGGAAACACCGTCCTCCTAGCAACCAAGCAAAAGACGGACAGCAGCATCTGGCCTGTGAGCCACTGTGAATCTCTTATGAGACCAAAGCCGCAGGCAAAAGGCGATGCCCCGAGCGAAGACGACATGCAGCAACCGCATTAGACATTACAGCTACACCTCGTCATACCGTCATCACCCATCGTCGCCTTCATCGCCCCCCCCCATGGCCCTCATCATCGAGGCGCTGCTAGTATTATGTTCATCATCGCATCGATCGCTCGATCCCCCTCATCCTCGGATATCATGCCTAAATCCTGCAGGGTCGTCACCACGTCGCCAACCCAATGCTGACAGCCCCAGCTCGGATCCTCGTTATTGACCTCGACGCCCTTGATTGTGTCGTGCAAGGTTGTGTCCACAGCTGACTTGGTGGACAAGGTTGCGACATGAATCTGGGAGCGGTAGTCGGGTCTCAGCCGGGGAGCTGCCAGATTCCGCAACTCGCCTGCTCTGTATCTCCCGGGTTGGCCGCTAAGCCGAAATGTGCTGTTCGTGTTGCTGTCATGATTTGATACCACATAGAGATCTGTGATTCGTGCCGCTGGCGTATCTTCGGGTTTTCCTTTGAAAATCAAGATGGAAAGTGTCTGAGAGTGTTCTGGGGTTGTTGACTCGGCCGCTCCGCTGGCGCCCTCATTTCCTGCCGGCGCTGTGCCCTTCCCTTGCTCGGCGCCAGAGTCTCTTGCCGAGGTCGGGATGCTCATTGGAGTCTCGCCGTGCAAAAGGGAGAGCGGCCTCCTGCGCTTGACCGTATGCCGGCTGTTTAGGCTTTCCGGGGTGTGGTGGTGCTGCCCAGGAGCCACAGTTGCCACATGCAATTTCGATGGTTGGTCCAGCTGTGGGCGTACCTGTTTCCGAGAAAGCCAACTCCAGCCGCGGTGCTGTTGATTGATGACGACGATTGCGTGGGTTTTCCGCCCGGTTTCCAAGGCTCAGAAGCGATGTTTCTTGCAGCAAAGGCGGAGTTCAAGGGGGCGAGAAAGTTATGGTGTGCGTATGTAGACGTAGGTGGTTGACACCTTAACACACCCACTCGCACACAGCTTGGCCGGCGGCAGCGGACTTGATATTGCTACACACTAGGAGAGCCCGAAACCACCAAATGCAGCACGCTCAAGCAAAAGTACTTACTTATCAATCATGCCACCAGCACCTTTCCGATCCCAAACTAGTAGGCGATCGCTTCTATTCTACTTTACTTACTTACATACTTCCTAGGGAACGGCCACAGGTCGGCTGATCTCTCCGTCCGTTGGGTTACGTGTAAGTATGTAAGAGTAAAGAGGTACATAAGGCTTCCCACCTTGGACCTTGGACCTGGTGGGTTGCCTTTTCTAGACGTCTGCATTTCATGCATGCGTGGCTCACCCCACCGAACGGTCTAGACCTCTGCATCACCTCAGATTGACGAGACAAATAACGGGCGAGAGACATCCAGTTTGCCCAAATAGGATTACGCGCTCTCTTCACTCCTCGTGTTCCACCCTCCCCCCTCCAAGCGAAGCCCACCGGGGCGCAGACAGAACGCGGGCTCTTCGGTGCTATCGACTATGGCAACCTCGAGCCTGCTGTATGTACAGTAAGGAATGTAGCCAGGGAACAGTAAGATAAGTAAGTACTTAGAGTAACCAACCCCCAACCCCACGATGATGTGGAAACCCGGATTACTACTCCGTACTTGCGTGGTAGTAGTTTGTACAAGCTTATTTCGTGAGTTGCATTCATGGGCCTCCACCATTGGCGCATCGGGCCTACTGCCGTCCTCAGCAGAATCTGTATTTGAAACGAAACCCTCCAAGATCAACAATGCACTGCCGCCGCTGTACTCCGTACTCCGTACCGGTCTATGTATGTGCTTGGTATAAGAACTGCCAGCTTCTGCCCCTGCTGCAGGAGTTAGTGCAGACAGGCAACCATTTGCTGCAAGCAAGCAATGCCTAACCCAAAGCACAAGTCGCTGCCGCTGTCGTATTGGACTGCATCAGCGCTGCTCTCCAGCAATCAGAAACCCCGTGGTTTGCGGCTCAAGAAACCACCATCTTACCGCCGGCTCCTCTCACCTTGTTGATCAGGACCCGAGACTTCTGGATACATCTCTGCTCAGAGACATGCTCAGCGGTGGGCACAACTCCCGTCAGATGGATTGGAAAAGAGAGAGCTGGATGCCTCATAAGGCTCGCAACATGCATGCTGGAGGCAAACATCTCTGCACGAGTTGAGGAAGACCCGAAAGCGTCGGGTCATTCAGAGATTGTTTCGCTCTTTGACTCACTCGTTCACAGGTAATTGATTTATGATACGCCAATGAGAAAACCCATGTGATCTCGCCAAGAAATAGCGGCTGAGCAGACCCGGCAGCCGAAACCACAATATAAGCATGCGCCTTTTGGACAGCAAAAGAAAATACCCAGGTCAGCAAACTCCCCTGTCGAGTTGCATCCCTAGGTTACTACTGTGGTGATATGATATGTCGCTCAATCTTCGTAAGCCATGGAGATAGCCATGAGCAGTGCTGCCATGAGTAACATCACCAACTAATGTCATGCTCGGCAGATCATTGGTACATGAGACGTTATAACCCCTCTCACAGGAGGTATTTCCTATTGGCTCGCCAGGCTTCGGGTTCGGACCTATCTATCAGGTTCCAAGAGCCTCACTGGATATTCCTTCTGGCTTCTTTTATACTCGAAGGTGCCTGTGTCGCTTGCCACGCCCCACGACGATTGCTTCTCGATGATCCGAGTAACTCTTCTACTATCGAGCCCAAGACGTATCGCTCTCATGCTGAAACATATCATCGGGAAGCTGTCGTGAGCACTCGCATAAGAGCCAGATGATACCACCTAGGCAGTGCCACCTCATCCCCAGCTACTTCAGACGCGTCTAGAACATTGGGAACATTGTGACTTCGGCATGACTGCGTCTACTCCTCCTACCCCCGGTCAGAGATACGTAGTCCTTATCCTCCGTTGCTGTCATCGCCATCTATTCCCTCCCCCCCCTCACCCCACCCCTCAATCTCGTAGATGGACTGTCTAGCTTCGCAGCCTGTTTTCATGATTCTTTCGAAAATATCCAGTAGGTTATAGGAACAAATCTTCATTGAGATGAAGTCTTCTTCTAGGTATCGGGCCGAGGGCGGCATACGATGGTCACTTGTAAGGACCCGTACCCGATATCTCGGCTGTTTGCCGACTCACTAGGAGGGTTGCGGAAGTTATAAAGCTACAGCTAATGCAGACAGTCTCCATCTACTTACCACATTTGGGTCCCGAGCCATCCACAACACCGTTTCTGCCGCCGTGGTATTATTCGTATTACTTGTGTATCTACCTGATGCTTCTCCGACCTGCCTCAGGCTCTAAGCTAGAGAGCATCGACTACCGCCTGTTTCGATTCGTGATATTCAGCAAATCTCCCAACGGGGAATTAACAACCCCCGAAAGCAATCTTGCATATTTTCATCAACTTTGCCCAATCGGCCACATCCTCGTACAGCTAAAATCCCTAGACTGAAACAAGAGATACCATGGCAAGGCCTCTACCCTCGAGCTCGCCCCTCCACATAAAAAGCACACGTAGATCCTGCAATGCCTCCCGACCGCCTTTCTTGGCTAAGTATGCAGCGAAAGCTGGCGGCAGAAGAGAAGAAGCAAGCAACAGCTGCCCTCAGCGGACGAGCGTATGAAAGAACAACTCCAACCGCCGCCTAAGCTCATATTCAGGTCGTGAGAACGAGGACAGCCGTACATCAGGCACCTAGCTCCGCACATCGTTATGATCAAAAGAAGCGACTGCTGTCTCTGATATGACTAACAGTTGTGACTAATAACATATGGTTCTCATTGGTGGTTGAAACGTGGGGACTACTACCCTCAGAGGACGGAGATGAAAATCCGTGAAAGGCCTATATGTCATCGTCCAACCATGGTTCGGCGGGAACACTTTGTGGACTTGCCCATGGCTTCCCCGTCGAGTCTCGATAGTAGCCTCATCAATTGACGTTGGCATTAATGAGGCCATTCATTACCCAAAGAAGTCGCCACCCGCATTATATCGACTCGATCCCATCCCTTACCCCCCAAAATCACTCATGAACTGTTCGCCGTGAGACTCGAGAATGACGCGACAAGTGTACCTCTTGAGGGCTGTACACAGAGATTGCTTCGGGCTCCAGCATACGCAAGAGAAGGAGGCCGATCATACTTGAGAGGTGTTTGAAGAAAAGCGAGAGAGGCCGTGATGGAATGAGCTAAACGAAGCAAGCTCTTGGATCCGACTCGGCGAAACCATCACTCCAGGGAGGCAGCAGCAGGCATGAGTAGTTCTACCTGTTATGCTACCATGTTACTGCAACCTAGTGTTTTCGTCGAGTGGGACGAGAGCTATGAAGTAATTAAACATTGAGGATTTAGGGCCACGGTTTGGATACATGCCCTCAACCACAGCTTAGTGAGTAACTAAGTAATGCGCATCTAATATTTTGTTCAGACGTATGTTCAGGGCTGACCTATTTGGCCTTTGTAGGTACTTCTGGCAGCCGACCCATGTTTGCCGCCGGTTCGGTCTCTCATCATTGTCCAAAGTCCACGCATGCTTGGTGCCTACAGTCACACGTACACTGGTCCCCCTCCCTTGGGACACAGCCAAGCACGAAGTAGAACAAGTGTCTTGCAATCCTCATGTGGTTGAGCCCAGTTGTGAAGAAACCAAGAACATCCACAGACCATCTGCCATCTATCTCTGTCACTCTTTCTTCTCCCACTCATCTCCCCCGCCCCTTCGCCCCATTCATAGACCTCATAGTCATTTCGAGGTCTTGGCAAAGTTCTTTAGAGACTCTTCGCCAATTCATAAGACATTCCAGAAACCAGTAACGACTCTAAGGGCAGTCTTCTCAACATCTCAAGCGTCCTTTGGCCGCGATACGTGTCGTGTGCGTCTCGAGCACCGTTTTGTCCATCGTTGCCGCGGAATTAGGCAATCGGGGCCCAGGCAGCAGAGGCCAGGGGATAACAACAACAACCACAACAACAACAGAAAATAACAAGGAAAAAGGGATATTGCTGCGACTGCAGTGTTGTCATGCCGATATATGAGCAGTATGAAAGGAAAAAACACCCCAGAAAGGAGCTCTCTCAGAGGCTCCCACAAAAAGGAATGGGTACTATTGCCAAAATATGCGTGGATGCCCGCTCGTTTTGTTGTCATATATGACACAGGAAGATTACGTTTATAAGAACAATCAAGAAGTTTACAAACAGCGTCTGATCTGACTCGCCTAGAGTGGTAGTAGGTCATGGGCTATGGCCTCCGAGTGACCCTCATGCGCTCTGTGGAGACGAAAGAAAGGACAAATTGCCGCCCTTCTCCTCGAATGCAGCCTTGCGGGCGCTCGCACTTTCCACGCGCTGGAGGCCAAGCTTTTCTAACCCCGAGACAGCACTGTCAACTTCGCCAAAAGAGATGCCAAGGCCATTCTGCTTCTCATCGTCGCCCTCGGGAGACGCAGGGTCCTCTACCTTTTCGTCAAGGTTCATCAGCGCGGGTGGACGATGGCGCATCTGGCGGGCTTTGGTGAGCGATATCGTTTTCTGTTGGTAGGTCGATGTCATGGGCTTTGTATCGTCGCGATCAATAGTCGCCTTCATCAACGCAGCCATCCATAGACGACCTTGCTTTAAGTTGGAACACGCAAAGTAATGCACCGTCGGTTTCGTGAAGTTGACGGCTCGCGATAAACCGGCACGGGGTGGCATTAATTTGAAGATGAACATCGCATCGTCGCCCTTTTCCAGTGTTTCCGAAGCGAGGTTACTGTCAGCGGGCGCCACAGGGGTGTTGCTAGCACCCGTGATGGTGGCGTGAAGTCCCGTCAATCGGTCGTTATCAGCAGGAAGTACACGGTGAAAGGAGATATCGATAAGGCCCTTCTCTTCTGTGTCGTCTTCCGAGTAGAAGTACGACAAGCGCCGGCCCTTGAGGACAAAGAGTCTTGGTTTCCAGGTCGTCATGAGGTTGCTGTTTTTCTTCTTCATCCACCCGCTGTAGTCGGCACCCTTAACAGCTTCGCGTGGCGAGATCTTCAGTAATCCTCGCTGGTAGGCACTTGTCTCTTGTTTCGACTTCTTGGGGGCAGCCTTGCGACTTTGACTACCCGTGGCAGAGAGTGGGCTCTTGGCGGCGCCAGGTGACTCCAAGTCGAGGCTCGGCCCTCCGGATGGCGTACTAGACCCGGTCTTCGTCGAATCGCGTAAGGAGCCATCGCTCGGCGACGCAAGCTTTGCCCTCTCGTTTCCAGTCACAGCATCCGAAATAGCGCGCAGGCCACCGAAACCAGACATCTTGGCGGGCTTGGCAAGCCATTCACCGTGCAAGCCCTGTCGGTTGGCAGGGGATACAGGTGAAATACTTCCCTCAACTTCACCGTTATCCAACTTGGTAACGGTAGGAGCAGGCCCGTCCTTCATGGGTGGTATAGGTCGGAACGAATCCGTGGTCGCTGTCGACGTCCTACGTTGCGACCCAGATCTGCCATAGTACATTTGAGCCGCGGTTGGCGGATCTCTGGATGAGTCGACACTTCCAAATCGGGAATGCCGAGATAGAGCTGTCGCACTTCTTACGCGTTGCTCTTCGGTATAGCTTCCCTTCTGAGAATGCCCTGCAAGACTGTCGCTCCGCTTTTTGAGTGTGTTGCGTTTGTTGCGCCCATCCACCTCGGTGCCCGAGAAATAGCCCCGGTCAAGGTCCAGACCAGAACCATTTGTAACATTGTCTGTTGATGTGTTCAAATCTTGCAATCCAGTTGATGACAGAGGACGCGCTGGAAAGGAAGAAGCTGTCGATGCCCCACCCATAGTCCAATTGCGATCGAACGAAGGCTGCTTCTTATGAGTCGATGGCTCCTTCTGGGTTAATGAGCCGGTTGACGAAATCTTGACATTATTGTTCGTCGCAGTAGTCCCTGTGAGGCGATAGTCTGTGGATGAATGACGTCGCGAGTGGTGCAGGTCTCGTACAGAGGCGGCCGAGGGCCTCTTTTGATGTGTTGGTCGGGTCGGGCTGTCTTGCAACAGATGTGGAGAGATCGGTGTCATGGGACTGATGGGATCAACCTTGGGTGTAGATTGAGACAAGCGCCTGCTGTGATCAATGGATCCCATCTTGCTCATACTAGTTAATGTGTTGGTGCGACTGCGCATTCTTGAACCTTCGCTTCCAGCATCACTTGCGTGTGACGCCGTGTTCCTCCGGGTCAACGAAATACCGTTGACCTCGTCTTGCAAGTTCTTAACTTTCTGCCATGTCTTCAGTCTTCGGCCTACAGAGCCGAGGTCGAACGCTTTGAGGAACAGCGCGGACTGGTCCATGTTGAGTAAGACCTCGCCGGATATTTCTTGATCGCGGAAAACTTCGCAATGCTTCTTGTCAACACCAACGGTGAACAAGTACTCGGCCACATCGTCCGCGTTCCATGTCTCGACTTGTGCTCGCGTATGTGCATCGTCCTCCTCCTCGTCTGTTTCTTCGCCTTGTATGTAGGAAAGTCGGTCCTGCAAGGGGGCGCTATACTCGCTACTCGAATCGTTGGCAGTGTGGAGGGCTCTGTCGTTTGGTTTCCCGTGTAGATCATTCATATGCTCATCAATGACGGTCAGAGTCTCGTGGAGGACAGGACTGTCCTGGCTTTGCGTGTGGCTTCCTAAGCGACCTGGTGCTGCCCCTCCAAATCCCGGGCCCCCTGATGCACTCTTGCTGCCGCTCAACGGATTTGAAATAGCATGTGCCAGAGGCTTGCTCTCTGACTTGGCCGAGCTTAACGGTAAGGTAATAGGGTCGGGTTTGGTCGAGGGTCCATGGGATGTAGCTGGACGGGCATCGCTTACTGCGGGAGCAGATTTGGTCGACAGGTTTGTCTCGCCATTTGGGGTTGCAGGGTGGGCCGTCGGAGCAGCTTTGGGTGTCGACACTGTGGACGTTATACCTCTGGGTGCAGGCCGAGTATAAACTACAACGAATGACGACGTTAACATATGGAACCAAGTGCTGTCGTAATAGCTGCAATCGGTTTCAGAGCAAAGCACGAACCTTCTGGAAAGAGCCCACTGTTGTCGTTGTTTAGATGCTTGCCCAAGAACCAGCCATCACCAAATTCGTCGTCGCGCTCGATTAGTTTAATACGGTCTCCCTTGGCCAGACTCAACTCGTCGGAGCTTCTAGCTATGAAGTCATCTTCATGAGAGGTGGTCAGCGAAGTTGTGCATGTAGCGAAGCAAGCGTTGTGGTAAGGGGGCAATGTAATCCCGAGGTGTCGGATTTCCCAGCTGGCCAGTTGAGAAATAGCATTGCTGAGACAAGAAGTGAGCGAAGAAGGGAGGCCACTTACGAATGACCACAAGAATGTCGCCAACATCGGGTCTTGACTGGAATTCTGATCGCGACGCCATCTTTCGCTTCCTTGAAATATGGCAACTCGAAGCACTTCCAGGTTCGCTTAAGAAAAAGAGCGGAAAGGGGCGCAGGGGACGATGGTATAAGCGAATGCGACACCCGAAAGTGGCATCAACGTCAAATAAGTCGTCTTCGGGGGCTTTGTCGGCGGGAAGCCTTTGCGCACCAGGTTAGGCTGGCCTGACTGAGCCTGAAGGAGTGAGTGACCGAAGGTGACGTCGAGTGTGTTGTGCTTGTCCCTCGCAGCCCCGATTCAATTCAGCTTGAAGGGCAGACGACAAGCAATAATAATTGTGTCGAAGGTGGTCTTGGTGCTCGGCGTCTGATTCGCTCAATGTTTCATCGACGGGTTGAATGCATTGGAAGGGGGCATTGAGGATCGCAGCCACAGCCGTGGATCCGGACAGTGAACGAACTGTGAGGAAGTCCTGCAGGTTTGTCTCTTATTCAGCCAGTCGATGTCGAGCCACGTTTTGGCTACGGAGGCCGAATCTTTCCTTTTTCTCTCTTCGCGTCGCTGGGTAACCTAGTAAACCTAGGATTGCGGCCTTGGGAGGTTTCAGTGTCGTTGTTGTGTTTTGACCCGATATATCTCGCTACGTGGAATTATTGCAATGAATGCGGGATCATCAAATGCAAAAAAGGATAGAGGATTCAATTGAGAAATGACGGGGGGCTGCAGAGGCGGCACTGCTTCTACTGTCACACTGGGCGCTTCAAATATTCGTTTGGCCCACCAGCCGTATTCACATTGTTTGAACCAAAGGGGGGAGGGGAGGGGAGGCGGGGGCTCTTGGACGGGTGCAACTACAGGCAAATGGGTAGCAGTGTGATGATGTTGAGAATTTGGCAAATGGGTGGGATGAAGAATGGTATTGCTGACGGGACATGCACATGCACATGCGATACAGGAGCAGGAGCAAACAGGGTGCAGAAACGGGGTGCAAGCAAATACATCCATCCGTCAGTCAATCCATTACAGAAGGAGCATACTAGAAAACAACAGTGAGTTGTCGAGAGGTCGAGAGCGAGAGGGGGCGGCCGGACTGGACTGCCCATTGTTGTGCAAGTGGGGTCCAGCTAAGGTACCTGTGCCTCCACTACTTGCAGGCCTTGGTGGCATGTACTACTTACTAGGTTACTCGATGTATGTACAGTAGCGCTCGGCTCAGTAACATTGATGCTTTCCTACATCTAATAATCAAATGTGTCTCTCCACTTATTACGTTCTTCGGTTCTTCTGTCCGTTGATAGCACTGTTGGGTGTCTGGAATCTAAGGCTTTTCATTGGACGTTACCGGCTTGTTATCTGCTATTAGGTTTGGCAAGTATTAGCTTTTGATATACTGGTAAGGCACACTCGAAGAAAAGGACATCATGCCACTGGACATGCTACATTCGGGTTCTAAGGAAAAGACGATGCTGCAAGTTCACAGTCCACTCAGATAGAGTGGATGGCCTGTATGCTATGTCTGTTAGTCGCGATCCAAGAGCGATTGCCGACCTTTTGCGCTGGGGTTCATTCGTAGGCTCATCTGCAGATCAGGTACACAATTACTCTCTTCATGTATGCTCAGACATTCCAGTCACTTAATATCTGAGTGTTGTGTAAGAATTCGGGCCCCCAAACCCATGATAATTTGGGATGCGGTGCCAGCAAGATTGCGCTGCCCTGGTCGACGAATGACGAGTGCCCATTGATAAGAATCTACCAGGCTTGACAAGACTTTCACTGACAACATTGAATGAAGCTTCCTGATCCTGGCTGCGGCTTCAGCCCTGCGAAGGGACATCATCAGTTACATGGTTAGAAGCAAGAGGGTTCTTAGGTGGGCATGAGTTCGGACTCCTTCTTGTCTTTACAGGGAAAAGTAAAAGAAAAATCGTGTAGGTAACATAAGTATACAGCCCACAAGCATTGCGCAATTCGCTTGGACGAAGGCTGAAGACAACACTCAGTATCCCGGAGCAACAGCCACAATGGCCTAGATGTTCACCTCCAGTCCGGGTGCTATCAAGTCTCGAATGCCCTCCCGATCAGGCTAGTGGTTGGGAATCTCCATGTAGTCAGTCGATCTACCTCTACGGCACCCAGGACCTTGAACTTCTGCTAGAAGTCTTGACGAGATGGTATTTCTAACGAGTCTGAATGTATAGGTAGCTTCTTATTCTTGTCTGGGGTCCTTCGGCAATCCTCTCCACATGGAGCTGTGATCCTAGCCAAAACATCGCCGTCCCGGTAGGTTATGTTGTGTAACATAGTAATCCGAGGGCAAACAACCGTTCCATCTCCATCCTTGGGCAGGAGCTCCGTGTTTTGTTTGCAAGTGTGTCTTAGCTGTAAATACATAGTAGACAGAATGTGTTTGGAATACTGAGTGAACTAACCTAGGGGATACGTGGTTCTCATGACGGATCTAATCCTACAGAATACATACTTGCCTACAATCTAGGGTACCTACCTACCTAAGGAATGCCATTTATGTCGTTGGTTGCTCCCATGGTCGACCCCATTTCGATGCTGCAACCTAAGAAGGTAGGTTACTCTATTTGCACGTGTCACGCAAGCACTACATAACATAGTAGGGGTATGGCCTCGCTGAAGTGCGACCCCCTGCTACATGCCGTTGGCTTAGGTTTAATAAAACAAGGATGATGGCAAGTCTGTACAGAGTATAAATAAAGATATGTACCCATTCAGTCTAGTACTTACATGCGAATCTCACGGATGGATAGATCCCAATGTACGGAGTATTGACCGACCGGTCAAACAGGGACCCTGTTTCTTGGATGCGGCTATGAGTGAAAAAGGCAAAGTGTGGATGCGAGGCGAGAAACTTGGGCGCAAAGGCCCGCCAGCCCGAACGCCCGCTCCAGCCGAGCCACCAACACCAAGTTACAAAAGGTAACCTTACTCTGTAGTAGAAGAGGAGATGTTGAGACTGGGGGGCGAGAGAGAGAAAAAAAAGAGCAAGCATCTCAACCAGACCACAGCAGGCGCAAACAATTGAACTAGATGACCCGCGCCTGCATTGAATTCAGTGCCGGAAAGATAAGTAAGTAATCGCATATCTCAGATTGGGCTGGCGACCGTCACACCTCTCTCTCCACGAAAATCCAAGCATGACCTTCAACCATTCAACGGCGTTGAGTTACTGAAATTTGCTTGCCGCAAACCTTCCAAGAAGAAAGAAAAAAGGAAAAAAAGGAAAGAGAAAAGAAAAAACAAAAGCACTACTACACAGCACATGCCGACGTGCGAAATGTTCTAGAGCTGGCCTTGAGTCGCGCATGCGAACAGCTTTCCCTTCTTTTCAACGAAAATCACCGTGCTTAATTCTCTGGCAGTGGCAGACGAGACCTGTAGCTTCGACGGCACCAGGACTTAAGCAAGCCATTTGACTCGGTTGGATCTGGAGAAAGATACCAATCTGCGATGAATGTGGGAATCCATGGCGCCTGCTGGGGGCAACAATCGTCTGCACCGCGCAGGGCCTCGGGTTCGGGTTCAGATCATCATCATCATCAGGTTGCGGCGTCGAATTCGACTGTCGAGAGGTTTTTAGGTGGCCGTAAGCCTTCATGGATGCACAACACGGCTGCTTCTAAGCCCACGCCTCGCCCTTCTCACTACCAGGCTCCGAAACCATTCTCTCAGCCAGCCCAATCTGCCATTCCCGTCGCAAAGCAAACGCTACAAGCAGCACGCGACAAGCAAGCTGTCCCTTCGTTGTCCTTAAAACAGACTCCGTCGTTCCAAGTTCTGTCTTCACTTCCTCCGTCTGCACCTACTCGAAATTCCGCATCGTAAGATCACCCGCCTCGCCATCCCGAGTTTCTAGCCTTTCCACCTTTATCCTTTATTTATTTTAATTTTTTCTTTTTCTTTTCTACTCACGTTAGATTTGAATTAACCTTGGGAGTTTCTTGGTAGGGCCTCGACTGTCCCTGCCGTGCTTCCCTCTCCGGATCCAAGTGACGAACCCAGTCCCGCCGTGTCAGCAACGCCGTATGAAGCGCCCAGCCCCTCGAATAGTACAGCCGCGAACCCTCTACCGAGCACCACCGAAGCGCATTTCCGGGTAGTTCTTCCCAGTGAGGAAGCGGTGAACACTGCCCAACCAGTGAGTGGTAACACACTACCGAATGGGTCCATACCATCTCCCAGCGGCGAAGTTAGACATATGTCGACATCGAAGACTTCGCCAGCACTTCCCGCAGCACCAGCAGGGACTTCGCTCCAAACCCCTCCGACACCAAGTATACCTACATTCAGCCATGCGGCTGCCCCCTCCGTGCCAGGTCAAGACCAAGAACATCCAGCAAAGCGGCGCCGAATGGTTTCAGGGTGAATAGACATATTCAATATGCCTCTTATTGATACGACCGCAAGGTTGCTGACATGCGCACTACAGGTTGACTCTCCTCCAAGCGCTCCACGCTCTTCCGGTTCTCGATGCGCAGATACGACAGAGTGGCGGGGTCGAAGCTCTGGAGCCGGGTGTAGAAAGACCGCGATACCTACTTCTGAGGGAGGCGTGCGAAGATGGGGACATTTTCTTCGTCGTTCTTCATCAGATATTTTGTCTTTGGTCGTCCAGCCCACGCGAAACTCACAAGCTCTATATTCAAGGCATACATGACCCTGCTCTAATCGATAGCGCATTTGGACAGATGAGCACGATTCTTAAGAGCAATTCTCTAATCCGTTCAGAACAGTTGAGTTGGCTTGTGCAGTTTCCCAGACCTCTCGACGTATTGCGTAACTCCCTCCCAGAGTACAGCCATGTTGTCAGAACCGTGCTGGACTTTTTGGTTCGCCTCACGCAGTTATGGATGGTTGTCAACAACGAACACAGAAAACTAGGGTACCCGTTACTTGTTGATGAGATGCTTAGCACATTCCAGCTGTATTCAACGGTTCTCCAGACCATCGTCTTTAGAGCTTCAAGGCGGACGTGTGGTATCCCGGACGGACCCATTGGCGCGCAAATGGACAAGTTGTTCAAAGAAGACCAGGCTCAACACCGTCAGCCCAACGGCTCTTTCATTGTCAGAACGAACCGGGATTTTGACAAAGAGCCAATCAACCAAATTATTATTCAGAAATACCAAACACTTGCTGCAAGACTGCAGATGTCGAATAATGCCGCATACATGCCGCATACCATTGCTCCTGACCTTCGGCAACAGGCGTTTCAACAGCAGCAGCGGCTGAACAATTCGTCGCCATTACAGGCAGGACCTCAAATATCTAATGGGTCGTTCGGCCGAACAGCAACGGCCTCCAATACTACATCGGCTGTTCCATCACCCATAATAACAACAGCACACCTCGGCTCACCGGGTACACATGGCGGTGCCACGTCACCCACGGAGCAGCAGAATATGTCCTCTTTGTCGCCAGTCCCAACACAGTTTCAGGTATACTCGAACATGGCAAGCGTGATGAGTATAGCAGGAAATGGTCAACCATCTCCCATTAATCAATCTCCAAACATGGTCCAAGGCCACTTCAATCAACCGCAACAGATGCAAGGCTTCCAACAGCAATCTGTATCCATGCCGATGTACCATCAACAAGGCTCGGTGATGAGACGACCGTCTCAGAACCATGCGCAAGCTTCTAATGGGAGGTCCCCTCAGCTTCAAAATGCTTTCTGTGTGCCATCCCAGGCACATGGTAGTCATGTCTCCTCCATGAATGGCCAAGCCACGACGAACCAGAGTCGTCAGACCCGCCAGAATCAGCCTGGCAGTCGCGCGTCACCAAACCTTCAAAGCTTCATGCAGGCTCCTGTGCCATCCCCACAGATGAGTAACATGGCTATATCAGTGCCGATAGAAACGATGATTGGGAACATGTCGAGCAGTCGAGCTCCTGCCGGCGCTCACAACCTATCTGGCCATGAGGGCCAGCTGCCGCAATTCGCTCAGCAACATATGCAGCACCGATTTTCGCCACAGCAGCAACAGCAGCAGCAGCAGCAGCAGCAGCAGCTCCATCAGCAGATGCAAGTGCAAGCCCTGCATCAGCGTTTAAGGCAGCAACAGCAACAAGGTGGGCAACAACCCCTTGTAGTCAACCCTGTAAGCCAACAGGGCTATGCCAGACCTCCGAGTGCGAGAGGTAATTCACAACTCCAAGGAGATCCTTCTCGTGTGAACACACTCAATCGAGCGTCTAGGGACGTTCACATCCCGCCCATCATGTTACCCGATTATCCACACGATCCTTATGACCGAAAGTCTGTGGCACATGCGTTACACCAAGCTGATATTAGGAGTCCCAAGCGCATGCTAAGTGGCGCTTTCAAGTTAACCAGCAACGAGAGATATTACCAGTACATCAAATACTTGGCGCTTGAACCCTCGGCCGTCCCGCCGCACCACCATTTGTATACTTTCAAGTTCAGCCTTTCCAGCGAGGAGTATGCAAGGATCTCCAGAGATACAATCCGATCTGAGGACGCTCTTCTGACCTTGCCGGTCAACGTATTCTCAAATAGATCAAAGCGTATTCGGCTACGTTGCGTTTTTCAAAAGCATGATGTGGTGTCAATCCCGGAGGCGCAATGGGTCAAAGAGGACAACGCCTGGCCGGATCATATTTTCATACAATTGAACAGCCGTACTCTGGCAATTAGGCGCAAGCAGCACTATGCCCAAGATCAACCCCTCGAGATCGGCCACTGTGTCAATCCGGGTCTCAATGAGCTCAAGGTGTCTGTTCCTCCGAACGTTCCTCCGAACAGGGTGTGGCCATCGAACAAGAAGCCATTCATTGCTGTTGAGGTAGTGGAAACTCTCAGCCATAGCTCCATCCTTGCGTTACATAACCTGAGCGTTGTCTCCAAGTTGCCCACCGAGCAGACTTTGAGCGTCATCAGGAAGCGTCTAGGAGGGCCATCTGGCGGTACAGTTGATGACGACATTGCTATGGTTGTCAGTGACTTGACTATCAGAGTCGCCGACCCCTTTAGTTCCCGCATCTTCAATATACCCGTCCGAGGTGCCAATTGTGAGCACCTAGAGTGTTTTGATCTCGAGACGTGGCTCAACACTCGTCCAAGCAAGAAATCATGTACTTGCGGTAGCAAAGACGCAAACTGCAAGTTCTGTCCTAGAGAGCCTACGTTCGCAGACAAATGGAAATGCCCCATCTGCGGCGGAGATGCCCGGCCTCAAGCACTTCAAATCGATGGCTTCTTGTCAGATGTCAGAGCGGCATTGGCCGCGCAGGATAGGCTTGCTATCAAAGATATCGCTGTCTCTGCCGATGGTTCTTGGAGACCAGTAGTCGACTCAGCTGATGAAGAGGACGACGACGAGAGCGACGTGGACATAACACCAGCTATAGCGCGATCAGCGCGATCTCAGTCGGCATCCAAGCCAATGCCACAACGAGCGCCCGTTGAGATCATTATGTTAGACGATGATTAGGATGGCGCGATTGCGAGTTGAATGAGGATCCTTCAGCCCAACATTCTGCTGGAAAACTTCAATGGAACCTCAAATGCAGCAATGTGCTCGGAATGAGCATTTAATTATCTGATGACGATATGATACCCCCTATTGAATGGAACCCGCCGTTCCCCCCGTTCTTTTCTTTTCCTTTTCCCCCTCTCTTTTCTATCTTCTGATCATGGGTATGAGAGCAAGGCGTTATGAGGTATCTGGGAAACAAAGGTCTGTATTACAACATTTCCCACCCCAACGATGGAGTTGGAATCGACGTGATGGTGGCAACGCATTGGGGTAGGCGAAAATGGACTGGTTTAGCATTGCGATGATTTACTACTTTAGCTGAATGTAGAGTAGGCGGCGACATGTGGTAATGGCGATGTTTTCATCCTCTCAGATTAGCCACAAGTTGCTGGTGACAGGGGGACACCGCCCTCCAGTGAACATAAGGATAAAGTGAGCCTCTAACAGGACGCATGCATATACATCATCACACTCGAGAAGCCGATTTCTTCCAACTTCTGTCGCAGCGTCGGTGGCATGCGCGGAGCCAGCGTGGTCGCGTACCGGCCATCGCTGAGCAACGGCATGGCGAACCGGCCGGATGCGCTCGAGTGGTGGGCGCCGCACTGCCAAGGACCCCGCCCCCGGGGACGTCACCCGGGCCGAGGGCGGCTGTGTCCACGACCGGATCCTGCCTATGGCTTTGGCGCTGGCTGGTCACCTCCCTCCGATACCCCAACAGTGCGAGGGGCAGCGGCAGCAAGTCTTTGTCGTCGTCAGCCACGGCGGGTAGTCCCTTTAGATTCTGTGAGGGTCAGAACAGCTTGTGTAGGGTTAGAGTACTGAGCACTGGTTGGGAGCAAGATGAGTGCAGTCGCTTTGAGGTAGTTAAGATGCGACTACAATATAAGGAGAGCCACCGAGGACAGCATATACAGTGTATATCTGATGTTCAAGTGCAGTCGGGTCCTCTGTATCTAGAGAGCAATACCAGGAGCGAGAGTCAACTACGGACGCGGTTCATGCTCCGTAGAAGATGCTTGGGGACTACGTGTCTAAACTCCAGGGATACGTGATCTTGGGTCTAGCCGGGCCTCACAGGGTCTACAGTATGCAATTTATAGCAATCTCTGGGTGGACTTCTTGATTGGCACCTGCTGAAATGAATATTGGGGCGTGGACGGTAGTTGCCGTACGAGCTCCGCTGCCTGACTTCAGGGGTCGCCCTGCCTATTGCCCCGGAAAGTACTCCGGATCAGATGTAGTGATAAAGATCTACTGCGGTGGTCCTGCATAAGGTAGCGCTCGTGGTCGGAACTTCTGGTCGCATGGGGAGAACTTCCACCATGAAGCTCGAAGATAGTATACCCCGTTCATGAGTACCGTCTTGATGCCCCAAGGAATCGGTGGAAAATCGGCCCAGGCTCCGTCTTCATACGTGGCATCGTTGAGCAGCAAGAGGTGGACTACCCCTTCCACTATACCTATTCTTCTCTACGAGAGACAAAAGTCATGTCAGGGTGCCAGTGTCACATACCGGTCGCGGCATCGACGAAGACGTCCGGGTTGACCCCTTTTGGCAACTTGGCCTTGGGGGTCGGGATAAGTGGAAACGGGCTCTCGAACCAGTGAGCTGGCATGGTCGCGAAATGGATGAAGCTTGACTGGAAGGAAGTGTGGGAAACACCATTTTTTGCATCTGGCTTGTTCTTATTTACTTGTAGGCCCTTGGATGGTCAAGCGGACGCCACTCTTGATTGGAGGACCGAAAGTCCCTCTTTGCGTTTACGGTTTTTGCATACGATGTAATCACCATCTCTCGGAATGGCTAGTACCTTTCCTTCCATGGGCCTGCGACCCAACTTTTCTCTCGGATTTCGACCGAAGTCTCAGTGGATGATGACAGCCGCTGGCCTCATCGTGAGACGTTGCTGACGCTTGTTGCCTATGTCTGGAAACAGGACCTCGGTCGCAGAATCCTATGACAGACGAGTCATACCCCAGGGAGATGAAGACAACCAGCGAAGGAAGCAATCGTCGTTCGAGTCCATGAAAATTCAATTAAATTGTAAACGAAGGTAAAAAAGTATGTATGTTAGTTGCAAACTTTTCTGATCGACCCATCAATCAATCAATCAACCATCTGCTTGGCTTTTATGTACAAAACATCATCAACAGGGGCCCCATCCCGTGTTCCTCCCTCTGGAAGACCGAAGAGAAGGCCCTTCCACAGCTCCGTTTTCTATCCCTGTGCCGGTTTATATACACTCTTCAGGCCAGTCCAGGCTGATTCCTACATTTACTGGTAAGGGTTGTAGCCGAGGCAGTTGGCGAGGTCGCCCGCGCACTGAGCCATGTTGGCGTTGGGGGCACCACGGCACTGGTCGTCCTTAGCATAGCAGTCAGCTTCGGCATCGCGCTTCTGGGAAGGGCTGGTGCCCAAGCACTGGGCAAGATCCGCCGAGCACTGAGCCATGTTGGCGTTGGGGGCACCACGGCACTGGTCGTCCTTGGTATGGCAGTCAGCTTCGGCATCGCGCTTCTGGGAAGGGCTGGTGCCCAAGCACTGGGCAAGATCCGCCGAGCACTGAGCCATGTTGGCGTTGGGGGCACCACGGCACTGGTCATCCTTGGTATGGCAGTCGGCTTCGGCATCGCGCTTCTGGGCAGGGCTGGTGCCTAAGCACTGGGCAAGATCCGCCGAGCACTGGGCCATGTTGGCGTTGGGGGCAGTGCGGCACTGGTCGTCCTTGGCGTGGCAGTCGGCTGCGGCATCGCGCTTCTGGTAAGGGTTGTAGCCGAGGCAGTTGGCGAGGTCACCCGCGCACTGAGCCATGTTGGCGTTGGGGGCACCACGGCACTGGTCGTCCTTGGCGTAGCAGTCGGCCTCGGCATCACGCTTCTGGGAAGGGTTCTGGCCCAGGCACTGGGCGAGGTCAGCGGAACACTGGGCCATGTTGGCGCCGGGTGCGACGCGGCAGGCGTCGTTCTTGGCCTGGCAGTCGTTGGGCGCAGGAGCGGCGACAGCGACGTAGCTGAGGATAGCAATAGCGATGGCTTGAGTGAACTGCATTTTGGCGGCTTGTGATGGAGAAGAGTGGAAGATTATTAGTTGGTGAGTGGTATGAAACGAGAGGCTTGTTTGAAGAAAGATGAGGTGTATTGAGCGATGGTGATGTATGTTGAAGTTGCTGATGGTGATGAAGAAGCTGTCGTTAGTTGGGGGAATATCCGAGACTCTTTTATAGACGGAATGGCTAAGCTTTCCGTAGTGGATATCATTTCCATTAAGCATCGTGGATATCTCAGTCAAGAGATGATTGTCATCTGCCGGCGCTATTGCCCCTGCGGCTGCGGACCCCGTTCTCGTATTTGGCGGCGGGCCGGGGTGGCAAGTCTTGATGATCCTATAACGACGTGCCCACAACGACCCGCTTCCAATCAAAGCCGTGGCAACGCCTATTCCGTGCAATGCCACTTTTCTCTCCTTTCCATTGAACGCAGAACGGAACAGTCGGCCTCGAACTAGTTCTGCGCTGCTGCTGCTGCTAAGAATAGAAGCGCTTCAGCCACAATGTGACGATTCGGGGTGACGCAACTGTCTGCTACGACGTCTGTTATACCTACACGTACTGGACTGGACGGTGGGAGGAGAAGACAGCTCACTTCTCATCTCAAACCATCGTGTAAAGCATGTGATGGATCAATTCATTTCACACAGTATGAGCCACTTATGGAGCCTCTCGAGGACAACACAACAATCCAGCCCTAAGACCCCAAGCAGTTGAGATCTTCGTCCGCGAGGACGTGGATGGGCCGAGACTCCGCGTTCTCGAACGAAAGCTGCAGCTTGAACTACGTAGTACGGAACGCCAACTGTACCTAATAAGTGAGTACTTGTGGACCGTTGTTGACGACATGTAAATAGTCAATACTAAGACTGGGTCCATCGTATGAGCCACACAGGGCTGAGCACCTTCAGCACGCCGAAAGCCGGTCCTACTCCCTCGATACATCATGTTTATAAGATCGATTCGTCGCCACATGGCTTGAAACCCTAGTGCATAGTACACGTATGCTGTACCAACTGCTTTCAGCTAGATAGAGTCCAAGTAGAGACTGTTATTGACAAGTATGTATAGTATACAAACTTATCTCGATGATTGCACAGAGTTTGTCCTCTTACAATAGCGTTTGGCTATCTAGCATCACTTGACCCATTATGTAGATGTTATAATATGGTATTCATACATCCACCCATGATCTCTCAACTTTTCAAGACCACACTGCCTTGTCTCTGAGCATCCGGTTGTATAGGTGAGATTTGATACAGTGGCCCTGCTAGAGACTATTGTTCTAAACTCGTAATCTTCCCATATTCGTGCCAATAGCTGACCCCATCAGAAAAAAAAGGGGCTGGATGAGATCTGTCCAACAAGGGTTTAGTAATTGGGATCTGCAAACCGAAAAAAGTGCAAGGGTGAATTACGGCTTTCTAGATGGCTGAGCGTATAATTATAGACAACCAGCTCTTCTACATACAGAATGTACTCGTACGTGGGCCAGCTTGCTTCCCTCGTCTAACAACAAAGACTTACCGTAAGAAGATAGCTAGACCCTGAGTGTTACGTGTCCTGCAATAAAGGAGTGGCCGGTCAAGAGAAATAGACCAGCTGAACTCAATTCCGATATACTCACTATATTTCCGGGCTTTGATTGTTTGAACTACTAAATCAATAGTCACCATGGAAACAAACATAGTAAACCCTGCCCTGGCTTCTTGCCACGAACATTCTTTGCGTGCTCAGAACGGCTTGAAGGTTGGATTCCACATGAAACACGCTGCTGCTATTTTCTGTTACCTGGAAACGCTTCACAAATCACTTGATAGCGGTCTTTTGGTACCAGAGTCGCTCAAGGCACTACACTCAAGTCAGGAGGTGAAGGGCTGAAAAGTAGGGGCAAGTTAAAAAAAATAGTGTGATGAGAATGCCCGTAATCTCCTTCTATGATGTCCTTCTATTCGCCGTTGCAATCGTTACCAGATATTATCCACCAGAGTCTCATTCCCACCACCAGAAACATACCCTCAAGGAGGGAATTAGATCGTTTGGCTCCATCAGATTTCGCGTCTGGGCTTGGGAGACAGAGTGACCTTTAGCTCTTCTTTCTTCCAGCTGGTAAAAGCTTTCTGTCTGTTCAACCACCCGCGACTGGCTGGATGTAGATCCATATCAAAGTTCCAGATGACCCGAGACATAATTGTCTTGATTTCGGCTATTGCAAGGCTACTCCAAGTTAGCAGGTAATGAGACGTCCCTGTCCGGAGGTAGGCCGACTTACTTCTTGCCAATGCAGTTTCTGGGGCCATACGAGAATGGCTGGCAGGCAGCTTTGTCATCCTTCTCAAAGCGCGGATCCCCGAGCCACCTTTCAGGGATAAAGGATTCGGGATCGGCAAAGTTGTGGCTTGACCGGTCTGCTGCGAGCTGGTGAACCCCCACAGTAAAGCCGCCGGGGACGAACTGGCCGCAGACTATCCTGCCGCCCTCGGGCACCACTCGGGGGAACACGGCGGGGCCCGGAGGACACAGCCTCAGCGCTTCTTGCACGACCGCGTTCAAGTACGGAAGCTCGGCAGTGCTCTGGATGGTGATGTCATCCTCGCTGCTGAACCGATCTTTGATTTCCGCAGCGAGCTTCTTGAGGCTCTCGGGGTTCTCCAGAAGGAGGTAGGTTGTGCCAGTCAGTGCCGTAGCCGTGGTCTCGCTCCCGGCCACGATGAGCACTTGCGTGCAGACATATGTCTCCTCCATGGACATGGCCTTCTCGCCCTCTGCCTTCAAAATATACGACACTACAGACCAGTCAGCTTGTGAGTACACCAACCTTACTGGCGATCTTTTCCTCGGAAAAGGACAACCTACGAAAATCAGGACGATCAGTGTTGAGCTGTAACCGTCGGTTGACGCGCTCAACCGTGAACATGAACTGGTCCATTCTGTTCTTGACCAACTTCTTGGGGACAAACAGCCAGGCTAGTATGTTCGGGAGAGGTTGCGAGAACCGCCGTACGGCTCGCATGAACACGCCGTCCTGAAAGAGGTCGAAGACAGCCTCCAGCCACCAATGCCAGACGGCATCCCGGAGACAGTAGAAGGGCTCGCCAAAGGACAGGTCGCCGATGATGTCGAACGTGGTGAAGTTGTACCAGGCCACCATGTCCGTGGTGGCGGTGTCCGGGTCTGACGCCAGCCCATGCAGCTTCTGGATGAGAAGATCGATGTAGCCCTTGATGACGCGCTCCTGGGACCGCAAAGCCTTTTCCGAGAACGCGGGGTTCTGCAGCCGGCGCATGAGCCTATGGCCATCATCATCGGCGTCTACGATGCTGAGTATACCAGAGGGGGCTTTGTTCCACCACTGGGGGTCCTTCTCAAAGTTACCTGTGCCATCTTTATTCGGAAAGCCTAGAAGAAGAAGAAGAAGGAGAACTGGTTAGCGAGTTTGCAGTTTTCTCCCTCTCCGTGTGCCACAAAGAGTAGTCCAGGGTCTTGCTAACCATAGATTGCCGGCCACGCCCGACTGTCGGTATACGACAGCTCGTCGGGGGCTACACGGACGACAGGTCCGTACTTCTCGTGCCACTCCTTCACTTTCCAGATACTAATGCCCTTGACATCGTAGTAGGCGTGGCAGAGTCTCGTAGCCCTTGCCAGGATGGGACCGGGATAAGATGCTAGGGGGTGGAAGTAGACATTGTATACCGTCTTCCCGATCGCCCAGACCAGCACGGCGAGCGGCACAATGGATGCGAACAAAGGCGCTCTGGACAAGTCTAATCGACTGAAAGCCTGCTTAAGATCGTCCACTGTCAAAGACGACATGACGATGTCTTGAAGATGCACTGGGTGTGTAATACCCGGACTCCTTATCTAGACTATTTCCAAGAATGTCGGGAGTCTAGCCTGATTGCAGAAAAGTCCCAAGGGCTTGGATGAAGGATTCGTTACAGATTAGCTTACAATACATGGCCATCAAAAGTAAAGCAAAGATGGATTAGTTTGGACATACAGCTGTGATACAGGAAAAGGAAACTTGAGTTGCCTCTTTTTATCAAGCTCGCAATGGGGACTTAGTACCCTATAGAATGTAGTACCAATGATGTGTTGCTTGACTATAATCAATATGCCGTTCTTGTACCAAATGTATCGAGAGCGGGTACCTGGTAGGGCCGAGACCTTGGTCGGCGGAAAGGATTCCTTGGTCTCACGGGACCCCCTTTAAATCAGCAGGTACTAAGCAAGGGAGATAAGGAGATTCGATTATCATAAGGATGACAGTTGTTTTTATGTGTATGGGAACCGATAATCAAGAGAACCAAAAACTGGTCCATATCAAGGAAGGCGATGGGACCCGTTAAGTACCCTTGCAGAGACTAAGGACTGACTCGCTTATACCCCGGTGGGATCCATGTTCAAGACAGGGCTATCCCGCCTTTCCAGCAAACCGACGGGAACTTTCTGACTTATGACTACTATAGGCCAAGGACCCCCGAGGGCGCTGATAAGGACCTACCTAGCCTGGGAATATCCTGAGTGCGTTGGCAAGCGCCTGATTGGTGCCGGCCGGGTCCCATCCCAATCTACACCGCATCGTGGGATATTTTCCTGCTTTACTTGGCCATGCGTTGCGTATATGAAAGTATAGCAGCTAGCTTGCAACATGGAGAAGATGGTACGGGGTGGGGGGGCGCGCAAGGTTGAGCATGCTCTTGAGTTGGGGTCAATAGCAGAGCCATCTCTACAGGCAACTGGCTCCAAAGATATGACAGACTCGAACACGAAAAAGAAGAAGACTAGAGAGATAGGTAAGATCAATGTAGATCTATCTGTATGGAAACAGAAGGGTTACACTCCACACATAGCAGAAGTATCCATCTACCCCTGGCGAGGACGCGTGGGGATGAGTGCAATGGGTGGATTCGGGGGAGGGTGAGATAGGTGTAGTACGAGGTATGCTGATCAAGACCTGATGATTGGAGGTGTATAAGGGACTGGAATCTGCTTGTTAGTTTCTATTTAGATCTTGGCATTCCTATGACTGGGCACTTGCTTGTTGTATGTCAGTAAACTCTGATCCACTGTATTCAGTTTGGCATCTCGGCTGTGGACTTTTCAGTTTCTATACCGTCTACTTACTCAGATACTGGCAATGGTTGCGGTAGTCCAGAGTGTAAAGCCGGCCAAAAGGCCGCCTCCTACAGATGAGGAAACTCCCACGGCACCTCCTAGGAAACGGCAAGCAACTCTTCTTGATGTGCCACTCCCCGCGCCACCAGGCAAGGGAGATGCTCTGTCACTCCGGACGCCTGTTGTTGCCAATGAGCCCTGGTCACTGCTCAACTCTGTCCTCGAGTTTCGTTCAAGAGATGCCCAATTCTGGTGGAACACGACAGGTCACTTGTTTGCCCGGCTTATGCAGAGAGCGGGCTATACGCCGGCGGAGCAGTACCGCGAACTGATCTTCTATGCCCTCTTCGTCGTCCCCGAGTTGGGCCTGGCACCCGACGAGAATGGCAACATCCGGGGCTGGCGCAGCCCTGGCACTCCGGACTCAACCCCCATCGACTTCAGCTGGGAATGGGGCTCAGGGGAGCACGCCACAATCCGTTACTCCTTTGAGCCCATCGGCGCCCATGCGGGCACGCCGCTAGATCCCCTGAACCGGTCTGCTACCAACAAATGGATCGCGAAGCTCCGCGAGCAGAACATGGTGCCCGGCCTGGACCTGGAGTGGTACCATCACTTCACCAAGCACATTCTGCCGCAGGAGGACTTGGAGCGCACCAAGACCGTGGACGTGTTCGTCGAGGAGACGACGCCCAAGGCGGGAACCGTCGTGGCCCTGGACATCGAGAAGACCGGGCCCGTCATGAAGATGTACATCTACCCGGGCCTCAAGGCCGAGGAGCTGGGCATCAGCAACCTGCAGCTCGTGCAGCAGTCGATCCGCAGCCTCCCGCAGTACGAGTCCCTCGGCGTCGAGCCGCTGCTGGAGTACCTCGACGAGGGCACGGCCAAGTACGGGTTCGAGACGGGGATCCTGGGCCTCGACTGCCTCAAGCCGCAGGACGCGCGCATCAAGGTCTACGTGCGCGCCCCGCACACGACCGTCGACTACATGATGGACGCGCTGACGCTGGGCGGGCGGCTGGCGCTGAAGGAGAGCGCCGAGGCCCTCGCCGACCTCCGCGACTTCTGGAACGCGTTCCTCGCCGACGCCCCCGCGGTCCTGCCCGCCGACGCCCCCGGCCGCGCCAGCCCGGGCTTCTACTACACCGTCGGCTGCGGCAAGGGCATCTCGCCCAAGGTGTACATCTCGCCCGGGTACTTCTGCAAGAGCGACGCCGACGTGCTCGACCGGCTGCGCAGGTTCTTCAGCACGCGGCGCTCCGACGCCATGATGGACAACTACGAGAAAGCGATGCAAGACATATTGTAAGTACCTAGACACGCCTGCGTCCCCCTTTTCTCTCGTCCCAGAACTGACGCATCCCTTCTTTCGCGCCACATGCAGCGACGCCCAGACGCTGGAAGGGCGGTGTGGAAGCCAGTATTACGTTGGCTGCGCTCTTCACAAAAACAAGTTGCGGGTAGTCACTTATCTGAGCCCGCAGACTTTCGACTGCGAGCGAGATAGGGTCTCTGCCCGGCGTAGGATCCTGGACTGAGCATGGTGTGGACATTGGCACTGAATCGTTACAGAGTTTTTCCTTTTCAATTGAATTCTTCAGTACTTACTTACTTAGCCTAAGCAAGCATATATGAGTTTGGCGGATAACCTCCATGTCCACATTTCTTTTCTAGCAGTCTCCTCTCTACTTCTTACGAGACCGGGCGATGGCATCCTCCAATATCTGACATGCCTTGACTGCCCCGCCTTGCGCCCTCAACTCGCCTTGGATCCGCACGGCATTTCTCTTGTACTTGGCGTCCTCGAGGACTGCTCGCACAGCTGCCCGCATGCTCTCGGCGTCGGGTCTCTCCGTCCCGAGGTCCAGGCCGGCGCCCACGTGCCGCACGCGCGCCGCCGTGTCCTTCTTGTCCTCCGACGTGCCCGAGCAGACCAGCGGCACCCCCGCCGCGAGCGCCTGCGTCACGCTGCCGTAGCCGCCGTTGGTGACCAGGGCGCTGCAGAGCGGCAGCAGCTGGTCGTAGGGCACCCAGGGGGCGATGCGCAGGTTCTCCTCCCGCAGCCCGGCGCCGAGCTTGCCGCGGATGGTCGCCTCGTGCGGAGACGGCACCACGAGCATCAGGGTGGCGTCGTCCTGCAGCGCTTCGATGGCGGGGATCACGAGAGAGGTCGGGTCCATGGCGAAGGTGCCTTGCGTGATGCCTATGATGCGCCGGCCAGACGACGCCGCGCTCAGGACGTCGCCCCACCATGCCGGTAGGTCTGGAGCCTGGGTCGGTTGGCTCACGAGCGGCCCGACGTAATGCGCCTGTGGCAGGGGCTGGTGGTACTCGAGGGATGGGCACGAGGCTTGGATGTGAACCTGGGCACTGTACTGCACCACGTCCGACTCGGAGAGCGGCTTCAACCCCAGAGCCTCTCGCTGCGGGTTGATTATCGGCAGTGTCCAGCTGTGCTGGCTCATGAGCGTGCCAAGAGCAGAAGTCGCCGCGTGCTCCCCGGCACCAGGTAGATACAGAGGAACGACACCGAGAGTCGCGAAGAACGGGACCTCGCCCAGCTCGTAGAGTGCCGCAGCCCCTTGCGGGAGCGCGTCATTGAGCAGACAATCTGGCGAGTACGAGGCCAGAATGCGACGCAAATCTGCGACCTGTGCGGTCAGACGGCCCTCGAATAGCACCTCGGCGCATCCTTCAAGCGTGGTCGGCTCCGTGGTCTTGAGAATCGTGTCGGCCTTGACGACCTCCTCAGTGGCCACGAATCTGGCGCCCGAGGCCTCAACCCGCGCTTTCTGGTCTGGGCTTGCTAGCCACACGACCTCGTGCTTCCGCTGGACGAGGGCCTGCGCCACGGCTTGCATGGGTAGTACATGGCCAGTGGCATAAAAGGTGTGTAAGAGAAACTTGTACCTGGGCTTATCCCCTGCCAACGGAGTATCGGAATGAGCGGTGGACATGATTAAGTACTTACTCAATACTTTCTCAACATTGGAAATGGGCAATTAGTATCGACAACCCCTCGAGACGCAGCTGCAATGGCTGCATATCGCCCTTCGCAGGCCTTCTTGTAGACCGTTTGTTTGTCTTATCTCGGCGTAGCCGCGGCGTGCGACGAGCATTGCCCATAAGCAGGGGCAGCCACGACGATCTCGAGCTGCCTCGTCACCTATCGCCAGCACAACCCCAGTCGTTCTTCGAGGGAGATAGGGACATATACGATAAACAAGCTTGAGTCACGACCGTGTGTCAATAGTCGAATACCGAAGCAGGACGATTTAAGGTTGTTTCCGTGACATGACCCACTCCCAATACAACGCAGATATCGGAGCGGGTCGTCTACGGGGACATAAGCATCAAGCCAAGGTTTGGGTTCTGGGGTCTGGTCTGGTGTCAGTGGTCCGGACTTGCTCAAGGGTTCCGGGGTTGACGGGTTGAGTTGAGGGGCTTGGAACCAGATCAAAGGATTGCCCGATGCGTAATTGTTGCCTGTCGGTTGCGTGCCTCTTCAAAAAAAGAGTAGTCTGCTGCGAATGGCAGACATTGAAGGCCAAGCAATTAGCATCCATCGTGAATATGTCTCGCACTGCACTGAATAGGCTGCCAGAGCCCTCGCCACTGCGCCCTATGCGGGTCGTGGGCCTAGGGGCAAGTCGGTGAGTGATGCATCTCTTGCAGCATCTACGCAAACATACCAGGGCTGACTGACGTTGGAGGACTGGGACGCTGGGTGTGTTTCTTGCTCTGAAGATACTCGGCTACCGACCATTTCACATCTCGGAGCTACTTCCTTATGGCGTTCGACAGATGCAAGCGCTCGAGGAGGCCATGGTGGCAAGTTCAACAGACAGCCCCTTTACAAGGGCTGAGCTCGACAAACTCTTCGGAGACTACGATGTAAGTTCCCGCTCCCGCACACATGTCTTCACAGGAAGACTAATAAATGCCAAACGACTGGAAGTGTTTGATCGAAAGCCCCTGTTACTTGGGTGCTAGTGGTATTCAGACATACGTCGATGACCCGAGCGTCAAGTTCATCCTCACACAACGAAGTCCCGAATCCTTCGCAAAGTCGTTGTCCGGATCTCTGGGCTGCTACTATGCAAAGCTCCACGAGTGGCCTCTGACGGCGGCACGGGTGTGCGACAGCTTCGTCCGGGAGCTGGAGAGCATGTTCCGACTCATGACCTTTCGGTGGTCACACGGGCTGCACCCCTCTGACCCCCAGTTCCGGAAGGCCTTGGAACAAAGCTACGTGGAATAGTAGGTGGCCGATCTCACTTCACTCACCCCATTATCATCTTTGGGAACTTACAAATCGATGCAGCATGGAGCTTGTCCGCTCGCTTGTCCCGGCCGAGCGTGTCCTCGTCCTCGATCTGGACAAGGGGTTCGGTTGGGAGGAGATATGCGACTTTCTGGACTGTGAGGTCCCGGAGGAGCCATACCCACGATCCAACTCAATGGCTGAATTCCATGTAGCTGCGGAGATGGTCTTGGCGCCGGCGGTCCGAAAAACCATGACGATCCTAGCTACGTCAACCGCTGCCCTTGTCGGATTCGGTGCATGGTATCTACAGAGAATGCGTAGATAGAGTACAATCATGTTATAAATTCTAGATACTCTCAAACCCTGAAGAATGGCCTACATAGTTATCTGATAACGTTATAACTTAGCAACGTATAAACCAAGTGTCGTCCTTCAGAACATGAATTTCCGAACTTGAGGGCTCTGCTTTTCCTTGTGTCGCGTGCTACGAAAACAAGTCCTTGGGTACGTCGTATCAGCCCCCCTCCCCCTTCCCGCGGGACCCCAGAAGTCGCTTTGCTATCTCCGCCGGCTTTCGCTATGCATGACTCGCACAAGGTGATAACGCCGACAGGGGTAAGCGGCCGGTGTCGTTGCAGCATACCTGGTGACACCAGACTCCAGGAAAAACAGGGTATCTAGAACTCCATAGGACTGGATGATCAAGAACTAAATTCCAAGGCAGTGCCGGCATCCTCCGGTTAGCGCTTCTGTTATCATCTGTCTTAGATTTTCTGATAATAACCGGATCAATATGCCAGGTGGCACATCCCAGTAGAGACAAAGTACGTAATAACACGCTCTACATCTGGTAATTCGAAGGATATCTAGTACTAGGGGCTTAGGGTGGGCAACGCAACCTATAGGCACTACTGTGTTGAGCATAGCAACTATAAGTCGAATACAGACAAGTAAGGAGATAGATTAGACCTTCTGGAAAACATGATGGCTCACACGTCCACTCCAGGTTCAAAAATGGCCACATCTCAGAAAGCCCGAAGGGATGAAGTGCGCACCACGATCGACTATTTTGACGATCCCGGTGTGCCTTTGGTCCCCATGGTGATTGGAGGGTGAGTGACTGTCCCCCCCCCTAAGCCAGTGTCTCGGGATTACTGACTCTACCAACAGCCCCGAGCCGCCCAAGCGTCAACCAAAGATCGCAACGCCTGTCACTATTACAAATGTCCGAGGGCGTGAGGACAGCTTCACTCTCGACAAACAAGGGTTTCAGTATGTCAAACACAGGTCAAAGTTCACCAGCTTCGACAACGACGAGCTAGTCAGGCGGGAGCACTACCCGGAATTGGAAGTGATGTTGAGAGAAGCTCTGGAAAACACCAAGGGACTGTAAGCCACAATCTATTTTATTTACTCACCCTCTCTCTCTCTCTCGCTCTATTGCTTCACTTAAGTGATTGGGAGAGACTGGCCTAACAAAATGAAGCCCCAAGCCCTCCAGCATCCACATGATGACGCACATCCAGCGGTACAGCCCAGTGAAGGGCGAGGCGCCCAAGGGGCCCGCGGGGCCGCTCTACGGGGTGCACGTGGACCAGTCCTTCACGGCGGCGGAGGGCGTGGCGCAGCGCTGGCTCGGGAGCCGGGCAGAGGAGCTGCTGCGGAAGCCGCGGTACATGATCATCAACATCTGGCGGCCGGTGAAGACGATCACGCAGGACCCGCTGGCCGTGTGCGACGCGCAGTCGGTGCCGGACTCGGACCTCGTCTTCGTGCCCGTCCAGTTCCCCGACCACAAGACCGAGGCCGTCGAGGTCCGCCCGCCCCCCCGCTCCGGCCCCGGCGCCCACGCCCACCGCTGGTACTTCCTGGACGGCCAGACCCCCGAGGACGTCCTGCTGTTCAAGCAGGTCGACTCGTACGCCGCGCCGGGCATCCCGTGCCGCACGCCCCACTGCGCGTTCAAGGATACGGGCCTTGCGGAGGGCGAGGGGGAGCCGAGGCAGAGCATAGAGATCCGGGCTTTCGTCTTCTTCGATCAAGTGACCTCTGATGCCGATTAGTTCATTTCGTCTGGCAAGAGTAACTACTTCTTAAGTACTTACTTCTTATGCTCTCAATGATACAAACATTTCGAATTCTGTAACATGTTATGCACTTGTCTTCTGGTGATTTTGGAGTAATAAGTGATGCACAGTATGTCATCTCTGCATTGAGTTAAAATGAAGAAAAGACATGAAAAGGCAATATGCCCGATCAAACATCTGCAGCTTCGATGGACGTCTCTCATTATCAAGGATACTGTGCAAAAGGAAAATAAAGTGGCCGCAGAGGGAGTTGAGCGCTCTTGCTTCTACGTATATAATTATTGATACTACCGCTAGGATGTACCGACCCGGTCAATAGAAGGATAGAATAAACTCGTATCTAAGCCCTTGAAACTGAGAGGGATGCTTTGCTCTCGAGTGGGTAAGGAATCGTTCAAGCTTTGGCAATATCTGTTGGTTTATAGCAAGATTCACTACTTCTGGAGCTTTGCAGAGAGAGAGAAGTTAGCATGTAAGACCGATGTGTAAGTCCTGTTGTTATACTTGTGTGTCTTGCCTCTCATCTCACCAAGAGATGTGATAAAACCTTTGATCCAAGTCAAGTGACGAAACAAAGAAACCACTGACCCCTTTGTTCCTGGGTGTTGGCCATGATTGTAAAGATCATGACCAGACCCATCATTGGATCGGTCTGTATAGGACGCCACTATCTCGGAGTTTTTTTTATACTCTTGGCAGATCTTGGCATTAGAATACCCATATTTAACCGAGCTTGATAGTACATAACTTAAAAACTTTATATGCAGTTGTATACTTATCAAGATAGACAAGTGCAGGCTAGCTGACAAATAAGATATATATATCGCCGGACACAAGTGAGCGTAGGCGCCACCTAACGTCTGACTTGCTCATCTGCCGAATTATTCACCGTTATCTCGGCTTCGATTTTACCGCGTCTCAAGGTAACCACATACAGGCACTCTATGTGCTAGGAATAGCATACTCATGTCAAATGGTGCTGAATGAAGATTTTGTATCTTCTAAAACCAGTTGTTGACTAACCACAGTCTTCTTATCCGTAACCGGGCGCAGCAATTACATGTCGGACTCCAAATACAGGAAAACTTGAAGACGATCAGTATGGAGTAATTAGGTCACATCAAAGTATGCTGAGACTCAAGACTGGTGTACCTCAACTTCCATCTCCGCATTTCATGTTCCATTATGATTTGTTAAACGTTGGCATCGAGCCTGGGATGCCAGACACCGAGGCTACGTGCGACCGTTCAACCATATTTCGTGCACATATATATACCCGTCATAATTCAACGGATCACTCAGTAGTCGATGCTTGAAGTTCAAATTCATCATTGTATCGTGGATATCAAGGTGTATTGCAGTAGTTTATAGATTACTGCGCGCTCCTAGATAGGGCTGGAAAGCCAAGCCTCTATCCAAATCTATGACCGTGACCTATTTTAGTACCTAACGCCTATCAATGCAAATCATAGCTGGATATCGTTGTTCAAGAGTCGAACTTCTTCCCCAGGCTTGAAGGCTGGCATCCCAATGTAGGGACACCCGTCACACCTGAAGGCATCGCCGAGTGAACAGTTGCCACAAGAGCCAACCTTGCCCTTGACTGTGAAATCCACCTCAGTCAGATCGTCTGCCCCGAGCTTCAATGACTGAAGCTTGGAGTCGGCTTCCGCTCGCTTCTTATCGTCTTCTTGGGCTAGTCGCTCCGCAAGACCACAAGTGCAGTCCTTGCACGCGCGGCGCCGCTTGCCGACCTTTGGAATGCACTCCGTAGCTACACCAATGTTAACAGGTCCGCTCGGCTAAAGACTGTCGAGATACTCACGAATCGCAAGAGGCTTGCTAAGATCTTCCTCTGTCAACAGTGTGTCCTCATCAATCAGGTCGTCATCGTCCTCTGGGAAGTCGAAGTCATCGCTGAGATCCACGAAACCGACACCGGCCGGCTTCGTTGCAGGTGGCTTCATGTCCAACTTTGCGTCGGCGCCGTTGGCCTGATGTACAGTCACACTCTCAACGGCGGGGCCCGCTGTGCTTTTCTTCTTGTTCTTTCCAAGCCCAAGCTTTAGCGGCACTGCTGCCTCTGCGTCGTCCGCCTTCGAGAAGCCATGATCCGCTGCGACGAGGCCAGCAAGGACGGCTTCGCGCACATCCGGGCCGGGGTTGTTGAGACCAAAAGACCCATCTTGTGCCTGAATCTTGCCACCCACTTTCAGTGCTGGCACAATCTTGCTAAAGATGTCGCGGTTGAGGAGAAGCGTCGATTCGGCTCGAGTGCCATCGGCATCTGTCAAAACTAGGATCAAGTCGTAGGTGGCATCGGGGAGCGAAACGAGACCTGCGGAGAGACGGTCAAGCATCTGCAGGTCTGTAGCCGATCGCTCATGGGCAGCGAGGACCTGTCGTAGTTTGTCTTCATGGCTTGCAATCGATGGCGGGGCAAGCAGGAGGGTGCGGGCGGGGAAAGGCCCTCCTTGTGACGCCGACGAGGGGGTGACGAAATCAACCGTATTGTCGATGGTGACCGCCGCGGGCGACATATCGGAATGCGGTGCAATAGCGCACGAAGCGTCGTAATCGAGGGAATTTACCGCGACTTTTATCCTCGTGATCTCTTGAAGATCTAGATAATGCGATATGGGTGGGGCCGAAAATGGGCGGTCGATGAGACGAGTGAGGGGTGGTCAAATAAGTGTTGGACTCTTAAGTTCTCGTACGAGCAGCAGACGATTCTAGGAAATCAGTTGACTTGAGAATGGAAATGACACCAATGCGCAAAATGCTACGTACGAGTAAGGCGACGGATGAATGATTCTGAGGTTATGGAGTGGCTTACAAATGCCTGTTCAATGATTACAGTGTTAGAAGCGGAGATGCTGGATTAGTCACTCGCAACAGATTTTCGATAAGGTCGCAAGCATCTCCAGACAAGCCCGCGACTGCCGTTATCAGATCCGATAGCGGCGACCGAGGGGCGACAGAGAAGGTGACGTCGGCGGTGCACGCTCAGATAACCAAGACTTTCACTCCTCCTACAGCACGTAAATACTTCGTTGTACTACTACTGTAACTACTGTATGCGCAATACATGTTACACGAGCTTTTATGCATCTGTTTTGTGCGTGTTCATCGGGGAAAGTAATCGCAGTCCTGGAAGATTCTGAACCCGAAGTGACACCAGCCAGATGGTCACATGAACGTGACTCAAGTCTCCATGTTTCTGTCCAGGCCCTCCAAGGGTGGGGGCCATGGCTTGGACCCCTAGCTGTCTTTACCCCTGATTTCAGCACGCACGCGAGGAGGGACAGGGACAGCTGAAAGCCCTGGAATGGAGTCGCAGTTGTCATATCGAATCGAAGGTTCGAGTGAGTTCCTTGGCTCTTTACTTGTGCCCTGTTGCGCTTTAGAGAGACGGACCCCTGGTGAAACGACTCGGTGGTTTGCAACGAGAGCGACCAATCAAGTAGAGAGGCGAGTCGCCAACTGGCCACTAGGCTACTGAACGGGCATCACCTGCAATCTGCCCGTGTATGCGTATGGAAAGGCAGGGAAAAGGGGAGTAGCGTCCCAGCAGGGAGAAAGTGGGTTTCTTCCCCGCATCAAGGATTCCTGAACCCTAGCTGGTGCAGGCCCCTAACTTTAAAGAGGTTAGAAGTTGCGTCGCGGACGGAGGCCTGTGACATAAACATGCAGCTGGCTTCAATTGCTACCCGTTTGCTATCCCTTCCGTACGAATACAACAACTACTACTACATACATCTTATGATCTTCTATGTTTGCACTGTTAGCAATTGCTACTACTAAAGGTACGCAAAGGAGGTCAATGCAGGTACGGTATGATGAAATCAGGCCCGTAGTGTAAGACAAGAGAAGAGACAACCACCAGCCACTATGCATGCCCCTGGTGGTCAACAACGACATCTGTTAACCCACTCGTATTGCGATTTACACAACCAAGTAGATCCCTGTGCCGGTTCCGTTTACGTAGCGGGCGCCTCAAGGTTTACGTACCACGTGCCCGCTTTCTGCTTTCATGGCAAGACAAACTTCCAACATGGCATTCCTGTACGGTGTACGGTGCACAGAGAGAGTACTGCTACAGTCATATACATTACTCACTGGCAGCCCGCTAAACAGGGGTAATGGGGTATTCCGAGTTGGCTTTGACGGAGCCGGCACTGTGAACTGCTGCGGCTGCAGTGAGTGAGCAGCAAGCAACAGCCATCCATCATCTGATGATCGCGTGGGGAGTTGCCTGAGGTCACGCGACAAAGACCCCGATTCTTGGCTTCCAATTAATTCATCCAATTGACTGATTGCAACCCCCCACCCCCCATTGACTTGTAACTGTACCGTACCTGTTCTTCCAGAGCTACCCATACTACGTACTCCGCGAGAGAGTTACATCTTCACTGCGTGAATAAATCACCTCGACTTGTTGGGAAATCGAGCATCTGACTGGCGGCGGCTGGGTCTCGTCCAGTCTTGCCGTTGACCTCATCTAGTAAATAAAAGGAGCAGCTTCCTCCAACCAGCCCTACTTCATACTACTACTTACTGCATCACCCGTTAAACGACTTACAGCTTCTAGTCTTATCTCTTCTTCACCCCTCTACTACTCCAGCTAAGCTTAAGGGAAACGGCATTGGGCACCCCCCACCTCCAGCTCCAGCTCCAACTTCATCCGTCCATCCCCATCAACAACCCCAAACAGCAAGCATCCGCTACCCATCTTCTCTCAATCTTCATCCATCCCCCATCTTCCAACCTCAACCCGTTTTACTTTCTCCCATCAACTTCATCATCCCTCCCATTTTTCTATCAGCCTGCACGTCCCCAGGATTGTATTGTATTGTAATCTTCATCGTCAATACTTCGTCGTCGAAGTATCTCAACAAGCAACCCCTATCACTCCAATCTTCACCAGTAAGTGTTCCTTGGCTTGTACTCCCATCTCCTTTATTATCCATAAACCCCGCATAATCGCCCTCTGACGTTACTCGTGGTGAATCCATCCTCCCTCTTATATCGATCCCATCTATCACTCAGGCTCCGTTGCGCTCGTCGTGTAGATACCTTACTGGTATCTCTACAAATACCTCTACATCATCATGGCAATGACCCAGGAAGGGAGCGGGAGCATTTGCCTGACATCCTATATGCCACCTACCCTCTCTGAGCCAACAAGGCATACTGGTTGCTGACATTGTCGTTAATCTCCTAGTGACACGATCTCACAAGTACAACGAAAAGGATCACGCCGGCCTTGCAGAGGGCACTGTTCTTCCCCAAGAGAACCTTCCCAAGTTCTTCGCTAAGAACGGCTTCGACGGCGTCGATCCCAAGAAGACCAAGAAGAATGGTGGCGGCCGTGGCAATTGGTAAGTTTTCCATTCACCGCCCTCATCAACCCCATCATCTAGGCAAATCCATCTATCAGAATTGGAGCTCACCATCTCCAGGGGTGGTCTCGGTACTGAGGTAGTCGATGAGGACTTCAGCTTCACCAATGCTCGTCGCCGCTCCAACAGCAGCGGCTACTCGAACCATCTCCATGACTTCAAGACCAAGTTTGAGGTCAATGAGCCGGAGCCCGTCTTCGAGGAGAGCATCCACGGCCCTGACCATGAGGACGACGACGTCCTCACCAAGACCGAGAGCTCCTCGAGCGCCGGTAGTGCTTTGGACGAGAAGGAGCACAAGTAAGATGTAATATTTTCCAGCTCCCCAGAAGGGACACACATTTGCCCCCACGCCTACACATTTGAAAACAACATAAGCACCCGACATCTTCGCTTGGAAGCCGGCACGTTAGGATTGACACTGGCGTCTGAAATGATATTGTTACGAGAACATGAACTGTCTCCTTGCGTTGAGTTTGATGATTCGAGAGATGTATGTCTACAAGGGTGGCAAGGGGGCATCACCGAATGTAACACTAGCCACAGCTCGTGAAGTCATTGGCTCTCTAAATAAGCCATGACCAATTGACCTTGTACCAAGAATACTCCGTACTGCCCAACTCGTTCGAGTCCAGTGCTTGCTGCATTGAATATCTAAATGGAGTGGAATGATTATTAGCCTTCGCTTTACTCAAGTCAACTGCTACTTATTCACGGCATCGAGGACCTGCTTCGCAGGCTTCGCAGCTTGGCCGTCAACTGTCAATCTTGTGACCCTCAGACAGGGGGTCTGATGGTCCTTCGCATATTCTTTTCTCGATGGCCCATCAAAAAGGTATACGCTGTCATCGCCTTGTTCGAGGAAATACCAAAGCAGGCCGGGTTCGGCCGGGCGGCCTTCCTTTGCCAGCTGGGGATCGGGAGATAAGATGATGTTGTCCGCACGAAATGTCTTCGATTGGCTGGAAAAGCCCGTGACGAAGTCGTCGGGCAGCTTTTTGATTACGATATCAACATCAGCTTTTTCTATAATGACGCGCACGATTTTGCCCGTTCTGGAGTCCGGAGTGCGAAACCAGAGCGGTCCTATCACGCGCTGCGCGAGCGCGATGGATTCGACGGGGCCTGCTCTTGCTATGTCGGGGCTCTGCGTGGCCTGGGTCCCAATGGAGCAGGGCGGCCAACAGAGGTCGTTGGTCCAGTGCTTCGCAACCTTGCCGGCCTCGTCTGTGCACGGGTAGGCAAAGTTGTGGAGGTTCCGGTCCTTGGTCTCGATCTTGGGGGCATGGAATGTGGCAGCAGCCTGGTCCTGGTCCTTCGTGATGCCGCCCAGCTGCTCCTCAAGCGGTGGGACGTGCAGCCCATCCCGCAGGCCCTGGACGAGCATGGTGGCCCCGACGGGCGTGACGAGCTCGAGGAGCTGCGGGACGTTACACAGCGGCGGGATCTTGATCAGGTCCTCGTCTCTCGATTGCGCGAGCACCAGACCTTTGTCGAACTCGTGCGGGTGGAGCGTCTGGAGCGTCACGCCCGTCGCGTCCATGCCGCGCAGCAGGGTGTGGTGCAGCGGCGCCGGGCCGCGCAGGTTTGGAAGCAGGGATGGGTGCACGTTGAGCCCGCCATACTTGGCGGCTTGGAGTAGACGGTTCGGCACGAGCCGGCCAAAAGAGACGGCTACGATCAGATTGATCGCCGAGGGCATCTGGGGAAGAACATCAGCCTTCTGGCCTGCATGCACGCACTGCACACCGACAAGACGGCGGCGCGGGAAAGGCAAGGAGCCAGAAATAGTAGTGTGATGTAACTCACTTCCCATTTACTGAAGGTATCTCGTTCATGGACGGGAAGCCCTAGCTTCTCGGCTACAGCTCTGATGGGGGCTGGCGACGGGGTTAGCGTATGTGATCTTTGTGGGTGTGCATCATATCACAATTAGCGTAGGTAGAATGAGCAGCTGTCAAACTCACGGTGCCGTATCGACTTCAATCCCCGACCGACCGGCTTTCCCGGCCGAACCACAACGTCTATGGACTCGATCAGGCCGGGGTTCCGCTCCTTCTCTTGGTGCAGTGCTCGCAGTGAGGCGCTGCTGAACTCGTCGGAGCCACAGAACAGGATGCGCAGGGCATCGGAGTGCTTCTTCGTCTGCTGAAGATTGCGAGCTGTAGAAAAGAAACCCCTTTGAGGGAGAGGGCAGTAGTGCCACCACAGCTGCTTGGAGGCGGCTGCGACGGCCAGTGACTGCCAAGATTTTG
This sequence comes from Apiospora pterosperma, assembly GCA_019976485.1. Lineage (NCBI taxonomy): Eukaryota > Fungi > Ascomycota > Sordariomycetes > Amphisphaeriales > Apiosporaceae > Apiospora > Apiospora pterosperma. The sequence continues at coordinate 2,887,864 of JAFBMP010000005.1, forward strand.
TGCACGGCAGCACGCCGCTCATAACGAGCAGGGGACAGCGCATCATCATCATGCTGCTTCTTCTGTCTCGCCAGGTAGATGGCTATGCTTCTGACACCTGGCGTAGCATTGGTGCTATTCACTGATTGAAGTTCTGCTTAAACCTCGTGAGATGGATGAGGTTTGAATGAATTGGGTGTGGATCCAACAGGCAAAAGTACCTACAGTAAAGCTTGACGCGCTTCAGGTGCTGCTACCGTCCAGGCGCGCTTTTCGGAAATCTCGCCACCAGCGTTTTCGAATGACAATTATTAACCTCGACTTGGAACCAAACAAACGTGTTCTTCTCGACAGTGACGTACTCAGCCGGTATGATCAAGAGTGGCTGGATTTTCCTATTCATTTCTTCGGCACCGAAGCGGATCAACATTTTCAACATTTCCACCACCTTGGCGTTTGTGTCCTTGCGGCAGCTTTGCTATTGGCTAGTGCGATATGCATTTAACGATGCAATTTCCCCCAAGTGAGTGATACCCCTTTTCTCAGGAGTTATGGAAAACCCGACAACCAATATTGCGGTGGTACTTGAACCATGATGTCTCCGTCGCCAGAGACCTGTGATTAATAGACCATGAGCAACCTGCTGCTTCAAAGGTAGTCATGACAGAGCAGCATCTCTGTCTATTCAAGGTTTCGTTGCCAACATACGCTGATATTATGTTTAGAAAGCGTTGCTGTCCATACAATAAGGCACGATTAAATATACAATCATCATTCGATACGCCCCTTCCTTCGAACCCCGTCACCAATTCAAGCTGCAACCGTTAAGTTATCGGCTTTTTCGCTACCATCAGGTACATGGGCGTGAACAGCTTCTTCTTTCCGCCCTCCACCAGCGCGTCCGCCGCTTTCCCCAAGCTCTCGGCCGTCTTCCTCGTGCCCGCAGGCACGACACAGGCCGCCTCGAGTATGCTGAGGAAGCTATGCGAGATGATTCGGCCCCACTTGTTCATGCGCAGCACCGTGACGACGTCCCCGAGCGTCTGCGCGTGCCGCAGGTCGCTTCCGAGGGGCCAGTACCACGGGGCCGCCGATGGTGATCCTGATCCTTCTTCGCCGTCGTCGTCCTCGTCCTCGTCCGCCGCCATGTCTCGGTGCAGCCCGAGCTCGAAGCCCGCGGCCTTGATGGCCGCCAAGGCGTCGGCGATCTTGAACATCTGCGCAATGCCGTCCCCCTGCTCGATGTCGAGGCGGATCCGCCGGTGCGCCAGGTCCTCGTTGTCGTACGCGTCCTTCATGAGCCACTCGTAGACGCCGAAGGTGCCGCCGGGTTTCAGGACGCGCAGGATCTCGCTGTACACCCCCTCCAGAGACGGGGCGTGGACCGTGGCCTCGATGGCGTAGACGGCGTCGAAGGAGTTGTCGGGGAAGGGGATATGCTACAAATCAGATAGGCCGTAGAACCTATGCATCAGTCCTCACGCTCTCAAACAGTCGCTGCGTACTAAAGGTTCACCTAAAAGCTTACCATGAAGTCGCCTTGAACAAAATCGAGCTTGTGCGAGAGCCCCTCTTTCACAGCATAACTCCTCGCCCGCTGGACCTGGTAGTCGTTGAGGTTCAGACCCGTGACGTGGCACCCAGCGAACTTGACTATCTCGCGGGCTGGTCCCCCCACGCCGCATCCGACATCCAGGACGCGCATATTGCTCTTCAGTCCTATGCTATGGGCCAAGTAGTGTTCATGTCGCGCCATGGCTTTTGAAAAGCTTTCACCGTACGCAAACCGGCAGAAATGGAACGATTCGCCCCATGCGTACTCGTAGAGATCGGTGGCCAGGTTGTAGTATCTGTTCATTGGGGTTGAAGAAAGTTAGCCTTCCTTTCCTGATCCAGGCCCCCCAAGTGATTGTGGCCTCGTGCGCGTGGGTGATGATGGTGGTAACTTACTGTCGGCTGATAGTAGCGTAGTCGACAGTCCTCGATTGCCTGATGTCTTCTGTCTCGTCTTCGGCCTTCTTGTCGTCCCAATGTTGGAAGTACTCATTCACAGCCACATTCTGGGCGGCGTTGTTCTTGTTCATCATGGCTCGGAGGCCACCTTGGGCCTTGTTCGAATTCCGATGTAGGGCGTTGTCGAAGGCTGACATGTTGGCCATGTCGGCCGTGATCAGGTCTTTGCTCTTGGACATGATGCAGGCAAGAGGGTTTTAGCCTGGAATGGGGTGTTCGACGTTAATTGGAAGATAAGTAGCGAAAGAGCCGCACTGCCTGGTATCAATTCGACGTATAATGCGTGCGATTGAGAGTGTTTGTATTGCCAATGTCTAGATACATACCTGTATTATATACTGCAAAGCGATTGCTTAGTCACGATTTGGTTGGGTTGTGCTATAGGATGCGAATACGAACACGTCTTTCGATACGACTGACCAATCAGACATATCAGCCCTCGCCTAGCCCATCGATTTGGCCTATAGAGAGAGACTATTCATTCCGCTGCTATTGTATAGCGTATTCGTAATTATCTACGAACCCGTATTCGGGACAGCGATAATATACGAAGTCGCTAAGATGGTACTCACTTAACAATTAGCGACTTGGCTACTTATTTACCCATTTTTCGCTTACTATTCCACGGAAATCTTTGAAGCAGCTGTCCTTAATACTTCACTATACAGGGTTTATTATGTTATCTTTAAGGGATCGCTTGGGTCGGAGTAGATGAGGTTAGTAGCTACGCATTGCTATTATATTTCAGCTAGGATAAGGCTATGCAGCTTGGACTTTGAGAAGGATTAACTAACCATTAATCCCTCTGATCTCTAAGAACCTGAGAATTTAGGAGTGGCTATCTGTTCTATCTTCCGACTTATTAGTCGTGTGCTTAAAGTTGTACAGAGCAAGTGCAGCTAGGCTTCGCGATATTCATTAGCTTACTGGTTATTGAGCTCTGCATGAGTGAACTGACATTGTACCTAGAGGGACAGAATACAACACTCTGTTATAGATGAAGCTTCAGGCCTCTCGAAGTAGCTTCTGTGTTAAAGCATCTGTACCTACCTATCGAAAGTCGCCCCTAACATCCGTTTGTAGCTGGATATATTTATATGTACTTATTGAAGACCCCCTAGGCCATACCGTAGGACATATTAAAAAAATCTACTTAGTTCCACCCTCGTTGCTCCTCTTACTATCTAAATAACTAGGTAGTGAGTTGTATATTACGCCGATGCGAAAGTCACATACTATAGGAGTCCTAGCAGTTTTTGGGTGTGATATTTAGACATCAGGCGCTAAGAAATCATGGAAAAGTGAAAGCGGACGCGAACAGGCAACCTATTGTAGATTAATAGTCTTGGCTATCTCGCCTAATATGGACCCGACATGCCGAAGTATGGCCGTATCGGACTCATGTCGCCGCCTTCTGCTGTATCCTCGGAGAACGAGGATGACGACTCCTTGCAGAATCTTCTTGACTAGACTACTCGGGGTATACTTGGCATATGTAGATGTTTGACAGGGGATACTCCCCCTTCGAAAAGGACCTTCCTAGCCGCGGATAGTCTGGCTAGTCTAACTCCGATAAGGGCCTGACAAATGGGGAAAATATGGATCGATGGGCTAATATATATCGTGATATAAACGTCTATGACTGTCTAACCGGCCTTTTGGGCAGGACGAACACGGCAGTTGTTTCGAAGCCTGAAGCCGGTTAGTTTTCCCTGGTCCGGACCCCTATAAGGCTGACCAGATTCTACGATCTATCCTGGTTCGGAATACGTATCGCGCCAAGGCATAGTCACGATAACTCATTCAAGGCCATGTCAGGCTCGTTATGTAGTCCCACGTAATCTAGCCAGTCAATGGTCCGGGATTCCCGTTCTCACTTGTCTGGTGGGTAGGGTAGTAAAGACGACCGAGCTCAGGCAGGGTGTGAAAGCAATCACTTTGGTTATGACCATGCCTTGCAGAACCACTTGCGCACTTTGAAGGTTCAAGCGGTGTACTACCCGGGAGTGACAATGTCTGGCGCTGGTCAGGGCCATGTCGCTGAACTCAACCAGCGGTATGAGGGCGTGATCGTTATCCATGTACCCCTCGACAACCTTCTTCAGACCTGGGGCGGAGATCTCGGATGAGAAAACAGCCATCAGGCTGGTGATGAGGAATATAGCAGCAGTGTCTTTGGCTTCATGAGCGGCATGTTCTCCAGACAGCCCCGGAAGAGATTCAAAGCCATCAGCTCAGCCAAGCTCATCCAGTGTCAGCTGGGCCAGTTCTATCTGTACAGTGTCGGTAGCTTCTCGAAGGAACCTCCGTACTTCAGGGTTCCCTCTTTACCTGGCATTGCGTTTCCTTTGGAGTATGTAGAAGACGGATTGGTCAAGTATCAAGACATGAACTCTTCTACTAAATTTGTCTTGGAATGGTCTTACGTGTCTTGGGGTGTAGAAAGATGAAGTAATTTAAGATTTAAGTACTTAAGTACTTTCTTAACAACCTAAGTAATTAATAAGCCCAAGCGCGATAAGCAGCGATACGGATAATTAATTCTTTACCCACTCAAGTAAGTTCAGTAAGGTATGATGACATAGAATCAAATCAGTCCATGGCCCGCCCGCCCATAGCGGCGTGATGGATTACGTGGGGTATGAGGCTTAGCAAACCGAAGCTTCCATGCAATGCTCGGCGACGTGATGTTTGACTTTTGCGACACAATGCGCCTACACTGCTCTTCTCCTTCCTACATTTATTACATTTATATCATTGCCACTAGCAGGCAGAATATGTTTTTCAATATACTCAGGCCATTGTAGAGCCATCTTACCTGGCCAACATCTAATCCAATCGCCTTTCGTGCCTCTGTGACGTGACTCGCCGACTTCATCAACCCACCCCCGATCAACACCTGTCCTGCCCATCATGTCGATACGAATAGCACTCGACAATGCGCCCGACTTCTTCACGAACCTCGATTTTGTTTCTGGTCGGGTTCTCTTGGGTCTCAACAGACCCGAAAATGTGGGCAACATCATAGTCAAGCTAGAGGGGGAATCGAGGACTGCCCTTTCGGCGCCCGACTTCGAGTACGACCGCCGCCGTGCCTCTATTCCGGGCCCTGGGCATGGGGATGTTGTGACAGAGAACCACAAGCTGCTTTACATGGTGCAGCAGATATATCCTGATGAGCGAGCCCTCGGATCTTTAGCTATGGGGGCGATGCCCGGAATACTACATCCTGGACAGCACGAATTCGCCTTCAGATTCAAATTGCCTCTGAATAATATATGCGGAGACCCCCATGCGATGGCGTCCTTGAACGGGGTTGGGGGTGTTGCAGGCGTAGCAAATCAGGGCTTGCTTGGTCTTGGCGGTTATAGGACCATGGACGGAACCAAACAGCTAATGCTTCAACACGTCAAGTCTACCCTCCCCCTTCACTGACCGGCTTCCCTCGCGAGGCCGAGATACGCTACTATATAAAAGTCACCATTCAACGTCCCGGCTTCTTCAAAGAGAACTGGCGATACCAGGTCGGCTTCAAGTTTCTCCCAATTGAGCCACCACGACCCCCAAAGACAAACCAGGAGGCCTTCGCGCGCCGTCCCTTTGGCTTCAAACCACGATCACCGGCGGCTTACAAGTCAAAGCGCTCGTTCTTTGGTGCAAAACCCTCTTCAGAGGATACCGACGAGGCCCCGGAGCAGCCTCCAATCATAGAAATGTCTGCACGCCTTCCCTTTCCAAGCATTCTCACTTGCAACCAGCCCATCCCTCTACGATTGATTGCCAAGAAACTCGAGCCGTCCACCGCAAAGGTTTACGTGGTTTCGTTGGAGGTGGCTCTCTTGGGGTTCACCAGTGTTCGAGCACACCACCTGCGGAACATCGAGGTAACTCGCTGGGTCGTGTGCTCCGAGTCCAATTTGCAAATACCCGTCGGCACGCCCCAAGACCCTGTCGACTCAGAGTTCGTCATTCCAGATGGTGTGTGGGCGAATCGGACCTTGCCGAACACGATTGCGCCGTCGTTCACTGCCTGCAATCTCCAGCGCCGGTACGAACTTGAGGTCAAAATAGGCCTGAGCTGGGGTCTTCCCAATCCCAAGGGGAAGGATGCCATATCCTACCCGCAACTTCTCTACCTGCCTTTGAAACTATCCAAGGTGGAGGTGTTCTCGGGCATCTCACCCCCTTCACAGCTTCTCAACTCCTCCTACCGGCCTCAGCAGACGCCACAACCACCACTGCCGCCCCGACAGCCGGGGGCTACGCCCTCGCAGCAGCCGCAGCCGAGTGATGCACTCTACCCGCCTCAATTAGGTCCCAATAATACACTTAGTCACGATGACGCTCCGCCGCCGAGTTATGACGAAGCCATGGCACAAGAGCTTCCAGGTCCGGCCGAGCGCCCGGCGTACAGTGGAGTTACGGCGGAGAATGACCCGAGTACCATGCCGCCAGAAAAGTCGGGTCTACATTGATGCTCTTTCGGCAAAGCCCGTTGGAGTCTTGAGGAGTACTACCAGTCTTGGCTTCGCTTTGGACTTTCATCACGCAAGGAGGCAACGAGATTCAGGTGCAAAAGTTGGCTTGGCGATTATACCCGGGATGGAGTTTGGCGCAGTACGGCAATAGCGTATATGACGAATAATGATGACTGTAAACCACGGAGTATATGTATAATGACAGTTTGCTTCCCCTCCACACATCAAATCCTCATTGAGTACTTATACTAGGGAATTCGTTTATTCCAACCTCTACTTACTTAACGATGCTGGCTGATATCTACACCGTTAGTAAATATAGGACGCCGAGCAAGAATGAGAAGATTCTGTTGCCGAATACGAAGAAGGATCAGAAATGTCCAAACGTTGGCCTTCTCAAATGAACTAAAACAAAGAACGTGCCCTTGGCCGCAACCCTAAGATTCACACAGCCTTTGTGCCTATATCAATGAGAGGCTGGGTCGAACATCAACCTTAGATTGAAGTTGACGGCGCTTCAATTACAAGTTCTACTCAGGGTGACAGCGAGTATGGTGGCATATTCAGCTCAGGCCAAGACGGGCAACAAGCTGTGGCATCTTTGTTTTCATGCCAGCTCCCCCCCTCTTTTCACTCATTTGGAGACCTTCCTGTCGTTTCCCGATGCTGTGGATTTGTGGAATAGGCCGACACGCAGGACAAAGTTGTCTGTTTGGTACGACAGTCGATGGGGCGGGCGCCTGAGGTTTTTGCATATGTATTTTTCATGAAGCGCACCCAGCCAACGCGTAATATTGTTTATGATGGTCTCATTCACAGATCTCGAAGTCACCGTCTATCTGGGTAGGCCAATAAGACGATCAATACATTACGAGTCACGCTATAGAGGCGAATTCAACCCGCAAAGGAACCGTCTGCGAGCTGTGTTGGGACTCAGAACATTTACAGAGGGGAACTCTGGATGTTCATTGTCAAACTGTGTCGTGACACGCGTATGCTAGTAGAACATTGATGACCAGACGACCAGACCCTACGCCGACCAATCCATTTTGGCAGACCAGCCCCTGGTCAGACTCCTCCATTGTTAATTGCAAACCTCCTTTAAAATGGAAACACGAAATTCTGTAAGCACACTGGCAACACTGGCACATGGAAATTCACTATGTGCAGATAGCTGGCCTAACTCATGCCACGTCCACTAAGCTTAACCCAGTAGATTGTTTGCTACGTCAGGTCTAGGCCCTATACCTCATCCTCCAAGTATCGGTAGGCGAACTTGAAGTCGGCCTTACGGCGATTCATCCTGCGAGTTTTGTTAGCCATGGGTTCAAATCCCTTATTGTATCGCCAAGTCAAAGACGAAGAAGTAGAGAAACAGAGAGGAGAATAAGAATAGGAACGAATCAACATAAAACAATGCATGGTGTACAAACTCTAGAAATCAACGCTGGGGGTTACAGCAACTCTGGGAAACACCTCCGAGAAACTGGGGGGGGCAGCAAATTTGGGATACAAGACATATTTCGGGTACATCAAAACCCTTTCTCTGCAGTGCACTGCACTATGCTTCATCAAACGCAGCAAAATCAAGGGCTCCTGGGAAATTTGCCACTGACCAAGTACTTTCATAGTCGAAGAAGCGGTAAGTGCCTTGCTCGAACTCCTCTGTAATGGACTTCGGTTCTTCGTGTCGTTGAAACCAAGTTTGGTATTGCTTGTGGAATCTCCAACTTTGGTCCTTCAGCGCCTTGGCGGCAAGGTACTGTTGGTATGTTCCCTGCTTGTAGTAGAAGACATAGAACAGCGTATCAGGGTCGATCCGAGAATACAGTCGCGGGTCATCGAAAATGGCCAGGGGTTCTTGCGGATATTGAGACAGCGAAGAATGACGATGCTCAGGTCGATACTTCCGGGGTGCATCAGCATCCGCAAGGTCCGGGGTACTCGTCTGTGAAGCATGCATCATTCGAAGGTGTGCCTGTGAAGACACCGGCAGTTCGCGCTTTCTAGTGACATGAAACGACTCGAGAAGATCTGACAGAGACGCAGGCAGGTGGTAGATGGATTCTTCCTCGTCGTCCTGATCGTCAGGCTTGACGCCGTTGGAGGAGCCATTTGTTTGCGGAACTACTCAGATGGTCAGTATGCCTTCATCACAGTTGGTGGGGAAGCCACCTACTTTTGGACATTGAAGCAGGCTGTGTTAGGGACTTGCCCGCGGCCTTCAAGGCCGCCTTCTCCTTCTTAGCCACAGCTGCAACAGCCGGTGTGGGCTCAGAAATCCTAGAGTCGGTGATGCTGGATGGCGCAGATGGTCTCGATTCTGAAGGGGCGGGCTGTATCGATGCTATGCTCGGTGAGCTTGTGGCGCTTGTTCGTACAGCGGGTAGTGGCGAGATGCCTGTCGAAGGCACAACCGGCTGTGACCCCGGAGGCGGAGGTAAAGGAGCAATGCCAAGCGTGTTCTTTTCCGCTGCCGCCGCAGCTGCCGAAGCATACTTCAAACCCTCACCGGCAGGTCGTGTCGGCAAAGAAGCCGGCTTCATACTTGTGCTCGGGTTGCTACCGTTGGTGATGTTTGACAGAGGATTATGTAGCGTTGCCAACGTTGGCAACGGGGATTTGAGCTGTGCGGACGGCCGTCGACCAGCCGCTACAACCGCATCCACTACAGTCCGCGACGGCTTTCCTGGTAAGCTACTCGGCCGTGGCTCGGCCTCAGGAACCTCCTCTTGTATTGACTGAGTATCTTGGGAAGAAACACGGTCATTGTCGAGATTCATGCCAAAGACATCCTCGTCTTCTTGCAACTCCAGGTCGTCGTAGAGCTCCTCATCCTCGATGAAGTCGTCGTTCATGCCATCCGATACGTAATAGCGAATGCTCTCTTCCAGATCTGTCACCTGCTCCGTCTCGACGCCACCGTTTTCCAAAGAGCGCCGAATCAGCTCCAGCTTGGATTGGTGCCATTTGTGCCGCTCAATGATATGCTCGATCGACGCTATTCGGTCTGCCTTCACTGTGTTGGTCTTGCCCTTCTTCATGGTGGCTTGTATCGACTCGCTCTCGGCTTCCAAGGCCTCGATCTGTTGTTCCAGCTCGTCCACCATGCCGGCCAAGAACTCGCCCGCCTCGAGCTTGGCCTGCTCCTTGGGATCGAGTTTTGCCTGGGCCGATAGACCCTCTTTGGAGTAAGCTTTGGTCTTCATGGCCTTTTCTACAGCCTTGAACCTCTCCATTTGCTGGACGATAATATTTTAGCCAAGTTCAACTGCACATTCGGGTAGCATTAGACACCAACCGTTTCTATCAGCTTTCGGTGCTCCAGCAGCGGAGCCTTATCCTTGATGTCATTGCTCGCCGCCCAAGTCTTTATCTGGTCTCGCAAGCGCTGGAGCTTCTTGATCTCACGCTTCAAGTTGTCCTCTAGCTTTTCCTTCTGGGCGGGATTATTCGATTGCTCTATTTTCTCATAAATCGCCTCGAATTCAGCTACGCCCTCGGCCACCTTCTTGAAGCATTTGTCTACTTCTTGCTGCAGCTTTCGTGCCGCCATTGTGACAAAAGCGCCTGTGGCGGAGGATGATGGGACGTGATATGGATGGTGGAAGTAATGATTCTGAAGTGAGAGGTAGCGCCCTTGGATTAGATGTATGGTGCGAATAAAGCGATCGATGAGGTCGGGATACGTCGGTCGCTCGGAAGGATTCGATGCTTTCACAGAGTGAATGCGATGTGACTAGGGCCCGAGGCTGCGTCGTTCGGCTGAGGTGGGAAATACAAGATGAGTTGGCCGGCCAGGTGCCTGATGCTGCTGGAGTTTCGAGTTGCGAAGGCGATCCAATCGCAACAAGATAGCCCGGCAAGACAAGCAAAACCAGTTGCCGCTGGATGAGTGGGATAGTGGATTGAATGCGAAGCTGCGGCTTCCACGTCGTTTGTTCGCTCGGGTTTGGCTGAACTGGGAGAAGAACACGGAAGGGTGCGAATGAGAAGATTGGCACTTCGTTTGCTCTTCAGCAGGCGCAAGTGATGGTCGAGTGAGGCTGGTGGAAAAGGTCAAGCAAGTACCGTACCAGAGCTCTCCAATCAGCTTGAGGATCAGGGCCGATCGATCAAGAAGTAGTCAGTCAATAACGAAACTGATAGATCAGTGTTGAATCACCATGCGACTGTGTGACCAGCTTGCTGCTGAAGCGTGCTCACAATTTGCAATTTTTAAACGTTGATGCGTACAACGAACGTGGATGCTGTTGGCATTTGATGTACTGTCTGTCAGAGGTACAGTAGGTAAGAAGCAGGTAACCAACCAACCTTAGGCGGAATGAGAAGGTCGGGCCACTTAATCCAATGTACATACCATACTGTGTGTACCAGCAAGCCAGCTAACCTTGTGTACCTCATTGTCAGCCGTACCAATAAGCAAGACAGGGGGCAGGCAGTGGCAGTGGGGGAAATAACCTTGCCGTCAAACGCAGATTATTTTCATCGATGCGCAATACTGAATTTTAGGCGCACGACCGGGGGAGCATCGCCCCCGTAGGCCACTTCAGCTGAGGTTTCGAATATACCGGCCCGATCTATAGACACCTGCAGCCTGACACCAGTCCTTCGCAAGGTTGACATCGTGTACAGCACACCTGGGTAAACAAATGGGTCGTTCAGATTGGATCATCCATCCTCATCACATGACGCCCTGTATGGTCGCATGACTACCGAGTCTGCAGGGCGAATAACTAGATCTCTTTTATAGAAACAAGTCTAGCATACGATTGGACGGCCCGCCCCCGTTCACGATCTACCTTTCCCAGAACAGAACGTGTATTTTCTCCAATTGCGCATCTGTTGCTGCTTCTCTTCATCCATCGGCCCCCCACGCCTCGCTGCCTGCACACAACCTTGCGGCTAGCTGTCCTCCAGCGCATGCACGCACGTACGTAGCAGCCGTTTGACGTGGCCGCCGCCTCACCACACATCCCGTGAAGATCCACTGTACGTTCTGCAGTGCGGAACGGAGCATAAGCCAGAGAGAGTAAAGATGAAAGGTACGTTTGTTAGGAAATAGCCAAGTCCTTTACGAACATGTAAGAGAAAACAAAAACATGGAGAAACGTCATCCTAATTCCATGTTCGCCCCTATGCAGCGATTCTGCAGCGCGTGCTGTCCGCCTCGGTGACGGTGGATAAGGAGGTGGTATCATCCATTGGCAAGGGCGTCTTGGTTTTCGCTGCTGTCGCGCCGGGCGATACGGAGAAAGAGGCAGACTCACTTGCAGCTAAGGTGCTCAAGATGAAGATGTGGGACGATGAAGCCGGTGGCAGAGTATGGCATATTCCCCCTTCCCCTTTCTTGGTCATGCTACTCCTTGGTCTCTCCTCCTTTTCGTGGCCCCCTTTGCCGAGACTTGCCCCGGATTTCAACGTTAACCCGGCTGCTCTCACATACAGTGGAAAATGAACGTACAAGACATCGAGGGCGAGGTTCTATGTGGTAGGTACCCCTACTTAGTCAACCCCCCCGAGTCCCAGAACGGATGTGGTCGTTGCTCATTGAATCTTCTACAGTATCTCAATTCACACTCCTGGCCCAGACGAAGAAGGGGAACAAGCCCGATTTCCATGGCGCCATGGGAGGTGACGAAGCTAAACTGTTATACGACTACTTCTTTGACAAGGTGCAGCGAAGCTATCAACCGGACAGGGTGAAGAACGGCGTCTTCCAAGCCATGATGGAAGTTGCTCTAGTGAACGACGGGCCAGTAAGATGATTCTCAGCACCGTCTTTGCATGACGAAGTCACTTACCATGTTGCTACAGGTCACTCTCGAGTTGAATGCTGGTCAGAAAGCTCCGCCAGAGAATTAAATGTTGGTTTATAGCCTTCTTCTTCTTCTCTTTCTTGACTGTTCAAAGGATACCCTGCGAATGCCACTATTCATAGTGTTTAGAGCGGCCAGGTCGGTTCGGAAGGAAGTTTATATAGATGCCGTGTTATGCCTATACATTAAATATTGTTCATAGAAAGAGGGTATCGACAATCTAGACAACCCATTTAGACCAGATTACAGCATCTGCTTTACTGGCCTTCAAATAACTCCCAAGTCAAACGCAGATCCCAAACCTCCGCAGCCCCTTCTTGGCTCCTAACCGTGATGATATTGGGTAGAAACAGCCATGTTAAAGTGTCTCCTAACCAACGACAACCTGTAACCTGAAAGCCGGATCCGATAATAGGACTGATACACAGATACTCGGTATCTGTCAGTCGTTTAGTCAACCCCTCAGTGAGATGGCTGTCGAACTTTGCGAGCTCTTCTCTTGGCAACAACTGCTGGGTCCCACGTGCCCAAGAAAATATCCTCGCATTCATCCTCGTCCTCCGAGTCGAAAACGATCGGTTCAGAATCCAGCGTTGGCCCGACTTGCTGGGTTGCAGTACCGTATTCAGGGACTTCCGAGATGACGGCGTCTTCCCAATGTCTTTGGTCAACCGTTCGATGGGTTTCTAGTATGTATTTCCCGACTTTGTATTTTTGGGTCTCCTCTTTGGCATCAACGTACTTCCATCCCACCTTAGCATGGCATATGTTGCACGTTATGTCCGCCACTATATGCGAGCCTGTCACCAATAGACGTGTCTCCGGCTTGCCAACTTTGATATTTACGAGATTTCCCGAGCCTTGTCCTCCCTTGCCGTCGTTCTCGGGAGGCGAGACGAGGTATGCTCTTCCATAGCGACCTGTGAAGCCTTTGCTCACGATCTGAGAAGCGAAAGCTAGGTCGGTGGAGCACGTCGAACACCTGACCGTGTCGGGGTGAACTCGCAGAAGTCTCGGGTTTTCGGGCGGTTGCTCCTCCAAGCTTTGGACATACTCTTCAGACGAAGAAGCAAAGGAGAGCCGTGACGGTGTGTATGAAGATGCCAGGGAACTTCCGGCCGAACTCGAGAGTGTAGACTCTGTGGGTGAACTGGACAGAAGCGGCACGGAGTTCTCGGCTGGGGGCGTAGAGGAGCATGGGCTCGCCGGCGGGACTTGTCGTCGCTTGAAAGGGAGGCTAAAGCTCGGGAGCAGATAGGACGGGAATCGCGGCGCTGGGCCGGGTATGACAGCATCGTTGGTCATGTTGGGTTAGCACGTCGCGTGTCAGGTTCGATTGACGGTCAGTCAGGTCTGCAGGCTGGTGTTCCTAGTTATACTGGACCTTACTCAGCAACACAGAGGTTGTACTATGGTCATAACGAGACGAGGCAGCGACACAGTCGATACCCGATCTAAAAAGCGCCGTGAATGTTCCCCGCATGACAGAGAGAGGAGGAGAAGAAGAAGCAAGTCTGGTGAAATTACAGCGCCCTCTCTTATGTTTCTCGACTGACATAATAAGAAGCAAGTGAAAACAGACTTCGACTGATCAATAGAGGAGCGAGCCGAGCATGAATACATGCGTGAGAGGTGATTAAGTAGGTAGATAACGAGACGCCCTTAGCAGGAAGATTGTCCCCGTGGCTCGTCACATCTTGTCATCAGGTCAGGTCTGGAAGACCCCAAGGCCCCTCCTGCTTCGGGCTTATCAATGCTACTTACTTACTTACCCACGAACCCAAAAAGCCAACCTTATTAATGGCCCAGGGCCCTGCGCCGTGACCCAGCTCTCATGCCTTATCGATACCCGATTCAGCTTAATGGGGAGTGGAACCCTCCGTCTTTGTCTTCAGAACCCTCTTCCCGACAAGGCCGCACCAAACAGCAAATGTGGAACAAAGTGGGCGGTAGGAGGCTCTGGAGGGTGCTGGATGCCTCGCATGCCAATGCCTCACATGCCTCTCTTCATTGAAACTATTCCATGGCCAAAGGTAGCATCGTGCAATACAATTATGATGATGAGCACTCAGGCTATTATTCATTAATCATTTAATCATTGATGGATGGCGCCGTGAACAAGAGCGCGGTGTAAGCCGAAGCAGATGACTCGAATGTAGGATGCCGGAATGCCGATGATGTGCGGATATTGGCACCGAACTCGTACCCGAACATGACAATCGTTAATACTACTTACTGTACGTAGCCGCCCTGCACCTGGCTAAAGAAATAACATCTGTTTTCCCACAATTGGTGAGTCAATATCGAACAACTACTGTCGCCACCAAAGATAGAACCTGCTGGATCTGGATTTCTCTCGGACAATTGATTCGTGCGGATGGGTTTGTAGTGTAATAGGATTGAATGAATTATTCAAAGCAAAACGTGGATGAGTTGATGGGATTGATTGAACGGTTCTTTTGGTAATGTTAGGTTAATGGCTCTAACCTAATAGCATCTGTTGCCCACGCTACGGGCTGGGCTAAGGTACATTCATTTTCTGATACATTGTAGTTCGGTAGATGCTAGAGTCAAAGGCCGTTTCCAGAACTTAGTGGACGCTTTGGTCGCTTTGATCACCCAATCATATCCACTCATCTCCAATCTGCATTAGTCCTTTTGGCCCGTCCCAGCTATTTCTCCTCCTTCTCCCTCCCCCCTTCCTACTTTTACTTTCCCTTCTGACCGCTGCCAGTTTCCTGTCACACCAACCAACAATACGTTGAATCTTCTTATTTTTTCCCCCTTTCTGAAAGCCAGAATCCCAAGGCAAGAACAACCCGATCTACACACACACACCAACGCGACACTTCACCATTCCGAGACCTGCATACACGAAGCCAATTGTCACAACAACCTCGCCTTCTGTACACTCGAGGCAAACAACTTGGACCACTCAGCCACCGCCAGCCGATTGTCTACGGACAGACGACCTCAGATCTCTACCCCCGAAACTCTTCTACCAAAAAACAACCCTGGAGTCAATTGAGAGCAATGGCGCCAATGAAAAATAACAGTAGTAATAGTTTAAGTAGTAACTACGGCGAGGCCGTGGCTCGCCAGGCCAATGTCCTCGCCAGTTGCTACCTCGTCGACCCTTCGGCTTCGCTGAAGGGCATGCACTACTGCACTACCGTGGCTGCAGGGGCCGAGTGGTATTCCTGAGGTTCCTATCTCAGGACTACCCTCCCCTCCTACAAGTCCCCCCCTCGCGGCCATCACCTCGAACAACGAGCTCGCTCTGAAGCCCAAAGCCAAGAAGCACTCCAGTTCGACACGCCGCACCACCACCAGCCGCCGAGGGGGGGCAACACTCCAGATCAGGGAAGAATGTGAGAGATTCTTTTGCGAGACCATGAAAACCGTGTTCCAGGTTGAGGGGAACATGGCCGGTAATGACTCCATCCTGACGGGTGTTCAAACACCACCTACACCACCTGACGATTACTTCACCCCACCGTCTTCTTACTCGAGCATTGGCAGCCACATGAAGGGCGCCGCAGGACTCTGTGGATGGATGGAGTTCTGGGACTACGTCGGAGGTGCTAGCTTCCGCGCTTTCATTGCCGACGACGGCGAAGAGAGATCCCTCTTTGCCTTCTTTGACTCGGGACTGATTGGTCGCGACTTGAAGCAAGCGTACGTTTTTCTCTCCTGTCCTAGTCCACCCAACAGAAAGTACATGAATGCTAACTTGGCCTGCATAGTCTTATTGGCTTGATCGAGCTCGCCGATCCATTGGACTGCTCCCGTGTCGTCATTTGCATGGAAAGGTCGATACCTGAGGACGACGCTAAGGCACTGATGAGAAGTCTTCAGTGGGTTGGCTTCGAACTCACAACCCTGGACCACTGGTCCGGAGAACTGGACACCACCAGCAATAAGTGGTTATTCATGGGCATGGACGTCTAGGAGTCCAGCATCTGTCAATTGATTAGGAGCCACAGTTTTCTCATCGGCATCGTCCACGTCCATTGCTCTATACCGTCTTTTCCGATCGCATTGTCTGTTTGGGTTCCTGGGAAAGTTGTTGTTCTTTTGGCATTGTGTTGGACGTTTCACTTGTTCTTTGTCCAAATCTTAATTCTTCATTGGTGACACGCTGCATTTGGGAGTTTCTGTGTTGGAAAATCAGTATCTTGGGCCATCTTAACCAGTTTGTTGTACGTGCTTTAACCGTCAGATTGTTGGGTTCGACACCTAGTCTGTACAGCTACTTATCCGTGTCCATTTGGTTTTGTGGGAGCTATTGTATTTCGGGGGTTTGCTGTGTTCATGCTAAGCGGATTTACCAAAAGTTGAGATCGTTTTCTCGAGGGGTAAAAGCTTTCAATATAGGAATCTACATTCCTCTTCTACCAGCGTCCTCCATAAGATGTGCTTGCTGTATGACATGACATACACAGTTGCCTGTAACTATCGGCTATGCTATGTTCGTCTACCCTGCTACTCCTATCTGTCCTGAAATCGGTACCTTGGATAGAGAAATTCATACCTTCCGTGTCATCATATACAACTTCCTCTCTATAGAGCTCAATAAGTCCGACCCCTTTCCATCCGTAGTTGCTATTCGCCCTTCCGTCGTCGTTGCCATGGACTACTTCTATAACTCACCTTCAAATTTCCTAACCTCGAGACCCTTTTCGCTCAGGTAGTCCTTGACCTGTTGCACCGTATACTCACCCCTGTGAAACATGCCAGCGCCCAAGGCGGCATCTGTAGGTGTCTTCTTGAAGACCTCTTCAAAATGGCCCGGGTTGCCGGCACCGCTCGACGCGATGACGGGGATGCGAATGGAGCTCTTGACCTGGTCGATGAGCTCCAGGTCGAAACCGCTGTTGGTGCCATCGCGGTCGATGCAGTTCAGTAGGATCTCGCCGGCGCCCATGGCCTCGACGGCCTGGACGAGCTCGACCACATCCATGTCGCGGGTCTCACGGCCGCCCTTGATGGTGCAGGCATACCAGCAGTACTCCTCGCCCTTGGGGCCGGGGAACGCAGTACGGATAGTTGCATGTCTCGTGGCATCTTGTTTGGGCACAAAGACACGTTTGGGGTCAATGGAGACGACTACGGCCTGGTTGCCGTATGCCCGGCTGATCTGTTCGATGGCCGTGTTACCAAATAACTTCCTGCCCAAGCTGTAATACTCCTCGGCCGCCAGCACAGCATCGCTGCCGATGCTCACTTTGTCCGCGCCACTCTTGAAGTACATGGTAGCAATCTCCAGAGCCGAGACCTTGGTACCATCTGTATCAACAGTGTCGCGAATCCCTCCACCGATGGTCAGGGGGACAAAGACGGTTTCTGCTGTACGCCGCAGAATTTCGAGCATGGGTAGATCGGCAATCGGGCAGTCACGGAAGGAAGTAATGTTCAAGAAAGTCACTTCGTCCGCGCCTTGCTCGTAGTATTTCTTGGCCATCTCGACGGGCTTGCCAAGATTCCGCACGCCGCGGTCATCGGACTTTTCGCGCACGTCGTATTGGTCTCCTTTGGTCACTACCAGGTCGCCTTGGTCATTCGTCCGCACATCGAGACAAGCTATCACACGGCGGGTCAAGCCGCCCGTCGGCGCAGGGCCGGAGAGCTGCTGGCCCAGCGTCTTTGCGCCTTCGCCTGTAAGGAAGGACTTGAGGACCCTCAGGCCCGCGACACCGCTCTTCTCGGGATGGAATTGCGTTGCCAAGATGTTCTTCTTAGCCACTGCGCCTACGAACGTTTCATCTCCATACGTTCCAGTGGCTACCGTCCACCCTTGCGCCTCGAGCTCTCCAGCCTTGTACGGATACTTGTAGCTGTGTACATAATAATACTTGCTGCCCGGTCGTAAGTCGTGCAAGCTTTTCGAGTTTGCATTCGCGCTATTCCAGCCGATGTGTGGCACGCTCTTGTCTTTGTCGTCGAACCGTTCCAAGCTTCCCTTTATGAGTCCCAAGCCGGGGACGCCCGGGTCCTCGACCGAACCTTCGAATAATGCTTGTATACCGACACAAATAGCCATGAAGGGCTTCCCAGCAGCAATGTGAGAATTGATAGCAGGTAGGTAGCCAGCCGAGGCGAGCTGCGACATGCAGTGGCCGAAATGGCCAACGCCGGGCAGGATCAGCTTGTCGGCATTGGCAACCTGTTCGGGAGAGCGAACCCAAGAAACGGTGTAGCCGCACTTCTCGATCGCATTGGCGAGGGAGCGAACGTTGCCCGCCACGTAGTCGAGCAGATAGACTGTCGGCATAGCGACCGGTGGGGGTGTTTTTATTTTCCTATGATACTTTAGGTAGAGTAGAGGTACGCAGGGGCGATGGGCGATGGGCGAATTCGTACACGACGGGCAAGCAACGGATGGATGTACCGGTGAGGGCACGGGTTGGAGAGATAAAATATTATGAGCCAGCCTATGGGGAGGAAACTTGGTTTCTGTATCCGTAGAGCGTCAAGATCGAAGGGGATTCAGAATGAGTCAAGCCGACAGTAGAAAACATTAGCACAGCACTCACTCTCTTCAGCTGATGGAGATGGAGGGGTAGCAAGCAATTGAAGAAGTACCTCGTACTACGTTGTAGTAGTTATAGTGATCTGCCCCGCCATGTCTGAAAAAAAGAGGGTATCCACTCTTAAGAGAAGTCGTAGTAAGTACCTAAAGTACTTAATAAATCTGTATGCATGTACTCCGTATATGCATGCATGCATATTAGCAGTAAGGTGCCTCGATGGCCATCTCCCATACCTTTTTTCCACTTTCACTCATCAGGCATCCTCGCACTCAAGACCACTCCGACCTCTATCGGCGCAATATTCAATGAAACCCATCTCCAAACCCTCAACCTATTCAACTATCCGACGGCCCGATGGATAACTCTCACCAGTCGCAATCCCAAGTCCAAGAAGACGAATCCGACTGGGAATATGAATATTCTACCACAGAAACAGAGGTTCGTTTCCAAGAAGCCACACCTTTACTCGTCTTCCTGGTTTGCTCACCTCGGCCAGACATACTATGTGACCCTGGACCTTTCCAAGGCTGATTTCATCAGCAAACAACAAAAGACCGTTATGAACGGCCGCGGTGGGCTGAAGGAAAAGTCTCACGATGAAATGTTGGCAATCAGATTCAGCGAGGACCGTGCCAAGTTCAGCAGAGATCCCACGGCAGATGACGATGAAGAGAATGCTCCCGAAGGTGTGGATGGGGATTTTGCCGATGAGGGCAGCCCAGACGCTACCGAAGAAGTACAAATTCTTGAGCTGCATTCCCCCAATCCTGTCATATCCTATAGAGGTCGAATCTATGAGGGGCAGTGGTCACAGAATGTTGGCTCCGAGTTGATTCTCACCCAGCATAAGGACACGGAGCCGCTGCCTATCATCCGGCAGCTAGATGGCGATGTCGATCTCCTCGCTGTGTCTTCGGCCAGAATCACCACTTCGGAGAAGGCACTGAAACCTATCAACGAGAAGACAATGCGCCGGCAGAGGAAGATAATGTTTGACGAAGATGACTACGAGATAAGTGACAGTGAGAATAATCAAGAGCTCCTTGTGCCGAGGCCTGAGCCGGGAGCTTCGAGGACTAGGGTCGACCAAGGCGACTTCTTGGCCAAGTTGATTGAGCTCAAGAAGAGAAAGGGGGAGACGGACGAAGTGACTGTTGTTGCCAAGACGCAGGAGAATAAGAGTCGAAGGAAGTCCATAAAAAAGCAACCGCGCGTCCAGCATGCGAGAGGAAGTCGACTAGTAAGGGGCACGCAACCTCCGGGAAATACGAGTATCAGAGGGCGGGCTGGTTCCAACTCTAGAATACTGAGCTCGGATGACAATGGGTCTAGATCGACCCCAGCTCATTGGCATGGGGTCCTCGATGCCTCTCCGATGAGCTTGAACCATGACGATGATGAGCGAATGGGTAGCGGTGCCTCGGATGAAGGCGGCAGCCGATATCAAGCATCGGGAGATTATTCTTATCCAGATATGGACATTGACGAGAACTAGGCAAACCAGCAGGGCTCCAAACAGGACAATTCCGAACTATCTATCGACTACGGAGAATGCCTACTTTTATAATTTTCTCAAGGGTCTAGGACAACTCGATGCGCGGTCTGGCAAAGAACAGCAACTTCTTCAGCTTCTGATCCACACCTGAAGCAACTATCCGCATTATTGTGAGGTTTCTTCTCTGCTCAATAATCAAGGGCGGTGTTTCTTGCAACAGCTGTATTTCATCGTCTGAACTTAACAGCTGGGTTCCTCAGCTTTCGTGTCTCCTCCCCAGGTGATCTAACCAGGGAGCTTGGCGATCACAAACCCCGGGTTGAAGAGCAAGAGGATTTGTTTCGATACAAGCTTTTCTGCTTTACCGAGGTCAGGACCAGTGGTTCAACTAAGATGTGCAAGAATCACGAGATAAGTGGTACTAGTTAAAATACCCCTGCTTATTGGACGGCAGGAAGCAGAGAGCCGGAATATACCATGCACATCAGCGGACAGACATATCGTGTGGTACTGCCACGCGTAATGCGGTGCAATAAAACCTGGGTATTTAGGGGGCTTGATCGCGCCTAAAAGTTGAGTTCCATGGCAACTAGTCTCATGCCCTTTCAAGCTCTCTCTAGGGGGAATCAATGGACCATTCAGAAGTGCCTCTCACTCTGTGGAGAAACGAACTTTCCCACGATGAATGACTCGAGCCTCGGCTGAGCTGCGCGTGCCATTTCTGCTGTATTGCCATCAGTGTGTACGACTACGACTAGTAGTAAAGTATCTGCAGATAAGCCGATCAATGGGATGGATGATGTTATGTTGTCTTCAGATACGCCTTCCAAATCGGTATCCAGAACCTAGCCCCTTGTTGTTGGATGCTTAAGATCGGCCAAACTCACCGAGGCATCTCCACCGGTTAGCTTGCGGGGAGGGAGGCTGCCAGGGTCGTCGATGAACGGTTTCTTGGGGCAGAAGGAGCGGCAGTACATGTGAAAGCTGTGGTGGGTTGCCGGGTATCGTTGATAGACATGATCACCTGCAGCCCACGTCCTTTGGGAGGAGGATATGGCGCGGCACGTCCATGATTTATGTGATACAAGAGGATAGGGGCCTGTCTTTCCTTGGCTGTTTTCGACCGGCCGGGTTCCCGTAAATGTGATAGACTTCGCGGCCTCAAGCAGGTCCTTGGCTAGCTTGCGCGTTCGTTCATCCCAAGTATAGCGCAAGCTTGACCAAATGCCCGTTCCCCGGTATATTACTATTGGTGGGAAACGCTTCGTGAGGTCATATAAGTACCTATTCTTCCATTCTCCTTTCTTAAGGGTCTAATAATGCAGTGTGCTGTATGCCGAAAGATGAGCCCAAATGTCCTCGGGCTACCCAGCACCAAGGAACGATATAAACGTCTTTTATGACTATCTAGCACATTATTATTATTATTGTTGTTGTTGTTGTGCCAAATAGAAAAGCAAGCATGCAGTATCATCTGGCGGCGATATTGTGTGCTGCTAGTTTGGAGTTGCTAGCCGGCAGTGCCCTCGCGGACTCGCAGAACGATGGTGGTGGCGGCAGCAGCGGTGGCATGCCGTGCCTGGTCGTGGCCCTCACCAACGTCCCGAGATGTGCCCAAATATGCTTCATGAAGGGAGCGCCGGTTATAGGGTGCGGCGGTACCGACTTTGCCTGTCAGTGCTCGCAGAAGGCTTCCCTGATGGCGGCCATTGAGGGTTGTGTGAAGGATGGCTGTCCTGCGGCCAGGTATCAAGCCGTCATAGATGGTGGCCAGGCAGGTTAGCAGTCCCTCCCCTGAGTCTTTCCTTGGATATCTTCTTGTGCGTGTCTGCTACTTCATAGCTGAGGTATCTGGCGGTGTACATCAAGCTGGGTACCAGAAGGCTATTACACGCGTGCATCATCATCTCTTTCTGGTCTGTTTGGTGGCTGCCTTGCTTTGCTCAGGGTCGGTCACGTATGAGAGAAGAGAGCCTCTGCTGACGATGAGAACAGTATGCGATTGCGTTGGCGCTGGCCAGGGCTCTCCAGCTGCTATTAATGCCTCGATATCTAGTAGCAGAGGAAGTGGAAGCTTATTGTCAACTCCAAAACCAGCATCAACTCCAAACTCAACATCAATATCGAGATCGAGACCGGCACCGAACCCTGCTGTGATGACCTCTTCGTCAGCATCAAAGGCTGTTGGGCCTACTGGTAGCGGCGGTGGTGGTGTGGCAGTCACGGTGACTGTCGCGGCTAGCTGCGGTTGTGGAAACGGAGCCGGAGCCGGAGCCGGAGCTGGCGGCGGCAGCGCTCCCAAGGCCTCATCACCAGCCGGGGTATCCAATACCCAGTCAGCACCTACTCTTGTGACGGCTGCCGCGACGAGATCTCAAGCCCCGATCGGCTTGGTGGGTGGTGTTGCCGTGGCTATGGCTCTATTATAGACGAAGTGCTGTTATCACTCCCTGGACCTGAAGACACTATTGGCCTATAGGTTCATAAGACTGAGAGATTTTCCGAAGAGTGGCTTGTGTGAGGTTGCAGCAAAGATAATTCATCTGCTTTGGGGCTGTGAGCATGGCGTCCAGTGGACGGGTTTCACCTGTCAATGGTTGGGTTGGCCCAAGGCTCAATATTTCCCCACGCCTCGCCTCTCCCGACGGTTACATTTCTAACTACAATCATGCTCCGGGTCATGGTGAGCATGAAAATGTGCTATGGCGCTTTCAGTCCTAGAAATAAAGGAGATGTGACGAGGGGGCTGATCTGAAGTGGCGTATGGGAAACTTGGAGCGAAGCGAGCATGGGATTGATTGATATTCCTCAGAACACAGCAGCAAACGAATTTACCGAATTGTCTTACTTTGGGTTGGACTACGCTGGCGCGTAAACTGAGGTTGTATGTTATGGACCCCTTTTTCGATGCGAAGCAACGCTGGTTGGTATTCCTCTGGTAAGGGGTACCTCACCTTGCCCAGTCACGTTTTAACAAACATAATAAAAAGAATAACTACACGAATCTGTCGAATGAGATACATATCACGATGATGCTGATTTCAATTTACAAGTTCCATTGGGGTGTCAGTGGCACAGATGCGAAATGTTCCCAGTTTGCGTTCACTCTTCTCTGTATCGGTGGAACGTCAAATGAATAAATGTTTTCATCGGGCTGGTTTGGATAAATGCCATATTCGAACAGCACCTGGGTGAATCCAGTCTTCCCTCACCGAGTAAACTGATCTCTGATCCCTAGTGGCTCTTGTGACCAGTCGTTGGAGGTGCCGCGTCTGGGCAAAGTTTGGTCGGCACAAGGTGAGGCGGAGTATTCCTCAAGGACTGGCAGCGGAGGATTTGCCCCATCTGAGATTCAGTGGCCCTTGATGACGGGCAGTGTCAATATGTTCCTAGAAGGTGTTACCATAACAGCGATGGGCAGCTGGTATTCCCTCTGATTTGTCCAGTTTTCTCCAAACGCCGTTCGTCCATCGTATCCCAATAGGCTGAAGGCAGAAGTCCTTCGCTCTGTCTTTCCTAGTCGACGTCGACTCCTGTGTGGACGAGCACTCTTCCTGCTCTGCTGTGGCGGCTACGCTTATCCACTACTGTACCTCCTGGGCAGTGTTTCCTCGAGCCCATGTTAAGGTGTGTCTGCATGGAATGTAACTTATGTGTGCGAGGCAAGCATGTAGATCAGATGGCGAGGCGACGACACATGGGAATAAATCCCAGAACCATGGTCCAGACCTCAAATGCAACATGAGAAGCACTCCCATCGAGTGGGCCAAACAAGGCTTCCTCTCCGGAGCAGGCCTCCGCACTCATTCTGCATCCCGGTAATCCTGACTGATTTCATGTGAGATTGGCCTGCTCGTACTCGAGCGTATCCGAGAGCCGTTCGCCCTATTGTGCAGGTTGGACACGCGACTTCCTCTTATTGCCCGGTTTCAGCCAACGAGAACAATATAGCAAGAAGTACGAAAACGTATATCATATCTAGGCCCTCTCACCGCTTATTTGATTTTGAACCATACATTACATTCAGGGTCAGTCAGGGTAGATCTCCACATCCTGAATGACATGCAAGGAAGTGGCTTTGTACGACGACTTTCTAGCTAGAGAGAGCTTCCCGGAGATATCTGACAAACTGTCGGACTCGAGCAGATCAGGGTGGTCTCTTTCAGGCATCCTGATCCGTCAAGCTGAGTCTCTTCTAGGACGTCAGAACAACAGCCTTGATTTGATGGGAGCATGGCGCGGCATTGCACCAGGGTATCTGGGTGAAGTCCATGCTTCTAGTCACGCCTAGGGATGCTTAGTCAGTTGACTGCATGGACTCATGCCCGGCTTTCTGGTAGTTTTGATTGAGCAAATGTAATTGGTCAAACGTACTTAAGTTTCCGAGAGAGGAGAGATAGAAGGGGATGCCGAGAGAAAAGCTGACAGACACAGGATATGTTAGTTCTCATGCGGGGTCTGGTGTGTCTCATCAGCCAATGGATTCGATGTATTGCGTGTAGCTTTGGAAGACGATATCAATATGGGTAACAGGTATCAGCAGCGAGGCTCGCCAACATGATGCTCGGCGAGACTGCTTGACATACGGCGGTGTGGAGGGGAATAAAAATGGCCTCATCTATCGACGTATCGCTTAGGACTCTTCGTGCTTTGAGAAACGTGGCACCACTCATCTACAGACTGTATAGAGTAGATGGCGAAAAGTAACACTGCAGCACAAATGATTGGTACCTGCGTTGATGCCCAACTCGTGTATCTGTTAGGGAGCAATTCAACTTTCCTATAAAGTGTATAAAGTGAACAAGCGTCAGTAAAGTTTTGCCCGAGATATTTGTTAGAAGTAGGCGTCCATTGAACCTGTGTACGTCTTACCGAAGATCATCTAGGGTTGGCTGGCGTCTGGAAGCTGGTCCATGTAGATCAGCGGCATTGCTCCCAGACCTACACCATCTCGAGCCGGCTTCAATCCTGAGGCTGCAGGGTCGATTAAACGCCTGTCCTGGTATTCGGTGGCACAAGAAAACCAAGTATGCGCTTTCGGTGTCCAAATGGGTGGGTTATCGACGTTCACAAGTATCTGGCGAGCATGAGCTTTCTGGTTGTGTTGACACTGCAGCGCTCTTCAATCGACAGGAAATAAACCCGGATTTCCGAAAAGGGAGGAGCCAAAAGCTTCGGCGCCTCGGCGTTTTTTCTTTGAAGGGAAGCTCTTCTGCAGAGGATCAAGCCCGTGTCTCAGGGTTCGCCTCACTTGTCAAGACTCACCATGCGCGCCGCGTGCAGCGACAAGTCAGCCAGGGGGAGGGGGATTCCCTGAAATAAGGGTGGTGGTGCTGGAACTTCCACCCACGCAGACATCTCTTATCTTCCTCAGCCCGGGCAAATGGAGGCATCAGATGGGATGGATTAGCCAACGATGCGCTGGCGAGGCACTCCGAGAAGGCAACCTTTGAGGCAAACAATGGACTTCGCAGGAAAATAACAAAGCTAACTGAGCGACCCGCCCACCCCCGGAAGCAAATGAGAAGAAAGCAATTCAAGATAGCATAGGTAAGAGACCTACATCATCTTTAGATGAAGGAGGAGAACGGATGAGCTTCCGCGGATGCAATGCAAGTCGCGCGGGAACAGTAAGACTCGGACACAAATGCAGGACGCCAGACACACACACACAGACACACACACACACACACATGCAACGGGAAGATGCGCCCTCCATCCTTGTATTCGATGTAACAGCATGGTCGTTGATGTCCAGGAAGGGAAGACGAATGAAGGGCCGCAAAGAGCACCATTCGAGGCGGTGATATTTAGCTTTAGGCAACCACTACTCCTGCGCAGTTTGATTGGCTCAATTGCACAACCTCCTGGATCCTGGAAGCATTCCAATATTTCGCGTTTGCGATCATCCAAAAGTCCCCTCGATAAAAAAAAGGAAAAAAAGAAAAGAAAAAAAGAGAAGCGAGGCCCATAATGGAACAGGGCATAGAAGGGATGCTCGCTCATACGCTCAGATGTGCAGATGTGCAGATCAATGTTCCCTACAGAACCGATACCCTTGTACTCGAAATGAATGATGACGGCAGGTCAGCTCTACCTACCACCCTTCGACGACGACGACTATGCAAGCCCCATATTCCAGAAAGATAGAAAGAAAGCCTGTGTTTCTTGGGAAGTGGGGGTGTTACTAGGCAGACTGCTGCTGCTGCTGCTGCTGCTGCTGCTGCGGTGTGAGGAGAGTCTTGGGCATTCTGCTCCGCAAGCCACCAGATGTGTGTTGTCAAAGCAAGTGTGAGCATGCCATAGCCACATCGCCTAGCTTCCCTGATAGGCCAAGGTAGACACACCGAATCCCCAAGACATGCTATCGACATGCCGGAATAGTGTTACTCGACAGAATAGCTCTATGTAGGTATGTATCTGGAAGTTCTAGAGCTTGGGTCCATTGCTTTCTTTTTGTCCTTGGCCGCATGCTCCCGCGATTGGCTGTCAAGCCCCCCTTGGCTTCCCAATCCCGATTTCAACTACTTCTCACAGCCGTGTCGAGTGCGCAAGTAGGTGGTCAAGATGAGAAGCACAACACGTCGTTTAGGCTACCCTGCCTCTATCGACTCGGGTGCGTGCATTGTCAACCTGGCACTGGAGTCATTGGATGTGTTGATCGTTTTCTATAGACAGTCATCGTACACACCATGATTTTTGCCTTGATCTATGCTAGCCTCACTGATGAAGGGAAAATGCACTTTGTGGCCTCAAGAGCTCAACCTAGAGAAGCTACAGCTTGTTACACCTATATACATATACTATATGTTCATCCCCTGGGCCTCATCTGATCTTTTCACCAACAATCCACCATACCATTCCACAGCTTGGTTACAAACACTCTCCAACGCACGCCTGTGGTTTCGAGTATCCCTACATAACAAATCAACCAAACCAAAGGGCATCATATGCCCTCCCCCTCCCCGCCTCCCGCCCGTTCACTCAAGTTTGTTCCGAATCTTCAACGGTTCACCCGACATAGCTCGCGGGCTTGACGGTTATATCTACGAGAGAGCGAACCTCGCTTTTATATGTGTGCGTTGTCCTAACTGCCTCTTCATCCCGCCGGTCGACAGTACGGCAGAAACGTGAGGACAGAACCATCCTTCCCGTTACAGCCGGGCAAGCAGAGACACCATGGACAACGACGGCGCTATCTACTACCCAGCCCAGCCAGCTTACGGCTACCACTTAGGTCAACCATCAGGTGATGCAGCAAGCTATTCGCCTACCACCCTGCCACCTCCTATGAGCCGTGGTAACTCTAACAAATCGTACCACTCTGCCTCCTCTTCCGGCAGTAACCAGTATCCTGAAGTACACGCCAATCCTCTGCCAGGGGAAATGTCATACCGCGATAGCACCGCGGAGTACAACAGGTACAATCAATCCTATGCGTCGGGAAGCCTAAAGAGCGAGGAAGACGGGTGGTATGAGAGCCAGGCGGCCTTTGCGTCTGATGAGAACCAGATATACTACGACTACACACCAACCGAGCATATTCAGCGGAACTATATCGCTTCTCCTGTCTCATTGCCCCCAACAGCAAGTCCTACGGAAGACATGGTGTAAGTATCTGCCACTGAGAGACCCACTACGACAGACGCTGACTGGCCTTGCCTAGTCGTCGCACAGAGCCTCCATCGGCAGGCCATCCTGATGGACACACCTGCCTCTACCCTCAGTGTGACTCCAAGCCCTTTAAGCGCAAAGCCGACCTGGACCGACACTGGGAGCATGTCCACCTCCCAGCCGACCAGAAGAACAGCTACTACTGCGACTACAACAAGTGCCCTAGAAGCACAGAGCCCTTCCACAGGATGGACCACTGTCGAGATCACATGCGCGATTACCACAAGGAAGACCTGGTCCGCAAGAACGGGAATGAGGACGACGAGTGGTATCGAAACCGAAAGGTCTCGTCCAAATGGTTCCGGTGCACCAAATGTCTCCGGCGCATCCACATCAAGGAGTCTGGCTGGGCCTGTCCGAACTGCAATATCTCTTGTGATAAGAAACGACAAAAGCTGCGGGCTCGCTAGAGAGCTTCCGAGGACCTGATGCAGTCTTCAAAATCCGAACTGCTCTCAGCGTACTAAATCGGCCGCAAATATGGCCATTCTTTGAGTGGAACTACCCCTTTTCAACCACCCAGTCTCCCTACCCACAAGCCCGCAAACCCCCGTCAATGGCCCCGGCTTGAACACCAATACGATCTGTTCCCATCAACCTGTCCCTGTTTTACTACTGCTCTTATTCATGGGGTTAGGATTGATTTGCCTGTACGACGTTGATGTTCCAAGGAGAATTCGCATTTTTTTCAGGCGTTTTGATGGCTGAAGTCTGTTTTTGATCTCCTCCAGCAACCAAACAACCCCCCCTCCCCCCAAAAGAAAAACCCCCATACGAAAACAACCAGACCCCCTTCGTTGATCAAGTTGAATATCGTTGCTTTCTTCTTTTTCCCCTTCTCCTTCTACCTTTCTAATTAAACTACTACGAGACGGAGTTTCTGGGAGGCGAGGCAATGGTGATTGATGATTCGGGGATTTTGGTGTCTCGGTCCAAAAAGGGTGGCGTGGCGCAGTAACTATTTGAACTTGCATGTGTAGAAACCAGGATTGGGGTTTTTCTTTGGTTGGGAGGAGAGGTTACGTTAAAGCTGCGTGGTGATTCAGCCTAGGCGGATCAGTCGGCCTCACCTGCACCTGCACACATGCTGCATGCGACGGCGACGTGGGAGGGATGAGGGGAGAGGCTGGTTCATGATTTTCCGAAAGACTCTTGCGCGATGATCACTCATCAATCCTTTTCGGCCTCATTGGGCAGCACTGCGTCTTGAGACTCTTGAGAGCAGACAGAAGACGAAGGGAAAGGCTGAGGTGGAGGGGAATACGCATGCAGTATGCAGTCTTCGTGAGGCCCAATAGGTACTTCTTACTCACACTGGGACTGAGCCAACGTTTAGATGATAGATACTTAGATAGATACCCTTCCTCATGAGGCTCAATGCGAATAACAACAAAGTTAAAGGCTACTCGACTAGAAGCACGGTACCCAATCAATACCTTTCAATCAGCCTGCTGCAGGGAACACAGCAGTGACGTGCGTCTGAACAGCCACTGGCGGAATTCTAAAAGAATTCAACGTAATGGGCCATCATACGTAAGTGGCCATCAACCACCGATAGAGAAATCGGGAATACTCATGTCTACCTGTCTGCCGCTCGTCCGACCCTTTGTCGGCTCGGCAAGTAACCCTCTTTTGCAACCTGCCCATCTCCGCGAATCGGCAAAATGTGGGGGATCCAGATCCTTGTTACAGGGACTACGATGATACGCCGCCCCTCTTTTGGCCAAGCAGACTTTTGCGTGTGAAGCAACGGGAGAGCATCACACGATCCGCTGGCCGAAACTCGTTCCGGTCCTATCTCCGACTGCCTGTCGTCTGTCAAGACATCCAAGAGGTGAGCTGCGTCGACAGAGAAGCATCGCATATATCCCATTAGTAACACCGTACTTTCTGTTAGGTTACTTGACATTCCATCCATCCTTGAGAGACCTCTCTCTGTCTTCTGCTCTGTCAACAACTTACTACTACCGAGCTGCACGCAAGCACCTTTGCGTCACCACCAGCTTCAATTGCGGCTGTATCGCGTTGCTCTAGCGTCCGCCTTCTTGCTTATAGCGGTCTCCAGTATATACATCACCCGTCCAGCAACGGCTTTTGATTTTCCACCGCCATCCTACGCTTGCTTCCTTGTCGGTCAACTCCCGAGCTCCAAACCGCAGACCCACACGAGCTCTCGACTTCATCCTCGGTTCAGCGCCAGAGCTGCAATCCTCGCTCGAGTATAAATACAATCCCTCGTAGTTTGCGCGATATCTTCGATACCCTCCACCATGAGTACCTTCTACGCCGGGGCCGTTCGATCCATCCGCCCTGCCGCTTTCTCCCGAAACCTGAGGCCAGTGATTAAGACGACGCTGAACCCGGCATCCCGACCTGCTGTTCCTGTAGCATTCTTCCATTACACCCGGCACAACATGGCTGCGCAGAAGATCAAGGTCAAGAATCCCGTCGTGGAGCTCGACGGTGATGAGATGACGCGCGTTATCTGGCAAGATATCAAGGACAAGTTCATCCACCCTTATCTGGATATCGACCTCAAGTACTACGATCTGGGTCTGCCTTACCGTGACGAGACGAACGACCAGGTCACCTTGGATGCTGCCGCAGCCATCCAGAAATACTCGGTTGGAGTCAAGTGCGCCACAATCACTCCCGACGAGGCGCGCGTAGAGGAGTTCAAATTGAAGCAGAGTAAGTACACTCCATGCATGCATCCTCGAACTCTCTGCATCCCCACTGTCTTACTTGCGCATCTCCTACTGCACTCGCCCTGCCCCGCATCTGCGGTCTGTGCAGAATGCCGTTGTTGCTATGCGTTCGCATGCAATTGTCTCTGCGCGCAGGCGGCCGACTGCATCCATTCTCTACCTCTTTTGCAACTGCAGATTGGTACTAATGTCTTATAGTGTGGCTTTCTCCTAATGGAACCATTCGAAATGCCCTAGGCGGCACCGTCTTTCGCGAGCCCATCGTCATCCCTTGCATCCCCCGCTTGGTCCAGGGCTGGAAGAAACCCATCATTATCGGGCGACATGCGTTTGGCGACCAATACCGGGCTAAGGACCGGGTCATCCCTGGGCCTGGCAAACTCTCCATGGTTTACACCCCCGAGGGGGGCGAGCCGCAAGAGATCGAGGTCTTCCAGTTCAAGGACGGCGGCGGCGTTGCGCAGACCCAGTACAACACCGACGAAAGCATCCGCGGCTTTGCCCACGCTAGCTTCAAGCTGGCGCTCGACAAGGGCCTGCCTCTGTACATGAGCACCAAGAACACCATCCTCAAGAAGTACGATGGCCGCTTCAAGGATATCTTCCAGGAGTTGTACGACGCCCAATACCAGAAGGAGTTCGAGGCCAAGAACATCTGGTACGAGCATCGCCTGATCGATGACATGGTTGCTCAGATGATCAAGAGCTCGGGTGGCTACATCATGGCGCTTAAGAGTAAGTGATGACAAACCTTGGTTGAGCGCTGATGGGACATGGCTAACTGGGTCATTACAGACTACGACGGTGATGTGCAATCGGATATTGTCGCTCAGGGTTTCGGCTCGCTGGGTCTCATGACGTCTGTGCTTATTACCCCTGACGGCAAGACATTCGAGTCCGAGGCCGCGCACGGCACTGTAACCCGCCACTTCCGCGAGCATCAGAAGGGCCGCGAGACTTCGACCAACCCCATCGCTTCCATCTTCGCATGGACCCGGGGGTTGATCCAGCGTGGCAAGCTCGATAGCACTCCTGAGCTTGTGGCCTTTGCCGAAAGCCTGGAGCAGGCCTGTATTGATACGGTCGACCAGGATAAGATTATGACCAAAGACCTGGCCTTGGTAAGTCTTCTCCGACTCTGAATAAATGTGGCGAGAATCATGGCTAATGTTTGGGTGCCATAGGCTATGGGCAAGACGGCCCGCGAGGACTACGTCACGACCACCGAGTACCTCAATGCCGTGGAGAAGAGAATGAAGAACCTGCTCAAGGAGAAGCTGTAAGGGGTATGCTGTTAGATACTTCATATTCGAGTGGAGCCCAGTCTCGGTGAAAGCTGCGGACATGATGACACAGCTGGAGAACCACGAAAGCTAGCGATGATGATAGCGCGGGCCCGAATTCAGGCTGTCTTGCATTTGCTAGGGCCGAGGAGTTCGCTTCTTAAGTAGCATTGGTTGCGTTTCCCCCATGTTCCTGACAGTGGCCAGGCCGGACTGTAAATAAAGGCCACACTGCATTTCTGGTATATATAGTACTTGGATATAATCTCAACGGCACTGTTTCCCGTCCATCGAGAACATCAAATTACTCGGCTGGTAGTTGCCATGTTGCCATGAAAAAGGTGGCACAGCGGCACAGCCGGGGAAAGGCGGGGATTTACTTACCCCTTGGTGGTCAGTCAGGCCAGGTCACTTTGGGTGGCCGGGCTGAAGAGAGGTGGACGGCAATGGCTAATGCAGGTGCAATACAACACACCAGCAGAGAGAGAGAGAGGGGGGGAGAGTGTGCCTGTCTCAGTCCGTCCTCGCTGAACGGGGATGCCGTCAGCTGATGCTTGGCACTCGAGAATCCACGTACTCGTAAGCAATGGCTATCTCGTCAAGTCAGAAGAATGGTTACACGGATGTCGCATGCACCTCGACCCCCGTCATGGAAAGGATTAGAAAGAATTCTTCCAAATCGGATTCCCTCTCTCTCTCTCTCTCCTTCTCTCGCTCGCGCGTACATCCATGGAAAAACAATCGGCCGGGACGACTGTTCAGAGAATCAGATCGGCAACGGAGCTGCAGCCCTGCGACACTGGATCTAGGCGTATGTCAGATTCTAGATCCGCTGCATTCAAGATTGACCCAGCTATGTACAGTTCACTGTCATCTTCAAATGCCCCCCTCTAGGCAGCCCCCATCCCTTGACGAAATGAAAGGACGTAACAAGACCCTTACGGTCCAGAAAACATCTCATGGTCGGAAAGACCACATCGTTGCTACTCTCGACAACAACAGTATGAAGACCAATGCTCCCTCCACTGCCGTGTCGCGTGTCCAGCAGCAACCGTGGGCCCGGCCATTCGATTGGAGTCTGCGTCGCGACGTGATTACCCAACTTTACATAGCAGATGACCGACCTCTGAAAGAGGTCGAGGAGGTTATGAGGGAGGAATTCCAATTCCATGCGACGTAAGCCCATCATTTATCCGCCTAACTCGCTTCCTAGAATTGCCGTCTATCACAGTGTATTGCATGCTGACTTCGGCAGTCCAAAAATGTACAAGGTGAGAGAGCAATTGCCCCTAAACACCCATGGTTTCCCTTGATTCTCGCCACTGACAGACAATAGGACCACTTCAGGAAATGGGGCTTACGGAAGAACCTCAGCTCCCAATTTGTTGAAGACTGCCTCATGCGCACCAGTCAACAAAACCCACCCGCCATGGCACAAAGCCCCAAAGTTGCCGTGGTAGAACGCAACTTGGGTAGACGCGTGAATAGATATATCCGGTCCGGCTGGTGCCCCAATGCCGAACCGGCTCATATCTTGAATGGCCTGGGTCGCCCGCACCAGTTCGAGTCACCAGGTGGCCTGAAGCATGCTGAACGGTCCAGTATGTCATCCTCTGAGTGCTTTCGTCTCGTCTGCCGTTGGCCGCGTTTGTTTTCTTCTTGTGACATGTAGATGCCGGTTCTCCATACATACGAGTGCACTGCTGACTCTCGTCCGCCTTAGTGCATATGATAAGGGACTATATTGCGGCCATGGACAGCATATCTAGTAGCAATCCGAGTTCAGGGGCTTTGGGTCCAGACTACAACTTGGCCGCAGGGAGGACGTACTACTGGATTACACTAATCGGGATAGCTCGAAGCTTCATACACGAGGGTCGCATTGAGCTGGGCTTCGCACTGCTTCACAAGTGTTTCGACATGTTCAAGGAGATGCTCGACCCCAACCCCTGGCTCATTTTCGCAGCTTTCTATGGCGCGTTTAATCTAGCTCGGTATGACGCTCGACTGGCAAATAGCTTCATGAGCTACATCGATAAACTCACCAACGCCGGGAGTGCCGCCCAGCCACATGCATTTCATAGGCTATTTGCCATCTTGCGGCAGTCCAGCCCAGACGGAGTACTGAACAATTTCGAGACCGTTATTATGGGACATTTCATGGACTTGATGGCGCGGAGCTTCTCGGACAAGAAGGGGGTGCTTGAGATTATGCGCAGCTTCTCCCGTGCTTTGACTAGGGCTTATCCGTTCGCCGTGTTTTCTATCGAGGCTCCGCACGCCACGGTCCAGACAGCTTTTGAGAGCCTGGAGGGCAAAGAGGACTCGCTTTTGCTTGAGCCGATATCGGTAGAAGGACAGCCAAGCAGTGGGCTAGAAGCCATTGTGAACTTTCCGAGGTCCCCCATGGAAGACTTCCTCCGTGGGTGGGCCAGCACTCGCCCGTCGTCAACCAGTCCTCCCGCCTCGACCGAAGAGACAGCCAAGCCGGGCAGCGAGGAGAACGACAACAATGCAGAGACCCCCGCAGTGTTTGAACAGCCACTGATCGCGACCATCATGAAAAAGGTTATCGAGGAGACGCCAGTAGAGATACACTCGGGCAGCCTCAGCGTCACGGCTCGGCTGGTCGACCTGAAAGAGTGCTTTAACCTGTCGGGGGAATATAGCGATGCCAAGGAGCTCAGACTAGTATACGAGGGCCTAACAGCATTCTACAAAAGGGATTTCAGCGTCTACCTTCAATAGGGGGGAAGCTGCGCCCTCCAAGCAAGATGCGATCTGGCAATCAAGTTCAGACATCAAAAGCATCTATGCGTAGTAGATGGCAGAAGAATAGACCACTTATGATGCGTTGTTAGACGCATTTCATCGGCTCGCGCCTGGTCAAGAGAAGTAAGGTTCCCTTGCATCCTCACGTGGGCTTTGCTTGCCCTACGGGTGGCTTACTTGGCGTTCTGCGTTGAAGGCGTGCATTAATTCTGGCTCGGAGTACAGCTGCGGGCTGGAAGCGATGGAAGGGGTGTTCCGCCATGTGAGGGTTGGCGTTTCAGTCACCGATTTTGACGAGTGCAGGGCAAATCTCGCCAGAACCATGCCACGCAGCACGATCTAGGGGAGGAGCTCAAAGGGGCGTCTCCAAGGTGATTTCGAGTACTTCTTGCGGATACGGGGTCGAGCCTGAGTTCTATGCCGCCATCATTCAACCGATTCCTTATCGGAGTATTCCTTCTACAGCACTCGCTGGGTTTCGGCACCTCAGAGCAAGTCCTCTTCTACTCGGCCTCGCTCGCTATGTGTGGTGAACAGCAAGGGGGCAGACATGGTGGCGATAAGCCCTGAGTCGCGTACAGGTGTCTTCTATAGTTCGTTCTATAGCATCTGGTTATAGTTACTTCATGACTCTTTTCCCCAAAAGCGGCCGATGAATGCCAAGAGGTGCTAATTACGTGTATTATTATGGCCATGATGATTACGTGGATGGTTGGGATTGTTTATTGAGTACAGCATCTTCCCCTTGATGGCGGCTGTGTGTCACCCGGGAAAGCTGCGCATACGTCATCTCTTCAGAGCCAGCGGCTGGCCGCTCGCCTCATGAACGGGATCTCTTCGCGATGCTGCGCCGAGCAGCACCGCCACCACCACTACCAGTTGTTGCTGGAATCCTGTGCCAAAGTGGGTTGGCATGCAGCACACTCGAAGATGCAACCTCCAAACACTTCTTCCGGGTTTGCTCATTAGGTACATTACGTTACGGGCTTATCACTTTATTTAGTTAACTAAGTAGGTACTTATTTAATTCTTGAGAACCCCACTCCCTCCCCAATAAGTCTAAGTTCAATAGTCAGTAAGTTAAGTACTTCGTATTTAGGTACGCTCTCTATCGGTTCTCGGGTTTGGCACTTCACACTCGCCCATCCTGGATCTGCGCATTTCGATTTCTATTCTGGCCGGTCCGTGATCAAGGTATAGACAGAATGGCCCAGGTGGCGGAGACCGAAGAAGAGAAGGCTCATCGTGAGCGGAAGCGTGACAAGTTCGGCGCATTCCTGTATGTAATTGCGGCAACCGATCCCACTGTCCTAACAGCCAAAGCGAGCCACTGGATTTGGGGCTAACCATGATATATCATACCTATGCTGGCTGCAGCAAGTCCAGTTACGACAAGGCCGAAGAGGGCACCATCAAGGGTTTCCTCAAGGGCAAGCTCGCGCTCGAGCAGGGCCTGGGCCTGGGCCACAAGCCCAACGCCGTGCCGCCCATGGAGGCCATGGCCCACGGCCCGCACCGCAAGGTCGAGATCGGCTGGCACCCCGTCGCCGGCCTGGCCGGCAAGTGGTTCGCCGAGCAGACGGGGCTGGGCAAGATGATCACGGAGAAGATCCGCGCCTACCCGGACCCGACCCAGCACTGGGCCGTGCTGGTCGGGGACTTCTGCCACCAGCTGTGGATGGACGAGCACCTCGACGTCATCTACACCAACGAGCGCATCGACCCCCAGACCCGCGCCGACGAGTGGCACACCTTCGAGGTCGGCGAGACGCGCTTCAACGACGAGGCCCTGCGCCAGGCCGCCGAGATGGTCATCCACAACATGCGCGAGCGCCGGCCCGCCTACAACCTCATCAGCAACAACTGCCAGAACTTCGCCGTCCGCCTGCTCGACGTCATCCACGTCGGCGCCCACCGCGAGTTCGGCACCACCTTCGCCATCTACCAGCGCGCCACCGGCCGGGGCCGCATCATGGACCTCTTCGCCCAGGAGGACGACGACGACGTCGCCGCCCAGCCCGGCGCCCCGGGCCAGTCCTCGGGCGAGGCACACGCCCAGGCCGTCAACCACGCCCAGAAGGTCATGGACGACAACACCCAGCAGCTGGACACGCAGCCCGACACGCAGCCCGACGCGCAGCCCGACGCGCAGCCGGCGGGTCATGCCAGGAAACGTTCCTTCTGGCGCAGAGGGGCGAGCGGGAAGGGGGATGCGATTGCCTCATGAGCAGACATGCGGGCGTTGGGTTCTGGGCTTGTGGTCGCATGATAGGCTAGGTTCGGCTCGGCAGGCGTTTTTGGTTCGATATTTACATGATGGGACTAGGTGAGGGAGTTTTTGGGGTGTGGTTGATACCCACCGTCGGCTTGGGTTCGGAGGGGATGAGATCGCATGGTACGGACGGATTTCATATTCTGCTGCTGGCAGATTTGCTTCATCATGCAATGTCCATATGCTCTAACATAAAGCCTCTCAAGAGTCCCTATGTCAGATTGATGACAATTATTTTTTATTCACTGCGAGTATACTGAGTATCCATCTAGAACAGGTCATCGATGCTCTTATCCGCATCCTTCTTGATCAAGTCGACCATTCCCTACAACGTCAGCGTGTTAGCGGCGTCGCTACATGTAGCCAGGAGGAGGGGAGGAGAAAGAAAAGGCTGCTTCACCTCAGGCATTATTGGCTTTCCGTCTTCACCCTTGACGTAGCGGAAAGGCATCTCCGTGCTCTCTTTATCACCGAACTTGAGCTCGGGGTGGTCGAGGTAAGGAATCATGTTCAAAGTGACTGGTATCCCCCTCCATTAGTCACCATAGCAGCGAGAGAGATTTCTCGTTGGCCAGAGGAACAATAACTCAACGATATGAAAGTGAAAAACCTGGACGGTGTTAGGGTTTACATACACTGCTCTTCGACGACCATCCGTGTCACTCGGACCGCGGTATCGGTCGTCATCTGAACGGGTCCCAGCCGACGGCCCGTGAATCCTTTCTTGCGGAGTTCCGAGGTGCGATCTAAATGCAACAGACAGACCATCGTGTCAGTGGACATCACTGCTTGCATACAGGTCATCGATCAAGACCGTAGGGCCAGAGCATACCGCGTGGCGGGTCATCTCCTGTATCGCGGGTTAGCACCTTGTCCACATATTACGATTTCTACTTTCCTCCGTAGAGTACTCTCCACACCCTCCCTATCCCTAGTCCTGACCATGTCCACAGTTATTTTACAAAAGCAACGATCACAGGCTACCTTCTACCCACGCAGTGCAAGAAGGTGATGAAAGGGGACAGAGGGGAAGAAGAGGAAGAAAGCAAGAAGGCACAACCAAGCAAGTCGTGTTTCTCAATGGTTTCTTTTAAATAAAAGAAAAGGAGAAAAAAAGGCTAACTCACCCAAGATGCCCCCGAAGAGAAACACGTCGAAATCCCGTTTATCGTCCGGGTTCAAATCCTTGTCGGCGGCAGGGTCCAAGAGGCAGACCCGCTCCTTGCCCTGGCCGGCAGGATACAGTTCCTCGACGCCGCGGGTCTCGGCGCGGAAGGCCGACTCCTGCTCGAGCCCCTCGGGGACCTTGAAACCCTCCGGCAGCGACGAGAGCATGAAGACGCCGTTGCAACTGGCCGTCTCGCGCGCGATGGCGCGGTACTCGAGGGCCGACCAGGGGCCGAGCTCCGGGTCGAGGTGCTCGACTATGTAGGTTTTTTTGCTCAGGCATTTTCTCTCTTTCGTTTTTGGGGTTTCCTTTGAGAGAAAATCAAATAGACCAAAGAATCTTCGAGCTCCTCGAGGCTAGACAGTGAGTAATCTGGGTATTTTCAAGTCAAGGCGGACTGTTGGCAAGAGGTGAGTTCAATATGGGGGGGTATTTGAGTATAAGAAAAAGCTCGGGCGGAGTGGGGATGACGTCGCTGAAATACATGCACTATACCTGAAATATACATACAAAATGAAAGTACCACGAGAGGGCCTCGAAGTTCAGCATGAACAATTGATAGGACGTAACCATTCAATTGTTTTTGGGCTTTAGTGCAGAAGCGCCCTATAGATCTTTAGGGGCGGCCACGACTGATGAGCTATGTCGGATTTTCAATTTGGGAGAATCAAATCTCGGTCGTGAGCAACTGGAAAGCGACCTGTTTTCCTATATTACAATGTCTTCCCATCAAAATGATCCGGGAGCACAATCCGCACCCCACGTGCCTGGAAATAGTAGTACATCCTGTTTCCCGCCCGAGCGCCGCAAAGTGCTGCATCGTATCGCATGCGTTGATGCCAGTAGCAATCAGTTCGTCACCTGTGTCGCCTATGGCATCGACTTACGAACCCTAGGCGGGTTCGACCCTAGATCTTTACTCTTGCGCTTCTTTGTGGGTCGACTCGAGCCGCCTTTCGGGCGGTAGCCTGGATCGTCATCCCTCTTCCGCTTGCCTCTTATGCTGCCCATGGCCTGGGCATCATATCCAGCCTCCTCTTCCCAGTCCATGCCCTCCGCAGGATCCTTACGACTGGCGGTGGACTGGCGCTTGTTGCTCTTGGCAATACTCTTACGCTTGCTGCCACCGTCCATCTTCTCGCCATGGTCGTGGTCCTTCTCCTTGACCTTGTCCTTGTCCTTTTCCTTCTCTAGATCTTGCAGGAACGTTTTCGGTGCATGCCGCCGGAGCCAGTTGTAGACGCTGGTGGGATTGCGCAGGGCGAAGTTGGCCGCTGCTCCGCTGTGACTTGGAATGCTAGAAGCAGGTGGGGGGGATGGCAGGCTTGGCCTTGAGACCGATGCGTGCATCGAGTTCAGCAATGTAGCTGTCGACATGCTCGGCCTTGAGGAACGAGGTCGGGTAGAGTTCGGGATCTTTGGGCTCAATCTCTTCCAGGATCTCGGGGAAATGGTCTACCGTGGCGGCGAAAGAGGTATGCGGAACCTCTTCAATCAATCGCCTCAGAGACTTGGTGGGCTTTTGGGCTGCGACCTCCTCGTCCTCGGTGTCGTCGTCCTCTTCGTCCACGTTCAAGTCTATGCGGCGCTCTGGGGGGATTTGAGGCGACTCGTTGATGCTGATCAGCATGTCCATCAGACGGCTATGGGCGGTCAATCAGTAAGGTGCTCAAAGTAAAGACGACGAGGTTGACGATGCTCACTCATTCTCGATGGCCAGGCGCTTGGCCGTGTGTAGAGCCTTTTGCTCCAACTGATGCAGCTCCTCGCTCTGCTGCATGCGGTTATCGAACTGCAGGCGCATCTTTCTGTACTTCTTCTTCCACGACTTGTAGGACGGTTTCGCGTCGGCTCTGTCGGCATCATCATGGCTGCGATCCCGAAAGCCAGGCTCGGCCTTGATGCTGGTATCGTCCATGCCGAAGGGCGACGAGACGGGAATTACGTGGTGGTTGTAGCGATGATGGCGGCAGGTAGAAGTGGTGGTGAGTAGCGTAGCGAATTGAATTGGAGTTGGTCAAGGCGTATGGTTACTTCAGGTATTATTGATGGCTTGTTGGAAAGTTGGAAGTTTAAAACGTGAGCATAAAACGAAATGAAATGGAATAGATAAACACGGTTTACACTGTAAATAGCTGACGTGAAGAAAAGAAATAAGATCAGGGATCGAAATCAGACAGTCATGACTTTTTGCGAGCCTTTCCTTTCGTTCCCGGATGCAGGCCAGGATTGAAGGAGAATGAATGGTGAGTTGTCCATCATTTCCAATGTTCCATCTACTAACCTACTTCCTAACCTTACTTACTTCTCACTAGATACATGCCCATGCCCATGCCGCGTAGCTGCTCCCAATTCTGGGGGGAAGCGTGTCGCGTTCTTCCGTCTTCTGTTCCGTCCAAGTTCCAAGGGCTCCAAGTTCTGCCGACGCCGATGCTGACCATTAACTACCTACCTTACTCTAATATACTTACTTGGATTAGGTTAGCTTAGGCAGTTAACCTCACTTTATGTAAATGAGTTACCTTAGATACTAAGTACTTACCTATGTAGGTTAAGTACTTAGGTACTTACTCATAGTCAAGTAGTACCCTGAAATCCCATCAACCCCACCATCCACCTCTGGCAGCGACGAGAGAGAGCGCTGGCTCAATCTACTAATAACCTTCCTTCCCAGCCACACCGACAGCAGAGGTTGCCAGCAAATTGACAAACAACTACTGCATGTTCCGCACCTCCCTCAGAATGGCCGAATCAGCATCCAAGCGTCTCAAGACCTCCGGCTCCTCGGGCCTCACCATCGGCACCCACAACGGCCACTTCCACGCCGACGAGGCACTGGCCGTGTACATGCTGCGCCAGGTGCCCGCGTACCGGGACGCCTCGCTGGTGCGCACGCGGGACCCGGCCGTGCTGGAGACGTGTCATACCGTCGTCGATGTGGGCGGCGAGTACGACCCTGCCAAGCACCGCTACGACCACCACCAGCGCACCTTCGCCACCACCTTCCCCGGCCGCCCGACCAAGCTGAGCAGCGCCGGCCTCGTGTACCTGCACTTCGGCCGCGCGCTGGTGGCCCAGCAGCTCCAGGCCCAGCAGCTCGCCGAGGACAGCGCCGAGGTCACGCTCCTGTGGACCAAGGTCTACGCGTCCTTCGTCGAGGCCCTCGACGCCCACGACAACGGCATCTCGGCCTACGACGCCGCCCCGCTCGCCGCCGCCGGGCTCGAGAAGCGCTTCAGCGACGGCGCCTTCAACCTGGGCGCCATGGTCGGCCGCCTGAACCCCAACTGGAACGACCCCGCCCCCGCCGACCCCGCCGAGGCCCAGGCCGCCGAGGACGCCCGCTTCGTCGAGGCGAGCGAGCGCATCGGCACCGAGTTCTCGCGCGAGCTCGAGTACTACGCCAAGGCCTGGCTGCCCGCGCGCGAGATCGTGCGGGCCGCCTACAGCAAGCGCCTCGAGTACGACCCGGAAGGCCGCATCATGGTGCTCGAGGGCCAGAGCGTCCCGTGGAAAGATCACCTGTACACATTGGAGGAGGCCGAGGGCAACACCGACAAGAAGGTGCTGTATGTTCTGTATGCGGAGAAGCCGGCGCCCGACGCCAAGTGGAGGATACAGTGCGTACCCGTCACCAAAGATTCGTTCCAGAGCAGAAAGCCACTGCCAGAGCCCTGGAGGGGTGCAAGGGACGAGGCTCTGGACGCCATCACAGGTATTCCGGGTGGTGTGTTCATTCACGCCTCTGGCTTCATTGGAGGAAACAAGACGTTCGACGGTGCTAAGGCTATGGCTGCCAAGGCCCTGACTCTGTGATGCTGGGCACCAGGGAGCCTTCTCCTAGATATCGGGGAAAGGTTTGGGATATGGCACTCACTACAGACAAAAAAGGTGATTGCACTCTAGTCATGAATTACGGCATAGACAAAAAAGATGTCAATAGAGACGATAGTAGCCACTGTTACGCTGCGCACCATCTTTCCATGATCAAGCACTTTGCCACGTATCGATGGCGATGGCATCTTTGCTTATTTGCGAGACGTAAGCGGTGTAGCTGCATATTGCCTGGTTTATCGGTAGCATTTGTAGCACTAGTAACATGTACAACGAAGGCAAATGGAACTCGATAACTGTCTGGTGCGCAACAGGATATCGAAACCGGCATGACCGCACTCAGCGTCAGCGGCGGCAACGACTGAACACAAATCGGGTTTGTAACCCCCGTAATCTCGTGCGTTGATATCAGAGCAAGGAAACAAAAAGCATCGACCCAAAAACGCCATGAAACTTGTTCCCTCGTAGCCTTCGTGAAACGGAACAAAACAGCTTTCCCCTCACCACCAAGATACCTGTGCGGATCGTCCGTGACCCAGGAGAAATAAAATCCTTCCTTGGGTCACTGTACACCATTCCTACAAGAGTAGCAATTTAACTCCACCAGAAGCGAGCGTTGTGGCCGGGGGCCGTTTTGGGCGTGGTAGGAGAATATCTTCCGTAGGGCAGATAGATAGATGTCCAGGAGTCTAGCGTAGACCACCCATCTCACTCCCTCTCGAAAGTACGCCGGCCTTTGAGCGCTATTTGATTTAATTTGCCGAGATCTTGTGTGCCTGTCTTCCAACGCGGCGCGCGAAGTCCAAGTTTTTGGGTGGGCACTGCCTCCTCTCGGTCCTTTTTTTCTTCTTCCTCTCTTCTTTTGGTCGAGAAAAAGGCCAGAGAGCTGTCTGTTTCTATCTCCGGATCGGGATAGCTTGGGACTCGGCACCGTTCTCCGCTGTGGTAGCAGGAGCCGCCGCGGCGGCCGCGTTTTCCTTCTCCTCGGCGTCGTCGGCGCTCGTCTCACGGTTTAGAAAGCTGCTCTCTTTGACGGGAGAGGAGCTGTTGCCGGGGTGGCCCGGCATACCTATGCCG
This sequence comes from Apiospora pterosperma, assembly GCA_019976485.1. Lineage (NCBI taxonomy): Eukaryota > Fungi > Ascomycota > Sordariomycetes > Amphisphaeriales > Apiosporaceae > Apiospora > Apiospora pterosperma. Next base: position 2,930,969 of record JAFBMP010000005.1, read on the forward strand.
ACGCCGCCAGGCGACGTGCCGGAGATGCTGCCGTGGTGCTGGGCGTTGCCGTTGGGGGAGCTGAGATGGGGGATGTTCTCAGGGACGGGGTGCTGGGAGCCCACGGAGCCCGTGTCGACGCTGTCACCCTTGCCGGCCTTGGACATGGCATAGTCACCCGAGTCGAAGTACTTGCGGTCCTTGAGGTGCTTGGCGAAGTGATCCGACTTGGAGGGCAGCTTGCCGTAGAGTCGGAAGAGGCGTTGCTCGTCGGGCGAGAGTGACTGCGTTAGGGCGTTCATCATGTCAGTCAAAGGATCTCGCATGGTGCAGCAGTAAGGTATGCAAGGTGGAATTCGGTCCTGCTTCGCCGACTCAAACTTGTTTGTCCTGCTGTGCTGGTCGTCGGGCGCGGGTTGACATTGGTATCAGGCGGAGGGGGTGGGTGGGGTGGGCTGATGGCACGCAGCGGGTGAAACGAGGAATTGGGAGGGCTCACCTTGATGTCAATCTTGTTCTTCTGGTGAGGGTTCATATTGACGGATTCGGGGTCGCAATCAGAGAGAGAGTAGAGTGTAGGAGAGCGGATTATTTGTCTGGCGTTGGTGTTGTTGTTGTGCCCAGTTTGGTAACAAGTTTACTGTAGAATTGCTTTGCTGGGTTTCGAAGGTTTTTGGGTTCGTCGTTTGAAGTTCCTAGGCTCCGACGGGGGGAGGGTTTGTTTGGAGAATGGAAGCGGGGGATAAAATAACCTAGGGACAGCTCCTGTACCGCTTGCACTACACAGAAGCACTACAATGCAAGTCAAGGTGGTGGGGGATCGGATGGGATGGGAGATGCTGGATTAGCCGTGGATTTTGGGGGGTCCAATCAAGGGGGAGGGGAAGGGGGTTGTTGTTTACAAGCTACAGCACTGGCTAAGTAAGTTAAGAAGTACATACAGTACACAGTACACACGTAAGTAAGTAATAAGACAGACAGAGCTTCAATTTCTTTCGTCTGAATTCAGGAGGACCAAATAAGAAAAAGCTTGATACATAGAGATGGTGGCTTCTCATGCATAGCAACCGATGTCCCATTTTATCAGAGTCACAATGCCTAATGCCCAATGCCCAATGCCTGGAAACTCTCAGGGTTCAAGTTGGAATCACATTGTTTATCATGCGTCTGGTGGAGCGGACCCCTATTGTAAAGATGGTTCTCTTTGTTGTCATGCTGCTGCTGCTGCTTGGACAAAGCTTGGGGAACTTGGAGGATTCACAGTCGAGAAGACCACTCACCACCACCACCACTTGGCCCACGCAATCCATACCCACGCAGGTCGTCCATTCGACATGCTCCTTGGCTCCTTGTGAAACCTATTATATCATAACCGTTGAGAAACACTATCCAGAATCTCGATATCTACCTGGCTAGCTACCGCTTCCAAGCTGATCGCCAAGGATCACCAGAGCTATTGCGACCCGACTGGTGGCTGGAGGGGGAAGAGATGCATCCGGCCTGCAAGCAGCAGGCAGTTCTGCAAGCAGCAAGCTCCTGACCCTGTCGATCCTAGCTTCTTCTGCCCTTTGAACCGGCTCCTGTCTGATTTGTGTGCTTCCCCCGAAAGCCCATCAAAAAGGAACTTGATGGAACCAAAGAAAGAGAAAGAAAAGAAAAGTTAACACTCAGCACATCGACAAGGATCGTGACGTAGGGCTACGCAATGTCCAACTCACGAACCTTAGGCAGTACCTCTTTTTCATAATGTCTTGGCACCCACTAAGTCTAGATCGTCGGGGGTTGCTCCTGTCTGGGGAAGGGTTGGTTCACTGCCGGCTCCCCGACCTACAGACGTTGCCCTGCTCCCATCCAGTGGTGGGTGGGACTCCAAACAAAGACACGCGACTGACTAGGTTACAGTGCTCTCCATCTAAGTAGTTATCTACTGACACGGCACAAGTAGACAATATAGAGTTCGCTAGATTAGCGCACTCGAGACATATAGGGGGTGGGCTCGACATCTCCATTGGCAGTACTCCGTCAACCTCCAATTCCTGGACTATCTACTTACCCATCATGTATCTATCACCCGACAGCAATACAACTGCAGTGAAGCAAAGGCAGCCCGTGTAGCCCGTCCTATTAGCACCTTCCACGGCAGTAAGCAGTTGTGGTGCGGGACCTCGTCCGCTTTGGAGGTAGAGAGGCGAGACAAAGCTCAGCCCCCATCTGCGGCCCGGCTTTCGGACATGTGCGTGTTCATTACAGCGTACATAAGAAGTAGCCAGCTAGCAATTATTTGCAGTCTCTACCTAACTAGCTTCATTCAAAGACCATTTTATATCCCCTCATTTACACGACGGAAGCCTAGGACTCTCAATATTGTCTCCGCTATCGCTTATGCATTGGCTTCAGTTCTCTGTCCAAAAAGTAAAACCACGAACTTCAGCGGCGTCTGGAGCACCTTCGCACTCGCAGGACTGGGTACCTGTTCCTCTCCACTCAAGCAGCTGCAATCGCCAATTTTTCGCGCTGGATGGAGCAGAGATAGTTAGTCAAAGCGCCCGACATATTATATAATGGACGTCTTTTTGGCCTATCTTACCCCGAGGAAGAAGCTGAGAATGAAGCTCAGAGCAGCGGCAGCAAGATAGAAGATCCACACGTTCCGCATGCTGTCGGTGATGGCGTCGATGACCCGGGCCCCGGCTTCCGCGGACAGGCTCCGGAAGGCGGGGCTGCTCGTGCCCGCAATCAGGTCGGCCACGAAGGACGAGGGGGTATCCGCCGGGAGCACCCCGTGGATGGCCCGCATCGCGGTGTTGAAGAAGATGTTCCCGGAAACGGCCAGGAAGACGACGGAGCCGAGAACCTGGGCTACATGGGTGCGCGTGCGCGTGTCAGCTGCTGCTGCTATCCTTGACCTTCCCTCCTCGTCTCTCTGGGGTACGACTCACCAATCGCTTGGAAACCGACCGCGTTCGCGACATCCTCGGCCGGGGTGAGCGTCTGGGTGACGGCAAACCCCGCGACGACGTATAGCCCCGAACCCAGTCCCACCAGGATCGTATAACCGTAGACATTGGGGATGGGAGTGTCGGCGTGGACGGTGACTTAGTGCATTGTTGTCCGGTTAGGTATGTAGCACATGATACGAGGGGAGTTGAGGGGGGCTTACTCATCAAAGCACAACCGATTGTAGTGAGCGCGGCCCCGGTGACATACCACGGCATGTAGTAACCCGTCTTGGGCAGAAGCGCACCACTCAAGATGGCGCCGAACACCATGAGAAAGACATACGGAAGCAGGCGGATACCCGCACCCATGACTCCGTCGCCCTGGTTGTGAGAGAGAAGACCTTCGTCAGCCATAGCGCAACCGTGGAGCGTGAGCAGGGGGCAGGGGACTTACCCGCGCAAAGGCAAAGAACAGCGGTATGTAGTAGACAGCGGCCAGCATGACACCAGAGATGAGGAACATCTGGACGCCCAGGTTGAGAAGCACCGGGTTCCGGAAGAAGTGGGCTGGGACCAGCCTGTTCTCCTTGGTCACGAATGGCGGCTTCATGGTGACGACGATCATGGCTATGAGGAGGACCCCCGACATGACCCACAGGGCGATGGCAGAGCCCGAGTCCCACGTGTACTCGGAACCGCTAAAGGCGATGGCCATGATGAGACAAGTGGCGCCAGCGATGAAGATCAGGTTTCCCAGCCAGTCGATCATCCCGAGCTTTTGGGAGAACGTCTTGCCGGACTGCAGGTCGACCCGCGGCAGCAAGAACAAGTACGACGGCGCAAACACGGCTCCTATCACCAAGTTGATATAGAATCCCTATTCCATGCCCGCGTTAGTCTGCCGCGCGTGCATGCTTTCTGGGAGGGAGGGATCAGCGCATCTCTACTCACCCATCTCCACGTTGCACTGCTGGTAGCAAAAACCTCCGCCGACCTGTGTTTCCCGTTTGCGTCAGCCTCCAGATACGCCTACGGCCTAGACGGTAGACCAGCGAATACATACAACGGGGCCGAGCACGCTCCCCAGGCCCCACAGGACGGCGATGCCGGCCGTGTACATGGGCCGCTCGCTCAGCGAGGTCAGGGCGGCGATGTAGCTGAGCCCGCCCGATTACATGCCGCAGCCGCCGACGCCGGCGACGACGCGGCCGATGATGAGGGCCTGCATGGTGGGCGCGGCGCCGCAGATGGCGCTGCCGACCTCGAAGAGCACGATGTTGCTGATGAAGATGGTCTTGATGTCGAAGACGCCGTAGGCCTTGCCCCAGCCGAGGATGGCGGTGCTGCCCAGCGCGAAGGCGACGCCGATCCAGGCGAGGAGCTGGACCTCGCCCAGGGACTCGAGGATCGAGGGCTGGATCGCGGCGACCTGTGGGGTTGGGGGGACTTTCGCATTAGCGCGACGCAGGTCTCGCCGGGCGGGCAGGGAAAGACTGGCTGGCCCCGAGACTTACAATGGTGTTGTCGAGGGCGAAGAGAAATGTCACCGACAGGATGGAGATGTATCCTATTGCCCACTAATGCAGTCAGTCAGACGGATGGACCGCTTTAGCAGTGGAACCAATCAAGACTCGCTTTGTGCTTACCTTCCAGCCGTGGATGGGGCGAGGTGATGCCTCAGAAGGCGCGACAGGAGTGTCGGAATCAGACCCGATCGGGTTCGCGGGCGCCGCCACATCTTCGTGACCACCTAGGCCGTGAGGCTTCTCTTCCCAACGTTGCATGATTGAAGGAACGGTGTCAGGTCTAAATCCCCGTTTTCAAAGAGGTGAATACAATCCAAGGAAGGGGGATGGGGGTTTACTGCAAGAGCAGGGTGCGAGACGCGCAACTTAGAAGAAGTGAGACGAGTTTTGTGAGGGATAAACGCTCATGGTGTTCAATCGATTGCTAGCGAGCTAACTACTAGAATAGAAATGAAAAGGATGCGAGGAACCGTTCAGATCATGGTATGAGTTGGACAACACGCACCGCGGACATTGAGCGGCCGCTCAAGTCCCGTTCGTGGCCGCTCAAATTCCGTTCTCACTCAGGTAGCAACAACTCTTTGCTTTTAGCTACCTAACCAATAGCAAGAACCGGAATCTAGCTTTCCCGATGCCCTGATCGCATCTTCTGTTTTTGATAGGCGTCTCGAGCTGCCTAAAGCTCGTCTCCTAGCTTCGAAGGATCCGACCGATTTCAACCACCGACCTGCCGAGCCAGGGTCTTTGAACCCCTGAGCTATCTCGAAAGGATCCGATCAGCCGTAGGATCGCAGGCAGGCTGACATCCAGCCAAGGCATGTGCAACCCGCAAGCTAGCCTCGAAGGATCCCATACACCTCGGGAGCCGTCCGAAACTAACTCGTCTACGCGGGTTGCCACATTAAGTAAGCGCGACAAGATGCGTGTCTATCCCCTGCATGAGCAGAAAAGAGGATCAGTTGAGAACTGAATCAGGTGCTCGGTGGGGGCAGTTCGTTGACCAGCTTCTGCCAAGGACCATCTGGCCCATCTGCCTCTTCTAGTGTTCCGTGTAGCATCCGGATCATGCTCCCATGGAGCTCCTGCTGCTCCGAGTAGGCCTGCCTGCTGAACGCTCGTATTGCCATCGTCAGAGGCCACGAGACGAAAGCACTGCTCAAGGAAAGATTGTTGCACTGTGAGGTTTGTGACTCTCCGTCAGGTCCGGGTTTCTCATAATATCATGGCAAAGAGCTTCACGTAAAATTGGAGAATAGACGAGAAAGGAACTAGACAGAACATACCAAGGACCGTTGGCTGCCCCAGGTCGACCGTATGGTCGATGCCACCTTCAACGCGCTCGCCACACTTTGCTTTGCGCTCTCGGTGCTGATGAGCCGCGACAGGCCTTGCTGCTCGCCCTGGTCAATGGCGGCCTCGTAAAGGCGGATCTCGGCTCCACAAAAGGTCAGATAGGCATTAAAGGCGAGGTTGTCGGTGTAGACGGCGCGCATCGAGAACAGCGGCCGTAGAAGCCGCTCACACGTATCCATCATGCTGACCAGCTTGTAATGCCGGTCCCAGAAGCCCGGGGGCAGTGCAGTCGCATCGGAAACGCCGGATACGTGCTGGAGCACCCGGCGGAGGAGCGACAGGACAATGACGGCGCCGCAGAAGGACGAGATTTGGTGGCTGCTCCCGACGGCCGTCACCTCGGTTACATAGGGCATTTGAGAGGGATCGAAGCTGGCGTCCATATCCCCTGCCGATGGGAGGAAAACAAACAGCTGTTTTTTTTCTTCTCCAGTGGTTAGAAGGGCCATTCTTCTCCTATTTCATCATTTGGACAGGGGATGGAAAGAAAAACAGCGTCCACTCACTTTCGTATCCTCCAGAGGCCCTGCACGATCTGTCGTCACACAACAGAAGCCCTGCAGAATGTAGAGGGCCCAGAAAGATCGTCGTCTCTCCTCTAGCTCCAACATATCCGTTGTGCTTGGGAGACCGAGACACGGCAGTCGGGGCTCATTCGTCTCTGTCGGCGTTCCTATCTGGTCCATCTGGCTTAGCCGCATAATCTTGGTTACGCCAGTGGCGCGGCCGAAGGTGAGCCATGCTCTTGCGCAGTATCCCTTGTTGAGTTCGTAGCGGGTCAGGAGCAGGAGAGCCTGTAGGAAGCGGATGGTCTGAAATGAGCTCGACTCGTCTCCCGTCTCGCACAGATCAGCAAAGTGCCGAGCCTGCGCGTAGCATGCCTTCTCGAGATGGCCGTGGGTTTCCGAGATAGAAGCGCCAAGCAACTCCATGGCACAGCTCACGGCTCGCAGTGCTGTGTCGTTGGGGCGATTCAGGAGCTCCTCGTCGAAGCGGCTCTTGGCTATAATGGGCATGACAGGGGCAAAGTCGGTGAAAAATATCTGGTGAAGGATGTTGAAGGCATCGGGGGGTACTGTCAGCTGTCCCGTTTGTCCCGTTGCCGAAGGTGTCGCCTCGTCGACGGTGAAAGGTGGCGTTTGAGTCTGCATCCAGTCTGGGAACGAGGGAAATTCTCCGTCTGCGTCCACTCCGTGGGGCTGAAGATTGGGCAACTCTTCCATTCCGACCACGTGGAAGGGCTCCAAGTTGAAATGTGCTTCTGTACATACGCGCGGACCTCTCGGCGTTTGTCCAGGCCGAGACTGGGTGCCACGTTCTGACAGTCAGCTTACCGCTACCTATTCTTCACCCGTGTACCATACACCAGCAGGAATCAAGCTCTCGACCAGGGAACTGGGTGGAATGGATTACGGAAACAGGGCCAAGCCTGGAGATGCCACGCCCCCACGCCCCTACCCCCGCTCCCGCTCCCGCTCCCAATGTCACCTGAACATCACACCTAAGTATGAGGTGGTGTAGGACCAGAAGCTGCTCTACCCGGACTACAGTACGTGTATGCATATAATGCGGGTCCCCGATCCGACAGGATTCTAAACCCCGTCTGAACTGTTCGACGCTGCAAGATGCAGTAGCAGGTAGCAGAATAAAGGTTGTATTGTGCTCACCCTTTTCTCCTCTACGTAGTACATAGAGGGGGTTTTCTCGTACTATATATAGACAAATGAAAAGTATGTGGAGGCCCATAATAAGCTAACTTGGCGTATTTAGATATTACGTAAGGCAGAAGATCGCGGCAGAAATCAAGGGTCCAATACAGATACGCGGCCATCTACTACCTAGTGCTTATGTTCACGCGTTATCTATCCCCCAATAAACACGAGTATGTCTGCATCAAAAGGATTGCCCCGCCAAGAACTCGTTTACAAGACCCCTATAGTCTCGAGGCTTGTACCGCACAAACATCTCCGAGAATGGATCCGACTTCCGCGCCGGTCTGATGCCCAAGTCCTTCGCGAGCGTGTCAATGTACTAATCATTTGTGACAAAGTGTTAACGACGGACTGCCAAGCTGAATTGGGGCATGCTATCCAGTGACGGTGACGAGAAAGTCAGCACCACTCACCGATAGAAAATCCAAAATGCAGTACGAGTTCTTCGCCCCCATCTCCAGATACCGCTTGCGCTCCCAGGCGTTGAACTCGGCCACCTGCGTCTCCATGACCGCCTCGCTGGGAAGCTGCAGCTTGCCGAGCATGTAGGCGCTGGCCCACAAGGCAGCCAGCTCATTGGTCGTAGGCGTGAAGATGGAATGGATCTGCCCCAAAAAGCAAATGGAACGATCGTTCTGGGCCGCGAGCTTGAGGGGCACGATCGCCCTGTAGTGCCGTGTCGGGCACTGCGTGTGGACCTTCAGCTCCTGGCTGTCGCTGTCTAATTGAGATGGAGCGCCCTTTGACTCTGGCGCTCCAATATCGTTGAGCACGGGCAGCAATCTGTCGACCTTGTTTTCGGCTGCCGCGTCCAGCTCGGCCCACTTGGCTGCGTCCGCCTGACCGTACGACAGGCCCAGCTCTTCGCGGAGGTCTGCTCCGAACGGCCCGTGGGGCTTAGAAAACCCTGTGCAGGTTATGACCATGTCGCTCTACAGAGAGGTGCCGTTCTTGAGGTTGACCACATCCGTGTGGCTCAACGACTCCACTTCGGCTCGATGCACGGTCAGGTCACCGCTGTGGAGGGTCTTCCAGAAGTCGGGCGCCGAGGCTGTACCAAGGCCTGCTCGGACCCAAAACGTCCTGACACCATGAAACATCAGCTGACCGGAGGAGGAGCATACGTCAGATCATGCTTACCCGTAGCCCTGTGGTGTCGGCCTCAGCTTCCGGAAGTTCTCGTCGATCTGATAACCCGCTTCCTGATCGGAGATGTACGTCAGGAAACGCCAGAAGCACCGTGCCGCCAGGCGGCCAGGCCGCGTCCGATGAATCGCGTTGTACCAGAACCCAGATGTGTTCATAATGCTTGCGCTCATGATGGCAACGGCCCTGGTGGACACTACGTCCACCATGTTCCAGATGCCGAAGAGCGTTGGCGGGACCATGGCAATAGTCCCGGCGCCGTCCTCTCGGATCACCCAGTCGACGGTTTTCTTCTCCTTCAAAAGCATATAGACAGTATCAAAGGCCGATTTTGCACCCCCGACAACTGTCACACGTTTGGAGCTGGCGATCTGCTCGAGCTGTGTGCCTGTGTGGGCCGAGTGTATCACTGGGCTCGTGAATGTGCTCGATTCCCACTGGGGCGTGATCGGGTGCGAGGCAGTCCCAATATCCCAGATCAGCTTCTCACATTCGAGCGTCTGGCCGCCAGCAAGGTGGAATATCCAACGCCCCGACGTGGCCCGTTCAACAGAAACGACCGTTGTTTCCAGCTGGATCAGCGAGAGGAGATTAAAATCTCGGGCGAAGTTGTTGAGGTATTCGTGGATGATGTAGCCTAATTATCTTGTCCATTAGCTCCTTTCAACCAAAGGGGGAGGTAAAATATATCGAAATGTACTGCACCAGGTATGTATCCATCCTCGCTGGTGCCCTTTTTGGGCATCTCATAGAAGCTGTATTCGAACAATGGATGGCTCACTTGCGCGTAGAGGTCCGGATAAAGCCTCTCTTTGCACCAAACGCCGCCGATAGATTGGCCATCGTCAACTATGAGTAGGTCTGTCTCCGGAGCGAGCTCGAGATAAGTCTTGGCCGCGATAAGCCCAGTCCACCCTGTCATGTCCGTGAGTTAATGAGATAGTCGCCGCTCCACACTTGGAGTACTCACCAGCGCCTACCACTACCACATCACGACGCGCTGCCTTGGACGTAGACATTGGATTCATTTGAAAATAGTGGATAGTCTGTGCCTTGATTCGCCGAGAACGATAAAGACATGGGAATCAGCCTATTCGACCTACTATATCAAAATATGTATGTCCGCCAGATTTGGCCTAAAATCTTTCACTGTACAATTACTGCTAACTGGCCGCCACGCGGAATCTCAACGGCCGCGCGAATACCGTGAGATTCTAGAACAAGACTCCGTATAACGTGTTTTCCGTTCGGCATCCATTGACCGCGCTTACTGTGACAGGTTGCGCCGCCGTCATCTCGCACGGGATGACCCGCACGTGTGAGAATCCTTCGGGGTTCAGGGATAGGAATCATCTCGGGGCGCAGATCGCTATCCGCCCTGCCGCTGCGCAGTATCAGGGTCCCGCCCAGCACGTAGCAGCTCCTGTTAGAGAGCATTAAATGTGAATAGCCCCGAGAGGTGGTTCGATGGAGATTCAGAAGTCATACGATAAGCACCACAGACATCCCGTACATTGGACCAAGTTCAGAGGATCAACTACAGAATCGCCAATATGCCCTTCATACGCGATAGCCCATCCTCGGGCGATAGCTCTACTGAGTCCAACTATGGCTTCCCCTCATCCCAGGCGATTGTTGATGACGAGACTTATGCGGCGAAACTCCTGCCTACCTCGACTGAGAAGCCACTGAGCGAGCAGCTTGAGCCTATCGCAGTGGTGGGCATGGGTATGTGTCAAGAGCGAAACATCTTTTACCACACCATCTTTTCATTGCTAACAAGAGATTTCTTGCAGGATGCCGCCTTCCTGGTGAAGTCAAGTCCGCCTCTGGCTTCTGGAAGCTCATGATGGACAAGAAGAGTGGCCAGACCCCGAAGGTGCCCAAGAGCAGGTTCAACATCGACGCTCACTTCCATGCCAACAACGACCGCCCTGGCAGTTTCAACGTCCTCGGGGGCTACTTTTTGGCCGATGAGACTCTGCAAGAGTTTGATCCCTCCTTTTTCGGAATCACACCCATCGAGGCCATGTGGATGGACCCGCAGCAGCGCAAGCTGCTAGAGGTTGTCTACGAGGCGTTCGAGTCCGCCGGCGTCACCCTCGACACGATTGCCGGGTCCAAGACTGCCGTCTTCGCCGCAAGCTTTACGGCAGACTTCCAGCAGATGTGTTTCAAAGAGCCCTCTTTCCGTCACTCGTTTGCGGCGACCGGTGTCGACCCCGGTATCTTGAGCAACCGGATTAGTCACGTTTTTAACTTGCGGGGACCCTCGATAGTCGTCAACACGGCTTGCTCCTCGAGTGTCTATGCTGTGCATAATGCATGCAACGCGCTGAGGAATAAGGAATGTGCGGCTGCAGTTGTAGGAGGCGTTAACCTGGTCCTGACTGTGGACCAGCATATGAACACGGCGAAGCTGGGTGTGCTTTCTCCCAACTCGGCCTGTTCTACCTTCGACGCGGCCGCCGACGGCTATGGCCGCGCAGAGGGTGTCGGCGCGGTCTATCTCAAGAGACTCAGCGAGGCTATCAGAGATGGAGATCCTATCCGGGCTGTCATCCGCTCCAGCGCGACGAACAACAATGGAAGGGTCCCAGCTGTTGGTATTACGCACCCCAACCGTGACGGCCAGCTTCAATCAGGCCGTGCAGACCATCATGACAAGTTCCGAGTTTGCCAAGGTGGACATGCTGATCGAGATTGGCCCCCATAGCGCAATGGGGGGTCCCATACGGCAGATCAAGTCAGCTCTCGGTCATGCCAAGATGGAATACTTGCCTACCTTGGTCCGAGGGGAAGACTCGGCTGTGCGCATGCTTATGCTGGCGGGCGAGCTGTTCTTGAGAAACTACGGGCTTGATATCGACCGTGTGACTTCGGTCGAAGCTCTTGACTCGGGCAGGGCAGGCAAGGTGGTTTGCAAGCGCGGGGACCTCATCGTCGATCTGCCCCCATACCAGTGGAGCCGCAAATCCTACTGGGCCGAAAACCGACCCAGCATCGAACACCGCGCCCCCAGGTATGCGCGTCACGATCTCCTCGGGGCGTTGGTCCCGGGGGTTTCCCCCTTGGAGCCCTCGTGGCGTAATTTCCTGCGTATCCGAGATGTCCCCTGGCTCAAGGACCATTCCCTTGGTGGCGAGGCTGTCTTCCCAGCTGCCGGTTACTTCTCGAGTAAGTCTCCATCGTCCGATCGGATCAGACAAGACACTGCTAACAACTCCCCAAAGTGGCCATGGAGGCAATCACGCAGTTGAAAGAAATGGCAGACAAAGACTGCGAGATAATCTATTACGTGCTCCGCGACATCTCGATCCACAAGGCCCTCGTCACCCCCGACGACGATATTGGCATTGAGGTCATCTTCAACATGCGGCCGGCCATCCACAACGAAGATGACAGCAACCTGTGGTGGGACTTCAACGTATCATCGGTCGACCAGGACGGAACCCTCCGAAACCACATGGCCGGCAGCATCAGCGTCAACGTCGCGACGCAGCGACCGGAGCCCAGGGCGGCCAAGTCCCTGAAGCAGAGAGCATCTGGCAAAGAGTGGAACCAGGCACTCCGGGCGGTGGGCTTCGACTACGGCCCCACCTTTGCCGACATGACGAACATCAACTTCAACGGCGTCGACTACCTGTGCACGTGCAATACCAAGGTCAAGACGGCCGCGGGAAATATCGAGGGGGAGTCCCGCCATGTGCTCCATCCCAGCACCGTGGACAGCTGCCTTCAGCTCATGATCGCCAGCATCTACGCTGGTCGGTCAAGCGCCATGTCCGCCGGCATCATTCCTATCCAAGTGGACGAAGTGGCCATCTGGAAGCCGACGGCATCCCAGGTCGCCGGCGCCGACGCGAGCGCCACCGCCTGGACCGACGAGCGTGGTATCCGATCCTTCGTGTGCGGCAACCAGCTCGTCGCCGAGGACGGCCAGGTCCTCATGCAGATGCGCAACATGCGCGGCACGCTGTACGACGCCGCCGTTCCGCAGACGGCGGCAACGCTCGGTGCCGGATCGATGCCCTACGGCGAGATGACCTGGAAGCGCGACCTGGACAGCGTCGATCAGTTCGAGAGCCTCCAGCAGCTTGTGGATCTCGCCGTGTTCAAGGACCCCTCGTACAGGGTTCTCGACATCGGCGGCCTCCACGCCTTGGCGCTGCTGGGCATATTCCCCGAGCTTCACTACACTGCCGTCGCAGCCGAGGCCGATGCGGAGCAGATCGACGAGGAAATCGCCCCGTTCAAGAACGCCAAACGGGAGAAGTGCGCGCTCGACCATGCCAGCATCTCGGAGACGGTGAAGAAGGCGTCCGTCGACGTCATTGTGTGCAACGCCGATGACCAAGTCGACGAGCTTCTTGAGCTCCTCGTAGCGAACGGCCGCGTGCTTCGAATGGATGGCGGTAAGCTGAGCGGGGTCCGCGCTGTGAACCAAGTCCCGAGGGATATCAGCACGTCGGACGGCGAGGTGCAGATCCTGTATCGAACGGCTACCTCGTCTGTGCTTAGCGAGGTTCTTCGGTGAGTCTTGACCATGCCCCGTCCTAATGAATCACTCCGGGGAGAAAGAACTGACTGGGCATTTTAATTGCAAACTATAGCGCCTGTTCGAGCGTGGGTCTCAAAGCGCAGACGCATCGGCTCTCCCAGGCCAAAACCATCCAGGCGCACGTCATCGTGCTCGACTTGGAGAAGCAGTCTCTGTTGAGCGACATCACTAAGGAGGAGTTTGAAGTCGTCCAAGCCGCGACGAGCCACGCTAAGACTCTTTTGTGGGCTACGGGCGGTGCCCTTCTCCGCGGCCAAACGCCCGAGGCGGCCATGGTGGCCGGCCTGATGCGGTCGGTGAGGTCCGAGAATGCAGCCATCAATGTCGTGACCGTGGACTTCGATCTCAAGAGTACAAGCACCGCGCGGCTCGCTGCCAGCGTCGCTCTGACAGCGGCGACGCAGCTGAAGGGCGACGCCGAGCTGGAGCCTGAATACCAAGTATCCGCTGATCTGACATACATCAGCCGTCTTCTTCCCAACGAAAGCATCAACAAGACATATGGGACTAATGACAGGGAGCTGGAAGAGCTTCTCTTCGACTTCGACCCGGCGACCTCACTCAGGGGTAAGGTCCAGTCAGGGAAAGTCGTGTTTGGCCACGGCAGTTTGGACGCTACCTTGGCACCCACAGAAGTTGAAGTCCACGTCACTCTCGCCGGTCTCAACCGGGAGTCTCTCCAAGTGATTGACGGCACGGGCATCTCGACCAAGTTCAGTCACGAGATTGGCGGCGTTGTGAGTCGTGTGGGTAGCGCTGTCAAGGGCCTGGCAGAAGGAGACAGTGTCGTTGGTTTCAGCCTGAGCGGGTTCGACACCCACCAGGTAACCTCCGAGCTGCTGCTCCAGAAAGCCCTCCCGAACGAGCCGGTAGCCGAGCTTGCAGGTCTGCCCGTCGCATATTCCTCCGCTCTGTACGCAGTTCAGCACCTCGCCAAGACTCAGCCGGGCGAGGTTGTCCTCATCCTGCCCGGTACCGGCCTCATCGGCGCAGCCGCCATCGAAGCGGCTCGGGCTTCGGGTGCCACGCCGTACGTCTTCGTCGCCGACGAAGCCGAAGCCAGCGACCTCCAAGAGTCCTACGGGCTCGACAGCACGCAGATGCTGTCGTCCGCCGAGGAGCTCCTGGCTTACCTCCGCGGCCCTCGAGGTCGCGCCGACGTCGTGCTCGGCTGCGCCTCGACCCCCGCGACCCTGTCGCGGGAATCGTGGCGGCACATCGCGGCCTTCGGCCGCTACGTCGACTGCGGCCGGAAGAAGGTTCTCAAGCGCAACACGCTGGACCCCGTCCCGTTCCAGCGGGGTGCCAACTACTTCTCGTTCGACATGCTGGAGCTGTGCAGGTCGAGGCCCGCCGAGGCAGGCCGGGTTCTGGCACAAGTTCTGGACCTGTATCGCGGCGGCCAGCTGCGGGGCTGGGGCGATATCCAGGTCAGGAATGTCGCCGAGCTCAACGATGCCGTGGCGGGCTTCCGAGACGACCTCGGCGCTTCCAAGGTCCTTCTGGCGTACGAGAAGTCGGACACACCGCTCCTGGTTGCCCCGTCGGCCCCCACCGCTTCCCTCGATGCGGATGCCAGCTATCTGCTGGTCGGATGCCTGGGTGGTCTCGGCAGGAGTTTGACGTCGTGGATGATGAAGAGGGGCGCTCGAAACTTCTGCTTCCTCGGCCGGTCAGGCGCGGATGCGAAGGACGCCGCGGTCCTCGTAGAGGAGCTGAAAGCAGCCGGAGCCAATGTGCAGGTGATTCGAGGCGACGTCAGCGTGCTCCAGGACGTCAAGCGGGCCGTAAGCCACATCCCGCATGACCGTCCACTTCGGGGTGTGGTGCACGCCGCGATGGTGCTGAGGGTGAGTGCTTACATACACAACGTCTACCTACAGTAGGCTGAAGATGTGAGCGAGCTGACATATGCGCTGTAGGATTCGCTCTTTTACAAGATGAGCTACCAGGACTGGATCGTGTCGACGAGACCCAAGGTTCAGGGCGCCGCGAATCTTCAGGCCGTCCTGTCCGGAACGGAACTGGATTTCTTCTTGGTGACGAGCTCCGTGTCTGGCATTCTTGGAACGCCAGGCCAGCCGAGTTATGCAGCCGCCAATGCTTACTTGGATGCGCTGGCCCATCACCGTCGTGTGAGGGGCGAGAAGAGCTGCTCTGCCATCCTCCCCATGATCCTTGGCGTGGGTGTCGTCTCGGAGAACACGGAGCTCGAAGAGTCCCTCAAGCGCAAAGGCATGTACGGTATCGATGAGGAGTTTCTGCTCCGCTCCATGGAGCTGGCCATCCATGAACAGCAGACCAACGCCGGCTTTGGCAGCCAGGTGGTCATCGGGCTCGACCCTAGCCTGCTGTCTCGTGCTAGGCGGGAAGCGGGCGACGTCGAGCCTTTCTGGATGGCGGACAAGCGCTTCAGGATGCTGGTTCACAACATGAAGCAGTCCGATGCTGGGTCTTCAGCCAATGGCAGTGTCGGGGCCACTGCCCTCGCGTCGGTGCTGGCTGCGCCGAGCCCAGAAGAGGCGCTTCAAGCTGCGAGAGAGCACGTCGTATGGAAGCTGTCCCGCATGCTGTTGCTGGACCTGGATGTCTTCGATTCGGAAGGTTCTGTAGCAAGCTACGGAATCGACAGCATGATTGGTGCTGAATTCCGGAATTGGCTGTTCACCGAGTTCGCCATGGACATTCCTTTTCAGAAACTGCTGGCGCCGAACATGACACCTCGCCAACTGGCTTCTCAGATCTGTGCCAACAACGGCATCTTTACTGAATAACTCGTCTTTTTCCTCTCGCCGTTTCTTCATTCCTTTACACGTTTCCTACTTGACTTTGTTGAGATGATACTCATGGGATTTGCCTATTTCATATATAAATATTTCCTAAATCTTATGCTAGTTGGTACAATCTCCTCGAATAGAAGAAAATACTCAATTAACTCATTCCTTGATCCCTCCCTTACGTTACTTTGAGAAAGCCGTATAGGGTGTGCTTAATGTTTCCCATACAACATCATGTCACTGGCATTGCAGTAATATTTCGACATGAATAGGCTGTTGAAAGAAGATGGCGTCGTATTATGGCACTGTGGAGTTACCTGACCTGACCTTACCACAGCTCGGCGGTCCTGCGCATCATTATCATATGCGTCTGTTGGCTTCATATATAGAAGAATATCATGAGTAAGTACATGAAGAATGTGTTCTACCTGATCCCGGAACGTGTGCTCCTCTAGCCATTTATAGTCAATTTATATGTCTTAAGGAGTAAAGGGGTTAAGCATACAGGGCCTTGTTCATGTTACTAACAGCCCCCGATACCCGCGCTTGACTGCGCTTGCAGATGCTCAAATTCAGCTGGCCACTCTCAGTGTCTTGAGTCGTCCAATGGGATTATGGTTCCAAGTAGAAACAGTCTGCATAATGAATGACCGGTAGCATAAATATAAACCAAAACTCCAAAATTAGGAATCCCTATATCTAGTATTCTGTGGATCCCCTCGAGCTAAGGAGCGTCATGAACTGTTTGTAACAAGCAAGGGAAGATCAGACGGGGGCATCAGCGGGGAGGATAACTTCCAATAGCCCAAGACGACCAGTGCGACGCAGGATACGACGACGGATGCTGTCATCCCCCCCAGTCATCCCCAGAATCTCCCGGTTCTTCTTCTTGGCAGCAAGATTCCTCGTGAGCGGGCTGGGAAAGTCCTGCCAGGCTAGGGTGCCGCACTTCTCCTCGAAGGGCACGTAGGTCAGTTTGGGCGCCCGGCTGCAGTACTCGGCGGCGACACCCGCCACAAAGTTGAGGCCGATGGTTCTGCAACGCACGAGCGCGTGCCTCTTGGTCAGTCACGTTCCCACAACCGTGCGCGCGATAGGGGAAGGGAGCAGGAAAGGAAAGACAAAAGATGAAGAAGACGAACGGGATGACCCATCGCTGCAGCAGGTACATGAAGAACCCGTCGTAGGCCTGGGCGCGCGTCAGGACCCAGCTGACGTTCAGGCCCTCGCGCAGGCGCGGGACGCGGATGTCCTGGTAGTGGCGCAGGGCGGCCTCGAGCTCGGCGGCGGCGGGCTTCTTGTTGGGGTGGCGGCGGACGGCGTGGTGGAGCTCGTTGGCGAGCACGACGGCGCTCTCCATGGCCATGGAGCCGCCGAGGGCCGAGTTGGGCGTGAACTTGTGGGCGCCGTCGCCGGCCAGCACGGCGCGGCCCGAGTACAGCCGCGTCAGCACGCCCTCCTCGAGCGAGACCAAGTGGCCGCGCGTCCGCGCCCGCCACAGGTCCCCGAACACCAGCGTGTCCGAGATGGTGCAGCCCGCCAGCTCGGCCGCCTTGGCCTCGGCGTCGGCCGCGCCGTACCGCGCCCGGTCCGGGTACGCGACGGTGGCCCCGCCGGGCAGCTTGCAGTGCACGATGAAGAAGATGGCGTCGGGCTGCGTCAGCAGCAGGAACGAGTACTTGTCGAACGACACGCATTGCATGTCCTGCGTCCCCAGGCCCGGCATCATCGGCGCCATCCCCAGGAGGCAGTTGTAGCTGGTCCGGATCTGCCGCTTCTCCGCCACCGTCACCGAGCCCGGGTGCGCCAGGTTGGCGTGCTGCCACATGAAATCCCGCACCGTGCTGTGCACCCCGTCGGCCCCGACGATGAGGTCACCTTCGTGCACGGCACCGTTGGCGCACACGGCTCTCACCGTGTCGCCTTCTTGGATCACCTCCTGCAGACGGGCGTTTTCAATCACCTTGGACTTGTCCGGAAGTGCTCATCTGGGGACTCCGTTTTGTTTTCTCTCCATTCTAGGGAGAGCATACAGCCGTCTAATAGAACGGCCATCCGGTGGAAGTCCCATGGAACATGGTATGGGACATGGTCGCTGTGCGCACTGCACGGCCTTCGCACAAAGTGGGCGGCCGGTGCGGAGCCGAAGATACACATAGGATCGGGATGCATGATTTAGGCTCCATCGGCCTGCGGATTGCCGTGCATGAAGTAATAACTGGTGCCCTTGGCGTGCGGTCAAGTCCGAAGTGTCAGCAGCGCGGACTTCGAGCGGCCGTTCGTGTCCGCGCCGGGTATTGCGGTGCTGATTGGCCAGGATGAGCCACCATAAAACATCCCGGGCCTCTCATTTGGATGGAGGCGTGCTATTCCGCTCTGGAACAGTGAGCCAGAAAACACGAAGCAGACGAAATGGAACCTCCCCGGTCGTTGTTGGCCCTTGGCGCACTGGGTTGTCTGTCCCTTTGGGGTGTCGCCTGGCTCAATGGGACGCTTGACGCCCTATTCCTGGCCCAGGAGACTGGCCAGTTCCCCGGCGGACGTGGCCTGCGCAAGGTCTACACCGGGTACCCTGCCGTGGACGACAGCCTTGTTCTCGTCATCGCCTTCTTTGACGTCGTGACCAACGCCCAGTCCCTTGCGCCGCGCTGGCTGTTCTTCTACGTTTGCGGCACCATCGCCGCAGTCGATACGTGGGTTCTGATCGAAAGCCGCCGTCGCGGGGTGCGCAATTTCTTTTTGCGCCAGTAAGTCATCTCTCGATTTCCTGGGGAGGGGGGCTTCCTCTTACGCTTCTATAGCACCATCGCATTCATCTTTCTCTGGAATGCAGCAGGGGCCGCGTTCGTCGCACCTATCTATCTGTACATGATCGCACAGAGTCGGCATACAAAGAGGGATCCCACGATACCGTTGAACGAGGCGGGGGCTTCCCTCCCACGCTGGTAGCAAACGCCCTGTTCCCGCTGATCCTCTTCTGGCCGGCGTGGAGAGGCTGGGACGTACACGACCACCATGGCTACCTTGCCTTCTACACCACCACCCCGCTCTTGATGGTTCTGGTGCTCGTCGCCTTCACCCGCCAGGGAACCACGATGACGATCTTCGAGACGCCCAAGGACCCGGCACGCCCAAATGAGGACGTGGCCTGGGTAGCCGGCTCGTTCTACGCCACCGGCATGCTTTCGGCCCTGTTGCACGTGGGCACGGTCGGCATGGCGCTGCTCGGGGGCGCACAGGATCTGAGCCTGCGCCGGCTGGTCTGGCCCGACCCCTGGAAGGTGACCGAGGCGCCGCCCGGCTCCTACCAGGCCTTGCTGGAGGGCTGTCACCTGTTCACCCAGTTTGATCTCCTGATTGCCGGGGCCGCCATCGTCGTCTTCGCTCGCCACATGCTGAACTCGAGTTCCTCCGCCCTGGCGCGGGAGCGGGGAAAGCGAGAGACCGTTTGGGTCGTGCTAGGCGCGATTCTACTGGGCCCCGCTGCGGCCGGATCGTTTGCCCTTAGTGTTAGGGAGGCCCGTCTACGGGACTCGGTTGAGACGGATAGCAAAAAGAGGCTTGCTAGCATATAGTCATGGATGGCGGGAAGTAGAAGACATGGCCGAGTCCCGGGGTCGAGGTTTGAAAGGGGAAAACGATAGATGGGTTTGGAGGCTGGAGGCCGGGGGAGAATGATATTGGTGATATATGTAGCCCTAGTGCTGTAAATTACCAGTATGGCAAGTTTCGAGGAGACGAGTACTGCCTAAAAGACAGGTCTATCAATTAGGGGTAATTTGTTATGAGCTTTCCTCACGAGTCGAAAGAGAGACAGGCCTAGGTGGCCACAGGCGGTGGACTTCGGGTCTCGAACGGGGTATACACATCATAATAAACCTGGGAGACTGATTCCTGATGCAAGTGATGACCTATCTCGACCCTCGTTCTTAAACCACGCAAGATATTATTCAAACATGTTTCCAGGCTAATTGATTGGGAAATCGATAGCTTCGACATACGTTGGGGCAGTGTTTGCTCCCGCATCTCCGATGTCATAGTCTCTGGATTACGGTCGAGTCCGTACAAAGAAGGCTTGCTCAACCATCTTTTTAGCGACTCGGGTCCCTTGCTTTGTGTCAGAAGATTGTCAATGAAAGCCTACATGAAAACAGACTCTTTGACCTTTTTGGCAAGTATCTTAAAAAGCTTTCCCGAGGAGGTGGATAAGTTGAAACAGACCACGAGGACCAAATCTCTACTTTTCACACAAAGACGACTGGAATCCCATCTGTTTTACAGGAAGAACTGGAATCCATGGACCGTTCTAGGAAGGACTCGCACGACCGGCCAGGGGGCACTCCAAATACCACCTCCCCCCTGGATGGTTTCGAGACCCAACTGTCCAGCCCCTTTGCAACAACGCCCCAAAGCGGAGGGTGGACCAGGGCCGGGTCAGGGTCTTTGTGGGCGGATAGGCCGGTGGGGGAGCGAGAGAGGGTATTTGAGCCAATCAGCTCGATCGAGGCCGAGGACGTAGAGGCATACAGGGGGGGCGGTTTCCACCCTGTGAAGCTGGGGGACAGGCTCCACGACAACTTCGAGGTGGTCGCCAAACTCGGCCATGGAGGCTTCGGGACCGTGTGGCTGTGCCAGGAGGGGTATGAATACAGCGGCGACACGACCTGGAAGGCGGTGAAGATCATCGCCGCCAACGAATCGCACGAAGACAACCCCGAGCTGAGGATCATCCAAGAGCTGCGGTCCCGCGGTGTCGCTCGCTCGCAGTGGGAAGAGGCCGGTGTCATGCTGCCGACGCAGCATTTCTGGCTTCAGGGACCCAACGGGAGGCATTTGTGTCTGGTCTTCCCCGTCATGGGTCCCAACCTGCGGTCCCAGGTGGAAGCCAGCGGCAACACCGTCAAAAGCATCCTCATGCAAGCGGGGAAGTCACTACGCTTTCTTCACAGCCATGGCATCTGCCACGGCGACTTCCGCAGCGAAAATATTCTCTTGCACATCAACGACGTAGAGAAGCTCAGCAAGAAGGAGATGATAACCCTCCTGGAGACGCCACGGGTCGAGAGCGTGGTACGGGTCGACGGGGGCGAGCTCGGGCGCAACGTGCCCAGCTACCTCGTCGAGAGGAGCGACCTCGGCATCCTCGGGCCCAAGTGCCAGACCGCTACGATTGACTTCGGGATCTCGTACCGCGCCGGCGACCCCCCGGGGTTCCTGGGCATCCCCGCCCAGTGGGCGGCGCCCGAGGCCTTCTTCCGCACCGGCATGACCGGCGAGGCCAGCGATGTCTGGTCCTTCATCTGCATGATCCAGGAGATACGCGGCCGGGGCGAGTTCTGGGGCAGCCACACGAGGCCTGAGTACGTGGGGGACCTCGAGACCCTCCTGGGGCCCCTGCCCGAGCCCTACCGCTCGGCCTGGGTGGCAGAGGCGAAGCAGCAAGAGTATCCCTTGTTCAATAGCATAACCGACGTGGAGGCAGAGGCACCGGGCGGTGGGAAAGCCTCGCAGCCCGTATCCGGGACCGCCGAGGAGATGGAAGAGATCAGGCAGGCCAAGATGAAGAAAAGCGGATACGCGGACTATCTCCAGGGTATCATAGGGGGCGAGCACGGGCATACACAATACCAGCGAGACCTCGACTTCGTCCCTACGCCGACGTATGTGCCGTGGAGAGTACCAGAGGAAGAAGTATTCCAGCTTGCCGATCTGTGCCAAAAGGTACTGAAATATGACCCGGAGGAGCGCATCAATATCGAACAAGTGTTGCGGCATGAGTGGTTCACGGGAGAAGCGGAAGAAGAGGCAAAAGCAGCAGTCTCAACTGCGACTTCCCATGAGGAGACGAAAGGTCATGGTGTTGTTGAGAAAGAGAGGGGGGCGTCTATGGTCGAACCCGTCGACGACCACAGGACCATAATAAACAAGGTAAGGTTCAAATCACCGGCCAAGCCGTCACGCATCCCGATTGCCACTAAAGGACTCCTAGGGATTGACAAAGGAACCATCGACGCCCGCCAAGGGAACCGCAACTACGCCGAGAGGCGGCCAAGGCGTTACCAGCTCCAGGTCGTCGCCCGACGCGTCAAATAAAGGGAAGGAGGCTTTTGACTCCCAAAGAGAAACAGACCCGACGCCGACCGATCCCTCGTCTGGCCGTTGCAGCAGTCCAACCCAGCATCAATCCCTCAACACGGCCCTCTTCCTCATCAGCGCCATCTCGATCATCATCGTACTTCTCCTGCCCCTACCGCTGGCAACACAAACCACGGCGTCAGGGCTGCCGCAGCCATCGCGCTTCCCCCACATCGTCGCCATACGCCAAGCTTGGTGCCGCAGCTACGAAAAAGGAGACGGGGACTGCATACCCCAAGCAAGGCCGATCCCGTGGTTCCAAGCTCGGGGCGTGTCGCCGCACTCCGTCTTCTACGAAGCCCTCCTCGTAATGACCATCAATAAAACTACATCGCCACAAGGCGGGGGCCGCCAAATCGAGAAGGGGAGAGCAGAGATAATGGAAAGGGTCCAAGGGTTAGTTGTTATTCCAGGTACATAGAAGAAAGGAGGCAAAAAGGTAACAACGGCGTTTTGTTAGGCCATCACCATCATCAAAGTAGCAAGGAACTGTAGAATATCTAAAAATCCTTTACACAAGGTTGTGGTATTTCCTATCTAGAATATCTAAAAATCCCCAAAACGCCGGTCCATCTAAGTTCAAGAATGCCAACTGCCCTTTTGGCCCTCTGAGAGGCTATGCAGAATCCTGCACCTCCACAAGATGCACATCTTCTCGCGCCCCAGATTCTTGTGTTTCGGACCCGTCGGGCCCGTCACATAGTGGTATTGACCAAATAGGCGGTACTGGCGGGTATCATCTAGCCCATATAACTTGTCTCCCCAAGGCCCCCCATAATGAAACCAGTTCGTCGGCTCATCGGGGTTCTCCTTGGTGGGTTCGAGCCCTTGGGCATCGTCTTCTTCTCCTTCTTTTGTATAATCGTACCAGTAAGATCTAATATTTCGTGCCGGGTCCCATAGCGGCCCACGGTCCGTCTGGTCTTTAAGCAGGTTGAACGGCAACACATAGGGATGGTCACCAGGCGTGGCGTACATGGCGTGACTGCCAACAGCGCTGTAGATGACGGGCCGCTGCACCTGAGATGTTGCGTTCTGTCGCTTTTCTACTGCGTGCCAAGCGTATGCCTGGCCACCTTCGTGCTCGCTAAAATAGACACCCCGCGGCATGCCGTGTTCGAAACGTATCATGCAGTGCTCCCAGTCTCCAACATGATTGCCAAAGCGCATTCCCAACACGGTTTGTCCCAGGTTGTAAGCATAGAAGAAGAACCAGAAAGCGTCAACTATGCCTGAACCCTTGTCCACCAGGACCAGTGTGGCCGGAGCCTTGGAGTGACCGGACTCATCTGGTTTGTACTGTGGCGTAGGGGGGACTGAGCTAGAATCCCTGCGCGACCAACGAGGAGCACGCCGCCCACGTGGTCCAGATGAGCCGGGGCGCTTGCGAGGATCAGATATCCTGTGGAGGGGGTGTTTGCGATCGACTTCGTACCAAGTCGTACTCTCGCTGAGCCACGGTTTGGCCTCTTCGTGGTCCGGTATAGGCATCATATCCTCGCCGTCATCATCATCATCGTCCTCGGGAAAGGGCGAGGGAATGTTTGCGCGACTATGTAGCCAGTCGGGCCTTGACTCTACATTATCGTTACTCTTCAGGTACACGAAGCCTGGCTCTGCATCCAGCCCATGCATAGAATCCAGGGTCACTGTGCGCGACGCGTTGGCATGCGTATCGTTCACATAGGGGGACATGTGCCGGACGTGCTCGGCTATGTCAGAAGGCCAGAAGTTCTCGCCAGAGTAGAGATGGACAAGCGGCGCAAACTTGAGTACGTAATCGGGTATCTCTTTCAAGTTGCCCTTGGGTCGAACTGGTCGAGGGTGGTTGGAAAAAGTATTTCGAATTTTCGTATCGTAACTGGGATTATTCAATGACCGCAGTTTTATTCTCCTGAGTTCGCCCTGACCTGGGTCATCGTCGGTAGTGTTCTTCAAAGCCGCAGGATCCGGTCGGATGTGGAGCACACCGCAGAGGCTCAACCAGCGGCAGGCCTGCCGGTCAAGCCAGTAAGGTGATGTGTCGATCCATAGATTGTTCTGTTCGCGCTGTTCTTTACTCGGCTTGACGGGGTTGAGCGCACGCGGCAAGTATGTGACGAGAGCAATGAGAGCCGCGATGACGACGAAAGCGATCGTCAGGCGTCGGACGTGGTACATCGGAGGGACAAAGTGTCGACCAGCAGCTCCGGAGAAGCTGCATCAGACCTTGGGAACTCGGGTGCGAATGAAGAAACGAAAACGAAAAAAAAGGACAAATTCCAGTGTATTCGATCCCAGCCAACGAGTGTGAAGAGAGGGTTTTCTACTTAAGCACTCCTCGATTGCGATGCGAGAAAGGTCGAGAGCCAGTCGGAAGAACAAACAAGCTGGGGATGAATGCCAGTAATATATGTCTTTCTAAGGTGTGGGAGAATAAAGGAAAGAAAGTCCGTCGAGGAGCGGAGGTCGCTGGGTATTGGCCAGGAGAGGTTGAAGTAGAGGGGATCCGAATCGGCGGAGAGGAAAGGAAAGGGAGTGTTTGAGGCTGTATACAATGTACTTACTGTTCTGGGCTTCTGGAGAAAGGCCCTTTTTAGGGCCATTTCGGGAGGTGGCGGGGTGTGGCAGGTGGGCCAAATAGGGGAAGGGAAGACCAGTGAGTGTACTGCGTTGGGTGGGATTTAAGGATTTGCTGCGCAGAGCCACCACGGGATTCCAAGAATAGGCCACGAACCCTCTTTTTCTTCCAACTCCCCAGTTCCTCCACCACTCACACCATCGTAAGCCGCCACGAGATGGATTCAGTTATAGATATGCCGAAGCTGACATGACCCATAGACGCGACTTGTACAGATACGTCGCTCACTAGGCCCCCATGACCTCTTGACTTGTGATGCAGCCCATATGACCGAATCAACTGTCGCTGGTGGTAGTGATAAGAGGTCAAGCAATCTACTTACATATCTACCATACGTGCTGTATATGTATACTCTTGCGCTACTGTCTTGCGACAGTATGGCACTCTCGCGTGTTATTGTTAGGCAGTAAGTAGGTAATTAGAGACGATGAGTGGCATGATATTAGTAGGTAGTAGTAATACCTCTCACGGGGTTAGTATCCAAACTCTAAGAGTTGCGGTTGCAACCTGGAGAAAACAAGTACTTACTTACTCACTCACCAATACTGGCCACAGTAGCTAAGCCTGTCCTTGTGCGGCGCATACGGGCCATTGCTTCCTGAGTAGGAAATCTTGGCCGTCCAGCAGGAAGTTGGGCATTTCAGGTTAGCATGACCCTATACATGTCGTGTATAGGCATTGAGCTGTGGACAAGAACGGTTTCAGAAATAGAGAGATGATAAAATCGAAAGATGTAAAGATCATGATCTCTCTCTTTCTCTCTCTCGGGGTAGGTAAATGCTGGGGATTGGGGCGCAGAGACCAGGTCTCCCCGCAAATGACGACCTTTACCCCAGACAAAGAAAGAAAGCCTAGACCCAGACGTCCAAGCGACGATATCCCCTGATGACATTGGTGCGCCTATACATATCCCGGTCCTTAACCACCCCAGACCACGCCATTCCCACAAATCCCCAAGCCGCGAGACCCAAATACTCCAGCACCCATCACATGTTCTAGTTGGTCCGTTACCCGGGGAATGGGGAAAGAGGGAGAGAAACATGGCAGGTCTTGCGATGGGGGGGGTTCCCGCTTCGGGGGCCACGGTGCCGGGGTGAGCGACCGTCTCTTTATATAGCCGCCATGAGAAGTTCTCGGTGTGACTTCGATCTGCCGAGCTTTCTTCTGTCTTAGTATCTCAAAAACCACCCTGCTTCTAGTAGGTGAGGACTACCAAGATGCCTCTCTCGCCCCATACCTATCAGGTAAACAATCTCCGACCGCCGATATTGAATCCCCGTGGCAGTATATGCTAATCGTCGTCGTTGACAGTTCCTCGTCGGCGTGTTCGCGTCGGTGGGCTCGATTCTCTATGGATACGATCTCGGAGTCATCGCCGGTGTTGTTGGGAGCGAAGTATACAAGAATAGGTTTTCGCCTGGTATGCCTGATGGTGACCCGGTGAAAAACGGCGCTGTAGGTAAGTGACCGTGGAATGAAATCGGTCATTTCTTCTTCTTTTCCTCACTAGGGGAGAGCCTCTGCTAACGCACGCCCTTTGAAGTTTCTCTCTTCACCGGCGGTGCTTTCTTCGGAGCCTTCTTTGCCGGCCCCTCTGGCGACTGGTTCGGTCGACGATGGACCATCTTTATCGGCTCGGTCATCTTTATTCTCGGCGGTGGTCTCCAGACTGGCGCCCAGACCTACGGATACCTCTATGCTGGACGAGCCTTGGCTGGTCTCGGCGTCGGCTTCTTGACCATGATCATCCCCGTGTACCAAGGAGAAATCTGCCATCCGTCGATTCGAGGCCGCGTGACGGGCCTACAGCAATTCATGTTGGGCATTGGTGCCTTGGTCGCCACCTGGCTTACCTGGGGCACCAACGTCAACCTGCACGACGAGAGGCAATGGCGAATCCCGCTCGGTGTTCAGATTATCCCCGCCGTCATCCTGGCTGCGCTTATCTTCATGTAAGAACAGACGCCCCTCGAAAGGCCCAAGTGAAGAAGCTCTTGCTGAACTAGCTCCCAGCTTCCCTGAGTCTCCGCGATGGCTCATCGACCACAACCAGGCCGAATTGGGCCTGCACACCCTGGCTAGACTTCATGCCAATGGAGACACCAACGACGCATGGGTGCAGGCTGAATACGCCCAGATCCAGGTGAGTTATATGCATGGGGGCCTCAGCCTAGACGCGCAGTCTGGCCGCTAACCTCGAGGCCAGGAAACCATCGCCTTTGAGCACGAACACGAAGCCAAGAGCTATATGGAGCTCTTCACCAACAAGTCGGCCTTCCGCCGACTCTTCCTCGCCGTCGCCCTGCAGGCATCAGTACAGATGACCGGTGTCTCGGCCATTCAGTACTTCTCTGTCAACATCTTCAAGCAGATCGGCATCTCGCAGGATAATGCTCTCAAGTACCAGGCCATCAACTCGATCCTGGCTCTGATGGCGCAGCTTGCCTGCCTCTTGACTATTGACAAGTTCGGACGAAGGCGGCCACTCATCGCCGGCAATCTTGTCAACTGTCTCATGTTTATGATCGCCACCGTCTTGTTGGGTCGGTGACCGTATCCGCTTGCTGCGAAGAACTCATGGCTGACTTGAACAACAGCTTTTTTCCCCCAGACGCCGAAGGGAGCAATGGGAGCGCCGGTTGGGGCTTCATCATCGTGTAAGTCTTCGGAAGCCTACATGGACAGATTCAGAAATAGCGGACATTGACTTGCTTAGGACATGGCTGTACAACATCTCATTCTCGTATGCATGCGGCCCGCTCAGCTGGTAAGTGTGGTGAACTCTTTCAGCGTACCATACCGTAGCACCCCTACCTCTTGAGAAGTTGCCATTGACAGTTCCGCTCCCTCCCGCTCCAACAGGATCATCCCCGCCGAGATCTTCGACACGCAAACGCGCTCCAAGGGCGTCTCGATCGCGACCATGGCCTCGTACGCCTTCAACACCATGATCGGGCAGGTGACGGACATCGCGATCCAAAACGTCGGCGGCTGGCGCTACTTCATCGTCTTCACCGTCTGCAACTTCACCAACGCCGTCTTCTTCTGGCTCGTGCTCCCCGAGACCAAGAAGATCCCGCTCGAGGAGATGAACTACCTGTTCACCAACGCGCCTTGGATCATCGTCGGCGCCGACAAGAGCAAGTACCTGACCAACCTTGGCCAAGACCTCGAGAGGCGCGCCGCCGAGGTCCGGGAGAAGGGCATCCATGAGGAGCACCACGAATAAACAGGAAGGATTGGGGGGGTAGACAAGCACGTACACATGCCGGTCGGACTTGTGTATCCATCCATATTGTCCTGAAAGTGGTCCGTCGTACTACACATGGCACACGCTCAATCGCTTGACGACGCGCTTGCAGGTCATATTTGATGCACCTGATTGCTGCGATCAGCAAACACACGCCAACGTTTCTGAATCCGTACAATTTCATCCTATGAATGAATAATCCAAACCAGACCATATAAAATAAAGTATGCATGGTATTCCGGTTGAGTGAGCATGCTGTTATTTTAACATACATGCTTCCCTACCCTACCCAGCTCTTCCCAGTCCATTCAATTCTATGTCCTCCTCCTACTTCTTCGTCTTCATCCTTCTCGTCTGTTCTCTGTCTCTTCTTCTTCTTCTTCTACCTGATTTTCCTTCAATGAAACTGATCCTCAGTGACGCCCTTGCCCATGGCGCTCGTGCTCGAGATGCCGCCCGTGACCATCTTGAGCAGCTCGTCCGAATAGTTGGCGCCGCTCCACTTCTGGTGCTTGACGACGTCGACGCCGTTGTCCATCTCGGGCTCTTGGACGCGCTCGCCGTAGGCGCGCATGCCCTGGGCCGCGTAGGCCTTGGCGAACTGGTTGCTGATGAGCGCCGTCGTGTGCAGCCCCGCCAGCGTGATGAACTGCCAGCAGTAGCCCAGGGTCGCCAGGCGCCGGATGTACGTTTCCTGCTCGTCCCGCGGCATCGCCGTCTTCCAGTTGAAGGAGGGGGAGAGGTTGTAAGCCAGCCTGTAAGAAACGGGAAATGTCAGTCCCAGGTGAAACTACTTTTTGCATTAGAATAGAGAGGAGTGATTATGAACTCACTTCTGCTCGGGCCAAATGGCATGCACGCCCTGGGCGAACTCCTGGGCCTGCTTGAAGTCGGGCAGCTTGCTCTCCATCCAGATGGCGTCGGCATAGGGGGCGTAGGCGACGGCGCGGTTGATGGCGCAGTCGCAGCCGCCCTTGAGGCGGTAGTAGCCCTCGCGGGTGCGGGGGCTATCCCAGTCGAAGTAGACGTCGACGCCCGTGATGCCGTGGGCGACGGCACGGGCCTCGGAGTTGCTCTTGCCCTTGGACGCGGCCAGGTAGCGGGCCACGAGGCCCTTCTTGTCGGCGTAGGCGCCCGCGTGGATGGCGTCGACGACGGCCTCGTCGAAGCGCTTGAGCCCGGCCTGCTTCAGCCAGGCGTCCTCGATGGTCTGTAGCTGGTCGCCGTTCTTGCCGGACCGCTCCGCCGCCACCATCAGGTCGTTGAGCGGCTGCAGGCTCGGGTTGGTCGCGCCCAGGATGAAGGCGTGGTCCCGCGGGTCGATGGTGGTCGTGATGAGCGTCGCGGCCTCGGCGTCGGTCCGGGCCACGGCCAGCAGGTCCGTACCCATGATGTCGGCCTGGGCCCGGATGGCCACCAGCCGGTTGATGTGCTCGCTGATGGGAACGAGCACTTTGCCCGCCATGTGCCCGCACTTCTTGGTGCCGGGCGCCTGGTCCTCAATGTGGATCCCGGCGGCGCCGGACTCGACAAACAGCTTGGTCAGCTTCATGACGGCCGTCAGTCCACCATGGCCAGTATCGGCGTCGGCGATGATGGGCCGGAGGTAGTCAACATTGGCCAGCTTGGCACGGGCGGCCTTGGGGGTGCTGACGCGCTCGTTCCGCTGCTTTCGGTCGTGGAACATTTGGGCCATGAACAAGTGCTTCACCTTGTTCGGTACTGTGGTCTATTGGTGGGGTTAGCCTTGCGTGCCCGTATTTATCTATTCTCGCGTAGCTGAAGATCTCACATAGGGGTAATCGGCAAGATCTGGGCCGGGCTCATCGGATGAAGACGCGGTCGAGGAGGATTGCCAGCCAGAGACGTAGACGGTGTCCAGGTACTGCGCCATCTGTGTGACCATGGTGGGTTCTAAGCAGCCGTAGGTATAGCTAGCATCGTGGTTCTTGTCTTGTCAGTACACACACAGTACTGCCGTCATTGGTTCCATGGGGATTTACCTTGAATCGACCTTCCAAAATCTTCCAGAGCTTCTTAGATTGAGCATTGCTCGGGTACTCGACCTTCAAGTGGCCTCGCTTTGAGACGATCTGCTCGGCTGTGAATGGTCTCTTGGTGTATCTCCATCGTGAGTCGGACCACCACTTCTGGACCTCCTCGACCTCCTTCCTGAACAGCTCGTCTTCGATATTGGGGTCAACCGCATTGTTGATCATGTTGTTGGACGCCATGCTGGGCAAGTGTGTGTGTGTGTGTGTGTGTCTTTGAGTATCCAATGGACAAGAATGGGATGCTGGCAGGAGCTTCTTTTCCGTCTTCTTCTTCTTCTTCTTCTTCTTCTTCTTCTGGTCTGTCTCAAGCTCCAGCGATGTATAATGGGGGGAGAGAAAAGGGAGAGCAAGGAAGGATATCTGGGGTAGAGCCACACGAGGGATGGAGGGGGGAAAGAAAAGTCGGCAAAGTCTATTGGAAAGAGTAGAAGGGGAAGAGTTTCACTATGTATGCACCTATATGACTCCCCTCGCTGTCACGGCTTGGATGATGGCGCAAGCTCGGCCAAGATCCGAGTCTCGGGAACGGTCGGTCGAGCGGCTACATGTTAACACGGGCCAGAGTGCAAAGGCAGCAAGCAACATCAGTGTACATCTAAGTACTCTCTATACTGCCCAAGCTTCTGGCCAAGGGACGCCTCGGCGCATCCGTCACCAAAAGTCACACAGCTGGATATTGGCATCGATTTGGGGAGTGGAAGGGGACGGGTTCGGCCCAAAGGGGTGTTAGTCAGGATGCCAAGTTGCCGTCATTGGTCGAAATGCCGAGCGCAAAGTTCCATGCCAACCCCCCCCAGGTTAATCCTTAATACATAGAGTACCTACTTCTTACCTACTTACTTTACTTACTTAGGTACTTAGGTAGGAAGTAGGAAATCCAGCAACCAACCAGCCGCCCCGCCCCCGCATTGGCATTGGCATTTGAGAGAGAGGGAGAGAAAGCACTTGTACATCCAACCAAGGCTGGTCTCGTGTGCCCCTCCAACCAGAGGGATATCTATCAATCATCCTGACATGTGAAGGGAAAACTGCAGCTACACAGTTGTACTTGTACCGTAATCCTATTGCATTAGCCCCCAGGCCATCTTTCGACGTGCGATTCAGCGGAAATGTCTTCAGTCTTCTTTCCATCACCGCTCAGAGCCTCGGCATTGGACCATTTTTTGGAGAAGCTCTGCCGGATGACTTCACTGTCATCTTCTGAAGTCACATGCACCTGCTACGTCTGCCCAGAAAACCAAGAAATATGTAGAGGGTAAGAGCAGCTATATCTTTTTGCAAATGTCTGACCGACCGACTCTAGTGTAAATAGCTTCAAAACATCTATCGAGTAAGGCTCTGTTGCTGTTGTCGACTTTTGTTAATTGCGGCTCCTCGCCATCACTCACGTTCCCAGGACCTAAGCTTTGCCTTTGACCATGGGTCAAATCTAGAGCCGCAAGAGAGAGGGAACCTTCCAGTTGCAACTGCTGTGGATGCTCTCGGTCCTGTGTGCCCTGCAATGCTGTCGACGAAGTCACGAAGTCGCTGCCACTTTGTCTATGCCAAATCCGACAGAATCTTCTCCTCCTTGATCTGCTGGGCCTTTTCGTAGGAATCCCATGGCGTCAACGTACCAAGTGCTCGTTTCATCTCCGTGTTTACGAACCCAAGGCCATAGACGTAGCTGGCATTGACCCATCCAAATCTGTCACGAGTTAGCAACCGTGAATGCGCAATATAATGCCCATGTACATACCCTTCCTTGGCAACGCCCTTGAAATCCGAGCCTTGGTTACCGTACTCGGCATCAACTCTGTGGGGATCGACCGGGCGGGTCACGTCGTACTTCTCCACCACCACGCCGTTGAAGTCGAAGAAGGCCTTGGTGACCATGAACAACCATCGGTATGCCAATCGCTGAGCAAGGTCTTGGTAGCCGTACCGGTATAGACCAGTCCAAGCTAGCATCTGCTGTGGTGCCCAGCCGTAGGGATAATCCCACTGTCGGTTTGGCCTTTCCAAGCTGACAGCGCCTCGAGACTCTTCTGTGCCCGAGAGAAGCCCCCCCGTAAGCCTCAAACTTGGGTACGGCCGTCTTGACAACCCTTGCAGCCCTGTCAGGATCGGGTACACCGGCCCAGAGAGGCCAGAACGTCGTACACGTTTCGTACGTACACTGTTCCTGCTTACGTGTATCGTAATCAAAGTACATGCCCTTCTCGTCGTTCCACAGATACTTGTGGATCGCAGCACGGCGTCTCTTCCATCTGCGATCCCAGATGGCAGATGTCTCGACTTGGCCAGGCGTCATTGGCCCATCACACCACTCGGCTGGGATGGCAAGCTTGTCCCCAAAGACCTGGCGGATGATACGAGCGATGTCCATCTCATACTTGTAGATCAAAGAGTTCAGGTCAATTGTGGCAAGATCTGCGCACACGCGCTCGAGACGGTAAGATGTATCGTGGCCAGACTCGCGAACCGCTCGATCATGGAGGAAGTATTCATCGAGTTCTGGCTCCGAGACTTCCTGATGATTGTAGGCTCGGACAAACTCCTTGAACGTCATGTTGTGCTTCTTTGCATAGGGCTCCAGGATGTGAACGAAGTGAGATGCCTCGGTTTCCGGGGAACACCACGTCCCTCGGGACGGTATCGTGACAGGCCCGTTTTGGGGTCTAATCGCGGTTCCGACATCCATACACAATAGTATTCCTTGATTGCAGCCAAGAATGCCGTGCGAAGGAACTCGGTGGCCCCGGGCTCATGCTTGATCTTCTCGTACACCCGAAGAGTCATGTCGGTCAGGAAAGGAGGCTGGGACCGACAGAGATAGTACGATCGAGTGGCATTGAGAATCTTGCCATAGTGCCGAATGCAGAAACAGAAGTTCTGGACCATAGATTTAGCAAGGTGTACTTTGTCGTTGATCAGCAAACCAAGAGACTCCATGTAGCTGTCCCAACCGTACAGCTCGTTGAAGCGGCCTCCGGGGACGACAAAGGGGAGACCACGCAAGGTCTTCTCCCCGGTCCTGGGGTCAACGTAGTCTTCCATGGCTACTGCCAGTAGGCCGGGCTTGTCATTCATGTGCACCACCAACTCAGGGGTGATCTTCTCTGGGAGCTCAACGACATCCAAACGCATCTCGGGACGGTCACGTGCCACCTTCTGGTAGAACTCCAGTTGCGCAGGTGCTCCTGGTGGAACGTAGATTCTAGGGCGAGGGTCGTCGGTCCAGTCTTTGGGATCCTTGGCAGCGATTTCAACACTGGACGCATCGATCCGGCGAGTCAAGCGCTCCCAGAACTGATCCTTGATGAGGCGCGAAAGTCTGTTCACAGGGTTCTCGTTCAATCTTCCGATATCGAGAATGACCTGTTTGCGCCCGAACTCCTTGGCCATATATAATTCTTGCAAAAGGTTCGAGAGCATGTAGGTGCCCCGGATATCAAAACGATTGTGTCCTCCAGAGGCTGCTGTTCGCAGCGAAATGACTTTTGGGCCAGAATCTTCTATGGTGATTTGCATATTATTGTCGGTATCCTCCTGGGCCTGTAAACTCTCGAGGGTATGGTCGACATCGACCAGAAATTGGCGCGAGTGAGGTCTGCTAGACTCATCTGGAGATTGCATGTCAGCAACATGGTCATGTGGCGAGTTGAATCAGATATCTCGTACCGTGGCTACCTCGTCGGTGAGGTTCTACCAAGCCTAAGCGTTCCATCTGCTGCTCCAAGCCATTCTGATTTGCCAGTCAGCTACAGAAACTTAACATCGCAGCCCGGCGCTCACGGAACAGACTTACTTGAGAGTATGTGCGAGCTCTTGCATGATGTCGACCGGAATCTCGTGCTTCAGCCGCATAGTAGGTTTTGGCGTCCTCGTAGATGGAAGATTCATCGATAGAGCTGAAGCTGCCGTCCTGTCGACGCGGTCGAGGTACTGGTGCCGAAGGGAGTGGCATCAGCAAGTCGTCCTTCGTAGGGGGCGCCATTCGTTCGGTAGGACGCGATGGCGAAGAATACGGAAACGTCGGTCGGACGCGTAAAGTGGTTAAGCGGTAAATTGGTGCTGTTCCGGGCTTCGGAAGTGGATCGGAGTGGCTTATGTTGGGGGAAATGAAGTGATAGCGATGTAAGGACCAGCT
The DNA here is from genome assembly GCA_019976485.1 of Apiospora pterosperma. Taxonomy (NCBI): domain Eukaryota; kingdom Fungi; phylum Ascomycota; class Sordariomycetes; order Amphisphaeriales; family Apiosporaceae; genus Apiospora; species Apiospora pterosperma. Next base: position 2,965,153 of record JAFBMP010000005.1, read on the forward strand.
CCCATTTCAGTTCCCGCAGCGAACAGGTTGCAAGAGATGATACGACTGGGACGACCGAGACGCAAGGTCCGCGCTGGAGCCAATGCAGAAATGCGGTCTAAGGTCGGAATCTCTTGGGGGTGCAGACAGTACTTTTGGTAGTCGTGCAGTAGATATGGAGTCGGGAAGTTCGAAACAAAGGAAGCTGACCGCCACCCCACGTTGAAGGAGGGGCTCTTGGATCAGACCCGACTGTGATAGCCTTGAGACAAGAAAACGGTAAGATAAGGGGAGCTAGGTACTCCGTATACTCGAGGTAACTCAAAAGGGACGCTTACGTAGACGTGAAGCGGGAGAAAGGTTTCTCAACGGTGACCAGACAAGGAAGCGTAACAAATAATTCCACGATAGATTGATGTATGGGTTTGGTGAATTGAGGGTTGGTGAGCGATGCGGTAGGTTTGGAGCACTGAGAGAAATTTTGAAGTAACTTTTTCTTGCCCACGATCGATGAGAGGATGATATCATCGCGGTACAATGGCTGAGTAGCGGGATCACCATCACTACTACTACTACAGTGACCTCCACAAAATGACGCTAGCAGTGGGTTCTGTCTGCTATTATGTTACATATGTATAAGTAAGTAAGTAGGTACCTAGGTAGCTTAACTCATATGAATCTCTCGCCATGTCTGGCAACGCTCATGCTTCTGATTCATGGGGTTTACTTGCCGCAGATGGCTGCAAGGAAGACGGGCGCATTGGTACGTGTAAACCCAATCAGCACATTCTTTACCCGACTGCGGGCAACGCCCACGTCGTACTAACTTTGTGTCTCGAAACAGGCGTCACAAGGTCTCGCCATCTCTCACAACCCGAGCAAGCTTTGTGTATTTGTTGGTGGTTTTTTGTGTTCGATGTCAAAAAAAAAAACACCAAAAAAAAAACCTCCTATGGGTGTCACATCTAAACCCTGACCGCGGGGACAGCTGAAGCTACGCCTGCGCAGTGATCTGTGCTACCCCACCAAAACGGCTTGTTTGTCTGGTCGCACCAATGGGAATCACCATGTTGCACATGAGCACACCCTCAAGTGCTGGAGGTCGCAATCGAGTGGTCTACAATTACCGTGCGGCTTAAATCAGGCACATGCTACCCAAGATGGCTTCATACCTAAGGTAGCAAGGCGAGGTCAGCGGGTGACTACGAAATCGCCCAGGCACTGCAGGAATATCGTGTTCGGGGCGGCTACTCGATCTTGCTGGCTGTCCTACGGGCTACAAGGTCCCCCCCCCGTGCAGCTTTTCTACAACATGTCAAACGTAAGTATGTAAGCAGGTAGGCCAGGCCAACGGACTCGTTTTTTGCCGGATCACCAGTGTGCAGTTGCTGGAAGAAACTGTATACCGTTCGCCGCACGCCTGCTGATCTGTAATGAGTACTCGTAAAGGGGTATAACTATCTGTTCGTTTCTGAAGGTAATAAGGAGGGCCAACCTACCACGCTGTTAGATGGTTCAGCTAACGGGTTCCTCCGCTAGTCACGGACCATCTATGTTCCGACTCTGACTCTCCTCACCCACCCTTCCAGGCAAAAATAGTGTCTGACGTTATAGAAAAGGAAGTAAGTCGCTCTTCACCGTAATGAGAAAAGACAATAAAAAAACGAACAAAAGATCGAACAGCAGGAGCCGCCCAAAGCGACCCAGACGGGATTCGAACCCGCAATCTTCAGAGAATAGGAGTCCGGTGAACCGAAATCTGACGCGATACCATTTCGCCACCAGGCCGTATCGTTGGATGACCAATTGATGTTGTAAAGTTATCTTATTTGAGTATGTTCCTACATATTTCTGTGGGATATCCGCTTCCTATGGGTATATATGTTGATTGGCCGGCAGAGGCCGCTAGTGGCTTTACATGCTTGACCCAATTGTCCCAAACTGGTAATGGTTTTTCTCTGTCGATAGTGTATTGTCACTTCCCCTGTCTACTTACTTACTTACTGTACCGACAGCATGCGGCTGTAATGAGATATCCATGCTATGGAAAGGATTTCCCACAGAGAGAGAGATGGAATAAGCGGAATAAAGAGAAACCTGGTACACCCGTCGGACCGATCCAACCTATCTGTGAATGTCGATTCGCCTGGCTTGAAGATACCCAAGGCAGAAATCAAAGGCAACAAACGGATAAGATGGAGAACCCGCGGTGCCCCCCACCCCCCATCCATTCCATACGACTTATCACTCTGGTAAGCTAAGAATACTGCAGAGGATTTTGCGCGTGTCGAGAATACTGGAGAGTCAGACTAGATGGAGCTGAGGATTCCATGTCCTACGGCTCTGTCGGGAAGCAGCCTACTCACATTACTGCGCAGCCGACCAACCAGCCCATGACATGCGGCATAGACACCACAATATGCAATACACCCTGCAACAAATCCCTTCCAGACTATTCCTGCTTGCACATGCTCGCCCGATAAGGAAATATTGGTACTCATGTCATTGAAATTAACCCAGACAGCCCAGACAGGTTCTCCCAGCTCTTTTAGAAGCCATATCGACGTGAGAATGGCTGACTTGAACTTTAGTAAGTCTACCGAGGCCCGCGACTCGGCATGTTCCAAAGCAACAGACGGTGCTGAGCTGGAGATTTGAACGAGAAGTCTGATATTGGGGCTGGATGCAAGGAAGGTCTTCGTAGTTGGTGTGCGGGCTCTGGTCGGTTGTCGGCCCTGATCCCAATTCTCTTAACGGATAACAAAACGCCTCGCGAGTGCAGCTCAGCTGAATGAACAATATCTATTGAGATGCAGAGATGCGCCCCGGCAGTTTCCACAGCTGTCAAGGTCGCGCCTCTTAATTTTGCTAAGCAGTCTTGACCCATTCGTGATCCGGCAGCTCGGCGCTCCTAGGAGTCTGAGCGGAGTCGAGGCTGAAGAACATAAACTTTGATACCACGTAGAATCGTCTGGTCTCGATCGACCGATCCCGGTGTTTTCTCCCAGTGGTATGGCGCTAGCCAGGATCCAGGAACCGCCGTCAGTTAACTAACAAAACCCACAAACCACAGGGGCAAGGGGCAAGGGGCAAGGGGGACAGACAGCACATGCCATGATGGGAGGCGATCGTGAAGTGGGAGTGCATGCTTGGTTACAGACGGGGACATGCTTATCTTCCTCTTGGATAGAGAGCTTGGCCCTAACGATAACGATGTAAATAAAGAAAGGAGGCTCAGAAGGAGAAAGAAGAAGAAAAGTGAACCTCGTATTCGTCGGCTGACGCGCAGATGTGCTGGCATACATGCTTACCTCCCTACCTACTTTACGCATTGTTCGATCCGCCACCAGAGAGAAACCTTGCGGGAAAAGCAAAGGGGTACTCGGGTCGTCTCGAGTCTCGAGTCTCTTAGCGACATGCTCGCGGGCGGGCGCTATCGAAAATCCGCTATTTTTAGCTCCTGCTGGGCGAAAGTCTCAGTGGACTGGACTGGACTGTTACATTCTCCTTATCAACATGTTGTTATTGGATTCGACCAGCCAGAACCAGCGCCTGTACTCGCATGTACGACTTGGCATGCACTCGACGTCGTATTCTTGCTGTGATGTGCTCTCCCCGAGCTCCCTACCTAAGTCGGTACCTATGGACCGAGCCCAGATCCACCAAAACTTCGTTGCTTAGCGATACACCGTCCGCTCGTTCGGTGCGAGACGGACGGCCTGCATGACTTTTCTCGTCGATCCTCTCTCTCAAAGAGCTCAAACCAGAAGCTCAAACGTGCGTGTCGGCACTCGAGATATGTCCTGAGCTGGGGCGAGGAAGCACCGAAATGGTGACAATATTCAATCAAGCCTAATAAATATTCCAGGTGCGCCAACCAATATATGCCATATCCCTCTTGGCCTAAACTCGATAAACGTGCCAGGGGCCCCGGCTGGTTCCCATGTAGCGCATCTGCAGGGCTGTCTCGTAATTTACACAATCGTTGGTGGTTGGCCCGGCCCATTACCACATACAGACGAATCGCCCGTCCACCATGGCCAAAGAGGTCGAGACAGATGCAACCGCTTCAGAAGGCCGACTCTCCCGGCTGTGAGCTGTTCGCCCGTACCCAACTGGAACCGAAGCACGTACATGCATGCTTCGTACATACATATATACCATGTATGTGAGATCAAGTGGGGTTGGTCACTCAGCATCACAACCCGCCGTCTAAAAGTCACTGTTCGTGTTGGCTAGGCCTTTTCGTGATGGCCGGTGTCTAGACAACGACCGATCTCCCAACTATCTGCCACAGCTAGCTATCCACACACACACACACACACACACACCAACAGACTATACTGCGGCTGGATCTAATCCCGAGTCATGGCGCTCTAGGCAAACGCACTACGGTTAGAGCAAGCATATCCCGTTCCTGGGCCTAGCCTGCGGTGCCTGTCTAGGTTATTATTTTCTCTCGTCCATCCCACCCAAGGTCCTCCTTTCACTTCTGTCTTCTCTCCCATTCGGGAAATCATCTTCGACGAGTAGGAGGATTGTCGCTCGTTTTGCCTCACCACTCCTGTCAAGATGGGGGTTCTCAAGTCGTATTTTGCTCCTGGGCAAAAGAAGGAAGACGAGAAGAAGGGTCATGCCAAGAAGCCGTCAGGCACGGTCGATCTGAAGACATTAAAACCGGCCAAGAATGGAACAGCCCAGGGAGCACCAGCCCCGACCCCGATGTCTGGTCTCTCCACGCCCAAGAGTCCGTACGCCTCTCGCCCCGGGTCAGTCTATTCCTCTCACCGCGCGTCATACTACCCGCAAGGTGACTTTCGAAACCAGCCCGATAGTCTAGTAGACGTCAAGGCAGATGTTATGTGCAGTTGGCTGTACCAGTCGCAATTGGAGAGGCAATATGCAACCGGCATGCTTCCAGGAGAAGGTGTTGTCCTGAAGAAGGGCAAGAACAACTTCTCCTGCTGCCCGCCCCAGCTGCGCGATATACCAAATGGTCTGTACGAGTCGGCCATGGAGCTGAACGTGCGGGTAAGTTGCAGCACCTCCCCTGTTTCACAGAAATAGCTCACTCAAGTATCATGCAGTGCGCCATGACTGTAAACACCAGAGTCATCGGTGTGATTCTAAACTCTCGGAGGACGACCTTCGATTTCATCCCTATATCGGATAACCTCCAATTGCAAGTGCTCCCGTCCATGCGCGAGCTTCCCAGATGCCAGAAGCACCACTTTGCTGCGTTCATCCAGGATCTCCAGATTCTTGTAGTCTGGGACGATGAACCCAAAAAGGTGTTGGCGCGTGCAGATCACCTCGAGCGCCAGCTCATGAAGATGATCTGGGGCACCGGGGAAGAGGAGGACACGGAAGCGGACGAAAAGGATGAGAAGAACCCCGTCGAGGTTGGCGTCTCGGCAGTCGATCTAGAAGCCGCTCTTGTAGACGAAGCCAGGAGGATCAAGCTCAGCAGTCCTTTCATGGTTGCCTGCACCTTGGCGCTCTGCTTGTCGTGTATCGGTCTTGGATACAAGAGTATCGCCTTGGAGATCGCAACGGATGACTCGTATGCCCGCCTGGCCATCCTTATCTACATTCCGATCTCGATTTTCATCTCGTTTTTCTTCTTTGGTGCCATCATCGGCGGCTTGTTCCAGATGTTCGGGCCTATCTCGCAGGTCGACAAAAACTCTCTGAACTATTCTGGCAAGGCTCCCAAACGCCTGAACCGCAACTTCCACAACATCCCGCATGTCACCATTCAGATGCCCGTCTACAAAGAAGGCCTGAATGCCGTCATCAAGCCTACTGTACAGTCTGTCAAGCAGGCCATCTCAACATTCGAAATGCAAGGTGGGACGGCCAATATCTTCATCAATGATGACGGTATGCAGCTCATCTCCGCCGAAGATGCGCAGGCGCGACGGGAGTTCTACGAGGAAAACAACATCGGCTGGGTCTCTCGACCGAAGCATAACCCCCAGCCGGAGAATGGCGAGAAGCCGTTTCTGCGTCGTGGCAAGTTTAAGAAGGCCTCCAACATGAACTACGCCATGATGGTCAGCAACTGCGTGGAAGACAAGCTGGTGCAGGTCTCTCGATCGTCACGCTGGACTCAGGCCGACGAAAACGCCGCCTACGAGAAGTGCCTCGACGAATTCTTGGAGGAAGATGACAACCGCACCTGGGCTGAAGGCAACATCCGAATAGGCGACTACATCCTCATCATCGACTCGGATACCCGTGTGCCTACGGACTGTCTGCTCGACGCCGTAAGCGAGATGGAACAGTCGCCCGAGGTGGCCATCCTGCAGTATACGTCTGGCGTCATGCGTGTTACCTCGTCCTTCTTCGAAGGAGGTGTGACCTGGTTCACTAACCTGATCTACTCTGCCATCACCTTCGTCGTGGCCAACGGCGATGCCTGTCCCTTTGTCGGCCACAATGCCATCCTGCGTTGGTCCGCTATCCAGGACGCCGCCTCGTATCACGACGAAGATGGCTATGAGAAGTTCTGGTCCGAGTCCCACGTGTCGGAAGATTTCGACATGTCTCTGCGGCTTCAGGTTGCCGGTTATATCATGCGCTTCGGAGCCTATACGGGCAGCGGCTTCGAAGAGGGTGTCTCCTTGACCGTCTACGACGAACTGGCTCGATGGGAGAAGTATGCCTACGGCTGCAACGAGTTGGTCTTCAACCCTCTCAAGTACTGGATTACCCGTGGACCCATCACCCCTCTGTTCCGGAAGTTCCTCGGGTCCAGTATCCATTTCCCCAAGAAGCTTACCATCTGCGCCTACATCGGTACTTACTATGCTATTGGCGGTGCCTGGATTACGACCATCGTGAACTACTTCCTGACAGGTTGGTTCTTTGGCCTGTACGACAAGTGGTATCTGGATTCGTTCGCCATCTACGTCTCCATCATTGTTGTCTTCTCGCTCTTTGGAAACGTGGCCCTGGCAGTCCTACGATACCGTCTCAACCAACAATCCCTCCTTTCAGCCTGTAAGTATATATGCCCTGCCTGTCTATCATCCTACCGATGGGGGTTCGCGACTAACGTACTCTTCACAGTGTTTGAGAACTTCAAGTGGCTTCCTCTCATCACCATCTTCTTGGGTGGAATCTCACTGCACGTCTCGCAGGCGCTGCTCTCCCACTTCTTCTCCATCGACATGACGTGGGGCGCCACGGCCAAGGAAGTCGAGGACGTCAACTTCGTCGAGGAGATCCCGCGGCTGCTCAAGCGGTTCAAGGGAACATTCATCTTCGTCTTCCTGCTGACGGCGCTCATCATCTGCGCCTATTACGCCTTCCCGTACAACTGGCAGATCAGGACGTTCGCGTCCATCTACCCCTTGGGCACTCTCATCGTCTGCCACTTCTTGCTGCCCGTCGCCTTGAACCCTGCGCTCATGGTGTTCAATTGGTAAATACAGAAAGGGATGTGTGGGTAGCTGAGGGAGAGAGTGGCCAGAGATACGGCAAGGGGCTCGCTCTCATCATATCATCTGGTAATGACGTACATAACGCATCATAATGTTTAACTCGATTGCACGGTGTTTGGGGATAGAAATGGACATCTATATTTACTTAGATATGAGGTTATTTGTTGGGCGGTGTAGGGGCCCCGGGGGGGTACATGTTAGCTGGGGATGGAAATGGGACGGGCTGTACACACAGTGAGCTGGGTGGTAGATGTGGTTTTCGGTCAATGTTTCCCGTCTCTACCTACTTCTTGAGTACCTAACTCATTCGTTTAACGCCATGAATGCCATCTTTATTCAATGAGAGAAGAGACTTTGAGACTTAGAGAGAGGGAGGAAGGGAGGGTTGCTTCGCTCCACTCCACATCTGCATGCATGCATGCAGGTATTGTAGCGGAAGATCAGCACCGATCAGCTAGTGTTACGTACCTGTGAGCAGTACTGTAAGGAGGGGCAAACAAACACCATCGAAATGGATACAACAATCACAGTCAGTAAGAGGTAGGTTAACTCATCTCGAGTTTGTTGCTCCTTAGTCCCTAACTTTGCCGTATATGCCGCCTCTGAAGGACCGAGTATATCAGAAATAGCCTCCTTTCGATGTGCTTATAACCTAATTAAAAAATAAAAAAAAAGAGAAGGGGAAAAAGAAAAAGAAACAGGGTACACTCCCTTCTGCCCGCCTCGTTTTTCTTTCTTGATCTTTATTGTTCGGGTTTCTTTGCGTGCGTCACCATCTCACCCGCCACCATGGCTATCTTCGTGGACCTGGGAGAAGAGAGCGAGCCGCTGAGCCCCGAGAGCCACCTAAACCGCAATAGCTTCCATGAACTTCCTATCACCGCGACGGCGCCTAAGCAATGGGTTCGCACCCAGGGCGGCGACAACAGCAGCGCTATCGAAACCTCCCTCCCCACCACCTCTACGGCTACATCCGTCCAGTCGCCGCCGCCGCCGCCGCCGCCGCCGCCGTCGACGATGCCTTTCAGAAACGGAATGACGGAGGCTCTCGGATGCTATCCGTAGGCTCCTTCCCTCTCCTCCCGCCATTTCGAGCAATGCGCCTCGGGGCATACATACTTTGTTATTGTGCCAGATCTTCCCCTCCCCCAATGGGCGAGGGAAAGAATAAGAAGAAGCCATACTGGAAAGCTTGCTGGGCCTTTATAGAAAGCTAACAAATGGAAACCCGTGCAGTATCGCCATGGCCGTGGCGTCCTCGCTCGACCTGAACGCGCTGGACAACCTCTCGCGGACCTGCCGAGGCGTGCGCCAGGGCCTCCTGCAGTACCGCAGCTCCCTGGTCACCCATACGCTCCACTGCGTCAACGAGGACATCGTGGTCGACCCCGAGGATACGTTTCGCTACCGCGCCCGCGCGGGCAACTGGTTCTACATGCAGGAGATGGGCGGCGACAGATACAACGGGAAGAGCGGAAGCTGTGCGCGGGACATGGTGGCCGAATGTCGACGGTGCGCCAATGTGGTTTGTCGGGTAAGGTTATATCTCTCTTTTCCCCTCTCCCCTCCCCCACACACACACCTTGACGTCCAGAAGGAACTCCTACTGCGAAGAGGAGGAAGGCCGGGGGGTGAAAGGACTGGTTGATTCAAGACTGTGCTCACACAAAGGAAAACTTGTAGAACTGTGCAATCAAGCCGCCAGCTCCGATCGTGCTGCGGGACCGACACCGACGCTTATGTATCCCTTGCACCAAAGCACCGCTTGGCAGCCTCGTAAAGCCGCCTTTATTACCTGAGACGCCCATTGATGCGGATCTCATGAAGAACGCAATATGCACGTGTCAGAGCGAAGGCGTCTGGCTGTGCCATCCTTGTGGACGGAGTATCCGCGGTACGGATCATGATTACCAGTCGTATGTCAAAACTCTTTCCCGTCCCCGTGCCCCCATGGTGTGCACAGCAACACTGCCCAAACCCAGCTTCCCTGAATGGAGAATGGAAGGCCTTGTGGTCGGTTCACTACAGCTAGCATTACGGCTGATTTTGTTTTTCGTATAGCATCTGGCGTTGGCGCAATCAATACGGCGAGGTTCTAGGTGGCCTCGGAACCGGTATCGGCGACGGGGACCGGGGGTGGTCTGCGGCCGAGACTGGGAGTGTGTGGCCTCGAAAGACCGCGAGCAGGAGACCGATTGCGATGCCGAGGACGCACGCGAGAGGTCCCGCTGCAATACGCCTCTGCCGTGGATGGCAACGGTGACGGCCTCGACGACATCTCTGCCCTCGACGTCGGCGGCCGCCTCCCTCCCCCCTCTTCCTCCTGCCTTCCCCAGCAGCAGCACCCCGCCGCTCTCCGCCTCCAACACCTCGAGCTACGCGGCCGGAGGGCCGGCCCGTACCCCCTCGCCCCCCACGCAGCAGCAGCAGCACTACTCTGCCCCCCTGGGGCCCGGGTACGTGCGCCACGAGATCGAGGGCATCGGCGGCGTGGTCAAGACCAAGCGCCTCACCATGGTGAAAGTCGGCGCCTGCGTCCCCGAGTGGGAGGATGAGAAGAACCGCGGCGAGATCCTCGGCCGCGAGGTCAAGGGCATCGCGAGGAGCTGGTGCGGCTGGTGCTGGAGAGTCATTCCCGGTAAAAAGGACCTCGAGATGTCAGCTCGACACTGTTCCAACGGTCCGGGGGCTCTGGCGCGGTGGAAATCTCGGGAAAGGGAAGAGACGGTCGTCTGCCAGGTTAGGAATTGGACGCAAGGGACAATAGTCATAACTGCATACAGTGAGGAGGGGGGGCATTATAGGAGTAATTCTACGACACGGGTGCCTCTGCTGGGCAAGGTAGGGCAAGGCATGATGATGATGGGTGATGGGTACGGGAGGGATTTGGTTGTGCGGTGGACTAGATATACTGACTGGCACTGCTCTGGCACATATCTCGGCCCTCTGAGCCTAGGGCGGAAAAATGAAAACCTCGGGGTTTTTGGCGAACAGGCTGGGTATGTCACCCTCACAATTGGAAGATCCGGACGCACAACATTTCTCATTTGGATGTTATATGATATATGAAGCATTCTTAATGCATGATACCCAGGTCTAATAAAGTGTAATCAGGGAACAACACAATTGCCCCTAAATTGAAGACGTCATGTTGATTATCTGTTTATACATGGTTTCTCTGCTATGATGTACAAATTCTAATAGTTGGTGGCAGAATGGAGATTCGGTTCAACCAGATTGCCCCTTTCTCCGTCTCTATGTGAGGATGCTGCCTCCAACACCATGGATTTGGCTGTGCCATATGCATATGGATCAGTGTATGTTGACCTACACATCCCTTTCCAGATGGGTTGTGCATGTCTCTCCAAACCGTCACCTCCTGTCTCCGTTGATGTACAATGTCGTCTCTGTTCTCGTACAGCTTGTTCTTGTCCCAAAGTATCAAGACACCCGCAGTTCTTTCTAAAACCCGTGCTCCTAGGCTGTAACTTGACTCACACCGTTCCTTGAGCATTCAGCTGCCTGTGAGCCCCTTCAGGGTACCATGGTCGAGCCATTCTGGCAGAGCAGCCCTCAACCCACAATGTGGCTAACATTTTTTTATATTCTTTTTTGAATAACGGCCGCCGCGCTATAGTTCACTCCGCAGCAGTAAAGTGCGTCTCTTCTTGCGGTCCTCGCGGGCCTGGGAACGGATAGGCCCCCAGCGCGCCTTGATAGCCTCTTTCCTCTCACGCTCCATCGACTGGTGCTCGGCACTGGCCTTGCAGCACATCATGACGAACAGTTTCGAGCACTCGAACTTCTCGGCCAGCCGCACGACGCTCCATTTCATGGGGTCGGCATCTCGCAGCTGCCGCATCTCAGCCACCTGCTCCCGGGTCACATTGTATTTGGGCACCGGTACTTGGTGCTTGATCTCCAATGCGGGGATATCCTGTGTTGTCGAGGGCACAGCAGCGGGCGGAAGGCTGGCCGAGCTACGCAGTAGGTTCGAGAGCTGTGCTTGTCGCCGCGGATCCGAGGGGGGAGAAACTTGAAGGGCGTGTGGTACACGCTCGGCGCGGCGCTCGGGGGATTGTAGGTGATGTGGTCCGCTTCCGCGTCGGAGATGAGGAAGGATGGGTGTGGAGGGAGCTTCAGGGCCTTCTTGGTGCGCCGCGTCGTAGATTGGAGACGCGTTTGGCCGGCACGGCTGCAGCTGCTGAGGAGCGTCGTTATGGGACGCAGAGCCGTTTGGGCCTCCATTGCTTTTCTCTAGCGAGTCGGTTCAAGATTGGAGCGGAGAGGCGCGCCTGCAGGGACGCTCTTCGAGAAGTTATGGGAGAGAAGTGGAAGTGAAAAGACTGAGCAAATAGCGGTAAAAACGAAATGGAACTGTGGACTAGATACAGCTGAGGCGTGCCGGGATGATGTGTCTGTTGATATTGATCTTACAGCCGCCAGTCTCTAATTTGTTTGTTGCCTCCCTAAAGCTTCCACACAATCTCTCTCATGCAGGGCATTAGCTGGCGGCGATAGCTTCTATCATTCAAGCTTCTTCGAGGGTGGAATTGAAATTTCCACGGAGCTTTGACGGCCCGGCCAGCCATTGATGGAAGGTGGCACGTGCTTAAAGCAAAGCTCCTTCTTCCTTTTGCTCTTGCCAAATGGAGTTGCTGGCATCGCTTTCATTGGTGGAGGCTTACTAATTCATAATCTCGCATCTCAAAGGTCGAGGTTCAGTTACGCGTTGGGTCTCCTGCTCTTGTTAACTAAGTAGTCTGCCGGTATCGTCCATGTAAGTACTAAAAAACATCCCCTTCTCATGGAGCGCTGTTCATTCTTGTTGATGGCGGACCCGCGGTACGCCCTCTGACTGGTCTCGATCTGCGACACCGACTTGCTTCAGCCCTTTTGTTGCTTGCAATCCTCCTTAACACATCTTCAGATGGACGTGGGGGATCACAGTAGCTACTTAGTAAAGACGCATGCCGCAAAGCTCGGTATTACGTCTTTGTATTTCCAAGACCCAGATCGCGGGATGCATACAGCACAGAGAACCTTTACAGTAAGCTTTCCCAGACACATGCTGGGATAACCGATTGGGTCAACGATACCTGCTGTTGTATTTCGCCAATAGCAGGCCTCTCCTATCAGAAAGTTGTTGATGAGAAGACAGGAACACAGGTTGTGTCTAACTCTGCGTTGGAAGCCAACTCTGCAGAGCCAATACTACCCAAGCTTGTGTCTGAGGAGCAAAGAGAAGTATGCAGCCAGATAATGGTCATTATTCCGAATTAGTAGCAATCCCGGTGGTCTGCTGAAAAGCAAGAGAGCGTCCATCTCACACGCTGTACAGTAGACTTCGAGGATTTAGGTCATATGGAGTTGATGGACCAGTACTGTCATGGTATCACCGATTACCCGTAATGCCTTACAGTTGGGATTACACCAAAACAAGTGCTATCGAGAGAATATACATGTTCGAGTTTGTGACTGCATGGGTTTGAGTAAAATAACTGCATGCCTCATAGGTATCAGCGGCATGAAAGTGGACTTGGACGTGGATGTGGACAGTAATTCTCTACAAGTAAGGGCATTGTTGGCCATCTGAAGCAATGCCCAATTTTCTCAACATGGTACGCTGTGAGTCTTGTCGTCTGTCTCTCAATTGGCCAAGGATTGGACTCGGGAAGTCATTGGCTAAGGTTAATATGAAGCATAGAGGCAATTGTGGCGAATGATGCTTGAGATGTCCAACAACAGCACACAAACCTCAACCTCGTAAAAAGCCTACATTCCCCGACATTCTGAAAGACTATCCGGTATGAACCTCTATCATTACCCACGCGCGACAGATATCTTTTCAGAGCAGCATTCTTCGATAAGTCAAAGGCATGATCAATCTAGATTCCTGATCGGATGTCGCAGGACTCATGCTCAACCTGAATCGTATGCTCAGAAGCGCCGAGCCCGGTATCACGCGGGGGGGAAAGAAAATAGCGCTTTGACAGCTTCACTTAGGTTTTGATCCTGCCACGGGATCAAGAAGGGAATGGCAGGCTATGTCTCAAAAATGCCCGCCCCGTGATCATATGTCGACATACCTCGTAGGTATAACAGAGAGAATAGAATACACAAAGCTTGGTTGTTGGGTGGTGTTTCTGTAAATAACCGCCCCCACTAACCTAACCCGTCTCGAGGATGCGCTATTCGTACCAACCAGCCTACCAAGTACCGTAAATGTCGGTCTGGCTCTGCCCTCTGGCAAGTCTGGTCGAGACTTTGGGAAAATGAACCCCTCTTTCAGATCTTCCATTGCCCATGCTCTGTGACGTACCCCCTTGTCTAATCTCGGTGGATTGCTTTGGGTGCCAATCTTCATGTGCGGAAATCCGTTCGCTCGCCTGAACAAATCCGGACATGTACTCTATTAGCACGTGGGGATTGTAAGCAGCTGGTATTGTACTTGCAGCTCAGCTTACAAGCTGCGAGTACAGACAGGATGATGTGGTGTGCATGTTGATGGCGTTGTTGCTCAGCAGTTGCAATACATTTATTTCGGGTTCTTAAGTTTAGGTACTTAGCGAACGAGTCCGTACGTAAGCAGCAGACTAATCTTAGCAGAGTTCTACGCGTATTCCTTTGCTAAGTAAGTAATAAACCTGAGACCCTGTCAGTGCTCTCCCCCTTTTGATGCCTTGCGGGTGAAACATGTAGATGACGACCTCTACTATTTTGGTGTGATGAATGCCTGACGGGCCAAGCATCCATTAGAGTTTCAGTGGATGTTGGCATCGATCCTGCTTTTTCTTTCTTTATTTAATGTTTCCACGGGCCCCGCCGTTGATCTCCAGGGTATTGACCCCCCGCCTTGTCCTGGTCATGCTCACCACTCCCGACATTTATGTGTACATATTTGGATAGATGTGCAAGGCAAGTCATTGGTCGTCCAATCAGCAGGGGGGCGGCTGTGCAAGAGATGGAGATAGATAGGCATATGCATCAATTGCAGGAACAGGCAGGCCATTCTGCATGCATTGGCAGTTGGCCAAGCTTTTTCTTTCGTTGCTCGGTGGCTGATGTCGTTGGGTAGGCCGCAAAGGCCATAAGGATGGGGCAGAGAGCATTATAAATAGTTTAATTAATCTATTTAAACCACTTGCTTCTGCATGATGCTTACGAGTCCTTAAGAATCAAAGACACCTCGATCAGAGATCAGATAGATTACTTAAGGTACTTACTTACTTACATGTACAGCAATGAGAAGCGCCTGACACCTGACAGCTTGTTGGGCTATGAATGCGGTCGCAACGCCTACTGATATTCGAGCAACATTAATGGACAACGGGATTGTCCGCATTGCATTGACTTATGCTACTACTACGTATGTACTATGCAAGGATCGGTGGGTGGTCATTAACGAGAAGAAGGAACCCAATCATGAGTTGAGCTGAGAGACCCTCTTTCCAGCCCAAACATGTTCCTTGGTTGTCTCCGAGACTGCGCCAACAATCTTAAAAGAAAACCATCATAGAAGGGTACTTCGTAGCAGGCGATTCAGCTAGGAAAAGGCCGCTCCCTCCTATCACTCTCTGGCCAGAAGAGGCAAGAGGATTGGTTGACAAACAGGGTCTTGTTAAGTATTGCACCATACCTGGTACCCTCCCGAAACGCCCTGTTCAGTATGCTGGCATGTGTTGATGCTTTTGCTCTGTTTCTAACCTACATACGTCAGGCAATTAATGCTGCTAGCATGTCGGGTCAACCCCCCCAAGTATATAGCACCTGGCGATCCTAAGATCTCCCGGCCACGTAGAAGTGATAGCCTTTATATCGATTCCTAATTGTCTAACCCGACATCCCATACCGTCTTTGCCCATTACACTGCCACGAGAGAACTCCTACACAGGAAACCTTCAATAATCAGAGTCTGCGGAAGTCTCATTACTACCGGTACTCGGCTGTCTTGCCTCAAATTGTCATATTAGCAGAAGCCTGTACCGACCCGGCATCCAATACAGCAAAAGACCAAACCCAACTCCTCGGATAGAACACAATACGCTGCCTTCAAACCCTCTTTCTCTCTCGCTCCCAGAGCACAGACTCTTTCTCCCTATTGATATTTGCTGGGAGTCATTTTTGCTCAACTACTGGTTGTTGTTTGTTTTTGCTGGACATCCCAACTAGTCAGTCCGTGGCCGTTGATCTGTGCCTGTGCCTGCGCCGTCTCGGCATACGCCATAAGGACGACTCGACGAAAGTGGCTTGGAAGGATTATTGCGTCTTCCCGCACTGCATCAGTCACTAAAAACGACGACCAAAAAAAACCCCCGAAAAGAAAAACGGCAATCCTTTTTGGCCTTTCGCCTGCCTGCCTGCTTGGGACTTGCCTTTTAAGCAGGCTGAGCGAGCAGTCACTTTTACCCCATTCTCCAATCGCAAGTTGGCACTCATCTGGGTTGGTTGGATGTTCCAGTAAGTGAGAGGTCCCTCCAATATTATCCTTCATCTTGAAACACACACCATCCCGACAAATTGTCTCATTATCATCCTCCTGCCAACTTGGCTGCGCTCGTGATTGATCCCGTTCTTTATCTTGGCGTCTTTCGTCTTTAATCTCGCGTTCGGGACTTGCGTCAGAATAAGCCCTTGTGGTCCGCAAACATTGCTTGCTTTCTCGTGTGCCGATGCCGATGCCCCTGCTCTCGCTCTAGGCGTTTCTTCCTGCTTCCCCCACAATTGGTCATTTCCCTGGTAGTGGGACGACTGTCACCTTCTCCGCCTCGTTTCTCGCTGGAATACCCCACTGATCGATATCGCCTGAGCAGCCGCGTCGTCCCTTTATTATCTCGAGCTTACTAACTGTAGCTCGTCGCTATAGTTCCTGCAGTTCCTAAACTCTTCCTCTTTGGTTTGTAAACTTTCACGATTACGAGTACCCTCCAACTCAAACTGCAATCATCATGAGTCTTGCTCCAGCCCCCGAGATACAGAAGGGTCCTGTCGAAAGTTCCATGTCCCCTCCAACTCCCAACAACAAAAAGGGTGCCGAACGCGAATCAGACAAGAGCGAATCGTCTACTAAGAAGAAACGAAGCCTGTTTGGTTTCGGGAAGAAGAAGACGGACGACAAGACAGCCACCACTGGTACCACCAAGTCGACTTCGAAACCAGAGGCAAGTCTTCCGAGTCCTCCCCTCGGTAGGGATCTGTCTCAGCTCTCTTCGGCTCGGTCGGCGACAACGTCTCCTATTCCAATGGATGTATCACACAGAGCACCCTCTTCCCCCGGCCGGGGTATGTCTTCGTCTTCCCGGCTGTCCTCTCCTGCGACATCCCAGATCTTTGAGCGAGACGTACAGGAGAGTACGGTAATCATGCCCAATTCGCCCGCTATCCCGTCGCACATTCAAGTGGAGAACCACATCCCCCCGGCGCTTGATGCCACCTCGGAAGCCATCACGGATGATCATCTCAGCCCCGACAGTGTCGAGATCGTCACACACGCTTCGCACCAGCCCGCCGCTGTCACCGTAACGGGAGCAGTCCCTTACGAGACACAGAGTAGTTCTTGGGTGGACGAGCTACAATCGTTGGCCGAGAAGGACGAAGCAGCCTCCAATTATGGGTCTCTGGATTCTACTGATGTGCGCCGCCTGAGCTTCATCTCTTTCGCGGATGTTGTTCAAGCAGAGCAAGGAATCAATGGTGTGGCTGCTAGTAGCCGGGAGTCGATGCGAATTCCTGGCCTGACCTCTCTTTCATCGGCCGCAATCAACCGCTCCCCCTCGCCCATCAGATCCCCCATTTCTTCTCATGCTGAGACGTCACCACCTACCAGTAAATCTGGGTCGATCAAAGGGCTGGACATGTCGCCCAGCAGAAAGCCTCTGGGCAGTCCCTCGTCTGGTCACCACACCCTCAGTGCCGCGACCAGTACCGATCTGAACATCGAGACCATGTCTCAAGCATTGAGGCGTACTGGTAGCACAGACTTGAGCACTGCTCGCAGTCCCCCAATCAGCCCCATCGACGGCCCGTCCCGTTAGATGCGGACACGCTCATACGGGAGTCCTTCACTGAACCCAGGATCGTGGAGAGGGAGTGCTACGAGGCCTCATAAAGTTGTTTGAACCTGGAACCTTACCTAGGACTCTCTAGATGTCATAGGCCATGGCTTTCTCACTTTGTGAAGCGTTTTTGGTTTGCTTTTTTGCTTTTGTTTTTTGGGAGAGGGGGCAGGTTGATTGGAGGTATCTGACGGCCCAACGATCGATCAGCCTTTGGACGGCCAAAATCTGTCAATCTTAGGATTCAGAAACATGCTTTCAGCAGAGCGGGTTTGTCCTGGGGACGTTCTGGCGTTTTTGATTGGTACACATGTTTACATGATGTGAGACGGGAGGCGTGAGAGGAGAGAGATGACCTAGGACGGTCTGGTTGGCTTCTTTTTTTTATTCGAATATATTCCCCATTGAGCGTTCAGCTGAGAGAGAAAGCGATGTTAGGATTTGGTCAGGGGAATAGGTATCCAAAGTTCTTACGGTGGTTTGTGGGCACATACATAGGCACAGTGTAACCGAATGCGGATGGAAGTTGTATATGCATCTCACCATCGATACTCTTGTGTTCGTGACGAATGACGAATATACGTTACCCTTATTGATAAGAACCATATTGCTCATCATAGTACCTGAGTGTCAAGCTAGCGATGAAGCCATATATATTTAAAGTTGGTCAGGGGCTTTATCAGATTCTATCTATTCTCGTACTATGAGCATCTACAGCAGCTTAGTCTGCTACCCTGTCTACGTATGTACTCAACCCGCCGTTCCCAATCGCAATTTTACACGTCCAGCTCATTCGGGTTAGGGATTATTTTGGTGACCATCATTGCCTCCCCCTTTCTGCGATCCAGCTCGTACGCAGACCAGGCCTCGCGTCTATCAAGCGGCGGTAGCATGTCTCACGGCACGATGATATTTACACTTACTCGCGCGAATAGTGATAACAAAGACCATGATCACAATGGGAATGAATCAGTTATTGCCACGGCAGAAAGAGTCGTGCCGTCTCGTATTTGCTGGTAGATAGATACCTAGATATCTGCAATCTGGCGGTTTGGATAATACGCAAGCAGAATGTTCCCAAGAAGTGTCTTGCTACTCCATATCACTGAGCCATATGGATATGACTGTGAGACTAGCTGGCAATATTTCGATCCAATCTCAGACTCAGGCCGTGTATTATTCCTTCCCCGTTCCTCTGCTGCCTCGAGTTCTTCCAGGGGGATGCGTGTGTATAACCTTTGAAAGAAACTCCTGAAAGGCTGGCTGCAACCCGTTGAGGGGATTTCTTTCAAAACCTTGCTATCTTGCTACCGCCAATCCTTTGGGGGCATACGAAAGACAGGCGGGCCTTTTCATTTCTGAAGGGAAAAAAAGAAAGAAAATTAAGGCTAACTACTTGTATATCAGCATGTCACTATGTGTGCGGGACGTGTATCAGACGACATTCGATCGCACCAACGCTATTCTAAGACAGCATACAAGTTTTGCGCTGAGACTAGGGAACATTTCTTACTTTTGTTTGTATACTCGAAAGGGCGTGGATTCTTCGAGCAACAGGAACATGTATTTTGGTAGGCAAGACCTCCTGCTAACGTATGGAGAGCGTCCTCTCCAGACTTGTAGGTAGCATGAGAATCCGTATTTAAGTAATCGCCGCCCATACATGAGAACTTCCGATTGGTCACCCATAAATTATGAGAACTTGACTTCAACAATATTGTTTTTTACTGCCCGGTCATTTGATCCTCCGTTCGAGATTTCACTGCGCGCCGCTGTGCCGCCCACCACATCTTCAGCATGACACGGGCGGTTTGGGGGAGCCCCTGAAGAATCCCCTTATAACACCAGACAATCGGGCCAACTAGCTGGGGTAAGGACGCTTGCCCATCTTGATGTAGGTCTCACTGTCCCTCACGGGAAGCCATCTGCTCGGGACCTACAGCAGGTCACTCCTTAATGATGATGATAGGACCGTGAAGGGTGTCTTCTGCAGCGAAAATGGCGAGTAGCTTGTGCTATATTGAGTAGAGGAACTCAGCTCCAGAGACAGGCATATAGAGCATAACAGCTCAGTACATGCAATGAGATTCGACACCAAATAACGACTATACTCCACTTGGCAGTACCGTGACGGTCCATACGTCGTCAATGGGTCAGTCAAATACGCGGCGGGCGAGATGCAATCCACCTAGTCGAGCTCATATGGTCAGTCAGAGTTGAACAATACCAATATGAAGCCCCCTTGTACATCGGATTTACGGATGCATGTGCATGACGGACACAGGTTCAGTTCCCATGCGTGCCAGGCAGTCTCCCACTGACGGGAACACCCTCCATACAGAACGGGGAATCGTACTTTGGCCGGTTGTCCAAGCAAGCCAAGGAAGCACACCTTTTCACCATGAGTGTCTTGTCACAGATTCGCCTGTTGCCGCTATCCAGTCAGAATCAAGGAGTTACACTGGGCTTAGCATCGACCTGCATGGAGCCCCCTTCATTATCTGTGACGATGTACCTGGTTGCAAACCATGTCATTTTCTTGTACAAGAAGGACGTGTATGCAGTGGCGAGGGAGTTTGTGTGTGTGTGTGTGTGTGTGTGTGTGTGATAGAATCGGAACAGGACTGCCGGCGGCGAAGAGAAGAATAACATGATCCCCGGGTAAACCCCCGGCGGGCCAGGATATTGGGGGATCGGCGTGGCCTATGGCAAGCGATACCAAATTCCTGGCACTGCAATCAACGCAGCCCACCCGACGACGCCGCATTACTGCAGGGACGCGCAACCCGCATACTGACTTTGTGGTCAGCATCTGGCAAGCATTCAAGGGCAGAGCAGTTGGGTCACGTTATGAGATATTCGACCGAGGAGGGGGGTTGTCCTTCGACGGTTTGGTACGTGGTTATTTGCGTCGGGTAGTTCTTCTCATTTGGAGCAGTGCTAATTAATGTACATGATTTCCCCAGATGTGGTTTCCCCCCTTCTCCTCCCTTTCCTCTTGGGTGGGTAATGAATGAGTGAGATGAGTCGCTGCAGCTAAGCAGGCAGGCAGGTCATTTGCCGAGTCACCTCAATGACCAGGGGGAACCGACGACAATACGGGCCCAGACCTTCAAGCCCGCCTCATTCGTGAATGCAACAAGGGCATTGTGTCATTTTGGGAGGGAGTACTTGGTCAATCGAGTCAAGTATGATTAGAAGAGGCCTGAAGGACAACGGGTTTTGACTGTCGAGAGGATGATCACGGGAATGATATATGAGAACGCTAAGAGGCTTCTAATGAGTTCAACGCCTCGCCTATGTCGAATTTAAGGTGTAATGATACTCTCATCCATCAATCAATCCATTCAGAGGCCGCCTTGCCTAATAACACAAAGTGGTGGAACCAACATGTGTGAGGTCACAGCGGCATTGGTGTGGATGTACATACTAGGATCTGCCGGACCAAACGCACCATCCTGCCCTCCATGGGGCTCGCTTGGGGCCCTAGGCAGGTCCGGACTTCTCTCGGGGGGTGTTCAGACGATGATCCCAACGGACCACTTACACATTTCAGCAACAGATTGAGCTGAGAAGTTGGGGCTGAGAGCCTGGAGCCTGTAGGAAGAAGTATGGACGTCAGCCATTTGAGTGAGTCTTTCTCACGTACCTAAAGGAGTCAGACGTCCTTGGCTATTTTCGGTGGAAGCGTCTCTCATCTCCGTCAGCCAGCTTATCCCAGGATGTTGGCCAGCTTCGTTTGGGTTTGCCAGAAGTTCACCTCATCCATAGGTGATGCACGGGGCAAAAGCCGATCCAATAGGTATGTTTGATGTATAGCAGACGAACATTTGGTGTCAAAGTTTCTCAAGATGATGTGGGACCCTATCTTGGAACTCGGAGAATTGACAGTTGCAGTCTTCATTTGAAGTGGGGACCTGGTGGCCCCTGTTTGTTCAAACCCCCAGGGAAGAATCTATCCACGAGGATCACGGACCATCCATTGTGTAAGAGCAATAGTATCAAGCAAGAGGGAATCTGGTACTTTTCGCAAGCCAATAGTGCTTGATCCTGTCAAGCCACGAAGGACCACGTTGTACAAGCCCATACGAAAGGTTAATCAAAAGAACAGGTACTTGGGCCTCAGATCACCATATTCGAGATTTTTGAGCAAGAAGGACTGCCAACGTAGGTTGCGTGGCGAGCGAACGGGGTAACACCCCAAAGATTTGGGAAAAAGAGTGTAACTACAAGATGACGGACACTTCTCGACCTCGATCCTGACCAATCTGCGCGTGCACGGCAAGCTTCTGACACTGACTCTTTACAACATGCCAAATAAGTTGTAGGTAGGTACAGATATGAGGCATGAGGCATGGTAATCCATGGATGACAAGGCTTAGGTCACAGTCGGGCCAACGAACAATACACGTGAGAGACGTTGGACGTTACAAGTACCTACATCGCCCATGGACTCAGCATGTACGCACGACAGCCTAGATTAGGTAATTACCACATTGCAGGAAAGTAAACCGTCAATGTTTTAGTGCAATTGGGGTATTTTGGCACATCATACCTCCTTCTAGGTTGCCTCGTGTTGAGTGTATAATGCTGTCCTGAACTGGCATCTAAACCTACATGTTCCACTTGATCGATCTCGATATTGCCATATGAGGAAGGATGGAATATCTACTTACTTACTTAGCTAGGTACTTTATACTTAGCTAACTTGCTTCATGTAGGGAGTAGCCTACTTGAACCTACATGCGAATCCCCCATGTTTCAATCTAGATAGGTAAAGTAGGTATGGACGGATATCAAATGGAAGGACATACGAGACTAAGCGCAATAGTATGCCTTCTATTGAAAGTCCAGTTTCGGATCCAGATTATGCTTTGCATCTCCATCCTTCGATCTGCCCACGCTTGTTCCCATCCGGGCGTATTCCTGTGCTGCCGAGCCTTGATGTCTATCGTCAGGGGCGTCGTCTGTGTCCAAGTAATGAATGCATCGAGGTACCTTTCCTCCTCCCTGCATGTAACATACAAGACCCGTTCCAGTCGAGTCGGCAATGCAACCTGTATTTGCTTGTTGTGCTGTACTGTAGTAGCATTGCTGTCATGTATCAGCAACAAAGAAAGAAATCGACCATCTCCACCTTAACCGACACCCGCCAAGACAAGTCATAGCCTGCTTGTACTTGTACGAGTAGCCAGCTCCATTGTACTGAACAAACGAACATCTTTGCTCTGCGGTGCAGCACCCACACGCAATCTGGGTGTCCAACCCCCAATTCGCCGCCCCATCGGGACCCAGTCATTCAAGTGGCAGGGCATCTATCTACTTACATACATACCATAACTACAGTAGAATAAAAGTAGGTTACAACAAACCACTTACTTACACACATACATGCCTACCGAGACCAACTCCTGACCAGCTTCTGCTCAGCTCTCGCCCAACAAACGAATAGGATCGAACGACTGGACCAGTACCCAAGGTGGTGCCCCGCGCGCGACGACCACTTGCATCTATTAATCTCCTGCTCTAACCTAGCCCAACAACCAATCCTGTTACCCGACAAGACAGGCATACCCTTCATTCTTCTACCGACCGTTTTGCACGCTTGTCATACGTCCACTTTTGAGTCCCGGCGCTGCCGTTTGATGATTCTCTCCGTGTCGGAATCTCCGACTGGGGTGGGCAATGGCCAGTAGCAATATACTGTACAGCCGAAGATGCGATAATTGCATCGAATACACCCCCAGATGCTGATTTTTCTCCTCGAACCCGTCGAGATTCCTTCTTATCCCAGAACGGGCTGCCATGCGTATCGAGGGAAACCGCCTCAGAAAAAACACGAGCAAACCAACATTGACCGACCAAAACCATCATTGCATCCCAGTCCCGCCGAATCTCTAGAATGATAAACTCTCGATGGGACCGGCTGTTGTCAGAGAATATCGCATACAAGAGACTCTGCTACGACTTATGACCCGGCGCCGACGCATGCAGCAATCGAAACGAATCGCATCGCCCGTCTCACTTTCAAAAAAAATAAAAAAAATACAAAAAAACAAAAACCCATACTGCTAACAGAAGCTGAACGACTACTGCGTGCATACACACACTCCCTACATATCCATACCGAAACCTGTCTACATGCAATTGCGAGCACGACATAAGCTCCAATATCTCCTGGCCCTTTGGTCCCCTGCAAATTTGCGAGCGCGCCCAATGCACACCATTCACCTCGATTGCTGGTGCAAACTTTCAGGCAGACAACGGGATTATGAGAAGCCTCCTTCCTCCGGGAATGGAGGGGCGAACACACAACGGCAGCGGCGCGGTTGTTGCCGGCAGCAGCAGCAGCAGCAGCAGCAGTCACCAAGATGGTAGCAGACCGCCTTTCCAGCCGGCAGAGAGGTCGCAAGCTCCAACCGGCTCAGTGCGCGCCAGCAACGATACAGGAAGGGAACGGGAACGGGAAAGAAGTAGCACTATGCACCGCTCCAGTTTCATACCCAATGCTCACTCGCAGAAGACCATCCGAACCGTTACACCAGAGCCCGCAGAGAAGAATGGCCATGCTGTGAACCTCGACACTGCCGTAGCCCAGGCACCACAGGTATCCCGGGGTTACGGCACCACGTCCCCTCAAACCTCTCCCCGGTCTATACCTGGTGGGGAGAGGAGGCGTCAGGGCATCGTATTTAACGATTCCTTTGGCGATTCCTACGATGATTCGGAATCGAGCCCTCCGACAGAGCCAAAATCCGCTGTCCGCCCCCGCACACATACCATGGACGGGTCGCTCGCGATACGCCAGCAGTCGAACGCCACATCGTCGGATAACAGACATCGCGTGGGTTCGTTTTCCTCGTCGGGGTCCACGCCATTTGCTGAGCCTGAAGTTCGCCCACCGGTGGCGGTGTTGGAGTCAGTAGGATATCCATCAATCGCGCCAACGCGATCGCCAGCAGACCTCAAAATCTCGATTTCCGGGAAAGACAAAAGATCTGCCAATAAGCGCCTGACAAAACGTGCATCGTCCCGCCCAACTTCTCCTCTTATTTCGCCGTTGCCCTCCGTGGATTCTTTGCCGCTCCCGATACCCACAGATGATGCAAATAAGGTTTTATTGCTAATGAAGACATTGTGCGGTCGGATGAAAGGCCAAGTGGAATATCAGAGTGAACCCAGCGGTCCGTGGCATGCTGGCGTCTGTTACATAGATGAGGAGCGGGGCAGTCTTTTATTCGATCCAGGTCAGAATGGGCCCTTTCATATTCCCATTGTTGGCGATCTCCGCGGCTGCCGAGTTCTTCCTGTCGAGGCGCCTGATGGAACAGGCAAATGTCTCGAGTTGATGAGCCAGAAAATGGGCATCGAGCTGTTACTCAAACCCGTTGTGTCGGCCGAAGTGGATTTCTGGCTAGCCACGCTGCTTTGCTGGCAGCAGTTGCGGCCGAGCGGCACGCGCTTCCCCAATGGCCGGGGCACCAGCTCGCCATCAGCGACTGGCGGGCGACCAGACATGCGACGACGAGGCTCATCTACAGCCGGTTCCACAACCTCGAAAGATGCCGCCATCATCAAGGTCGGCAAGGTCATGCTATGGGACAAGGGAGTCGCTACCTCGCCGCGAGCGATTGTGAAGAGACCCTCAACCCGAGACTTGCGGGGACCTGCCACTGCTTGGAGGAGGGTATCTTGTATACTTCAAGACAACGGCGAATTCAAGCTGATGACAGAAAACGATGTTTCTGTTTTATCCATTATCGAACTTTCGCAGCTCTCTCGCTGTGCTGTGCAACAGCTGGACAAATCAGTTCTCGATGAAGATTATTGCATAGCTATCTTTCCCATCTACTCTGCCACATCCAAGCAGCTGTCAATATTCAGGCCAGTCTATATAGCATTAGACACTAGAGTGCTTTTCGAGGTCTGGTTCGTTCTGCTTCGAGCATTTGCGGTACCAGATCTGTATGGGTTGGAGGCGGCTTCCCAGCTGGCGGTAGAGATCACCGACTTTGAGAGCGATTTCGATGGCCAGATGTTCAGGCTTGAAAAGACGATACACGTGAGGGTCACCGAGGCCAAACTCAAGAAACCAGTCTCGCCACCAGAGTTGACGGAGCGACAAACACGGCAAGATCGGGATGGTCCTGTTGGCAACTACCTGGCAGAGGTCATACTGGACGGTGAGGTTCGTGCGCGGACGACTACGCAAACGGATACGAAGAACCCTTTCTGGAGAGAAGCTGTCCAGTTCACAGAGCTTTCCTCAGCGTTGCCATACCTGTCTGTGGTCCTGAAACGGGTCGATGGTAATCTCGAGAGCATCAATCACCAGCTTCAGGCCTCATTAGGACTCCCGAAGACGGGCAATCTCACCGAGGTTATGTGCGGGGCTGTTGACATATCCTTGGACAAGTTGGATCGCGCAAAGGACCATGAGCAGTGGTTGCCCATACAGGACGAGAAGAACGAGTCGATTGGTACCATGTTTGTCAAAGTCAACCACGATGAGCTGGTGGTCCTGATGGCCAAGGATTACAAGCCATTGTCGGCTCTGCTGCACAAATTCAGCGTCGGCTTGACGGGCCAGATCGCTGCGGCAATGCCTCAACAACTACGTCGACTGGCCGAGATCTTTCTCAACATCTTCCAGGTTTCGAATAGCTCGGTCGAATGGCTCCTGGCTCTCGTGGAAGAAGAGATTGATGGCGTCAATGGTCAGAACAGCATGAAGAAGATTCGCTTCAGCCGCCGCATGAAGTCGAATGAGTCGACAGGCTCCTCGAGCGACCGAGAAGCTCTTGTGCGGGATATGGGCAAGACCCTTGCTGGTGAAGCTAACCTCCTTTTCCGCGGCAACTCACTTCTGACCCAGGCCCTGGAATTTCACATGCGCCGCCTTGGCAAAGAATATTTGGAAGACGTACTGAGTGACAAGATTTTCGAGATTAACGAGATCAACCCGGACTGCGAAGTAGATCCTAGCAGGATACAACATGGCGATGACCTCGACCAGCACTGGACTCAGCTGATGCAGATCACTACTGAAGTTTGGGAGTGCATCGCGGAATCGGCAAACAGGCTGCCCGCCGAACTACGGCAAATCTTGAAATATGTCCGGGCCGTGGCCGAGGATCGATACGGAGACTTTCTGCGGACTGTTACCTACACCAGCGTATCGGGCTTCCTCTTTCTGCGCTTCATCTGCCCAGCCATTCTGAACCCCAAGCTCTTTGGGCTTCTCCGAGATAATCCGAGGAACAGAGCCCAAAGAACGCTGACGCTCGTCGCCAAGGGGTTGCAGGCACTAGGTAACCTCTCCACGTTCGGGCGGAAAGAGGGCTGGATGGAGCCAATGAATAAGTTCCTCAACACCCAGCGACAGCCATTCAAGGAGTTCGTTGATCAGGTCTGCTCTATCCCCACGGAGCGAGCCGCCACAGCCTCGCTCCCCGCCACTTACATGGCCCCGGTCACTATTCTCGGCCGTCTTTCTCCGGTTGCGAGGGAAGGCTTCCCCGCACTGCCATACCTGATTGACCACCCGCGAAACTTTTCTGCCCTGGTCAAGCTGTGGCTGGAGGCGCATCACCCCACGGATCCCGAGAACAACACGTTTGAAGGGGAACTGGCCGAATTCCACAGGCTCTGTGTGATGCTCCAGAAGCGATCAGACGAGTGCATGGGCAAAATCGAGGCTCTCCGAGCCGCCGAGGACCAGTCCATGATGACGGACGAGTTCGTGGAAAGCCTGGAGAAGTCTTCTTTCATCGAGTCGGCCAGCCTCTCGCAGATCCATGCGCCGGCCTGGGTTGACAATGACCCATACCAGGCGCCAGGATCGTCGGGCAGCGAGATGGAAGGTGATCGTGAGCGCTCTCTGTTTCGGGAGCTCAAGTTTGGCAGCGGTCGCCACGGGCAGGACAGCGGCTCGTCACGCCACACATCGGACAACTCGGAGGTGAGCCTGTCGCACCACCTGAGCGGGACGCTCCGAAGAAACGGCAAGCTTCCTCGGAACCTGTTTGGGCTGATCGGCAGCAAGAAGTCGAAGGGGGAGATGACACCGACTTCGAGTCCCAGCACAACGAGGGAGAGGAACCGAGAGGAGAAAGACAAGGGATTCCTGAGGGGCATCTCGGAGGGCTGGCAGAAGGAAAGCGGCGGGGACCATTCGAGGCATTAGTGCTGTCTCGAGTTACCGGGCTACGGCTACCAGGCGTCTGGCCGCACAGGCCGGGTGGGGGACAGGAATGTTCTCCGGAAACGAAGAGGCCAAGGACAGTGCATTTTGGAGCGGAGTTAGGGAGAGGATCTGGTCATCGGGATAGAAGAAGACGGGGCTAACGATAGGTTTGCGGCCAGGCCGCCAGATAGTGTACATGGATGGGCACATTTTGTACCAAGAAGGCGGCGACGGAAGGGATGGAGTTGGTGATGTTGTTACACTGGACGGTTACGTGTGTGTGTGTGTGTGTGTGTGTGTGTGTGTGTGTGTGTGTGTGTGTGTGTGTGTGTGTGTGTGTGTGTGTGTGTGTTGTGTGAGCGTTAGAGCATCATGCAAGTGTTGGAAATACAATACCCTTATTATGTCTATAACTAACTACTTAAGTATCTACGGAGGTCCCCTTTAAAAGTCCTAACCACCCCCCCCTATTAATACCCCTATAAGCCAAGCCTTAGTTACAAGTGGCAGATTTCTAACCAGACTAGTTACCTTTCTAGTTAAACTAATTAAATTTATAGTGTTTTAATATATAACGTTAACGTTAATTTTATTTATAAATCAGCTTACTATACTACTAACAGCTTCCCTTTCCTATCGGCTCTTCCCTCTTTATACTTATTACCTCCCTTTAATTTAATAATCTTTTAAATATAACAGGGGATCCTTTTAATCCACTATTAAATAACCTGTTATAAAAGCTCTTTCTAATAATTAAGCTATACTTATTAAACACAAAGTATATATACATAGCGGAATACCCTAACCTAACCCGATGGGACCTATATAACTACACTAAAATAAATTTCTAGTAAATAGAAGTAAATATACAGAATAATTAATATAATAATACTTTACGCGTTAAATAATTAAAAGTCTTATTATTTTAAAAAGGCGACCCGAAATATAATAAACGCGAAATAATTAAGAAATAATTTATTACACCTATTTTTAATACGAAAATTAATTTATATAATATCCGATAATACCGATAAAAAAACTTAATTAAAGGCCCTTCGCGATTAAGAAACTTAAAATAAAAACTTTACGTTTCTTACTAAATCTCTTAACTTATAAAAAAAAGTCCGAAGAAAACGCGAATAGCTTAAAGAACTTAACGTTTTTAAACTAAACGACTTTAAAGTTTTAAAAAAACTATCGCTTTCGGCCACGATTACTAACTCTTCGATAATACTAGCTCCTCCGATTCTAAGAAAAATACCAGCCGAAATAGTTTAACGAACCTTTACTATTAACGAACGTTTCTTATATAATAACGCTATTATTACGTACCGATTAAAACAGAACTTATATAATCGGTAAATTACTAATCGAACTAAGCTTTATAAATATATTTATATAATAGTTAATTAAAATTTTCGAAATAATTACTATTTAAAGTACGAATCCCTTACCTATTAATATAAAGCTTTAAGCTAATTCGGACGATTAAACGAAAACGGTTCTTATTCTCGGATTAAAAAGAATACCGAAAATTGGTCTAAACTTTAACTAAACTACCCCGAAATATAAAAAAATAAATTCTAAAATAAGAGATAATTATCGTAATTAAAAAAAACACGGCGTCTTTAAAACGATATATACTTAAAACTAATCTAACGATTTCCTAACAGTATTTAATTATATAATACTATTATAAGTAACTACCTTTATTAAAAAAGTAAAGGAATTAAAGAATAATAATTACCGATTAATAACAGTTAATTTACGTACACTAAATAAGTTTATAATAATAAATCGTATCCGAACTAAAAAAATAACCTTCGCCACGTTCGGAAAAAAACAGGGTAACGACGATAAATCGAAAAACAGAAACTAAAAACAGATAACGTAGTCCACAAGTGACTCGGCCACACAAGTGACCCGCCCACTTAGAACACCATTCAAGATTTCAAATGCGAATATCTTAACAATAACTTATTCAATTGACTAGTTCTCATCGCTATTCTCTTCATTAGATGTTTCTATAACCTCTTGACAAGTTCGCGCATTATGACCAGTCTTTCCGCAAGTACCACAACGCCGTTCGCGCGGTTGAGCCCTCCTTAATCGGACCCCTTCCTGACGAACTTCAACCTGTTCCTGCTCTACCACCTGGTTCTCGTCCAAGATTTCTTGACTTTCGTGATTAGTAAGTGATCCTCCAAGCCGTAAGCGCTTTTTTTTAGTCCTTCGGCGCCGACTTAGCTCTTCATTTGCTTTCCGAAGTGCTGCAACCTCATTTTCTATAATAGCAAGTCGATGCATAACCTTCTGTGCCCCTTTTGCAAAATGCTCAATTCCGGTTAAAAGAGATGTTGGGGAGCTGTTCTGATGGCGTATGATCCTGTTTTTCATATATTCAGACTGTGACTGGGCTTCGATTGGGTTATTTGGCGTCCTTGATTCCCAAACTGGAGGCAGACCCGAAGAGCTTCCCGGAGGGGTTGGCGTATGTAACTTGACATCCAGCTGTGAAATCACATAATCCGCATTGAGAGGAACGAGTCCTGCTCCTCGGAAACCCCCTATGATATTTGATTCGGTCATAGAAGCAAAGAATGCTTTGTGGAAGGCCGGGAAGAAGTCCTCCTTCGAAATATGGGTTATATGCGCCCGCATAAGATCCTCAATTGCCGACCCGTACGCCTTTTTCAATGGACCAAAACAGCCTACGTCGAGAGGCTGGAGTCTGTGTGACGAATGAGACGGCATACAAAGTGTAACAATGTTGTTTTCTTTGCAATGTAGCTCGAAATCGGTCGAGTGGTGACTTTCATGCCCATCCATGATCAGGAGACGATATGCACCCGAAGAACGTGCTTTTGTGGCCTGATCAAAACGCTGGACCCAATCCAAGCCAATTTCATTTGTGGTCCAGCCGTTATCTGAGACTGAAATAACCCAATCAGGCGGAAATGGACTGTTTTCGGTCCAAGACGAGAGGTGATATTTCCCCGCAACAATGATGAACGGCGCCATCGCCCAACCAAGGGAATTAACACCCTGGATAACTGTAGACCATTCCCGGTTTCCTTGTTGCGCCTGTCTAGGTCTTGCACTTCTTTCAGAGCTCGTAACTACCATTTGTGATGAGATCTGGCCCATTACAAACCCTGTCTCGTCGAAGTTGTAGATATCTGACTCTTGGATTCCGTATTTCGCGATTGTGTTCCGTACAAGGTCGAACCACTTTTTATACACGTCTGGATCTTCGCATTTAACTCTTTGATAATCGATTCGACGATTAAAACGCGTCCGAAGTTCTTCTCGTCGTCGTACGAAGTTCGGAGCCCAGTTGACTCCGACGGGTAACGCGTCGCGGTCGCGTCGTAACCGGTTGGCCATATCTTCAACAGCTTGTATCCGGGGAGGAAAACATCGCGCATCTAGCTCGAGTATGTATTCAATAATTGATAACTCTTCTAAATCTGTAAGCTTTCGCGATTTGGATCGGGTTTCGGTCTTGACAGGTTTGCCGCTCATTCTGTCGCGTAATGTCGATCGGGGACAGTTGTAGATAGAAGCAGCGCGTCGAATGCTTAGTTTTGGGTTTTTTTAATAGCTTGAATAGCTAAGATAATCTGGGTTTCTTTTTGAGTAGTGGCCATTTTTAATAGCGGGAGAATGTGTAAGTCAAGTTAAGACGCGTTGGATACTATTCTAAGTGGGCGGGTCACTTGTGTGGCCGAGTCACTTGTGGACTACGTTAACCTTTATAAAAAAAAGTGGTTTTTCGAAAAGCCGGGGAGCTAGCACCTCCCGGGCATTTAAAAAACTATAATAAAAATATAAACAAAAAAGAAATTCCGTTTATCTTTCTTATAAATTTTACGAAGCAAATAAACACAAATAAATTAATTATTTATATTTATTCCCCGAAAAAATCTAAAGTAAATAAAAACCAGCGCTAAAACTATAAGGCTAAATCCCTCAGTTCTTAAAAAAAAACTTAATAATTAAAAAGGAATACTAAAAAATAAAAAAGGACCGAAACACTATAAACTAAAAATACACCGGATTAAAAAAGAAAGTCCTAACTACATTATTAACTTTATTCACTATAATTAACTATATTTTAAAATCGTGTACTATACTTAATTTAAGGTCCACCCTATATATTTTTTATATAAAAAACCGATTTTTAAATTATTGTACTATTAAAAATAAAGATATCATCGTAATTAATAACAGCGTCCTCCTAATCCACAGCTAAAGAAAAGTAGAAATTTTACTTACTATTAAAATAATAACATTCTAACCCTTTAAACTCCGAAACGTCGCGTACGTATAAAGTTTCGTTTATAATATTATATCCTACCGATGCTTTAAAGCGTAAAAATACTTTTAAAACTAATAACCTTTAAATAACTACCTTCGAAAAAAAAACGAATCGATATTATATTAAATATTAAATATTTTAAGATAATTCGTTTTAAAAAACTTAACCCCTAATACCCCGTAAGTTTCTTTCGCTATTAAAAAGCTTATAATCAATTTATTAAACAGAACGTACAAAGCCTACAGAACAGAAAAACTGTAGCACCTTCGATTAAAACACGTTAATACTAAAGTTTTTAAGCACTTCTATAAAAAAACGCTCGGTTCATTAATTAAAACGAAAAGATTCCTAACGATTCGCTATAAAAATTACGAACTAACAAAAGCAAAAGCATAACTACAACGAACCCCTCGATAATAATTATTATATCTAAGACATACTATCGCTATTAACTTTACACATTTCTCTTAAAAATTAAATAAAGCGTTCAAAATTCTCTTTATTATAAACAGGTTATTAAGGTTCATCTAGTCGGCGTTTACTACTAATAATAACGCCACGACAATCGCCTCAGCTCTTATAGAATTATATATAATAATCTAACGCCAATTAAAATACAAAATTAAATATCTAAAATACAACAGGGAATTCGCCCAGAGTCATTATATCTAAAAAGTTATCGAAAAGGAGCTGCTAACTATAATTAAGCCCTCAGCCTTAAACACACAATCACAAAACGGAAGTATAAAACGCTTAAAAGGTATTATAATATAAACAGCTCGAATAATCAGAATCTAAAGTAAACTCCTTAAATTACTAATTAAAAAATTTATAAATATAATAATTCATATTCGAAATCGAACTCTAAAATACAGACTTAATTAATAAACGCTATACAGAATTATTTACATACACCTTATAAAATAGATTAATCTAAATACCTTAAAAGTCACACTATAAATTAACCACTTAAAAATACTAAGTTATAAAGCCTATATACTCAACTTATTATCGAAACTAAAAAAGGATCGACTTCATAAAATAAAAGCCCGTATTTAAATCGGATACCTAATCGGTTATAATTCTATAAACATCTTTCGAATTTAAAACCCATAAACCGGTAAAGTTAAGTACGTTTATAATATTACTTTCGATAAAGAACTACAGTTCTCCGGAAACCTATAAAACCTTCGAAATAATTTTAAATTAATAAATTACTCGTTAACATATATAAATTTAACTCTGCCCGGTAATAAACGCATTTAAAGTAACCACTTCGAAACCCTTATAATAATAAAGGCCGAAAACTTAAACGATAACTCTTATATAAACAGTTTGGATAAACCGGCTAAAAAAGTACCGAAAAATAGCGTTAATATCGAAGTATAAAGAAATAAACTAAAAAAATCTCTTTAAAAAATTACTAATAAAGCGGATAGGACTAATTCCCCTTATACAACTACGATATTTACTTTAATACGGATACTTTCCCTTACTCCGCTTTTAAAAACTTTATATCTATTCACTTTAAAAATAGATTTAAACTAGCTACTAAATCTCACATAACGATCGGAGTTTATATTAAATAATAACCATATATAAATCGCAGAATCTATAATCGACTTTAACCATATATAAATTATAAAGTCTATAATCGACTTTAACTATATATAAATTATAAAGTTTATAATCGATTTTAATCACATATAAATTACAGAGTTTATAATCGACTCTAACTATAATCCATATAACCCGACGTTTATTAATCCGATTACACTTAACCTAAACCCTTCGGAGCAGCTCGCTTTCCTTTCAGGGACGCGGGCCTATTACGTCGGTGCTTTAAAAAGTAAAAAGGATTTAACGAAAGCTCGATTATAAAAATAAATTAAAAGTATAGTCTTTTAAACACTTTAAAAAAATAAAAAACACTTTTTAATAATACGATCACTATATTATAAAATAAACTTCGAAACGGTTTTCGAATATATAAACGAAAACTTCCTCCGGTTCTTAAAACCACACTAAAAAAACACTTTCTCGAAAGATAATTTAAATAAGCTAAGTTATCCCACTTTTAAAGTTATAAAAAAATAAACTTTTAAATAAAACGTTCGCGGACCGACGTTTACGGATACTAAATACTAAACTATATATAAATATATATATATAAATTTAATAAATACAGCTAGCTATAAAAATATAAAGTAAAACTAATCGTTAAAAGCGATTAATAGCGAACTTATTTCATAAAAAGCATATATACAGCCACGTTATACAATAAATCTTTCCGAAGATTAATAATAACGGCGGCTCGCTTTAACCTTAAATTAATTTAGTACGACACAGTTAACGTATTTATTAATACTAAACTTAAAAAAACAATATATATACAGATACCTTTTAATTATCGGAAAACTAAAGTCGTTTTGCTTTTAAATAAAGCCTTATATAAATTAAAAAAATCCCTATACTTATAATAAAAGGAACTCTCTAATACACTACATTTATTTAAATACTCTTAGGTCCTAAAAAAACTATATTACTTTATTAAAAAAAGTTAAATTATATTCTTTTATATTAACGATATTATTTTCGTATATAAACCCGAATATAAAAACTAAATAATTTCCGATATAAAATCGTTAAAACATAAATACTAATTAATTAACGGTTACGATTTATAATAATTCTTAAAAATCGAAATTATTTAAGATCGAAATAAAAAGTTTATATAGCTATTATAAACTTTATACATTAATAAGTTATACTCCCTTATTAACTTTAATTCGCGAAAAAAGTATTCGACCCTAATATCCACTATAGAACTACTACTTCGAATAAGAATTACAACACTTAAAAAACGCACACTCTACCTTAAAAAAGTCGGCTCTATTCTTTATACGGCTATTATTACAAAATTAAACATTACATTCGCAGCCTCTCGTTTAACTAAATTTAATTTAAATCCCGGACCAGAATACATAAAAATAGTAAACAGAATCCTATATTACTTATACGAAACACGCTTCTTAAATCTATAACTAAAAGGTAATAATAATTTTATTATTACTATAAATACTTTATTTATAAATAATAATCTAAACCGTAAAAGCTTATAAAGTTACGTAATTAAACTGTTCAAAAGCATTATCGCTTAAAAAGCAGGTAAACAAAATATAATCACTACCTCTACTACCGAAGCCGAACTACTCGCACTCGCTTTTAAAGTAAAAAAAGTAATCGCAATATAACGATTAACTCTCGAACTTAAGATTCGATTAAAATAATATTACATCACGGTTTAATACGATAACGCTTAAACAATCCGTTTAATCACCGCAGAAATAGCAGTACTTTAAATAAAACTACGACACGTTGATATCTATTAACACTAGCTCCGTGAAAAAGTTAATTAAAAAAAGATTAAAATAGAATATATACTAATAAAAGAAATAATCGTAAATAATCTTACTAAAGCTTTTACGGTAAATAATTATTACGCCTTTTATAATTAAATAGGACTTATTAATATTAATCGAAAACTTTAATTAAAAAGGGCAGATAATATTAATATAAAGTAATAAAAGGCTTTTAAAGATCTATTAAATAAAAGAGAAATTAAAATTTAAAGGAAATTAAACCTTCTACTATAATAACTTAAAAAAAAAAAAGATATATTACAGCGTAAACCCTGAAAGGGTATATTAAACACAAAGTACATATATATAACGGAATACCCCGATCTAACCCGACGGGACCCACATAACTACACTAGGATAAATCTCCAGTAAACAGAAGTAAATACATAGAATAATTAATACAATAACACTTTACGCGTCGAACAATACTTATATAGCCTCTTCCCGGCTCTTTAATACCCCCTTTCGAGTTATTTTTTTCTTTATCTAAAACTAGCACGGTTCGATAGTATTAAAGTCTAGCGAATTACTACACTATAATAACTTAGTAATTTTGTATAGGTTATATATTACCCTTTAATACTAGTAGCTATAAGCCGAAGCCTTATTTTTTTAAACTATTATATTAAACCTCTCTTTTTAATACTTTTTCGTAAATAAAAATAGCTTCGGAAATAAAATCTCTTATTAATAACGGTACTAATCGATCCTTAACCTTTTACTACAGCTTAATTTCCCGGTTTTTTAATTAAATTTCTATTTAGGCTTTTAATTAAAGGGATTATATAAACCTAGTTTATATATCTTATTATTAAGCTCTTATTCCGCCTTTTTCACCGGCTTTAACTTTTAATTAAAAGCTTTGATAACCTAATTAATTAACCGGTGGCGTACTACTATTTCAGGGCCTTAAATATAGTAAAAGCCCTTCTGGTCGTATATAAAACAGCCTTAAAATATAAATTCATTATACCCTTTTTATTATTCGCGTATACAGCTTTTCACTATAGCCTTATTAGGCTTCCTTTATATTTTATAACCCTTTCGATATTATTAAATAATAGGTGTGGCTGTAGTAGCAGTGTACCTGGGGCGCTATAGTAAAAATAATAAAATATATAGTTTAGCTAACGAAAGTAGATTATAATAATATATATATATAAAAATAACGAAATATAAGCGAATTATTAGTAATTTAATAGTTTAATAGTTATAAGCCCGGTTAATCGGGAGCTCGAAAATAATTACTTTTTTAAAGACTTTTTAAAAAAAGGAAAAAGTATTATTAAAAGCGATTCTGTAATAAAGTAACGGTAAAGTTTTAACGAAAAGAAAAAGAGTTAAATAGAAAATAATATAAATTAAATAAAAAGAATAATTAATAAATCGAATAATTACTTTTATAAAGAAATAAAATAGTAGTTTTTAACGAATTAATAAAGAATACGATAACGACAGAAAAAAACTTTTAAACGATACTTTTAAAGGGATACTCCGATTACGAAGTATAAAAAAAGTAGTTATTTACCGGTATTTTTTTAAAAGTTAAATAAGCTATAAATCTAAATTTAATAGGATTTTAAAAGACCTTTTTAATCGAAAAACTATTTATACTGTTAATAACGGATTATAACTTCAAAGCGATTTTATTATCCGATTTAACGGCTTAATAAAAAATGCGTTTAAAAAACGATTTAAATATTTAAATTTAATAATAACGTTTTTACGAAGAATAAAGTAAAGACTTAAAAGTTTTCGTAAAACGAATTTCTATTATAATCGTATAAAAAAAACTAAGATTCTACGGGAAA
This sequence comes from Apiospora pterosperma, assembly GCA_019976485.1. Lineage (NCBI taxonomy): Eukaryota > Fungi > Ascomycota > Sordariomycetes > Amphisphaeriales > Apiosporaceae > Apiospora > Apiospora pterosperma. The sequence goes on from JAFBMP010000005.1 coordinate 3,002,375, forward strand.
AAAATATAATAATAAAAATGCTTTAAAAACTTAGCGAATTTAATAAATTTATAAAATATTAAATAACGAACAAAACGATTTAAAAATATAATTAAGTAATAAAGTCTAAATTATAAATTAATAACGAAATAATAGTTTTTTAAATATTAAAATAAAAAACGGTTTTATAAAAGGCCGAAAACTATAACTTATTTATTATTAACGACCGAACGTAGCTTTTATTATTAATTTACGTAATTAATTTAATACTTTTAAAATTAACGTAATATTACGCGATTAATATAAAATAAAAAAATAAATAAGTAATTAATTATAAAGTTATAATAAAAAAGATTCGAAATTAAGCTAAATTACTTTTAAAGAAATTAAAGTCCGTCCGAAGAATATTTACGGCCGATTTAATAATCCCCGATCCGGAACTTTATTAAAGAGGCCGAAAAAGAGTAAGTATAATTTCCGGAAAGGGGGATAAAAACCGTTAAAAATTAATAAACCTTTATTAAATCGAAAAAGGGTATTATCGATTAAATATATATTAACTTTTCGTAAAAGTTCCGGAAAAACGGTATATTAAAGATTATATTTAAAAAGAATTTAATAAAAAAATAAAAAAAGATTAAACGTTTCGGAGTAAAGTAATCGCGGTAAAAGTAATAAATAAAAAATAAAAATAACGGTGCGGGAAAGTATTAAAAAAAAAATAGTACGTATAATAAAAGGCATTATTAATTAGTTTTTAGTATTTATAATTAAAGGATATACTTTAAAATATACTATTATTTTTAATTCTAGATTTTCTTTATATATTTTTTATAATTTATTAAAGTTTTCGAATTTTAAAAGAGCTGCCCGAAAAAAATATATAATTATTAAAAAATCGGAAACTCCGATTTTAAAATAAGGAAACGTCGACTTAATAATAAGTAGCGAATACGTAATAAAAAAGATTTATTTTTTTAAAGTTATTTATTATTAAGATTTTAATATTAATATCGTATTATAAAATAAATTAAAAGTAATAAGGTATTTATAAAATACCGAAAAAGATATTATTAAACGTAAATACTAAAAATCGAACGGAAACCCCGGAAAAATAATAGTATATAAGCTAAAAGTTAATTATAATTAAAGACTTTTAAAAAAAGCCTTTTAAAAAGCTAAAAGGCTAAAAACGGTTATAATTTAATTAAAAAAAACCGTTAAACCGAAAAACGTTTAATCAATATCCGGAAAATAGTAATACCGCCGGTTAAATTATTACGGCTTAAAAGTAATTAATTATTTAAATTCCTATACGAAAAAAAGAAAATTAATAAATACGGGATTAAAAATAAATTAATATTTTAATAATACGTTCTTAAAAATAAAAAGGATAATTTCCCGTAAAGTTTTAAATTAAACGTATACGGTTTTATTTAAAACGGTTTATATCGATTAAATTAATATAAAAAAAAGAGATTATAGGTTTAATAAACTTTTAATTATCGTTTATAAAGTTACGTCGATAATATTATTTTATTTTTAAAAAGGGTAAAAAGCCGATTAATCGGTAATTAATTTATAAAAGGCTATAAACTAATTAAAAGCTCGATATAAATTAAAAATTGATATAATTAAATTAAACGGAAAACTATTTAAATCGAACGTTATATTTTAGTTTTTTCGTAAAGAAAATATCGAAGTAAAAATAAGTCTTTTATATATTTATAATTTAAACGGTATTACCGAAAAAATAATAAAAGTTTTATTTACGAAAATAAAAATTATACAACTTAATATTAAATTATTATATAGTTTTTAATTAAAAATAATTAACGCGGTAATTTACTTTTATAATAAAATACTACGGCGAAAAGTTAATATAAAAGCCTAAACGATTTTAATCGGGGATTTCGACGAGGTTTTAAGAAAACGGAATATAATTATTAATTTAATAAAACTAAAAATTAAATATTTCCGGATTTACGGGTATTAAACTTATTATTTAATAAAAAAGTACCGGGATAATAAATACGAATACTTACGAAAATTAAACTTAAAAGCTAAATTAAAATACTTAGTAAATTACGAATCGATTAACGTTTTTCGAATATAAGTACCGTAATATCGAAAAGTAATTATAATAAAAAACGTTATTTTCGATAAAATAAAAGTATATAACCCGAAAAATAAATCTTTATAAAAACCGATTTTAAAAAAGATCGATATATTTATCGAGACTTTTTAAATACTTTTAAAACTTTTAAAAAACGAAATACTAATCGACGAAAAAATTATAAAATACCTATATATAAAAATAGAGTTTTAATTTTTAAAAAACGATTAAAGAGTTCCCGTTAAAATAAACGAAGCGCGGTCGGGAAGTAATACTATTATCTTTAATATTTAAGATTTAAATAATCCGGACGAAAAAGAATTAAAAGTAATTATTCCGTTTATTAAATAAAATTTAGAGAGGCACTTATAAAAAATACTTAATAAAGAAAAAAATATCTTTATTTATATAGTTATTTTTACGTTATTCCGCTTAAAAAGTAATAAAAAAGTAAAAAGGTAATAAAAAGTAATAAAAAATCTAATATAAATCTTATTATACTTTAATTTTTAAAAGAAACTATACCGATAATATAAGTAAATAGTTTTTACGTAGTAAAGTATAAAGTTAAAAAGATTTATAATTATATTATACCGGGATATATAGTAATTACGTAAAAATCTTAACCGATTTATAAGGAAATTATAAAAGTAATACGCTTTTAATCGGTAACGTTCGAACTTAAAAAGCGGTTTCGTATATATATAAAAGAAAACTAACCCTTTTTCCGGTTACGTATTAATAATTATAAAGCTATCCTTTAAAAGAACATTTTTTAAAAGTTATAAAAAGTTATTTAAAAGAATACGATTAAATAAAATTATAAACCGAAACGGAAAAGTCCTAGCTCTTTTTTAAATAATAAGTATTTAAATATAAATAAGTATTTATATATAAATATAATAAATACGGAAACTTATTTAAGTATAAAGTAAAGTTCGTAGTACTAAGAAATAAATAAGAAAAAACTTCTTTATTTATAAAAGTTATAACTTAATATTAATAAATACCTTTTTCCGAACCTTAATAATTTTAATTATACAGTACGATTTAAAAACTCTTTAAATAAACGCGGTAAATACGTTTATATACGTAAATCTAAATAAAAAAGTATATATAAAAACACTTTTAAAAGTATTTAATTACCGATATAAGACCGTATACCGTTTAAAGAAGGCGTTATATAATTTTAAAAGGTCTTTTTTATTATAACAGCGATTAATTATTAACGTATTTATTAATTAAAGCTTTAAATTAATCCCATAAGAACTTTACGTTATAATAAAAGAAGGGATAATTATATTATTTTATATAGATAATATAATAATATACTTTATAAAAAATAAATTTTAAAAGACTTATAAATACGTAAAAGTAATTAAGTAATAAATTAAGGTAAAAAAAATAAGAAAAATTAAATAGTTTTTTAATTATTACGTTATAAAGAACCGTTAAAAAGGTAAGTTTTAGCTTTTTTAAAAAGTATATATCGATAAAATAATAAAAACCTATAAAATTAAAATCTTTAAAAAGCTATTAACGATTTTTTTTTTAGTTAGTTTAAAAGTCGAATTAAATAATAGTTCGGTAAAACCGGTAACGAAATTAAAGTATTAAATTAAAATTAAGTTAATCTTATTCGTTATAATTTCGACGAAACCGGATATTATATTCGTAGCGTTTTTATTAAAAAGGTTTAATTAAAACTTAAATAAAAAGTACGAAAATTTAATAAACCGGGTTATTTAATACTTAACCGTAACTTTATATTTTAATATTAAGTACTAAGCCGATTAACGAAAAATATAATATTTTATTTATTAATCGGATACTTTTTTTATAAATAATTATAATCGTTAAAGCTTTTAAAGGTATCTTTTTACTTTTTACGGAAGGCTGATTATTTAAAAAGTAAATAAATAAGATATTATTACGATTTTTATAACGGAAACTGAATTTTTAGCTATAAATTAAATCGTAAAAGAGGCGATATATATAGTACGGCTTTTCTAGGCTTTAAAGGTATAATTAAACGAAAAGCTATAAATTCGGTGCGATAATAATTAAACGATTAAGCTTTTCGTAAAAGAAGTAATAAGGTTTTAAACGAAGTTTAAGTATATCGATATTTATTTATATTAATTTAAAAAGGAAGTTTAAAAAAGAATAATTTAAATTTAGTATAAAAAGACTACTAAAATAGTAATAAACGGTTTAATAAAAGCTTTAATAAAATAATAATATATTCGCTTTTATAAATAATTATAAATAAAAAACTTAAAAAAGGAAATCTTTAAGGAATTAATAAAGGAATACTTTAAAAAAATAAAAGAAACTGCCCTAAAAATAATAAATATAGAACTATAAAAAAAAATTAATAAGTATATAAAAAAAAAAATTTATTCGGCTAAGTTATAAAGTTTTAACGACCTTTTTAAGAGTGCTTATAACGGGATTTAATAATTATTTAACGTTTTAAAAATAAGTAAAAAAATCGTTTATTTCGAAAAAGCTAGCCTACGAAAGTACGGTAATATATTAATAAAGTAGTATTTATTAAAAAGGGGGGTATTATTAATTTTTTCGATTTCTTTTTTTTCGGAATCTTTTTTAATAGTATCGGCGTCGATCGTACAGCGATATTATAACGAATTAATAACGATTTTTAAACGAATTAAAAAAAATAAAAAATTTACGATAACCGAATAAAACTCGGTAAAAGTTTCGATAATAAATAATAAAAAAAGGACGGATAAATTATTAAAATTAATACTTTCGCGAATTCCCGTTAAATTAATTACAATACTTTTAAAAATATTAATTTACCGTTCCCGAAAGTTTTCGGCCCGGGTAATAACTTCGACTTTTTTAAAACCCGTTAACGATTTAATAACGATTTTTTTATAATTTATAAAAAAAGAAAAATTAAATTTACTCGTTTTTTAAGAAAGTAGTAACTTCCGAAAAAAGGGCCGATTTTAAATCGGTAAATTTCTAAAGCCCTTTTTTTATTAAAGCTTACTAGGCCTTAAAGCGGACTTAAAAAAAGTTAATAAAGGTATTAACTATAAGGTCGCGGGATAATTACGGAAGCTTAAACGTAATTTATAATATTAAATCGTTCCCGGCGGAGCTTTTTATATATCGTAATAATAATAGTTTTAAAGCTATTAAAAGCTTATTAAAAAAATATTAATAAAGCAGTAAAGATTATATAAAAGGCTTACTTATTACAGTATAGTTTTTAATTTAAGCGGTATAATAAATATATTTAATAAAAGCGGTTAAAAAAGGGTTAATAAGCGTTTTATAATAAGCTAAAAAAAAGGTAGTTAATACGTATACTCGTTATTGTGAACGGATCAAGTTATTTACAGGCAAAGTAAATAAGTCTAATTGCAGTTTACATTAAAGCTAGAGAAGAAAAGAGGAAGCCAGTAAATAGCAGCTTCTCAGGGTTTTTATAATATATTCCCGTCTCTTTTTAATGTGTAAGCTCTTCGTTTATATACTTTAAACCCTTCGTTAGCAGTAGGCTTTAAGCTTACTTAAAAGCTCTAGGGCGGGCTAGAGGGTTCGCCGATAAGCTTTATAGTAAAGCCTAGAGAGAAGAGGACTAGTCCTGTAATATTACCCCCCTTCCCTTTTATTCGTAAGTAATTATCGTATACTATTATATTTTTTATAGCGGCTAGTGGTTCCTATATCGGTTTTGCGTATAATTCCTACTTTATAAGGGCTTTCTTTACTTTCTTTTTACCTCTGCTTTTTACTTTCTTATTTTGAATATCTATAATTTCTTTAATATAATACTCGTCGTAATCGTTTATAATTATAGGTCCTTATCGTACATCGTCCGATTTCTATGAGGGTAATAAGTCGTTACCGTTTAATCGTAGTAAGTCTATATAGAATACCGGGTGTACCTTCCCTTCTATGTTTAATTTATATACGTGCGAATTAATTTATTATACTATTCGGTATTTCGTATAGAGCTAATCTAGTTTTTTAAAGGCTCGTACGGTTTTAACGTTCTTTAGGTTTAAATAGACTTAATCGTTAAGTTTATATACTGGTGTAAACGTACGTCCTTTATTAACGTAACGTTCCTACCTTTTTTGTATCGATACTATTACCGTTTAAGCCTATTCGGTAACTTTTTAAATCTTTTTAATAACGTCTTCGGTAATCCGTTCTTTAGGACGCTGTAAGCGTTCGAGTTCCTGCTACGAATCCATTAGTTTTATAGCGTCTAAGTAATACCTATATAAAAAGAAAAACGGGCTTATCCCGGTGAACGCCGCGTCCTTATTTATAATAAATGTGGATACTGTAGGTAATAAGTCTTTTTAATCGTTTTAAGAATAATAATAGAATATCTTTAATATTTTCTTTACTTTTTAGTTTATCTTTTCTGTAACTCCGTCGGTCTGCGGATAATAAGCTGTGGAGAAGCGTCTTTCCACGTTTATCCGTCGATAAAAATATCCTTATAAGTCGTTAATAAAATAAGGTCCCCGATCGCTCGTAACGGCGCAGGGAATTTTATAGTATAAATAAAATATCCGGAATAGTTTTTTCGTTACGGCTTCCGCCGACGTTTTCTTTATTCCTTTTAAAAATACCGTTTTTAAGAATCTGTTTACGACTACTATATAAAAAGTCGATTTCCTCTTTTTCGATAGCGGTAGGTCGGTAATAAAGTTTATAGAGATCTCTATAAATACTCTTTCCGGTACGGGCAGCGGCTTTAGTAATCTTTATTTTGCTTCTCTTTAAATCGTAGTCCTTTTATAAATCCTATAGTTCCGTAGGAACTGTTTTATTATATAAGCGGTTTTAAACTAAAAGAACCTTCGAAATAGGATAGCGTAAGTACCGTCTTTTCCGGGGTGGCCGGTTATATATAAATCGTGGATTTTTTAAATAATTCCGGTACGAAAAGGTTCCAATTCCAGAATCTAAATACGGTTTTTAAATTTTAATAGACCCTCTTTATCGACCGAGTATTCGTTTAGGTTAATAATCTTCTGTTTCTGAATCTTAAGTAGTAGTTATCTTATTCCTTTTCGTATTACTTTAGTTAAACTCTAGTAAGTTTCGTCCGAAGTACGGGCCTAGTTTTAAAGTTCCTGTAATCCTTAATCTTTAAAAAGGGGTACTTTTTCTTTTAATTTAAGTATTAAGTAATTAAAAGCAGAGCTTAATACTAATAAATAGGTTTCCCGAAACATCCTTTAAAATCGGGCCCGAATTCGGGCGTCCGCTGCGTCGGTAAATATGTTTTATTCGCGTTACGAAAAAGCGTCGGGTCTCCCGGAACTCGTTCCGGGTCGCTATTCGAAAGTAAAATTAAACCTAAAAAGGAACTCGGATTACCGTACTTATCGTTCCGATAATTACTTTTCCGAATAGAAATGTTTTAGGTTTTTATAGTCCGTTAAAACCTAAAAGGTCTCGACCGACTTTAATTCAGGTTCTTATACGGTTAAATAGTTAATAATAGCTAAAAGTTTTTTATTATATATAAAGTAATTTACTTCGGTAAAAGAGTACTTTTTTACGAAGTACGTAACGGGTTTCTATATCTTCTTTTCGTTTTTTTAAAGTAGGAGTCTTCCGGTAGCGTACTTAAAAGAGTCGGCCTTTACGATAATTTCCCGTTCGGGGTAAAAATATACTAAAACAGGCTTAATAATAAAAATTCTTTTATTTTTTCGAAAGCCTGTTCGCATACATCGTCCTAACGGAAGTCTTTTCCTTTCTTCGTAAGGGCTATTAAAAGTTTAACGAAATCGGAATACGTAAGTACGAACATCCGGTAAAAGTTCGTAAAACCTAAGAAAGCTTTTACAGCCTTTATATTCTTCGGCACGGCCTATTTTCAGATAGCTTTAATCTTTTCCGGATTTATTATAACTCCGTAATCCGTATCGATAATAAAGCCTAAATACTTTACTTATTTCGATTTAAATTCGCACTTTTTAATATCCGCTTAAAAACCGGCTTTTATAAGCTTTTATAGGACTTACCCTACTTTAATTCGGTGATTTTAAAAAGAACCTAAGGAATAAATAAGAATATCGTCGGCGTAAGCGGATATAAAATTATTTTGGTATTCGCAGAATATACCGTTAATATACCTTTAGAAGGTCGTAAGTGTATTAATAAGTCCGAATAGTATAACGTTCTATTCGAATAATCCGTACTTCGTACGGAATACCGTCTTTTATTTTTTATTTTTTACTATACGGATTTTATAAAAAGCGGCGATAATATTTAACTTCGTAAATTACTTTGTTTTAACGATATTCCGCAGGGTCTCGGAAATTAAAAGTAATAAGTATTTATCTTTCTTCGTAATCGCATTTAATCCTCGATAATCGATACAGAATCGAATTCCTCTTCCGGGCTTCTTTATTAATAAGATAAGGGCTATAACGGGAGAGTAGCTAATTCGGATAAACTCTTTATTTAGCAAGTTTATAAGGGTCTTTCTTAGCACTAATAACTCTTTTCGACTTATATTATACAAAGGACCTTAAAGGATTTACTTCTCTATCCCGTTAATATCTTTTTTTAATTCGATAACGTAATCGATATTCGTACGATACGGCGGGAATTATTCCGTAAAGTTTCGGTTAAAAGCTCGTATTTATTAATAATATTATTCGGAAAGTTCCTTAATAACGTCGATCTTCGTTTTAAGTCGAAGCGCTTTATTTATATCCGATATCGTTACGGCGTATATCTTTAAATTCTTCCGCCGGCGTCCTTTTCGGACTTCGGCTAAAAAGGCCGAAGTAATAAAGCCCTTTACGCATAAAACGGAAAATTATTCGGGACTTTTCGAATAAGAAATTAAATTCCGAACTTTCAAGTCGTAATCTATAAATATTAAAAAGTCTTTTTTCTCGTGTATTTTAACGTTTATATCGATAAGCCACGGTCGTCTTAATATTATATCGTAGTTTTATATCGGTATAACATAAAAAAAAACGCGCTGCTACTAATATTTATCGATATCGAAATAAAAATAAATTACCGTATCGACGGTAATAAATATATTCTCTCTTCCGAACCTTTCTATTTTACACGGAATAATCGAAATGCGCGGCAACTCTAGTTTTTAAAATTATTTCTGGTTAATAGTATTATAAAATAAATAACCGTTATCGATTAGCGTAATAAAGAATTAGTCCTTATTAATACGGACGTCGATAAAAAACGGTTCTGCTTCCATCTTTATTTTTTTTATAGTCTTTTATTCTTTTAAAGCTGCTTCGTGCTCCTATTAACGATTTAAAAAAGGAGCTATTCTTTTTCCGACTCGTCCGAAGAGTCTTTTTTTTTTACTTCGGTTACGTTTATAGTAAGCTTTATAATCGCTTTTACCGTTACGCTTTGTAATAGTGGTAGAATAACGGCGGCGAAAAGGTATCGGTTAATACGATAATAGTCTCGTCCGTAATAGAGATATCGTTAGTTACGTTTATATACTTCTATTTTATCGGTCCCGATTTATTTAGTTCGTTTACCGAATAGAAGTTAATCTTCTAATCGCTTCGACGGGTACCTATTAATATTAAGGGCGTTTCTTAATCGATTATTAATAGCAGTAGTAGTAATAGGCTCCTACTTTATTATATCCTTTTTGCTGGGACCGGCGGGACTGGCAGTAGCTCCGAAGGCCTTTTTTCGTGGCGTTTTCGGCTAACTCCCGTCGGGTTTCTTTTTAGATTTCTATTAATTTAGTAGTTCTATGCGGCTGCTAAGGTTCTCGTATTTAATTACGAAAAAGTGGTAAGTTATTAATTCCGACGGTAAAGCGGAGATTAGTTACGATTTCATTTTCTCGTTGAGTACGTTCTGTAAGTATAAGATTTTATTATTATTAGGCTAGTTTTCTATATTAACGTTAACTAATTCTCGTTCGAATCTAAAATAAAAGGAAGCGAAAGATTCAAATTCTCTTTATCGGATCGAGTATAAGTTATTAATAGTTCATTGTTTACGATTTCTTTTTCCGTATAATAAATTTAATCGTTATAATAGCTCGGTAAGCTTATATCCTTTTTCGGTAGAAGCTAGTTTTATAAATATAATAATATTTTCGCGGGCTTTTCCCGTTAATCGGGAATACACATATCGTAATTAAGATATATCCTTTCCGATAGTTTCGCTATCGACGATTAGCTTTCTTTTTATTTTTAATTTCTATCCTTTTTAATAAGACTTAGTCTTATCGAATAGGATAAGGTCGGCGAGTAACGGGCGAAGTTTTCGGATAGCGAAAGGTCGTCGTATTATGTTTTTTTGTTCTGCTTAACTTAATAGATTAGTAATAATGGTCGTAAAGGTAATAAACGTTATTACCTTCTTTTATTCTTCGACAATCTTTTATAACTTTTAAATTTCGATTAATAGCCGTTCGTTATAATTCGATTCGGTTAACGATTAATCGATATAAAAGGTACTTAACAACGGTAGGTTAAATATCGTAAAGAATAAATATCTGCGACTATTCTCTTTAAGGTTAAAGAATTATCGTTTTTTAAACTTTTAACTGCTTTTTATTTAAAAGCTTTAATATATATAAACGGATTAAGTTATTTATAGGCAAAGTAAACAAGTTTAATTACAGTTTATATTAAAGCTAGAAAAGAAAAAAAGAAGCTAATAAATAACAGCCTCTTAAAGTCTTTATAATATATTCCCGTCTCTTTTTAATATATAAGCTCCTCGTCTATATGCTTTAAACCCTTCGTTAGCGGTAAGCTTTAAGCTTACTCAGAAGCTCTAGGGCGGGCTAGAGGGTTCGCCGATAAGCTCTATAGCAAAGCCTAGAGAGAAGAGGACTGGTCCTGTGACAGTTATCTTAGTATTTAAGTTTAAAGGTACTTTAATTTAAAGTATATATTATTATCCGGCGAATATACCGGAAATATATATACGCGCAGTTTTTCACCTGCCTTTTCGGGGCTTTTTTAATAAGAGGTATAAAGGGTTATAAAGGGGGACGCCGGGTAGTCGCCGGGGGTCGTAATACTGTTATTATTAGTAGTAATAATAATAAAAAATTAAAAAATAAACGAAAAAATTTATTTTTTAAAGGCTTTAATTAAAAAAAAAGAGAAAAGAAAGAAGTTTAAAGCTTTAAACCTTCGAAAAAAGTTTAGTATAGGTTTTAAAAAGGTTATTATTTACGATTTAATTATAGTTATAAGCGTATTATTTTATTATTTATTAAAATTATAATTATAAAAGTAATAATTAATATAATTAAGTATCGACTACCCGGCTACGTTTTAAAAAGCTTTTAGCGAAGTATTTACAAAGCGAAAGTAAAGTATATAATTAAGGTATTACGCTTTAGACTATTAATTAATTATTAAAGCTTAATATTTTTTTTAGTAAAGGACTTAAAAGGACCTTTATTAAAAAGGTATATTAAATAATAAGTGTAGTTATAATTGTAATGTATTTAAGGCGTTATAATAAAAATAATAAAATGTATAGTTTAATTAGCGAGAGCAAATTATAATAATATATATATACAGGAACAGTGAAGTACAGGCGAACTATTAATGACTTAATAGTTTAATAGATATTATAATAAAATAACGCTGGTCTTATCGGACTAAATAACAGCCTTTTAATCCTTTAAAGTCCAGTATTAATAAGCAAAGCACTATATTAACCGATCAGCCTTTATCTTTTTCGTTAATTTAAGCTTCTTAATTAATTTAGTTTTATTATAACCGGCTGTATATAAAGTTCTCTAAATCGTTATTTTTAAAACGTTAAAAAAGCTAGATTAATTAATTTCGTTAGTAATCTAGCTAATACTTTTTTATAACTATATCTATCTTTAAAAACCTTTTCGGTAACTAGTTTAATAAGCTCTTCCCCTTACTTAAAAGGCCGGCCGGAGCAAGGCTTATCTTCGAGCCACTTATTTCGTATTATTAAAGGCTATACAGTAAAATCGAAACCGGCTTCGATTACTCGTGCGTAAATACGGGTAATTAAACATATAAAAACGCTAATAAAGGCTTAAATTTCGGCATTAGTTTTTATTAGCAGGGGGCGGAGGTCCTAATTAAGGTTACCCTAAAGCAGGAAGCAGCGCTCACTAGCTAAGTGATTACTAAGGGGTAGATCCAGTAGTTACAGGGGGCCGGAATTACAGGGTTAGCATCGATAGTGCTGTAGTTACAGGTGTATAGATAAGCTATAGGGCTACGATGCACGTCTAACGCGGCTACAGGGCGACTAGAGAGGCCTAGAGCAGCGGCAAGGTGACGGCTAAAAGGCCTGGTGCTATAGCAGGGTAACGGCTGGAGTAAGAGCTGGAGCCGGACTAGTAGAACAACAGGGTAATAATCAGTGGATCGAAAAAGGCATATAGTTACTACTGTAGCTATAGGGGGAACACAGGAATTAAAAGAGCTTATATAAAGGTAATAATTCAGTGTGTATTACTTACTTGCTTAAAGACTACTTAAAAGAGTGTTAAAAAGCCTGTAAATATAGGCGCTAAAAGGCCTAAAGGAAGGCTCTAAAAAGAGAAGGCTTGCGTAATTATATACGTAAGCTGGAGCTTAAAGAAAGCTATTAAAAGTGAACGAAAAAAATGGAAGCTGATCTGGTAATCAGTGCGTACCAGCCGTACTGAGCCTAATAAGGCAATAACCGATAACACAGTAAAGACAGTGTAAATAGTACTGGTGCTACTGTGTAACAGTTTTATTAAAAGAGGCTTTAAAAATAATAATAATAGCCCGCGTTATAATACTAGTTACTATCGTTATAGTAATTTAAAAATAATAAAATAATAACGTTAATAAAGAGAAAAGAGAATAGAAAGGAAAACCCCTTAAAAGCACCCCTCACACGTTAGTTACTAGCAGTTAACGAATAAAAGTAACAGGGGTTATAATAGGGGTTACAGCAGGGGTTAAAATAATAGGGGGTGGTCAGGATTTTTTATTTAATGTAATTAGTGTCTGTATTTAGTGTTATATGTGTTTAAAAAGTCCCTCTCTTAACCTTTTACTACTAATACAGTACATTATAGTTTTTCTAAAAGTAGTTTAATATAGTAAGTACTAACCACCTTTAACCTCTTCGTTATACCTTTAATATTTAGTATATATTATTAACCACATTTAATACACCCCTTCGGGCTAGTCACTAAAGAAAGCGTTTAAACGGTCTATAAATTAATCTATTTATAGTAGGTGGCCTGAAATTCACCTTTCTATCGAATTCCTATATACATCGCATTCTCTTTTAATAATCGGATCTTCGAAGGCTTCTAATTCCTTTATAATAGCTTCTTTAATCTTTTATCCTTTTAATTTCCGTAAAATATTTATAAAGCTTATTTAAACGTAAAAAGCTTAATATTTATCTATAATAAAAACCTTAACGTGGTTTATCACCAAACGGTCAAAATCCCCAAACGGTCAACCCACCACACTTCTCTAATCCATTAAACTTTAACACGTAATAATTCTATAACCATTATACCTAAACTTTCTAAAGAACAGAGGCTATAGTTAATAGTTTAAACGACACGTAATACAACGCAAAAAATTTCTATACTAGTAATCGCGAAATTATACAACGTCCTTAACACCACCTTACGCGCTCGAATTACCGGCCGATAAACCAACCGCGACAGAAGCACAACACAACGAAAACTCGATCCGATTAAAAAGAAAGTAATTAAAAATCATATAATCGACTTAAATACCCGAGGAATGCCTCCGATAAAGGGTTGTGTTATAAATATAACTAATCTTTTATTAGATTCGCGTAATGGCGACCGTGTAAGTAAGGAATAGGTTACGCATTATATTCGACGCAATCCAGAATTAACGACTCGAATAAATCGGAAATACGATTACTAAAGAGCTCTTTATAAGGATCCAGGCGTTATTTCGGATTAGTTTAAGCTAATTACGAACATTAAAGCTAAATACGGCATCGTCGATAAAGACATATAGAATTTCGACGAGACCGGCTTTATAATAAGAATTATTAGGTTAATACTAATCGTTATACACGCCGATCGACGCAAGAAAGCAAAATTAATATAACCTAGTAATCGGGAATAGTCGATAACTATCGAATATATTAATTCGTAAGGTTATTATATCCCGCCGTTCTTAATCGTTCAAAGCAAATATCACCTTACGAATTAGGCCATCGAATACGAATTACTAAGCGATTAGGTTATTAAACCGACTTCTAATAAATGGACTGATAATAAAATAGGCTTAGACTAGGTCAGGCATTTCGATTAATATACTCGATCGTCGATAAAAGGTCGATATCGCCTCTTAATTATTAACGGCCATAAGAGCCATATATTAATGGAATTCGACAATTATTATAAAGCCAATAACATTATCACCGTTAATATGCCTCTTCACTCTTCTTATCTACTCCAGCTATTGGATATAGGGCTTTATTCGCCTTTAAAACGCGCATATTCGAAAGAAATCGAGCTATTCATTAAAATATCGATAAACCACATTACAAAGCTCGACTTCTTCATCGTATTCAAGGCTGCGCATTTCAAAGTTTTCAATGAAAATAACATTCGATCTGGATTCTGCGCTTCTAGTTTAATACCTCACAATCCTAATAAGGTAATTAACAGGCTGGATATACGTCTTCGGACGCCTTCACTTATCTTATTACGTCCAGGGACAGCCAGTACTTACAATCCCTAAATACTAACCACCCTTAACTAAGTAAGTAAACAATCTACTTTTATTAAACGCAGGATCTTTAATTATTAAAGAAGCTCTTTAACACAAATTTTATAAGCAGTAAACCAAATAACGAAGGGTTTAACGACAATAGTATATAAAGTAACTCTAATGCGTAACCGGATGCGTACACTAGAAAAGGCTAATTTAACACTTTCTAAGCGCCGGAGAGCTCCAAAACCGCGAGTCTAAGATAGAGGACCTCTTAGTATTAACCAGAACTTAGAGCTACTGTCTGAGAAGTCAAAAGGGAAGCGTCCAGCGAATAATGAGGGTAAAGAAGGGGGTCCGTTAAAACGGAGGGCAGGACGTGAGAGGCGCTGTGGTACATACGGCGAAACCGGCTATAATACGCGAACATATGAAATAAAAGTAGAATTGGATAATGAATTAGATAGCGAATAGTTTCAATTAATTAAAAGCGTTATGGTTAAGATAACTTATATAATAGTATCGAGATGTGCTGAGAGTTGACCGTTTAGGGATTTTAACCGTTTAGTGATGAACCACGTTAGTTAATTTATTAATAATTATATCCGTTATAAGAATATACGTAATAATAATCTTTCTTTCTCCGAATTTTTATCGTAATTAATAATTATAAATATTTATATATTAGAACTTAATTTATAAAACAGTAACCTCTTTAATTACTAAACTAATCGTTTATTAATTATTACAGTAAATAATAATACTCTTTTAATTAAAGCGTATTTCCAGTTCTTTAATTAATCGTTATATCGATAATCCTTTTTTAATAATATATACTAAGGCGAAAAGTTCTACTTTTATAATCGATATTATAACTGTATTTTACTTCTTTATTTTTTAAGTAATAATTCCTCCGAATAACTTTATAACGTACCTTTAAAAGCTTTTCCGGTTTAAAGAGTTATCGGTAAAAAAAGTATTACTTACGATAATAAAGTTATCTTTACCCCCGAATTAAAAACCGAGAAATCGCGTTTCGTAAAAGTAATAAATTACTTTATTTATAACGATATAATATTTAAAGTTTAAGTTTATATAAATCGAATAAATCGGAATACTGCGAATATTATATTAAATCGTATAATTACTATAACGTAAAAAACTAAGCCGATTTTTTTAAAGTATCGTATTCGGTTTTTAAGTATCGCCGTATTTATATTTAAAAATAATTCGAATACCGTTATTAACGTTTTAAAAGTTATTCTTTTATTAATATTAATTAATATTAATAGTTTTTTAATATAAAAAATTTAATTAAGCTAAATAAGTTTTTAAATCCTGTTTCGAACTACTTCGATCCTTAAAAATTAATAAAGATCGTCGCCTTTAATTAATTAATACTATTTTCGTAATCTAACGATATTTTATTAAACCGCCTTTCGTTTTTTATCGCGGAAAGTAATTACTATATTATTAATATAAAAAAAAATAAGAATACTGTTTTTAATAAAATAATATAGCTTTTATAATACTTATTAATACCCGAGTTTATATAAAGTTAATAATAATTCTTTTTATTATAAATATAGTAATTCCTTTAGTCCGTATAGTACTTTATTAAATAATAATATAGTCCCGGTCTTCCGATACCCGTAAAATATTTATATATATATAACCTTTTCGAACTTAACGTTTATAAACGTATTTACCGTATCGTACTAAATTAATTTAAAATCGAATCGAATAGCGGTTACTATAAAGCCTTTAAAAGTACGACTATATAACGTAATTATATATATACTCTAAATTAAATCGTTTTTTTATTAATCGCCTCTTATAACTAGTACGCTTTACATTTCTATAACTATTTATATTTAATAAACTTATAAATATAAACCTATATATAATCGAAGATTTAATACTTTAATACTTTATATTTCGATTTTTTACTTTATAATCTTATTTCTTTATAACTTTAAAAATAAAATAACTTAACTTATATAAATTACTATTTAAATAAATAACTTATTAACTCCTTTCGATTTTTAAGAATTAAAAAGAGTTCCCGTCGATAAATACGCTTTTTATTTCGGAGTTTTTCTATTAACTTTTAAAGCTTATTTAAAATAACGGGTAATTTATTAATAAAATATATTTAAAAAGCAGCCTTTTGGATCTGATTTAATTAATATGCTTTTATTACTCTTCGGCTATTTTTCGTAATTCGAACGTAATAAGCTTACGTTCCGGAAAAAAACGTAAACCGTTCCGCCGAACTCCCGATTAAAATAACAGGATTTATAAATATTGGGTTAAAAATATTAAATTAAATAAAACCTTTATTTATTTACGCTTTAATAATTAAAACTTTAAATAATACGGAATATATAAGTATATCTTTTATATTTAATTATAATTTTAAAATTAAATTCTTATTATTTAATAACTTCGAACGGCCGGGTAAACTAATTATAAAACCTACTTCCTTTAAAGGCCTTAAAATAAGTATTTTAACTTTATTAATATTAAAACGTACAGCTTTAAATTTAATGTTTATCTTTACTTTTAAAATTATAATATCTAATATATTTATAAGCGACGAATACGCCGGAATCATTAATAAAAAAAAGATTACGGTTATATAAAAATAATTAATCCTATCCGCTTTATCGGTAGTCTTTTAAAAAAGATTTACTGCTTTTATACTTATTACTTATTCTTTTATATCGTATTGCGGTATAATTCTTACCGGTTTATTTAAACCGTTTATATATATATTTTCATTTAAATTTTTAACTTCTATTAATAAAATAATCTCGAAGTTCACGTTATAAATACATTTATTATTAAATAAAATAATAAATAATTAAATTATAAAGTAATCGATTAATTATAAGTCGTTTCGCAGTTTTTACGTATATTTAAAAAATATTACTTCTTTATCGAAAATAACGTTTTATATATAATATATTAACTTATCGGAAAAGTCCTAAACTCGAAAAATATTAATAAAATTATATCTAATAAAGTAACCGATCTATATTCGAAGTTTTAATTTCCGGAATCGGTTTATTTTAAATTTCGCAAATATTATTAAAATATATACTTTATATCCCGGTACTTTTAAATATCCGATATCCGGAATAACTTTAAATACTTTTAAATTAACTTCGCGAACGAATCGAATCTAAATTACTCTATATAAAATTTATTACTTTAATCTATACCGTAAAATCTTATTTTTTAAGTATACCGCTATATTTATAAACTCTTTAATTAGCGATTCTAGTAATTTTAATTATATCTGTAATATTCGAATTATTTATATTATAATACCTTTTAAACGTTCCGTACCTTTATTTTACGATTAAGTATTTAATACGTAAAACTTAAAAATAATATACAGTTTTTATTTTAAGTACTCTTTAATTTTAAAGGCCTTTCTTTTATAATTATATTTAACGTATTTAATTTAATAATTAAATTATCTTTTAATAAAGCCGATTAATAATTTTAATATAACCGTAATAATTTCGTTAAACATATCCCCGAAAAATAAGTATTATACATAACTTAAAAATTAATTTATAATAAATATAACCCTTTTAAAACTATTTAAGTCCTTTATATAATTTAAAAAGTTAATTATAATAATATAATTAGGATATAACGCCGTATTTTATAAAGTTCTCTTTAATTAGGATTTAACCTTTATAAAGTTATAATCTTCGCACTTAAAATAAATTAAACCCTTCGTTTAAATAATCGCTCTTATTATTTTCGTTAATAAATACTTAAATAATTCTATATTAAAATACTCTAATCGCCTATACTAAAATTCTTCCGGGGCGCAGAACTTATATATCTTATTATATAAATTAACTTTATTTTTATAAAAAATAAAAATAGTTTACGGGGTATTAAATTAAGTATCTTTTAAAATAAATTAACTTACTCGATTAAAAAACACATAAAATATTAAATTATTTGCTTTTCAAATATAATTATTCGGAGGCTTTTAATCTTAATA
This sequence comes from Apiospora pterosperma, assembly GCA_019976485.1. Classification (NCBI taxonomy): domain Eukaryota; kingdom Fungi; phylum Ascomycota; class Sordariomycetes; order Amphisphaeriales; family Apiosporaceae; genus Apiospora; species Apiospora pterosperma. The sequence goes on from JAFBMP010000005.1 coordinate 3,021,216, forward strand.
ATATCCGAATTAAATTAAAAATCAATATAAAATAACGTTATATACAAAGTTATCGATATATATTATATTAATTAATTTAAATAAACGGAGAGTACTTACTTTTAAAGTAAGTATTATTTTAACGCTTCCTTATCTATAAATTAATAAATTAAAATCTCCCGCTATTACTATATTACCCTTTATAACAGGCCGATAATTTTAAAACTTATACTATATATTAAAAATATATAAAGTTACCTTTAAATTAAAGATTATATATAACTTCAGTATATAATCGACGGCTATAAAAACCGTAAAAAAAGTAATAAAAATCCTTTTCCGAACTAATCCAGTTAACTCTTAACTATTAATATCTTACTTCTTAGTTATTTATTAATACTCCTCTTTTATTACTTAATTAATTAAGATTACTTTCTTTACACCTTTTAAAATTAATAAATATAACGACCATCCTTCCGAAACCTTTTTTTCGAAAAAATAATAATAAGATCTTTAACGATAACTTTTACTTTAATAGGCGTTATATACCCCAATATTTAATCCGGATTCCCGGTTTTTTTATATCCTTATTTCGCTCGTTTTTTAACCTTAAATATATTTATCTTTTTTAATTTATTAATATCTTTAATATTAAAACTTACCTTTCCGGGATCAGCTTTTTCTCCCTTAAAAACTAAGAAAACTAATCCCTTCAATTTCCCTTTTTCTTATTAAGTAAATTACTATATCTCCTTTAAATTATTAACTACTAATTTAAAATCTAAGTTTAATATATCTTTAAATTCCTTTTGGAATATTTATACTTAAACTAAAAATATTAACTTTAAAACCGTTATTAAATCTCTTACTTAATTAATAACCGAACGAATTACCGTTAAATTATAATATTAACCGGTTATAATTACCTTTTCCTATTTTATAATCCATTATTAAAAATCTTTAAGAACTATTATTAATTACTTAATTACCGATTAATAAATCCGTTTTACTTAATCGTAAGTAACCATTCGACCGATTTCTTTTATTTTTTTTAAGTTTTAATACTAAACGGTAATACTTACTTCTTTAAAGTAATAAATACGTTTATACGAAAAACTAATAGTTTAAATAATATAATCGACGATTCGGATTTTAATTACTATTTATACTTTAATAGTATCGGAATAAAGCTTATATATAGTTATAATAACGGTATACTTTTTAAGTCCGAAATCAGTAAAAATCCAAGTATAATTAATATTTATCGATAATTCTTTATCGAAAAAAATATCCTTTAAAGTATTAAAAGATTATAAAGTAACTATTCATCGGCTTCGGGTTCCTTTAATTAATCGGCCTAATAATCGTACTAACGTCGAAAATCCCTCCTCGTTAAAAACAATCGGAAATTCGATCGTTTTCTTAATTTTATAATCTATTTTATTAAAGAGTTTAGGAATTAAAATCTATTTTCCTTTTTTATAAACTTCGTTGTAAACCTTTAAACTTATCGTTAAAGCCGTAAAATCGTAGTCCCAATCCTCTTAATTATTAAAAGTATTAAAAATAACTCGTTTAGCAGTTTAATCGGTTATATTCGGTCGGATTTTTTTTTCGGTTCTTTTTCAGTATTTAAAAAAAGGTCTAGTTCTTAATATTATTAATCGTTATACGTTTATTATACTTTCGGATTACTCTTTAAACGAATAAGACTCTTAATTATTTAACGTAATTAATATCTGTATTTAGTGTTATATATATTTAAAAAGTCCCTCTCCCGACTTTTTACTACTAATACAGTACATTACAGTTTTTCTAAAAGTGGCCTAGTATAGTAAGCACTGACCACCTTTAACCTCCTCGTTATACCTTCAACATTCGGTACATATTGTTAACCACATCTGACACTTTTGAAGGGGACCTCCGTACTAGATTTACGATAGCTAAGTACTTAACTACTTAAGTTATCCCGACTTTGACTTTGGTTCTTTATTTGTTCCTCAGCCTCTTGCTCAGCCTCATGGGTACATCAACTAAGTACTTAATGTAGGTACAGTAAGTACATGGCTACTTAAGTATGTACATGCCCCTCGCCCAGAAGGCGGGGACCCTAGAAGCTTCTATGCCGCTTCAGCAGCCAAGCTTGCTCGTGGGAATTGTTGGAAATATTAGAATGCCCACGCACAATGCTGCGGGCTTGCTATTAAAGACTGTTGATTGTTGATTGTTGATTTGAAGAACCCTTCCTTGGTTTTGGTCCGCACATTCCCAATCCGTCTTGGGAGCCCTTCCTTCCTTCACTCTCCTTCGAGATACTACTGTCCCCCGATAATAATACTTCATCATCATCATCTTCCTCTCCCTCTTCTTGCAACCGCCCCAACCCACCTCAAGACACGCGCAAACGCCCCCCTAGGCAATCTTGAACAAAATGGCCGAAGACAAGGCTAAGCGTAGCAAGGTCTTCTTCGACATCACTATCGGCAAGAAACCTGCCGGTCGTGTCACCTTTGAGCTCTACGATGACATCGTCCCCAAGACGGCCGAAAACTTCCGCGCTCTCTGCACCGGCGAGAAGGGTCTAGGCAAGAGCGGCAAACCCCTTCACTACAAGGGCAGCATCTTCCACCGTGTCATCAAGCAGTTCATGATCCAGGGTGGTGACTTTACCGAGGGCAATGGCACCGGCGGCGAGAGCATCTACGGCGCCAAGTTCGACGACGAGAACTTCGAGAAGAAGCATGACCGTCCCTTCCTGCTGAGCATGGCCAATGCCGGTCCTGGTAAGCGCGCGACCACCTCTTTCATAGTACACGCAGAAAAGCCAGCTCTCGTAGAGAAACTCGGGCTAACCTTGGAGGGGGAATAACCAACACGCAGGCACCAACGGCTCCCAATTCTTCGTCACCACCGTTGCCACTCCTCACCTCGACAATAAACATGTCGTCTTTGGAGAGGTTCGTAGCGGCAAGTCAATCATCCGCCAGGTTGAGAATTTGCGAACAGAGGGCGGCGACAAGCCCACCGTGGACGCCATGATCAGCGACTGCGGTGAGCTTACCGGTGCCGATGCCGAGGCTGCAGGCGCGGATTCAAAGGCTGCCGATGCCCTTGGCGATGCTTATGAGGACTTCCCCGAGGACATGGACGAGAAGCTGGATGCCGTCAAGATCCTCGAGATTGCCGCCAATTGCAAGGAATACGGCAACAAGGCCTTCAAGGGCGGCGATGCCACCCTGGCTCTGGACAAGTACCAGAAGGGTCTGCGCTACCTCAACGAGGAGCCCGATCTGGATGACGCCCCGGCCGACACCAAGCCCAAGATGGACGCTTTGCGCTTCACTCTCAACAGCAATTCTGCCATGATGAACATCAAGCTAGAGTCCTGGGAGGATGCCGAGCGCGCTGCTTCCACGGCACTGGCGGTCCATGGTATCAGCGACGCCGAGAAGGCCAAGGCCCTGTACCGACGCGGTGTGGCCTTGATCAAGATGAAGGATGAGGACTCGGCAATCCAGTTCCCTCGAAGCCGCCAAAAAGCTGGTTCCGGGCGATGCCGCCGTCAACAAGGAGCTTGACGCAGTCAAGAAGGCGGCCGCAGACCGGTTGCGGAAGGAAAAGGCGGCCTACAAGAAGTTCTTCGCTTAAGCCGAGGAGCTTACGGGGAAATGCTCAGTCACATGGTGACTATTTCGTCGCCACGAGGCCATGGGCAACAAGTGACACGGTGGTTTGGCCATGATCGACGACGGAGTCGACGTGCCCTCACCCGAGAAGGACGAAGACGGCTCCAGTCTATGTATGCCCCCATAGACGACTGGTGCTGGAAGCATGATGAACGACGAAAAAGAAACACGCATGGAATGAAATGATGAAACTTCCCAACCTCGAACCGATATGTACTTAAGTTTGAGCTGAAAGAAAACATACGAAAACATATGCAAACATGCGTGACTGCGCTAGATGAGGGAGATGCATTCCACGTTCAACCCCTTGCTCCTCTTGTTCTTCTTTATGCCCCCGCGCGCAGCGGAGAATCACAATGAAAAACAATGTGAGTGTGTATGCAGGATGCACACACATGTACCAAAACCAGTAGTACGTATAAAAAGAGGTAGTCAAGTCAGCAAAAATTACACCACCCGCGCCTCCCGGACGGGGGACGCAGCGCTGCCCAGCCACGCTGTGCCATGTGGTCCCGGAGCGAGCGAGACCTACGCGAAACTGCCCTCTTGGTCGGGGTAGGTCCTTGGCATTAGTAGGTATGAGGAAAGGAAAAGTCAGAGAGGACTCTCGAGCCAAGGTCGTCGAGGTACTTGTAGGAGGAATGTGGCCATGGGTTATGCGTTGGGGCTTTGTCGAACGCGGCCCATTTCTTTGTCGGGTTTGCTGCTGGTTGTTTGGCACCCAAGCACAAAGTCGAGTCTATTTATTGTAATAAATATGGTACAAGTTGCCAAGAACTCTACGCTCTGTATGGTTGGTACAGTGCGTAGGTAGTGTCAAGTCCAAGGCCAGAACCCCGAGCTGTTCGTACAATTCCTCTCTATATACACTTCCGTTCCGCTCTCCATGCTCAACAGCCAGCCGAGGGGGCAGGCAAACACAGGACATTGTTCTGATAAGAACGCGGCCGTATGGGTATAGCCACCATAAAGCTGTTCCTGTCCCAAGGCGTCATCATTTTGCCCGTCTTCAACGTGGCGTGCACCCTACGATCCATCTCGTAGGCTTCCAGCAGCTTGGAGGCTAGATCTACAGACGGCTCGCACACCAAGGCCTGGGTGGCATAGAACCAGGCAATCCTATAGCTGGTCAGTTGGCGGCTATACTTTGGCCGCAAGGCCCGCATCTCGTCGTGGCCAAATATGACTTCTTTCCATGTCTTCAAGAGCACCTGATGACCAGCCAGGTTGCAGTCCTCCCTCAACAAAAGGTCGCATTTGCTTCTCATATGGTGGCTGACCTGTTTCGCAAAGGAGGCATACCGCCAAATGACACGGAGCTGGTTGGGACCGCGATTTTTCCAGGCTATTTTGAAGAGGAGGTCGAAAGTGACCTCATCCGGAAGGACATTTGCCCATGGCTCTTGCATTGTCCGAATTGTAGCTATATGGGCTCGGAATTGCCGGTCATGGGTTATCATGGTATTCAGCGTAACAGCATCAGGTTGGACTCGGCCTGTTGCCGCGGCGTACTCCACTAGATCGTGGCAAAGATCCAGCCTGCTATTCCTTCCAAGAACTTCGAGCAAGCGGTTCAGTGTGGTTGTGTTCAACCATTCCCGGCCGTGGAGCGAATCCTGCTCCAGTATGAATTGTTCTACTCCCGACAAATTCCGCAAACATGACTGGAGCTTCAAGGGGGCCATATGGCTACCAACTTGGACAAGCGTCGACTGGATACGGGCGAGGCCCTTTCTTTCCATTTTGGCAACGATTGCCTGTTTTGCCTGGCTATCCTGGACGAGATGAAGCAATTCTAGCCATGTTCTGCTGTCAGGATAGTACCCTTTCCGCAACATAAGCCTCACCGTCGAACCGAACCCGTCAAGATCCCCCGCTTTTGCACAACCCTTGAGGAATAGGTTGAAGATCTGCGTGTCCATGGGGACCTTACAGTGCTCGGCTTGGTCCAGAATGGTGCGGGCGGCTGGGCGTAGAGAGAGACCACCCATTTGCAGGAAGTCGAGGGCGAGGTGGAGGGCATTAGTAGATATGACCGGCTGGATTTCTTTCGACTGGAAAAGTTCAACCAAAATCGAGGCTACAGTCTCTTTGTTTGTAGGGACATCTCGCCCTTTTCCGTATAGAGCGCCGTCCAGACGACGGGGCACCACACCATTTACCAACGCAGCTATATAATTCTCCAAGATTGCTGCTGTCCATTGAGTGGGACGCTTGATCTCGTTTGCATGGTGATTGAGTGTATAGTCACGAGGCAACGGGGGGCGCCTCCCAGGGGCAATCCCCTTCTGTAGTGTGAGCGAATTGGCATCCAGGGCTACATCTGTTTCACCTAATAGCTTGACCGATAGAGACTCGTTGTTTTTCCGGGCCCATAGATCCAGGAGAATTTCTTTGGAGTCGGGATCCAGAACTCTCACGGCTGTCAGGCTGCCGACTGCCTTGAGGATGTCCGCGAGGGCTGTTCGAACCGGGTGCTCAGCGCCCGAGAGGGATAGCGTCACCGTCTCGGTCTGGTGGTCTATATGTTCAGTGCGGACGATGCAACCAGACCTCCTCTGCGTAGGAGACAAAGTCGCTGTTGATCCCGCGAGCATCTCCAGGACCTTATGAGCGACATCCTTCCCAATCAAAACCTTGAAGTCAAAGAGCTTGCCAAATTGGGGCGTGTACCTGACCAGAAGATTGAGAATGCTCTGCCAGTCTGTAGCCGGCTGCTCCTTCTCTGCTCGCCAAAAGTCGAACAGCTCCTGGCGGTCGGCGCTCACACGGTGTCCCCTGGCAATCCGCCGCGTCTTATGCTTGCTGGGATATCGCATTTCTGGTAAAACAAGGGCTTCGTTGCTGGGGGGTGAGCCTGTTTGCTCTCTGAACTCGGCCATTCGTTTGATGACTCGACGGAGCTTTGCTCGTCTGTAGGCAGAAGGCGAAGCCCCAACAATGGTGGGCTCTCGGGCCGCGGTATCTGCGCTCTCGTCTGATGTCGACGATGCGTCGGGGGTATCGGCTGGTCGACCGCCATGGCGAAGAAGATGGGCATTGGATAGGTGGGAGGTATATGGTCGGATGCCAACGGTATGAAGCAGCAGCGGAAGGCGTGGATGGGACTCCCTGGGAATCAAGGAGAGCCCTTGGGCACGCAGCGTGCAGACGGGAGCTCTCCATACTGTTTTGACTCCCAGGGACATGAGCTATACATGTAGCATATCTGTAACAGGAAAGTTGAGCCCCAATGTAGAGCAGAAAAGGGAAGGTGCTTCTAAACGAATCGATTTGATACCTGGGATACCAACTTATCAATCTAGGTCATGAAGAATTTTAGGTCCGTCTTATCAGTAGCGGGTCGTCCTTATCCGGCTCCCCGTATGTTATTATAGGTTAAGTACTTTACTTACTTACTTACTTACTAGGTAAGGTAGTTACCAAGTTACCTCTTTATGCATTTTGGTTAGTTACTTACGAGGTAATTACCCAAGTACGCAAGATATATTTCATCGCCGCCATGGAATTCACCTCAAACATCAAATGCATCTCGGTCGGCATGCCTCATACTAGCATTAATACATCGATCGTTGTCAGATATGGTTGTCGTAGGAAAGCGCTCAGATCCCACACATCGGGTTCCTGTCTCCAACCAAGACACTGCACCGCGTCTTCGCTAGAGAGCCTGGGCGAAATCCAAGGTTCATCACTCTTGCTGCCTTGGCTGTTAGCTAGTTTTCCCGACCAGAGGTTCCGAGGAAACTGCAGTCCCAGCCAGCTTTACGCTATCGGATGGCCTCAACCGCATAACAATGGCAATAGTGGTATCATCTCGCCCTATGTCTCGCTTATCGCCCATGTCCCCCACCCCCTGAATGAGATAGGAGAGAGCAGTACTGTCTGCCAACCATCAACCCCCTGTTTCACATTGCCGCCCTCTCTAGGTGACATCTGTAGGTGCTGACCAGAAAAAAGCCTCCCCATTCAACTTCCCCTACTAATTCACACGGTCTATCCTCCCATCCCCAGGACGTTGCGGGTAAAATGTCATGCAAAGGGTCTCGGTTGCCGAAGTCGTCTCCAATCCAGCAGCATGAATACCATCGTCAGACATGTTAGAAATATCCCAAGTGTTATACTCAATCCTTAGTCGTGACGCTCGTCTCTGGCTTGGCCTCCTCCTCCTTCTTCACCGTCTTCGTCTCGGTCGCAGGGGTATCTTTCGTGGCAGGCTCCGTCTTAGTCTCGGTGGACTCGCCCGACTTCTTCTCGCGCGCTGGGGGCGAGGGAGCTCTGGGAGGAAGGCCGCCGCTTTCCTCCTCACCCTCTCCGGGGTTGGACTTGGACACTTGGCTGGCGAGGTCCTTGTCCTCGTCGACGCTGTCGAACATCTCGGCGTCGTCTGAGTCTGTCAAGACCTCAGTGCCATCGCCAAGAAAGATTATGCGGCCCTTGTACCCACCAATACCGAAGCTTCTCGACTTCTGACCCGTCTCAACATCATAACCGCTGTCACTATCATCGAAATTATGGTGGACACCAGGTCCTCGGAATTCGGCTGCGTCAGCACGTGTCAGTGGTTTGTCCATCAGTGTTCCCAGCTCGGGAGTCGCTCAAGACGGCATACCATATTCCGGCGGCGCACAGGGACCGTCGCCCTTGGCTACGCGACTGCTGACCTCGTCATACCAGGCCTCCTTGGTTTTGCCGCGTAAAAAGCCGATGACCATCATGGTCATGTTGTCGCAGCCGACACCGCCTGTCTCGGAATTTGATGCGAGGCAGTTGTCCATCATATTTTCGCAGATCTTTTCCAGCTCTTGTTTCGCCGCAACACCTCTTCGGACAAACTCGACAACAGCTTGAGAAGACTGACAATCCCAAATACCTATGACCAACGTCAGTTAATCTGTCCAAGAATTACTCGGAGAAGGAGGAGGTATTGATACCATCACAAGCAATGACCAAAAACTCGTCATCGTCGCTTAGGTCGTGGACAACTACATCGGGGTAGGCAGTGACGATCTGTTGCTCAGGGGCAAGCTCGGCGCTTTTCTTGAATTCAAAGTCTCCGATAGCACGAGACAGAGCGAGGTTGCCGTTAACGCGGCCGAAATCGACGAAACCACCGGCGGCAGTAATGCGAGCTTTCTCGCCTGTCCGAACGAGTCCAGTGTCAGTAGATTGAAGTCAGAGCCCCCCACCGTCACAGAATGTAGCACGCACCTTCATTTTGCGGCTTGTGGTCGAAGGACAGGGGCTTGGCCCGTCCCTTGACTCCCAGAACACTCCGAGAATCGCCGGCATTTGCCTTGACAAAGAGTCAGTACATCAATGAGTAGGCCTTTGCACAGGTCAACGTACAATGTAGATCTTGTCGTCCGTGATTAGACCGACACAGGCAGTACAGCCAGAAACCTCCTCCTCGTACTTGGGATCTGCAAAAGGTTTATTTTGGTCAGCTTCTCCATCTTGCCCATATGTTTCAGTCGCGTGGCGTTTTGCAGTGCGTACCGCTGAGGATGGCACGGTCGGTCGCCAGGAAGCAGTCCTTGAGGGCCTGTTCGTAGTTGCCGGCCTTAAAAGTGTCCTGCTTCAGGAGAATGTCGTACATGTGTTGTCCAGCGAATTGCGCGACCTTGTCTCCGCCGTGCCCGTCAAAAACGCCGAAGAAGGATAATTGGGAGCCATGTTGTTTCGCCTCCTCGGAGTCGGACTTGATAAGGTTAAGAACACTGCAATGGGCGTCTTCCATGCTGATACGCCACCCTTGCATCGCCGATACACCGTAGAGCATGCGGTCATCTTCGCCTTTTTGAGACTCCTAGAGTATTACATCATTTGTCAGCGGTCCGTGTACCGTGTGCGAGATTCAAGCACCCCCTCCCCCAGTGCAGGCAGTGCAGGCAGTACAGAGAGAAGCATCGGGCTTCGGATCGGGAGGCTCATTCTCCATGGCAGATCTGCGACGTGATCCGAGCACATGCGCTCGATTGCCAAAGCCTTTTGCGGAGGTGATGAGGGTAAGATAGACAAATGTGGAGTATGAAACCATGGGGTGGTGGTGCGGCGAGGAGCAGCATCCGACGTGGCCATGGAAGCAGACGAGACAAAGAGGGGAGAGCGAATAAATTCATGACACATGGGGTTTCCGTGAGGCTGCTTACCTTGTCGACGATGGGTTCAGAGAGTGTTTGACCCATGTTGAAAAGGACTTTCTACCGCAGCGCTGGGCTACGGGTGTGTGGTTTTGGCGGGGATGATGGTTGTAGTGGGATGAAAGAGTCGTCGAGGAGAAATGTGGTAGCTGGACAATAGGTTGATGTCAAAATAGGGAAAGAAGGTTGCAGCTGGGGGGTGGGTGTTAGGTCGAATCGTCTGTAGAAGAAGCCCGTCGTCGGAAGAGGATTGAATTTTTTTCACACTACCAAAGTGTGATATGCTTGGTGTGTTGTTTGGGCCAAAGGACTAAAGGTTAACCAGCGATGCGGACAGTGAACAAAGGGTGGTAAGGGTGGTGCGTTGCTGTGCTGTGCAGGTGCGCAATTGAGAAAATCTAATGGGATTTGGGACTGGTATCGATGTATTGATTGCTTGTTCCCTTGCGCAAAGACAAAGAGGGACGATGCCAGCTGCTGTGAAGGCGGGGTACACAACCTCCTCTCTCACTCTGTCTCTCTCTCTCTCTCTCTCTCTCTCCATCTTTTCGCTCTCTCTCTCTCCCCCCTCTCTCTCTGCATCTCTGTCTCTGGCTCTGTCACAAAGAGGCGGGCAGGGTAGGGGCAAGGTGTGCTCTGACCTTTCTATGAATGGCTACATACTTACTGAGTATGTACATTAATTATGTATGTAAGTACCTACATGTACTTACGTCCAGTCCAGTACATTACGGCCTCCTGCTCATACATATAACATCCATCTTGCACCTTTGGTCACTCCCCCTCCACATGCAGATATCTGATTGCATTCGATTTGTATAATCGACACCTAATACGTATTGACGGATAGGATCTATATGTAGGTACTTAGATAACTGGCGGGTAATGTATACTAAGTCTGCTATCTCAGAGATTACCGAGGTAGGCCCTCAGATGTATACATACAACAGCTTGAGTATACTCTGCCCTATGACACGCTGTCCTCCAGACAATCGTTCTGTAGTGGGATGTATGTTCCACTAGGTAGACGTGGAGGTGCTCAACCAATCAATGGGGCTATGTGTCAGATGGAGACGTGATGAGCAGCCTGTTAAAGACTGGCTCGGTGGTCTAGATTCAATATCGTAGAGGCACCATGCGTCTTCTGCCCACAGGCTGCTCGGGCATCCTCCTCACTCTATCTACTGTTCTGCTGCAGCTACTACTTCCTACTCGTACTGTGCCCGAAGACCTCGAACGAAAGTGGATCGATCGTGGGGAGCCGTGGGCTCATGAATGGATGGGTGGTGCATTGGAGTCCCATGAGATTTTTATCCTTTTTGATCATCCAGTCACTTGTTGGAAAATTTTCTATCAAGCGATAACGGGGCCCTTTCCTTTCTTTTTCCCTCTTTTTTTATTAACTAATTGATTATTTTTATATTATAGTCTTCATACAGAGCTGTTGTTGCAGCTACGTTAGGCGGCAACCCGGTATCACCAAGCCGACGGATGGTCGCGTGTCTTTCTCGCATTTTTGGAGGGTTCCTGGCCAATAGCTTTCGCTGGCCAGACTCTTATGTACGAGTACTACTATGCTGACTGAAATGACAAGCAACAAGGGAGGGAGGGAGGATCTGGACTGGAAGGCGGCCTTCTCTGGTCCGTGTCCATCGAGCTTGGTTCCGTTCCCCCTCGTTTTAACTTAGTCATGTGTAAGGGTCGCTACGGTGACATCATCTCCTGACTCCATTCCAGTCCCCTGATCGTCTTCTGCGATTTTGTTGACCATTAACCTAGGTACCTACTTTGAGAGACAATACCAACAGTATGTGCTTTAGTGTCACTTTAAAGTCTGTAATATTTCTAGTCATATACCATACCTTCCTTCTTGCTATCCCCACGCCGTGCATTGGCCCAGGCCGGAGAAACATTGGGGTCCAGCCGAATAGGAATGAGGGCAGATGCAGCCTGACAATTCCATCAGCCAGCCTCGATGGCAAACTTCTAGGTCTCTTCACGAGCGAAATATGAATCTCAGGCATTCCAGAGGTAAAAGCTACACTAACCATCACAAGTCTGACTAAACGGGACCTCCCTCCAACAGTTCAGGGGCTATGCGTTATCTAGTACCATAGCGTCATCATCTTTAGGGGTTTTTCAAACTCTGATAATGGACCGACCTTCTGATGGCTTTGGAGGAACCTTTGGGTCCAAAGTCAGGGAAGTCGGGGTTTTTGCAATCTACAAATCAGCGCTTGATTGTGTCGAGCATGACTGTGAGATGGGCGAGCTCGTCCGTTCAGACTGGACTCCAGCCACCAAGATGGGAGTGATCTCTTCCAGCACTTGGTATTTACACCGGAGTCCGGTCAATGAAAATAAATGCGGCAAGATGGTGAAGGGAAGTGAAATACTTCGAGATAACAACAAATTACTATGCTAAGCGGATCCTTCTGTCGAATGCTAATGGGTAGTGCTTACAACAAATGTTGCGCGAGAGAAAGTAGGCAAACCTCTAACGACGCTCGCTCATTCGGGCCAAAATAGCCATTCTTAGTACACATACAGCCAGTCCGAATCCAACTTGTCATAAGTCACACGAGTCCTCTACACGCATGAAGATAATGATACATCATGACTAACCGCATCCGTTGTTTCTGGCTGCAAGGAGAGAGAGAAAAAGGGAAATGAATGAAAAGGCCTCATCCTCGTCATATCAGAGCCGGGAAACTCTCCTTAGAACTCCCCACAGATGAAGGAGACTCATCTGGCCTCACGTCTTCCCAGCCATCATCCGTAACATTCGTGCGCTCGCTGACAGAGGTCTTGTTGCACCATTTCGACCTGTTGCTCCGGCCCCTTTCCCAATGGGCGGCGCCTCCTCCTCCTCCCCCACGGGATGCTTCGTTCGGTCTCTCTGCCAGGGGCGGCCGGGTGGGGGTCTCGGGTAGGGGTCGCTGTGGCGGGGCTGCCACTGGCTGTGGCCACTCTGTTGGGGATGGCGTTGTTGACCTTGCCAGCGGGGCCCGGGCGGTGGCATGCTGCTTCCGTATCCGGCCCACGTGGAGCTTCTGGTCTCCGTGGGGAACGTGTCGTGTTGCTCGCCTTGTGCTGTTCGGAGAGCCTAGCGATGTTGACTCAGATGTGACGGACCCCTGAGTCGCCAAGCCGCGACCACCGCCGGTGGGATGTGGGCGCCTAATATTTGAGGAGGTCGCAGGCGATGTAATTACACTAGGGTATAGCGATAGTTTAGGGGCCGTCGTGGGTATGTTCGGCCCCTCTGAGCTGTTGCCCATCTTTGGCCGGAGCCATTGATCGGGGGGGCATGAGATTCTTGGAGTTCCGGTTGGTCCAGTTCGCCGCGTCCTGCGAGGCGCCAACAGGACCGACATGAGCCTGACCAATGGCTTTACTAAATATACCTGTAGGCTGCACTGGAGAGTGAAGGTCTTTGTGCGCAATACCTAGCGAGTCTCGCGCGATCCTGTCCCAAGACGTATCGCTATCACGTGACATTGCAGTGAAGGTCTGCAGTGTTGGGGTTGGCCTCTGGGCATCATTGGTAGTAGATGCAGCAGAAGAGGGAGAAGACTGGACAATCGGTGTCAGTGTTCTAGGGGAGTTGGCAATAGAACCGCCTCCAAAAAGCGGAGTTGACCCGTCAACTCGTCTGCTGATCTGCCGCGCCTCTCCCGGTCTGCTTGGTATGTGGACGATTGTTGGCCTCCAGTTGATGTCAGCGTTGACAGGCTTCTCAGCAGCTATGCCGGTGGTCAGGATACTTGCACGGGCTGTTTGGGCGCTGGAAGTGCTTTGGTAGCTCTTGCGCCTGTATTCCTCCAGTAGTTTAGATGGGGTGCTTTGCTTCCAAGCTCGTGACACCCGTCTACCCATGCCGCGAAGGATCAGCGCAGAATCGCGATCTCCGAATGGAGCGACACCCCCATTCTCCCTCACGAGCTCAACGCTTGAGCCGTGGTCGCTCCCAGCGCGGTATGCAATCTCAGGCGTATTCTGTATGCTGAACGGCTCATGTATCCTGGGAATGTCCAAATATGCGTTACCAGATCGCTCGTTCTCGGCTCCGGCGACAAGTAACTCGAGGTCTCTATGGGCGATTTCGTATTCATCCCCCCCTATGCTTGTATCTGATAGAAGACTATCACCGTCTCGGACAGCCGGGTCCCGTGGCGGAGGAGCCGACGGATCTAAACCTCGCTGTTGATACATCCCCGAGGCATGTGAGCCATCAGACGACCTCAAAGTAGCATGTTGCTGTGCCACCGGGTGACCATGTGTACTCTTTTGCGAACCCTCTGCGAATGACATCCCCGAAGATTCCGAGTTCGGTGTTGCAACAGCGCGGTTGGCCTTTTTTCTCTTTCGTCTTCTACTTGATGACCCTATATCAAACCTGGTGTGCCGCAAACCATTACCGGGAGCGCCGGTGTCGTGACGCACGAATGAGCCAGGAATCGGTGCAGACACTTCTAGGACTCTGTCTTCATTCTTACGACTCCTACGACGGAGACATAATAACACTACTACCAGCGCAATCAGAAGGACTAGAAGCAATGGAAGGAGAACTGCCAAGAGAGGTACATTGATCGCGGGTGCCGCTGGATGTGCCTCGATTGTTGGTTTGGCTGTCGGTGTCGAAGTTGGCGAGTCAGTGGCTGTTGACACAAAATCCACGGGGTTGATATGTATTGTCATAGTGCGCGTCTCCTTCTGTCCAGTGTTCTTGGAAATCGCAGTGACAGTGACCGCACTGTCCAGCGCATGCTGCACGCTTGGAGCTGTCCCGGACACAATAAGGCTTGATGAGTCTAGTTCCAACCACGAGCCCGTAGGTTTGTTGCTCAACTCCAGGTCTGCATCTGACGGATCCCACAGGAATGGTTTAAGGTCCACCGAAACACCGCTGCCCGCTGTGATATTGAGAGTGGTGAAGTTTTGGCGAAACAGGTCTGTGAGGATATTGACGGCCAAAGTAAGGTTGAGGTTGTCAGAAAAGGTATCTTGCATGAAAACGGTGATATTCGATGAATTTACTGTCGGTCCGGGCGTGCCACTCAACCCCCAAGTCTCGTTATTGAACATAAGCCAACTAGGAAGGCTCGATGTAGTTATCGACTTCACTTCCTCGGGCCTTAGTGGTCTATTGTCAAGCTTCATAAGCTTTGTCAGGCCCGTGTATTCGAATCGTGCCCCCCTGGTTGCGTTCAGTACAACTAAATGAGATGCCGGTGAGAGTTCATGGATCCCGACGACGAACGAAAATTCCAACGAAGCTGACGCAAACCCGAATACATCGGAGGCTACCAACTGGATATCGAATGCCTGAGGCTGGATCAACGATTCGAATGGAGGGGTTATGCCCGTGAAAGATAACCTGGTAGGGTTGAAGCTGATCCATGACGGTAAAGGTGCATTATCCCCGGACACTGCATAGTACTTCAACTCTGAGGCCCCGTCTGCTTGAAATGTACTCTGGTCAAAAGTAAAGGTGAACGGTTTTGACGGATGTAATATGAGTGACGATGGGGTTGAAAAGGGTCCAAATCCTGGCGCCTGGGCTGCAAGCGGAATCTTCACAGTTGGTGGTGGGTTTCTTGACACTACCAGCGTTGCGTTCGCCGTCGTGGTGCCCGATTCATCTTCTGCTTGCAGTTTGATAGGGACTCCAACAACTTCACCGGGTGGGATGTCTTCATCCTTTGGTTCTCCAAAGAGGCGTCTGCTGCTACTATCGATCGAGAGCCACTCTGGGGCGTCAACTAGGCTGTACGACACGGGGTAAGGGGAAAAGAACGTCGAAGGAGAGAATATGAATGAAAAGGGCTCTGAGATGCGAGCAACCGGGGGTAGTTGTGAGTTGATGGGGAAGTAGTCTCGAGGTGAAGATTCAGCCCAGCGGACGAATAGGTAGATCGTCGCTACTAGGGTTCGCCTCGATTTCATGATGCACAGAACATGCCAGCAACTATCCAGCGCTCCGTGCGCGAATGAATGTTATAAGGCGACGAAATCAACACCCATTATACATGCATTAGTAGGGTTGGAGCTCAGGAAAGTTGGCCACGGGAGAAGTCATCAAGTAAAAGGCTACCTTGGTGATGACACCAGATACGGTACCGGACGCGTATACTGACATGTTTCGCGTCGGCCATGGCAGCTTCGTGATGGAATTTGACATGTCTCGCCACGCATAGCTGTGCTATCGAGGATAGCAGCAGATCAAATTCCTCTACTAGGCCCGGCACACAATTTCTCGGAGGGTCCTTCCGGGAATCGACACTGACATGGGATTGGTATGTGAACTTTGGAGGATACTCAAGGATGAGGTGAAGAATTACACACACCCCCTCCTTTCAATATATCGAAGTGGGAGATTGGGCCCGAAGATAGGGACGCTGGAAGTGACAAGTCCCTATCCACAACCGCCGATGAACGGGCCGGCAAACTCGCACTAACAGGCTTTGCCAGACGAATAAGCCTCTCGCACCTCAGGGAGCCAGCACGCCGTCAATGGCAAGGGAGCGAGGGAGAGAGAGATAAGAATTGAACCTAAGAACTTTGCTGAAACATTGTCCTCAAAAAGGGATCAGGTCTCCTGCAGTTCCCCTTCCCTCCTCCCTTCTTAATATAATCGCCATGGAGTCGAACCCCTCGCGGTCACCCTCCCCCGAGTTTTCACCACTTGCAATCGGTACTGACTTGGCACCACCACGGGAACTCAAAGTCGCGGCCACCACCAATCTCGATTTCTCCGGTCTCCTCTCAGATGCCATCCAACTGCATGAAGACCTCAAATCAGGTAATGGAGGGCAAGCATGGCCAGCTGGGATGGTGCTGGCGAAGCACATGCTCCGTTATCACCGGAACGGATTGAAAAATTCTAGAATGTGGGTCTGGACTTGCGCATGATGATTTGTTACGGTGTTGCCGGAGAAGAGGAGGAGTAAGTAGTGGTGATCTGCAAAAATCGATTGCTGATACTTCACGTCACGACCACAGTCTAGAACTCGGTGCCGGCGGTGGTTTGGTTGGACTTGCAGTAGCCAGTGGATGCGATATCGAGCAACCTGTATACGTTACCGATCAGGCCAACATGTTGCCCCTCATGGAAAAGAACGTGGCGCTGAACAAGCTTGGCTCTCGGGTCCAGCCCGCCGTATTGAATTGGTACGTAAAATCCTGCCAACGACGCCCTTCCATGGAATTATGACTACATGTATGGTTGCGATTTCTGATTGCAGAAAATCTGACCGCAACTTGGTGTCACAGGGGAGAACCGCTCGGAACAGATGTCGTCAACTTCAAGCCCGACGTCATCCTAGCCGCCGACTGCGTCTATTTTGAACCTGCATTCCCCTTGCTCCTCGCTACCTTGTCTGATCTCCTGGCCTTGTGTCCGTCTGCAACCATCTATTTCTGTTTCAAGAAGAGGAGACGGGCCGATATGCAGTTTCTGAAGAAGGCCCAGAAGGCTTTCCGGACCACAGAGCTTGCCGATCAAAACCGTGAAGTATTCTCACGCGAGAACATATTTCTCTACAGTTTTAGGACTAAGGCTCAGGAGAGTACGAGTGCTTCTTGAACGTGAATAGAACTCGGCATCCTGAACCACCAATCTCGAAGGCTATAATTGTTGATGTGGCTCTGCCTTCTAAATGAGCTACACTGGCTTCCCTGATTCTTTCAGGTTGACAGTCAGGCAGCCTCTAGATCTCTTGGCCCTGTCTCCTTCCTAGCCATATACTGCAGTCGGTTGGATGTCTACCCCTCCTCCCCTCGTCCAGGCATGACTGTAGAAAGGATTGCTCCATTTCGAAAAGCTATTGCGTATTCCAACCAAGATCCACAACCACGGTACGATTTCTTGTTTTTCCTCTCATAGTATGGATACTTCACATTCAGATGTCATAAACCAACCGCATCTTAGTCATGACAAGGCGATATGCCGCGAATCTACTGATTTGCGACATGGGCAGAGGCCCTAAAGCGGGGTGTTCCCTAATAGTCGGGTTGTTTGTACACGCATAGGGACGTTACGTAGAAAAGCTCTCCCGTGCAAAACGGCTGTCTGTAGCTCAGTCCAACGGAAAATGTCCGTAATCGCTTGTGGCTTGTTAATCCACCGCACCGTATCGAGAATCCGTTCGAAGACGAAAGTGGATCAGCCGGCCAGGCAGCCCCTTCCGCAAACAATGCCACGAGGATCATCATCGCTCACCAACTCATGATGTGGCGGCCCGTCGAGAGCTGATGCCTAGAACCTCATCCGGAACGCCCGAGACAACAATGTCCTGCAGCCCGTAGCCTGGCAACGACAGAGACGCAGAGGATCGCATATTCCTGATGGCAGAGACGGCTACGGTCTTGGGTGCGGAGAAGCATCACGCCAAAGAACAGAGGCAGCGGAAGAGGGATCACAACACACATTAAGAGTTCATACGAGGCGCCAACGACGGGCAGAAAGGTGAGCAAAATCTGGTAGAGACTGGCTACCTAGTTATTTAGGAATGCAAGACACTGTACGCCATTACCAATATTGGATACGGTTCCAGGCTCACTGGCGAATATTTGTTCCATCTGAAACTACTGTGAGAACCCGCCGTGGGAGAGCTACCTACGCCCCGAATAATCTTGGGGTTGCGCCTCCCCATTCCTCCAATACATCCGCAGTCGGCGGGCACTAAATAGTAAATACTTCTCTTGGTCTTTTGGCCTGCTGGAATGTATGGTATCAGACGTGCGCCAATATGGCAACTCCCCTCGATGTCGTGCATCTCCAAGATCGCCGTACTACAAATAATACTTATACGCTAGACGTTGCTATACATTTCTTTATTTTCTGGTATCCACTTTAGTTTCAAGGTCCAGTTCTCAATAAGCGTCGAGAGAAGACGCACTTACACATAACATAAAATATGTTGGACAATAATGAATGAGGGCCGGGTATTTTCAAATAATGCTACATAATTTACATCTGGAATAAGTTATACGGTCGTCTATTAGTGTTCACTATGTCTTATATGACAGGTATAATTGCCGCTGGTATCTAACTCCACCGGCGCCGTGTGCGTGCTGTTTCCGTGCAACTCATGACCTCTGTTATAACCCACAGGCGGTTTACTGTATAGCTCTTGAATAGACTGAGTGTTATCTTCATACCTGTGCAACTCCGACCAGCCCGGCGCAGCATCTCCCACAGCATTGCTAGCCTTAGCTTTCCTCGCCCTCCTGGTAAACCAGAATGCTCCCACACCCACGACGATCAACACGACTACCGCTGCTATGACTATGCCCACAATTGAGCCTGTTGATAGACTGATGCCCTGAGTAGAGAAGCCAGTGCCGGTCGCGGAACCTCCGTCACCGTCAGGTGCTACTGCTGTTGGCGAGCCCGTAGGCTGGACGATTCCGGTCACATTGCCACCACTCTCTCTAACCGCGCTTTCTGCCACCACAGGCACGAGCTTTGAAGAATTTGTAGGGTTTGCCTGCCATAAGGTGAAGCTACCCGCGTCGTGATTGACGAGGAGATAGGCTGCCGTTAGGAAATAACGGCCTAGAGTGGCCGGATTGTCGCCGGCCGTGGGGCCTAGCAGAAACTCACGCTTGGAGTTGTCCGCCATGCGAGTGCCATTGTGCTGTACATATACCTTGGGGACTATGAACTGATCGTTGGGAATGCGTACTTGAAGTCCCGACGATAAGGTGATGGACATGTCGCCGTCGAAACTTAAGTAGAGATTGGCGTTAGCTAGGTGAAGGAGAGCGCCATAGTACTCCACTCACGAGTTTGTCACGTTGTATTCAAGCGATCCCCAATGCAAACTGGTTGAAATCTGGTTGTTGCTCGTGTTTGTGATTTGTTCGAATTGGTGGACGATATCCCATGGAGCTTCGATCAGTAGCTGACGTTGGGGTACGATACAGACGGGCAGCGCAAAGTTGGATGGGAATAGGCTGAAACTTTCTCCATTCCGCTTTATGAGTTTCATGTCTGACACGGTGACTTTCATGCCAGTCCAGCAACCCGAACGGTCGCTGTAATCCAGCGGTTGCGTGTAGTTTCTCCCGATGGTCTTCTCCTGGTCATAGCCACCAAGTACGACGGACCCATCTAGGGGGTTCGAAACCCACATTCTGCCCCAGAATATTGACCACACTCTGGAGCCGATGTGTCCTGCCTTCAATAGGTTGTTCAACATGGTAGAGTTCGAACCCATTCCCATGGCATGCAGTATGGTGTAGCCATGATCCCAGTTGAGTCGCGGTATGCCGAACGGAAAGCCATCAAGGGCTTTGTTGGCGACGGACAAGGAGTCAGTACCACCGAGACTTGTCGAGAGCAGTTCACCGACGCCTAATTCTGAACCTTGGGCATTCGATTCCGAGTCGGCGCCACCAGCTGTGACGACGCTCAAGGACTTCTCGTAGGTGGTTGATGAGGTTTCGTCAAAGAACTGACCCCGGCGAACTTGGCACATTGTGTCACTGTATACGATGGTTTTGTCGCAGGCCGTCGCGTCATCGTAGAGCCACGTATTATTGAGGTCTCTGCTCTACCACATCAGTCTAGAAAGGGAGATAGACACATAAAGGGACTTACGCCCATGGCAGAACCAGCAAGTTCTGTGAAGGCCTCCCTACACTGATTGGCATACCTCGCATATAAGAGCCGGCAACATGCGGGAGGACTTGGACATCTTTCAAGGGAAGGGACAAAGTTTGGAAATCACAGGATGCAGCTGCCTGCGAACGCATTACGAAGGCGGCGATCACTGCCACCGAAGTGAAGAGCATCTTTCGACGTGTGTGAGGCTCATACCCAGAGAAAGTTGGAAGCAAAGGAAAGCCAAAGATCGAGAGAACATCGCCATATAAATTGCATCCTGTGCTTCTCGTCCATTCGACCTTACCTCAACGCCAGATGTCGGGTGCGTGTGCATATGCAGCGTGCAGTTGGTTCCAACTTCGGGATATATGTGCATTATGGGCTATTCAACCCTGCATCTTTGAACTTGGCACATCCGTTGATTGGATATAACCCTCTTTGTGTCTGTGTCTACCCTTCCTGTACTACCCCACGATCAGTAATTAAAATGAAGGGTCGAGCACTAATAGCCCAGGCACGTTCATCAACAGAAGAATACTTTGTGCCCAGCTGGGGCTGCTTACACTTGATGGGAACTAGGTAAGCTTCGTTGTGTCCAGTCACAACTTCAAACTGATGCTCTTGCTGGCTTCTTTGTCCATCTCTTTTGCTTTCTTTCTAACTTCATCGTAATGGCCACCCCGAGGCGAAGGCGTCTTGTGCTAGCTCTAGCATTAGCTGCCAGCTTTTTCGTGTTCCTACGGCTGCCCGCTACATATTATTCGCAAAATACGATTCCTACACTACACAGTGTGCGGCCACGGCTTCACTCTGTTCCCTCGAGCTTCAACTGGTCAACAATAAAGGAGCACCACCCTGTTGAGGCTCTGACATCTCTACCAAAAGGGTCTTCAAAACAGTTGCCAGCGGTTCAGCATGGCTTCTCAGCTAGGCAGCGTGGTGATACTATCACTGAGACCCGCCGCAGCGCAGTACGGGACGCATTCATCCGCTCATGGAGCAGCTACAAGAAGTACGCATGGCTCCAAGATGAGCTGAAACCCGTCAGCGCTTCGTATAAGAATCCATTTGGAGGATGGGCAGCTACTTTGGTTGATAGTATGGATACGCTTTGGATTATGGGCCTTGAAGATGAGTTTTACCAAGCGGCGCAAGCAGCATTGGAGTTGGACTTTAGTAAGACGGACGAAACGGGCGTGAACTTGTTCGAAACGACGATACGACATTTAGGGGGCTTTCTGAGCGCCTATGATCTAAGTCAAGAGCCTGCTTTACTAACGAAAGCTACTGAGCTCGGTGAGATGTTGTATATGGCGTTCGACACACCAAATCGGATGCCCGGCTTCTGGCTCACTTTCACAGACGCAAAGCAAGGCACGCAAGTGCCTGGGCACGTATTCCCATAAGCCTGGGACAAGGTTATTAGAGCTAATATGTCACTTTAGGACCAATGATCCAAGCGCTGCTCCTACTTCGCTTTCGTTGGAATTTACGCGCCTTGCCCAGCTCACGGGCGAAGACAAATACTACGATGCTATTGACCGCGTCAAGACCTTCTTAGAGCGTACGCAAGAGGATTCTCTACTTCCCGGCATGTGGCCAGCTACAATCAACTTTGCCGACCAGACCGTACAAGGCGAAAATTCGTTTACCGTTGGCGCCTTAGCCGATTCCCTCTACGAATATCTCCCTAAAATGTTTATTCTCCTCGGCGGCCGTACAGGAGCAGCCTCGTATGAGAATATGTACCGTCGCGCGATGGAAGTGATAATCGAACATATCCTCTTTCGGCCTATGATTAAAGATGACACAGCTCTTCTTTTTGCGGGCACCACGTTCGTACACGAAGACGGGATACATCTGGTCCCAGAGGGCCAGCACCTCTCGTGTTTCGCTGGGGGCATGTTCTTACTCGGCGGCAAGATCTTCGGTATTAAGGAACACGTCGAATACGGGGAACAGCTCGCCCGCGGATGCTCATGGGCTTATGCGGCCTTCCCTACAGGAGTCATGCCGGAGATCTTCAACCTTATCGAGTGTCGTCCGTTTGACGAATGCAAGTGGGACGAGACCCGGTGGGAGGGTGAAGGTGACCAGAGTCTGCCCTTCGGCTTTAGGAACGCACGTGACCCTCGTTATATTCTTCGTCCCGAAGCTATCGAGAGTATCTTCATCCTATACAGAGTCACCGGCAATGAGCAATTGCGCGACATCGCTTGGACCATGTTCGAGGCTATTATGAGCTCAACCAAGACCGACCATGCGAATGCTGCCATCGTGAACGTCACAGTGACAGGCGAGACAGAGAAAGAGGACTCTATGGAGGTTTGTGTCGAATAGCGAGCTCTGAAAATTAAGTTTGATGCTGACTGACCAAAACACCACAGAGCTTCTGGTTAGCCGAAACGCTTAAATACTTCTACTTGATATTCTCGGCTCCGAATCACATCAGTCTAGATGACTATGTCTTCAACACTGAGGCACACCCTTTCAAACGAACTTGAGCCTTTCCTTGCTCGCGAGACCCTCAAGCCTATGCGGATAATTCCGTCTGTGTACGAAGAGCACCCCCCCCCCACCGCGAAGGGCCGAAGAGTTCGCCCGAAGTCTGCGCAGAGAAACTGGCACCTGGTATTAGGGGTTGCCTGGCATATACCTGAATCAGAGATATTCGCACTAATAGCGAGGTGGGATGGCGATGCTGTTCCCAGGAACGTTAGGTAGGCCGATAAGTGGACTCCTTCCGGGACGGGCCCAATGGTCTTGTTGGCTGCTACGGAAGACTATGAGAGACTGAGAGTCGCCAAAAAAAAAGTGGCGGACCTACTCGTAACGGTGCAGAGTTAAACTTAAACGTACTTAATCTGGCAAGCCACCACATACGGAGTAGCAGTCCGTTTATCCCTGAAGCAGTCGGTACCGACCCTACGCTAGTGTCAACTCTCTCAAATGGTTGGTATACACGTACATACAACGTAATCCTGTGTCCCCCCCCTCAAGCGAATGCTGACTGCATCGTGCCAGTTTTAGCATTATGATCATTATGCTTATTATTATTATGATTATTATGATTATCATGATTATTATGTGCTGTACCGTACCGTAGGAGGACACTGGTTGGTAGGTACTCGTAGTCGAGCGATCTCTGTCTTGGAGATCTCTAGTGGTGGAGCTGAAGTGCGCAAGAGTTTTTCTGGTTGCGGAGGCGACACAAGCGGAGAGAGGGAGGCCTAGAAGGGAGGCCTACTTACTTCTTAACTAATGATGCAAGCCACGGGGGGTGTTGGGTTGCAGCCCGGAGTAGTACGACACACCATCCCTGGTCCAGCAACGGGGATTGGAGAGATCGTCAGGAACAGATGCGCTCTGCCCCTGTGTTGAGCTAATCCTGTTAAATTCCAGGGGGGGCGGCGTGCAAAGTTGAAAGTTGACTTGCTCATTGGCTTCTTGGATCATGGCGTCCCCCCTGCAAGCTGCAAGGTACGTGTACTAACCTTGGAGAGTAGAGCGGATTGCGCCGCCCCCCCCCCCGGTTTCTGGTTTGTCCAGTTGGTGATTTACTGCCTGGTTCATTCTTTGCTCGCTCCCTCTCTAGTTTCTACTTCGTACGTACTGGTTACTACGTAGTCTCTACCTACCCACCACAGCCGCAGCCCCGATTGCGCCTTTTTGTTTTAGACCCAAGTCCACCCAATAAGGTCAGATTATCGGGGAAGAAACGGGATGCTCTAGGCCCATTGGCCTCCATTGGCCTCCATGGCCTCTACCCAGTTAGGGCCAAATGTTTGGATCAGACCCCGTCACCGTTTCCCTCCTGTCTTGCTGTCTGCCAGGTCTTGGTCCCCTGCTGCCCAGACAGGCCAGGACAAATAAAGAGGCCCAACTTCCTTTCATCCCGACCAGGTCCAGTTTCCCCCTTGTCATCACCACAAGCCAAACATTCCTTTCATGAGCAGCGCTCACTGTATACATTCATTTCAGGCCACTGCACCAACTACCTGCTCACCACACTCATTCCCTGCGGAGGTATTGGACCAAGGCACGAACATCAACACTTTACGATACCCTCTCACGATCATCCTGCACTCTCCTGTTGTGAGCGTCAGCAATTGACAATCGAGCCACTCCTTGAGTCAGCAGCACATTGCTTGGAATTTCCTGCCAATCCCCCTATCAGGCTGGGTCCTTGATCATCACGACTCCTTTGAGATCCGAATCAACACATTCATATAAGATGAAGTCTGCCACTTTTGCTACTGCCTTGTTGGCTTCTGTCGCCATTGCGCAGCCTCACGGTCATTTTCGCCGCCACCATCACGAGAAGCGTGACTTGGTTGTCGAATGGACTACCGAGTGGGTGACTGAGACTGTCATCGTTGATGATACTGCGACTTCGACCGTCGCACCCTCCACGACTTCTGCTCCCGCTGTCGAGCCTACCCCCAGCAGCCCGGCTGTCTCAGCCGGTCAGTTCTATGAGCCACCCCAGTCTCAGCCTTCAGCTTCTGAAGTGAAGCCAACTACCGAAGCTGTTACGCCGGTTCAGCCATCTACAACACCATCTCCAGAACCCGTTACTACCAGCCCTCCGCTTGTTGTTCCCACTACTCTCATTCCCATCACTACGCCGTCTGTTCCTAGCATTGTCGTGCCATCTGTTCCTACCGTTGTTGCACCTTCCCCATCCGTCCAGAGCACTACACAGCCCGAGCCGTCCCCATCTCCCTCATCCAGCGGAGACTCGGGCAATGGCGAGAAGTTCACCGGTGACATCACCTACTACCAGCCCGGTATGGGTTCTTGTGGCTACGACGACAGCAACCCCAAGACCAACGTCGTCGCTGTCGCGAAGGACTGGTTCATGCAGATTGGACAAGGCAAGACCAGCTACGGTGTGGACCAACCAGCCAACATCCTTTGCGACAAGACCATCACCATCAGCGCTGAAGGGAAGACGACAACGGCCGTTATCCGGGACTCTTGCCCTGGCTGCGCGTCGGGTTCGATTGATGTTACCGAGGGTGCATTCTTGGAGCTCTTCGGCAGTCTCGATATTGGCAGATCTACTGTCACCTGGTGGCTCAACGAACCTGTTGGCGCTTAAACTGTTGACAACGAGACCTCACTCAATCCCATTCTATTGGGACTCATTATCGGGGCGCATGAAATCACTAGTTCGTGGCATCGGGGTTAGACCATATGGCTCTCAAATTTCATGAGTCCTTGAAGGCGTTTACGGGGAAGTCCCAGGGGGGGAAACCAGATGTTATTTTTCATCTCACGGGACAATGGAAAAATCTCGATTCCAATTCTTGTATATATCTTAGCACACAGCCTTTACGGTACAAATGGCTATTCACACAAATCCAGACGATTCGTCTAATCATTGCTGCAGAACTGCCAAAACCATCACCGAGTTTTAGTGCGTCCATCTCTCCTCTCGGTGCCCTTTATCGCTTGCTTTGATTGGTCTGCTCATGTTCCACTCATCGGCCGGGATCTTCACCTTGGGAAGTCAAGCCAAAGTGCCAGGTGCACAGAAGGGCGCCCGTGCGAAATTACAGAGTGCCGTCGAGAAGGCGCAGCAGCATACTTAGCTGTTAGTAGACTATCATCATCAGCTTGGAGGTTCCAATTGGGATCTTCGCTGCGCAATATTAATACGAGCGAACGAGGTACTCAGCCTCATCAAGTTACTATTCACCGGCGAGCGCATTTGGACTTCTGTATCTCCGTTACGGTACTCCGCAGAGCACGTCACGGTCTGTCTCTTTGCGCTACAAGCTATCTGTACCGTACAACTAGCGTCTTCATGAATGGCGCCATGTCAGGGAGTTTGGACATACTCTTCTGTAGTCACTGCCTGCTCCACAATACCTATAAGGGCTGGCTGGCTCTTTATATAAACAAAGGTTGAAACTGCAAAAAGAGATGAAACGATGAAACGATACGTGGAGACCTGGGTGTCGCTTCGGGGGCGTTGTGATGCTGGATAGCAGCGCGTCCCTGCTCATATGACTAGACCTGGTATCTTAAGCGATACATACAGCACATAGACGTGCTACGCCGGACGGACCATGTAAGGTGTCTACAGTTCTCGTTGTGCGTCTATTCCGTCAGTGACACACTGCTGTGTTGACCAATAAATATAGACCCTTCTGGCCCGATCAGTCAAGGGTAGCTGCTGTTCGGTATAGCCCAGCTGGTTGCACACATGGGCTGCAATAAGAAGCATGTGTACACACGTGTGTACGTCTGTTCTCTTGCACAGACCGGTAAGCCCACGCGGATGTTATCAGCGGTTCGTGTCCGTCCGGAATAGCGCTCATTCTAACAGCGCCACGTCTTTTGAGCAGGACTGGTCGAACCAAGAACTAGGTTCTCTCCCACCATCCAACGATGCGGGTGTTGGTGCGAGGGTTTCCCCCTTTTTTCTTCTATCCTTCAATTACCTTTGGGGCGGAGAGCGGCAAAGTGTTTAGTCGAGATGCCAGGAAGGACACATCGAACTAACAGTCTAGGTTGGAAGGGGTTGGACGGGTATGCTCCTATCTTGAGAACACGGAGAGGAGAGTGTTGGCGGTGTGCGACGGTACTCTCCACCGTAGCCAAGATGCTCGCGGGCAAGATATTATCGTCTCGTCTGTAGATGAGGGTAGCACCACACAGCCTGATGATGCAAGGGGCATGGGGTTATATTGGAAATCGCAGCCAAAAGCTAGGGAAGGCAGAGTTTTAAAACAGTACGAGTGGGTGCTCGGATGACATGGGCGACGGGCGTATTCTTCTGGGTGGTCTATCTCTTGACTAAGTACTATTCCACTGCAACTTGAAGCAGAAAAAGCGGTGCGATGAACACGATGTGACCTACCCACCGGATAACGTCCTCCATATGTAATGGCCCGATGCAAGCTTGACTACCGGAATGTCATCGGGTCCTGACTCGGGAGAGGGGGTCGGGTTGAGTGCGGTATCCTCAGAACCCCATATCACGGTTTCGGATAGCATGGCAATCGCAGGTGCTCAATATGCGTTTCAAGTACCGGCTTTGGGGCTCGCGGCGTATTCCGGCTGAATTGGAACCAACTATCATCTCTCACCTCTGTAAGAAGCCCAACGATATGATATGTACAGGCAGCAGCCACCTGGTCTGTGAAGCTGGCAAGCTTCAACCCACTTTCAACCGCCAGCAATTTCTACATAGATCGGAGTAGGCTACATGTTTCATCGTCGTGAGCAAAAGGAAAGAAAACCAAGAATTGCTCAGAGTTGTTGCTTTCCCTGGCCGGACTGCCGACGTGATGTGACATGTTCATCAAGCGTCATCTCAGCAAGTTTTGTTCTGTCGCCGACGTCAGCTTTCCCTTATATAGATAGCTCGTTGCACCACTACGTCGATACAGTGGTTGATCCGTTTCTCTCTTCTGCGCGGCCCCGTGTTGAGCCCCGTGTCGACGAATGCCACTACAGGAATCTAGTCGAAAACCGGTTGCTGCAGTTGCTTGTTCTGTATAGAAATAGGAACACCTGTAGCTACTGCATGTGGGAAACATAGAAATAGAAATCTCTCCAGCCCGGTTGCTATTTTAAAACCGGCCCGCCCCCTTCCCAAATGTACAGTTTCGGCGGTTGATTGGGCGGAACCCGGAACCCCCACCATGTCAGAACTTGGACTTGCGTAGTAGAGGCCTCCTTCTGCTTCACCCGTTTCCCAGAAGAGGTCTAGTCTTGTCCCTTGCCGCCGGAGCTACTCAAGATGTTGTACAAGGTCGCACCTGGAGCTGACCTTGGGCGCTTGGCAGTTTGTGCTGATCAAACCATCTGCTCTCTCTATGCGTGTGTGTTTGGGGGCCAGAGTGCCTCAGACGACCCGACGGCTCTTTACAGCTACATTTCGGGGCTGAACCCGAGTCAAGGGTTTGTCTCTTCCATCTCATGTTTACGTCCGTCCCAATAACCTTAATCTCGCTCCTGCAAGCAGGCTTCCTCGCGGCGCCATCAAGCTTGCCGCCATTCGTTATCCGAGGATTGGACGAACAACTACAGAAAGCGCAGGCTGCTTCTGTCTAGTCACCAAGTCGTCGACCTGTACTTTGTGTGAATCATCTTCCTGTCAAAACAGCTGCTGTGTCTGTGTCTGTGTCTACTTTATTCATTCTACCCTCGGCCAACAAGTCACCTTTTGCCTGGACTGGCCGAGCAGTCCTCGTACCGACTTTTTACTTATGCGCCCATTCGTTACACTACACTCGCTCCTTCCACCGGCGTTTCTCCAATCTTCGGCCATCTAGTCTTTGACGATATCCTAGTATTGGCACAACAGCGATCATGGCACAGCAGGGCGACCCATCGCACTCAACATCGACCACGGCACCGACTCGCCGCAGCTTATTGCACAAGGTCTCGGAAATATCAGAAAGTCCTTACGATGAGCACTCGCCCCCTTGCATCAAGGGCCGAGACTCTTTGGTCTCTTTGCAGTCGCATCACGACTCGTCATCGTTGCCCATTTCGCCGTTTGCCGGTGGCCTATGGTCAACTCCTCTGAGGAGTCCGGCAGGATACCAGCCTCTGGATAGAACCGGTGATAACCCACCACGGTCTGCCCGCAGTAAAAGCTTTCGCACGAAATCTCAGGACACCCTCTTTGAAGATGAGAGCTACGACATGTCCTTGCTGAAAGCTGCAGCCCCTATCGCTGCACACGACAGTCGGCCTGTGGAGGATGAGCAAGATTACGGGACTCTTTATGACGTGACCTCCTTCTCAGGACCTGTGGGCGCCCAGGATGAAGAGTTCCTTAAATCATTACAAAAACAGGAGGCCAGTGGACAGTTAACAGGAGGGATAGGGGCTGGCGACGTCCCAAAAACGCAAATCAAAAGCGATACGTTGTTAGCGACCAGCCCTACGGTGAAGCAGGCCTTTTCTCGCTCCCTCACGCTGAAGCGGAAAGCAACGACCAAGAAAGAAGTCATCAAAGGGTTGGGGCAAAGTGAGGCCAACAAGACCGGTGCCGTCATTGAAGTTATCATCGACGACCCAATAGACAAGCAGTCCGGCGTAGACTTGAGTAACATGGTCGGCCCAACTTCTTTTGGTGTCGATCCCAACCACATGCGCCAAACCACTTTTCCAAAATCCAACAAGAACACAGAAATATTTTATCCTCAGCCTAATTGGAAACCCTTCTCGATGCGGTGGCCATATCTGCTAGCTCTGATCTGCCTGTCCCTTCTTCTCGCCATTGGGATGGAACTAATATATCAATCCTCGACTCGGGAGCCGTTGATGACATTTAGCGAACCTGGAGATATCAACCCTTTTGATTACTTCGTCCTGAGGTTTGTGCCGACTCTTGTGACAGTCACTTATGGTGTGCTATGGCAGATCACGGATGTGGAAGTCCAGCGGCTAGAAGCGTTCTATCAAATGTCCAAGGATGGCGGGGCGCTTGCTGCTGAATCGATCAACGTCGATTACATCACCCTTTTCAACTTTTCACGGCCCTTTTACGCCTTCCAGCGCAAACACTATGCCGTAGCGGTCTCGTCTATCGCAACGCTCTTGGCTGTCTCCTTAGTCCCGACACTAGGAGCTGCATCGATCATTATGCTTCCAGACAGAGCCACTCGCCTGGCTGCTCCTCGTCCAGCAGCGCTGGAAAAGACTATCGTCATTAGTGCGGTGTTGTCCCGCCTACTCACCACCACGTTCCTGATTATAGCCGTCCTTGGCTGCATCTTATTCTACCAACTCCACAGCAGGAGGTCTGGGCTCCTGGCTGATGTGAAAGGCATCGCAGGGCTAGCCTCTATGGCAGTGGTCAGTCATATTATGATGGACTTCAAGGATATGGATGTCGCAAAGCCCAAGGATATCCATCGTAAACTCAAGAATCATCGTTATGTTCTCCGCAACTCCTCGCTGGCGCCGGATGACTCCGCACCGATCACAACCAAGGATAATGAGAAGTATAAAGAGATCGATGTGTCTGAGAACCCTCATCCGCTCATGCTTCGGGCGGAGGGTGGTGTACCGTTCATCATTGGCATATTGTTCTTCCTAGGTTTCGTCCCGATTGTCTTGTTTACTCAAGCAAACGAGCTAACGGAAAAGGCTCCCTGGGTTGTCACTGCTCTCGCAGTCTGTATCAAACTAGCGTGGGGCTCGCTCGAGACTAGTATTCGCATGATGGAGCCTTATTACATACTTTCCAAGAGGCACGCTCCGGCAAAGACGCTAGCGCTTGACTATACTGCCATGCCCTTCGCCTGGGTGGCGTTGCGCGCCCTTCTCAACAGGCACTGGATGGTCTTCCTGGTCTCCTTTGGCACAGTTCTTGCCGAGACTCTTACTATATTTGTGACCAGTATAGCGACTGTGTCCGGCAGGGACTTTCTTGACCAGGCCAAAATGGACCATGACAACGACGATTCGGGAATCCTGGCTCGTGCGGCCAACGCGATCAACTCTGGCCAGGAAACGGTTGTATCGTTCACTGTCTCGCTGACTCTCACGTGCTTCATACTGCTATACATGTTCGTTGTGGCAACCATCGTATTTATGCGCAGGCGCCACCCGTTCCTGCCGCGCCAGCCTAACACCATCTCGAGCGTTCTGGCCTTTATGCACCAGAGCAAGATGTTGTACGACTTTGTGGGCACGGCCAAGTTCACCAACACCGAAATGGTGCGAATGCTCGAGAGCCTCGGCAAGACGTACGGCTTAGGCTGGTTTGAAGGCCGTGACGGACAGACACATTGCGGCGTGGACGAGGAGGAACTGACAGGGAACTACAAGCATGGAATCGATTATTCCAGGGGAAACAAACCCTGGGATCGGGAATGGCAGCTCTTCTGAACGAAATACACGTTGTGAATAGATGTGTGAACAGAAGAGGAAGAAGAGGGGGAAAAAGGATGATGGCACAACGCAATTAATGGGTTACGAAAGTACATGAAGCACACAAGATATATAGGTAGGTACTTAAGTAGGTATATGTATGTACCTCGGGGCCTTTAACATAGTTGCTGTGCACAGTCACAGGTTTAGAGGAGCATATTGTCTAATATAAATCAAGTACCTACTTGATCGAACCGGAGACTTGCCCTGAGACTGGGGTGAAAAAAGAAAATCCTGGACAGTCTTGCTTTCAGACTTGTTCCCCCGACGTTGTGCTGATTGATGCCGTGTATATCCTGGCTGAATCAGAGCGACCTTGAATCTGAAAGCGGCCGAATGCAATCCCGTCACCCATGGCGCCTGAAGGAGCGACGGTAAACGCTCCTTCTTCTGCCCCGCGTCTGGTTCAATCGACCATTGACATTTGGCCAGGAGATCGCTACGGGGTGATGTGGTACCTGCATTAGTTCTTTTTTACTGCAGATGTAAAGGGGTCTACGATAGGCTCTGATAGCTCACCTCGGTAAGGGATTCAATCTAAACCCCCCACCAACGTGCGATCCTGTTACCAGTGTTTAGGCGTTATTGATAGTTGATGGTACAGAAATACAGCGGCATAGAGGGGGCTGGATCACGAGTGAATACGACTTTGATTAATGAGCGAAGCTGGATAAATACATGTAGAACTAAGAGAACACATCAGGGCTATAAGTAGGGGTTTCTGACTCGGGTACGAGACAGCCCGAAGTTGGCATGTCGATAAGAAATGGGAATAACGTTGCAGCTAACCCTTCAACTGATACACGGGAGAAGATGGGCAGAAAAGCCGAGGTGTGTCGTCTTGAAATCTGTATGCTAGAGAGAGAGGCATGCAAGTATTCTCGTATCAACGTCTGTGTCGACGGAAAATATTTCTTCGAGACCGTGAATATCTATTAGTTAGTCCTTAGGTTAATGTACTTACATACTTACTAGTGAAGAAGTGGGCAATGGTTTCGCGGAACACGGCAACAATTTCTACACCAGAGACTGCTACTCATCATCATGGAGACCCCCCCACCCCTTCCCCGCCAGATTAGGTAGTGCGATGCAGTCTCCAGCGAGCTTACGAGGCATCGAGGGCTGGTCCCTCTCGTCCCTTGGCGGCGGCTGCTTGGAGAGGAAACATGGCTGCGATTTCTGGATGGCCAAGTATCAATTCCGTAAGAGGTAGTCAAGGCTCATAGGACGACGTCCTTCAGGATGCTGAGATGGATGCCCGGTGAAGGAAGCTCGGTGCGATAGTTCAAACTCAGCCAAGCATGTTTGCCCAGCGCGCCGAGCCTCAACCTTGGACTAGAGTTCCAGACTGGCACAGGAAGCTGCCAGCAGGCTTGTAATTAGCTTTACACACTGTACCGTCCATAAATCGGGATTATGGGCGTCAACGGGCGGTCGTGCTGCTAGCCTTGCCGTGGCCCATCTCTGCGTACTTGCTGATGTCGGTTTTTACGACTGGTGAGCTGGCTGGAGATGGCGAGCCAATCATGGGAGTTGAGAGATATGTCAGCTCGTGATAGTGATTGGTGATTTTCAGTGTTTTGATACGCAGGAATGAGGTAACGAGAGGCTTTCCCAAATTCCGGCCGAGTCGCTATCCAATTTCCCATGGATGGGTCAAACTGACTGGAGTAGGCGCAGTTCAGGGCGACCGAGGGTGGCAGTGCAAGACCACCCGGTCTTAAATGGTGTTTTTACGAGTGCTAATAGAGGGAGTATGAAGGTGGGAGAACTCCCGGCTGCACACCCAGACACCCTGGCTGGGGATCTACTGCTAGCCTATCAGCCTGGTACGGCGCCCAAAACACGCATTGTCGCAGGGTCAAGGTCGAAGTATTGCGAAACGTTGTCATGCCATGTACTTGTTAAAGAATCAAGTGAATTGTCCAGACTTGTGCAGGCAGGATTCTCAGTAGTACTACGTAACGTAGCACATGGTGCTGCACGACTGACTGCCAGGCATACCGGGTCAGACAGAGAGTAACGGCGATTGAGGTTGAGTGCCAACAGCCACAACAACAGCGGCTGGGAAGGGATTGATTGACAAAGCGAAAATTAGATCGCCGGGCAGCTACAGTGCGCTAAGCCCGGAAAGAGAGGGTTTCCAGAACATCAGACGGGCCTTGATTCGTAACATCAACCTCTTCCCTTCCAGAACCCCTTCTGGGTACCCCCAGCTTTACATATTTGTTCCAATAGTTAAGATGGTGATGCACATTGGTGTTTGTGGATGTCGTCATCGAGTTGCATGTTTTTTTAATTGATTTGTATAAAAATATATTTTTATCTACTTGTAACGTAGTTAAATATAGTTGATTCTTATAAGTAGAGATGGTTAATACTGCATGAGTGAAAAGCAGTGTACAGTAATATAGTCTAGTCGTATGTACTCAATGTCCCTCTCGTCACGCAAAGTTTGATTTAGTGGAAGTGAAAATGCGGGTTTACTCCTCTATTCATAATGAATGCAAAAAGCCGTCTGCATGTATCGCTGTCCAGACCACTATATACTATACTGTACGCACGAATGCTGTCAGAACACTGGATCCTACTTTGCATGCCTACACCTATGTACGTAAGAAGTAGGCTATATATACCAACAAGAGGCAGGCAGGATGGCAATTGGATCAACCATGGTTGATAATGATAGGTCTAGACGTGCGGCACTCGAGAGCCAAGCTTTTAGCGCACGAGGGGACGCGCGCGTCTTGATGTGATCTTTCAGGGAAATGCATCAGGATTCCTTCGTACCTTGAAGTCTACCACCAGCCTTTGGTGGATGGTTTGGTAGCAAAGGCTACTTGGAAGGCGGGTGGCGGCACCACCCAAGCTTGCGTGGGAATCTAGGTACCCCGTGTTGTGTGCATGACAAGCTCGGTCAGGGGGATACATTCAGAGGTACCAAGTACCTACCTACTTACTTACATAGGAGTGCGTAATTTGGGCAACCTCACACTGCATTCCCACTATTTCATGTCCCCGGGCGTCCCGTTTTGATTTGTGCCAATGTCTCGTCCCCTAACCAGAATAACCACCCCCCTCCCCGTATTCTCTGGCGCATTTGCCCACCTGCATGTCTGGGCTTGGCACTTATGTAGTGTCTTGTACTGGACTTTACCTAAACAGGTATTAGCCCAGATTCGTATCCCAGTTCCCAGTTCCCAGTTCCCTGTCCCCAGCAGCGAAACCCTCTCTTGCTTTCTGTGATTGAGGGCCCCCTTCCCATTCCCATTACCTCCTGACCTGTCAACACCAACGCTTGCACGATCCCCAAGAGGACCAGCCAGTCCAGTCACCTTTTCTTCCCTACTCTTCCTCCTTTTCCCCCACTATTCCCCCATTTCCTCAACTCTCATCTTTCCCCCCGTCAAGACTCACAATCGCCCATTTCCG
This sequence comes from Apiospora pterosperma, assembly GCA_019976485.1. NCBI lineage: Eukaryota > Fungi > Ascomycota > Sordariomycetes > Amphisphaeriales > Apiosporaceae > Apiospora > Apiospora pterosperma. The sequence continues at coordinate 3,055,973 of JAFBMP010000005.1, forward strand.
TGAAACGGGCTGATATCGACATCGCTCGAGTCTAGAGCAGATAGATTCACTTCTGCTCTCCTTCTTTTTGTCTTTTTTTTACAGGCCTCAGGCCCCCTTTTAGTAGTACCCTTTTGGTGACGTTGCCACCATTGCGCTCATTTAGAGTTGATAGGAAGGGTCGCGGACTCGGACTGGACGACCGGACGATCGATTATCGAATCAACAACACAACACAACACATCCAAAACCAACCGACGACGGATAATATCTACCACCCAGTCGTCCACTACTCTCGCTAACCAGAATTCTTCTGCTGTTTACTTGACCAACCAGGCTGTCCTTTTCTGTATCGGATTAGACCCCTATAAATCAAACCTCCTCAGACCAAAAGTCAGAACATCTTTGGCTGCTGCCCAAACGATCAGTTCCTCGATAAAGGAAGAAGAGAAACATAGGAAGGAGCACGCGGTGGACGTGTTTTCGGGCTTTGTACACCGCCAACAAAGGTCTTCTTCCTACACTTCCGGATATCGTACATCCTCTAATCTACCACCCACCACTTTTTAAACGACATCAAATCAACATGAGGTTTTCATCTTTGCGGCCGCTGGCCCTCCTGACAGCGCTGGCGTCTATTCTTCCGGGTACTGCCACTGCTGAGCCGATGCTCACATCCAACTCCCTCAACTCGTGCCAGGAGGACTCAAGTTTCACGGCCAGCCTGTTCAACGTCGTTTTCACACCCAACAACAACTCCGCTTCGGTCAACATTGTTGCGACATCGTCAGTAGAAGGCCATGTAGTATTCGACTTCGCCATTTCCGCCTACGGATACGAGTTCATGCGTCAAACAGTCAATCCTTGCGACACTGGACTTGCTGGTCTCTGTCCCATGACTGCCGGCAAAATCCCCCTGAAATTCAATCTGCCCGTTGATCCGTCCGCCATCAAGCAGATTCCTAGTATCGCCTACAATTTCCCCGATCTGGATGCCACGGTTCGTGTGTTCTTGAACATGACCAATGGAGACGAGTTGAAGGGGCCGAGTGTTGCTTGCGTAGAGGCGGACATTTCCAACGGAAAGACTGTCGATTTGGTTGGCGTCAAGTGGGTTCTGGCCATTATTTCTGGATTGGCTCTTGTCTCATCGGCTGTCATCAATGGTCTGGGGCACTCGAACGCGGCCGCTCACATTGCATCTGGTGCACTGTCACTGTTTGGATTCTTCCAAGCCCAAGCCATGCTCGGCCTCACTGCTGTCCACATGCCTCCTGTGGTCCAGGCATGGACTCAAGACTTCCAATGGTCCATGGGCGTAATCAAGGTTCAATTCATGCAGGATATTTTCACATGGTACCAGCGTGCCACTGGCGGAACCCCTTCCACCATCTTCGATTCTTTGACCACTGTGTCTGTTCAGGTCGAAAAGCGCTCTCTTCCCGAGACTGCCATGAACGTCTTTCGCCGGACGGCTTCTATGCTACCCAAGGCTTCTGCACTCATGAGGCGTGCCAACGTCCAGACGGGATCTGGTAGCTACATCGTCTACGGAATCCAGCGTGTGGCTTTCAAGGCCGGTATCGAGACGACGAACCTATTCATGACTGGACTGACCTTCTTCTGCCTGTTCGTCCTCTTCACCGCACTTTCAGTTGCCGCGTTCAAGGGTTGGTGCGAGTTGGCCGCGAAGCAGAAATGGATCAAGGGCGACACGTTCCTGGAGTTCCGCAACGGCTGGCTCACGGTTTTGAAGGGCATCTTGTTCCGCCTGACGCTCATTGGGTACCCGCAGATGAGCATTCTCTGCCTGTGGGAGTTCACACAAGTTGACTCGCCTGCCGAAGTCGTCCTAGCTGTATTCTTCTTTTTCGGCATGACTGCTACCCTGGGCTGGGCCTCTTCCAAGGTGATTCGTATTGCTCGCCGCTCCGTCGCCATGCACCGCAACCCTGCCTATATTCTGTTCTCGGATCCCCAGGCCTTGAACAAGTGGGGTTTCCTGTACATTCAGTTCAGGGCTTCCGCTTACTACTTCATCATTCCCGTCTTGGGCTACACCCTGGTCAAGAGCATGTTTATCGCCTTCGCTCAGGGCAGTGGCACTGCTCAGGCTGTTGGTTTCCTCCTCATCGAGGCCATTGCCCTGATCGGAGCCAGCGTCCTTCGACCATGGATGGACAAGAGCACCAATTCTTTCAACATCGCCATCTGTGTCATTAACTTCATCAACGCTATTTTCCTTTTGATCTTCTCGGATGTTTTCAACCAGCCGGCCCTAGTTAACGGTGTCATTGGTCTCATTCTCTTCTTCCTCAACGCCATCTTCGCCCTTGTTCTCCTCCTGGTTGTCATCGCCACAACAATTATCGTCTTCGTCCGCAAGAATCCCGATACCCGCTACCAATTCATGGCCGACGACCGAGCCTCGTTCATGAAGTCGCAGAGCCAGCTCACGGGAACCACGGAATTGGATGCTCTCGCTGCGACTGCCCGTGGTGACAAGGCCGGCTTCAAGCCTGGTCTTGACTTGGACGATGACAACGAGTCCATCACCTCGGACTCTATGCGTCGCCGGACCGACTCGTCGATGATGGGCGCAAGGCCCATGTCAAACTCGACGCCTTTGGGAGGTCACAACCAGGGTCCTCCGAGGTCACCTGTGGACCCCTCAGTCCCGCTGTTCCCAGCAGCTCCTAATGGTGGCTCTCGAGCGCCGAGTCCGTACGGTGGTCAGTTCCGACAGCAAAACAACGCTAGCCCAGCTGGGTCCCGATCACAGCAGACTGCCAGGTGAGTTCCTCCCCGAAAATAGGATGGTATCCCAATTGCTAACGATTTCTATAGCCCTTGGCAGCGAGGCGCCGGTTACGACCACTAGGCGAGGCGTACGACGCTTGATGAACTATTATACCACGTCTGATTTGGACATATAGTCCTCCCTGTTCATATCTGGAAACAATTATGACAAATGGTGTCGGAGTTGAACTGCTTTTAATGCATCTACAAGGAACGGATGATTCAGCGTGAAATTTGGTCGAGGGCCACAAAACTACAAGGGTACCCTCAATTGGATAGCTGCGAAAAGTAGAGGACACTGAAGGCTGCCTGCCGGCTTGTTGCCATGGCTCCCCTACAGACAAGGGTCAAACTCGGGGATGCGGTGTCCTTTCAAAACCAGGCCGCGTGCCACAGTTCTTGAGGAGCTCTTTGGAGACGACTACAACCTCTTGGGATTACATGAAACAGGCTTCTCGGAGACAGGCGGTCCCCTCGGTATACCGTACCAATCGTGAAACGCATCACTTTTTGTACATAGTCCCAGAGCTTATAAACAAAGGAGCAGGAGCAATTTTCTGGGTACCACTGGACAGGGCGTTGGACAACCAGATGAACTGTATTATTGATCCTAGGCGTCTTGTCCCATGGAACAGACGCAACAGCTAATTGAAATTTTATTGTTATTCACAAGTCATCGGGCTATAGAAATTGACACAGAACCATGAAGACTTGCGAGGTGCCCAAGATTGACGCCAGGAATGCTGCGTTGGCATAATGCATCTTCCCCTCGCTGCACTCTTGCTTAAGTAAGTATATATCTACAGCAGGCTGTGGACTTGTGAGTCCGCCCGCTGCACGACAAGACCGAACAGAACGATGATGCTTATGTGGGAAATGGGCTGACCGGCAACTCACTACTACAACCAGAAGCTGCAACTGCAAGTCTCTGCATTCTAATCAATCAATGAACGCTTGCTTGCTTATTATTAAAATTTGACCTGGCCCAGACCTGGCGGGCTGTCGCTTATAGGTGTCGCATGCCTGAGTTAATATCAGTGACCGCAACTTCGTTTTAATTTTTAATTTTTTATACCTGCTGTCTCGTGACGTCGTTTCCCCACGCAAGTTAAGGTTATTTGGTCTTGATTCCCCTGTTAATGGGCCAGGTATTGATCGACATGCTGTTACATTTTGAATGTTGATCTTTATAAGTAAAGTAGGTACTTAAGCTACGCCGCCGCATTTATGTAAACGTCGTGGGGTCAGTCTGCAAGGGATCACGATCTGGAGCTGCTACCACGCCACTTCTAGTGCGGCTCTGTTCCCGCGATTTCAAGCGCCTTTTTCTAGACTTCTTCAATTCATTTCCAACACTGGCTCTCGGAGCCCAACTACTCATAGAATATCCAAGACGGGCCTCGCCCTTCCTTTTGCTTCTGGTTCCGAGCCCTCGTGCCATAAATGGGCACCCCAGCTTCGCCCCCACCGGCCTCGGTCGTGCCCGCGCAGCTGGGCTTCCTAGCTATCTTCAACCCAAGCTTGGGCACCACAGACGACACCATCGACGACCAGATTGTATACTATGCCTCCGTAGACGCCCACAGCGCTTCCCCTCCCGCCGCCCCGCGGAAACGTAACCGAGCTGACCGCAACGGTAAGCCCACCGAGGCTCTGTCTCAAGAGGAGCGCAATGAGCGGTTACGTCAGATTGGGCTCGCTCAGGGCATGCTCGAGTTCAGTCGTGGTTTTTCTGGCGGCAAATCTCTTGATTCGATCGATACGGAAAAGTCGCGGGTCGTACTACACGAACTGGAACCAGGCTGGTGGATTCTTGCTGTCAGTTGAATCTGCCCAACCAACCCCTCTCCCCCTGTCTGCAATCTGGGAGCCGAAAGTCTTGGGGGAGATAGGAGTGCGTTGATGCATACTGACAAATTGGCGCTGGATAGTCCATCGATCTGACGAAGCTACCCCTGCCTCCTCGACTAGGCAACTCTGGCCAGGACTCGTCCGAGAACGTCGAGTACTCCTCCCGAGAGGTCAAGCCAGCTGCGCTTCTGATGCAAGACCTGCTCCGCGCTCATGCTATATTCTTGCTGCACCACGCGGCATCATTGAGCGCGCTGTTTGTGCGGACCAGGAGACCCAAGTTCGTGGCCATGCTGAGTCGGTACTGGGATATCTATCTCTCTACCTGGAACGTCATGCTCCATGGTAACCCAGCGTGCGCTGTATATGGGGGCATCAAGATCGCAGCCTCTGGGGAGCTTGGGGTGGGTGTAGGCGAGGAAGAGAGGGGCAGTGGAGAGCGTGAAGTCCTGGAAGGCTTCGTTGGAAGAATCGAGGGACTCGTAGACCTGGTCGTGTCAAAATTTGGAGATGCTGAGCCCGAGACAATAGCTGAGCACACCAAGGATGCCAAGCCGAAAGGTCCCGAGGCACTGGGCTGGCTGGGTTTGGGGGAAGAACCTGGCGCCGAAGACGGTGCTATCTTCCTAGGTACTGGGGCCTTGTCCAAAAACTCGTTGCGAGATCTCGTTTATTGGATGGAAGATCTATATACATGGGGCGAGGGCGCATATGGCGTCAAGGAAAGCCCAACTTCGACCCGGCATAGGACGAAGCGAACGAGGCCTGAGGCCGGCACAGTTGATAAAGGCTCTGTGCCGCAGTCGGCCACAGCTACTGGCCCAGAAGATGCAAAGCAAGGAGACTACCCAGACCCTGCCGCCCAGCAAGCCTCGACTCCTAACAGCTCTGAAGGCTCTGGCGTCAAGGGAGTGGACAAGTTCGTCAGCTATCTGAAGATGGGCTACGGCACGCATTGGTCTCTAGGCTCCAGCAATAACACCTCCGATTCGTCCCCCTCAGTGGCCCCCGAAGGGGCCAACAGCGGCGCAACCACGGAGAACGAACCGCGGCCAGATGTGCCTAGGCGTAGCTCCAAACCTGTGGATGATACCGCAGGTCATTACCTGATTGGTCTAAAAGGTGCCGTGGAAGACGCTGGTAGTGATTCCCCCGAGACGGTTGGCTTGGAATCCGAAAGCCGCACGCTCCTCCGAACCTTGACGGTAGAATTAGAGAGCGTAATGCTGAACAAACCCGAGGCTGAGATGGCGCATGATTTGGGAAGTGGTGAGAACGAATTGAGATTGACAAAATCCGGTCGCAAAGACTCGAGGGATCAGGGTTCCCACTTTGATAGTCAGGACCGCAACAAGACGAAGAAGGTTCGGGTCGTGGTCTACGTGAGTAGACCATTCATCTACACGTTCCTCTTTGAGAACCGGACCGACTCTTTGGCCTGGGAAAGTCTATATAGGTCGCTTCATCACCAGCTGGCCCCATTGCGAAAACCCCTTGCAGTATCGACTTCGTACCGACCAGACAAGCCCGATGCTGGCAACAACACCCCAAGCCACATATTCGACCTTGTCTGGGATTCGCGAGCGCTTACCATTCACTCCACAATACCCTGTATCCCGGATCATGCCTCGATAGTCCGTTATCGAAATGGCGAGCAAAAGCAGCCACCTTTCTGGTCACGGGTGGAGGCTGTCAACACGCATATGCAGATTCTGAATACATACTCAGCGACGCGGTTCGACAACAAGGAACTCGAACGTACTTGTAAGACCAGCCGTGGCTGGTGGGTTGTCTGGACGCGCATCGAGCCCAAGAAGGGTTCGACAAGCATGAACGCGATCGCGGAGGACCATGAACCACCCCAAATCGCATCCGAGGAGAGCAAAGAGTCGACGGATACGGATCAGACCCAGGACTCAACAGACAGTGTGGCAGTGACGAGTGAGCGTCAAACTGGCGGTAATGCAGATTTGGAAACGGCTAGATCTATGTCTGCGCACCAGCACCAACAGGACCAACAAGAGCGGAGAGAGAGGCACAGAAAACATGATCCCAGGGAGACCAAAGAGATCGTTCTGATCCGCCGGGCTGGCGAGCATAGCACGAGTAGGAGCCGGAGCGGCTCGCTTGTGGATCGCGGTGATGCAGCTGAATGGACAGAAGGTGCAAGTCGGCTGGCCCAGGGAATCGGAGTCGATACACGGAAATACATCGATGAGCTCCTTAGTCTGGGACGGTAGCGATGCTCAGTACTGACTCACGTACAAGTCGGCGCTCGAGCACCCTCGGCGTGTGAGGTACCTAATTGGAAGATGTGTAACATGGGGTTATAGACGACGGGCAATTAAACGATTTTTCTTCTAAAAATCCAAAATCAAACACGGATTAGTTACTTAGTTACTTACTTATACAAGCATGTTGGCCTCTCTCCCAGCTGCCTAAATGGGCAGGTAAGGCAAGCCTTGGATAGCCGCTGCTAAACCTACCTAAGTAAGTACTAACCTACTTGGGTAGGTTAATAACCTTTTTGACTGTTGCTGCTGCAAGATTTTTCCATTCTTCCTCGGCCAGTATCAGTGCCCGTATCAGTACAAGTAACTATAAGCGGTACATACTTGACAACAGTGTCTACTCCCGCCTTATCCCTTGCAGCCCCTCGTATCGCATCCTCGATGCCCCGCATCCTCCTCCCACAACTATCATCAGCCCGTTGCACGTGGCATCATAGGCTTGCATCCACTCCCTTCTGTCTTTCTTCATCCCACACCTGTACATACTTCTTATCCAAGCGCCCCATCTCTTCTGCACTTGTGAGAACCTCTACACGCTCCCCTGACTTGACCACCACCACCAACCCTACCCCCCGGCGACGCTACTTGACAGACGAGCTCCGCTCCCATCAAGCCCGCAACATGGCACCTCAACTAGATGGTTACTTTGCCAAGGTGGATGAGCTCTCATCCCACTTCATCGAAAGGCTCTCCCGGGCCGTTGCCATCCCCTCCATCAGCTCCGACGCCGCCCGCCGCCCCGATGTCGTCCGCATGGGCGAGTTCCTGGCCGCCGAGCTCAAGGCCCTCGGCGCCGAGGTTGAGATGCGACCCCTGGGCAAGCAGCCCGACAAGCCCGAGCTCGACCTCCCGCCCGTCGTCTTGGCCCGCTACGGCCGCGACAAGAGCAAGCGTACCATCCTCGTCTACGGCCACTACGACGTCCAACCCGCTGAGAAGAGCGACGGCTGGTCCACCGAGCCCTTCACCCTCACTGTCGGCGAGGACGGACGCATGTTCGGCCGTGGGAGCACCGATGACAAGGGCCCCGTCCTGGGCTGGCTGAACGCCATCGAGGCTCACCAGAAGGCCGGCGTCGATTTCCCCGTCAACCTGTTGATGTGCTTTGAGGGCATGGAGGAGTATGGCTCCGAAGGTCTGGAGGAGCTGATTGAGAAGGAGGGCAAGGGTTACTTTGCCGACGCTGATGCCGTCTGCATCTCGGACAACTACTGGCTCGGCACCGAGAAGCCGTGCCTTACGTACGGCCTGCGCGGCTGCAACTACTACAGCGTCGAGATCTCGGGCCCGGGGGCCGATCTGCACTCGGGCGTGTTCGGTGGTACTGCCCAGGAGCCCATGACCGACCTGGTGCGCGTACTGGGAAGCCTGGTTGACACACACGGCAAGATCCAGATCCCTGGCATCATGGAGCAGGTGGCAGCCGTGACGGCGGAGGAGGAGACGCTCTATGACAACATCAGCTTCACCATGGACAACCTCCACGAGTCGTTGGGATCCAAGACGACCATTTTCGAGGACAAGAAACCCACCCTTATGGCACGTTGGCGATACCCTTCCCTCTCGGTGCACGGGGTCGAGGGTGCTTTCTCGGCCCCGGGGGCCAAGACGGTCATTCCCGCCAAGGTGATCGGCAAGTTCTCCATCCGCACGGTGCCGGATATGGATATCGACCAGACCAACGAGTGCGTCTACAAGTACGTGCGCGAGGTGTTCGCCAAGCTGGGCTCCAAGAACACGCTAAACGTCTACGCCCAGCACACGGGCAAGTGGTGGGTCGCAAGCCCGAACCACTGGAACTTCCGCGCCGCCGGCAAGGCCGTGGAGCGTGTCTGGGGCGTCCAGCCCGACTTTACCCGCGAGGGTGGCAGCATCCCCGTCACGCTCACCTTTGAGCAGGCGACGGGCAAGAATGTCCTGTTGTTGCCCATGGGCAGCTCCACCGACGGTGCGCACTCGATCAACGAGAAGTTGGACAAGAGGAACTATATCGAGGGCATCAAGCTCTTGGGAGCGTATCTGCATTATGTCGCCGAAGAGGAGCAGGCTTAAATAACTATATCACAAGCGAGGGCTATTGGTGTTACAGCTCAGCAGCTGTCGAACCGTGTAGGTGAACCTTTGGTAGGGAGTAGCTGTTAATGTAGCAGCATGAAAGGTACATCTACCTCTCAATGCGAGCCGCCGCCTCTGCGAAGAGGACTCGGAACAAGATATTCACATAGAGCAGGAGCTGATTGACCCGCCATGCAAGGATCGGAAGAAGTCGACGCATTTCAATTCCGAATAGTCCATGAATTATACCATTACACCGTCCCATACATATATCGTCTCATGTCGTATCATAGCACAAGCGCCAAAGCCTCATCTTGCCTGCCTTTGGGCAGAAGAGAGATGCATCAAGCGTCGAGCGCAATGTAAGCCGTCTGTCTCCCCATCCCAACCCGCAATCCAATTTACTTGCTTCCGCCAAACCAACTCGAGATGCCGCTCTTGGCCTTGGATGCCTCGGCCTCGATCTTGCGATCAAACTCGTCGACCTTCTTGAGGGACCCATCCTTGAGGTCCTTGCCGTAGGCCTCGGCCTCGGCCTTGGCCTTCTGGAGCTCGGCTTGGGTCTTGCCAGCCTGTTGTGATTGGGGAGGTTACAGAGTTAGTGACTTTAGGCCAAGCGACGTGGGATGAAGTGGGAGAGAAAGAAAAGACAGGAAGAGAGACCCACAAAGCTTTCGATCTTGGCTCCGGCTTGAGCGCCGAACTTCTCGGCGTCCTTCTCGGCTTGTGAGGTGCGGCCGGGGAGGTGGCTCTTGGCTTCAGCGCTGAGCTTGTGGGCGTCGGCTGCACGTGGGGGAAGGGATTGCTAGTCAACGATGGGTGCTGAGAGAGTCGAGGTCGCGAGGACCATTCCACGAGGATTATTCTACTCACCCTCTGCTCGCTTCTGGGCAACCTTGGGGTCGCCACCGGCACTGTAGAGGTAGTATCCAACACCACCGGCGGCACTGAGGCCGAGGAGGAGGGGCATGCGTGATCGAGACATGTCGCTGTTGTTGATTGTGTGTGTGTGTATGGGGGACTCTTTGTGGTTCTTGGGAGGGGTTGTAGTTGGATTTAAGTTGATTGGGAGGGAAACGGGAGAAAAGAAATATGGGAGGCGGGGGAGGTTGTTAACTGTTACGGGTTACCCAAAAGGATGGATGTGTGATGGCATGATTACTACATAGTTTCCCTACAAATCAGACGCTCCAAGTAGCAACTTAGATGTACGGACGGACCTATCAACCAAGCACGTCACGGAGGGATAGATAGTACTCATAGGTAAGGCGGATCGATCACGTCGTTGAAACATGACAGCTGCTTCCCTTCTTCCCTTCTTCCCTTCTTCCCTTCTTCCCTTCAATGACGTAATGACGTAATGACGGATCGAAGAAATATACAATTGAATCTTGCGGGGAAGAACCACTGCCAGCTAGGTACTTAAAGTACTTACTTAGTAGGAGAAAAGTGGGTTATTTAGTCCGACCAATCTACGGGGTACAACATACCTTTACATCATCAGGGCCATGTCTAACTAAGTAGGTACTTTATGAAAAGCCCAAGATGGATGGCATCCCGACCGACGACTTTAGGAGAAACCGGCTGATTCCTGATTAACACACAGAATCTGGTGGTCAGGTATGTTCCAAACTGTCCAAATCTTCCACCCTACTCCGCTCCGGGGGTAGGATCGGTTTGATTCCTAGTTATTTGTTAGCCAGCCGCCTTCCACTCGTCATCGTCATAGTTGAGTCGTGGCAGTACAGTACCACTCACTCCTGCTGCAAGTCCAGCTTCTTCCAGCCTCAAGAGCTGGTAAAAAGCAACTTTTCATTTTCCACTTCACTTTGATCGATCTCACCTGCCGGTGGCATGATCGCATGGCCTAGTCTAACCTACGACAACGTCTTCTTCTTACAAGTTTCTCAGTATGCTTTGCATGTCGGGGTCCCCACACAATGAAGCCCAGAGTGCGCACATCACGGCGCGTACCTCCTCTCAAAGATAGCGATATCGATCATGAAATTATCCTAGTAGATCATTCTGGTCCTGCCCCGGCCGATGATTCTCCTCGACCCGAGGCAAGCCCCGATACAGACAATGGTGCTTCCGCCGATGTCGCCAACGCCTCGGGAGACGAACCGCCCTTGACCTCCTCCGAAAGTCGGCAGCCGTTGCGAGATGCTGCTGCCCCCATCTCTAACCACGGTGACTATGGGGCGTCGTGCCAGGCGAATGGGGGCTGCAACGATTCAAACAACAACAAACCTCCCGAAGACCAAGAACCCCAAACGACCGAAGAAACTGGCCCTTCGCGGGAGGCACCAGAGCAGGAGGGCGTGGCACCTGAAAGTGGACAACCCAAAAAACATAAACATGGCCGTTTGCGCCCGAGATCGCCTGAAACGGCTATCGATATTCTATACGAAAATGAAAGAGGCGGCTTTTTCTGTGGCATACCCCTCTTCTCCTCGGCCGCGCTGGGCAACCTCGACCCCCCGGCCTGGACCAATTCCAACCACAAGCCGAGCCCGACCGACATCAAGACTGCGCAACCACCAGATCCGAGCTGGGAGTGGGCTTGGCCAGAGTGGAGAGTGAACCATGACGATGCTATCGATACCGACCGCAATGGCTGGGAGTACTCCTTCATGTTTTCCAAGAAATTCTCGTGGCACGGTCCCAAGTGGTGGAACTCCTTTGTGCGAAGGCGAGCTTGGATCCGGCGACGCTTAAAAAAGGGGGTCGGCTATCAAGCCAACGATCCCCATCTGCTCAATCCCGAGTACTTCACCGTCGAGGCTGCTGCTGCGAAGCGAATGTCCCTGCGCGATGGAGTGGCTAGCATACTCGAGTCGCCTTCACGCACCAGTGCATGCGTGCTCCATGAGGAAGACGCAGTCTCGGAGAAGAAGGATGTGGAAACCGTGGACATGTTGATGGCACTCTTGAGAGTATCACGCATCGACCGGGAGAAACTGGACGCTGTCCAGAACTACCTCGAGCACGCAGCCGACAACTGGCTAGATCTGCAGAACCACATGCACGAAATCATGTCCATTTTCGTATTCCAAGCGTCACGGCGACTGCTTCTGACGAGACTTATGGGTATCCACGATGAAGCTGTCAGAAGACTCGACGAGCAGAGGAAAACGGGCAAGAACAAGGATGGGAATAATGACGAGAACAGTGAGCAGCCAGATTCGGACCTCGAGGTCAAGGTGGCAAACCTGGCTGCGGCAGTCAAGCACGCCGACGAGGAAGTGCGCCGGCTCGAGTACTGGAGCGATGTCAAGGGCATGGCCGAAAGTGGCGAGTCGGGCGGCGCCGTAGCTGGCGACCGCGGCTGGCAAGGAGGCTGGGAAGGCGCGGACCAGAGTGGTGCTATAGGCGCTAATAGGGAAGAACTCCCTTGAAGTCCTGCTTCATGGCTGGCGAGCCCCCCTCCTGTTTATTAGGGAACTTCCCTCTTTATTTTCTGTTCTTCTTTTACTAACATGTATCATCCGCATAACTGGGGATGGGGTAAAGCGCCGAAGAGACAAGCAGACTTCTTGCGGGCTCGTTGATCGACAACACAGCGAATCTCTTGATGTGGTGTTCAGGGGTAAAATGATTACTGTTTAACCTTCTTTTTCGGGGATACCCTTTTTCATCTTGGGGGCTGGTAGAAGACGAGTACAGGATGGGGGTAAGTAGAGCATATGAACACAAGCCTCTATAGGAAGGTTGATGTTACATCATGCACGCAATGGGACTTGTTCACGTGAGCGCCTGCTTGAGAGACTTTGGTCGCACTTCATCGAGACACGTATCTAGGGCTGCACGCCCCCTTATTTCAGCGAGTAACTAGATCACGTCGACACGCCGTTGCTGGACTTGACGTAACGCACCCCATCTTTCCCATCTCGAGACTACTACGTGTCGTGACAGTTGGAACATAGTGATACGAATACGGTAGTTCTTCTCTTTGAGCCATGAATCATTCTCAATGCCCATTTCTAGCTATTTACCAGACAACTGGTTATCTCTTGAATGGATATCATCAACGAAACGCCTTTGGCCTCTCTGAACGAGCAGGATATTTCCGCCCAAACTCCAGTCCCGAGGTGTACGGGCCTTTGCTGTCCTTTTCCGAATCCCTAACGCCACGAGATGTCAAAAGTAGCAGCAGCAGGAGCACAATGTCCCCGTGCCGAGATCGATATAGATCGTAATGCGAAAAGAAAAGAAGAAGAAAAGACGGCTATGAGAAGTGAATGTTCTCCGAGTTGAAGGCGTAAAGAAGCTTCAGAAAATCAGTCTCGTCGAGCTTTCCTGAACGCTGATCCGCCAGCTTGGTGTCGTCCTCGAGGACCTTGCGGATCTTTTCGCGAACGAGCATCGCGACCCGAGTCTTGCGCCGCTTGCTTTGTGTCTTGGGCACCGAGGTGCTCCCATTGTCGAAAAAAGAGGGAGTGGTATCGTTGCCGCCCTCGTCGACATCCATGATGCCACCCCAGCCCTCCTCGTCGAGCGCTTCGTCACCCGCGCTGGGCGCCACGTTCTCCTGCTGGTCCATATCCATTATCTCATCGTCCTCGTCTCCGCCGTCCTCGAGGACGCTGTCATCGATTGGCACATTGTTCAGTGAGCACCATATCCGATAGTTGCGCTCAACCATGTTGAGGACTTCTTTGGTGAACCACGATGCGCGGAGAGTTTTGTTGCGGCGGTTAAAGCATATCTGTCTTCGGTCAGCTTCGCATTTGATTAAGACGACGGGTTCTGGAGTTTCTGGTAAAAGAACCCAAACGAACGAAGAGTCCTCAACATACCCTTAGCATGCCGTCCCACTCCTCAAAACTGACGGCAGGTCGGTCGGCTCCGACTTTAGGCTCAATACGAACTACGGCCGACTCCACCAAGGGCGGTGGTGAGAAATTCTGTAGAGATTATACGTGAGATTTCATGCCACATGGGGGATCTTGGAGTTGTCTGCTTACCTTCTTGCCAACCTTCAGGATGCTGTTTTGTCCGAGTCAACGTCAGATTCACACCAGGTCCAATCCGAGTAAAGGGACTTACTGTGTGATTTTAGCCCAAAACTGACTATTCACCGAAAGTCGACAGTAAAGCGAATCACCAGGCTTAGCCGTAAGGCGAAGAGCAAACTCCCTCTGGAACCTGATCGGGTATAAGTAACTTGCGATTATAGATATCGGTGTTTGTAGGCCTGCTCACATAAGAACGCAGCATCTCGGCGGCTTGGGCATTTGCAAGATCCTGTGTGGCCGTTGTTAGTCGGATACGCTCGCTTTGAACGGAAGACAGCACTTACTTGAAGACCAAAGGACTCGAAATCTGATATGGTGTGTTGCTGACTAGCACGTCGAAGTCTGGTAATTTCTCCATCTTGATGACGTCTAGGAGCTCGGTCAGTATCAGTGGTTTGACCGAGTAAGAGTGCCATTACCTCCCAGCAGGACCTCTAGTTTTCGTTGTTCTGGCTTTCTAACCCGGAGTTAGTACCTTTTTCCTATCGACGATGCTCCAAGCACTCGGCGCATATCCGTACGACAATCGCCCTCGAGGGGTTACTTACCCCTGAACTCGCTTCGTGACCTCGGCCGCCTACAGACAGGGCGTTAGCTCCACTGCTTTTGTTCCTCGGCAAGCGAGTGAATTGGTTTACCATTCGAGGATCGATCTCTACGGCGATTAAGCGTCGGGCTTTCTCCAAGATGCGGACCGAGATGTTTCCTGTTCCCGGACCAACTTCGAGGACGGTATCGGTTTCCTGAAAAGGAATGAGCATGTATGTTTCTTCGTCGAGGTATGCGTCCTAGGCCGAATGCCACCTACTTTGATGAAGGCCTTTTGTACAATGGCATCTGGCAAAAAGCGATCAGCCTGGGTCTCGAGTGGGTCATGTGTTGCTGTTACCTGCGATTCCTGGGTTTTTCAGAATATGTTGGCCATAGCTGGAAGACGAGGCATTAGCGAAGGCTTGCGGCAGGGAGGGAATGGTGCTGGAAATGGTTGTCTACCTCGAGGTATTGAATTTGAAGATGTTGTTGGGGGCCTGCTGCTTCTTTCCGGCTGGACGGTCATAGGGACTGGCGGGGGCCCCATTGCGACTCTTGGTTGTCTTTGCCTTGCCCATTCTGGGAGAAGCGAGGGTGGTTGGTTGCGCAACGGACAAGCGACGAGAAGGTGTAAGTGGTGGATGAGGGGCGGTGGGATGGATGGATGGCACTCGAAATATTTTGGGAGGTTTGTTACTTAGTTAGTTAGTTAGTCGTACGCTATCGGTCTCTTATCTGATTGGCAGGGATTTTTAACTTGGGTGCAGCGCGCGCCTGTCCCTCCCTGTCACTTTAACCTGCACCTGAAGCCTCGGTGGCTCCATATTTTCTTTTTCCACGCCTCTCTCCCAGCTGTATCGTATCATTCATACGGAAGAGAAGAGAAGTACTTATTAACTTAGCTTGAAAGCAATGCAATTGCGCTTCAAGGCTCGTCACGTCGCCCCAGCCCCAGCCCCAGCCCCAGCCCCAGCCCAACACACACACGCCATCTCGTACACGAAAACCCCGGGCCTATAGCGCCTGCTACTCAGCTGCGAACGTCTCGATTCACCCCGTTCCAGCAGACGAGAGATACAGCGACCCGGCAACCGGTAGCTTTGGGAGAGCTTCTCCCTTCAACTTTAGCCCGCCATGGCAAACCGACAGAGCTTCCTCGACATGCCCGCGCCGGAAAACTACGTCGCTGGCTTGGGTCGAGGTGCCACGGGTTTCACCACTCGATCCGATCTGGGTCCTGCCCGCGAAGGCCCGTCAGAAGACCAGATCAAGGAAGCCTTGGCTAAAAGAGCTGCCCAGCTGGGTTTTGGCGATGCGGCCAAGAAGGACGACGAGAATGACAATGACAACGACGAGCGCTTTCAGGATCCCGATAGCGAGGTCGGCTTGTTCGCTGGTGGCATTTACGACAAGGACGATGATGAGGCCGATCGTATATACAAAGAAGTCGACGAGAAGATGGCGCGGAGGGGAAAGAAACGCCGCGAGGCCAGGGAGCAGGCTGAGAAGGAGGAATTCGAACGCAACAATCCCAAGATCCAACAACAATTCTCCGATCTGAAACGTGCGTTAGGAAATGTTACGGATGACGAGTGGGCTAGCCTCCCGGAAGTCGGTGATCTTACAGGCAAGGCACGGAGAGCAAGGGAGGCCCGACGGAACCAGCGCAGTTATGCCGTGCCTGACAGCGTTCTTGCTGCCGCCTCAGGCGCTGGCGAGCTCGGCTCCATGGTTGTGGATGGGCCCGAGTCGACAACTCCTGGCGCATCTGCGGACGGAACCATGACGAATTTTGCCAAGATCGGTGAGGCCAGAGATAAAGTCCTCCAAGTCAGGTTAGACCAGGCATCGCAAAGTAGCGGGACGGCGTCCACTGTCGGGAGCGCGAGTAGTATCGACCCCAAAGGCTACCTCACCAGTCTAGCCAAGTCTCAACTACCCGAGAGCGCGGCACAAGTCGGAGATATCAACCGGGTCCGCGAGCTGCTGAACTCGGTCATCAAAACAAACCCGAACAACGGCCCTGGCTGGATTGCGGCGGCGCGCTTGGAGGAGATGGCCGGCAAGATCGTACAAGCGCGGCACCTCATGGCCAAAGGATGTCAACAGTGCCCCAAAAATGAAGATGTGTGGCTAGAGAACATCCGACTCAACGAAGGACGCAACGCCAAAATCATCGCAAGCGACGCGATCAAACTTAATAACAGTTCCGTGAGGTTGTGGGTCGAAGCTATGAAGTTGGAGACGGATCCCAGAAGCAAGAAGATTGTCATCAGAAAAGCCCTGGATCACATCCCTGAATCCGAGGCGTTGTGGAAAGAGGCAGTAAACCTGGAGGAAGACCCAGTGGATGCGCGACTACTCCTCGCCAAGGCCACCGAGCTCATCCCGAGATCTCTGGATCTATGGCTGGCTCTGGCCCATCTGGAAAGCCCCGAGAACGCCCAGAAAGTGCTGAACAAGGCGCGCAAACATCTCCCGACCTCGCACGAGATCTGGATTGCCGCTGCTAGATTGCAGGAGCAGTTAGGCACAGCGACCAAACTCAACGTGCCCAAACGTGCCGTTCAAGTTCTGGCAAAGGAAGGAGCAATGCCCAAACGCGAAGTGTGGATCGAAGAGGCTGAGAAGTGCGAGGCTGAGGGTGCCATCGTCACATGTGGCCTGATCATTCAAGAGACGCTGGGTTGGAACCTCGACGAGGATGACGACCGTAAAGACACATGGATGGAAGATGCACGCTCGAGTATCAACAGGGGCATGTACGTCACGGCGCGGGCCATATATGCCTATGCCCTGCGTGTGTTTCCGACGAGCAAAACCATATGGCTGGCAGCTGCTGATTTGGAACGGAATCACGGCACCAAGGATGAGTTGTGGCAGGTCCTCGAGAAGGCTGTCAATGCTTGTCCGCGATCCGAGATTTTGTGGATGATGCTTGCCAAGGAGAAGTGGCTTGCTGGTGAGATCGACAATGCGCGACGAGTGCTGGGCCGTGCTTTCAAACAGAACCCGAACAACGAGGATATCTGGTTGGCTGCTGTCAAGCTCGAAGCCGAGAACAACCAGATCCAGCAAGCGCGCATGTTGTTGCAGCAGGCGCGGCAAGAGGCGCCCACTGACCGTGTCTGGATGAAGTCGGCAGCCTTTGAGCGGACACTCGGGGACAACGATGCCGCGCTGGATCTGGTTATTCAGGCACTGGATCAGTTCCCCGCCTTCCCTAAGCTGTGGATGATCAAGGGCCAGATCTATGAAGACATCGGCAAGCCTATGCAAGCGCGTGAGGCTTATGGTACTGGCGTCAAAGCTTGCCCTTCTTCGGTGCCACTTTGGCTTCTCTACGTCCGGCTCGAAGAGACCTTGGGCCAACTTCCGAAGGCGAGATCTGTTCTCGACCGGGCTCGGCTGGCCGTCCCTAAGAACCCGGAACTTTGGTGCGAAAGTGTACGTATCGAACGCCGCGCTGGCAATACCAAGCAAGCGGAGGCGCTCATGGAGAGGGCCCTGCGCGACGTGCCCAAGCCTGCCCAGGGCGCCCTGTGGTCCGAGAAGATCTGGCACCTGACGCAGCGGCCGCAGCGCAAGGCCCGCGGGCTCGAGGCCATCAAGGAGGTGGACAACGACCCCACGCTCCTCGTCGCCGTCGCCCGCATCTTCTGGGGCGAGCGCAAGCTAGACAAGGCCCAAAACTGGTTCGAGAAGGCCCTCGTCCGCGACGCCGACCTCGGCGACTCGTGGGCCTGGTACTACAAGTTCCTCGTCGAACACGGCACGCCCGAGAAGCGCGACGAGGTCGTCGGCAAGTGCGTCAGCGTCGAACCCCGGCACGGCGAGGTCTGGCAGCGCATCGCCAAGATGCCGGCCAACTCGCCCAAGGGCGTCGAGGAGATCCTGAAGATGGTGGCTGCCGAGTTACGGTAGCTGTCTCTCCTGTTTGCTGGACCTGTACTTTGCGTGTGTATGTATGTATGTGCTGTGCTGTCTGGGCGGACGGGCACCGGGACGTGAAAACGAACAGATTTCAATCGATATATACCCTTAAGATCAATTAACTCATTTACCTCGGCGGCTAGCTAGAGCTCAAGAAGAACAGACGGAGTGCTGTGATGACCAATCAAAGCCCTGAGAACCTCGATACGAGGTGCCTCTGTAAGAAGTGTTTATGCTCCAATGCTGTACAGATAAAGAGAAATCTAGCCCCTATTTCTTTTTTGCCTTGACCTATCTTGTTTCATTTCATAGCCAGGTCTCAGGGAACAAACGTGTGTCACCCAAGCAGAGTCATCAACATTCGGGTAAGAGAATTACAAAATACAAACACAGCTAAAGCCGTCTATTTTCTTGCTCGCTTACAGCTCGACTCGACCTTCCTTCATACTTTGCTGCGTTTTCCACAGGGGTATATCCTCCTCAATTTGTTTGTATAGAACAACAACACGCTTTGCTCGCTCCTGGCTGGTCTGTTTCGCTCTTCTCATCAAGAATGCCAATAATGCACACACAACACGGTCCCTGTGGTTCCTCATCTACTTTCAACGCCTTTCAGAACTCTGCTGCAATTCGTCAATTTTCGCAACCAAAAGCAGATGAAAAAAGTAACACCTATCCCGTTCTCTCGCTCTGCTCAACTTGCCCATCGCTCATAACAACATACTTTTTTTAAAATAAAAAAAAGATCAATATGAAAATAAACATAAGGTATGAGATGACTAGCAGCAGTGTTGGCCGTGTGGTCCAGATTCTGTTGTTGTTGTTGTTGTTGTTCCCAATCTTTGACGCCTTCATAAATGTCTTCAGTTGCCCTTTCCCGTCGGTGCTAGCCGCCTCCAATGAATGCAAATGCTGTAGCGGTGTAAAGCACCAACACCGAGTTTTTTTTTCAATTTGGGACTTGTAGAACAGGGGGTTTAATTTGGGGGGGGATGTAAAATCCAACGCCGAGAGCTCCAATGCGATGATGCCATGCCATGCCTTGCCATGCTCGCTCGATATACAGAATCAAATAATGATAATCATCAAAACGGACCACAAATGAAAGAAAAAAGAAGTGCTAGTGGGGGATGATGATTATCAAGACCTCAAAAGATGAGGGAAATGTCGTTAGGATATGCCGATTTCATAGTCGGTCCCATTAGGTCGTAGAGTTGGGTCATTCGCCGAATTTGGCTTCACTTTCGTCTGCGCCGTCACCGTCGCGCTCCTGATGCGTTGGCTGAGTGGCAATGTGTATTTCAGCACACCCTTGACAATGAGCAAGAACTCGTCGTTCAGGATACGCTCCCATCGCTCTGAACCTCCGTCCGTATCGTTGCCGGGCCGAGGAAGGCGTAGCTCGCCCGAAGCCATTGATATGCCGGCACGGAAGAAAGACCCTTCGAAATTCAGAGGACTATCGAGAGTGACGATATTGCCAAGTCGCATATTCGGCGCCGACTTGTTCCCAGGGGGGTCCTCTGGTGGACCCATTGGGGGATCACTTGGAGGATCATCGAGCATCTCGAACTCATCCCCACGGGGACGCCGCCACCACTCGGAATCAGTCCCTGCGTGAGGTGACTTGGCGAAGATTTCCAAGTCGGCCGCGTCCACCGAAACTACCACGATATTGGGGTTGTGGGCCCTGACGGTAATGTCCATCATAAGCTCCTGTCCGCTAGCCAGTACATTGGAGATCTTAACAAGCTCCATGTCCATGAGTGGCTGTGACGTCGCAAACATGAACCCAATCGCCCCGGTAATAACAAGAAGCAGCATCACTGTAAGGACCAGACAGCTCGCAAATCGATTGAGGAAGGAAGGCCGCTGGCGGTGATACGACCTGGACTCCAAGTCTTGCTCTCGTTGTACGCGCCGAGTCCGAGGTGATCTATTCGAGCGCAAAGAGCCGCCACCGCTCAGCAAAGGCGTTCGCTCGTCATCGGCGCCGGTCGTTGTGTCATCCATGTCGTAACCGCCAATCATGGTCATCTGGCGTTTATTCCCGTGAATCGGCCCGTTCCTGTGGGGAGGAAAGCGCGGGCTGGGGGGGTTGGACGATACTCTTGAGTTGTTACTAGATAGTTTGGAGCGCGCCGCGTTGGGGAAAGGATATTCGTTATCGAAGAGAGACAGATGGTTGCTGCCATTGCCGCGCCCCCAACGGCCGGCATGATGGTGATGACGCCCGGTACCCCGTGCCGAACCAGCATTGCTGCGGCTCGTCCCGTTACCGTCATCCTCGCCTGTCATACTCTCAGCTCCATTGCCGTTGTAGGTGTTGACAAACTTCATGTTCTTCTTGATGGCCGGGTTCGCGGCGGTGCCTTCGAGAACAGTATGTATATTGCGCAATCCACTCCGGTCCAGCTGACTGACCATAGACGTCGCGCTCGGCGTACGAGAGTGATAGCGCCGTGGTCTGTCGCTCACATCTGGTGGGTTAGAGTCATACACAAACGTTTCGTCCGAGTCGGATGAGTTAGCTTCTTCGACAGCGCTGGCGACTTTCGCCTCGAAGATGTCTGCTTTCGAGGATGCTATACGTGGTCCCCCCGTTAGCAAGTTGGTCATATGGGCAGTAATACTCGGAGTACGCAATGCTAGCTTGGAGAGCTGCCTTGGACTCGTGACTTCTTCCATGTACGACCCTTGGCCGTGCGACTTCACAGGCGATCGACAAGAGGACACCGCAGACGAGATCGACCTTGTCGACTGACTATGGCGCAACTTGGGTGGTCTTGTAGCAAGTAAATGCGGTGGCTCACCAGTGCCAGATGTTGGCTGTTTCCGAGATGATTTCTTCTTCTCCTTCTTCGGCCTAATCGTTTCAGAGCTCGGCTTGGTCTTCAGGCTCCCGCTTGCACCTTGTCCGGGTTGGTTCAGTCCCAATGCCACACGCGGCATTGAGTTGACCTCCTCCTCCTCGACTGTGATATGCTTCGACGACGTCTCCCCCGTAGTATGGCCTTTTCCCCCAAATTTCAGTGCCGAACTTGACTGCCGACTATGTAGCAAGGGTGGCGGGGCGACAGAGCTAGACCTTCGCGTGTGGGCTTTCACGCTACCGCTGTCACTGCCGCTCTCGCTATTCGTACCATTCCTGCCAGTCCTGGAAGACTGGTGCAGGGCAGGATCGGACCGGGAGGTCATCTCCGAGGTCAGAGCTGCCGCTTGCGACAGCTTCTCTATGGCCATATCGAGGTTGGGACCGGGAGAGTTGGGCTGGCTGGTCTCCTGGACCGTTTCCAGCGTCGAGTTGGCACCACTAGGCCCTCTCGCCGGAGTTCTCATGCCAGATGGCAACTGAGCACCGTCGTCACCGTCGTCGGCATCTGAAGCTGCCTGCGACGAGGCTTCCGATGAGCGAGGATTTGGTGATGGTGTCGCTCGCTGCACATTGATTACTGGAGCCTCCTGCTCGCTCTTACGAAGTGGCTGAGACGGGGGGCGGCAGGCTTATTGAGGGCAGGTGGCGGTGACTTCAATCGCGGTGACACCGGCCACCGGGGCGCGTTGTTCGGCTGCTCAGTCGCAACCAATGGCTTCCGAGGTTGCGGTGTACGTAAGATAGGTTCAGACGATGATGAAGGTGGCGGTAATGTAGGCGTCGTTGCCGCCGATAACTGCTGCCGCGAAGCTGCTGTGGGGAGATGGGCCGACCTTGACCTCGATGGGCTCGGGTCTTGAAGACTATTCTTCCGTGAAATGTTGCCTGTTGCTGTTGCTGAAGGGCGGCGGCTTGGCCTGGTTGTGGATTTTCCGTGTGTCCTCGCCGGCGAAGTCTCCCTCGATGCTAGAGGTGAAGCTGTGAGAGAGGTGTTTGTAGATGCCCACTTTGATTGTTGCGTGTCGAGGTTGGCGTCATGGTCGGCGGAGTTCAGGCTGGAGACACTGGCATCCAAACCGGCAGTGCTGGCACTGTTTGGTAAGCCAACGGAGCTGTCCATGTTGGCGGCGGGCGTAGGAGTGGACTCTGACACGGGCATGGGTTTTGCAAGCACGGCTGGCGTCTCTGGAACGTCTGCCACGACTTCCAAACGTTGCTTTAGCTCGACAATCGGGTGCTCGTGGGTCGAGGGCGGCTGATCATGATGAATCTGGCAGTGATACTACTGTTGTGACTGGATCACGGACCGAGCGAATGGTCGACTAGGGGAGGGGGTCGCGTATGTGTACGTTGGTCTGACGGGGCAATAGCGAGAAATGGCCTGTCCTTCAACGTGTCTTCCCCCACAAAGGCCTCGGCGCGAGGAGAAATCCCGGGTCCAGATGGGTCGCGATGATATGTTGTTGGTCAATAGTTCTTTCCACCAGGCAAGGGCTAAGATGCGAGCACAACGGATTGGACTCTGAGATGTGCCGTCGCGGGGTGCGGATAATGGTAGGCCTGTAAGTGGGAAAGGATGGACAACAACGACCAAGAACTGGCTGCAGCTGTGCAGCAGAGAAGTACGTAATGTAGAGTAGTAGCAGTGCCGTATGCAGACAGACGTGTTGTTGGAAAAACTGTCGTCGTCTGGTTTGACTGGATGACGAAATGTGGAGTTTGCAGGTGGATTTGGAGTTTGGTGTCCGCGGGTGGCAGCATTTGTTCCAATGTTCCAAGTGTTGAGTTGACTTGGGACTTGCTTGTCTGTACTGTAGAGATAGATGGTGTGTCGTCAGGCTAAAACAGACAGACGGGTACTACAAAGTAAAGTATGCAGGCCACCAGACGCACGCGGAAAAGGAAGAGAAAAAGCCCTAGATGATGTAACCTGGCAAGAAAAGCCCCTTCGTAGTAGATAGAGTCTGGTGGCGTGTGGTGAGAAGTCAGTAGCCTAAGCCTGTCAGCGACAACTGAAGAAACCTCGCTCGAATTGTACGTTGGAAGATGGAGTTTCGGCGCACGAGAGCGAGAGAGGCAGATGGGGGTGATGGGTGGTCTGGTCTCCTGCCTGGTCGTTTTCCATGTCTCTATGCAAAACTGTACTGCACTGTACTGTACTGTACCTGTACCTGTACCGTAGTACTCGTACGTTGGCAACCTCGATTAACGATTTTCGTTGGAGACCAGGGTTTAGTTGGCCGAATCTCCCCTTTAACCACATGCAGGCATGCATAAAGTATCTCCCATATAGTACCCGGATGCGTCCCCGTACCTGAAGTACCAGCGTACCGTTACAGTCACTCGCTCCCTCATGTACCTCCTACCTTTCGATCGATTTGATCGCCATGCATTATGGCTTCTTGAAGATGATTATTATGTACCTACTCTACTCCGTACTGTAAGGTTAATGGCCCTGAAACCAGAGACACGTCGGATTAGACACCGGTAAATGGTCTCTCCTATTCACCAGCTGGGTGTGTGTATGCATGTGTGTGTGTGTGGCCTTCCATCTCCTGTATACTTCTAGTTGTATGTGCCCAAGCGAAAAGTGTGCCCTACGAGTCTAATAGTAAAGGTACTGCTGCTACCTAGTCAACGCGTCATGGAGTACTACAGTAGGTAGTGCACCAGTAGTTGCTGGCCAATCATGCATCATCAGGGTCTAAGCCCAGTAACAGTACTAATAACCCCGACAGCTCGGATCCAAGCAAGGGGGGCGGATGGTTGTCTTCCTCTGTGAGCAAGTAAGAAACTCGGAAACCGAAGGAAACCCCTTCATTGTATGAATTAGTATAGTTATGAGTAAGTAAGTAAGTAAGTAAGTAAGTAAGTAAGTAAGTAGATACTCTTGTTGGAATTCCGTGAAGGAAAATGGACGGCAATCTCCGTTTTCGTCATTGACTCTTGGTCCCGTTTCAGACCCGGCTATCCGTAACCGAAACGTATTTGCTGGAGCCATGTATAACGTCTTGTCAATTCCATTTTCTGCTCGTATGTACTGCACTCAGTCCTGTACTAGCTAGCGAAAATAGGGCACACATTTTTTCTTCTTCTCTACCCTGGCACCCCTGACTCTCAAAGTCTAACCTACATTACTTACTACTAAGTATACCAGACAGCACTATTTCCACGCCAATTTCAGCTCTCGGGACGGACAAGGACGGCTGCGGAATCCTGTAATGTGGTTACTAAAAGTGTCGCAAGTTATGTAATAGCCATCTAGAAGGCTCGACGAGCTCGGCCGCGTCGGCTTCTCCAAGGGCTTGGCGAGCGAGGCTCGCTTTATGTTCCGGGACGTACGCGAGACGGTCTCTTTGCTGATATTGTGATTTCGATGCTGGACTCCCCACTTCCAGTTGATCCGCAAGGAGGCGGCCTTCTGCAAGCTGACCCATTGCGTGGTTTATTTACTCCACGCCATTTGACATGCGGTGTGCTCGAGAAACTCACGACCATAACCCGTAGCCATCAGACTCAGCTCTCAGGTACAGGTCGAACGTTTCCAAGGTGGTGGTGAAGCCGAGAGATGCGTTCCACGCTTCCGGGGCTCCGGGAAGTGGGCATAGGAAGAAAAGAAAAGTGGGAGTAAAACGTCCGGCATTGGCCAAGTTGACACTACAAGACACCTACAGGCCGATGTGGCAAAGCAGCAACCACTCGAGAAGTGCCGAGAAAGTACCCGTGACTTGTCCTGGGCCCCGAACTAGAGAACCAGAGAAGCCCTACGGATTGTTCCATATGGCTTCTACTCCACGCCCCCCTCGAAGTTTTCTCCTGCATTTATCGTGAAGCGCAGGCCCGCGGCCCCCCAAGGCCTGCACCCCACCGATCCTGGTTACCGCCATTTGGCAGAGACACCAGACCAGACCGATTACACAGTACCTAACCAATCCATGCCCTCTATCCGCTGTCAGGGTACCCCTTCATCAATGCACTTCTGACAGGAAAACAAGAGGTTGGATGCACACGCACATCCGGATTGTTTTTTCTTGGCACAGCCCCCGACACGACAGAAGGAGCTGGCACATAATCGAATCGAGATGTACGGAGTAGTAATCAGTCTAAAGAGGTATGTACTCTCACATGAATCCTTACTCAGCATCGTCGTGGTAGACTGTTCATTGCTTTAGGAATGTTTGCTTTATCTACTTAAGTATGTACTTACATACTTCATCCCGACACAGAGGTAAGGAGGCTGCAGATCCCACCAGCCTGTCAGAAGAAGACAAGTGGGCGGGCTGTTTTCAGTGTTGTGTCGCGTATTGCCTTGCCAACGTAGCTATCTGGATTGAAATGAACTCCTAGGATCGATCCTAAATTGGTTTAACCGGTCTTGTCGTTTGGAGCGGTCGCTTTCGGTATGGCCAACACACGCGAGAGGTCTCGCACAGTTGTCGGCTCGTTCATACATACAATATTGCCAACAACAGTGCTCCCAAAACACGGTTTATTTGTGGAATGGCTGTATCTCAGCATAATGCCTGCCACGTAGAGACGGATGCATGGCATGAGCCGAACTGGCCGAGGCTGACACCGGGACTACCTAAGTATGTACGGCCAAGAGTAAGTAGTATACATATGGCTACCTCTCACTTACTCCTTTGGCATCTTGTAAGTAGTTGGGACGCTGAGCCTCGTGCACTTCTTGAAAATGACAACCCAGACAAGGTCAATGTGCTCTATCCGTACTTAAATAGAAACAGACGCACTTGTAGCCATTGCGGGAAAGTCGTCCGACGCTATGATCTGACACAATACATCTAAGCAGCGGGCCGTCGAGACGGGCTCTGCCTTGGCTCAGCCAGTTGTGTACATGCTGATCATCCTCGCAAGTCGTCGGGCTCCAACTGCCACAGCATCATCCTTTTTATTGTTTTCCTTTTTTAATCTGACTTGTCGCTAGGCATGTCAGATTCCCACATTCCATTCTTGTCTGGTTCTGTGTGTGCTGTATCGTCCTGGCATCCCGTTCCAGATGGACTTGGGTCATCTGCGCAGGAACCCGAAATGGTTATAGGCTCGCTAACTACTAATCGACTGGGCTCTCCCACACTTCTATGCTAGATGACATCTCTCTGGTTGACCGGTCGGGGATGACGTTTTCTCTCAGTGATATTTTTTTTGTTTCTTTTTTTCTTCCCTTCCTCCTTCCCGTCCTGCGCTAGTCCACGTCGATTTCATTCGGTGTAAGATATGCATGCATGTCTCTACTGGTCTCTGCTGTCAAAGTGGCTCAGTGGCTCAGATATCAAGGTGCCTAACTTAGGTAGTGTGGGGGATATGTGATTCGCAGGAGAAATCTTGATGCCGTGTGTCTCGATCAGGCTGATGACTTGGCTTCCAACATTTCGACTTCTTCCCTGATTTCTCTCAATTTGAATTGCCCGTGGGCGGAACGTGGGCGGTAAATTACAGTTCACGCGACCTCTTCCATCAATGACGTGGCATGCTCTACAGCCAGTCTTATAGGGGCACATGTTCGGTGCTTTCTACTATCAGTCGTCTCGTGTACGCGGAGAATGTTGTATGCATAGCGGCGTCGAACTAGCTTTGCCACATGTGGCTGCATCTGCCGGGGTTGGGGGGGGGCGTGACTCGATCGAACATCGAGACTGCGATGCTTCCATGTGAGAGTCTAAGCAACAGCTCTTGCGACAGCCATAGCAACAGTTGCTCCGTCACTTGATCACTGCCTAGTGCAGCATATTTTAGGATCAACTACATCACTGCTAATTATGTGGTGCGCAGATATCAAGCCATTAATCGCTTCCCGTAAGATATCTAATCAGGGGATCAAATGATATGGGAGTGCTGAACTCGTCGATTCACCAATCTTTCCGCGTTTCACAATACATGCCTTACCCCCGAACCCGACAGCATGCCTCTTCTTATGCTCCCGTAGCATTGATCATGAGTTTGTGGAACGGTCTCAGTCCGATAAGAGAGTAGGTACGTATAAACATGTGATGATATCTGCTATTGAAGCCGCATGCTTCTATAGCAGGTGAGCAGAATGGTAATGATATTGGCGCACAAGTCGCCAATATCGTGTTCATGAAGAGAAAAGACCACCGGAACTTTCACTCCATATAAGCCCGGAGCCTCTACATTGTTTCTATGGCCCCCAGGTCCGTATAGTTTGGGGAGGCATTATCTGTTCCCCAGCGTCTTGGCGGTAGTCGCTGTTGTGCGCCGCCGTTCGCCACCCGAAGCCTTGTCGCCCAGAAAGTGAAGTAAAACAAGCCACTCGGAGAAGGAGACTACCTCGCCTGGCATAGTCATGATCATCACGCGGACAATATATGCATAGACTTAAGCAGATCCCGGAGTAGTAGAATAACCTGGGAATTTTCTACTCGGCCGACAGAAGCAGACAGCCCATTTACATCAAAGAACCTGCTCCGTAGCTCATCGATTATCAGCAATTAACGTATGTTTTTGTTTGATTTCCCACCTGCTGTAGCATGACCGCACCTTCCGCACGGAATGTGTATGGTGGCAGGACGTAGAAAGTCAGAATGGTGTAATCTCGGAAACAATCCAACGGTGCGTGCATATCATAAGAGCGTCACACCTGGTAGGTATGTGGTACTTCCATTATCCGAGGCGGGTTAAGAAGTAAGTAAGTACATCACTTGGACAGACGGGTGGTAAAGCCGCGTTCCTGCGTTCGCACACAGAAGATCATGTTGTCAGTCTGACGGACAACAAGGTTCGAGATAGAGTTCAACGTCCCTGATCTACACACCCACCATACAGGGGGTTGGTTTATGGGCCCGGGACACGATTTCTGATTCAAGAGACAACAAATCTAGGATGGTCTGGATTCCACTGGTAATGGAGGATATCTGATACTGATGTGCGCGCGATAGCAGCTGCTGTATCTCCCAATCGTGGGGTACCTATTACAATGGACGGTGCAGACACGTTGGTACGTACGAGGTCGCTGGAGCCAAAGACCGAGCCAAAATCTTTCTAGCCAGCTGGCATCTATAAGACAATCGTGTATATCCAGCAGTTACTCCTGTCCAGCCCTGCACATGTGAGTCCCTCATGGACAAGACAGGAAAGAAGATAAGAGCGTCGAGCATGCACCCAGACACGAAAATTCACCAGGGTAGAGAAGTCGGATACCAAAAAAAGAAGATACCGCCCCTGCATACTTGAAACTATAAAATTTTATATACATATAGAACCCTCATTATCGTTAGAACCTACTGTCCACGTCTTCCACCGGCGGAAGTTATGCCAGCTGCTATGCTTCCTCCGTCCGCTACCCAAACACAATCTCCTCACCATGTAAGTAATGCTGACTAGCAACAATCTTTTTCTCATGATCATCATGCTTCGTCCCTTGAAATTATCGTACTAACATGCCATGCCATTCATCTGCTTTCACATCACTAAATCCACTGACCGTCCCGAGCCCGTCTGTTCGTTGAGCACTGCTTACCCGGCTGACACCCGCCCAGTGGAGGTAGCCAGAACCAAGCGAGGCAAGGGTACCTATTCCTTGATACTTTCGCTCGCACCGCCCTCACCAGCCCCTCTGGTCGCCAGGGCCGACTGCGCCCAGCCAAACCAGCTAGCGCGTTTGTTCGCCTCCGGAGGCGGTGCGTTCTCCTGAACCAGTCTTAGGGGCCGGGGCTTGTTGCCCGCAAAAGTAGCGTGGCTACCTTTTCCCTCACTGTGGCCTGACCCGATAGTACGCGGCGGGCTTTGACTCGCGCTCGTATTTGATGCGTCGCCGCCAGCACTCTCGCCCGAGACACTGCTCGTCTCGCTGCGCATGCCCGGAAAGTTACCCGCCGTAGGGGCGCTGTTGCCGGATGATGCAGCCCGCGGTGTGCCGGCACCGCTGAAGAACTGTGCGCTGTTGCGACCCGTGGATAGTGTTGGTGATATGGGTCCGTCAGGTCCTTTGTACATGGCGTTCACGATGCCGGCGGCACCGATGAATTGTTCGCTCATAGGACGGCTACCTGGTTGACGGCGCGTAGAAGCCGACCGAGTGAGGCCAATGGGAATACTAGGTGCAGTGTCTGGGTCGTGGTGGGCAGTGTTAGTAGAAGGTATGAAACTCATTGGCCGAGGACGAGTGCGAGTAGTGCCGGGAGGAGCTGGGCCGTTGTTGCCATTGCCAGTGGCGATGGATTTGGCGCGGGCCAAGAGAGAGGCGCCTGCGTTCTGCTTATCCAGAGGAGCAGGCGGCAGTTCCTTGTTGATATTTGCACCGGGCTTGAGGTCAGATGACTGGTCCAGAATGTGCTCAAACTCCTGGTGTTGGAGGAGACGCTCGATGATCTTGTTGATGTACAGCGTGAGAGCCTTATTCTGGTCCTTCATCGCGCGCAGCTCGCCCTCGAGGCGACGCTGATGTTCGCCATCG
Organism: Apiospora pterosperma; assembly: GCA_019976485.1. Lineage (NCBI taxonomy): Eukaryota > Fungi > Ascomycota > Sordariomycetes > Amphisphaeriales > Apiosporaceae > Apiospora > Apiospora pterosperma. The sequence continues at coordinate 3,085,736 of JAFBMP010000005.1, forward strand.
TCTACCGTGGAAACGGCCAAGTCGTCTGCAGCATCGCCGAGTTCATCTGCGAGGCTGGCACCAAGAGTGGTATTTGCCTCGCCACCGACGCTGGAGCGACCCTCTAAGGCGCTCAATGCGTCTTGGTTAGCAGAGACGCCCATATAGCTGAAATCGCCCTTGCCAAAATCCCCGTGCAGGGTCTTTTCCTGGAGAAGCAGCTGGTAAGATTCGTTATCCTCCATAAGGCGTGCGTTGGCCATGCGCGCCTCCATCAATAAGCGCTCAACCTCATGCAGGCGCCCGCCCCCCTGGTTCTCGGATTCAACAAGTTTGATCTGAGCCTCGGCTAGCTCGAGTCGAAGTGATTCGATCAGCTTGTCCTTTTGAAGGAGCAATTTCGAGTTGTTCCTCGAGTCACTGCGCTGGACTGAGGAAGGCGGAGCGAAGTTTCCGCTGTCCACCGTCGGAGATGAATTATTTGCTGAGAAAGGAAGCGGTTAGTCGTTGCGCTGCTCAAGGGCATGAGTGGATATACTTACATTGCCTTGAGGGCCGATACTCGTCATCGACATTTCTCTGGTTTATGGTGTCCTTGAGCCTGTTGATGACGGACTGCATCTCCTCCTCACGGTTGGACATCTCCTCCTTCTCCTTGAGCATTGAGCTTCGCTCGGCCTCGTATATAGTCTCCATTTCGCGCATTTGCCTTGCCGACTCGCGCTTCTCATTGCGAAGGGCTTCGATCTGCTCTTCGCTTTCATGCACACGCTCCTCGAACTTGGCTTGCTCTTTCAAAGTCTCATCGAGCCGCGATTGCAAGACCTCAGCCTGTTTCCTGAACTGCTCTGAAGTAGCGTCTGCCTTTTCTAATCTAGCCTTCAAGTCGTCGATAAGCGCGACTGTCTCAGCCCGTACGGCCTCGTCGACTTCGCTGGAAGAGATACTCAGCGACGATGACTGCCGATGTGTGGCAGCCGCTCGTGCAGAGACTGGAGTGCCGCTCCTGATGGATCGCGTCCTTGTGGGGGTGCTATTGAGGCCAGCGGTAGCACTTGACGCTGGTGTCGAGCCACGAGGTGTCCGCGAAGACGGTTTTTCAGTAGAGGGACTGTTATCGGCCAAACGTCCAACACCCGCAGAAGGGGGTTTCTTCGTGGCAGTCGACATTTTAATACACGACAAAGGCCAAAGCGAAGGTGCGTGTGTGGTTTATGCGTGTTGTGATGGGGGGGGAAGGTTATGACTGTTTCGGATCGCGAAGAGGGCGTTCCGTTAGTTGGCCGGTTAATACAAAACACTAAAAGGTAGATGTGTAGATATATGGCGGTCAAAGAACAGCGGCGTTGTTGGTTGGCTCTTGGGGCTGCAAGGGAGAAAGAAAGAGGGAAAACAAAATGAAAAATAAAACGTCGATGTTTGGTTGCTATGTCGATGTTGAAGAATGCTGGAAGCAGCAGGCCAATGTTCTCCTTTGCGATTTGCTCGTGCTTTTTGACCCTTGAACTTTGGATTGGACTCGGGGGACCTGGACCTGAGGAGGGGGTTTGCAGGAGGAAGTAATAATGTTTTGTCATGCAATGCACCCGACTTTTTGGTGTCACCGTACTGAGTACATATGTAGAGACGTTGCCGCAACGTTAGTCCGTTCTTAGCATTAGTCCAATAGGTGGTCGTCCAGTAGGATGTAGTCCAGTAGTCCAGTAGTCCAGTAGTTCGTTCAGTGTGTGGGCTATTTTTGTGTGTGCTGTCTGGGATCGAACGAGGGAACTTCGCTTGGGCTGGGCTGGGCTGGGCTGGTGGCGCTCAGGTTCGATGTGGACGAGTAATGCAACCCAGAAGCACTTATGTAACCACTAGTAAAGTAATAATGCCCCTCTGAATAGGGCGCGGTGCCTAAAGGTTATGTTCTGACTTTCCGTATTCGAGTCGATTTTGTCTGGCGCTTTTCGTCCGTTGTCGTATGTATGACTGGAGCGAGGTACAGCCAAGTCTGGTACGTATCCAGTCTTCTTCAACTGTCAGGTCACGCTAGTCGCGCAACTCCGATATATTTAACACTTGAGCGGTGTCAGAAACCAGATGGAGGATTGGCTGATAACTCTTGATCAAAGCATGTCTGCTCTCGACTCAGCCACCTTGGTATGGTTCAGTTTCGAGATGGTTTGGTTGTTGAGAAGTGGCACACTTACAGTCTTGGGAGGAAATGTACGAACGAGCAAGGAGGACGAGATGTTAGTTCTTCAAGTCATGGTGCTGGGCCGGTAACTATACATAACAAGCAATGTTTTTATTCTGCTTTCCCGCCCGCCTATCACCTGGCCTCCACGACCCTGGATCATGTTGGGATCGTGTGGCCATTTTGATCCACAAGTGTAGGACCGGCAATTTCCTGTCCCTTGGCTGCTTGGGGATTCGATGAAACATCCTTGGCCTCTTAATGCCTGGGCCACTCGAATATGGGATTCGTTTCTACTCGTAGTAGTTAGTAGCCGTGTCCTCTAATCGGCATGCCCCTCCTACCTTGGAAGCCAAGTGGAAACATTTCACGGACACTATAGCAATGTTATATTACAACCCTAAGCAGAATCCCTGAGCAGCAATTTCCATCTTCATGCTTCGCTGTATGTCTACTGCACCGTCACGTGAACTTCCTGATCCATAAATCCTGTCTCTTGAGCTTCATTAGCCGAGCAAGTTCACCAAGAGAACCTGCAGATAAGAATCTATCCAAGGCAGTGGGCATCGACATGTAGGTTATATATACTACTAGAGAGGGGCATGTGAGTCTCGAATGGTTCAATGTTCGTTTCACCGTGATCTTGGTTTAGGTTTCGGTCGGATTGCTGCGAGCAATCAGTAACTGGGAAATTGTTGGCGTTGAGATAGCAGGCGACGGGATACACTCTATAAAGACTGATGCGTCTTTATACGTTAATGAATCATTGTTGAAAATATAAAGCAAACAGGCCAGCGAAACGGCCGGGCGTTACTCGTCTGCGGAAACCAAGTTATGGTTCCCTAGAGGACCCGGAGACGAATCTTTATTATCACGTGTACTAGAAATTGGCACAAGAAAACAGATATCATGGGCGAGTACGGCATGAAAATTCATTTGGGTATCACTTGTCATTCGCTGACAACAGGAGCATTGTCCAGTTCGACGCTCGGTATCAGATTGTGATAACTACTCGAGATGCATCCTAGACGTAGGAGATCGTAAAGTCTTGCAAAACTGCAAGCAAATAGTGTTTGGTCCCTTTTGACCGATTGGCATGATCGCATGACTTTTAACCCAGACCATAACCCTAACGCCGATGAATGAACACGATGTCGAATCTATGACTGCTGGTCGGCCAGGATGTCCGAGTCACCGGCATCCAGAATAGCCATGGTCGAGCAGCGGAAGAGCTTTCCACAGGCAGTGCCGAGCTCAATCTGTTCAGGGGTGGTTTGTTAGCCGACTGTTTACCCTCCAAAGTCTACAGGAGACTTTTTCGCTGGGTTCATGCTGCAAAAGCTTGTGTAGCCGCATAACATGGAGACTGAGCGCAGTAGCATAGGCTATCACCCAGGACTATACCCAAGGCTGTGGATTTTACTTACGTTGGAACCAGCAAAGTGATGCACGGGGACCTTGGACAACATGGAGTAGTCTAACCAGCTTCATTAGCATATGTTTTCTTCCGACACTGCCGCCATGCTTTCTTTGAGGATCGCATACATTCAAGTTCCGACTTTCGTAGAGGGGGCGTGTTGCCGGCAATAATAACCAGCTTGGCTTTGCCAGTGCGGAGAGTCTTAAGGGTGCTCTTGTAGCCAAGGGTGACTGGAAGGTCGAAGTTAGTTATGGATTCAACCTAACAAGCTCGTGTGCGACGGTGGACATACCCTTTCCTGACTTGATGACGAGCGCCAACTGCGAGCTCAGGGAGTTCGAGTCCTTCTTGTTCTTCTTGATGGCCATTGCGACAGTTGGTTGCTTGACTGACTTGGTGTATAGAGATAGTTCTTGTCGTTGCAGAAGTTCAAGCCGGACAGGACAATTTGACTCGTGATAAAGTGAACTCGGAAAAAAGTCAAGTTAGGGTCGGCCGTGGGGCACCAAAATTCGGGCAACAGGTAAGAGCAGCCCTAAGTCTCCACTATTATTTCATGGATTTGAACCAATCAGATACTGGTCCGCCACTTCGGAGTTTGCTCATTTGATTTGAAATCAGGAATTCGCCTGCGTAGGCAGTGCACTCGCATCAATTTTCTGGTGGGTGGACTTCACTTTTCCGACGACTTCAATCAACTCCAACGCCCATCACCAAAACCCCAGACCACGATACATCGAGAAACACCGTCAAGATGGCCCGTCGTCCCGCCCGTTGCTACCGATACTGCAAGAACAAGGTAAGCATATAATAATTACTTTGCTCGAACACGTCGCGAAGGAGATGGTGGAGTTGCTAGGCGCTATGGGATCATACAGGCCAGCAATCGTGACGCACCCGAGAAATGAGCCAGTTTGGCGGTTGGAACGTCTACTTCTGGCTTCGATATGTGCACGAGCTGAGGGTGTTGTCATCTCGCTCTAGCCTTCTGCTGAGAAATTATGAAGGGTGCAACTCTTTGGATGTTTGGACGCTAATCTGACACATTTCAGCCGTATCCCAAGTCCCGGTTCAACCGTGGTGTCCCCGACCCCAAGATCCGAATCTTCGATCTTGGCCGAAAGCGCGCCAATGTTGACGACTTCCCTCTCTGCATCCATCTTGTCTCCAACGAGTATGAGCAGCTGAGTTCCGAGGCTCTCGAGGCCGCCCGTATTTGCGCCAACAAGTACCTCGTCAAGTACGCCGGAAAGGAAGGTTTCCACCTTCGTGTCCGTGCCCACCCCTACCACGTCGTCCGTATCAACAAGATGTTGTCATGCGCCGGTGCCGATAGACTGCAGACTGGTATGCGTGGTGCCTGGGGCAAGCCCAACGGTACTGTTGCCCGTGTCAACATCGGCCAAATTCTCTTCAGCGTCCGCACTCGTGACTCCAGTAAGCATTGCCACCCTCGGCTCTATTCCATTGAATGCTAACGTAAAACCACCAGACCGTGCCATCGCTCTCGAGGCTCTCCGCCGATCCCAGTACAAGTTCCCTGGTCGCCAGAAGATCATCGTCTCCAAGAACTGGGGCTTCACCCCCTCCGCCGCGAGGAGTACCAGGACAAGAAGGCCGCTGGCCGTGTCAAGGTTGACGGTGCCTACGTCCAGTTCCTTTCCAACAAGGGCTCTCTGGCTCAGAACATGAAGCGATTCCCCGAGGCCTTCAGCGCTTAAGAGTGGACTCAGTTATCATGAGAAGCAATGGGAAATGGATTGGCGTTTAATTCGGCTACTGAATAGCACTGTGTAACGACAGTCAATCGAGGATCTTTGCATTTGCACACAAACAAAACACTTGATACTTGGTCCTCTGTTTGAATGATGCTTCGTAACGTGACATGGTGATTGCTGGTATGGATGGTGTGATCTGGGTAAGTGTTATCGCGGCCCCTTCCAGCGTCCTCGCCCAGCTTGCCCTGAGCACCTCAGATCGTCTACCCATTATCCCTTGAATCGTGGCAGGTTGTCTCCGTCCAAAAGATGCTTAGAGAATTGGCCGCAGACCTACTTCCTATCGGCAGTGGCTACAGTATGGGTATCGGTCTAAGGTTATGTAACACACTGCCTAACCGTTGTCTATGATGCGCAGTAGTGGAATTGCTGTACCGCTGGGCAAGTCGATGTCTGTTAGTGAGTGCAGCAAAGCAAAGACTTCTAGCATCAAGTTGCCTTACGACGTAGCCAGCCAGCCTTCATACTCGGCTTGTTCTTATTCAAAAGGCTGGCAGGAAGGATCATCAGCCGGCCCGCCGGTCAATGATGTCTTGGTACTATTCCTGGTTGTTGGTTGCATGTATGTAATGTGACGTATACGTAGTACATGGTAGTGCAAACATGCGAAGGTTAAGATGTAGGTTTGTGAAGATGCATGGAGCAGAGATGCAAAGGCCGGCTTTCGCACCGGTCATTTGAGTCATGCGGAATACCATTTGGATCTACTACGTAGGTTAGGTATTGAGAAAGCCGAGCCAACATGATATGGATTGGCGAATCACGTAGAGGTCTGCAACTCTCTGCTGTCTTTCCAGCCCCTTGGGGCTCGATGCCAGGATAATGACGGTGCAGATGGCATCGACCGGAAAAAGGAATACGTAGGTATGTACGGAGTACTTAATCTACTACCCGCAGCGAAGCTAGGGTAATCCTGTCAGGCTATCGCTGCTTGCCGTGTTCGTCCCAAATCCAGCCCCGAGATCGCTTCAAGTTCTCGCTCAGAAGTCCGACCCGACTCCTTGCTTGCGTGCAAGCAAGCAAGCAAGCGTGATAAGCCCAGGTCATCCGGGAGCGACCGTTAAAAGTACCTTAAGTAAGTAAGTAGTCTCTTGGTGAGGGAAAGAGGGACTCATTTCAGGGATTGTCAACAAGCTTTCGAGGCGCCGCAAGCGAATGCGCCAGACTGTGATTGTTGGCTTTCGAATTCCGGAGAATGCCTACGTACGTATGATAACTAGGTCTACGTTCTACATAACAGGTATGTAAGATCAGGCTCTATCGTGGGCTCTCCAGCTAGCCAGCAAAACATGCTCGAATAACAGCAGCGGAGCGGAGAAATTGGAGTTCGGAGGGACATAGAAGCGGTCTGTCTTCTTTACAACTCATCTACCCCCATAGCTAAGTACTTACCTACGTATCTATGTTATGGGTTGTACAGTATGAAGGCAGACTGGAAGATATGCCTGTTCGTTAAGGTACATTTGGTGTGCAAGGTATCGTATCGTGGTACAAGGTACAAGCCGACCGCCACTTCGCTAGAGAAGGAGGTGAAGTCACTCGCACGAGACAAGGGCCCAGCTGACTCCGTTCTATCATTGGATCCCTGGTTTTTGCCCTGCCTCTTCCCGTTCGTTCCAACATGAATGACGGCCCCCGCAGATCAGCCCAAGTAAGAATGTAGTCCCATGTCGATGTATGCAGGCCGCAGTGCTCGTTATCTATCACATCCAAACAGGTTACACTACAGTACAGTATGAGGTATTCTCAGCTGCCTTAGCTGCAGGATAGATAACTCACTCAACCCAACCTGCACGACGTGTTTTGTTTCTATTCTGGCTTGCAGCTGTCCAGCCTTAATAAGTTCCCCCCATTAGCGTGACCCCTCCGGCCAGAACCCGTGTCTCTGCTTCCATGTCATTCATCTCCTCTGCCACTCGACTTCTCGCCCTCGTCTTGAATCGAATCTTTGTGCATATAACCCAACGGCGACGAGTCTCTTTTCAGCTTGATCGGCTCAAAACCGTCCCCTTTCTCTCGCCTGCAACTTAGGTACTCCGCGAGCGACCGCTGGGCTTTGCACCAGTGGGACATATCGCACGCAGTACCTCGAGCTCTGTGCTATCATGGCGTTCCACCAACCAACCCACCAGCCTATACTACGGCCTTATCGTCCGGTAGATGAGGACGATACGCAACAGGTTTCTCAGGCCATCCCCCAAGCCGTCGAGGAATCACAGACATGGGTTCTGTTCTCGCCCGAAACCGATGCTGGGACGACAACGTCCTATTTGACCACCACACACCACACTAAGTCGACACCCGGACGCTCGCAATTAAGTGACCTGGGCAGTATCCATTCAGTCGTACGATCACAAAACAGCGCCAATCAGAACCAGTCCGCAAGTCTTATCGATGATTTCGACATAGATCAGGATGAGGAGGATGACGCAGAATTGGACAGCTTAGACAGCCACCTTCCAGAATTCCGCTCGGTGCCCAACATCACCAACCATACCGATGGGCTTGCCCAATCGACACCTGTGCTGCCTGCCCACGATGGCTTGGGTTCATTTCGCCTGGGTCACGAGGGGATAGGACAAGACATGCAGGATAGGATGTATGCCTTTGAACAATACAATCCACGCAGAATAAAGAGACGGCGAGAAAGCCAGGAGCTGGCACAGGCGGAGTTGATTGGTGAGGAGTGTGACGTTGACAAGATGCAACGCATAGAATCATGGAGGCTGGAACACAGCCGTTTCTTGCTGGAAGAGATCCAAAAGGAAACCCGCCGCCGACGGTCAGCAGCTAGTGCTTTCAACGTCCAGGAAGCGGGATTGGGCACGGAAGAGCCAGTCGTGTCAGAAGCCAGCGCGATGGATGAAGTGGACCACAGCGAGGCCTGGCACGATCAGCAGGCGAGTGTGTTCGAAAGCGAATCCGAGGGCCTTTGGAGTCGCATTACGCGAAAGGTCATACGAGACCTATTGGGCATTGACGACAAAGTATTGTCGCTGTTGTTTGGCGAGTCCTTGCCAGACGAAGACGATCTATCCTCCACGCCGAGGGTGTCGAACATTTCACGGGAAGCTGTTGGCGACATTTCATCGAGTAACCTGGCCGATTCGGCTTGGCAAATTCGACTACTAGAGCGTATAGCCCGTGAGCTTGGATCACTTGTTCATCAATTATCTGAACATCCGGGGGCCTTTTCAACTTTTACTCGGGTACAGCAAATGCCAATCCCGTACGCTGGATTGCCATCGATACCCGAGACGGCAAACGACGCTTCACAGGCGTCGATAGCTCGCGATGCATCTGCTGTACTACCCGAATTCAAGCCCACCTTAGCACAGCAGTCGCAGCCAATTGCTATCCCTCAGGCTCGGGTTGCCGCCAGCACGAGCCACGGCGCCTCCCAAATTCAAGGCGATAACACCGCCAGCGCGACTTTCACCAAAGAGGAGTGGGAACAAGATCTGGATATAAGGCTCGTGTTCCGGTATTTGCGGTCACGATTCTTGTCCCGCCCCAGCAGCTCAGGGGGTATGCCAGGAAACTCGCACCTTGCCACTTCCAGCACTGCAGATGCGGCGGCCAAGGCCGCGAGGGTGCGCCAACATCATCCTTTAGTATCTAGGTCCCGCCCTACCGAGAGACGTGCGCTCAGAGCCACTACGCCTACCAGCCCGGTGCATTACAGGCACGCCTCGAGTTGTGCCAGCCAAAGCACTCGCAGATCAGTCCGCAAGAGCAGCTGTTCATCTCGGCATTACTGGGATATCGGTGCGGGCTCTGTGGGCACCGGGTCGTTGATTGCGGCGGCGGGCCCGATGGGCAGTTGGGGCGAGGTTTAAAGAGGCATATTGTACGATATCATGACGGCCTGTGAGCAATTTGTACCATATACCCACCATATTCAGACATCAGGCATGAGCTACGCATGGCACAGGAAGATATACGTCGGTGTACATGATGAGGCCGGTGCATGATAGGCATACTTTACTCATTCGCATCGGCATCGTTGATAAATTGGTTGTTTCAGGGATGACAGGATAAGCGACGGTGGTAGTAGAATAAATACCGCATCCTCGACTCTACCTAGCAAAATGTGAATGGATGCAACCACAGCGGCCAGTAGCTCACTCGATCGCCTCGTGTAAGGGCCACAATTAGCAGAATGAGGCGTCCATGTCTCGGGCGGACTAGCAACCATAAAACTACCAAGTACCCATCTGTGAACTTTTTCTGAATATGGCGGCCAAACTTGGTGCAATAAGAGAAAGTCTGAGCACGCTCACATACAGTTGAGTTGACCTAGCAGTTAAGGTAAGACATATCCCCACGCCATACCATGTTTGCTCGGACAGAACACGGACAGGGGGTTGGCGAGTCTATCTACGTTAGGTACCTATCTAGGGGTCTGTCATCCAATGAGGGCAGCTGCCGCTTCACCCAGCGCGCGTCAACAACGAGGTAGGAGAACGTGAATGATTCGCTGATCCTCTGACGCGTAAAGTGGGTGAGTAGAGAGAGAGAGAAAGTGAATGACTGACCTCCCCCCCGGCACCCCCTCCATTACACTGCGGCATAGCTACTTTAGGTAAGCTACCTGTGAATGAATGCCTGGTTCTCTCTATCGACAACTCGATCTTCTTCCTCTTCAGCACTACTACTTGTGAGAACTGTAATTGGCCGAGGGAGACAGGATTAGGCCTGCCTACCACACCTCGAATGAGAGAAGAGTCATCCATCTATCAAATCCCACCTCACCTAAAGCTCGATTCTTTCCATCCTCTTCTCCACACAAAGTCCTACGTACCGTCACAGCCCACAGTCACCGTCGCGATTCCCTTCCCTCCCCGACCTTCAAACCCCACCAACAACTTTCCTGTAGCCAATTGCTCTCCTAGGCGCCTCACTTTCGCAGCTTCACCCATTGCTGTCGCAACTCGTTCCTTTGCTTTGCCTGATATTCTAACGCGTATACTGGTCGTTGCCTTTTGTGTACTGCTTTATTTAAACCCTCGACTCCCCCGGTCGCATACTACAATTGATATAATCTGTCTGCTACAGTTAGTTCTTGCCTGGGCCTCACCCTGTTTCCCTCGTGATAGCAAACATCGCAACCGGCCTTCTATACTTGGGTAACTCTGGTGTATACTAACGCCCCAATCGCAGTGTCATGTACTAGATCGATCTGGTCGCGCAACCCAGCTGAGTCTGGCTGGTTGGAGTTGCTTTGGTCTTCTTCAAAATCCCTGTCGCACACCACCCATCCTTGTGTAAATGAACCCAATTCTCGCCGACCGCCTCTCGCGCTCCCGACGACCACACCTTATTCCCAACTACTACCGATGCCCAACTCCTCTGAGCCTGCTCCAGCTCAATGGAAGGACCCGCGGCCGACTTCTCTCTCCCGAATACCTCTTTCTTTAATATATATACCGATGGAGGTCCAGTAGCCAGGACCTCGCCCGCCCCAGCGCCGCCCGCGCCCTCGCCCGCGCTGCCGGGTGGGCAATGCAATTTCGTGGACTTGACCCATGGTGCCAATGGTCCCAGGTGTGGTTGCCGCCGGTTTTGGAGTCGCAGCGCATTCAGTTCACATGCTGTCGGAAGCCCGACGGTATTCCCTGGATCCCCTAATGGCCTGGCTATGGGAGCCGGGACTGACCTGGCTTTCTGGTGCATGTGTTCCCATCATGCCTGTTTCCACGACGACGTTCGTGATGCCCAAGGTCCTGCCGTGGCTACGGTGCCCTCCGCTCTCGAGCAAGAGAATGAGCGGCCGAGGATCAACCGTGAGCCATTGACCCCCGTGATACCGGACCTGTCATTCCATATACCACCGTCTTCCGGCTATCCAATGGATTCCCACACTTTTAATAATGGATTACATGCCACGGATTCCAAGGAAACTGGACTTGGTTCTCAGACTCAAGCTGCGACTGTTGATCATGAGCCCTCGATACCTGACACTTTGAGCTGGACAAATCTCATTCAGTCCCAGCCTGGAGACCAGGCAAACAATATGCCGCCAATACCTAGCCAGTGCTTACTGCAATCTCAACCCAGCTCCACGACCTCCTCAGTTCGCATGAGATATCTTCAGCCTTTCCATGGTAAAGGACTCCAGACACTCAATAATATTCGCGCAAGAGCTCGTGAGACTCCACTGGAAACCCTCCAAGATACTCCCGTTCAGAAAGATAATGCAATCGAGCCCAGTGTTGCGTCCATTGATGACTTACCTACAGTGACCAACACCCCTAGGTCTACCCGCCGCATGGGGGACAGGGATGCCCAATTGCACTCTACAGGTCCAAGCCACGGGGAGTTCCAGGAGCTATCTAGCACTGTACAGGGGCATGGGCAGCGCCTGGACCGATTGGAAAATGTCTCGTTCTCTGTGAGCGGCCATGACGAATGTCACGAGAAACACGACCATGCGGATTTGCGAGTCACCGAGTTAGAGCTCCGTGTTGGAGAACTCGAGAAGACGTTGCATGACAGCAGTAGTGTCGCCACGAGCCATCGATATCGACACACTGGTGCTGATGATTCTACAGCTAGTGTCGTCTCTGTTGCTACCAACACAAACGATCGCAGTGACCGAGCTCATATTTACACTGAGCTCCAGGCCCTGAGAGCGGAACTAAGTAATCTGTCATCTGACCCCTCGTACGGCAACCCGTGGGAGCTCGAGGTGGTTTTCCTTCCGTTTCCTTTGAAAGGCGTGTGGCTGGAATCGCGGGAGCTCACCAGTCAACGCCCCACGGGTGCCACCCATATCGATGTCGATCAATGGACGCAACTGCCAAACAGCGCCTCCATCCTGGAGCCTCAGTCTCCAGCATTCAACGAGTGGGCTGATCCAGATGCGGAATTCGAGTGGCTGTTGCCCCGCGCCTGTCCTCCGGATCGCATGATTGACAGGCGACTACAAAGTCGCGGTCTTGTGAAGAAGGTTGCGGTCCGCGGTCCTGATGCCCACAGCGTCCAGCAAGCAATCTCTGCTGCCTTTGGAACTTCGTTTCGGACTGTCTCACGCGTCCAAACCAACTTTTATCACGGCTCCACGGCACATCATCGTGTAGCCAAGTTCCTTGGTCTACAGCAGCCATGGGTGCCCCTGCGCAAGGTTCACAAGGACTCGCGGCTACGGTTCCTGTCACCGTCCGAGATGATTACGCCTGCCATCTGGGATGTTCGATTTCTTAAATCCAGCGTGGTCATGAAGGCCACAGGCGTTCATCGTCTCTATATTACCCAGCCCCAGGCTTATCTTCAAGATCAAGATGCGTACGAGAATGGTTGGAGCTGGCAGAGGCTCAGGGAACTAAGTCGGATCTATCCAGACTCCCAGAGCAGTCAGCAAGACGTGCCCGAGGCTGACGCTATGGAGGACTGCTGGTCGTTCAATGACAAGCTTGATGAATCTCCATCGACTCAGAGTAGCTTCTCTTCACTCAGCCTACGTCAGGCCGCGCAGCCAAGACTCAAGTCAACAAGCATGAGCCCAAGCCCCCAACACTTCTTCCCCAGCCACAATGGCCAATCGCCTTCTTTATCTACGGGACTTCGTAGTCGTGCGCAGTCTCCCTTCGTCGCTCTGAAAGAACAGAAGTCGGTGTCCTCATTACGCCCGCATCATGAGCGCACAAACTCAATGCCACCCGCCTTGCCTGGCCTCATGTCACCACAACAAGCCAGGCGCCGCGTGACATCTGTCGGTTTAGGAAATGCCCAGCCCTACCCTTATGACCGGCGGCCCTCGCCTCAAATCTTGCGGGCCAGTGCAAACGCCGCACATTCCATGGCTTTCGCGTACAAGCGACGCCGCGGCACGCGTTCACCGTCGGTCCCCTTGTCTGCTAGATTCAGACGTACGCCACGTTACAGCACAGCTAGCCCGAGTCCCGGGCCTGCAGGCTTCGGTGCGCCTGGGTCCACATCAGTAGGCAGAGCCACGACGCCATTCTACTATGCGACGCCTTACAGCAATGCTCCTTATATGGACAACCGACCCAATCAAGGTGTAGTGACGGATGAGGTAGACGAGGAGGATAGAGGCAGCGGAACGGATTCGTATGCTGGTGGCAGCGGAGAAGATGAAGATGAATCGGACTACGAAGACGACTCCCAAATGCTCGATCTAGGTCACCCACGCCGGCGACATCATGAAGACGATGAAGCCTGGCGGGACGCTGCACAAGACGCGCAGTTCCAGCTGCCAGAAGACGAACCGTGGCCCGGCATTGAGGATGAGGATCTAGAAAATAGGGATCCCGTCCCAAAGACCGAAGACAGTGTAGATATCTATGAGGACGAGGACGCCATGAGTGATGTTGAATCTGAAAGGGTTGAGAAGAGTGGAAGGAGCGTCAAAGAACAAGCACATCAAGATGGTATCGTCGAGCTGGTGGTCGATCACGGAGTCGGGCAGGGGGCCGCAAATGGCGATGCTGAGGTTGCGAGCCAACGCAGTAGCGTGCCGAGCGAGTATCCTAGCACTCAACGCGCTTGGACAGACGGCGCCATGGAGTTTGAGGTCTACGAGGACTTGGGCAACAGAAACATCTGACGTGGCTTGGTGTTTGTTTGGGCGCAGGCGGATTATGAGGATATGACGGGAGATGATGTGATTACTTGTTATATCGTGGCATGGCGTTCTGGCGTTGGCGAGCGTGCACCGTTTTTCAGCTTACTGAGGAGTTGGCGATCTCTCGGCTACTGAAGCATGGATCTACCTCCGCCCCTAGGTGTTTCCTCCGTCTACGATTATAGGGGCCTTTTAGGGGCCTCGGGTGGTTCGTGGTTGAGAAACGGACCAGCGATGCAATCATCTTATACCTAGATGACGGCATTTCCTTCTATCGGGTAGACAATGGGAGACTGGATAAAATGGCGCCTAGACGGAGGGATGGGTATATCTTCATTGTCCGGCCCCTCCCCCACTTACTGCTTTTTCATATATCCTGTATGTTTATTCTCCATGCTAGAATATCATCTGTTCATAGGCATGCCGACTAGGAAAGAATATCTCCACCGTATAAACAAGAAATATGATTATTACAATGCCTGTGGCAGGTTGGGAGGTCCCCAAAGAGCTGCCATATAGTTCGGTCGCGCAACCACCTCTACCTTCCACGGTGTCGCCCAAGTCATCGGCCGCAAGTTCGCTTCTAATCTGGTAGTGGCGATCCCTTGCCACAACTTCGGGAGCCGAGATCCCCTCGTTGGAGTTGGCTGGATAATACGGGCCGGGGGGGGCGAGAAGGGCCTGTGTCTTGCTTTGCTAGGAAACTCATTAGGTATGAAGGAGGCATCTTTGTAAACACGCCCCCTCCACAGCCGTCACTCTCGTATAATGCAAGTAACGGCGAAAGGCCTCCTTGCGGCATTCCAACAAATCGTAAAGTATGCATTCACAGGTGTGGTGGTACAATGTATGCATGCATCGCGCAGAATGAAGCTGAGAGCGGCCGAGCCCAACCCAGATACTGTGGAAGTTCTGAAGGAAAGAAAAGCTGACGTACATATCTACGGAAAGCAATCAAGGCGTGCATGTAATAAAACTAAGTCAGAAGTCGCAAGAGGTGGGGAAATTCTTGGTTACCAAATTCATAGCTCGTGTCGTCATATCCATCCCATAAACCAAGGATGACTCCCTAGTCAGTGGTCTCTGTGTCTTCTCTATAGTACATGGAACCTTTTGCCCCCTTCCGGCTTTCCCCCCTTTGTCATCAAATAAAAGCAGGCGCGTCCAGCAGCACCACATGGCTTTCGAGATCTTCTGCAGCCGCCTCCCCTCGACGTTGGGGGCTGGCATAGTGAAGGGGTATGGTCGAGTCGTACCGCCACTTGCCACCTTGTAAAGAAAGGACAACGCAAATAGAAGGGGGTCGGTTTTTTTAACTCTCAAAACGAGTACCTTGGTGCTGGTGAAGATGATGGAAAGAAAAAGTGAGTGAATACAATGCCAATGCTCGTTTCGCCATATGAGAGACTTTGTCCAACTATCATGGACGGAAGGAGTAAACAGAATGAAGAAGAAGAAGAAGAATATTCGATGCGAGTAAAATCAGAATGATGAGAGTGAAAGGGACGGAAAGTGACCTGGGTGAATACTTTTGAACGAAGGGGTATCGCCGCCCGTATGATGATGATGATGATGAGATGTGGTATGTTGAGAGTTCTTTCCAATTGGAGAGACGCCGAGGAGACAACATCTGACCCAGCCTGTCTTGTCTTTTTCAATATTTTTACCAACTTGTGAAAAGGGGGGGAAGAAAAGGGATTCCACAAAGTGCGGAATTTTGTATTTCAAAAAAAGTCCCAACGCGTCCTCTCCCTCCCCCTCTCCCTCTCTTTCTGTGTCTTAGTGTTGGCAGTTGTGAAAAGTCGTTGGTAGCAGGTCATATTGTATCTCGTCCAGCAACCGGATGAGTTCGTGCCGGTAGAGTAGCAGCAAGCTAGTCACGCTTGCTCTCGTCATACATACACTCGTCTATGTTGCTGAGAGATGCGTACGGGTTGCTGCTAGAGACCACTCTTCGTACCGGGTGACTGATCGCGTGACCTATAGGAGCCGGGGTCGGAGGTGCGATGGGTCCGAAGGGAGACTTGCTCCAAGCTGTGGTTCGTCCATCAGTCAGCAGGCCCTCTCATCAAGTTGAAAACCAGGGAAAACTCGTAGGAGAGACTTACCCAGGGGGCTGTGGGATGCCATCGTGTTTCCACGCTGGTGCTGAGCCATGCTCACCCCATGGCCTGCTGGGCTACTTCCTATGCCGCCGCGACCGGATTGGCGGCTCATAGAATTATCGCCGAACCCGTGAGCCGGGGCGTGCACCTGGACCTCGTCGAGACTACTGAAACCCTGGCGCCGCCAAGCAAGGTTGCTTCCGGCACCTGCTCCCGTATCACCGACGTGGCCGCCTCCCATGGCTGTACCACCACCACGTCCTCCCCCAAGGCCTCCGCCCTGCGTATTCTCAGCAGCAGCAAAACGATCACCAGCAGGAGCTTCTGGACCATCTTGTTCGCCATCCGAAGAAGAGATCGGGTCTCGCTGTCGGGCCAGTTCGGCTTGGTGCTTCTTCCACCATGCGGGAAGGCCGTGGAACAAGCCCAGCTGATGCTGCGTCATCTTGTCGAACGGCATCTCGTGTTTATACTTGCATCCTTGCTGAGTGAAGGCGCAGACGCCCTCATGGACCCACTTGTCGCAGTAGATCTTGGGGCGGCGCTGGGGGTACTGCTGCTGAGGCTGATGACTATGACTGACCCCTCCTCCGACTTGGGGGCTGTGGCCATGGTGCTGATTGCCGGGGGCATGCATGGAACTGCTCAGGTCGCCTAGAGCACCGCTACCGCCACTTCCCACGGGCCCCTGGTTGTTGGTGCGAAGTCGCAGAGGCAGAGGAGGTTGCTGGTCCATGTTCGAGGCCGGAGCCGTAGGGCCGGCGGAGACGGGCGAGGCGATCAGGGTGGAGTTGTTGCCGCCATGGGAGTGAGTAGGGGTCCGGGGAGTTGCACCAACGATGGTGTCAATGTGAGCCTGGAGCTGACTTGTTAGCTAGTAGAGACCGGGAGTCTAGGACCAGCCATGAAACATCTGCTTTGTGAAGTCACCAGGGTGCATCAACAAAGGCTTACCTGGATATTGTCGGCAGGAGATGTGGGCGTCGGCGGAGGTGTCTGTTTTTTTCTCTTTCCATATCAGTATCTTTTAGTGAATGATGTGTGAAAATAAGGGGCGTGAGGCGGAAGGAGCAAAGGATATTGGCATCTCACCTTGAGCATGACAGGCTCGACATTGCTTGATCTGCCGTTTGTAGGCAGGGCTCGCGGGGCCGGTAACACAATCATACCCAAACAATCTTGTTGGAGGGATGGCACACCGCAAAGTGTGGGGATCATGTCGGCCGGGATCAGTCGCGTATATTGTCCGTTACCTCGATCGTAGCAGTAAGCGTGGCAGCTATCAAGAAGGGCATCTGGGAATGCCATGCTGTCATTCGGATAGGAGGAGCCAAGTCCGGTCGGTGGCTGTTGCTGCTGATGGCCGGAGCGGACAGCACTGTTACCATGGACTAGAGTAGGGCGGGTGAAGTGGTGCTGCTGCTGATTTTGGGGATTGGTAGGGTCAAAGGTGTACATGCCGTCTGCCATAGCCTGAGTGCGCCAGTTGTTCGAAGTGAGGCTTCGAGAAGCGAGATTACCCGGGCCCATGGGAGCACCAGGTCGAACAAGGTGAGGCTGGTGGTAGTTTGCAGGGCCAGTGCGCTCGGGGTTGAACTTGCTTCTGCGCGTGTTCAGTCCGTCAGCAGGGACCGAGGTCTTCTCCATCTTGGACTGCTGGTCGAGGAAGGTGTTGGTTTCGGGTACTATAGACGTGGTGATAAGATGATGAAGATCTAGAAGAGGAGACGAACGTTGCGAGGACGTGTCGGGAGAAGTGGATCGGGTCGAAGTGCGAGACGCCCCAGAAGAATAAGAGGCCTCAGAGGGTGAATTGATGGTTGGACCAGTTGTTGGTAGGAGAGAGGGATCCATAGTGAAGTCAAGGAGAGAGCTGAGGGACCAGAGACACAACGGTCCAGGACCGGGACCGGGACCAGGACCAGGCGAATACTTCAACCGAAGGGACTAGAAGGCAAGGCAAACGGATGCAGATGGGCCGGCGTTTATCTATAACGCGGTGTGGGCGTGGGCGTGGGCGTGGGTGTGGTGTGTAATCTCAAGTTTCCAAGAAATCCCCACGGCAGTGACAGTGGCAGCGGGAAGAAGAAGGAGAAGAAGAAGACGAAGGGACAAAGAGAGAAGCAATATAGTCGGTACGCATGTAGCAAAACCAAGCAAATAGATGATGGGCTGGCGGGCTGTCCCTTCAACAAATCAATCCCAACCCGGTCTTGGTCTTGACCAGGCAATCTGGCATCCAAGGATGGAAAGGAAGGGTTGGCATCACGACCGTTTGCTGAGGAATTTCAAATAAGGTTAGATACATCACCAACGGTTACCTGCAGAGGCTTGTCTTGTGTTTCCCACGTGACAAACGCCCGTCTGCCTGTATAATTACTTCAGCATTACTTGCCCATGGATATATCATGATTCCTCCGAAGCACCTTGCTCGTTGATTGAATATTGTTGTCATGACATGCATGCATGCATCACGCATAGCCCACACAAACTACTTACTTAATCATCATTGCCAAACACAATGCCACCCCAAGAAAGAAAGGAAGTCACAATCATTGCTTGCTTTCTCTATATGCTATTTCTCTCTCTCTCTCTCAGATCTCTGTTCTGTTGCCTGATCAGGATTGTGGCATCAAAGATCCAGATGAGTAATGCAATGTGCCATGGGAGCCCATGGATCTTGGCCAGTAATCCGTGTTCAGATCCATCCATTCACTGAGAGCGAGTCCGGTCTTGTTGTTGACCCTTGCAAACGTCTCCTTCAATGCTGCCTGAGTGCCTGTAATTCTTTGAGCTTCGCCGAGAATTGGCCCCTGAGTGCCTGGACAGTTGAGAAATCTGCCTTGGATCTGCGTAGCTCATCAAGTGCAATTCGCAGCGAATTTTCACTGTTCATATTAACACACCCCAGGTTACCAGAATCGTGTTGCCGCCCGCACACCATGCAGGCCAAAGTTTTGGGGAACTGGTTGTAACCAGGGGCCAACTGCCCGTTACTAGTGGAAGCATTCTGAGCTCGCTGTGGAGGCGGCTCTGCATTAGAACTTAGTACAAACTGAGAATGTGCTGAAGGTGCTGGGGTGCGAGGTGCACCATGTACCGAAGGGCGCGGGGGCATATTAGAAATGGTACGAGGCATGTTCTGATGAGCTTGCGCTGGCATGGCTCGCAGAACACTGGCGGGTGGTGGCACAGGAAACGCTGGCAACGAAACTGCCACCTGGGGTTTAGCTGTCGGTAGCTGTAGGTGCGACGTCGGGACTGGGGGAGGATGGCTTGTCGTGGCCACCATCTGCCACTGCTGTGGCGGTATTGGTGGTGGCTGGAGACTGGTTTGCGGCCCCTGCCGAGGGTTTTGGCGAGGAGATGGTCGGTTTGGAAGTGCCTTGCTCTGACCCCCCTGGTCTGTTGGCAGCGGGTGCTTCCTTGGCCGACCCCTCCGCTTTGGCCGACCCTCTGCGGGCGCCTCGGCCGGCTTTGCTGGGAGTGGAGGCGGCAGTGGAAGCCGTAGTGAGAGCGGTAGCTGTGGCGGTGGCACGGGCGTTTGTGGAATCTCCCTTCTGGCCTCTGGTGCTTTGTGGTGTGTTAACATCTGTCTTGACCTTCTTCGATGGCTCTTCTGGAGTAGCAGTCAATACGGCAACAGAGCGCTTCGTACCTTTGGGGCCCTTTGTCTGAGACGCTGTTTCGCCTGTTTCATCAACGTGCTCGTCATCGTCATCACTCTCCTCCATCTTGCCATCGATATAGAGTTCATCGTCCACCTCCATCTCCGATCCGCTATCATTCCCCTGTGGCTGTTGCTCCATTAAAAGATCGTCATTAACGCCTTCAATAAAGTCACTCACGATGTTGTTATTGTAAACCCTGTTCACCCGGCGCCGAGCTCCTCGACCGTATGTTTGTTGGGTGGCAGCAAGTTCTGCCAAGTGCTCTGCCTCACGTTGTTTGAGAATGTTTTCCCAAACACTTCCAGCAGCCGGTACGTCATCATCATTGGCAGCATCATCTTCGTTGTTAGCGTCGAGATCGCCTTTATCATTAGCCCAGACGCGGGCAAAGGAGAATTGTGATTCGGCACTTTCGTCTGAGCCTGTGTTGGTGGTTTCAACTTGTGTTCGGTCAAGTAGTTTCTCAACCGAGGCATCATCGTAGATGATCTTATCTCGCGCTTCATCAGCAAACAATGCCTGAGCACCATGCTTGAGAATGGACTCGAGGTCATCGCCAGCATCCTCTCCAGCATCCATCGATTCAATCAGCGCATGGTCAAGAGCCATCTTCTTTCGGCCGATCTGCATGATCTTTTCCTCTACTGTGTCCTTTGTCATCAGCTGAAAACAGAGTACCTTGTTCTTCTGCCCGATGCGATGAGCACGGGATAAGGCTTGAATGTCCTGGTGAGGGTTGAAATCTGGGTCATAGATGATGACGGTGTCGGCGGTTGCCAGATTGATACCGACGCCACCAGCTCGTGTAGAAAGAAGCATGGCAAATAATGATGAATCGGGCGCGTTGAAGGCATCGATACGCTTTTGCTTCTCAAGAGCTGACAGGCTCCCATCGATGCGCGCATGCTCAAGCCCAAGGCCTGTCATAAAATCTTCAATGATGGTTAAGCTCATTAGAAACTGGCTGAAGATCAGAACTCGATGGCCCCGCTGCTTCAGCTTGGGAAGCATGATGTTGAGAAGGAGTAGTTTGCCGGAGGCTTCAACCATGTTCGCTTGGATCCTGATTGGATCTGTGACGGTCCGGTCCTCAACGTCGTCGCTGAAGATGAACGGGTGGCACAGGCAGCGACGTAGCTCCATCAAGATGTTATTGAGGCTTTTTCGTTCTCCAGTTTTGACCTTGCTTCTCGAAATGATTGCTTTGATGAGCTGCGGGTTTCGCGACATGATCGACCTGGATAACTTCTCTTGAAGGACGGACATTGTGACGGGCAAGATAACTTGAGCCATGGACGGGAGAAATTTCAGGACCTGCGCCTTGGTCCGTCGAAGAAAGTATGGCCGAATCATGTGATGCAATTCAGGAATGTTGTCCTTGGTCAGCTCTGCGTACTTGGTATCGAGTTCCTCAGCATTGTGGGTAGGGTCGATGAACTGTATCAGATTAAACAGCTCCCGCTTGTTGTTCTGGAGAGGTGTTCCAGTAAGCAGAAGTCTAAAAGGTATCCTCATACTCTGTAAAGCGAGGTAAAGTTGACTCTCGTCGTTCTTGAGCCTCTGGCCCTCATCAACGACCAGACCAGCCCAGTTCACCGAGCGGAAGGTTGCCCGGGCCTCAACGGCTGCTTCATAAGATAAGATGACAACATGGGCCTTCATGCCGGCCTTGACACCGTCTGGGAAGAGTTCGTAGGTATAAGCAAGCTGCTGTGCCTCTTTTCCGCCGTGGTATGTGACAACTCGTAAGCCAGGAGCCCACTGCTTCAGTTCACGCCGCCAATTAGGACATGTTGAGTTTGGAACAACAATGAGGAAAGGCCAGCAGTTTGGCTTGTCCTCTACCAAAGAGCTGATGAAGGCTACCACCTGGACAGTTTTCCCGAGACCCATCTCGTCGGCAAGGATGACATTGTGTTTCTGGTGGAAGTTGAAGAGCAGCCAGTTGACACCTTCCATTTGGTACTCCATCAACTTGCCCCGTTTGAGGCCGGGAGGCTGGATGCCTTTGAGTTCACACTCTTTGGCGAAGTCTAGGAAACGGTATTGCTGGATACGCTCTCTCATCTTGTGGTCTGATACGGTTCGGAAATGCACCCCCTCAATGTATTCCTCGTAAGCAGCACAAAAGGCTTCCCAAGGCGCACCCGAGTCCTTGGGTGGAGGGGTATCCCAGACAGCCTCTGCATAGCTCAGCCCCTGGAACTTCACATAGACATCCTTGATGTCTGATAGACGGGCCAAGTCCTGGGCTTTGTTCGAACTAGTCACTTTCTTGTGATAGTTCACGTGGAGAAAGACGTCAGCTAGTAGCCACTCTTCCTCGACAGCCTCCTTGGTGGTCATCTTGGGTAAAAGATTGCCGTCCCGCTTGGCAAAAGACACGCGCATTGCACTGGCAGCAACACCAAAGACCCAGGCACCAGGCATCCAGGTATCGTGGAAGTGAGAACGGCTATCCCATTTGACCAAGTACTCTTTGGCGTCCTCGGAAAGGTCAAAATACGTCTGCCCTTTGATGTAAGCACTCTCATCAACTGGCCGCCATGCAACCAAGGCATGGATTTTGTTTTCTGAGTGGACGCAGTCTTTGCACTTCCAGTCTACCATGGAGTATTCCTCGAGTCTATCAGCGCGAACGTCACTAGTGACTTCACCGTCCTTTGTAAGAGAAGGTAGGTGGCCAAAATGAAGGCCACACTTGCAAGAGGAGCAACGGAATAGCAGCGACTCAGCATTGTTGAGCAACTTGGAATCAACTGGTGTTATGGGGTCCTCGCCCTCGTTCTCTTGGCGGAGTTTTTCCTCTTGCTTTGGTGTTTTCTTCGTTGAAAATTCTGAACAAGAAGGGTTGTCGAGTTTGCAGGTTTGGCACATGGCATGATTCGGTGCACCTGCATCTTTCTTGCGATAGACGCCGATGCAGATGCGGCACTGTAGCACGAAGTCATCGCGACCAACCTTCGTCACCCGGTGATCTCGCTGGGATCGAATGCCAAGACAGACCTTGTGGAACGAGTAAGAACAGCCTTGACAATAAACGAGAGAACCTTTTCCAGCATTTGCTTTGCTCTGGCAAATGCTACACTCATGAGAATGCATCCTAACAAAGTCTGAATCCGGGTCCAGAGGCTTGAAAATCTCCTTAACGGAAACATGCTTAGGAGCCGTGTCAGTTTTGTCCTCATAGATCACGTATTCATCATCAACATCGGGCACGGTGTAGTTCTTGGCCGTGGATCTTCCCGATCTTCGAGTGTTGGTTTCGAACTCGATTGACGAATCCCTGTCGTTACGGCGCTGTGGCTGGCTGGATCTAGCCACACTCTTTCTCTTACGAGCCGAGGATCGTTTAGTAGGTGCAAGGTCCGATACGACAGGACGGAAGGTACTATCGTCGTCCGTGTCATTCGCCAGCTCATCTTCTGAAGAATCCTTTTGAGCATAGGCAGTGGACACCTTAGCCTGGATGCCATTGGAAGCCCTCGTTACCCTCTTGCTCATGGTAGCTGCTGCCCGAGACCCACGAGTCCTGAGCCTTGAAGGTTCCTCATCATCATCAGAGTCGACGTCATCGTTGTCAACTCTGTGGTCGACAGATGCCTGCCGTGACAAGGTCGTCTGTCTTTGGCTGCGTCGGACGGGAGCTCTGGTTCGAAGCCGTTTCTTTCTTGGCCGATCCGAACCAGAATCTTGTGAGTCCGAGTAGTCATCCTCAAAGAATGAGTTCTCCAGTGCGGCACGGCTCATCGCGCTCTGTTTCGAAGCAGAGTGCTGGTTCCTCTGGAATTTCTCCAGAGAGCGACCACCGTGTTCCATCTCGTAGATGTCGTCGTAGGATACCTGTTATTCCGTTATGTCAGCGATATCCAGTTTAGGATTGCTCAGAGAACTTTGTTTTCAAGACTTGTAAAGCAGGGCTGGGGAGATTGGGTAACAAGTCCTGGTGAAGAAGGTAGAAAGCGAGGCTTGGGTGGTTGGAAGATAAATGACCTGTGGGCACAAGCCACGCAAGCATCCAAAACTTCGGATTCTTAGTGTAATTGCAGCTGCTATTAACGTACCATCTTGTGCTTTTCAGTGAGGTGGAATGGGGGCGTAAGGAGACAATCGATGTGATTATGATCAATGGAGTACCCAAGCCCGTGGCTCACAAGCTTTTACAGTGTAAAAGAGAAATCGGAAGGAGGAAGACGACGTGAAATTGGGAGAGAGGAAGATTAGGTGGGAGGTTGGTTAAGTGTTGGTGTAGAGAGAGGTGACAATACAGTAGAGGAAGGTGCACTTTTGGCGAGGAGGGGGTTGAGGAGGTAGAAGAAATCACCGAAGTATGCTGTCTACTTTATTGTAGACAAGCATTCACCCCGATGACTTTTTATATACAAGAAGTTCACCTACCATATCAACTCGACCATCGTCAAACTCAACTTCGTACCAAACCTCACCGTCCTGCTCAACCTCCCTTGTCACTTTCTCGACTGTCCAACTGGGAGGAAGTATCTCGTATAAGTTGGGGTCTTCTGGAGGAAACAGGTGAACCTCGATCGGGAAGAGTCTTGGTTGTTTTGCTGCTGGGGGTTGGCTGGCGGTCTCTTCCAGTTCTTCTAGGCACTCTAAGTCCCCAGACTCCGGGGCACTATCGGCAGCGAGCCTGTTCTCAGCTTCCTCGCTGTCGGGTAGCGTAACCGCTACAGACTCCTCGAGCTCAGAGTCTTGCACAATATTCTCATGGTCATTTGGTGGTCTTTCCGACGAAACAACACTACTATCACTCGACGGCCGAAGACCGGCATTGAAATCGTCGGAGGAGTCTCGGTCTCGAGGTGTGGTTCCATTGATATCTTCTGGATCTGGCTCTGTGGCCTCAACAGGCGATAGATCAAGCATGAAATCGTCCATCGTGCTGTCGCCAAGAGAGTCTTCGGCAGCCATGTTGCGCTCCAACTCCGTATGCATCCTCCTCAATCAAATGTCTTGCTGGTCGTGGGCGCCCATGGTATGCGCAAAGATTCGGTAAGGAATGGCGGGGGGTTGATCTGTACAAGTCGGGTGATCCCAGTAGTTGAAGGTATTAGGAATGTCTGCGCATACTTAAGAATAGTGAAATCCAAATCGAGGAGAAGGAAGGTATGTACAAGATACGAAATGGAACTTCTACTGTAGAAAGTGGGCGGTCTGGAGTCTGAGCGATCATGCAATATTAAGTAAGTAAGTAGGCATATATATGAAGTCCAAGTCGGACCTTTGCGACGCGCTCTGAATTGGAAATTCCATTAAACTTAACGCGTGGGGACCAGAAGTCTCACAAGCCTGCACGCACCCGAAGCTTAGGTAAGTAAATTATGCATTAAAGCTACCGGGGGGTTAGCTTATAGTTACCTTAGTTACTATTATTTATTTTATTTTCGGGGTCCCGTCTTTTGGCCGAAGAGGAAGGGAAAAAAAAAAAAGGTCATTTTCCTCACATACGTACACGTCGTGGCAGCTCTATTCTGCATACCTACTCCTAGTTCATTGCTGAACTCCAAACCATGCAATGAGATTACTTAACGCTCTGTGCTCTCCATGTAGACACAATATATTGTTTCTATCAAGACCGTCAGGTTTGCTCAGAAATGCCCATCATGCATCCATAAGACATTCTTCTCTCTCGGCCATTCATCGTGGCCTACGCGACTCGGAAAGGTCCCGGCCTCAAGGATTCAAGCCAAATGCCCTCCAGACAAAGGATTCAAGCCGCGAAAGGAAACCTGACCGAACCACTTCTCGGTCCAGGCGCGATTCCAGCTGGGAAAAGCCATCCTACAAGATCACCAAGGGAAAGAAGAACATCACCGACGAGGGGCCCGAACCGAAATCGAGACGGGCACGATTCAACGACCCGGGGGATTCTTTTGGAAAGAAGAGCCTGGTGTATCAACTAAAGAACGGCCACTTGCGAGAAGAATTAGCTGCGTTGGGCGAGGCTGGCCAGTCTCGCCCGGCCGCCCCTCAAAGAACCGCATCTCGCTTTGACGAGCAACAGACAGCCAAGCACTCTGGCTCTAACTTTGATCGTTTCGAGTCTGCGTTCAATAGCAACACTAGGAACAGAACTGAAAAAGTCCCGCCGAAGAAGTTTGAAGACAGGAGGGGGCATCGCGAGTTCGAAACTAGACGACCGGATTCTTCTTTTGGGCGGGCTAGCCGTGATACTGATACCCGACCGGCGAACTTCACGCCCGGAAGGGGGCATCGCGACTTCGAAACTAGACGACCGGATTCTTCTTTTGGGCGGGCTAGCCGTGATACTGATACCCGATCGGCGAACTTCACGCCCGGAAGGGGGCATGATGGCTTCAAGGGGAGGTCGTTTGACTCTGCACCTGGACCGGGGGTCGCGATTTTGGAGCCAAAAGAAGCTCCTCCGGCAGTGGCCAGACTGGGGAGCGGAGGCCCTGGGATGGACACGAAAGGACACCGCGCAGTTTCGGAAGAGGCGAAGAACAGCAACCTACCAGTGGCTACGAGCGCAGGGTGGCTGACAGAGAGGCCCGCTTCTCGTCTGGTGAGGACCTTCCGGTCCGTGTCCACCATACGACAGCAGCATCTCAGTTCCTCTACGGACGCTCTGTCGTGGAAGCAGCGCTGAAAAGTTCCAAAAGAAAGCTGTATGTGCTATATATCTACAGCGGAGAGGATAGGCAGAATCTGTCCCAGGATATTCATCTAGAGAAGTTGGCCACGGCCAAGGGTATTCGCATCCAAAAGATCAGAGATAAGGATGGCCTGCGTAGCATGGACAAGATGGCTGGTGGGCGGCCGCACAACGGCTGTGTGCTGGAGGCATCTCCTCTCCCGCAACTCCCCTTGAAGGCCTTGGGCCCTCTCTCTGAAGACCCTGCCAAGCCTGGTTTCAGCGTAGAGCTGGCACATCAGTCAGCCGAGGACGCAGCCATCAACGGATCACCCGACTTTATCCCCTATCAAGGCCATCGGGATCGCAAGCCCTTCATCCTTCTCCTAGACGGCATCCTGGATCCGGGCAACCTAGGTGCCATCCTACGTACTGCAGGATTCCTTGGTGTTACGGGCGTAGCCATCACCAAGCACAGCTCGGCAAGTCTGAGCCCCGTGGCGCTCAAGGCTTCGGCGGGTGCCTCCGAGGTCATCTCGCTCTACTCGGTCGACTCCACCATGGGCTTCATCGAGTGCTCCAAAGAAGCAGGCTGGATGATCTACGCATCTGTTGCCGCGGGACCCAGATCAAGAGGCAACTCGCACTTGACGCTCGAACGCCTAGAGTCCTATGATCCCCTGTCTTCGCAGCCGGCCATCCTCGTGGTTGGCAGCGAGGGCGAAGGCCTCGGCAAGCAGGTCCGGCGGGCAGCTGACTTTGAAGTCTCGATACCCGGCGCGGCCGGCCTGCTGAGTACCGTGGACAGCTTGAACGTCAGCGTGGCGACCGGAATACTCTGCTCGTCTTTCCTCAAGAAGTCTCAAGGTTTCGAGATCGAGGAGGAGACGTTCGCTCTAGAGACTGACGACAAACTATGGTGATGAGACGATGAACGGTATTTAGCACAGTTGATGTATAGTATATTGTACATTTATTTGTAGTTTTACTGTATGAATAAGTACGGATACCCCACACTATCATTGATGGTGTTGTGTTAGAATAGAGACGAAGGTTTTCATTACGCCTACGTCCTATTGTCTTCGCACTGCTGCAAGCGATGCCCTGATTTGAGAAGCGTCGGGCACAGTATGACTGCAACAACCTGGGTCATCATCAGATGCGAGCAGCTACATGAAACACAAGAATGCCAACTCTCGCCAGTGTCCAGAGCGTAGGTCCCTGGACGTAGATGGGTTGTAGGAAGCCGTTTGATGAAAGGGTTGATCTTTCAAACCAACAAGTCTCGCCTGGAGTATAACTTCTATAATTAAAACAAGGAAGATGTTTGTTGTCCGCATGTCCAATTCACGCCAGAGCGTACGTGGTGCTTCCGCTTGGTGGTAACACTTGCTATTTATTGGTATGACAGTTGAGATCTTTCTCTATGCAGGATGCGAGTCCTGCCCAAAGTCGGAAATTGGGCTGCACCAGCTCGATCTGCGATAGGGTGAGAGAGGGTGCGATTTCAGGGGGGGAATCTTTTGACTTGGGCGTCGTATCCGTGCTGCGCCATTCCCCTATACTCTTGCCAGACAGCTCTTGGACCTTGAACTTCATCCAGCAAGTGATGCGCTCTGTCTTGTTTCCCCGTACAGGGAAGTACTTTAGGAGGTATCCAGCTCGGTAGTTTCAAGGAATGCGACATTGAGCATTGGGCCTGCCTGCCTGCCTGCATATTTGAGACAGAAGTGCATGCGGCTTTTGTGGTACGCGAATCCTGCCACCTAAACGACGTCACCGTACGTTGTCAGCCAGTCTTTCCTATCAACATGGTGCGTCAAGATGGTTCAACGGCCTAATTTTCGACTGGTTTTTGGTTAGGAACTTGACCACCACTATCGAATATTGTGTCCTACATCATATATATCATTCCGCTCGTTTCCTCTTTAAAGACATCACTTCCAGCCTCTCTTCAGGCTCCGCCTACCAAGACACATACCGCCTACCTAACATGAGGCACCTCTTTGTCGTTGCCTCAGTGGCACTGCTCTCCCTTCTGCCCGTTGCCGCCAACGCCAATGTTATGGTGGACTCTCTTGCCCAGGTCCCGGCGGGCTGGAAGAAGGCGAGAGAGCCCAGTTCGGCTCAGATTATTCGGCTCCGCATTGCTCTCGAACAGCCGAACCTGGATGTCTTTGAGCAGACCCTGTACGACATCTCCACGCCTCAGCACCCGCTCTATGGCCGCCACCTTTCCCGAGACGAGTTAGCTAAGAGTACGTTGACTGGCACCTTTGTTCCCTTATGTTTATTCCGGGCACGGGATAGTCCCCAGCAAGTGCTAACACCAGTAACCCAGTGATGAAGCCACGGGAGGAGTCCACAGTGGCCGTCTTGGATTGGTTACAATCGTCTGGTATCTCGGCAACAGATGTTGAAGATTCAGGTGAATGGGTAAATTTTAGGGCCACAGTTGAAAAGGCGCAGGCGCTGTTGAACACAACATTCACCATCTACAACCATGTTGGAACCGATATTGAGGTACTTCGCACGTTGCAGTATGCCAACGCTTGGTTCCAGAGTCATGTCTTGAAAAGGCTAACCAAAGGCTCATCAGATATTCTGTGCCAGAGGATATTAAGTCTCATATAACAATGATCCAGCCGACGACCCGGTTCGGCGAAATCAGAGCACAGAGATCGATGGTCCTGACTAATGACGAGTTGGAACAACCTCGAGTGAAGGCAGCTGAGGTTCCCAACGCACAGCTCAATGGCACTTTTTGCAATAGCACTGCCAGTCCCGAATGTCTCCGTGCCCTTTACAGGATTGGAGACTACACAGCAGATCCTGGTGTACCATCGGTTATTGGCATCTCTGGATTTCTTGAGGTGAGCTTGCATCTTCGACGGCGTCTAAGCAAGTGTGGCTCAGCATCATGTGTAGCAATGGGCAAAGTTCGACGCCCTTGACCAATTCCTTGAACAATTTGCGCCTTACGCCACGACCCAGAACTTCAGCTATGTTCTCGTCAATGATGGTCAAAACAACCAGGCAGACACGGCACACGGTAGCGTCGAAGCAAACTTAGACGTACAGTATGTCACAGCCCTTGGTTACAACACAGACATTCGCTATTATTCTACCGGAGGCCGAGGCTTCCTGGTCCCGGATCTTGAGTAAGTAGGTCCTCTACCGTACAAATGAACCCAGGGGCTGATATATTGGCCAGCTCTCCCGATGTAAACGATGTACGTGGTAACCATTGGCCACACTGGTGATGTTTCCGACTTACAGATGTGCAGATACAAAACGAGCCATACCTTGACTTGGTGACATATCTGTTGAGTCTCCCAGACGAGGAGCTCCCAAGGACCCTCACTACGTCTTATGGCGAGAATGAGCAAACCGTACCTCAAGAGTACGCAAAAAAGGTTTGTAACATGTTCGGCCAACTAGGAGCTCGTGGGGTCTCGATCATCTTCAGCTCGGGAGAGTGAGTCCCCCAGATCCTTTATGGCTGTTCAAGTAAGATACTTATCCTCGCCATTTCAGTTCTGGCCCGGGTTCCGCCTGCCAGACAAATGACGGCAAAAATACCACTCGCTTCAACCCAATTTTTCCCGCAGCCTGTCCCTACGTAACATCCGTAGGTGGGACTACCGGCGTGGAACCGGAACGCGCTGTGTCTTTCTCGTCCGGAGGTTTCAGCGACATCTGGCCAAGGCCCGGGTACCAAAATACCACCGTCACGAAATATCTACAGAACCTCGGTAATCAGTGGGAGGGCCTCTACAACCAGTCCGGCCGCGGCTTTCCCGACGTCGCAGCCCAAGGCGATAACTTCCCCATCGTAGATCAAGGCTCTGTCAGAAAGATTGGCGGGACCTCAGCTTCGGCGCCAACTTTCGCAGCTATTATTTCGCTTCTCAACAATGCTCGCATCAAGAACGGCATGGCGCCCATGGGTTTCTTAAACCCCTGGCTATACTCAGTTGGGCTCAAAGGTGGCGGCTGGACCGACATCACGACGGGTGGTAGTGTTGGTTGCACTGGGATGTCGATTTACAGCATGCGCCCGAGCCCCTACATCCCCGGGGCTTCGTGGAATGCCACAGAAGGCTGGGATCCCGTCACTGGACTCGGTACCCCGTTATTCGACAAGCTGTTAGAGCTCGCGGCTCCCGGTTGCACACTGCCCCGTCTTCAGGCCCTCCTTGAGACGGGAGAAGTCCTATAACACAAGATTAAGTGATCAATAATAGCAGCATCCATATAGTTTTGCAACATAGCTTAGCCAGTGGTAATCCTATCAAGTACGCTGTCCATATATCAGAGTGTCTACTGTCAGACTGATCATTGAATGAGTTATGTACCAAGGCTCAAGTGAGGTTATTTCCTCAAGCACGACCAATTCCCCTCCAAGCACCATCTGCCTCCCAAGTGCCTGCTTCAGACCATTCGAGCACCTGGTCATCTTGTAACCAACTGAAGCGGATATAGTCAGGCACCGCCTGAGGTGTCCGCTTCAACTCGAACCATCCATATTGACCATTCTTGCCTGCCCCCGAGGCGAAAGGTTTACGTTCGCGCTCAACGTCGTTCACAAGCATGCTGATCCCGTCCACACCGTCGGGGACAGGGGTGCGCCAGGTGAAAGTGGCATTAGAGCCACCAAATCCGACACTGATTTCCGGCTCCAGGATTTGTGGGTAGCGCGGGCTTGGGAAAAAGGTCTGCGCTGGGCGGGAACTGCTGGTATGAGACAATGCCGAGTGAGTAGAGAAAGGCAGGGCGAGGCCCGTACTGGCAATGCTATACACGAAAAGACCGAGAAGCAATGCCTGGAGGCTTAAGCGCACGTGATCCCGCAGCTTTGCCTCTGGCAGCAGGATAAGAAGCACCATGGCCCAATAATACATCGGAGTGTTGAGAGGAGTAGACGATACCCATGGGAAGAGGTGCATAGACAGGAGTCCCAGCCAGAATGAACCAAGCCACAGGGCGGCCCTGTCGTACGTCGTGGCAAGACTCTGGGGCGAACGCCGCGCTGACAATCGCATTATGAACGTAGTGCATGACAGAGCGACCAGGAAAGCGCCTGCAGCTGGCAAAAAGTGGCCAGACTTAGCCGCAGTTCTGAAATGAGCCGGCAGTGTGCTCACATCCGGTCCGCTCGTGGCCATGCGCGTAGCCAAAAAGCCCGCCGCCACGGCAGAGAGCGCAGGCACCATAGTCGTCGAGCTGGCAAAGAGGAAAACCAGCACCGTGTACGCAGCCGTCAGGAGTGGAGACACCGCCGCCCACGGGCTGTTCTCCGAGCTGCTCTGGCCCTGCCCGCACGCAAAGCCGGATTCGTACTTGAACCGGAAAGCCATGGGGAAGTAGGTCCGGAACGGCACGGGCGAAATCCCGTACATGTGCGAGCCGGCCGGGAACATGCTAGTCATGCCGCTCGTCGTGGCGATGCCGCAGCCGCCCTGGGCGTCGTCCAGGAGGCCGCTGTGCACAGCCGCGGCGCAGATATGCGAGTCGGCGCGGTAGTACGGGCCGGTGCCCACCACCAGGGGGCGGCCGTCTGTGATGGTCTCGGGGCCGACGTAGCGCGGCTTCCTCTTCTCCCCCCCGGCCGCCTTTTTGGCCGTCGCGACGCAGTTGGCCGGACACCGGAACGCGAGAACGTTGTCCGCAAAGGGCTGGCATTCCTCCCCCTCGATGCCGCACCCGCCGTCCGGGAGCCAGAAGGAGTCCGTGCAGGACAGCTGCTCGACTGGCTGATACACACCGTACTCTACTTCCATCGGCGGCACGCCGCTGCCGGTCTTGGACTGCAAGAGGACTGCGAAGGCGCTGAGGAGGGAAACCGCGAGGTACAAGGCTATCCTTTGCCCGGAACGCGGGAGCTTTCGACGAAGCCACCGTGCTGGTGGTAGCTGCTGAGTGGCCGCCGTTTTGGGCTTGGGGGTCCATCCCTGTGATAGATGCATTGGTTCTTTCGAGCCTTGATGGCTCGGAGCCGACTGTGAGGTCTGCACTCGAGTGCTTGAAGGCATCCTTACCGGGATACTGCTGCCAAGCGGTGTCCTGGTAAGCGTGCTAAACTATATAAAATGTCAATATAAGAATATGATTAAGTACGACCAGCTGCTCTCTCAAGGGGTATTGTTTAATTCGGAAACCACAAAAGGAGAAGGCTTCTAGCCTTGAGGTATGAGAGTCAGAAGAGTCCAAGTAATAGATGGGATTCCAATAGCGGAAAGAGAAACAGCCTGCAAATCCGGCCTCTCATGGCAGCTATATAAAAAAACAAAAACACTTCGACCAGTGAATCTTATAATTTGGCTGGCTGGTTGGGTTCCTGTCAGGGGAGGATATGAAACCGGGATGTTTCGCGATGCTGTGCTAGAGTCCGTGCACGGGGTAGGGAGATCAAGAATGGGTACGGAGAGCACATGGTGTGGGCAGCAAGATGGAGAAGTTTCTGTAATTTCTATGCAAGCAGGATGTTGATTCCATCATCTTGTATGGGAGAACCATCCAGTCGAGGCTCACTAGCTTTCGTCGTGAGATGCATCTCTATATGCATGCGTGTAATCCAGTCCGGTGTAAAGAACAAACGCCCGTGATGCCAGGGTGACCACAATCTATCACCCTTGTATGTGCTGCTCCAGCGTACAATATTCACAAACAGAAGATGTTGGATATATTCGCGTCGATCAAAGACTCGAGGCAGCCTCTACTGCGCCAACCGTTTTGAAGGCCGCCTTGCCGGTCCAGTTGACCTCGACATTGTGCATCCATTCCATGTATCGTCCCCAACCTAGATCGTATTTCTTAGTATGTGATGACTCTCTGATATGGCAGCCTCGGATGACGTACTCCAATAGGCGAATTTGCGCCCAAAATACTTGCCGGCAAAGGGTATGAGAATCATGGTCAAGAGTAACTCGAGCTGCTCCAAGCTCCGCTCCCACTCTTGCTGCGCATCGGAATCGTCATCGGATACAAAGGATTCCGTCGTTTCGGAGGGCAACGAGTCGATCTCATCATGATCCGATGCTGAGGCATCAGGCATGGTGAAGGAGTCGGAGAGCGACATGTTGGGTGCAGGACGACACAGGTGCGTAGCTGGAGGAGGAAGGATAGAGAGTCGTGTGTCTGCGGAAGCTGCTATCCTAGACTCACAGCAGATCTAAATGCATGTACAGCGCGTGTACTCAGACCGCTGAAAAGTCTAGGCCGCGGCTGAGGATAGAGAGGATGGGCGTTGATGCGATTCTCATGGATGGCGATGGCATAGAAATTGAACCGCGGTCAACACATGGTTTCGGCAGCAAGCTTGCCCAGCCAGGTCAACTATCAATCAATCGTCACCCGGAAGCACAGGCGCAGCGGCCCGCTGATTGGCCTTCCGACATAATGAACAGGGGCGAGCAGCGGGCTGAGGGGGGGGCAGGTTTTAGCTCAAGCCCAAGTAGGTATAAGTATAAGTACAAGGCTTGGCATGGATTTCAAACATACCTACATTTTGCACGGAGTACGACGTAGACAAGCCAAGGTTAGAAAGTACGACTACATTAGGGTGGTGCGACAAGGACCACTTGGACTGGCTGGTCCTTCATCCATTCCAAGTCGTCAGTCAGAGGGAGGGGAGGGGAGGGGGAAGAAAGAGAGAGAGAGAGAGAGAGAGAGAGAGTAGCAACCAAAAGGTTAACATTAGGTATATTCGAATCAATCTTGGTTGGACGTTTGCGCCTAACGTCATTTGTGCGAATTGTTCTTCACCTGGCTCCTGTCTCGCGAAACCAAACTTGATCTTTCTTAACCAAACGAACCCAGCCCCAAACCACGTCCACCACTTGATGATAGCCGCCTAAATTCAAAGGACTTGAGCCAAGTTCATTTGCCGGCGAAAGATCTACCGCACACCCGGTACACACGTCCATAATCCTACAAGGCGCATTGCGCAACGGAAACCCAGCAGCCACAGATTGAGGTCCAAAGGATATCCCAGGATTTTCTGCCCCCGTCACATCACACGACAGCATATAGGCCAGTTACTCGGGGAAACCACACTACCTGCCTACCTAAGTATCTAGACTTACTAGGTGGTTTGTTACCTTTGCAATCATGGATACGACAGAGGTGAGTTTATGATGTTGTGCCTCCTTCTTAGCACCAAGCCAGCGGGTTACACCCTCATGTAGGTGTGGTGGCAACCCAAGGCTTGTTCTATTAGCAACCTTTGATGAATCAGCCTCATCAGTCGGTGGTTTATGTTTATTGCGCCTGCACCTGTCTCGTCTAAACTATCATCACATCATTCACGCCTCAAGCCTCCCCTCCCTCCGGCCCCAAAGGGTCAAAGCTGCAAGCGTGGCTTATCCTTATCTGCCTTTCAAAGAGTCCAAACCCCACCAATCTCGCCTCTGCTCTGAGTACGAGCACGAGAACTCCCCCACCTTTTCTGAGCGGCAGAACGCACCAAAAATTCCGAGACGGATCTAGAGTGCGTGGGAAAGAGTCATAACCCCATCCATCATAACCAAGGAAGAACGAAGGTCAAGTTCGAGACAACCTCGATCATCAAACTCTACCATTGGTCTCCATTACCAATTGGTATTTTCTTTATCTCATCGACCCCTCCCGATCGCCTCGACCGAATCGACCGAATTTTGTCGCTAGTTTTGGTTTACACCGCAACAACTGACTGAAACGAACAAACAGGAACCCACCCACATCCCGGACCGCAAGCAACGCAAATCGGTTGTTTTTGACACAGAAGCTGTCGTTGTTGAAGCCGACGGCAAAGTCACCAAGATGGCGTCCGCTGAAGTAACTCAGGATTCGGCTCAGTCTCATGCTCCGAGTACGCCGCCGTTATCTGACGCCCTAGGAGCCTTTACTAACCCGAACGAAGCACCAGTCGAGGAGCAAGCCCCCGCCGAGGATGGACTGGACCTCTCTATGATGAAGAAGAAGAAGAAGTCCAAGAAGAAGGCTGAGGAAGCCGATGGCGAAGCTGCCGCTGATGGCGCGGCTGACGAGGGTGGTCTTGATCTGACAGTGCGTGAAATTCGTGCTCCATGTCCTTTGTCGTGCGCAGCGTCATGCTAAAAGCCTGAACAGATGAAGAAGAAGAAGAAGAAGAAGGTCCCCAAGGATGACGAGGACGAGCTTGCGGCGAAGATCGCGGCTTTGGAGATGGGCCAGGAGGGCGCCGAGGACCAGGCAGAAGAGCCCAAAGAGGAGCAGACTGGTGATATGGACAAGGGCACGGGTGTCTGGACTCACGACGAGACCAAGCCCATCAGCTACGAGCTTCTGCTCGGCCGCTTCTTCAACCTCCTCGCCCAGAAGAACCCCGACCACGCCTCGTCCGGATCCCGAAACTACAAGATCCCACCCCCGCAGTGTATGCGTGAAGGCAACAAGAAGACCATCTTCGCCAACCTCCCGGAAATCTGCAAGCGCATGAAGCGTTCCGAGGAACATGTCACTTCTTACCTGTTTGCCGAGTTGGGCACGAACGGTTCGACAGATGGTTCTCGTCGTCTAGTCATCAAGGGTAAGTTGTTGGTTTTGCGCCTCGAGATGTTGTTAAACTAACCTCGATTCTAGGTCGTTTCCAGCAGAAGCAGATTGAGAACGTCTTGCGAAAGTATATCAGTACGTCTGGCTCTGGTGATTCCTTGGTTGGGATTTTTCATACTAACATAACGATAGTCGAGTATGTCACTTGCAAGACCTGCCGATCGGCCGACACAGAGCTCAACAAGGGCGAGAACCGCTTGTACTTCATCAACTGCCACTCTTGCGGCTCGCGCCGGTCAGTCACAGCAATCAAGACAGGTTTCTCTGCCCAAGTCGGCAAGAGAAGAAAGATGCGGACTGGTTAAGCAGGGACTCTACTTCATGGCGTTTAATCTGGTGGCTCTGGTTGGAATGGCAAGGAAAATGCTTTTGTGTATTCGCATTCGACTCGGTGTGCTACGCAGCGAGGTCGTTACGAGTACATAGACCTATGTTGTTCTCATGATGTAGATGAATGTCATGTCCTAAGAAACATATCTATTCCATCTCCTTGATGTAAAATGTCATGATGCTCAAAGGCCCAAGATCGGCGAGTAAAGGATCGATCAGTCTGGGTTAGCAATGGTACTTACTTGTACATAACACAGGGTGCCCCACCCATAAAGTACATGTAGTCATGTAAAGTACTTACTTAGGTAATTATCCCATCTCACAACACTTGCTCTCCATCACCATTCAATGCGACTCTTGTCCATCCAGGTGCCTTCGACTCTGTAAGTATATTAATACCATGTCTGGGCCTCAACTCCTGCCGGGCCAGGCAGGTCTGCCTGTGTCCAACCCATCCAAGTCGTACTGGTTGAAAGAACCTTCGGCAAAGCTCCTGGGCCACCGCACAACACCCGAACTCCCCTCCTCCGCCGATGTGGTCATAGTGGGGAGCGGCATCACGGCCGCCTTTGCGGCTCACACGTTGAAGGAGCGCAAGCCTGAGCTGAACCTCGTCATGCTGGAGGCCAGGGAGGCTTGTTTCGGGGCTACCGGCCGCGTAAGTCTTCTTCTTCTCTTCTTCAATGTTTTGTAGACAGGCCAAAGCTGATTGCGACAAATATACGGATAGAATGGCGGACATTGCCAACCGGCCATGTATGCGGCACCCCCTCACATTGCTTCATTCGAGCTTCGGACATACTCGTACTTGAAGTCTATAGTGGAGGAGTACTCTATCCCGTGCGATTGGCATACGACGTCTGGTGTGCATGCGTATTACAGTGCACCGCTGTTTGACCTGGCCAAAGATGTTATAAAGCGCCTCAATGAATCCTACCCAGATCTCGCAGCTAATGTCGCTCTGGTGAACAAGGGCGTCGCCGGCTCTCCAGCATATCTGCTTGAGGGCGAGAGAAAGGAGCTGACGCTTGAAGGGTTGAGAGTTCCGACTGCCGAGGGCGCCGTCGTGCAGTGGAATGCCGCGAGTCTGTGGCCCTACAAGCTGGTCGCTTTCGTGTTAGAAAGGCTTCTAGATGCAAAGGCTGGCGGGTTCAACCTGCAGACAAACACTCCAGTGACGGGGCTTCAGAAGGTCGAGCCGCCGCCTAACCTATCTAGTCCCACGCCTGAAGCCACGAGCCATCCCACTTGGATCGTTCACACGCCGCGAGGTCACATCACGGCGAAAAGTGTTCTTCTTGCCACCAACGGTCACACGTCTCACCTCCTTCCCCAGTTCGCCGATCTCCTAGTCCCAACGCGTGGCCAAATCGCTAGCCTGAAGCCCCCTCATGAGCCCAAGGAGGGAGATCCGCCATTGGACATAGGGCACACTTTCTATCTGATGGGCGAGGAGGAGGAGGGAGGCGACGAAGGCATTGTGAGCCGTGACGATTATCTTGTGCAACGCCCGCCTCCCTTATCGGAGCTCATATTTGGCGGTGGACGACAACTGGCAAAGAACCATGCTGTAGGTGTCTGGGATGACTCGACCATCGACGAGCCCGTCAAATGGTGGTTGCGTGGTAGTTTATCCGAGGCCATGGATCTCCGACTCCGCGCTGCACCGGGTGAGATCGAAGCTGAGGAGCACCGTCAACACGTCCCCCAAGACCATCAGGCCTCCGCAGAACAGTCCATCTTGGGAGTTGCCAAGCTGCAGATCGATATCCAATCCGCTCAGGCGGCCGAGTCGAACGAGAAGGCTCGACAGGAGCTTGAAAACAACAAGCAGGACCTCGAAGCCATCCACGAATGGTCGGGGATCATGGGTTACTCGCGGGACGCGCACCCATGGGTCGGCCCCGTTCCGCCGTCGGCCGGCGGAGGGGATGGTCTGTGGTTGTGTGCCGGCTACACCGGCCATGGCATGCCGAATGCGGCACTGTGCGCCAAGGCCGTGGCGGAGATGATGACAGGGCTCGACGAAGTTGACCTGCCGCCCGAGTACGAGCTCACAGAGGAGCGGCTCGTGCAGGCCCGCTTGAGGGATACGGTGGCTGTGGCCGAGGAGAAGGGTGGGCTATTATTCGATATGCGGGCTCTATAAACTGAAAAACTAGCATTACCCGGCCCAAGGGAAATTGTGAGAGGTGAAGTCCACTGAATCTAGAGGGAGTCGGAAGCGTATGTAGTATAGGTCTATGGACCACTGCCCGAAGATGGCAGTCGTTGCTAGAACTGTATTTTGCAACCCACAGCCGTTGGGTCACGAGTTACGGTACGAGAGCGAATTAGATACAATGGCATCGATGGGGATGTATTAGACAGACCAGCCCGTCTAGCCTCCTTTTCGTGCAGATATGATAATGCCAACAACACCTGTCTAACTTTCATAAACAATTGTTACTCCTCATTTAGACAATCGATGCTTCTATTCTGGTTCCTATCCTACTCCAGAACATCCAGTATTACCGGCACCAGCATCTGCCTGTCCTGTCATGCAGAATTTCCGTCTCTAAAGAGTCCCTCCCTCCGTCTCTGATTCAGGGATGGTTGCGAGACAAGGTTGAATACTTACGTATGCGTATTTGTTTAATCAAACTGGCGTTGTACCGCATCTTTCGGATCCATGGTAGATGTGTTAGTCTCGAAGTCTACTGCGACTGTGGTCTCACGCCGTGGAAGTAGATTTGGGCTCCTCAGTAGATGTATCTGTTCTGGGAAGAGTTGAAAATTGTAACGAGCTGATGTTCCGCGCCACCTCGTCCGTGGAATAAGACGAGGCAGACGATAGCGACGGCGCTGTTGTCGTCGAGGATTCGGTTGAGGAGGCCGTGGTGGATCTCGTAGCAGTTGAGGATGTGCTGTTGTTGGTCTCCGAGGTCGAGGGGGAGCCAGGCTGCATAGTCTGGTCTGACGACGATGCGGTCGCACGAGGGTCCGCTGACTGCGGCGGAGCGGCGTTTGTAGTAGGGGAGGGGCCTGAGACTAACCCACTGCTGGATTCGCTGCCTGGATGGGTACCTGTGTTTCCCGATTCATCGCAGTCTTCTCCGGATGAGGACGAAGGAGAAGAAGAAACAGAAACCGACACTGCTGCGCTCGAGGACCCTTGGGACATCACCGAGGCCGTAGGAAGCGACGATATACTCGTGCTCGTGCCCCTTATGCTGCCTATCATTGTTGCAAAAGCAGGTGGGGGAGCTGTAGTGCTATAGGGACTCCTGAAACTCGAGGGCGAACTCGTTGTGGTCAAATTCAGTAAACGCATGATTGTACTTGATGATCTACTACTGGCCGACGTATTGAGAAAGCGGATACCGCCAGTAGACAACCGCGGCGTTGCTGAAGCTCCCGTATTGGGCAGATGTTCTGGGATAGACGTAACCAATGGTGCGCTGGTATAGGCTGTGCTATCTGGCAACCCTGGTATATCAGTAGTAGTAGAAGCACCGAAGCCCGAAGCCTGCGGTCCTCGTGGGCTACTACTACTACTACTACTACTACTCATACTACTCCCTTTAAAGGCCATCGCCGAGGAGGAGGAGGAGGATTCTCGCTGTGAACTACTATTTGATTCCACATGTGCCGCTGAGGAAGGAATCCTGATGAAAGGTTCATCTTTTAGAGAGGAGCTCATCGTCGAGGAGGCAACGGGCTCAACGAAGCTGGCTTCTGGTGTCATGGAAACGGTAATAGTTCGAGTCTCTGTGGGAATGACGGTCACCGTCCTCTCAAGCTCGATACCGTCGGTTGTGCTCTCAATCTGCCCCCCTTCTGCTTGATTGGAGCTGCCGGCACCTCTGTCTAGGGCTAGGGCCGAGGTTGCAATGACAGTACCGGAGTTGCTTCCCGGCGCAGTCTGGATGCTGGCCAGCATATCCGAGGACTGTGGAGCGGAACTTAAGGCGCTGTTTGATGATGTAGTGGTTTTGATGGCAGCTTGGGTCTCCCCTACATCTCCTGAGGTCTCTTTCTGGCTCGAGTCTGAGACAGTGGCGGCCGAGATACTTGGGCCAGAGAGCTTGGTAGCGTCCTCCGATACAGTCGTGGCTCTGCTAGCCCTTACCGTCATCGTTGATGTGGTGAGAATTCTCGACCTTGACTCATCAACAGTTGTCGTTCTAGTTCCCGCGCTGGTGACCTTGGCGGTTATCTTTGTGGACTGGCCCGGCTGTCCCACTGACTGATCCGCTGTGGCAGACTGCGCCGCAGTTGATGAGAGTATAGCCGTCGTCCCCGGAGACCGGCTTCGTGTTGCTGTTGGTATTGACACCGCTTCTGAACTTGTCACATCGTGCCCTAAGCCAGTTGAAGCACTAGTTCGGTTCAAGCCCGTGGTAATCGGGATGACCTTCACGGGTTGGTTTGAATAGTGAAATACTGTAATTGGTAGGGGGAAGATGGGCATGCTGCTGCTACCGCTACTGCCGCTATTGACGGTTCTGGAAGATGGTGCGCTACTCGGCTGACTGTGAGTGTCAGAGCTGTGGCTTTGATAGGGAACCGGTATGTTCGTCGAGCTAGTACTTATCGATCCTGCAATATTAGATGTACTAGTGAATCCTCTGGAGGGAATGGCCGAAGCGGTCCGGCTTTGGCCATCTACAGTTCCCGACACGGAAGAGGCGTAATTGAGATCAACCGTGCCTCCCACCTCTCCGAGCAGCTTCTCCATGGATCTCAGCTGTTCCATTGCCGCATCGGACATATTGCGGAAGTCTGAGAGAAGCTGCTGGATTTTCTCCGCCGCGGCGCGAATATTGGTTGTATCACATGCAGTTCCCGTCCCTGGCCGCGGGAGACTGTCGCTTGCTTGCCGCGGGCGAAGTGCCACTCTGGGATGAGGAGGCCATACTGCCTGGCCTTGGACAACTACCCTGGTTGCTTGGGTGTAAGAAAGCCTTGCGTCGTCCCGCTGCGAGACTGTCGCCGTCCCAGTGGTCGAGGCTAGATGTGCGCTTGATGCTAACAGCGCCGCCGTCAAATCAAACCGGATTTTCATGATGAGAAGAGGAAATGACCAAATACATGTGCAAATGACTTATCTGAGTATCCTATAACTATACAGGAAGGCATCTTGTGGGCAACGGCAAGAGACAATGTTTATATCCCGCAGGGATGGCCGATCTGCACCATGAAGGCAGAGCAACTGGCTTGTTCTGCTTGTCACATTTCGCGGCCTGCTGACCTTGGGTCATCTTTGTTGGCTCCATGGATATTTGCCAACACTGCGGTTGGTTGCGATGAGTGCAGGCTCACAAAGAACTTTGTGGTTCCACGTCCATCGGGGTTGATACCGCCGAAGTTGACAAATTGACAGTCTCCCAAGGCCCGTAGCCCCCCGTACTGCCCCCCTAAAGAGTATCAACTGCAGAAAGCGTAGCTCACAATCCCATGGAAGCATAACTACTGTGGTCAGGCCATGGAGATGCAGTAGAAGGCCTGTTTCCTTTTCATCACTCTACTCGCTGTCGAATGCCTCTGGTCCAAGAGGGGCAGGGATGCTGATCGGGTAGTAAGCAAGTAATCTTGGTAACTTCACTACGAAGCTGTATTAGTTGGAGCGGGCGGATGTGGTTGGGGGTTTGCAGCCTAATCAAGAGCTGACATACCATGAAGAGCCCGCGCCCCTTGTCACACTCCTGCTAACCTACCTGTATATCGAGTATGGCACTTGTTGGAAGGTAACCGCAAGCCTTCATGCAATTACTGGATTTGAGGAATCTGTTACGCGCACTTGGCGCCGACTGCAACCAAAGCGATCCGGTTCTGGCTGACGAACGAAGTGACAAACTGACAGCCACGGCCCACCCCTTTGTCATCGTCGTGATCGTCGCGTTTCAGATATTTCCGCAGACAACAACATCGATGAGTGTCGACTAGATCCATGTAGAGAGAGATTGTTTGCACCGCCGGCAGCAGTGATGCATGTACTTACAGGGTGACACAACGTACACGTACACGTACACGTATACGTAAAATAGAATGAAACACGATCTAATCCCTGGTACTCCGTAGACCAATCAAAGACGAGGGAAGCAGCAAAAGTTAAACCACCATTCTTGGATCGGGGCGGCCCTTACTTTTTAGCCTCTAGATACTTCTGCCAGCCATCCAAGGATAATTTCTCGTCCTTCTCTAGCACTTCATCTCTCATCCTGGTCTGATAAGACTTCATCTGCGCAGCGTATTCGGGGTACGTGGTACCGAGGATCCTGATAGCCAACAAGGCTGCGTTGGTGGAATTTCCGATGCCCACCGTGGCACATGGGATGCCGCGGGGCATTTGCACGATAGAATAGAGGCTGTCCACGCCGTCCAGTACCGAGGCTTTGACGGGCACACCGATAACAGGAAGGTGTACTTCGGACGCTAGCATGCCGGGCAGATGAGCCGCGCCGCCCGCTGCGGCAATGATAACCTTAACTCCCCCTGTGCCATCTCCGCCGCAAACTTCATCATATGGTGCGGTGTGCGGTGTGCCGATGTGATCCGAACCTCATAAGGCACCTGGAATTGGTCAAGAATCTTGAGCCCTGCAGTCAAGACCGGAAGGTCGCTATCACTGCCCATCGTGACGGCCACGAGAGGCGCAGCCTTGGGTGACGTCGATGTCGCCACCATGCTTGTGGTCTCACCGACCCGCTCCGCCCGAATCTTGTCAGCGCTCGCAATCAACGGCTGCGCCATCTCTACGAGTTTCGAAATTGAGGAATAGCCAATTGCAGTGACGTGGCCGATTTTTCTCCCTGGTTTCGATTGCTTGCCGTAATCGTGGAGGTAGACGTCCATTGACCGGTTAGTCAGCTTTCTTGATAATTCGATCAGATCGTCATGGGATGTGGGTTTGGCACCGCCGAGAATGTTCACCATGATTGCTGAA
Organism: Apiospora pterosperma; assembly: GCA_019976485.1. Taxonomy (NCBI): domain Eukaryota; kingdom Fungi; phylum Ascomycota; class Sordariomycetes; order Amphisphaeriales; family Apiosporaceae; genus Apiospora; species Apiospora pterosperma. The sequence goes on from JAFBMP010000005.1 coordinate 3,128,905, forward strand.
GGCACTCTTGGCACAATCTCGAAATCATCCGGGAAGTCATTCATGATGGCGCATAGTTGTGACTTGTACTGTGACATCTGAGGAACAGCTTCTATCGTGTAGTGCCCACTGTTATGAGGTCGCGGCGCTATTTCGTTGACTATGACCTGGCCTAGAGTGGATATATAAGTATGTCGTCAAATCTTGATTAGTAGCGTCTTACTCACCGTCCTTGAGCAGGAACATCTCGACAGCAAACACACCTCGGCCCCACAGATGAGAAACTACGTCGCAAGCAACCTTCTGGGCCCGTGTCTGCAGATCGTCTGCCACGTTCCTTGGTGGAAAGAAGACCTTGGTGCATACGCTATCCTCATGGATGGTCTCGACCACTGGATACGGCATCACTTTCCGGAGGTTCCCTACATCGTCCTCAGTTCGCACAACCATGACTGCCAACTCCATCACAAAAGGCACCCACCGCTCCGCATAGAGGGGTTGGTCTCCCATCTGCTGGATAGCAGCCTCGAAGTCCTCGGGACTTCGAACCTTGAAGTTTCCCCTTCCATCGTAAGACCCCTTGGCGCCCTTTAGCATGTACGGGAAGCCGTACTTGGTGGCTGCTTCCTGCAGCGAAGCCTTGCGATCAGAGCCGGCATCCGCAATGGCCATCTGCTCTGCAATTGGGATTCCTTTCTTGGCGAGATACTCCTTTTGTTGATACTTGTCTTGGATAAGTCTTATTGTCTTCCAGTCCGGGTGGACGGGGACCTTCTTCTTGGTCACATGACCCTGTGCATCAGGCACATCAACGCCGACCGTAGCGATCTCTTCCAAAACCTCGGTGTCAACGTGCTCGATCTCTACGGTCAGAACGTCAGAGCGCGAGGCAAGCAGCTTGATCCTGGCAGGGTCCTTGAAGGAACCGGTGACGTGTAGATCGTTGTGGTTGGCTTGCTTGGCGGGCGAGTTCTCCTCGTCCAGGATAGCGATCTGGTAACCAAGGGGACCAGCAGATTCGCACAGCATGCGACCAAGCTGGCCGCCGCCCAACAGGCCTATCACCGGCTTCTTAGTCATAGATGGTTATGTTATCCGACAAATAAATGTCGGCAGTGGGTTAATCAAGAAAAAGTCTTAAAGAAATACGAGAGGCCTAGGCTTCGACTCTAATCCATCCCACCTTTAGAATTGCTTCAAAATTTCTAATCGAGCCACGCCCCACTTTCGTCGAATTCGCTCAGGCTTATTAATCCTATCCTCTCTACTCCGTAGGTATACTATTACACTTTTGAAAGACTCGGCCGCGTGCTGCTTAATACATAGTGCAAATCGTTAACTAGGGTGTTTTTTAATACAATCTAGGTTAGCAGGAATCTACGGATTATTCCAGCCGGTCAGGCTAATCCCAGAAGGGACTAGTGTGTGACACTCTGACACTCGCAGGTTTCCACGCGACTTTATTGACTGGAATGAAAGAAGGAAGAAAGAGGTCAGACCAGTTTGGACGCTCGCCCTCCCCGGAAATCTCACACACCCCAAGCAAATATGAGCATCCCGTCGTTTATTGTCACGCTGCCTGGGAGCTGCGGCCAAAAAGGACTGGAAATGAGACTGGACCAAAAAGCCCCAAAACTCTTTCCATACCTACGTACAATAAAAGAGCAACAATGGCTCCCCCAATCCAATAAATAATCTTCATCCCCCCCCATCTTCATCATCGTCATCGTCGTCTGCATTCCTATATCCGTACATGTGAAGTGATTTACGGCTACAGCTACAGCCGGCCCTGCACTGCACCCTCAGATCATCATCACCAACTGGTCGGTCCAGCCCCAGGATTTGATTGATGGACTAACGCCGAAAAAAGCTTCGCACACTGGCCCCCTTACACCAACAACCGACACACAGCAGAGCGAGCGGTGGATCACCCATCATCCTCAACTTGTTCATCAAGCCGTCTCGTCTTCTTGACTGACCTAGACCCAGCCAAACCTGCACAATCCACCCACAACCTTAACTTTCCAGTCTGCCCATCACCGACACTGATAAAATTTCCCACCCTCCGTCTCCCGACCACCAGATCCTTTTCATCATCAATCTCACTCACCATCGATCAGGACATCCAACCTTAGGCTTCATCCACCCATCAGGCCATCGCTATGCCTGCCCCAACCACCAAAACGTCCACTCCTGCCAAGGACAAGGACCGACGCAAGTCTGGCGGCAAGCCCACCCTCATCTCAACACTAAAGGTCTCACCCGACAGATTGAGGAAGATTATCGCGCCTTCTGAGGTCAAAGAGGAGTCTCCCCTCAAAGAATCCCCAGCTCCGTCGGCCTCGGTGCCGCCCAGCGATGCCCCTGCTCCCCCTGCTGTGGCAAATGGCGACAACGCCTCCGAGTCGAACCCGGGCACACCGGCCCAAGTTCCCATGGGACCGCCAACCGACGCTGCCAAGAAGAAGGGTGTCAAGCGGAGTGCACCTGGTGCGAACGGTGCCGAGCCCAAGATCCGAGGCAAGCCTGGCCCCAAGAAGAAGCCTAGACTGTAAGTTCACTTCCATCAATCCAAAAGCGCCCTCGGGCCTAAGTTCGGAGTCACTGCCGATCGCTTGCTTGTACCTGCTTTCTGTGGCCCCAACACTGGACTAACTCATCTCTATAGGGAGGACGGCTCGATTGACCCAAGCTCGCGTGCGGGAGGTGCGTACCACAAGCTAGGCCCCAAGGCGAACCAGGGTGCTATCAACGCTGGCCTGCGGGCTCTCGACCGGTCAGGCAAGCCCTGCCGAAGATGGGCCAGGGGCGGCTTCAGACTGAAGAGCTTCACGGGTGTCTTGTGGGAAGTACCTCGCTGGACCGCACCGCCCAAGTCCTTACCGGAGAAGGTCAACCCAGACTCGACGGCATCGGCCGAAAGCAGCAACAAGGAAAACAAGGAGGGAAGCCAGCTGAAGAGCGAGCATAGCAACAGCGCCGCCGAAGGCGAGCCACAGAGCGTCCCCCCGAGCGTGGTGGCACCCAGCTCTCCAGCTCCCATGCCAGTCGCTGCTGCGTCGTAATGACTACTTAGTCTGTTTCTCGGAACGTGGTATTACACCTTCCACGTTCTACACGGGTTCATGCCCTTGTGGGATACTTGCCTTTGATATTGTCTTTGGAGTTTACGGAATGTTATAAAAGCTAGGCGTTTTGGTCACATAGGGGGGTGATGGGCGGCTATTGGAAGATCACCCTCGCCGACATACACTCTGCAGGGTTAGTTATTTGTCCAGGCGTTAAGGGCCAGATGACGGTCATCAGGCTGCATCGGCGAGGTGTCAAAGCGAGACGACATTGTCGCATGTACTATATGTATAGCTCTTCACAAGGAAGCAAAGGTCTAATAGAGCGTTGGCCGTGTATAACCTGCGCATTGCCAGCATTCTTAGCGCATCTAGAGGCCGTCGTTTACAGCGAATCTCCAAGTTTGGACCTGGAATGAAGTAGATCTAGCTTGCAGCTACCGCTACCACAGCATTCCCCCCAGAGATGCGGGCCTTATGGTCAGCCAAACGCGCAAAGAGGGTTTGGGGGCTGTCTATGGTATATCAGATGTATTCACATGCAAATGGTATAGACAAGCAGTACAGGGCGTCGTGCCGATACATCCAAGGCGAGGGACAACACTAATAGCGGAAGCAAGGCCGCGAGTGGAAGGAAGGCAGTGTGGTATTGGAATGCTGGTGCTTCAAATTCAATCCAGCTCTAGCGAGTCGCTGAGCTAGCAGGCCAACATGTCCCGACCTGGTTGATTGATGGTGAGGTCCATGAACTTTTGTTGTACTACTAACCGTCAGTCACCGTCGGTGGTCGGACATTCTCGAATCCTAGCCCCATGTTACATAATCAGGCCACCTGATAAGTCCGACAGGTGAAAGCTGGGAGTCCCAAAGATCAACCGCGTTATCCGACTCCAGCCGAGTAAGTACTTAATAAGTGACGGGAGAGGGCCAGATTCGTAACGGAAGCATTGCGAGAATATAAATGTCATTGACGATGGGTGTAGCGAAGCCGGCCACGCTTGATCCGACCAAGAGTATCCTTTTCTTCATTGCATCTCGTCGGAAGTTGAATATTGATTAGATACCTGTTACATGTAGTTCAGCTGGGAAGCTTCTCCACAAAGGACCTATGATGATGCCATCTGGGATAAGGAGATGCAGGACTGTTGGTTAGCTGCCTATCGGGCCAGGTGGGTATGATAACGTAAAGACATACACGTATATGCCTTTCCAACTTGTCGAATTCATATCATACGCATGCACCCAAAAGCCAGTATGTATTAATCATTGTGAATCATGGAGAAAGACGTAGAGAGAAAGAAGAGAAGAAAAAAGACTTGAGTGGTTGGTTGGTCGAAGGGAGAGCTCCGAACAATCCCTAACGCATCATCATCGATCCGTACTTAGACCTACATACCCACCTCCACACTCGCTGGCTGCTGCACCACCCACTGCACCACCGCTGGCTCTCTGGGACTGGGATTGGAACTAGGTTACTCACTACAGGTACCGACGACTTCAACGTACTCCAACTCAACATTGCACTCCCTTATTCCCAATACCCTTTACCCTTTTCTGGAACAGAAAATACCTACCATCCATAATCCTTGTATCTGGGTTGGTCTGCGGAATCGGTAGAAAGCCATAAGCGGCGGCTTTTCGGGCGTCAAAAGGACTCCCTTCAGGAGTTCATCGTTCAGCGTTCTCCCGAACCTTAACTACCCTTATCTGCGATACCGCATCCTTCAACCCTCGCCCGTTTCCAGACTTGCGTGTCGACTCTAAACCTTGCCCTGTTTATTTACTGTAATCCCGCGCAAGTTTACCACAGTTCCAGACTGTCGAGGCTCCTCCTTATTTCAGCATTTGCTTCATTGCCCTGGCGTCTAGTTTACTTCACCCGCTGGCGGGATCTCTACCATAGCACGAGCGACTTGACACGGCATGTCGAACCCATTCCCGCATGGCTCGGCCGGTTTGCCTCTAGATGCCTCTTTCACCGGCTACATCCCCAACATGAGGTCTTCATACGCCTCGATAACCTCTGCCACAAACCCAAACTCGATTCCGACTTCCTCGACCTCGCAACCCCGTATCAACCGCCTGTCGCATCTCCTGAACCCTGCCCACGACATGAGCTCGGATTTATACTCGGCGCGCCACTCGTCCATGTTCCACAGCCAGAATCACGCTATGGAGCCGGAGAGGGTTTCGTCTACGCCCGACGGAGACCTGTCGAGTCTCGGGGCTCGAGTTCCGCAGCTGCCGCCATTTTCGAGGGCGTTCCAGAAATACATGAATGGCGGCACAGCCGATAACCTATGGGCTAGTCAATACCGACCGGGTGCTTTCTTCACACCGTCGTACTTGCGAGGATCAAGCTATATACAAAAACTAGAAGAGGCGCATAGGGCCAAACAAGCGCAGAAAGAGGGCCAGCAACAACTCGGTGGCAGCAGTACACATATTTCTCAGTCTATCCCCGGATCGAGCCACACCAAGCCGGTTTCTCATCATGGCATGACCTACGATCTGATCGAAAGGGCACCGCTTTTGGAAGAAGACGATTCGATATCTCCTCTACCGACAAGATGGAATAAGGATGACAAACATGGTGCGCTAGAGGTCATGGGCGACGGCCAGGAAGTCAAGTATACTGGACCAAAACCCGCTGCAGAGAGGGATCATGAGGCCTGTGCTATCAGAGCAGACCACCCGATGCCTACAGAGGCCGGGCTCTATTATTTCGAAGTCGCCATCCTGTCAAGGAAACGAGATGAGTACGCATATCTGTTTGCTCATCCAAGTGGAAGTAAGTGAATATTAACGTTGCCTATGTACAGCACGACGATTAGTGTGGGCTTTTCACACAGGCCTGTTTCATTAGCTCGCATGCCAGGATGGGAAACCGACTCTTATGGCTACCACGGTGACGACGGCCATGTGTACGCTGGTCACCAATCTGGCAAGGCATACGGTCCAACCTTTGGCGTTGGAGACACGATCGGATGCGGCGTCAATTTCAAAAATGGCAACGCATTCTTCACGAAGAATGGCATTCATCTTGGTATGTCTATCATCTTGCTACGCTTTTTCGTCTTCTTCTTTTCTTCTTTAATACATCTGCTTGAACACTGAACTGACTTGACGAATAGGAACTGCCTGCCGAGACTTGAAGGGCCCAATATACCCAGCAATTGGGCTTAAGAAACAGGGAGAGCACATCCGGGTTAACTTTGGTCACACGCCCTTCGTTTTCGATATCGATGGGTTGATGCAGTCAGAGCGGAACATAGTGAAGCAGGAAATTTCGGAGACAAGGTGGGCCAAGTCACCCTGGCCCTGTGCGAGCCTAAACTGACGATTTGACAGTACCGATAAGCTGGTTTCGCCTCCTTTGAACGAGACGGATCTCATTCAACGACTTGTAAGTTGGAGCTTCCGTCACAACTCGTGCCTTGGCTGTCCACTGATATGACGAGTGGTGCAGGTCCTGCAATTTTTACAGCATGACGGCTATGTTGAGACTGCGCGTGCCTTCGCAGAAGAAATCCACGGGGAGAAGCAAGCTCTGAGACTTGATTCTAGCACTCAAGTAGGGGGCATCAACGTCAAAGACGACGAAGATGCAACACGCAGGCAACGTATGTGGAGCTCATATAATGGATTGGGAGTGCTTGACACTAATCCGACGCAGGTATACGGAGGGCTATTTTGGGAGGAGACGTTGACCAGGCGCTCAAGTACACCAAGATCTACTACCCCCATGTCTTGGATGACAACGAGCAAGTTCATTTCCAGTTGCGATGTTGCAAATTCATCGAAATGGTGCGGAAATCAGCCGAGTACAACAACAACAATCATAGTGCGACAAACGGAAGCAACAATGTTATCAAGAAGAGCAACGGCCGGGCTCGGATCGACGACATTCCGAATGAGATGGATCTGGATGAGAATGGCTACTCAGACGACAAGATGGAGACTGAAGAGGGCGTGGATGCCGAGGCTTTACTGCTCGATGCAGTACAATATGGCAAGCGGCTGCAGGCTGAATTCATGAACGATCCGAGGAAAGAGATCAGGAAAACATTGGAAGATGTCTTCTCTCTTCTGGCATACCAAAATCCGTTCCACGTTAAGGAGGTCGCGCACTTGCTTGATAAGAGAAACCGGGTGGCGGTCGCCGAAGAACTCAATTCAGCCATTCTCCGTAAGTACATGTGTGCTCTTGCAGTGTTCCCCCCCCCTGTGGCCTACCTCTTGCTGATATTCGATGCTAGTGTCGTTGGGTAAATCATCTCGTTCGGCGTTAGAAAGCCTATATGGGCAGACCAGCGTATTGCTCGATTACCTGAGAGAGGATGGCGGCTCTGGCTCCTTCGTTACTGTCCAGTCGGTCATGGACGAGATACCGAAGTCACAACTGTTTTAGGAGTCTGAAACGCCAGCGGCGAAGCGTATACGCCTTTACCCCTCAAAGATTCGACACGGTCGAGGCAACCATCGAGTTAGCCGAGGGGCTTTTCCCTCATACACATTCAATGGCGTTCCGGATGGACAGAGCCGTGGCGAACCGGCTTTGTTTTGTGGTTATGGCGCATTGCTGGGCACGATTTTGGCTTAAACTCGTTCCTTTTCCACTTTCTTCATTATCCCCCGCATCACACACAGCATAGAGTCGACGGGCATTAGTGGGCACTGCTTTTATTATCCCCAAGGCAGTCCGACCCACGCCCCTTGATGTACTTTCATGCGGAATGCTCTTTTGTTAGCGACTCGGCGATATCCGCCGTCGTCGAATGTAGAGTAGTCGGTAGCCTCTATTCCTGGTGGGAACGAGCGATCAAGTGATGCGTATCTATATCCAGCGATCAATACGAGGAGAGCGTGGAAGCCATTGGTGGGTGCATCATTGAATGGCACGATGAGTAGAAGATACAATCGACGCTCGTTCAGTGCCCCACGGGGAAGCTCACGGAAATAATGAAACCCCTCTATTCAGCTATAGACAAATCGACTCCTCGCAAACCAGATTGTGTCTCGGTGAGCCTCTTGCTTACTCGATGTAGATTATTCACAGCATCCACTGTTATCCCGTTTCTGTTATCTTTGTACGTACCTCTTAGTATCAGAGGATTTGCTTCATGATGGGACGGACAGCTGGCGATGGGACAACCGATGACGGCGTGACAAGCAGCGATTGCTCGCTACTACGTAGACCTCGGAGTACCGACCGACCCCCTCGGCAAACCCTACCCATGTATGTCACCGGCGGAGTGAGCAAATTGGGCAGAGTGGCCACTACAAGGAACATGACTCGCGCCACGGGAAGAGAAAGAGCGCCGTGGCGACCATCTCGACATTTCCGGCTATTGTCCCCTGAAGAACAAGGCCGAATAGGCGATAACGAGGTGGAATCAAGTTGATCTTCACCCACCGCACGGAAGGAGCCATACCATACGTGTAAGTACGTAATTCTCAGCAGTTGATCCCCCAGTTGCAACTCCAACACACGAGGGGTGCTGGAAATCTGTCTCCTTTGTCTGATACTGGGCAGAAGAGAGAGAGAGAGAGAGAGTGTGTGTGTGTGTGTGATACAAAGTCTGTAAATCCGTATCGTTGACTCTATGCTGTGACTCCTTCGGCGCTTATTTGATGACGGTCACGGTAGTAGAGAAAAAGAAGTCGCATTGCCAATGACGTGAGGGCTAGCCAAAGCCTTAGCCCAGTTGCAGGTAACTTTTTGGCTGTCTCAGGAATGTAGTCTATAGATAGACGGCTATGCTACAAATGCGCCCGCCCTGTCCTAAGAAATGCTGGTTGGGCACAAAAAGGAAACCAACCCAGCCCTAGACCATCGGCGCCCATGGATATCAAGAGGAAAATGCGAGAAGAGTAATTCCGTAACTAGCAACAGTATGTCATATAGTAGTAAGTGGTGCTGAGTTATAGACAAAACCATCTGCGCGGCGATAAGGAAAACCCGGTGAACCCTTTCCACCGACGCCATGCTACTCATCTAGGCCGAAGAAGAATACACATAGGAAACACCAGACCGCTAGTTCTAGAGGGAAAGAGCAGATTAGCCCTCCAGACCACATGCTATCGTGCCCCTATCTGACTGGGCCGAAGACTATCGCTGAGGGTGGAAACAACGTGATGCGGTATAGCTATGGTGTAGTAGCCGCCATGGAAGACCATGACAGGACAATGCCGCGTCTCGAGTCACCAAGACATAGCCAATCCATGACATGTTCCTCCGTCTTTCTTTTCCATATCGTGGGTGTGTAGGCGACTCTACCCAGACCATTAGGTAGCAGGGGCAAGGGCAGGGGCAGGAGAGCTTGCAGGCAATCAACATGCCATGCCCGATGCCCAACTTGCCCCTAGCACGCCAAAAAAAAAAAAAATTTAAAAAGCTCCGGAGAGCAAACACGCCAATGCAATACCCCAGATACCCCGAATAACGGCCGACCTGGCCCAAGCCTTGCTAGCAGGGTAGAAGAGTGTCACCAATGCTATCCCAGCAACCAGGCCAACTGTGGGCCAGGGCCAAAAGATAAACTCCTCACGTCATGGCGTTGTTGCTACAACGTTGGCTGCCCCACATGCGAGACCGTTTCGCTGCCTCGGTCTATCTCCAGATTGCCCAAAAGATGCGTACGAGATCACGCCATGCCACATCGGACTTGGGCGCGCCGTACGTTTTTGCTCCTCCGCTCCCCATCCGCGCTACCCTCACAGCCAGCCCCTGAGCATCATTCGGCGCCAGAGTAGAGGAGCATTGGGGACAAGCAGCAAGGGTGGTGGTGAAAGGAGGAGCTAAGAGATCCCAATGCTCTCCATATCGCGCATCAGACAGGCCATCTGGGCTCGCTTGGCCGCCTCAGCAACGAGGTTGAGGTCGCGGATGAAGACATCAGTACTAGGCTGTTGCACTTCCCTCGTCGGGGGTGCCGGAGGTGCAATGAAGCTGTGGGCGGGCGAGGCTTGTTGCGAACTTGATTGTGTCGTTGATGTGGATGTTACCGTAGCCGATGGGCGGTGGGCAGAAGGTGAAGAGATCGGGGCGTTCATGTTTGCGAGGAATCCTAGTACTTTCGTTGCCTTGGTATGCGACGACCTAGGGTGGGTGTATGGTGGTGATGGTGTTGATGGTGATGATGATGGTGATGACGATGTGACTCGGCCCAAATAAGAAAGAGTCTCGAATTTCTTTGTTCTCCAAGCCCTGGTTTAATTGGGTCTTGATGCCCGCAAGGTTTGTGTAGCTTTCAGATAGATTTTCAGAGAGTCTCGAGAGCGGGAGAGTTCGAAAGTGTGTTGCCTCGTGAGGGGGGTCAGATCTCTTATTGCGCAACAGTGTGTTCGGACAGTCGCAACAGCTTAATATGCTCTCCAAATAATAATGCGGAGTAGCCGGGTTTCAAATAGTAGTTGATGGAGGTGTAGTAATAAGGTTGTGGCTCCTGCTTCCTCCCGAGATACGCTTGTGATGGTATCGGGCGACTGTAAACACGAGATTGCCTTGGTTTTGTCCTTGTCCTACGACTGCAGAGCAGGGTCGGCTCGGCTGGATTAGGCAGTCAGTCACCTAGTCACCTCGGCTGAGTATCCTGACTAAAGACTGTACTGGCTGGACGGATACCACGAGCCGCCAAAGAGGATCTTGCTTGTCAAGATGGGATTTCGCGATAGGCGTAAAAGAGAAGCCGGTGACTGCGGTTCTCCCTTTTCTTTCTTTCGTTCTTTCTTTCTTGGTCTCTCTGGGTGGAGAGTAAGTTGAAGAGGGGAAGCCTTGTGTTGACTTTGGTTGGCAAAATACTTTTTGTAGATAAGGATATGGTTTCCGAAGGTTGTCGTTTAGATACCAGGGAAAGCAACGTGGGGTGTAAACGATGTAAATGGGGGGGAGGAGGGGACAAACGAAGTAGGTCCTCCTGACTTGGGATCGATCGATAAAAGTGAGACAAGGCTTTCAATGAACTCGAGTCGTGATAGACGTTGATGATCACCAGCCCTTAGTTCTGCCCTTGGCTGTGGATGGTTGATGGGTAGTGCGTGGGATGTGTGAGCAGCGATGATGTATTGGCTACTGTTTTCTTGGTATTCACCACAGGCAAATAGATGTCATCCGGGATGGAGGGAGGGATCAGCACCTGCTCGAGGAACTTAAGGAACTTGATGAGAATTCGGGGGTACAAGCGGGGGACGGGGATGGACTACCAGCAGTACAATGGCTGAATGGGTGAGATTTGAGATTGGAAGTACAAATAAGTTGCGAACGGAGGTTGGTTATTAAGAACTCACACTGAAGGCGGGAATGCTTTCTTTCTACTCGACTCGAATTGAGATAAAGAATTACCGAAGGCGGAGTACCGGGAAAGGGACTTTTTTATTTATTTAATTTTCTTTCTCTTTCCCCGTCACTCTTTTCCTTCGTACCAGAGTGGAGTCGCAGAAGATGATATTTCACGATGCAAATGGAGCTTGGAATGGGGCTAGACATAATGACCAGAGTAGAGAACGGCCGTATTTGGCCGGGTGGTTTTGGGGGGAAATCTGGGTCTTGTTCTCCCTGCGAGTAAAAGCAAAGTCGAAATCCGGAGATAGATACTAGACCTACACGTAGTTACTGGCAATGTTGGCTTCAGTTCTCAAATGAAAACATCCCAGCACAGAAAGGATATTGCGGCCTCTGACCACAAACACACGGCTCCCAGATATAACAGGCTGAATAGGCCATCCATGCGTGCATGGGAGATCGAAAAATCGACCATCCATCGAACGGACTCGGGAGCACTTAAGCTCCAACGACATCATCATACAGCTAGGCGGGATTCACCTGCGTTGCCTGGATATGTAACGGGGGTGCATTGGATATCCATCTTCTCATAGGCGCGGCTTAGCGGCCGCCTCGACCGATAAGCTATGCCTTGTTCAGGACTGCATCACGACAATATATTGTTGCATACTCGCTTAGACTCACCGTCTATTTGCTGGCGAGCCTCCGATTCGAACAGTCCGGCAGCTATTTGTGACAGGATCCCAGCGTCTGACGAGCGATCGATCAATCAACAATCATGGGACTCGGTCGGTGCCAGTGGTAGCAGTTGTAGATACTCGAGTAGTTAAGTAAGCAAGTACTTGATGTACATAAGCTGCTAATACAACGCTTGCATGTGCATTAGTCGTAGGTACATGTAGGTAGTCGTAGTTGTAAAGAACAAGTAACCTGTCCTAGCACTACATGTACAGTAATTCCAGCCTGTCCTTCTGGAAGAACTCCCATTTCCAGAACCCCCACGTAGGTGGGCTCTCTACCCTCCCCGCAATGCGCCCCGGACTCTGGCTTGTGATCGTCATTGGAGACTTGGAGTGTTCGTCCAGTCAAATGAACAATCAGAAGCCATCTGACTCAGGGGATGAGCTAAGTCTTCGGCCAGTCTGGGCCTAGAAGACCTTTGCAGCTGACATCGTGGGTAATAACACATTTGTACGGAGTACCACGTCTTCTGCTGCGTGCATGTGGAAGCGCATCCAAAAATGAATCAAGTGCATGAATGAGGCATGCAGTCAATCAATCGTCGCCAGCATCGTCGGGCATATAAGCAGCAGTACCCATACTTGTCCCCTGCAAGCCCCGGGACCCTGAAGTTCAAGGGAGCCCTGGTTGTGGGAATATGGTGGAGCCACGCGAATATCTCGGGATGTCGCAGTTGCGGCGGTCCCAAAACGGAGAAAGGGAAAGAGAAATCTCAAATCTTCTTTCTCCGATAAAGCTGCCCGGCTAGTGCTCCGCCAAAGACCAATATTATGAGTACACCTAAACATCGGGAGATGGGGAGAGTTCGTACCTAGTACGACTATGTACGACTATGTACGACTAGGTACGACTATGTACTCCGTACGAGAGAAGCAATTGCAAAATGCGAAATGTGGGACTTGTGCTTCTCCGACCAGAGTTTGGCCCGTTTGGTCGGCGCCATAACGGCCCGTTAGCAGCTGAAGTGGGTATCTCAAAGCTTCAGCAACTGACCTACCCTGGCGTTCCGCCTTGGGCAAGCAATGCTCTGGTTCACGGAAGAATAGGCCAGTCGCATTGCATCACGTCGCTGTCGTGGTCGCCAGCACTCACTTTGAGCGGATCTTGGCAAGGCTTGCCCCCGAACCATCTCGAGATCAATCATCGATAGACGGGCATTCTCAAATTACGTACATCAGGCGACCACACATAGACCTGTTTGTTTTGTCTGTCATGTCGCAGTCTTCGGCAGCCATACCAACTGTGGCAACCACTTCGTCTCTGCACGCCCCAGCTCCCGCAGCGCCTCACCGGCGTACACCTCCCCGGTCTGGCTGGTTTACGATACCAGAGCCTCTGCGCCTTCTCTTCAAGCAGTTCCCACTAGTCATCTATGCTCCTAATGAGTTGCCCGTCCGCTCATCCTCCGGCCGAGAGCTTCCCGTCCTCTATGTCTTCGCCTCCGACCAGGATGCCTTGAAGGGCTTGCCCAGCTACAACCCTTCATGCTTAAAGTGGCAGGTTTGTGGAGTGCCTGCATTGCGGAAGTCTAGGCCCGCATCGCTAATCGCCTGCCTTAGACTTTCCTTAAGCTGGCCGGAGTCGAGTTCCGCATAGCGCCTTCGAGCAACCACGCCTCACCGACTGGCGCTTTGCCCTTCCTCATCCCACCTTCAAGTCCTAGCGATGCTGGGTCGCACACACCGGTTCCGTCGAACAAGCTGGAGAAATATGCGCTTGAGAGGGGCGCCGAGAAGCTTGCAGATACGACAGGGTCCAAACTAGACGCATATCAGGCATTGCTCGATCACCGGATACGGAATGCTTGGCTATACACGTTGTATCTTTCTCCGGGGAACGCTTCGCTTCTGTCTCAACTCTACGTGGAACCCTGCTCAACGTCGATGGTCGTCCGGACAACCATAATGCACAAGTTGCGGCGGGCCGCCGAGGCCGAAGTTCTCCAGTCCATTGGGGCCCCCAGAGTGTCTCCTACGGCTCTCTATATCGGTGCGGAGCAGGCTTTTGAGGCACTTTCTGCGGCTCTGGGGTCCGGTGAGTGGTTCTTTGGCAACTCGCGGCCAGGGCTCTTTGATGCTGCCGTGTTTGCCTACACGCATCTTTTACTCGATGACAACCTGGCTTGGATTGATACGAGGCTACGAGACTCGCTGTTGAAGTCCCCAGCACTCGTCGAGCACAGGGAGAGACTACTCTCGAGTTGCTGGGGGCAAGCAAACGCATAGAGGAGACAATATACGATGATATCTGACATGTACTGGTCGGGATTGTATATTATGTGCAAGGCCGGCGCGCCAGGCTGTAACAACAACGCGTATACCCCCAAACGCATATAGAACAAAGACCCTACACTTCCAGGGCATTGATTTCACAACCTTGCTACCTGTGTATCCTCATTGAAATCAGCCCTTTTGTAAGCGCCAGGCGACCCATGGATACCAATCAGGAGGTCCAAAATCGCGTGAACTAGTATTTACATCCGGGCCATAAGGTGAACTCCGCCATCAACATTGATGGTGGCACCATTAACGAAAGACCTGATTTCTCGTAAGCCAACGAACTGCATGAGATGTCCGGAATGACTTACCCAGCCCGGCTCGCAAGGAAGATACAGGCGCCAGCCACGTCGCCCGGGGCTCCGATCCGCCCCATGGGGTTCCCTTCCTCCATGTCCTTCTTCATGGTCTTCATCGCAAAGGCCGTCATCTTCGTGTCGAACGGCCCACACGCCAGGGTGTTGACGGTGATGCCGCGGGGCCCGAGCTTCGCCGCCAGCACGCGGCTCAGGTGGTGCAGGCCCGCCTTGGCGGCCGAGTAGCTGTAGTTGTCGAGGAGGGGCACGCGCAGGGCGTCGATGGACCCGATGTTGATGACGGCGGCGGGGGAGGGGCAGGCGGCCTCGAGCAAGGGGCCCAGCAGCTGCGTGAGCGTGAAGACGCGCTGCAGGTTCAGCGTCAGCACGCGGCCCCACTGGGCGTCGGGGAAGGTCTCGAAGGGCGCGCCCCAGGCCACGCCGCTGTTGTTGACCAGCGCGTGCAGCTTCGTCTCCCCGTGCCGCCCCCGCAGCTCCGCCGCCAGCCGCTCGCACTCGGCCAGCGACGCCAGGTCCGCCGGCAGCGCGACGGCGGTCCCCGGCCCCCGGGCGCTGAGGTCCCGCGCGGCGGCCTCGCAGGCGGCGGCGTCGCGGCTGCTGATGTAGACTCGGGCGCCGTTGGCGACGAAGCCCTGGGAGATCATGTAGCCGATGCCCTTGGCGCCTGTCGAGCCGAGGCAAGAGGGTCAGTGAGTGAGCGAGTCGTATCTAGCTTGGAATGGGCACGCATCACATACCACCCGTGACCAGCACGACTTTGTCCTGCGATTCAATGTTAGTAGCGTGAGTCTCAGGGGGAGTTCTCAAGTAATTATTGGTTCACGCATGGCGGGGGCAAGGACAGGGTGATGATACCTTGACGTCGAAAAGCTTGTTGACTTCCATTTTACTACCTGTACCGAGATGTAGATAGTGAAGCTGGCGTCCACAAAGTCAGGATATTTAAAAGTAGCTGTTGGGTTATGAATGAATGTCTCGTCTCCTAAGGTGGGGCCGGGCCGAGGCTCAATTGCCCTTTCAGCTTAACCTTAGATTGACATCAAGTAAGACTGTAGCCGAGAGAGAGAAGCATATCCTGAAAGATCAGATCTTGGGATATCTCAGAGGCCCGTACTCGCGCTTATACTATGTCTAGGTGTGTACCTAGGTAGGTAATCTGTGAGGTCATGCCTGAGTGAAGACCCATGCCTCCCTCCATGGAATTTGAATACTTTAGGTAAGTAGAGAGGGAAAATGCTTGGGCCCCACTTCTCTCCGTTATCCGCTATGAACGTGAAGCCGTCAAGACTCAGCTCAGGACTAAGCTTGCTCCACATCTTGACCTTTTCTGTTTGACATCCAACACCGCCATGGCCGAAACCCCGCAAGCACAAGGACAGCAACAGCCAGAGCGTTCGCTCTCGGCACATTTTGGGGGTTCCGAGCCCTCACAGCACCCCTCACGCTGGAATACGTGCTGGGAGGAGCAGTACACGCCATGGGACCGCGGCGGGCCCAGTCTCGCCTTGTCGGATCTGCTGGAGACGAACTCGGGGCTGTTCCCTTCTCTGTCGCCCGCCAGCTCCGCCAGCCAAAGTAAGAATGAGAAGAAGATGACGGCGCTGGTTCCGGGCTGCGGGCGGGGCCACGATGTCCTGCTCTTGAGCTCCTTCGGGTTCGACACGGTGGGCTTGGACGTCTCCGAGCGGGCCATGGCCGAGGCCCGCAAGAATGCCGAGAGTATCAAGATGGACGAGGTATATCCGCTGAAGGGGGAGCGCAGCAGCGTGGTGCCTATCGGTTTTTGGTCGGAGATTTCTTCGGAAAGGACTGGGTTGCCGAGGCGGGGGTGGAAGGGGGCAAATTTGACCTCATCTTCGACTATACAGTAGGTATTCTGAGGCAAACTCTTGAAAACTCAGAGAGCTAACACGGAACTCAAAGTTTGGTTGCGCATTGCCGCCATCGTTTAAACCTGCGTGGGCTCTGCGTTATAGAGACTTGTTGGCCCCAAGTGGCCGTCTCGTCTGCCTCGAGTTCCCATCTACAAAGAAGTCAGAGGAGCCTGGCCCTCCTTGGGCCATGAACCCACACACCTATGTGGCTCATCTTGGTCACCCTGGGGAGAAAGTCGCTACAGACGAGCATGGCGGTGTTCTGGAGGACAAGGTTGAACCGCCCAATGACGACGGCCTGAAGCGTCTGTTGCACACAAAGCCCCCAAGAACCCATGCCGCTGGTTATAAAGATGGACAGGTAGTTGACTGTATCTCCGTTTGGTGTCATGTTACTTAGCCGTCAAAGGTGTTTATAGGTTACGTAGGCCTAGAAAACATCTATGTTCAAAGATAAGGATCATTCAACTCACCATCGCCAAGCAACTCATAAGGTTCTTTCATCCGAAAACTTAGGGGCCAAAATCGAAGCCACTGTACCGCAACCTTCGGCAAGTGACGACTTTGGTGGAAGCGAGACTTCCTATATAACGGTATATCTTAAACTTTACTTGAGATTTTGCTATCTATAGAACTCTGAACCACCTTTTTGGTCGGTAGTAACCTCGGGACAACTCAAAATGTCGTAAGCCGGACACCGTATTTCGGAGCGTATCTAGATGAACATCGTGGCTGGAAGAGGGGCTGTATCACAGGTAAGATACCCTAAAGTGAGATATGCCTAAGTGTACATATACGGCCTAGGTATCGCGTTGAAGGCCACACGGCTCTCTTGCATTAAGTCACTACAACACAGAGTTAGATGGCAATAAGGCTCATTCAAAAACGTGTCGAAGCAGATACAAGGGATGAGACATATGATGCTCAGAGTTATAAGTGCTTTCGGCAGAGTTACATGCCTCACCTCGTGCATTTCCAGAAATTATGTTTTCTGGTGATTCTGCGAGCCAGGAGCAAGGAATGGACTATGTACCCCTGACCGTATACCATTAAACATGTCTACTCAAACTCCCCTTTTGAAAAGATAGGGGGAGGGGGCTGTCTTTACTTATATTAACCTCGATTAAATTTATTGTAGCACCCATCTCTATTGCTCGTATATTATACATTAGGCTAACTCCAGGGCTAATTAAATCCCTACAAGGTGACAGTGCGCAGATGTGTCCCCAATACCCCTTTTCCAGTATTGCTCTAGTTATATAAATACCTTACCTATCTCAATACTCGATACACAACACTATAGTGATTACAGGGCCCTTTAGAATTCAAACAACTATATCCCTTCGATTACACGTATTAAGTACTCAATCGACCAAGCTTCCCATGCTTCTTTTTTTAACATTAACCCTGAATATAAACAGCCCCCCCTTCCCGTCATCCACCATAGCGTCCTGGCTGCACAACACCCACCCCTAATGAAGCTAGTACCCATTTTAATGGCCTTGAACGAGATGTGAAAACGACAATGTTTGTATTTAATACCGGTTAGATCTGTCCCGGTTTTCACCATGATCTCAGGAGCTTGGTGGTCACGTCGTGTTCCATAGGTTCTATTGTAGACAAAGTCGTCTGTCTATATTCAAGAAGAGCCCTTGAGAAGAGTTTGTTTCGATTTATCAACTTGCTCCTTATAATAAAGGGTGCTTGTTAGGTCTCGGGTGTCTCCTCAGTAGGGCTAAGCACCATCTGGAATAAACGTAGAGTGTTAGATTCGGTTATGCTTCGATTGACGATACAGTCTATAGAGGCAGTCTGTAGTTTGAGCCAAAAATCACGTACTGTGCCAGAAGCTGTCCTCAGGGGAAGGGGAAAAGGGAGCTGTGCATCAAGGCTCGGCAACAAAATCCCGAGCATATATAGCTCCCTCGACTAATTGTGGCTACCCTCATACCCAGTCGAATCTACCTGAACATTGCTCGTGTTGGCGTCGCAATGGTGCCAATTCCGGTCTGATTCTTACCGAGCTACTTCGGGCTGGACTACCTCGATGAGACCTTCGTTCCCGTCGCCCTTGTTGTAAGTCCCTGTGACCTCCAAGCCGCAACTTTCAATGAGCACACGCCGTTTACGCTCGGTGCGCTCGCGAGACGATACCTGAGCCATCATGTAAAAATCGAGCGATACGTGCTGCCATGCGGCCTGCTGGTCGGAAACAACCTAATATTGCAACAGGTCAATACTTGGTCCCAGTTTGCTTTCACCACAGTTTGATCTGGGAAGGATGCAATGGAGAAGGCACGCTGTGAAGTTAAAAAACCCCCAGCTCTACGGCTTGGTTAAGTCGTAACGGTATTGTAATAGAAGAGGTCACATGCCCATTCGTTGCCCTGAAGCAACCGACAACCCTTTCCTTTGACCTGGCGGGTCCTTTTGTTGCATCGCTGCCTGGATTTCAAGACCTCGAAAGACCCCGAGGAACTTCCAAAGGAACAGAGGTACATAAGTTCTAATAACAGAGTATTTTGTAAAGCCGGCTCGTCTAGGGGGTCCAGCCTCAAGTGGCGGGTTCTATGTGCCATGGTCGACGGTGTCCCCAGGGTGTAATTCCGAACGCCTGTCCGACGGTACTAATCGTGATCTTGCAAACTGTTCACACTTCCCAGCCCTGTCTTGGCCTCTCTTTTTATAATTTCTATTTGGTATAGGCTCAGACTGCATGGGGAGGGTATCGTGGTGGTGGCAGCGATGAGCGGCGGATATCGTGAGGCAGCATGGTGGTTTGGCACCCCCCCCCTTTCGGTCATTTGGCGCAGTGGTATGTGCAATGGCTTTTCAATCGAATGATTTCAATCTGCAATAGTTCAGTTTGGGGGTTTGCTGCTCTTTTTTGATTCAATTCCTTTGTTGTTGGTTGCTCAGGCAGTAAACCACCAGTAGACCATTTCCCTGAACCTTCACTTCATCCTCACAGCATCCGCGAGATCATAGCTGCTTGATACTTCATATTGTCCCAAACACAGTCTCTTCCCTGTGTGGGAAAACGTGAGTGTAGATACCGTAACAGTCTCACCATCATTCATTGTCTGCTCCTTGCCTGCAAGATGTAGCTTGACGTTGACAGGACTGGAAGGACCACCACTGCTTCGTGGGTACATGGGAATATCACGGTTAGATTCAATGTCCTCTATTGGCACTATCAGAGCACCATCACTTTGCTATTGGAGCTAACAGTCAGGGCTTCCAACCTTCGACTTCATCTCAACACCGTTAACCCTAGTTGCTCCATCTGACTTGGACCTCGTCCTAGCTCATCTGAAGATCATGCTTCCATAAGATTAGCATATACTATACGTACGTCAAAACTCAGCCTTTGACAAGTAGCTATTAGGCTATAGACTTCATTAGCATTGAAGTCGCTCCATGCTCCAAATGCGACCCTGGGCGGGACGTTCCTTGATTGGCCCGCTTGTAGCCCACCCGGATTTGATCCTTGTCCATCAAAGATGGTGAGAGGATGGATAAACTCTATGTTCTTGAGATGGGGTCCTTGGCGTCAAATGGTGCTCCTTCTGCGCTTAGAACTCGGTCCTTTTTCCCGAGGCGTCGTGTAGATGACCGAGATGGCGAATACACAGGCAGAGTACTAATATATAACTACCTCTTCAGTTATGCCAGGACATCATAGTCCTTTGCTCTTTCACCAAGTCTCCTCGTTGATTGACAGCTAGTCTCGTGTCGATATATTAAGTAGTCAGGGCTGCGCCGGTCAACATGTTGATGTTGCCTACCCTTTTTATGGGCTCCCTTGCCCTGGCCAAGAACTTCCGCTATCCCACACCACCCATGGGCTGGAACTCCTACAACTACTATGCTTGTAAGCCCAGCGAGGAGATCATCCATCACAACGCTCAGGGCTTAATCGACACTGGCCTGGCAGCGCTAGGCTACAAGATCGTGACGATCGATTGTGGCTGGAATGCCGAGGACCGCGATGAAGAGGGCCGCATGCAATGGAACACGACGCTGTTTCCTAGTGGTGGCAAGGCATTGGGGGACTTCATTCATGGGCTAGGACTCGACTTTGGCTTATATAGCGGAGCCGGGTACAAGCAGTGCGGAAGCGAAGTTCTCCCTGCCAGTCTAGGTAAGAGGAGGACCCCTGGGATGGCTTTCTCAAGCGTGTCCACTGACCTGGGCAGGCTACGAGGAACAGGACGCCCAGGCATTCGAGGAATGGGGCGGCGATTCACTCAAGTAAGGTTTCAGGACGGATTCTGGGTAATATAGAGAAGCTAAACTCGGTGAAAGGTACGACAATTGCTATCCGGTCAATGGCTCGACCATGGTGGATTACAGCTCGGAAGAGGCAATTTCGCCAGCCCGCTTCCAGAAGATGGCAAACGTCCTCGAATCTCTCGAAAGAAACATGGCTTACTTCATCTGCCAATGGGGTGTTGGTTACGGCATTGGTGTGTGGTAAGTTCCTTTGCATTATCTTCCGTTTGTGAACAATGCTGATACATATGCCAGGGGCGGTGAGATCGGCAACACCTACCGCATGAGCAACGATATCTACAACGGCTGGCGGAGTATCTGGCGCATTACAAACGAGGTTGTCCCATACTATCGACACACCAAGCCCGGCGCTTTTGCGGACATGGACATGCTCATGTAAGTATTTAGCCCCTATCATCCGAAAGATGGAAACCTGAACCGTGTGGCAGAGTTGGTCTCCATGCATTGTCCGCCGAGGAGGAGCGCTTCCACTTCAGCATGTGGGCCATCAATAAGTCGCCCCTGATGCTCGGGGGTCCAATAGACCCGGACTTGGCCGGGCAAGCCTCCATCGACATCTTGTCGAACGAAGAGATAATCTCCATCAACCAAGACACCCTCGGGAAGCAGGCGCAGCTCGTGCGTCGCTACACCGAAGAGGAGTGGGACATCTGGGCCGGCGAGCTGTCCGACAGCCGTAAAGTGCTCGGCATCGCCAACTGGCGCAACGACACGCAGACCGTCCGAGTCGACCTCGCCGCAGCTGGCGTGGCCTCTGCCGAGTCTGCTCGTGACGTCTGGGCCGCTAAGGACCTGGGGCCCCTCAAAGGCGTCCAGATGGTGACCTTGGCAGGCCATGAGATGAGAGTCTGGGTCCTGTCCGGTATCGCAGAAGCCGCGGCCCCCGCCTCGCTGGGCTACTACTCGGCGGCGGCCAACGCGACAAGGGCAACGCTCTTCGGAAGCGCGGCGATGGTAGACTGCGGCGAGGGGGAGTGCCTGCCCACGGGACAGAAGGTCGGCGACATCGCCGGCTGTGCGGCTGTGCGCTTCGGCGGTGTCAATGCGTCTAGCGGCGGATCCAAGCTGCTGGGCGTGGACTTCATCAACTACGAGACGGCGCTGGGGACGTCTTGGGGATTCGGGTCCAACACGCGCAACATGACCATCAGAGTCAACGGAGACAAGAGCAAGAGATGGGCGTTCCCGATTTCTGGAGGTGACTGGTACGAGACAGGACGGCTGATGGTTGAGGTCGATGGTTTTGTGAGTGGTGAGAACGAAGTCGTGTTCACTGCTGTGGGCGACGGCTTTGCTCCCGACTTGGTAGGCTTTGAGATCTATGAGTAGACGAAATATCTACCGATAACTAACGTTAGCTGAATTGTCCATTCACATACTTAAATGTCGAATCCCTCTGTGAACTGAAGCTGTCAAGACTTAGGTTAAGAAGTAAGTACTTAAGTAGGTAAGTACTTAACATGTACAAGGCAAAGACCCCCTGTAACAAGTCACCTATAGTGCCTAGTAGTGGGCCATTTTACTGCATTGGCCTGCCCCACCAAACTTCGGCGTTCACTCCCCTAGCTCCAACCTCGAAAACCTCAAGTTTCTGGATTCTGGGATTGACAGCCGTACTCGGTCGGTACTTACCACCTCCTTTCCAGCAAACCCTCCCGATATACCCCAAGGTGAAGAGCACGCATAAGGAACCAAGTCAAGACTGCTGCTCAGGTCGCCATAGCCAAGATGATGCACCCTTCGCGCCAGGCGTACGTAGAGGAAGCGCAAGAGGTACAACCTGCCCTGATACAGTGCAGTCGCTTGCCAGCAGCAGCTAACACTCCATTCAAGGATCGTACCATCAGTCTCGAGGACCTACCAACCGACCATGATTATGAGATCCCAGGCGCGGATGCCGGCATAGCCCCCGAAAAGGCCTCGGCCATCCTGTCCAAGTTCGAGCGCAAGCGATTTGCGAACACGATAGCCGTGCCTACAGACGATGGTCGCGTGCGCACGCGGCTTCGCGAGCTCGGCGAACCCATCACCCTATTTGGCGAAGACCCAGCCGACCGGAGAGCCCGCCTCCGCGAATTACTCACAGTGCAAGCGGAGCAGGCGGCGGCGGCTGGGCCGGAGGGCACACCCGACGTGGAGATGGAGGATGCCGCCGACGAGGACGCAGAAGACCAGGAAGAAGAATTCTACACCCAGGGAAGCGAGGAGCTCCTAAAGGCACGACAAGAGATCGCCAGGTATTCACTGCCACGCGCCAAGAAGAGGCTGGAAGCGCAGAAGGAAGAGAGCGCCATTGTCCTACGCACACACGTCAAGTTTCGCAAACAGATCCGGGAGAGGCTACAAGGGTTCGAGCTACAAGGCAGTCAGACGGCAGGCGACAGGCATGTCAGCATGACGAGGATATCGCCCAACAGCGAGATGGTGGCGGCAGGCAACTGGGGCGGCAGCATCAAATTGATCGAGATACCTTCGTTGGAGGAGAAGGCTACGCTGCGAGGGCATAACAGCAAAGTCAGTGGCATCAGTTGGTTCCCTGGCGCCACGATAGCCGAGCGAGGTGTGAGCCGAGGTTCCGTCAACTTGGCCTCTGGCGGCGCGGAAGGCCAAGTCAACTTATGGAGCTTGGAGAAAGACACGCCGCTGTCGACACTGGAGGGCCACGTTCAGCGAGTCTGCCGGGTTGAGTTCCATCCTTCAGGCCGTTATTTGGCCAGTGCAAGCGAGGACACGACGTGGAGATTGTGGGATGTCGAGACGACAACGGAGCTACTATTACAAGAGGGTCACTCGAGAGGGGTGTTTGCCATCAGCTTCAACACCGATGGCTCGCTCTTGGCCAGCGCAGGCTTGGACAGTGTGGGCAGAATTTGGGATCTACGTTCAGGACGAACAGTCATGATCCTGGACGGGCATATGGACGGGCACATCAAGCCGATCCACGGCCTTGACTGGAGCTCAGACGGGCACCGCGTCCTAACAGGATCAGCCGACGGCTGGATCAAGTGTTGGGATGTAAGAAAGGTGCAGCGTACGGGTGGCATAGGCGCGCACAAGAGTGCCGTGTCAGATTTGCGGTGGTACAAGGGGCTGGACGACCCCTTGGAGGGTACAGTGCAGCCGGGACTCGATGATAAGGGAAATCGGCTCCCGAAGAAATCTAGTACCTTCTTCGTGTCGAGCGGGTTCGACAACAAGGTCAAGATTTTCTCGGCGGATGACTGGTCGCTGGTGCAGACGTTGGATGGCCATACGGGCCCCGTAGCCAGTGTGGATGTGAGCAGAGACGCGAAATGGATCGTCAGTGGAGGTCATGACAGAACTGTGAAACTATGGGGTCGGAATGACGGGGAAGGCATTTAGTGGTTGCCAACTAGAGAGGTAGTATGTCTAGAATGGGAGAGAATCGATACCCCCCTGCCCCCCCAAGTTGTATATGCATGACAGCACACAACACATTCATGATAGCTGGCTTGCTGTGAGCTGGCACACGTGATGGGGTGACCCCTCCGGAGTGAAGATAGATAGAGCGGGATTCTCAGTTATGTTGTTGGTTGGGTGTGGGCCCGATATGCGTGCCATTGTTTGGACTGATCCAATTTCAAAGAAACACATATAGGAATTGTATCCAAGTACCTACCTACTTACTTACATTAGCTACCTCATCAGCTACAGTGTCTCCTTCAGTAGGTACTTACTCACTTGACCTATAATGCTTTACGGATCACAAAGACGCTTCTACTCTTAGTTGCACTTTCTTTTATCCCCCCGTTATCATTAACTAGATGCTTTTGGAACATCATCGGAGACAATCGACACATGGTTAGATAACAATTGTAAGCTTGGTACTCGGAACAATAGCCGGGATACCTACCACTACCTACCTACTTCCTACTTACTTTTTGGTAGAAGCTGCTGTTTGTCATAGGCCAGCTCCTTCCCTAAAACTCGGCAATCGCCCCAGTTCGCCCCAGAACGCCTTGACTTATTGACTGCGGCACCGACCACGAACTTAAACGGAAGGCCTGGAAAGTTGAAAGGCAGAACAGTTTAGTTTCACTCCTTCGTCATGGCCAGTATCGACCGATATCGACCACCGGTTCGTGAAGGTTACCCACCACCGACGAGACAACATCATCCTTCGTCCGCCGCTACTACCACTACTACTAGTGCCGCTTCCAACGGTGCACGCTCAAATAGCCGGACATCCAAATCCCCAACCAAGAGACGCGACGTCCCTCCAGCCGTTCCCACACCACCCTCTCACGCCCATTATCCTCCGGTGCACAACGACCTCTCGTCTCCGAGACCACGCTCCCGTAGCGCTCGATCGCCCGAACGCACGGCGACCGAGCCCGCAGCGCGCAAGAGGATGGCCGCCAATCAATGGCTGTTTACCCACGACGAGGTGAACAGCAGTCCCAGCATCGCTGAGGGCATGCCTCCGGCCGAAGAGCGCTTGCGTCGTGCCAAAGGCGTCAACTTCATATACAATGTCGGCGTCATGCTGAACCTGCCTCAGCTCACCCTCTACGTCGCCGGCGTCTTCTTCCATCGGTTTTACATGCGCTGTAGTATGGACGAGAAGCGCGGAATCCACCACTACGTAAGTGCACTTCTTTCGTCGCGATTCCTCTCTCGAAGAATACCGCAGATAAACTGACCGACCATATCTACTCGACAGAACATCGCTGCAACCGCTTTATTTCTGGCAAACAAGACGGAAGAGAACGGTGCCAAGACCAAGTATATCATCATCGCCGTGGCCAAGGTGGCTCAGAAGAATGCCAACCTAATCATAGATGAGCAGTCTAAGGAATACTGGCGCTGGCGCGACTCCATCCTTAGTTACGAAGAAGTCATGCTCGAGTACCTGACCTTCGACCTCAGCATCACACATCCGTACCAAATCCTTTACAAGCTGCTGGAGGAGCTCAAGTGCATTCACAACAAGGACCTGAGGAAATCTGCATGGGCCTTTTGCAACGACTCATGCCTCTCGGTCTTACCGTTGCTCATGGAAGCACGTGACGTCGCGATGGCCAGCATTTTCTTCGCCAGCAACTTCACCAAGGAGAAAATCTCGGACGTTGGTGGCCGGCCATGGTGGATAGCCTTGGAGGGGAACGAGGAGCGTATACAACAAGCAATTGCTGTCTTGGTGGACTTCTACAAAGAGAACCCCCTGAGGAAAACGGAAAACCCATACCAAGGCTCTCCTGGATACAACTTCGAGTCGACTAGGAATACCGGCGAGGGCTCCAGCACCAACGTCTCGCCCAGAACAGATAACCAGACCCAGAGTCCAGAGCCACCATCTAAGGAGCGAGAAAATGGTCACAGTAATGATGAGACGGCTGTCAACGACAGCGCTGCTAAGGGGAGGGCTAACGGCACCACCACTCATGATGAGGCCATGGACCTCGACGAGAGCTCTAAGGGAGGGTCGGTCGCAACCCATGAATCTCAGGGCCCCTCACAGACCGGCCCAGGCGATTCGGACACTGCTCTTAAGGAGGCTGCCAACGACCCTGCGACTCACGAGCATACCGCCCGGGACGATAGTAGGGATGCTGGGGGACTCGCCAGCCCAGTTAAGAGGAAAGAGCACGAACCGTTATCCGACGAGAACAGGGATCAGAAACGGCAGCGGAGGGACAGCGAGGAGGATGAAGGTGAGGTTCTGGATGAGTGAAAAGGTATTTTCACTACATTGTTCTCGGTTGTTTTCATATTACGTCTTATCTGTACACCAACAAGCGATTGGCCCTCTTCCATCGCCATTCTCCCTCTGTTCACCCGGAGGATCTTTAGCTGGCGTTTTAAGGGGCATGGAACTTGGCATTGTTTCCCTGCGAGGCTTGCATTGGGATGTGATTAACCTTGGAGTTTGGCTAGGCATTTCTGGCTCGTTTTGCTTCGAGGAGTTTCATGGCATACCCGGAAAGGAACTCAACCCTCTATGTAGCACATAGCGGCTCGTATAATGACTCAATACATCGATACCAAGGTGTATAAAAAGCGCATGACGTTCTCGGGAGGCATTCCTCTGGAAGGTATGTGTATACCGACGTGGACCATGGACAATGCATCATTCTGCACAGATTGATTTAGATTGTAAATGCTGTTGTCCTACGACGTTTATGTGCCTATGAAGGAACAATACCCCATTTCCAGACATGATGAAGGCGTGTATCCTTATTTGTGTCTACCCACACTTGGACCAAGGCATGTCCTTCGAGGTGGCTCATTACTACACTTGGCCGCCGCCCTCTTTCATCATCGACAGTCCGTTAGACTTCCTTCTGTGGCCCCACCAGCCTTGGCCCTCAACTCATCTAGACAGTCGAGCACGTCGATCCAGTTGCCACACTTTACGAGCTTCATGCGGTCCCGCTTGCCCACGAGCGCCCGCTTGTCCGGCCCGTAGCCCGGGCCCAGCATCTCCGTGAGATGGTGGACGCCGGATTTGAGGACGAGCGGGGCCCGCGCCACGTTGGCGAGGAACACGTCGACGGCCTCCCAGGGGCACGTCTCGTGGCCGGCGAACAGAGCCGGGTTGGCCAGGAGGGCGCGAGCGGACATGAGACCCGCGAGGTTCGGGAGATGAAGCTTTGGCTTTGACGACGGCGTAGGAGCGGAGGTTGTGGAGGACGCCAGGCGGTCTGTAGACGTGAAAGTGGGCGTGTTGTTGCCGTCGTCGAGTAGGCAACTCGTGTAGGGCAGGTGGCGTAATGTGAACACATCGCCCGATACTAATATGGGTACCCGCTTGCCGAACGTCTCAGTGAGGAGCTCTAACGCCTCCAGATTGATCGGCGTGCTCGATGGCGTGCTGCGCGTGCGAGGATGGATGGTGAGCCAGTCGACGTTGCGCTTCGTCCCGCTGCCTCCTCCGCCGCCGCCGTCGCCGAGGACCGTCTCGATGAAGTCCAAGGTCCTGCGCAGGTCCGTGTGCACGCGGATCTTGACGCTCACGCTGCGGCCCCGGCGGGACTCCTTGTCCTGCTCGGTGAGGCCGACGGCCCAGCCGTCGCGGGCCAGGCGCGACCGCGTCTCGACCACCATGTCGCGCACGAGCTCGCGCCGTTCCATCAGTGCCGCGCCGAGCGACTCGGCGCACGCCCACGACTGCGGGCAGCCGCAGTTCAGGTCCACGCCGCTCACGAAGGGTGCGGCGAGGCTTGAGGCCCGTGCGAGCTCCACGGGCGAGCTCGACCCGAACTGCGCAATGGTGGGCACCTGGGCTCCCTTCGTCGACACGGTCAGGTCGCTCTCCCGGGCCACGGCGGACCGGTTGAACTCCTTGGCCAGGATCATGGGCGTCCAGCACAGATCGGTGCCATAATGGTGGACGGTTTGGCGGAAGGCGAGCTATATAGGTTGTGTGCGTAGATGTTCAACATCATATCCAAGATGTACATGACAGGCGCTGCTGGACGCACAGGTAGAAAGGAGGAAATCTTTACCGTGCAAAAGAGAGAGAGAGAGAGAGGGACATATCAAGAGAAACCGACCCACCTTGCTATAGCGCACCATAGGCGCGCATGCGTACAAATATCTACCTTGAGATTTTGCCGCATCAAATAGCTTGAGCGGACTGGAAGACGAGGGCGCATAAATAAGTAATCAGTCCGAGGAGAGCCCACGCGAGAAGAACTTGCTTCTCTCATAGGGCATGAGGATGAGATGAAACCTACTGGAGAGTCGGGTACAGATGCTCATTTTCGTCATCTACGAGATCCATTCTTACGACACGAGAGATGTGTTGTTGACCTTCGCATCTCAAAGAAGCATTGGCAGAAGAAGGCTTGTGACTCTGATTCCAATGGTGGGGTTTGCCAAGTAAGTAAGCACTTAATATGCCCTACAAGTGTTTTTCTCCAATCCGCGTTTTCTGACACACAGCCTTACCATCCTTCCGGACCTTACCTAAGCTCAGCTTTGAATGGGGTTGAGCAAAGAAAGAATGAAAGAAGAAACAGAAGAAGAAGAAGAAGAAGAAGAAGACAGCTCAGGCCAGAACTCAGGCCTCTAATCCGTCGATTGATGGCTCGGAGTCGGCGGAGACCTGAACTGTGGGATGACATCATGGACTTAATAAATCCAGTGATTTAAGTCCGGTTCTCCTCCCAGCAGCAGTCCGATAACCTTTTATACTGTCATTGAAAAAGCCAATAGCAGCTCATACCTGCCGATGGACCGGCTGTAAAGGTCCGGCTTAAATACGGGCATCAAGGGACTTAATGTCTCCGGCCTTGTCGTCTTGGAGTTAGCACAGCGATGGGGTGGGGAGGGGCCCAACACAGACGACGATTGTGGGCGCATTCCATATCCATCCATTATCTTGTACGATACTGCATACTTCCTTACTTCCTTAGCAGCTATATAAAGACGCATTGAACCCCCGCAGAAAAAAGAACACTCCTAGTCAAATCCAATAACCGTACAGAAGAAACCTTTCCTCGACCAGACATTTGCACCTAGACATATACACACACCCATCCATCATCTATCAAAAATGCCTCAACTGGTGGGAAAGGAGATCGGCCCCATTGGCTTCGGTCTCATGGTATGTTAAAAGACGCCACTCTCCTCGTGGACCGAGGTCTAACAAATCAAGGGTCTCACGTGGCGAGCCAACCCATGCTCTGAGGAGCAAGCTTTCGAGACGATGCGCACGGCGCTGAAGAATGGCATGAACTTCTGGAATGGGGGCGAGTTCTACGGAACCCCCGACTACAACAGTCTTACCCTTCTGGAGCGCTACTTCACCAAGTATCCCGAGGATGCTGAGAAAGTCGTGCTTAGCATCAAGGGCGGTATGGGCCCATCGGGCGCAGATGGTTCCCCCGAAGGTATCCGCAGATCTCTGGATAACTGTATCAAGCTCCTGAACGGGCGCAAGAAAATGGACATGTTCGAGTGTGCTCGCCGAGATCCCAACACACCCCTCGAGGTGACCTTCGGCGTCATCGATAAGGAATACGTCCAGACGGGCAAGATCGGCGGCATCTCGCTGTCCGAAGTCAAGGCTTCAACGGTCCACGAGGCTGCCAAGATCACCAAGATTGTGGCTTGCGAAGTAGAGCTTTCGCTATTCGCAACCGATGTGCTTGACAAGGGAGTTGCAGCTGCTTGCGCAGAGCACGACATACCTCTCGTTGCCTACTCACCACTTGGTCGGGGCATCTTGACCGGCCAGGTCAAGTCGCTGGACGATATTCCGCAAGATAGCATGCTTCGCCAATTCCCGCGGTTCCAGCCCGACACGTTTCCCATCAACATCCAGCTTGCACACCAAGTCGAGGCCATGGCGCAGAAAAAGGGCTGCACACCAGCACAACTAGCGATCAACTGGACAATGGCAGTGTCCAAGCGACCTGGGATGCCCGTGATAGTCCCCATTCCCGGGGCTACAACGGCGGACAGAGTGAAGGAAAACGCGAAGGTGGTGGAGCTCTCAGAGCAAGAGATGAAGGAACTAGATGAGACTTTGAGCAAGTTCAACCCTGCTGGCGATCGATACCCTCCCCATATCCCGGTGGAGGGCTAGCTTGTCTAAGAGATGTCAGCTTCAAGTCAAGCAAATAAATCCAAGGAAAGGTAGCTGGCTTTATGGTGTCCAGATCAGGTCAAGAAGGTTATCCACGTTTTCGATCCAAGGACGATAATCCGAGTATCTTTTCAGAATTGCAGAATTCTTGTTGGTAGTCATCATAGGAATGGGAGATGTGACCAAAACACAGCATCTTGAACTTACATGAGGTTGGGTAAGTACTAGGTAGAGGTGTCCTCTCATCTTTGCATTTGTGGGAGTTGGGAGGAAGAGTTCAACTCAACGGTTTGTTGTTAGGAAATGAGAGCTGTTGAGATTTTAACCCCAGGCAACCCGACCCCACTACGAACAGCCTCTGAAGCTCCACAGTCACTCCGTATTGAACCTTGGAACATGAAGAGCATTCGAGAATGGCCAATTAACCAACCTTACTACATATATGCATCATGCTTCGTCAAGGCAGCCAGCTGTGTGTGCGTACTTCAAATTATATAATGCTGGGAACTCTATCTCTGGAGTCTGGACAGGCTGTGCATGGCCTCTACACGCGCGAGCCAATGACTCTCTGACACCTCAGTCTACATGTACCGATGTCTTAATGGGCGGCCTAAGTCCATGCCGGGCGTAGCCTCTCATCAGTCCTCTGGCGAATGTCCGAAGTGCAGCTCTGCCAGCTCATGCGACAATCAACCCGAAGCCTGCCCTTTGGTATTGTGAATATCAGTAATCTGTTGTCCAAACCCACATACCTGGGCGAAAATGCTGCCTCCGTTGATTGCGTTGGAAGAGCATTTCCTCTCCGAAAAAGCCGACGATGTGAAGAATCTGTACTCGGAGCAGTTGCGAAATATCCCCGGGCTTGCCGACAAGCTCGCGGACATCGGCCCGATCCGGCTCAGATCCATGGATGAAACGAACATCTCCATTCAGGTAGTCTCTCACGGCCCAGGTGCCATGTGTGCATCTCAATGCCAAGCTGCGAATGACCAGCTTGCCGCCGCCGTGAGAGCGAACCCGGATCGATTCGCCGGCTTTGCGGTGCTGCCAGTCTCTGATCCCGATGCTGCTGCGAGGGAACTCAGCAGATGCGTGCGGGAGGCCGGGTTCGTCGGCGCTCTCATCGACAACCGGTCCGGTAACGACTACTACGATGGACCCGAGTATGACAGTCTCTGGAGGGCGGCCCAGGAGCTGGACGTGCCCATCTACTTGCACCCTACCTGGCCGTCCCCGGAGCAGACCGAGTTGCTCTACACGGGCAATTTCGCCAAGGCGGCGACGCTCAGTCTCAGCGCATCCGGGTGGGGCTGGCACTCGGACGTCGGTCTGCACGTCCTGCGCCTCTTTGCCGCGGGCACGTTCGACCGGTTCCCGCGGCTCAAGATCATCGCGGGCCACATGGGCGAGATGCTGCCGTTCATGCTGCACCGCATCATCCAGCTGTCGCCGCGATGGGGGCCGCGCGAGCGCCCCTTCCGCGAGGTCTACGACAGCAACATCTGGATCACCACCAGCGGGGTCTGGAGCATCGATCCGATGGCGACCATCTTGCGGAACACCAAGATCGACAAGATCCTCTACTCGGTCGACTACCCGTTCGCCAAGAACGAAGACGGGCTCAGGTTCATGCAGGACCTGGCACAGAGCGGGTGGGTGACAACCGAGCAGCTGGAGCGCATTGCGTACAAGAACTCAGAGGATCTCCTGAAGCTGAAGGTCACCAAGCTCCAAGATTGAGATAGATGTGTAAATGTCAAGTAGCATGACTCATGAGATACCATCACCAATTTAGCAAGCTTTAAATCTGACTAGAAATCAAATCTACATGCGCTGCCTACCTCTTTACTTGAACGCGGCAACTTGCGAGTCACTGGGACTTCGCATCATTGCCTAGGTTGCATACACCCACCCACGTAGGTATATGCGGTTGGAACAGATCCGGATGTATAAATCTAGAGCTCAGCTTGTTCACGCAAGGTTCCCTTGTGGAAAACATGTCCCCCGTGCTAGGCAATGGATCCCTCCCTTTAGCATTCCGTCGAGCTAACTCAGTGTCAAGTATGTCAGTGAACACGAAGGAAGTCGGTGGTTTGATTTGCGGTAGACCCGTTTGGTGGATTCATTAGCCAAGTGGTCCAACGACCCGAGGTAGAACTATTGGATGGGACGTTTGGTAGTACAGTAGTAGTAAGTAGTATACAGCGTGGAAATACCCTTTCTCAGTGGGATAAGAGAGCAGGTGGGAAACGTTGTTGTCTGCAAGTGCCGGGATTATAATACGACGACAGGCCAGTGGCATTAATCAATGACAAACTGGTGTTCGACTGGGCAGGGCAGCAAGGTCCTCACTAGAATCGGAGTTGGCAACCAGGGAAGTAAGCCAGGAACAGGGGGTTCTCAAAGCACTCAGCCCATGTTAAGAAAGAAAGAAAGAAAGAAAGAATAGGAACTGAACCAACACCATGCATGCATGCATTAGATGTATGTAACTAGCACTAGCAGGATCTTTGCATTAATGTGCTTAATGTGCTTAATGTACCACAATAGTGTTCTCACTACGAGGGTGAGCCCATCTCAATTCATCTCGTCTAAAACCCAGCGTGGCTGATTACACGTACTTACTTACTCTTACTCGTAGTACAACCCCCAGGGATCATATAACTTAGTACGGCGCCAGATCAACAGTATAACTGGGCATAACATGGGCATAACGAGGATAATTTAGGTATGAAAATTGGGGCCTGGCAAGGCTCGATACGGACCCGATAAAGAAATCATATGATTAGCAGTATCTTTACCATATTAATTCAGTACGAAAAGTACGGATTAACGTATCGTCAGCCTAGCGGGCGTACTAAGTTATATGATCCCTGGGGGTTGTACTGCTAATACTACGACTACTACTCCGTACAACGATTGCATCTCCACAAGTAAAAAGAACGTCGCCGGCATTGAATGGAAGCCCCCCCTCCCGCCGACTTGAGTCATGCTATACGTAAGTAGTAACAACGAATTGCCAGAGCTGGGTGAGGCCCCATTTTGGCTTTGTTGTGAGAGAAATCTCAGCTTTTACACTTTACCGTGCAAGCAGCACAAGACAGAACAAGACAAAGGTTTTGAGGTACCTTGGCCGAATCCAGTCTAGCCCTTGGTCCCGCTCCAAATACTTAAAATCATCACAGGAGCTGAACTGGAGCAAGCGGGCCAAGCCAAGCAGTCCAGGCCAGGAACTGGGAACGTGCGGGAGGGGCACCCCATTGTAATAATCCCAATATCCTTTGTTCTTTTCCCTGCTGCCTCTAATCAGACCAGACGAAAAGCGACTGGGATACACCCCCGTTCAGAACCCCCCCCGTCGGCGAAAGCTCCATCCAACGACTTGTGCTTGCTTTACACCCAATCACGGGGCTCCTGAACCTGCAAATCTCCAGATACACTGACAGGGCTCTCTCCGGCAGAAAAGTTGGAGGGTGTGTAGGACACTCAGGAGATCATCCCCTATCAGGAAACAGGATCGCGCAACCGGCTTTCCCAGAAAGACAGACTTCATTGTCCGTTTACATCCCCTTCAGCTTACCACTCGGGCCTCGAACATGCCGATGCCATTCAAATAGCTTCAATCCTCGAGGTTCCGTAGTGCTACGACTGCTCACCCAGTGTTGGCCTTGTTGAAGCCAAGATCGAGCTCTCGATACGTGAATTGCGACCCGAGTCTCCGTATCCGTTGTCTTTTGATAGGCACCGCACCGCCGCCAGCTGAACCTCCCGATCCTGCCGTGTTGCTTATTGCCAATCCTGCAACACCGACAAAAGAAACGTTATGAGTTGACGGCATCACTGAGAGACGAGGCATCGATACAGACCTGATTCGCCTTTATAACCCACCCCTGACACTTGGACGAGGGGACCATTGGTCGCATCGCAGAAAACTGCAGGTGACTTGTCGCACCGCCACTCGGTCAGGCTCAAGACTCGGTTCCCGTTCATTTATTCGCGTCAAGACTCTTGAAAAGCAAGCAAATGATTGCCGACATGGCTATGCAGGCAGTATCAGATGTACCTAAAGACCGCGGGCATGTCAAGACGGGCTCGACGAGCTCTGCCCGCTCGATTCCTTACCCATCAATGCCGGCGTCGCCTACTTTGACGAACCCCGACATGATCCTGCCCGACTACGCCGATAGCATCTCCTCGCCCGACAGGTCGCAGTCTCCTCTCATGATGTGGAAAAGTGCAAATGGCTTCGACATGAGCCAATTCGACCTTGGCGCGCCGGCCTTTCCAGTCGCGCCTATCACCCCTACGACGCCTATAATATACGGCAATGGCACCATGCTGTCAGATATCGGCGAGGTTACCGAGGCCGAAAGTACAGTGGGTGGCCCTGGTGCGCGCCGGACGAGTTCCGTCTACAGTGTCCAGATCACGCAACCACAGTCGATGAATGTGGTGTATGAGACACTCAGGAAGAAACTTTCGGACCAGAAGATGGCGTCTCGGGATCGCGAGCGGCGCTTATCGATGGAGTCAACAAGCACTGTCACCAACGGAGACAACCCTAGATTGTTCGCAGATTTTGACGATGCAGTCAGCGTGGACGACAGCGTTTTTCAAGGCGATGATGAAGAGAGCAATGCCGAGTCGTACGTATATGACGAAGCGTCGGTGACCGGAGACAAGACCCCCACTATGCAGGAGTTTGACGAGATCTTTACTCCTGGGCCTGAGCAACGATATTCGACGGCTTTGAGTCGAAGGGCCGAACAAATCTTGGCCAACGCGAAACGGAGGCTCACGGTAAGTACTGGTGCCGACATGCAAGTCTGGGGTTTGCGCCACGAGCTGTTGTGCTAACGGTCAAATCAATAGACGATGGAAGGCAACCTTAACCGCGCCAGAACCTCCATGTCGTCGTATGGATCAGACTCGACGCCTTCGCCATCTTTTGCTCGGCCCGCCAACGGTGTACACAACAGCCATGACTCTGGTGCGACGAAGAACCCCCGCGGGCACAGCCGTATCTCGAGCGAGAACAACGTTCCGACCGAGGTCAAGCCGGCCACCGTGTTCTCGCCACGAGCATCTAGCGCGATGGGTACAGCTGGCGGTTATAGGCGGCCTCGGAAAGAATCTCCAACCGCCGAATATATGCTGCCGGAGGACCCTTCCCAGGAGGAGGAAAGCCCCAAGGGCTCTCTGCTGTATGGCAATCCAGCGTTCGCAAAGAGTAAGACTTCATTGCACGACAATAAGCATATGCTGGAACCTTTAAGCGAGGATGAGATGCCCGAAGACGTCGAAAACGCTCGAACTAGTATAGAGAGTTCTAAGCTCGAGTCATTTCTCAGTCCTACATTTGGCTCGTTCAATGACAAGGGCCTGAGGAGATCTGCCTCTACCGCGCAGATGCGAGAGCTGAAGGACCACATGACAGACCTCAAAGGCCGACTCTCTGCTTTGCGAGACCAAGCCCGTGCGGATACCATGAAACGCCGGAGTCTATCAAGTCTGCGCACGCCAAGCCCATTTACTCATGCTCGCGTCGAACAGTGGTACGTGGCCAACAAGGGCGTTGCTGAGGTAGCGGATGTATTGAATGAGGATGAGGCCCCGTTGAATGGCCAATTGCCCATTGCCAAAGGAGAAGGGGCCGAGGCAAAGGTCGTTGGCCACTTGTCAGAGGAAGAAGAATCTCTCTACACTGACCATGAACAAGACTTTTCACCGAAGACGAAGCTTAGCCCGGCTGAAATACACCTTCAATCACCGGGCAAAACAAACGCCTCAGAGCTGGGATCCGATGGCGGCGACGACGACGACCTGCAGACGGAGGATGGCTATGAAGATGAGATGGGCGACGGTTTTGTGGACGTTGTCGATCTCGACAGCGAAAGCGGCGAGTCTTCTTATCACGATTCTGTCCAGAATCAGATGTCGCATGAAGATCGTGAAGATGCTTTTGATTATGAGCACTTCTTTTTGCATAGCGCTATGGGGAGCATGAGCCAAAAACGAATGCATCAGAAGGGAAACCGGGACAGCTACAGCTCCGAAGGCTCGGTTGAAACCGCCCGTGGACCTTCAGGCATGAAACGGGGACGTAGGCGAGGAAGCGACGTGTCCACGTCCTCCACCGATTCGTTTGCTACAGCAACCGAGGGTAGGATCACAAGAGCCGAAACCGCGGCTATGGAGGAATACCCTGAGCAGGCTGACCTGATGCCTGAGAGATCCCGCTCGCATACGCCCGAGACGGCTAAGCGTCTGACGTTTGGCTTCAACAGCATGACTGGCGACGCCACCATGGACCAAGTGCAATATCGCGGCTCGGTTGTTCGGCGCCCCTCGAGCAGCGCAGCGGCCTACATGCACCGCCCTTCAGTTGGGTCGTTGGGGTCGACCAAGACCAACCGCAGCTTTCCACTGGTGAACCGGTCAAAATCCAATGGCGCCTTGACGCCCAGGGAATCGCCAGATCAGGAGCTTAAGCAGATATCCGAGAGCCTTATGAGCGAAACGGCCAGCATCTGCGAAAGCGTTGACGGTGGCGAGCAAGAAGCCATCGGGATGCTGCCCAGGGAGGACCAGATCCTGGTGCAACGACTTGTTGCAAGCCTCGGTAAATGCGTGCTTGAGATGACGGAGAACGGGCGAGCAAGCGGCGAAAGCAGACTATACCGGCGGCGAATCGACCTTGCCAGAAAGATACTGGACGGGACGGAAGAACGCACTTAATTTCTAATGTATAACATCCTACAACTTCGGACGTGCTGGGGAGACAAGCGTGGGCCTTTGGATGGACCTCGACCACGCGGAACCCCTCCCCAGTGCCCCTGTCTCGGGACATGGTTTCCTACCCCTTTCAACCAATTTTTATGTTCTCCAGAAACATGTATTATGAGCATGAGACATGCGGATCCGGTTCAAAGCCGGCGGAATATCTGTCTTGTCGTTTGCTGACAAAGGGCCTTCCTTCTCTTTTGTTTTCCCGGCGTTCTTGGCGTCTGAAAGTATTGGCCTGGCCTAGGCCACAGAAGATGGCGCAGAACCGCTGCTGTTTACTTATATTCCTTTGATACCCTGGGTTACGGGGCTGCTGCGGCGATTATCTGAATAGCCTGTATTCCCATCTCAGCAACTAGCTGTAAATAATCAAGATGCATTGGGTGCCAGATAGATGACGAAGACAAGAGACTATGATCAAACGGTGGTGTGCTACTCTCAACCGACGAATAGTGTTGTCGTCAGTTGCCAAGAGCGTCTTCTCTCACAAGAGACTTTGGCCAGCTCCCTAGTGGCTTGGAGTCAATGACGTATCGTATCCAGATCAAGGGGTCATTACAACACAGCAGTATTATCTATTTATTAGCAAAGACGTGCCACTCTCTCCCATCTTCATGGCAACTGCTTCGTTTGATCGTGACATTGAAAGAGACAGTGCCGCATCCATGGCTCAGACCGGGCAAACGAACGGGCGCCAACGTGGCCCCAAAGATGAGTGCAAGAGAGTCCTCATCGTTGGCGCTGGAGCTGCTGGGTAAGCAATTCTTTTTGTATTCCGCTCTCGTCCAGCGTTGGCTAATTCGAAGTCTGGACTGAAGCATGTCCGCGGCATACCATCTATCACAGGAGCCCGGCAGGTTCGACGTCACCTTGATTGATGCCGTCGACTACTGTGGCGGACAGGCTTTCTCCATCCCGCTGGACAAGGAACGCCATGGGGCGTCGTGGTGCAACCAAGGCGTCCAGGGCGGCTCGTACATCTTCCACCACACGGCCACCATGTTCCATCGCCAGGGCTACCACGCCGACCCCGTCAACCTGCAGGTGTCCTTCGGCAAGGACGAGCTGTTCTGGACCAACGTCTTCCCGACGCAGCTCATCGCGCGCCACCGGAAGGAGGTCGGGCGCCTCGTCACCTACCTGAAGATCATGCGCTGGTTCGAAGTCTTCTTCGCCTTGCTCCCGCTCCGGCTGGTCTTCAGGCTCGGCGGCTTCTCCGACGAGTTCACCAACGCCATCGCCCTCCCCATGACGGCCCTCTTCCTGGGCACCGGCAACGCGACGCCCGAGGTCCCCGCCGTCATGTTCGAGCGCCTGTGCACGTCGCCGACCTACGGCATGTGGTACAAGCCCGACAGGCGCGCCGTCGTCCGCAACCAGCCGCCCATGATCGTCTTCCCGCACCTGTCCGACTTCTACCGCACCTGGAAGGACGACCTCGTCGCCCGGGGCGTCGCCGTCCGCCTGTCCACCGAGCTGGCCGAGGTCGTCCGGCGCGGCGGCGAGGTCGGCGAGCGCGGCGGCGTCGTCGTCAAGCTCAAGTCCCGCACCCCGGCGGCGCCCGACGCGCCCGCCGCCGAGGAGACGTACGACGAGCTCGTCCTCTGCTGCCTCGCCGACACGGCCAAGAGGGTCCTCGGGAAGACGGCGAGCTGGCGGGAGAAGAAGGTGCTCGGCGCGGCCAGGTTCAGCGACGACATCACCATCACCCACAACGACGCCGACTACATGAAGCGGCACTACGAGAGCTTCTACCGCGAGGACCTAGCCGTGGCCGCCAAGACGCCTTCCAACTCGGGCGGCAGCGGCGGCGGCGGCGGCGGCGTCGGGGCAGAAGAAGAAGAAGAGGAAGACGACCAGTCGCGACTGGACTGGGCCGCGGTCAACTTCCGCCCCATGTACTACATCAAGATGTACCCTTCGGACCTGTCCAAGCTGGAGATGTGCTTCGACACGACCAACTACCAGAGCCAGTTCCCCGCGCGGGTGCCGTTCGAGCAGCACGTGTTCCAGACCATCTACCTGAACAAGGGGCGGGACGCGCACCTCTGGACCGACGGCGAGATCGCCGAGGACAAGGTGATCCGGCGGGATTGGTGGCACCAGCTCTGCCACGGCTACACGCACTACCTGCTGGTGGTGCCCTGGCTCATGTTCCTGCAGGCGCGGCGCCGGGTCCGCTTCGCGGGCTCCTGGACCCTCGTCAACGCGCACGAGGTCGCCATCCTCTCGGGCCTCGCCGCCGCCGTCGACCTCGGCGCCGGCTACCCCGAGGACCTCGAGCACGACCGCTACGCCTTCCTGTGCTTCCGCCTCTACTACCTGCTGGCGTACGGCAAGTGGTACCGCCGCCGCTATACTTCTTCCTCCTCCGCCAAGAGCGGCGGCAGAGAGGGTGCGGGAACCGGTGAGGGCGGGCTAAGCCAGAAGGCCAAGGACGGCCAGAGCTGGGCCACTGGCCTCTACGGCAGCGTCTACAAGGGCCCAGGGGTCTCCGAGACGGAGCGTTCCGTCTGGAAGGAGGACATGAGGAAAGGTCTCAGCACGGGCAACCTGGCCGAGGGGAATGCGCCGGGCCGAAGCCAGCCGTGAGTCAATGAGAGTCGTTCAGACTTTTCTATGTGTGATGTCATGTTATGAATGATGCCGCTTTGATGAAAGGAGGTGGAGGAGTGATGGCGAGTCATTGGGTATGCAGTTTCATGCTACTCCCTACGACGATAGGAGGGAGGCTGTGCTTGTTTGATTCACTGCTTCTTGCGCCGTTGTGCAATTCCTCGGCTAGAATCGATGGCACCGCAAAATCTGTATTTACATGTATCAAATAGGAACTAAACCACCATCATCATAAGCCCCTGCGTAATCCCTGCGCTGCCCCTTAATCACGCCCTCCTGGAAAGTGATGCACCTGTTTCCGCTTATATGTTCGACATCCGGCTGCTCGGTCCCAGGACCCGATCTTATGACGGGCTCCCGTGCCATATTATATCGTACATCATTCGTAAAATTGTGTACACTCTTCACATCTCCCCTGATTCTTTCCATCTTCGTTCTTCCTATACCCCACCGACTAAGGAAACCAAATACAGATCCATTCAAAGAATCGTCGGCACCAGAGTAACAATGACCCATTGCGCCGCGGCGCGCTCATCCTTCAGTGGCGTCCAGTGGACCGCGAACGCCTCGTCGCCGCGGAACTTGGCGCTCCGCCGCGTCTGCAGCCGCAGGTCGACGCTGACGGGTTGGCCGCCGCGGATGCTGCTGCGGACGCGGTTCTTGTAGCCGCTGGCGGCCGACGACGACGCCGAGGGCCCGATCATGCAGCTCTTGAGAAACTTGAAGACGTCGGACCCGACCATCCTGCTCTCGCTGCTGTTCATTTTAGTTGCACCGTTGCTATTGTTACTGTCTAGCACCGCCGTACTGTTGTTGTTGCTGCTGCTGCTGTTGTTATTGTTGTGGGCAACAGGATGCAGCACGTCCGCGACCCCCTGCGAGTAGAAGTGGATAATGAACGAGTCGGCGCGCACCACGATGTACTTGGAGTATGCCGTGTAGAACTCCTTGATCTGCGTCGACAAGTCCTGGCCCTCCATGCGGTCCAGCACGTCCTGCTCCATGCCGTTGGCGCCCGCCGCGGCCACGTCCGACGGGGACACGGTTTTGAGCGCATTGCCGTTGTTGCCATTGCGAAGCCCCAGGGCGCGTAGCAGGGTTCGCGAGAGGGAGGTACGGGGCTGCATCTGGCCGAGGTTGGCCTGTAGCTGCTCGCCCCCGTCGTACTTGGATGTCGATAGCACACGCATCACGTCGGCGCTGTTGTGGATCGTGCTGGAGCAGTTGATCTGCCCGCCCAGCCAGAAGGCCACCTCGCCGTTCTCGTCAATGAGCGGAGCTTTGCACGGAAGTCAGTTTCAAAGGACATGCACTGGCTGGAGCTGGCGCGCGCCTCTTCACTCACCGATGTAGAGGAGATTCCAAAAAGGGTCTCCGTTCTTCTTATAGTTGAGCAACAGCTCGACTGCTTCCCCGCCGTCTACCATGGCATTTCTCAGGCGCCGCACAGACACAGGGTCGGTGAGCTTCCCCTGAAAGAAGCGGCAATTCCGGGAGATGATCTCGGTGCGGTTATATCCAGTGACTTTGATCAACCCATCCGAAGCAAATACCACGGGGTTGTCGGCGAGGCTACATTATCATGTCGCATTAGTACGTTAGACCCATAAACAGCCATGGCGGCCGCAAAGAAACACACACACACACACACACACACACCTTGGGTTCGTCAAGCAGAAGCAGTCCCCAAGTCCTTGGAATTTGGACCGGTCATTCGCCAAGGCTTTGCTCGCGTTTAGGGCGAGCTGGTGGTTCACAAATCGTGGATAGATATCCGTGAATACCAATTGCTCTACCAGCACTTCCATCTCCGTGAAAAGGGCCTCCATGGCCGGCAGCTTCGTCATGACGACCGATTTCATCCTTCGGTGGACCTCCTTCAGCAGTTTCCCGGGTATATTGAGCTGATGGGGCGACTGGTGCGTCATGTACGTCTTGTGGATGCCCGTCATGATATCTGCGAGCTGATTCAAGGTCGTATGATACTGTTCAATCTTGAGCATTGTTAGCGAAGCCGTCATCTCTTGGGACCGACCAACTTACCTTCGCCAGGAACTCGACGTTTTCGCTGCACACCCGGTTCTCGCTGAACTTGAGAAGATGATGCGCCGTCGCAGGGTTATGCAGCACGACTTGGAATACCTGTTGACTGAAGAAATCGGGCAGGCGACTTGAGCCACCGCTGCTGAGGCTACCATTGTGTGACGGGGAATGTCGTATCGTGGAACTCGGTCTCCTACCCGACGTTACAGAGCCGCCTCCATTTCTGCTCACCGGGGCGTCGCCGTGTAGCTCGACCCAATCGCCGCTCTCGTCGACGTAGGGAAGCACATGTACCGATGAATTTCGCATGGGGGGTTGGTGCCTGCCGTTCACATCGTATCGACTGAGCGGCCCCAGTCCTTGGATCGAGTGTGGACGAGGCTGTGAAGTGGTCTGGGGCTGTTTGGCGGCTGAAGTGTAACCGGCGGGCAAGGAGGCACGGGACGAGAGACTAGAGTAACTGTTTCTCCGACGAGTCTCATATTGATAGACACCGTCTTCGTCTAGGCGAACGAGCGAAACCGGTGGCGAGCTCATGTTTCGGTCAGGCCTCGAGCCGCTATCCAGATCTTCGTAGAGTACGCTCCTGGTCTTTGATACGCCCAGGGGGGCTGCGGAATTTGGTTCATATAGGGATCTGGTCCTCCCGGCGCCGCTTTCACCCTTCTTTGCCGACTTAGCCACCGAGTTGGGGTGTGTCTCAAATTCGTTCCGCAGCTGCAGGTCGCTGGGACTGTGTTCACTAGGGCGGCGCATTAGACTGATCATACTTCGGGGGCGCTCAATAATGGACGGCTGTCTCCTCGGAATGCGGATTAGGCCATTCTCTACCCGTGGCAGATCCTTTGCGGCCTTTCGTCGGGCTTCTTTCGACTGCGTGGCTCTATCTTGCGCGGGCGACTCCGAGTCGGCCGGATCGTATGGGACCATGCTGGGAATGGCTTGGGTCATGTGAGTACTACGGTTTGAGGCTGCAGACTTGGATCGAGGGGCGAGGCCATATGCCCCATGCTGGGAATGGGACGAAGAAAGCGAGCTGCAGCGCTGGTCAGAGTATGTGGTTCCAGCGCCCCCGCTCCCTACAATAGCCTGCTGTGCGGCTGCGATAGACCCGACTGCGCTTCGGTCTGTGCAGGCTCGACTCGACGACCTCGATTTGCCATTGTTAATGTTGTCACCATTGGCGGGAAGCGGCCGGCCGGCAGCCTCCCGACTATGCCTAGCCACATCCTCGGCCTGCACTGGAAAGCCATCCGCATCCATTGCGGCATGAGTGGACAGGAGAAGAGACAGATGTCTATGCGAGTTAACGGACTATGGTGTTCATGACGGCACGGGTCCAACGATACCAGGCGACCTCAAGAACGAGTAGAGACAATAAATCCGAGTGAAGCTCCACAGGGACTGTGAGGGGAAAGAAAAAGAAAGAAGTCGAAGAAGCCGGCAGGATATGAGAAAAAGCAACACATGGAACCAATTGTGGTGCAGTCCGGCATGTGCGGCAGTCTCATAAGGTTAGTAACGAGATCACCACCATGTGTGGCTTGTTCTGGCATCTCTTGGATGGTGGGATTCTCATAGGACTGAATCCTGATGCATTGGGATATCCCAAGCATGCACACAAAGTTCTCGGTTGGCTCGTAGTAAAGGCCTACTACGCCTCAGGGCTCTCACATCCATGAGGATTCTCACAGGCTTCAGGATAAACCTTAATGCTGCTCGCGTCCTGACACACCTAGACCGTAGCGCGTTCTCCGTGGGAGGCGCGGGA
Organism: Apiospora pterosperma; assembly: GCA_019976485.1. Taxonomy (NCBI): domain Eukaryota; kingdom Fungi; phylum Ascomycota; class Sordariomycetes; order Amphisphaeriales; family Apiosporaceae; genus Apiospora; species Apiospora pterosperma. The sequence continues at coordinate 3,172,512 of JAFBMP010000005.1, forward strand.
TAATCGGGAGCCATCATATCAGCCGGATGCTGATCGCTGCCCGTCAGTCTTGTTCGACTTCTGATTCGGTGTCGGGCGCGCGCGAGAGATTGTGTTGGGCGATGAACCAACCCTCCACGCTTCTCTCCACGCTTCTTGGGCTTTCTTGGGCCCGTGATGGCTATTGAGTTCAAGCGGGGAAGAAAACAAAAAGAAAAAGAAAGAAAAACAAACAAAAACAAACAAAAACAAACAGCAGCTGAGTTCCATCTTAAGGTTGCTCCTGTGAAGTGTTTATGTGGCTGACTGACGATGTAAGTTAACGTGCAACGTAGATGCAGAGACAGATGCATGTGTGTGTGCGGTTCATCCATACCTCGTCGAGAAGGCTCGTAAAAAGCCACGAAGGATTCAATACCTGCAGCGGCTCGTCCCGGTTTTCTCTTCTGGACATGCCCTTCATCTCTCTGGTAGCGAGCGTAACGCTCGACCGAACGGGAAAAGATGTCCTGACGAAGCGCCCGAGTGGGCTAAGGAGAAAGGAGAGTAAAGGGCGGGTTCGATTAAGCGCCTGGATTGTCGTGGAAGAAGAAGTGTCAGCCAGTAGATCTCTTGGTCTTGGGACCTTGCGCGACAAAGGACTAAGCACAGGCCAAGATGATCTCGCCAGCATCTGGTTGGCTCAGACGTCTCGACAGATGCCCGATTTAGAACCTCTTTTGTTTCAGCAAAGTCCCTTTGTTGGATAAATCTTGGTGTATCATGGCATGAAGGCGCCTGGTCTACTCATTTATATGCCTTCGAGTCTCTCTGTCGTTTGTTGTGTGATTTTGTCTTTTCTGCATTCATCTGTCTCCCTCGCTCGCGTCTTTTCCTTTCCACTCGGTTTCCTTGACTTACAAGCAACAACAACATATACTCGACCAGGCACTGCGTGTCATCGGGCTCTTTCCCAGTCATCTCTCCTACGACACATTCATTATTAGTATCTCTCATTAATCATTACTGAAACCCAGAGCCTTCTTTAATTACTTAGTTGCTGCCTCCATCTGCCCAACCCGCTCAATACACCAAGATGAGTTATTCAGACACCGCGTTCGACATGGGAAAGGGCTATGTCAAAGGCAAAGCCACGGGTGCCGCTACCACCTACGCCAGGAAGCAGGTGCTGAGCAAGGGGTTCAAATTCCTCAACCCAGCCGCAAAGGTTGAGATCATTGCGCGCTGGATCGCCCGCGGCCTGCAACTGATTTTCGCTCTAATCGTCATCGGCTTCTACGGACACCGTGTCGACCAAGACCGCAAGGCCGGCAATCCTCAATCGGCTGCCTGGTGCTTTTCCGTCATCGTTGCTTCGCTCTCGAGCATCGCGCCCTTGATCTACAGCATCCCGCTCCTAACGTCCGCCCGGTTCTATTCCTTCGACCTGTTCTTGTTCATCCTCTGGATCGCCACCTTTGGCACCTTCGCCGGCATATTCCTGAAGCGCGAGAGCGGCACCGAGTACGAGGGCACCAGCGTCCGTGCCATGAAGCTTGCAGTGTGGCTCGATCTGGTCAACTGCATCTTCTGGCTCATCACCGGTGTCTACGGTTGCCTCCGCACGCACTGCGCAAAGTGGTTCGACAGAAAGATCGACTCCGTCTTCAAGAAGGGCGAGAAGAAAGTGGGACAAGGAGTTGACATGGGGTTCGACGGCGCTCGAAGTGGAATTCGAGGAGCATTCTCCAGAAAGAACCAGCCAATGCCGGCCCAGCCTCCGGAGGCTCACATGTTGTAATTCAAGACGATTGTAGCGAAGGCGCTTGGCGTTTCCGGGACGGGCTTACGTGAAGCGAGAAAGCTAAACTTGTTTGGACTTGAAGGGAATTATATAAATAATGCAGATTTACTACCGGTTGCACGATTCATACAGATGCATACGCGGAACGAATGAGTGGTGAATGACCGGGGAACATCGGCCCAGGTGTGCACCGGGCTGCGGCAATGCCGGAGGACCATAGATGTTTTGTTGCCAGCCCTCGACGTCTCAAGATGGCAGAAATGCGCACACCCGGAGCCGAGTGACTCGTCGGCCGTGTTGAGTCATTGGTACTTCACAGCCCAATCATTCCTAGCTTCACGTGTAATTGAGTGTAGGCGACACGGGACAAGCGGTAAGCGAATGTTTAAATGAGGCGAGGGAGTTGTCGAGGCTGTGAGAGAAGAGAAGAGATACAGTCAGACATGCGATCTAAGAAAGCTTTTACACCGAACTACGGATACGGAGGACTCGTACATGCAATAAATGACTAGTCAATTTACCCATACGACGACGATCTTGCATTGCATTGGGATGGAGCCCGTCAATCTTTGCCAAGCCCTGTGGCGCTCCGTGTAGGCCCCCAGGTACGCTATCAGCACCACTAGATGGTCGGCACAGCACACACACACCGCCGCCGTTGCGACTTGGCTGGGCGATGCAATTTATTTTAAGATGGAGGTTAGTTAGCCTATTCACCTACACACACACACTATCGCCAACGGCGGCAACAAACGGCGGCGCCGTGTCTCGCTTGACCAGGCACTGATCTGATCATCTGGGTCATGCATGTGGAGGAAGGGCTGAAGGGGGGGCTTGAGCTTGCGTGTCAGCAGGACAGATCGATCTCTCTCCTCCCAATAAATATCACTCTCACTCACTTGCTCTCTCCCCGGACCCGGTCAGCGGGTCATGCTCATCATTGCACTCTCTGCGACGGCGCTGTCGATAGTTGTTGCCACCACTGCTGCCGCCATCATGGGTCTTTCGCTAGTCTCGCGCGGACGTGACAACTCCCAATTGCCAGCTACCGCTACCGCCGCCTCCAATACCGGCCGGCAGCGGTCGCGCTACAACGCCGCTACTGAGGCCCGGACGGCGCAGAAAATGTCGGGTGACCACACCGCATTCTTCGGCTCCCAGGTCGGCGGCCAGTCTGTCATCAACTACAGCTACACCGATACGCCCTTCACCCTGCTCATGTGGGATATCTACTATTTCTTCTACTTTGCTTGGGCCTTGCCATGGGTTGTATGGCCGATGCGGCCCTGCGACGGTGGCCACTTTGACGAGATGTCCTTTACGCCTTCCAACCTTTGGTGTCTCTTCATACACGGGATCCTGATCGTCCTGCAGCTTTTTTTTATCTTGACCTTGCCTGTCTTGGTGCTCCTGCCGGTTTGGACCGCGGCTCTGTGGCTGGCCCTCTTCGCAACCCTCAATTGGGCCATGTGCCTGGCCCTCAACGGCTCCTCGTTGACCTACCACTCCGACCCCATATACGCCGAGGCGCGTGAGGAGCACGCCCATGAGAGCTGGATCTTTATAAACGGCGTCGCTTGCGGGTAAGTTACCCTCACCTCGGAATTAGCCTCTCCTCCTTCCCTTCTACGTCACGCTAAACCGTTCAACAGCGAGGCTTGGCTGCTGAGCAACATCAACCGCTTAGCTCTGACGTTTGGCCGCCCTGTCATGGGGATTCACAACAAGACTGATGGCATCATCTTTGACGTCGTCGAATGCCTCGTGCAGCGCAACCTGAACTACGCAACCCGCGACGTTCGGGAAGCTTACCGGACCGTGAAGCAGGAGCTCTACAACCCGGCAAAGTCCAAGGTCATCTTCATCCTGCACAGCCAAGGAGCAATAGAGGGCAGTCTGGTGCTGGACTGGTTACTGCAGGAGGTGCCCCAAGACATACTTTTGAAGCTCGAGGTCTACACCTTCGGGGCCGCTGCGAACCACATGAACTCGCCCACCAAGCACATTGCAAGCCAAACGGCCCAGCAGAAGAACCCAACCGCCCTCGTGGCGGATGTGACCCTCACGCAAGGACCCCTTATCGACTCGCCTGTCCAGATGCGCAGTCCGGCCGCCAGCCAGCTCCACGAGAACAACGCCAGCGCCCGATCGTCGTTCCGAGAAAACCGTCCCCCCACCCCGCCCACCGTAGCTACCGACGCGGCCGCACCGTCGACGCCCCCGGGGCAGCCGCAACCTCGGCGCGTCGTGTCCCTCGTGCCGGCGTGCGACCGCGTCGTCGGCCACATCGAGCACTACGCGCACACGACCGACTTCGTCGCCCTCTGGGGCGTCCTGCACTTCGTGACGAGCGAGCGGGCCTCGGCCCTGATCCCGCGCTTCATCGGCCGCGTCTTCTCGCGCACCTCGTCGCGCGGCGGCCACCAGTTCTGCCAGCACTACCTCGACGGCATGTTCCCGCTGCGCCGCGACGCCGCCGGCCGCGCCCTCGTCACCGCCGCCGAGGGCGGCGGCTGCGACGAGGCCCGCAACGACTTCATGGACAGCGTCGTCGAGCGCGGCGGCCGCGGCACCGAGGGCGAGGACGCCCGCGAGGGCTTCGCCAACAGCTGGGCCCTGCTCGAGCTCGCCGGCAGGCCCGAGCGCTCCGGCGCCCTCGCCCTCGAGGTCGCCGTCCACGGCAGCTTCCACGGCAAGCTGGCCGCCCAGCTCGAGGACGGCCGCGACGTCAAGGTCAAGGACCTGAGCCGCCTCTGGCAGTACCGCAACGGAAAATCCCCGCCCGAATTGCCCAGGGGCATGGTGCCGGATGTGGATGGTGTCGTGAGGGCGGATACCCTGTAAAAAGGTCACGGAAGGGTGTGGATGTTTTTTTTTCTTCCCTCCTCGCCTCGCCTATACCCTATCTGCATTTGGTTTGGTTTTGGTCCAGGTGTGTGCGAGCCACTGTTTATATATCCATTGCATGGTTGGCGTAGTTACTACTATCACATATATATATATATATATATATATATATATCCACTGGGGGTTGGATCGTGAGTTGGATTTATATGGTTGTTTTTACGCATAGTTTGGTTAGCTAGGGCTACTCATGAGCGTTTACGTATTTGCTCTTTATTTGCGTTATATGGCGTATATCGTACCTGACTCTCCCATACTAAACGTTACCACATACTGACACAGGTCACTCAGTGGATACAAGTATCGAGGTCAAAGACGTAAATGACGAAATGTGACATAGTTGTGTCTATCATAAGTATGCATACGACTTACTGCACCTGCTTGTCCTTGTCCATCCATATCCCTCCCTCCCCTTCGTTCATCTACAATGCAGGGCCATGCAATCCATCATATTTTGACTCGAAACCCGGTCCCTTCCCTCCTCTGCCTCGCGAGCCTCGCGCAGAAAATCATGCACATGCCCAACAAGAGCGAACAACCCGTGAAGGCTTGGGCGCCCCAGTACCTGCCCCCCGAAGCGGCGATGATGGCGCCCGCGATGGGGTTGCCCGTGAGCACGGCGAAGCTGACGATGGTAAAAACCATGCCCATGCGGGTGCCACGCTTGCGGAGGTCGGTGGTGAGGCTGCTCAGCCCGGCGGGGAACAGGGACTGTATGCCGCCGCCCGCAATGCCGTAGAAGACGGTCCAGGCGTACAGCTGGCCCGGGGTGTGCACGGCGATCCACGAGAGAAGGGCGATGCCCGTGACGATGCACGTCGGGATCAGCAGGTTCAGGGGGCCCACGCGGTCAGCGAAATAGTTGGGCGCCAGCCGCCCGACGACGCCCACACCGTTGAGCAACAGGAGCAAGTTGAGTGAGTCGGAGTACGAGAGGCTTGGGTGCATCTCCAGTTCGCTGCGCGCGAACGAGGAGAGGTAGTAGAAGCCGAAGTAGACGCCCCAGAAGTTCTGATATCCTTAGTGTTAGTACTTACTTATTTTGACTCGTCTAGAGAGATGAATGTCGGCCCTCCCCCCTTTCCATTACCTTATTACAGTGAAGATAGGACGATAGAGCGAGGAGCCTAAACGCAAGAGAGGGATTCGGAAAGGGGGCTGCTTGGGGATTGACTCACGAAAAACATGCCGATAACAAAGAATGTGTACTCCAGCTCACGAAATGCAGACCACTCGACCAAACTACCCGTCATCCGCGGCGGCAAGCGCGACTTCATGAAGAAGTTGGCGAAAAGGCACGTGGCCAACTGCACAAAGCCAATGGCGCGGACCGTCCATCCAAAGCCGATACTGGGCAGCAGCTGTCGCGCCATGGCGGGGAAGATCAGGCCACCCGTGACGGAACCGCTGGCGGCGATGCCGATGGCAAGGGAGCGCTTTTTGTCGAAGTAAGTTGACACGACGGACACCGTGGGCGTGAACAGACAACCCGAGCCGAGTCCCATGCATAAGCCCTGCGACAGTAGGAGCTGCCAGTAGCTGGTGGCGGCAGACGTGGTGAAAATACCAAGGGTCAGGAAGAAGGTGCCACAAGCTAGGACGGGTCGGAAGAAACCCGCGTCGGTGAAGCGGCCACTGAAGGTACCAATGAAGAAGGTCAGGAAGACCTGGATCGAGCCTATCCAGGAGACTTCCGAGGGCGAACGGTCCAGCAGGGTCGTGTAATACGTCTGAAAGACACCAAAGGAGTTGCTAAACCCCCAGGTGTTCATCACTACTAGATGTGCACAGAGACCTGGAAAGGACATGCCAGTTAGCACGGATTCGTCTGAAAGCATAGAGAAGAATATGAAGGCGCTCAAGGTCATGGCATACAGGCAAGCCATGCGGCTTTCCCGCCGTCGGGCGGCGGTCCCGGGTTCCAACTGGACTTGGTCGAGATCCTGCTCAGCACTCGATTCATTGCACCTGTGACACCGCTGGCTTCCGTGCCTAAGACGACTGGCTCGGGCTCGATTTGCCAGTTCTCATCGGTATCTCGAGCTTGAGGGTTTTCACTCGCCAACTTTCCTTCGCCCTGGTAACTGTCGGTTGTGCCATCAGGTCCAGAACGTCTCGTCTCATCTTGTTTTTCAATATCCACAGGCAAGTCTTCGGCTGTCGTCGAGCCATTCAAGGAGGAAGACGACGACGACTGCATGGGCTCCATCTCGAAATCAATACTCGTAAGTTGGGGGAGCCTGATGAGTGACGAATATATGAGTGTCCAGATCTAGATTATGTAGCACCGGAAGATGGCAGGGAAAGAAATCTAGAGGTTAGCCGTGACCGAATGAGGGCAATCTTGAGTCTTGTGGGCAGTAGCGATGGAGCTGAGTAGGTATATACAGTAGGTATGGATGCCATCAATCGAAACGGCTGTCGAGACGCCGGAAGCTCAAGTAGGAGCGACATCAGGAGCAGCCGCTTCCGATCGCCCACAACCCTGATCCGCCATATCGGAGCTTGTACTCACACCCCCCAACCCCTAGATGGAGAGAGTAGAGTAGCGTGTCGTGTGGATATATCGGCTATCAAGAGAGCGAGCGGGGTCCCTTCCATTCCATCCCCAATACTCCCGACCCCATCATCAGTGACAGTCGCCAGTCGCCCACTAATCACTCACTCCAGTACTCAAGTAATCATGATCTATCTCTCTGCATGATTATTCCACCATGTCTTGTCTCCTGGAGTTGAGTCAGTCATTCATGGTAAATATAATTCTACTTACTTCGTAATGGCCGCCAGCCAAACCACGCCCAACAGTTTATTCTCGGGAGGATTCGGCTACTAACCCAATACGGGCCAGTCTATCTGACTTGAGAATCCCATCCCTGTGATCTTTCCTTACATGCCAAATGCCTCTCATAACACCGCGCCCGATGTCGCCGCATGCCCCGATGACTTAACTACTTAATTAACCTAACCCCTGTGGTCACTACCTAAGTAGGTACCGATTCATATTAGGCGCCGCCGCCCTTCTAAGCCTTTCAACGACTTTCAAACCCCGAATCTCTCGAATCCCGACATCAGTGGCTGAAATCTCTTCAACCTACTCACGTCACCACTCTGGCATTCTGCTTACTGTTCTGCTGTTGTCTCGACAAGACTGTCATCAGATCTTTTAATCTAGTAGGGACTAGGCTTGACTTCTCAAAGTGAATTACACCATCAAAATTGCGAGCTATTACTTTCCATCCCCCCTTCATTTCATTACTCCTTGCTCCGAAGTGATAACTTTGCACTTGTCCGCCTTGACCATCAAATATTCGTCAAAAAATCTCGACAACTCAGCAAATCGAGCAAAGCGTCTAAAGTTATGCTGATCTTAAATACCACCCCCAAACATCTACTCAAATGCCAATCCACCGGCGCCACTTCTTGCCAGCTACCATCCAGTCTCTGCTTCGAATCGTGTCCTGCACTTCGGATCGGCAGGCAGCATTCTCGCAGCTGTTGTTGGACCAACCCAGGGCGAGTTGATCAGCCCACCACATCTGGTCTTCGCCTTCGACCTTCAAGCTGACTGAAACTGATGTGAGAGACTTGAAGTTGATGACAGAAACAGACCGGAGGCTGCAGTCGCTCGAAGAACATGCCGGAACATGAACCACCTGCGCTGCCACTTCGATATCCGTAGATAAGCCAACGTCAAATCGAAGGCCCTTGAGGGTGAAGATGCACTGCGACTCAGCAGAAGAACAACCCAGACGTATACTGTAGAAATCGAACGTGAAGCATTGTGTGACCTGGTTGGGACCTATGCTGAAAGTTGCAGAGTTGTCGGGCCCATCAATCGTGTCCATCGCTGGTTGCAAGTACTGGAGCACCAACTTACGCGACGACTGTAACTTGGCAATCTCAATCCCATCCGAGAACCTGAAACGGTGGTAGGGGCTGAAGAGAGGCACCGGATGAGCATCATGGAATTCAGCACGCGCACCTAGCACCAGTGGCTGAATGTCTTGGAACTGGATGAAGTCAGCAACACGTACCACCCAATCCCGGGATCCAAGGACGACCTACATCGAATGTGAAATTACCCGAGTCTGCCACATTGCCGCAGGTAGAGGCGCGCTTACTCGGACCACCACCGAAAACATAACCACCAACTGTGGACGATGCAGCAGATTGCGTAGTAGCATCACTAGAAGACTTATCTGGAAGGGCCACTGGACTCGGAACTGTGATCATGGTCAAGTCGACCGTGGGATTTGGAGCCGGAGCTGCAACCATGGTCAAGCCCAACGAAGGGGTTGGGACTGATATCATGGTTAAGCCAGCCGCAGGAGTTGTGCTCGAAGTCATGGTCAAGTTTGTTGTGGAAGATGAGCTAGCTGACTGTGTTGCAATGGTTGACAAGTTGGTCACAGCTGTTTGGAAGCTGGGCGAGTTCGAAGCGGATTGAACTGACTGTGTAGTCGAGCTTGCCGCAGTCGCTGTGATGCTTGACGAGTTTGACGTGACTACAAGCGAGAAGGACTGCGAAGACGGCACAGAGAGTGGCGATTCTGAAGTGGTAGCCGTGGCATTACTTTGAAGGGATGAGCTCGTTGAGGAAATCAACGACGAGCTGTTACTGACTGAAGTGCTGGACAATGAAAAGTCTGTGGATGTGGGTGCAGATGTCAAAGGAGGCGAAGAGGTCGCCACTGATGATGCCAGAGGTGATGCAATACCAGACGAGAGGCTTGTTACGGTAGTTGCATTCCATCCACTAGTAGGAACGGAAGAGAGAAGAGTTGAGGTATCCGTGCTAAATGGAGCAACAGCAGATATTTGGTCTGTCGAAGTCGAAGTCGATGCGAGAAGGGTCGACGTAGAAGATGCTCCTACAGGACCAGCGGCAGATGCCTGGCCTGTGGATGCTGACTCGGAACAAGAAGTTCTGGTAAATCCTTGACCTGAATTCCCCGTGCCAACAGTGTAGCTAGGCCAAATGGTTATAAGGCCAGGCGTCGCCTCTGTGGAAATTGGCCAGATTGTCACGACATTGGGTGTCTCTTCTGTGGAGGATGAAGATGCGAAGGACGTGCCAAGCTGTCCAGTCGTTGAACCCTCTGTGATAGTAATAACCCCAGGGACGCCAGGTGTTGTCAATTCATCAGGGCATGGCGTTGAGAAGGTGGCCGAGCCAAGTCCCGGTGGTGTTACTAGTAATAGAGTTAGCTTTGTCAGACCGAACGACTGGGAGTGGTCGTGAACACACCTATTGGGCTCCAAGGTATAGTGGGAACAACAACGGTGACTGTGCCAGGCAAGGTGGACACGATCGGGGATATCAAAGCTGGGGTTGTCGGAAAGCCTTGGCCTGCAGGTCCCGAAGGGCTCTCGGAAAGACCCGTTGATCCAGTGCCGGGTTCGGTGACGGTGAGAGTTGGTGGTGTACTTCCTTGACCCTGGCCTCCTGGCCCAGTACTTGGGTTTGGCCAGCCGTAGCCGCCGGAGAAGGTTTGGCTAGCCGAACCTCCAGGGCCTCCAGGGCCTCCAGGACCTCCAGCACTAGGCGTGACTCCAAGAGTAGACAGAATGACAGTTGGGGCTGGAGGGGCTCCACCATAGCCGCCCTGAGGGATGCTGCTGGTTTCACCACTGCCTGGACCATTAGGTACTGTGAAAGGAAAGGTGACGGTTGTATCAGGGAGAGTGATGGTAATGGCCGTCCAAGGATTGGATGGACCAAGCCCACCACCAAGCGTAGTGCTCCACCCTTGACCTCCGGGGCCTCCAGGAGGGATACTGCCTTGACCATATGGAGTAGGTTCTGGCAAAGTGACAGTCACAACCGGCAAAGAGTTGGAGGGACCGAATCCGCCACCAGGTGTACTGCTCCATCCTTGGCCTCCGGGGCCTCCAGGAGGGATACTGCCTTGACCATATGGAGTAGGTTCTGGCAAAGTGACAGTCACAACCGGCAAAGAGTTGGAGGGACCGAATCCGCCACCAGGTGTACTGCTCCATCCTTGGCCTCCAGGGCCTCCAGGTCCAGGAGTGACGGAGGTTTGACCGTTCGGAGGAGAGCCTGATATACTGATAGTCACTTCTGGGAAAGGGTTGGAGGGACCAATACTGCCTTCGGGAATGCTGGTCGAACCCTGACCTCCGTAGCTACCAGAGCTACCACCGCCAGGGGGTTGTAGGACAGAGTCAATGTGGGCTCAGGGAACGGATACGTACCACCTTCTCCTCCAGGGCTACAAGAAACACTGGAGTCACCTGATCCACCACCAGGCGTGACTTCAGGCACAGTGAGAGTGACGGTTGGTGGATTTGGATTGATGATAGTCCCAGTTGGGATGGAAATCGTGGTGACGCCCGAGCCCCCCTGCCCACCTGGAGGAGCTTCCGGAGCAGTGACAGTAACAGTGGGGAGATAAGAAGAGCCACCCTGACCGCCACCCTGACCACCACCACCATTGCCACCAGGAGCAGGATTGTATGACAGAGTTAGTGTGGGTTCTGGGTATGGATATGTCCCACCATATCCCTCGGGGTTGGTGCTGGTTTCCGATCCCCATGGCCCGGCTGGTGTACCCTCTGGAACAGTGACGGTGAGAGTAGGTACAGGAGACGGACCGAAAGAGCCCCAGCCCGGATTGCTGCTAATACCTTGGCCTCCAGGTCCACCAGGAGACGAAGACACGCCGAAAGGACCACCTGGAAACCCACTCAAGCTGGGAGGAGGAACCGTGACAAGTGAGAAGGTGGCTACACTAGGAGATTCACCGGGAGGAGCCGGGTAGGTCACAGTGACTAAGCCAGGTCCAGATGGAACAGTCTCTGGAGGAATAGGCTGACCGTCGGGGCCAGTGGAGCAGGGAACGGTGACGGTTTCAGGTGGAGACCAAGGGCCAGAGGGCCATTGAGGCCCAGAGGGAGCAGAAACGCCAGAGGTGTAACCGAATGGAGGATTGGGCACAGTGACTGTAACCGTGCTGGGCGGTGGGAGAACTATAGCTGGGGTGACGGTGACGAAAACAGTGGTGGGCTCAGGAAGAGGACATGTCCCACCACCCGAGATCGAAATTCCTGAGCCTTCAGGACCGCCAGGACCGCCAGGACCAGAGTTGGGAACTGATGTTGGGTTGACGCCGGTTCCGCCTCCGCCGCCATACTGTTGAGCTGCAGCTGACCCAAGCAAGGCAGCAAAGAAGCCCGACAAGGCAGGATACCGCATTGTGAATGCGTATGTGCTTTGATACCTACCTGAGCGTGTATCGTGAGGGATGTGACTGAGATAATGAGTGGTGATGGTTAGAGTCTGGTGTAGCGAACGGTGAAAAAGAGAAGTGGATGGGAGAAGTGTTGGGGAGAAAGCCTGACAGTCTCAACCTATTTCTGTGGAAGACATGAGAGTCGAATCGTAATCTCTGAAACGTCCACATGGAGTGGTTGCCTAGTCTGCTCCTTCCCTTCGTCCTCACTTGCCGATATCAGAGGGCAGCCACTGGCGTCAAGATGCTCTTGCCGCCGTATGCACGGCTAGACCATGTGGCGACATGTATGTACATTGGATCCAGGACCCAACAATTTCGATTGCTCCTTCTTCCAGAACAAGTCCGGGGGTACTCTGTCAAGTAGGAAGTAGGCAGTTTTGTTACAAACCACATCGAAGCAGTCCAGTCGGGCTCTGAAGGAGGTGAGCAACTACCTCTCAATGGTAGCCCCCTTCACTGTCGGCAAGAGCAATGAGTAAACTGAGTGTGTGCTCTACATCACCATTCCATTCTGAAACTGACTACATTGTGCACTGAAGCCATTAGGTCATGTGGTTTGTTGATGTATAGGTCTTTTCGGTAGCACCGGCAGATACAGGTACGCTGGGAGATGATGATGCTATGAGCAGTGACTTCCACCAAAACTTGAGTGTGCCGTCCTCGAATATGCTCCCGAAGTCTCACAAGCACCTGAGTGATCCTCAAGCCGTTGCCAGTAAGATTTGCATCGAAGCCCAATGGTATTGTATTTGAGGTGATGCCCGCTCTCACAGAGAAGGCAACAGGTAAGTGGCAATCTCGTAACCAAGAACATGGCATGTATGAGGAAGGTTACACTATACGTAGAGTAAGTACGTTAGGTATACTTACCTACTTTACTTACACAGTAGTGAACCATATGCTTTACTGCTGCCTTTGATTTTAGCCCAAATACCTAAAGTACCTAAGATTACTGCCAAACGCAGTGGAGTGACCCATATTAGAAGAGGCTCTCATATTCAATAATATGTAACATAAGTAAGTACTTAGAAAAGAACGAAACAGTCGGTAAGCCTATTGGTATATTTCTAGCTGTAAATGCTGCTTCTGGGCACGACATTGCTGTTCAGCGCATGCGAGCGCCAGCCTTTAGCCCTTTTCCTTGGATATCACGCAAGCGGCTCCTGTACGTAGTGTACTGTGGCATCCGTACATCTGAACTTCCTATAACCCTTTGCTAAACCGTGGAAGGCACTCGGGGTGAAACCCGAATTCAATTGCTGTCTACCTAACGCGCCGAGAGGCAACTCCTTTGACCTGGCACGTCAGCATACCATAGCCGTGGTCGAAAACTCGGCAGTATAGTGGAAGTCACCGCCTCACGAGTACTGACTGTCTACAATCACCCGCTTGATCAGTCAACAAGGCTGCGAAGTTGAGCAACCCACTATATAAGTAAAGCGACGTTGCTAGATCCTCCAGTCACTCGAGTTCAAAATTTGCTATTTCTGTAGGCGCAATGGCTCAGGCCAGAAAACACCCGCTGAGATGAGGCCTGAGTTTCTTATCGATTCAGCATCTCAAAATTTGACGATGATAAGAAGGGGACTGGTCCCTTTTAGTTAGACATACTTGAGGTAGGCAAGTGGTGCGAATGAAACTAATATCACGTACGGCGTGCCAAGAGCTGTGCTTCTGTGATACATCTCTGTTGATAGGGGCTCTGCTTCATACCTTTTTCAACAGCCAAGGAATAGCAGGACCATGTATATTTCAAAGAAAGCACCCAGAGAAGCCGATGGGGGGTGCTGCTACATTACCAGCGCCGAAACTGCGGTCTACAATGTCACCTACAGGCAGGCCAAATCATAATTCTAATATCGTTTCCTTCCAGGAAAGACGGAGGTGCAGGCTGGCGGCGAGTAGTGATGTTTGATTTCGTCTTGTATTGTACTGAAGTTATCACTATTCCGCGACTAACAGACATAATCAAAAGTTAAACTTGGAGGTAGATTGCATAATTCATGAGTGTTGTGGATCTTGCGATCATGAGGTCTACTATCATCTCGCAGACTTAGACAGGATTATCTTGATACGGAGGGGGAGGCGCATCGGGATGTTGCTCGTCCGCAGTAGCAGGCTCAGCCTCCTGATGCGCGATTGGAGTTCCAAAAGGTGGTCGCCTCTGTTCTTCCTCTAGCTTCTCTGTCCACAGAGCGGCACCCGTGGTTGAAGTGAGAAGGAAGAAGAAAGACAGTATAGGCACAAGCTCCAACAGCATAGCCATGGTGCCGAACCAGGTATACTCCCACATTCTCTTCTTGACCTCTTGTTTACTTTCCTTCTTAGTCAGGCCACGCAGGGCGAACCACCGGTAGTGTGCAAAGGTCCCCAGCCTCGCGCCAGTGATGATGATGAAAGCTGGTGTTCCGACGTAGGGGATCAGGTTAAGCGGCAGGAAGACGGTCAACTCGACAATCTGGATCAGACTCCACGGTTGGTAGACCGCAGCCGTACTAGGCTTACCCAGCATCTTAACCGAGTTCGGTGCGTCAGGAAACAGGATGCGATGGGGTGCGACGAGGTCGACGAGGCCTATATCAATGAGGGTTGCCTGTAGGCAGCCCAATTAGCTTTCGTTCCCAACAAGCGCAAAGCAAACCAGCCCCGATTGCGCTGTTGCAGCCCGTGAGCAATCGTAGAGAGGGTATACGCACATCGAAAACATCTACGCGACACTCGTCCACAAAGAACCCCTCGAACAACCCTTGGATAATCACCAGACCTTCTCCCAGCGTGAGCACCACGGCATTGAACCAGGCAGCGCGACCGTGGAAGATGGCGAGAAACGCAAACTGCGGCAGAAAGGCGAAGGTGAAAAGGATGGTGTATACCAGGAGCGATATAAGGGAAAGGGGTAGAAGTCGGCTGATGAAGAGTGGATAGTAGGCGGGATGTCGTAGGAAGTAGTAGATGCCTCGCAGAGGATACGATGCCGCCACCAGCGCTCTGGTTACATAATTAACAGGCCTTTGAATTGGTCGGATAGCATGCCGTAGATGGCCATTAGGGTCATGGCCTTGCGGTGCTGAAGATGACATGTCTAAGCGAGTATACTAAGATCAAAAATGAGTGTGTTCGTGGTCAAAGGCATAGGTGGAAACGGGGACAAGTTTGGGGACTCTTGAGACTATTCGCATGTGAAGGCAGAAGTGAAGGTATGACGACGCTACAGTGCATTTTATCCAAATATGACTGTGAAGCAGCCTTCACACTGTCCGATCGCACTGTCCCCTCATCTAGCTGCTGCCTGCAAAGCGTTTGTCTTCATTCACTGTGCCAACACTGCGCGACATTTGATTGTTTCACCACTGAGTGAGAGCAGACACCAGAATCGAGTCAGAATCGGGTTTACATTAAAGCAAAGGATAAGGCGTCAATTAGAGTATGTGACTTTTCCAAGCTGATGTATACTCCCAATAGCCGCCTACAACTTATCGACCAGCTTCTGCGCCGTATAGGATGTGTTCGTTCCCCAAGTCTTCGCAGTGGACTGTGTGCACCTAGTCAGTATATGTAAAGTACGGTCCATAACGCAGAAACCCCCGAAGTGGGAAAGAGAAACACTTACCTGGAGATACAAGGTCCCTTCCTCAACTTCACACTCGCCATACGAGTCCTCCTTCAGCTTCTCCACGATGCGATACTTGATCTCGCCGTTGCTAACAACATCCCTGAACCCCTCCTGCAGCAGGTCGTCGTCCTCGAATTTCTGCCACTGAATCTGGCTTAGGAGGCCCTCAAAGTACGAGATGGCCATGCTGCCCATGTACGACTGCCAATCCTCGCGCAGCTCCGTCTTCTTGACCTGGCTCTCGGTCTTCAGCGCCGCGAACGTCTCCTCCCAGTTGGGGTTCAGCTTGATCTCGGGCCAGGCGAGCAGCTCGGCGACCTTGGCGCGGATCGCCTCGATCTTGGGGTCGTAATCCTGGCGGATGCCTGTGCGAGCCGCGAAGCTGAGCACGCTGTCGCCGCCGTTTTGTGCCGGGGCGCTGTTGAGGGCCTTGAGCAGCGTGTCGCGCTCCAGCGCGTAGTCGACGTTGGTGCCCAGGTTGTTCGGCGCGAACAGGATGCGCAGCACCCCGCCCTCGTCTACGTCGACGCCGCCGTACGTGAAGCGCTTGGCGTCGTCCACGTCGAGCGTCAAGACGTGCGCGTGGCAGATTTTGTTGAGCTCCTGGAGCCCGGACTCGCCATAGTTGCTCTCGTAGTTCTTGAGCTGCCAGATGGCGCCTTTTACGTAGCTTTCCGGTGGGGCACGTAACGTAAGTAAGCTGGCCCAAAAGGGAAATATGCTGGATACTCACGCGGCGATGCAGCTCCCAAGGGACTCCTTGGCGTAGCCTTCGGTGGCGTAGGCATATACCTGGTTAGGATTCACATCCACAGTCCATGGCACTGTCAGGATATCGGAAAGCTCCTTTTCTATCTCGGCTTTATTGTTGTCCCACTGATCGCGCACTGCGACTGATTAATGTTTTGACTCGACATAAGAAGAAGAAGCAGGTGTTGACGTACCGTTCTTACGAAGAGCCAAAGGAAGCTTCTCGACAGGAGGTAGGCGCACCGACATTTTGAGTAGATCTTAATTAGGATAAAATCTGTTGGGTTGGTAAATAATGTGTAAAATGTCTTCAGTTACGTGTTCCTGTGGCAAGTGCTATGTCAAAATCTGTCAAGGCAAGAGGACATATCTGTCTTATATAGCCAAGCAGCTCGCTTGTATACGAATTACATGATGCCAATCCTGTATCCCGCTTACCCTCTTGACTACGAGTATTAGATTCGCGCTGAGGTGAACAAGCCCACTTGACATGCAAAGCCTCCTTCAGGGGTCAAGTCGGCCGGCTTAGGCAGCATCCCTATAGACACAACTAGAGCGTACTAAACTGGGGAGTTTGCTTATACTCCGTGGAATTCCAATGGTCTGAACTTAGTCAACTCAGCTGCAGGAGGGTCTTTTGGCGACTGGAATGCGCCTCGCGAGATTGTTGGAGAGAGTCGGGTCATATTTGCTAGGTTAGTCAGTTGGGGTCGTGTTCAGCTGAGCTTGGCGCAGCCACCCTTGTTCTAAGCGCGGGATAATGGCCGCTACTGGCTGCTCTTCAGAAGTAAATGGCTTATAAGGGTCTTTAGGCTTCTGCCTTATGAGACGCCTCGTGGGATCTAGATTTTGGAGTTCGAAGGGGGGGCGAGTCAGTGTAAGGGGCTCGGTGAAAGGCAGGCTCTCTTCATGGAACTGGGGGTTGGTTCTATTGAAGACCCAGTCCCTGAATAGAAAGTGTTTGGGTCATCATCATGATCGTATAGTTACTTATAATTGATAGTGGCATTTTGTAGAAGACGAAACTGAAGTTCAATAATCAGAACGATCCAACCGCCATGTCCAACCTGCAAGTTTCCCATATCCCTAACCCCTCTCAAGCCTCCCCTCACAACTGACCGTGTGTTTCTCTCTCTGTCCCCAAGCAGGCCCCTCAAGATCCGCCTCGGCATCCGCGACAGCTGGACCAGCGAGGAAGCGCCCGTCCGCGGCGCCCTGAAGAGCCTGCGCGAACTCCTCGGCCTCGACGTCACCGTTGAGCCCGAGTGGCCGCTCTTGCTCGCGGCGCTCGACGACGACGCCTACCCGGACAAGCAGGGATTCGTGCAGGCCGTAGCGCAGTGCGTGCGGGTCTGGTGCGACGTGCTCGCCGCCGCGCTCCGGGACGAAGACGACAACGCCGAGTGGACGGAGACGCTGCTGGAGCGCGCCGGCGGGCTCTTGCGTTTGTTTCTCGAGGTGAGTGGAGTTGACTGGCCTCCGGAAAACGATGTTTTTTTAATAAAAAAAGAAATGAAAAAAGGCCTTCTCATAGGGGTCTAACTTCCAGCGATACAGGTACGAGGCGCAAAGAATGCAAGCCTACGGCTGAGTTGGTCAAACGACAGGGTCGGTTTCGTGATCGCGCTACCGCGCGGCCAGATGCCCTATCTCACGGAGCTCGAGGCCGAGCTGAGGGGCCAGCTTCTGAGCTGCTTCCGGAAGGACGCAGGTGCAGCATCGCAATCCGCTGCTCTTGCTTCGCGAGCAGCGGCGGCTGTAGATGACTGGGCGGACGTGTCTCTCGACGCCGCCACTGGCAAACCTGCCGTCGTGGAGCCTGCCTGGGAGGATGATCGCCACAACAACAACAACAACGAAAACAAGCGATACGTGCCGCCGGCGAAAGCAGCGTATGACGTGCTGCCCGACGGTGGTACTTTGGCGCGGCCAGATGACCTGCTTCTCAAGCCCCCGTATCATCTTGTGGTCTACGATAGGGGAAACACTCAAGTGGAGGTACATGGCAGTCACAGCCCTTCGCTCCAGCTCTTGTGCGAGTACCTCAAGAAGTGGTGTAGGGTCAACCAGCAGGACCACCGCAAGGTAAGTCACCACTCCCTTCATACTTTGAGCCGCAATAGGAGTAGAAGCCTGTTAATATTTTACTCCCCCCCAGCCGCCCTGTGTGGAAATCAAACTGCAACAATCAGCATTCGGATTGGGGTTGATATATGATCGGTTGATTTTGTCTGTTGATAGGCCATACGCCCAATACGGCGTCTCGCCCATGATTGTGCTATCTCTTGTCGAGAGTGTACTGGGATACCAAAACGTGGGTAGTGAAGTTTCATGCTGGAAATTCCGCAAAGAGGTTGAGCTGAAAAAATACGGTTCATAGTGTGGCCTAGTTTCTGTATCAATAGTATCGTCGGGTGATAAGGATGATCCCGGCTGATGTTGTGAGCAGAAAGATTTCATTATCACTGTATTTCTGGAGACCACCAGATAACCTCTGCTTGCTTAACTATCTATCCCACGTCTTGGTCCAGACATCATCACTGCAGACCGAACTGGCCATCTCATTGACGCCCTGCTTAGAGCTGGGTCAAATTTCTTATTTGGTAATAGTTATGGCGGCTGCTGTTGTTCTCGCTGTTCCTCTTGCACATGTAGGCCAGAACTATTTTGCATGTCTGACATCTGGTCTGGAGCCTCGAATATTCGAGAGGGTTTGTGTAGACCGAAAGGATTCGATAGATCAGACTCGGATTCGTAGGCTGATAACTCCATAACGACTGAAGCTTCCAGAGGGGGAAGCACTTTGCTCCCTGTTACCGTGTCCAATTTTGAAAGCTTTTCATACTTCAGACTGCGATTTTGCCGTACGAGCCAAATGATAGTGACTGACGAAGCCATGAGAACCACACCCAGAGCAGTCCCTAATCCAATGGCTGCTGACAAGTCGGGCTTGGCATCGCCGGTCACCTCGTCAGGCGAACTCACAAAGGCTGTCGCTACCACCGTTACAGTCGCCGCCTTTTCCATAGCCGTCACCGTGTACGGCAGCAGAGGGACACCAGTGAGCACAATGGATACAGAGTCCGGTGTACCGCAGCAATTTGAGTTGTCCGCGCCACAGCAGAAAGTGCCATCGGCACATTTGGTGAGCTCTGCTGTGAAATTCATTGTGGACGGGTCCTGTTGCGGACTTCGCGTCAGTCTCTCTACTCACGCCCATATTATAATTAGATATCAAAGAAATACTTACACTGGGGTCAACACAGAGCTTGCGGCAAATGGGGTCATTCCAGGTGGCATCGGTGCAATAACCGCGCCAGTACCTCTGACTCCTGGAACAGAGGCCACTTGGATCACAGACGTCTCGATACGGGCGCTCTGGTAGGTTGATTTTGCAGCACGTGGAGTGTAAGGTAAGACCTGGAACTCCTAGACCAATGTTGTTACATGGCACATAGTCCGGGTCGTATATCGGTTGACCGTCAGGTGCGTAGCAGGTCGCCCATGATGCGGCGGTCCATATGTGGTTTGCGAACTGGACGGTCAGTATCAGGAATGATAGTGACGATACGCAAGAATAAGTGCGCATGCTGTACATAAAGGTAACCTATACGATATCCAGAGGTCGAAGTTGTCATCTGGGAGAGATCCGCCAGTGGAAGTGGGCAATCAAGAAGGAAGTAAGGCAGAAAGGCTGGGGGGTGTGGTACATATACGGGATGAGTATGGTGGGTGTCAAGTGTTACATACTTCTTACCTTGGGGGCCCCGACAAATGTAAGCAGTTGATGGTATCGCATATATGGCTGTACCCTGCGTCCTCAATTTCCCTGTAGCCTAGATGCGGGTTGTGATTGGATGAGTCGTCCAATTGATCCAAGGTTCATGTAAAATGTCAGCCCTATCAGGATTCAGCCCCCATCTCAGAAGGCCGCTCAGTATCATGATTAGGGGGCCAAGCAGCACGACGTAGATTGTACATGTCTATAAGGATTTACTTACGTGCTCGGCTTCTTAAAACAGTACATGCCTACTTGGCGAGACGCGTGCCAGGCACAAGTGTTTGCTCCAGCCCCGGGCCCCTTTTACACAGCATGTGCCTGGCCTTGCCAATCTCCGCTATTTCCTGCGGTGGATGGCCGTATTCCAAGCAACGGCGGGAGTTTGCTGCTCATGCCCTGGCTCCTCCATTCTCGAGCATCTAATCGAGACGGCTCGCTCAAACTTCCCGCTTGCAGATGCCAGATCAATGATGCATTCGCCTACCGGGTTGCTGTGCGACACCTTTCCATCTGACGACAAACGTCCGAATGGTCACATTCCAGGCGCGTCTTCTCGAGTCCTTGAGACTTAATATGTGTTCCATGGTTTGGGTTTGCTGCTGTTAGACTCTTGCTGTACTCTGAGATAACGTCATCTAGATTCCAACTTGAGTGTTTGTTTGTCCCGTCTGTCCAACAAATTGATTGCTAACAGTTCGTGTAGCTCTATTTAAGGAGCGGCATCTTGGAAGTCAGCATTCCGTGTTCTTGAACAAATGAAAAATGCTACAGTGAATATTCAAGGCTACTCTTCAGTGCGAATTTCTTATCAGGAAGAGAATTACTTATTAACAGTGAGGATGGCTACTGATGCTGCAGAAACCCTGGCCCGCTTCGAAGCTCGCACTTGGCGCCACACCGACATTGAAAAGTATCTTGAAGAGGGCATCGAAGAAGGATGTGTTAAGGATTCCCTGGTTCCAAGGATGGAAAACCCTGCAAAAATTAGTATATCACCCGAATGCTTCTGAATAGTCCAGACCCAGCTGACCTGGATCCTTCCCAAAGCCATACCCGAAGACGATGTTAGCGATGCGATCCACTACATCCTGGGAATCTACCTGGCAAAGGGTAGACTGATCCAGGATGGCCCATTGAATAGAGCTGCGAATGCTGTAAAGGGCCTTTTCCACGGCTCATATGGGTACAGGATCCTAAGCGCAGCTGTCGAGGAAGTCTGTGCCAGTGACAGTTCGTTCACCATTCTCTACTGCCTTAAGTCCTACTAATATTGATACTTCCATTCCATTCAGGCTACCCGCACCCTTATAAGGAACAGAAGACGGCACCACTGCTTTCGGACAAACCCGACTTCTATGAGCAGACACTAGACCAGTTCAAAAACATGAATAGGTTCTTCATACTCCTGGTACAAGGATGCGCAAAAAGTGAGGACGGGCTCCCAGTCCCTATGACACCAGCCTTCGTGGCCATGAATGCTATCTTGGAAAAGAAGACACTACCGTCGCTCAAAAAGCTGAGAGTGGCGTTCGACTGGGTCAGAGATCCCGTGTTGGTGAAGCGCATGAAAAGCGAGAAGGGCGGGGAAGAGGCATGCAAAGAGATCAAAGAGACGGCGGAGGGGATCATGAGCGAATTGAGGCCGAGGTTGGATATGTTGGAAATGGCGGTAAAAGCCCTGGAAGGCGAAGTAGCGGGCTGACTGTTTTTGATTCTTGAGCAATAATCCGATCCGGTGCTATTTGATTTCAGCTTTCCATCATTACGATATCGGTTGGTCAAATGAGCTGAGCTATGACGTCATGGGCAAGATTGTAGGCAGACATGACCAACTCTAATGTGACTACATCTTCTCAACCTGCTTTCTTTCATCTTGAAGTTTCATCGCCCGTGCAAAGCGCCAGTACGCAGTCGTGTTATCAAAGTCAAAGCCAGCAGTTCAGATCGAGTTTCCCAACAGCGAACGCGCTATCTACTTTTCATCCATCCGGCATGGACCCCAGCAACCCCCTCGCCGACCGCGAGAAGGCGCTTGAGAACCAGTGGATCAAGAACAAAGAGTGCGTTGACTCCCCGATCCCCGCGTAAAAAGAAAACAGCAACTGCCAATAATCTCGTCGAGTGGGTAATAAGTAAGTATTCTAATTATAGCTAACTCTCGCACAGGCAGCAAATGGCCAAGGACAAGGCCGCACAAGCTGCAAAGGGATCCAAAGATCAGGGCCAAGGGCAACAGGGCGGACAGGCAAAATAGCCCCGGCCTCTTGACAGGAGCTGTCAAGGCGTTGCTGCGGTGTATATCAGCGCATACTACATAAACAGATATATACCAACACCTCTTTTCTCCTCCCCCTGTTTCGCGGGAAACGTTCTTGGCGTTGACAGTGTTGGTTGCCGGTGGTTGGTTACTAGCGCGGCCTTCGCATACGCCACCTGCTTATCTGTCTGACAAGAACCCGACCGAAGCATATCGAACGGTTGTAGCCTAATAAGGCTGACGACGCCTATAAGTGCTTTCTTTACCCGTAAGCCCTTGCTGTTAAATAGCTCGCGGCATACAAGCCCAACCTCTGCAACTGTCTAACTTATTTCGATTTACCAGAGAGAAAGAGGCGAAGTGCGGCTAGACATTGCAAAGAATCTGCCTATATTAGCCCCTGATTCATCAAGCAATATACTCAAACTCGACGTCCATCACCATGAGCGACTCCATGGCTACTCGAACAGGCTCTTGTCTGTGTGGCGCTCTCCAGGTACAGGTTCAGGGGAAGCCGCTGGAGATGCATTTATGCCACTGCACCTCCTGCCAGAAAGTGACAGGCTCGATCTTTGCTACTTTTGTGACCGTGAAGTATGAGGTATACTCGCCCCCCGCCCTCTCTCTCTGCGACAAATACCAGAGTTGAAAGGATTCGAACCACACCAGACCTGCAGCTAACCAGCCACTTGCAGCAATTAACCGTCACCGTCAAGCCGGGGATCGACGAAGAGTCCGCCCGCAAGGTATACGCCGACGGCTCAACGTCCTCGGGCAACGTGATGGACCGCACGTTCTGCGGCCTCTGCGGCTCTCTGATCCTGTGCCGCAGCCTTCTCATGCCAGCTATGGCCGGAGTGCCCCTAGGTATCATGGAACCGTACCCGATGGCAGAAGACGGGGCGGTGGGGACCGAGGGCCAAGAAGGCGATGCCGACGCGTGGAACATAAAGCCAACGAGTGAGTACTGGTGCGCCAGGAAACGAAAGTGGATCGGCGAGACTGGGGCGGAGCTGGTTTTCAAGAAGCAGCCGGAGACGGACGAGGACTTAGCTAAACTGATGAAGATATTTGGGTCTGCTTGAGTGAACTGAGATATGTGATATAACTCTGGCGAGGCGATGCCATCCATCTTATGTATTGGTGTTGGGGTGGCCTTGGAGTAAGATGAAAATGGAGGTATCAACGAGTATGCACCTAGTTTTGGAGTTGCGTTCACGGAGTGAATCGGGGTAAGTAAGTTTGAGGGGCTTTCAACTGATATCTTTCCCAATTGACTATCATTCCCATCATGGTAGGGACCAACATATATCTGTCTCAAAGTGACACATCTACGGCCGATTGTCAGGCGTGTAGAATATCCACGTGACTGAAATTTCTGACATTGATATTAGATACTTCATTTTATCTTCCGGTAGATCCGTAGTGTTGACATTTCAGGCTCGGAGTATGAATCTATTTATGAATCAGCTGAAGCCCATTAGCTGATAGACTGTCAGCTATCACGTAACGGGATTTCATGCGAAGACTTGACTGAGGAGGAATGCATCGACCCCCCTATGACTGAACTAATTCTATTGCTAGGCGGTGTGATCAAAAATAGTACATGAATCTTATAGGCCAGTGGTGTGATTGTATGACTACTGTAAGCCGCGTCCAGGGGTAGCAGTATATGAGAGGTTTCTACTCAACTAGGGCAGAGAATCCGTCAACCTTTCGAATCAGCTCACCTCGACTATACATACTTACCTAAGGTATAATTGAAAGTATTTTACAAACGACTTTGATATTGAATGTGTTATTACGGAAAATAGCTAACTAAGTAGACATAAGAGACACATTTTGGTCTGAGGACCCTCCTATGTTTTTCCGCCGTTGGCCATTTTCTTTTCTTCTTTTCTTTTTAAGAACCCTGTCTAATATCAACCCATTGTCAAGATTGCAGCTTCCCGCCACAGCGACGACTCATCTTCACCTGATGTACCTCGGCACCATCTAGCAGGCATATCAGCATCCGGTATCGCTATGTCATGGGGAAACTGTGTGCTTCGAATCCCAGCTCATCTTGTTGGTAGCCCTTTCCAGCTGTTATATGCGATCTTTAGGCTCACCTTCTATTCTGCCGGTGGAATGCTCACTGTGTAATCGTCGAAAAACTTATCAAGATCCTGAAAGTGGCTGAGCACTCTTTGGTGCCCAAGCATCGCCATTTTACGGTCCTCAATGGCCGCGCTTAGAGCTATGCGAACTGCTATTGGAACCACCCAATTGTTGTCGGTAGCCGAAAGGATTCGATACGCAAGATTAAAGTAGTCTTCCAAGGTCAGTCTGTAGGGAGGCTTGGGCGGTTGGAGATGGACAGGGCTGCCATGGCAGTATTTAGCTGCAACCAGTAGGTAGTTGGCAACATAACCTTCATAAAGATGGTACCTGTATGGGGATGGCATCGTATATTTTATTGATGTGAATGCGACTGATCTTATGGTTTGCGTGTCAATAGTAAATGAGTAGTCAAGTAAGTACGGAGATTCTGGTGCAAAAGAAGTTCAGATACGTCGGGTATGGCATCCTTGGCTATTTAAACATCGGCCAGGGCACATTGGGGTGGTCAAAGGTACACGTGTACGAAGTCAAGGGTCCTTCATCTAGGAAGTCTGGCTTTTACAACTGCATCTTCGAAAAGAAAAAGGGTATGGAGAGGTGGCTGCCACGATGCTGAGCGTTTCTCCCTGTTGGACATTGTTTTGAAATGAAACACGTGAAATACAACGTGTCTTATGAGCACTGAACCATGTAATTTGTGCTTGGGGTCTCAGATTTCTTTGCCAGAGGTTCTTAGGATTTTATTGGTATCGTGACGTGGCGCGTTAAGAGAGTGCAACGAAAGAATGCTGGCTTGGCTGATTTAGGGGAGGGATTCAACTTCATCGTCATTCTCTCGCCCCTATGATCATTCTACTAATCTGCGAATAAGCTTATGTCGGTATGTGAAGCTCCTAGCCCTCTTGCCATAAATGTACATGGGAACGGTTAGCAGCACCACGCCGATCGTGATGCCGCCGATGACAAAGAAGCATTGGCGGACCCCCTGAGTGGCAATCCAATCGTTGATGTAGAAGGTCAAACCAAAGGCGAACATGTTCTTGACGAAGTTCATGGCGGCGAACGCCTCGGCCGCCATGGTGCGGTGTGAGTCGGAAACATAAGCTACGACACCGGTAGTGCCTAGCTGTATGCCGAAGTTGATGAAACCCATGCCCACGATGATGGGAATTGGCCAGGGGTCCTCCCGGTACAGACTCTCGCCCCAGGCGAAGAAGCCTGTCACGGTGAAAAGGAGGTAAGACATCATGATCGGGAGGCGGAACTCCGGTTCTGTTGTTTATGTGCGTATTAGCATGAGGTCGGATCGACAGATAATATTATAAGGGGTATAGTGACTTACCAAAGACTCCCTTGTTTTTCTTGGACATGAACTGGATACATCCGTCGATGATGGGACCGGCAAGAGCGGTGGCGATCAGAGTTGCGACAAATGACGACAGATTGGACGCCCCCACTGCGGCGACATTGAAGTTGTAGGGGGGCGCCGAGAATATTTGGGATAGAGTGACTGAGATTAACACTAGCCATGAGATACACGTGGTGAAGAGGATGGTGGCCCACAAGACCACAGGTGAGGCCATCATGGCGAAAGGCTGGAGGAAGGTTCGCCAAAACGAGATCTTGGCCCAATAGCCAGAGTATGGAAGCAACTCCTGGAGATAGGTCTTCTTCACCTCTGTGACTGGCGGCGTAGGAGAGGTAGAATTCTCGAGATGCACTGCCTCGACCTTCTCGGCCTTGTCCACGACGACGGCCTTGTCACCCGTGTCGATATCAATGGCGCCTACTCTGTGGAACGCAGATTCGGGCATCCAGAAGAAGGTGATGAGGAACTGTAATACGAAGGCGGCGCCCATAGCATGGAGACATATTCGCCACGAACCGTATTCAATCACGGCACCCGCTGTTATGCGTCACGTGGGAAGTCAGTAAGGAGGCGCGACTTGAGATCAAGGCCACTCGTGAGAGACATACCAATCGGAGACGCCAAATTAATGCCACCCAAGACGCCAAGGTTGAATATCGCGGTACGATATCCTCTCTCGTGGACAAACCAGATATCCGCGATGGAAGCCGGGACCAGCGCCTCCATAGGCGCCAAGCAGAGGCCGCCAATGGTACGGGCCGCGACCAGGGACCCGAAGCTCTTGGCCTCGGCGGCCCAGAAGTTGGTCACGAACAGTCCGATCGATGTCACTAGGTAGACGGGCCTCTTCCCAACCTTAACTGCCAGGGTGTTGCAGATCAGGCTGCCAACCGCAATGGCGGCGATCATGGCACCATTACAGCCCAGGGTGAAGCGCTCGAGGGGCACATCGAATTCCTGTGCTAGGGGTACAAAGGCGGAGGTGAGAAGGGGGCCGGCGGCTACATTCGCGATTTATAGTCAGCCGCATAGCTCGCCATCCCCATGCCTGTGGAGAGAAGACAAGGGAGTCGGAAGTAAAGAGTACATCATACCTCCGACACAGCCACAACCATAGGCAATGGCGACGGTGAAGAGCTCCTTCTTCCACCGGGGCCAGTTGTAGGGGTCGTTGGGCGACTCGGATGGCTGTGGCACAAGAACGGTCTTGCCAGACGGGTCGTGCTTGAGCAGGTTCGTGTCGACGCCGGCCGAGACCTCAAGGTCTACCCGACCGAGCGTGCTCAGCGGCGATGTGCCCGGCACATGCTCTAGGTGTCTATCTTCAAGGATTCCGAGAGGCATCTTGTTTCAAGCGTCCAGGACCGGACAGAGTTCAGGGGTGGTCTGGAAGCAATCTGGGATAGATTGAGCCGTTATTCGAGGTCTGCAGAGGACTTCATATAGTGTTCCGAGTCGCTTCTCCATGTATGGAAGCGGTCGTCTAATTAATTAAGTAGGTGATTAGATACTCCCTATGCTGCGCTAAAAGCTGGGGGGTGGTATCCTTCCCCCACATGATCGGCAACACTACTACTCGTACTCCAACAACCTGATGCGGAGAAAGCCTCACGTTGGGGATGCCGCCCGTGATAGTGGAACTTGGCAACAGGCTAGGTCTCTTAAGAAGTATTCATCTCTTTCTTGGTCCTGCGGGGTCCAACCAGTTGTTCAACTATCTCCACCCCGGAGTTGAATCCGTAACCGCGCCGTAGCACTTGCGGGGAAGAGACAGTCATAGACAAATGCCTCAGTCTGGGTTAAACCATGTCGGCAATGGTATTTCCTATGTCACACGCCTGCTTCCATAAGACTCGCCTAAGCTTCTGCTAAGCGTACCCTAAGCTCCAGAATCTGTCCAAATTGGCCCTGCTGTCCGCGTCCACATAATCGAGGTGTGGGCGCAGAGTCACGCTGTCGCCGTGGATCTCGGCCACCGCCCCGGTGATACTTCTATCGCCGAGGAGCTGGTCCACGCCCTGTACCAGAGTAGACATGGGCGTCATGACCATGTTCTTGAACAGGTCCTTGGACGGCGCGATGTTCGTTTCTGTTCATTGGATAGGAGGGGACCACTCCGTTAGCTCTCTCTCTCTCTCTGCCTCTCTCTTTCTCTCCCCTGCCTCTCTCGGGGGCCGGGGCGGCCGGGGAGCATACCAAGAACTGCGGGCGCTAGGGCATTGATCTGAATCTGGGTCCTTTCAAGGGCCGGGCCCAACGAGCGTACTAGTGCAATCACACCACCCTTGGATGCAGCGTAAAGCGGCGCAACGGGGAAAGGGTAGATGCCCGCGTTGGATGATGTGCAAATGATGGCGCCTCGCGAGCCATTCGCCGGACTTGGCTGGTTCTTGGACATGTAGTGAATTGCCAGCTTCACAGCTATCGGAAAGGGCGCATCAGTGGTTTGTTTGTACCTGAACACGGTAGTTGTGTTAATTACTGGGTAGAGAGGATGCGCTTACTGTAAACGACGCCAGTCATGTTGACCTCTAGAGTCTTCAGGTTCGGCTGCGACGGTTCGTCTTCGTCCTGCGCCTTCAGACTGGAGGAACCCTGCTCCGATATGCCCGCATTTGCCATAACTACATCGATTCGTCCCTGGCTAGCATAGATATCCTTGAAAGCTCGGGAAAGCTCATCCCAGGAGGATACATCGCTCTTCCTGAAGCTGATATTGGCGTTGGGGAACTCCGAGGAGAGTTGGTTGACCACAGCGTCGCCAGTCTCCGGGTTCATATCTAGTATATGGAGATGGTGGCCTATAGAGGCAAAATATCTCGCCATTGCCAGGCCAATTCCACTGGAACCACCTGTAACGACAGTGGTTTGCCTACCAATGCCCTCCGTGGAACCGTTCATGTTTATTAGCCGCTTTTATCAATGATAATGAATAGAGAGCTCGGAAAGACAGCGGATGTGCGTTCTAGAACTACAAATCGAATGCATATGCAATATGTCGTTTTTATGTATTGCAACCATGCCCGTTATGAGATAATTAGATACTTATTATCTCCGCAGTCGAACTCGACTCAGCAGACCCCAAACCATCAGGACTCCCCACTCTCGGGCTTTTCTTTGATTACCGGCGATCCTGGTACATGGAATCCCCAACATCGGCTGTTTCGTTGTGGTGCATTAGTGAGGGATACTGTGCCACATGGTAGTAGCTAAAGAGCCATAGATGGTGCTTCGTTATCCATTGTCCAATTAGAATTCATATGAGGAATGATGTGGGCCTATCAGCATGAACCACTAACTTCCACCACGCGTATAGCATGATTGTGAAACCCATTATCTCTGCCAATACTCCAATAATTACTTGAGTTTAAGTACCTAGTTACTGGACCATTCCCAATTATCCAGTCGCCCAGTCGGAGAGCCAAGTGCTACGTAAAAGCCAAGCCAGGGGTCACATTCTACCATTATTAAAGTAGATATTACAAGATCTCAGCTAGCTTCAGTAGACTTGGGTGGCTGGACTGGACGAACCACGCTCTGGCAATGACCATTGGGTGCTTATTGATATTCATTAATTAGGGGAAGTCTCAGGGTAAAGATGAAGAGCGGACAGACGACTATGCAAATCAGCGAGTACTTTCAGGGGCGGCACTGTGCAGGACCAAAGCATCATCAGGTCATCTACTAGTCGAGACAGGAAAGCCAAAAGACTTTCAATATGAAAGAAATCAGGCCGCCTTATACCGGAGTTCACTTTGGAACAATTCAAATCAGAATGATTATTAAATTATCGTACAATCAATTCTACTCCAGCCCCTGAAAGATGGAGGAGGTTCAACCTGCACCTGCCCGGCCAGTCTACCACCACCACCACCCGTACCGAACGAGACCGAACCCGACAGCACCACCGCGATCGGATCCACTGGGCAGCAACATGCCAGCGAAGCCGGAGTAGTGCCTTCTGGGCTGGTACGAGCTACATGCTGGCATTGGCGGTGGTGCAGCCGCCTATCATATCTATCTCGTATATGTTGGGACACAGAATCGTGGGTTTTCTGGGCACCTATCCTATTTTTTTTCGCGGCGTTGATGCTGCGTTCCTTTCTTATGCTGACTACGCTAATTTTCACATTCCAACAGATACTCATCTCTGATCTCATTCTCCTCGCCCATCGTGGGATATGGTTTAGCATCAACTCCATTATGTGGTGTGTGGGCACCGCAGCCGGGCCCATGGTCGGAGCATCGTTTTCTCAATATGTTGCCAATGGACTCCCTTTTCACAAGAGAAACTTGGTCGGTTTAAATGGCTAGGTACAGCCCTGGTCTTTGTCGACTCCTCTGGATCCTTCTTTGGCATCACTACAGGTGGCGTCATATTCGCATGGTACATTTGCAGCTCTCCAGAGAAACTGTCTCCGTTATCGTTAGCATTAAAAAAGTACAAACACTGATCAGTATTATCAGAGGTCGTACCAACTCCTCATTTTACTACTTGTCGGGTTGGTGGGGACCCTCGCTTTCATCTACTGGGAGTTCCGCTTCGCTATAGAGCAGCCCATCCTTGAGAAACGCATGTTCACAATTTTCACTGCTACGTCGACTTATTTAGGGAGCATGTTGCCAGGGCTCTTGAACACGGCTTCTACCTATTTCTTGAGTTAATGGCTGCGTGGATCCGGTTTCTCGAACCATCTTCAGCCGACCAACGCTCCAAATTTATTTCGTCTTGTACTTACAAGGCTTCAAGACTTATTCCCCTATCATGTCTGCCGTCGGCTTATTGCCCGTGACGGTACATCTTTCGTGGGCCAGCTCGGCCTCAGGGTACGCCGTGGGCAAAGTCTAGCGGTACCGGTGGGCGCTATGGCTGGGCTGGAGTATATTGACATTTGGGGTGCGCACTGCTGATGCTCCTGGGCCCGGACACGAGTCTGGTGTGCTGGGTCTTCCTGCAGATGTCCCTTGGCTTTGGGATTGGCATGCTCTTTACGCCGCGGCCTTTTCCTCTTTCATCCGCGTTTTCGGGTCGGGCGTCGGTGTCGCAGCCCCGGGCGTCACATTTCAGAACGCGTTCAAGCAGAAGCTGGATGGCATTATCGAAGAGTACTCGCAGGATACCGCCTTTGTTGAGGTCTCTCATGATCCATGCGTAATTACTCGGAGTCGCTCGGCGCTATCTGGATCACGTTGCTTGCATTCTCTGCCACGGCCTTACTGCTGGAATTCACGGTCAAGAGTTACTCAATATCACACAGGAGCATGTCACAAAACAGTTGGACTGGTAGCTAGAATGATGCCAAGAGTGACAGAGTAATTGAATCCATGCCGCTATAGATGGACGAGTTGATCACACAGGACCGGAGACACTCGACCACATGCTTCCTACAAGCCTCTGAATCAATTTTACCCCTACGTTTGACGACATGTTGACAGTAGGCAAAAGGTGCGAAAAAGAAAACAGGAGAGAGAAAAAGAAAAAAAGAAAGGTTGATAGTACCTCAGTTTATGAGATGCATCAGGAATTGAGCCCGATGCGGGGGTCGAACCCGCAACCTTGAGATTAAGAGTCTCACGCTCTACCGATTGAGCTAACCGGGCTTGATTTCGATCTGAATCGAATCAAGTCTCACGCTCAGTTTGGCGAGCAGACCCTAACCTGAAAATCCCACCTCAGGCAGAATTTCCAAGTCAAAGGCCTGGTAATTATTGATGAAATTTCTTGTTATTATGCCCTTTAACAAATACTAACTCTTTAGCCAAAGATCGATTGATGCTCACTCAGGCTTATGGATCTTTGTTGTGGTTGGGAGCGAGTCGTATGACCAGTTTTGCTGGATGGCCTGAAGGCCCATTTTTCACTCAATTTGTTACTGCACTGTATCCGTAGAATGCACTGGGATTTGTGCTAGAGTAGACAAATCTAAGGAGATCTAATGTCCTTCTTGAGATAGTGTCTAACGGTTAACCTTCTGTTATATCTATAGTACATAATTGTGCGAAATAGTCAACGACTACTAATATACCTGTGGCATGCTGATACATGCAGCTTATACCCCTTTGGTCACATACGATGTACGACAGCAGTGACATTTTTATACCTATATGCTATGCGCAAGGTACAGACTCTATTATTAGCTGCCACTACTAAGTCGTGGTGGACAATACTTGATGAGCTGTTTAATAAGCATAACCTCAACTGCCGGCAACCTACTTCTCGAGTACGACTTAGTACCACTACAATCCAATCAGGAGCGAGCCGTTCGTTACTACTTGAGCCGAGTAGTCGTACAAAACCGTTTGGATGTCCCAGCCAAGCATGAAATCTGCCTTGCCAACTAACTCTTTCCTGTGCCCAACCCAACACCGCCCCTCAGCTGATGATTATCGTGTCTTTCATTTGAGAGCTGGCTGCCTGCACTGGAGCCAGTCTGTTTGCTTTTTCCCTTCTTACTATTGAGTTCTGCATCAATCCAGGCACCCTTGCAGCAGGCCAGCAGGGAAAGATTGGCGGTGTGTGATTTTTTTCCAGGAGCTAAAAGAGGACGATCATGGGCCAGCAGAGCAGCTTTCTATCTTTGCCTTGGGCAACTGCGCGATTGCAACTAACGCGCCGCCGCCGAATTCAACCTCGAAGGATACAACGCGACCAGTCAAATCTTGACTGGAAGCCAATTGCTGAAGAAAACAGCCGTAGCGTAACGGGCGGCATCCATAGTAGAGACCCTAGGTTGGGTTAAGGCTAGTTGTACAATAGCGGCCTGTTTGCCTGGTTTCCCGTGCCCCGAATCCTGGAACTTCCCACTGCGATTTATTGCTTGGAGAGGGAGGCACAAATGGTGAATGATGGGTTGACGAGGCGAAGATTGCGTCAGGATCCAACGAGTTGGTCACCGCTCAGGGTCGATAGAGGTCGATAGATCCTGGCATGGCAGGTCTTGCAGCGTTGAAGTTGGAACCTTAGTTGCTGTGGCACAAGCCATTCGATGGTGGACCTCATACACGAGGCGGGGTTTCTTTCCCTGATGGGTGAACGTTCAATCTTTCATTTCATCCAATGTCCTTATGTGATACCACTGGAAACTGGTGGTGCTCATCGATCCGTAAAACAAGTGTCATTTTCCTCAAATTTCAGCAGCCCACGTTTCCTGTGCTGTGCTGTTGAGCAAGGTCTTCTTTAAGTAAGTACTTGTTTCCCTGTCTTCTCCCATAACCAGCCCGATCTTGCAACGCGTTTCAAGTTGCATGCCATATCTGGCAAATCCACATGGTTCCTGCTTTGAGGTCACCAATTCACTCAAGCGGCGAATTCCCTGCCAGCGGTTGGTGTTTTGTTCTTACCTCTTTCAAGTGCCGGCTTGAATCACGACTGTGGTTGCCTCTCGTCCAAAGCTTGCCCGCGATCCAAAGCTTGACCACGATCCAACAACAGCCAGCTTCCTGGCGCGTTTCTCCTCAAACCTCTCAAGGTAGGTGATTCCAACATCTATCACTCCCTCATCCCTTGAAAGTGCAAAGAAGGCATTTCCGACCTTCTAGCCTAGCATTTGATCACTGGTCCGCAATACGCTCCTTGGTCCTTTCACCCAATCACACACACTCACTCCCTATCGGTAAGCACGGGAGTTGGCTATAAAGCACTCTGCCTTGGCTTGAAGCAATACGCACGAGCAACATCCGGATGCGGCTTTCTCTCGTTTGACCCCATGATCGTCGACCATTGCTTGGTTTCAAAACGACAAGGTGATCTTGCTTCAACCTCATTCAGGAGCATGCAACAAACAGGCTTTAAGCCATAATGTGTTTCCGGCAAATGTTTGAAGGCTCTCCCGGTCTCTATCTCTTTCTATAACAGTTTGCCCCAACTGAACAAGGAGTCGAATTGGGCCGATCAACATGTTCGATAGCTTTCAAGTGGAGTTGTGCCGTTTTGCCTCACTGGTTTTTCTGATCTGTCATACCAACACAGTTTGCCCTGCCAGTTAGGGATTGCCTCCAGCAACTTTTTCTTACTCTTCTATTTTCTCTGCAAACGCTAACTCGCTGTCTTAGGCATTTTTATTCTACACATATCCTTGTCCAGTACTTCTAACTGACGTACTATTCTCGCGGCTTGCTCCTCGTCAGCCAGCATCTACATCTCGAGATATCCCTAAACTTCACCCTTAAGCCTAGCATAGTTTGACGCGAAGTCATCAACAATTACGACACCATGTCTGATCGCGGCAGAGGCCAGTTTCGTGGGGGCCGCGGAGATGGTGGCTCCCGTGGTGGTCGCGGTGATGGCGGTGGCGGCCGTGGTTTCCGTGGAGGTCGCGGTGATGGCGGTGGCTTCCGTGGAGATGGCGGTGGCGGCCGTGGTTTCCGTGGAGGTCGCGGTGATGGCGGTGGCTTCCGTGGTGATAGCGGTGGCTTCCGTGGAGATGGCGGTGGCGGCCGTGGTTTCCGTGGAGGTCGCGGTGATAGCGGTGGCTTCCGTGGAGATGGCGGTGGTGGCCGTGGTTTCCGTGGAGATGGCGGCGGCGGCCGTGGTGGTCGCGGAGACCGCGGTGGTCGAGGAGACCGCGGTGGTCGAGGAGGATTCCCCGGCGGGCGTGGCGGTAGACGTGATAAGTTCGAAGGTGAAGGAGATGTTTACGGGTAAGTATACACACCCCATCTTTTGTCCGTTTTCCCTGACGCCACTAATCGCTTTACAGCGGCGGCAATTTCCCCCAACCTGATGCCGACATCACTAAGCTCGAGAACAAGCTTTTGAAGGATCTCCAATTGGAGCAAGTGACTTCTTACATGGGTGATCTTGATCTCTCATCCGGTAAAGGCAAATCTACAGCTCCCACTTCCCCGCCCGAGGTCGATGAGGCTGTAGCCCCTCCCCCAACGGTTGCCTTGAAGCACATCCCCGTGAGGCCTGCTTATGGCAATAAAGGCAACCCTGTTGTGGTGTATACCAACTACTATGGGTTGTCGGTTGGAATCCCGACACTCGTCCAGTACAAGTTGACCGCCAAAAGGATTTATCCACCGGGCACGAAGCCACCACCACGCGCAAAGGGTGTTGTCGATGGCCCTAAAGGCCGCAAGCTCCATCGCATCATCCAGCTGGCAATGGCGAAGTTTGATGGAGGTTGGGTCTCGGAATTCAAAGACTATGTATATTCTGAGAAACCTCTCACCTTCCCCGAGGGTGATTCCACGATCAGGATTCAGTACGCCGATGAGGCGCGGCCCATGGAGTTCGATGTTAAGTTTGAACAAACCAAATCCATCGACACTGACCCCCTCTTCAAGTACCTTACGACTATGAAGGACTACTCGGGCGAGTTCCCTGTATACACAGATGTCATTTCCGCCATTGCGACTGTGCTAGGGCACACCCCAAGAGCAAACAGTAATGTCGCCTCCCTCGGTAGCAGTCGGCATTTCCCACTGAACGTTCCGGGCCAATCCTGTTCCCTAGGGACTCCCGACATGAACACCATTATCAGAGGATATTTTCAGAGCGTCCGCCCGGCAACAGGACGACTTCTATTGAACCTGAATGTGTCTCAGTACGTATTCGCAATCCCTTTTTCCAGCTGCTTTCCCAACTTTGATCTTACTCCCTTCATCCAACGCACTTTCTAATCGCCTTCGTGGTTTCGCTGTGTTCGGGCTAGCAATACTGACTATTTCCCTTGTATAGCGGCGTCTTTCGGTTTGCTGGTCCAGTCAGGAAGCTTTTAGAGAGAGGCAGTGATCACGAACTGAAGCACATACATCGACTTCTCGGTCGTCTTCGCGCGGAAGTGGTATTCCTCTTCGACCAAGGTCAGCCAAAGAGTGACAAAAAGGGCAAGGCAGCAGGACCATCCAAACCAGACAAGATTGGTCAGCGGACCTCGGAGAAGACTCTCTACGGTCTGGCGACGCGTTTTGGTGGGCCTGCCAACGTCACTGTTCAGCGCGATTATGCTCGCCCAAACGAGGTGTCGTTTGCTCTCGATGGCGAACTCCCAGCTGGCTTCAAGCAGGGAGAAAAGTATACTGTTGCGCAGTATTATAAGACCCGTAAGTTGATGTCGCTGACTCTAACTCTCTAGTAGATGCTGATGTCTGCTGTAGGCTACAACTACACGGTCGAGCCAAATCTGCCAGTGGTCAATACGGGCACGAAGGACAAGCCGATCTACATCCCCGCGGAATTTGTGACGATCAAAGCGGGCCAAGCGGTGCGGCGAAAAACGAATCCCGACGAGACGCGGGCGATGATCGAGTTCGCTTGTCGTTCACCTTTCGCGAATGCGACGAGTATCGCTACACTCGGGCGCCAAGGCCTGGGACTCGACGACAGTGAGGTTCTGAAAGCTTTCAACGTCGCTATCGGAAAGAATCTGCTCACTGTCCAAGCGCGTGAGCTGCCGGCGCCCCAGATCCAATACCAGGGGCAAAAGGCTATCAACGCATTCGAAGGTTCATGGAATCTTAACAATGTTCGGGTTTACAAGGCCGGAGCGACCATCCAAAGATGCACCTGGGTCAACATTGTAGGCGTCAATGACCGGTACTACAGCACCAGTGATCTGAAGACCACAATGGAAGAATGGCGCATTTTCATGAGGGACAAGATGGGCATCGGGTCCAACCCATACAGACACCCTGATGGGCTCCAAGTTGACCTGTCTTCTGGACAACATCCTGAGGGGCCAATCAGAGATGTGTTCAAAACGCTTATCCAGGCAGAGATGGTGTTCGTAGTCTTGCCTGACAAGAAGGCGGATATCTACAATGCAGTCAAACTGATTGGAGACTCGGAATTGGGTATTCACACAGTTTGCGTTGTACGAGACAATGTGCTCAAACGTCAGGTCCAGTACTACGCCAACGTTGGCCTGAAGGTCAATTTGAAAATGGGTGGCGCCAATCACAAGTTGCGAGACGATGTCGCCATCTTCAAAGAAGGAAAGACCATGGGTATAGGGTACGATGTTACCCATCCCACCAATATATCCGCAGGCGACAAGCTCCCTAGTATTGTGGGAATGGTTTCGAGCATCGACCGAGACCTGGCGCAATGGCCATCGACGACTTGGACGCAAAAGAGTCGACAAGAGATGCTGGATGAGAGGCTGTGCGACGAATTTGTCGGCCGACTCCGGCTCTGGCAGAAGGCAAACAACCAGCAACTGCCGGACAACATCATCATCTTCCGAGACGGTGTATCCGAAGGACAGTTCGCACAAGTCCTCAAGAACGAAGTGCCGCAAATGCGCAAGGCGTGCGAAAGGGTGTATCCAGCAAAACGGAAGCCCCTTTTCACTCTCATTGTTTCGGTCAAGCGGCACCAGACGCGTTTTTACCCGACGGATGGTAGGAACATGACCAAGTCTCGGAACGTCAAGAACGGGACAGTGGTCGATCGCGGTGTCACTCTGGCTCGGACATGGGACTTCTTCCTTGTGGCCCACACAGCGTTGCAGGGCACTGCTCGTCCTGCACACTACACGGTACTGCTGGATGAGATCTTTGTTCCCAAGTACAAGACGGAGGCTGCCAATATGATGGAAAAGGTTGTGCACGAAATGTGCTATCTCTATGGCCGAGCTACAAAGGCGGTCAGTATATGCCCGCCAGCTTACTACGCCGACATCTTGTGCACCCGACGCCGCGTGTACATGTCCGATATCTTCGATGCCGCGGTCGACGACGGTGCCTCCATCTCTAGTGGATCGCAAAACCAACACATCGAGAGAGCCTCGGGACGCAAGATTCATGACCGGCTCAAGGACACCATGTACTACATCTGAGTGGGCATGCCGACAACAGGTGGAAGACGACGAAAGCGGTGGACCCTTTGAATAGTGTTGTATCTATATTTTTCCGCTTATGAATTGGAAGCGACGAAGCAGGTTGAGTGAACCGTCTAGTCGACGCCTCTCATTGCAGATGATGATGACGGCCACTCCCGTTATCTGCGTATGTTTTCGAGAACAGCTAGTCTGACTCAATCAGCGCTGAAGGAGCGAATCTCACAGCGAAATACTTTTGATCAAAGTACTTAGATAATAATAAATAGCCATTGGCGACCACTACTAATCTCAAGTGATGCGAAGAGTGTTGGAGTTGTCGGCCATGTCGAGGGGACCACGTCTCGAGACTTCATTTCATCTAAGTTGATGTGCTGATCACGAAGGCATCGCACCTTGGTAGTGTACTTCTTACTCACCAAGAAGTTTAGTGGCCATGATCAATAAACTTCCTCATCTTCCTCGACCTACTATCAGACTCGGTTGAATTGCACAACAAGAAGATCCAAGGGACTCAAATTGCCTAATCCGGAAGCGCGTAGCCCTGGCGGTATAGCGTGGACCGGCGGCTTGGCACCTGAGGCAGAACAGGCGATTGACTGAACAAGAGGCTTCTTCTTATTGCTGCACGTGTAAATCGGGAGAGGTCTCGAATGCTGATCGCTTTTGCTTTGTCCAGCCGTCTAAGCACATCTACACATCTGGAGTCATGCATGGGGATTCTGTCCAAAATTGGGTTATGGAAGAAATTGATCCCGAAATTGCTCTTCGGAATCAGAGTCGATGTGGCCTTTATATTGCCATCGTATCATACTCACACATGTTATACGACTGGCAAAGGTTAGCAGTATCGTGCCACTGGCGCCTGAGGCGGGCTGCTATCCGAAGCTCGAAATCCTACGGAAGGTTTGTGGGGATTTGCCAAGCTTACCTACTTCCTACCAGGACGATAAAATATATCCAAGCGAAGCTCTTGTCTGTTGATCGTGATCAGGTCACGGGACGCGGGCAGTGCCTCAAGTAAACAAACACTATACTAACAGCAATGCGTGACAGAAGGCAGGCATATTTGAATTGAGTCTTGAGTTGGGGCTGAGACGGCTGTATACGCGAGAAAGAATGCGCCAAGAAAGGCGCCGTCAAGCGAGCCGGCGCCACCAAATGAGGTCGACTGCAGTCAGAAGGTGCATCTGCCGCTGGCGAAGTAATGGAAGGCTTAGCTGATTAGATAGACCCTTGCGGTAAATTGCACCAAGGCGGTGTCGCATCCAAAGGCCTCTCTCGCCAGAACCGAGCATATAAGGGATAGGAGGGTTCGCCTGTTGTGTGGTCTTGCCACTGAGAGGTGGACGTCCATGTTGCTACTCCGTACGTACGCCATCCCAACAGTTCGCGCGATATACCCTTAAAACTTAATCACTTAATAGACCCAAGTTCAGAGATACTTTTAAGTACTTATATATCCACACACATATTCGTAATGCGCGGCATCCTCTCCCTTCTCGTCCTGGGCTCGACCGCCAGCGTCGCCGTTGCCCACGAACTACGTCAACGCGTCGAATACTCGGCCGGCCTCTTCTCAGGCAGCGTCCAAGGTGTCGTCCTCGCCGCCGCCTCGTCGAGCTGTAGCCTGACAGAGACCATTTGTGAGAGCGGCTGCATGACCATTGGTAGTGTTGTAAGTCTTTCCACCACGGCCATGCCGTATCCTTGAGAATTGCCCGCGTCTTTACACTGCTGACCCACGATGTGATGCCACAGTGTTGCGAGGACGGCACGAACACCTACTGCCCCATCAACAGCGTATGCAACCCGGGCGGCTGCTGTCCCATCGGAAAGACCTGCAAGGACGGCAGCGGCACCGCCTCGTGCGCCGCGGGCAAGGTTTTGTGTGGCATCGGCTGCATGCCCCTCACTGCCGAATGCTGCAGCGACGGGACCTACTGTGCGTCGGGCAGCAAGTGCACAAGCGATGGGTACTGTTGCAAGGCTGGCCAGTCGTGCTCCGGCGGCAGTGGCGGCAGTGGCGGCAGTGACGGTAGTAACAGCGTCGGCAGCAGTGGTGGGAGCAGCTCCCGCACCACTTCCTTGATCGGTGGCGGTGGCGACGAGACGACCACGTCGCGACGTGCCACCCGTACATCCAAAACCGAAGACATGGAGACTGCGACCTCGGAGCTGGCGTTCCCAACCGCCTTGACGGCCGACGATACCACGACCGCGACCCCTGCCAAGACCTCTACTTCGGGCCGAGGAACCGTTACTGTGACCCCGACGGCTAGCCCCTCAGGCTCCCAGGGAGCAGGCGCTCTCTCGAGAGCTGGCGGGAAACTAGCTGCAGGCTTGGTAGTCGCAGCGGCGCTGCTCATCTAGAGCGGCAATCATGTTGTTGCCTTGGATAAACGGAATGGTTTGGTTCGACACGCCCGGTTGATTGTCGATCAATCGGAATGATTGATTTCATTGTAAATAATTCTGCGGAAACAACACACGGGTGGTCTAGGATGCTGTCACGTATGCAGTAGTACGGGTGTCGTCGTCCCAGTAGAAGGGCTAAACTCAGTTGTCTACTGCGCAATACCATTCAATGAGACGTCGCTCATCTCTGTGATCCAACCGTCAATGGCTTTCCACTGAGCTCATTGCGTGGGGGGGAAGGGCAAGCTTTCCCGGAGCTCTTGACCCGCCCGAAGCTACACCCCTGTCCTGACGTCACTACCGGTAATTCTATTGTTACTTCTCAAGAGCACACCAAGACCCGCCGCCTACGAACAGCATTTTCTCTTAAACTACCCGACCGACTAGAAAACCCCCAAGAACTCGTCCCCAATCATCCACAAAAGACACGAGGAAAGAAAAAGAAGAAAGAAAAAGAAGAAAGAAAAAGAAGAAAGAAAAAGAATAGCACCATGCCTTCCTTCACTCCCTTCCGCACAGCCGCCCACAGCGCCCTGCGCGCCGCCTCATCGCGGACCGCCGCGGGGGCCCACGGCGGGCGAGGCCTCGGCACGACGGCGGCGGCGCGGCTGCCGTACAAGGACGACCAGGACCGGGAGTCGCTGAAGCCGCGGGCGCACGAGTACACGGGCAGCGGGACGGACGAGCAGGCGGCCAGCAACCCCGACGCCGCCTTCAACCCGGACAAGACGCGCCCCGAGCAGGAAAAGGCCGCCGCCGGAGGCGCCGGCCACGCGGGCCACGGCAACCCGCTCGACGTCAGCCCCGCCGACCACGACGTGGCCAAGGGCGGCCAGGGCGCCATGGAGGACAAGCCGCAGCAGGGCAAGAAGGCCAGAAAAAGCGGCGGCGGGGATGCACCCAAGGGCGGCTCCTAATTAGGAATTCATGGGTTGGGCAGGAGAGCGGCACAATTACTGCCACAGAGGTGGTGGTGATACAGAACGTCTTGGAGGTCAGTGGGCAGAACCAAGGTGGTGTGGGGGAAGTGTAACCTGGAATTGTGCCTTGCATGCATCTCGGAGTTTCGCGGATGGAAGCATCGTCACCAATGAGGAGAAATCAGCATAAACACTTTTAACATGTTTTTGAAAATTGCTTTTACCAAACGCCCATCATCACCACTGCTGTTGCGTAGATAGTCCCGGCTTGGGCATTCCTTCAATCCTGGGTATCGCCAAATTCTTGCCTCTTGTAACACGGTCCATCCATCCACCATCCCGAGAGCAAGCATGTGATGTCTAGGCGGCCATCGACCAGTCGCACCTAGCCATACAAGCCGTCAGGGTCTTCATCGTCCTCCTCATCGTCCACGGGCACGGCGACCTTCTTCTTCTCCGTCAGGTCCTGGCGGCACAGCGGGCACGTGCCCTTGCCCGAGAGCCAGTGGCCGACGCACTCGAGGTCGTAGCGGTGGCGGCCGCTGCAGGGCAGCTCGACGACGAGCGGGTAGGGGTCGTCGAGGTAGGGCTCGGCGCAGATGGGGCAGGCGTCGTCGGGCTTGAGCGCCTTCCGGGGGACCCGGTCCAGCTGGTCCAGGTACTCCTGGGTGACGCCCCGGATGCGGTCGGGCGGGCTGTCGATGTCCGACTCGAGCTGCGTCGCCAGCGACTCGAGGAGTCTGAGGTTCTCGGGCGACGGCGCCGTCGCCGCCAGCGTCAACATCTGGCCCTGCAGTAGCCGGAACAGCCCCGCCACGTCCGGCGGCGTCGGCCCGGCGTGGCGCCTTGTCGTGCCAGCGTCGGGCGAGATCGTGTGTAGGTGCGACGTGTAGGAGGACATGTCGGGGCGTCGCTTATACTTTTTGGTCTCTTCGACGTTGTGCTCGACTGTTCGTTTGCGACCTCGCAGTCAGCTCGTGGGTTGAGAGCACCAAGTTCGCCGATTGTGTCCACATACCTTGGTAGGGATTGGACTCCATGATGGGCGGGTTTTGAGGCAAAAGACGCTGTGTGCACTATGACAGAGATTCCAGGTAGTGTTGATCTCAGTACGCAGCTATGTCGTTCCTGGCGGATTGGATTTGTGTAGGCAGATTGGTTGGTGGCAAAGGCCCCGAAGCTTGAAGATTAGAAATTCATGCCATGTCAACTGAATATTGAAAATGCCCCGCCAGGCACCTGGGCGTTGGCGTGGCCCGTTTCCGTACCCCTCGTTAGATGAACCTACAAACATGTACTTACCTAGGTACATACTTAAGTA
Source organism: Apiospora pterosperma (assembly GCA_019976485.1). NCBI lineage: Eukaryota > Fungi > Ascomycota > Sordariomycetes > Amphisphaeriales > Apiosporaceae > Apiospora > Apiospora pterosperma. The sequence goes on from JAFBMP010000005.1 coordinate 3,214,752, forward strand.
AAGTACTTTAAGTAACAAGTACTTGACACATACGAAACAGTTACAGATGAATACTTTAAGTACTTCACAACTGACCCTATCTGATTGTAGGGATATTCATCGGATTCTCAAATCTAGGTTAACGGACATTCTTCTTGTTGTAGCCTCCGTGTTTCCAGCGGGATTCTACCGCGGAGCAAGGGTTTTGTATTCTCAAGTCGCCAACATGGAGGCCAGACTTCTCCGGGGGCGCCCTCGGGCTGCCGTGTCTACATGTACAGTTGAAGCAGGGCGTGGGCGTCGAGAACGCGATCCAATCCCTCGGGTTCGAGCAGGCCGCCGTCCTGCGGTCGGGCCTCATCCTCGGGCAGCACGAGCGCGAGCACGAGCACTAGGGTGGGCCCTTCCTCAAGTTGCTGACCCACGGCTTCGGCGGTTTCAGCCTTGCGCTACACGATGATCTCGGCGAGGAGACCGACGTCATCGCGCGGGCGGCGGTCAGGGCCGCCCTCTTGGTAGAGGCTGGCAGACAGAGCCTGGTCGATAATGGGTTATCGAACGCCAGGAGATTTCGAGAATAGGTCGCAGTGAGTGGAAATCCTAAAGTAAATAAACCACATAATTCCTCGAAACTGTCATTGTTGTCTCCGTTCTAACGGTAAGCAATTGCAACACTGTTGCAAATCTATTCGTGTCTACCCTAGAATTGCTGAGCTGGGGATCTATATGGTCTTTAACACGATACGCCGTCTCCTGTTACACGTCTATTTCATATCCTTGGCCAGATACTCCTTCTCTGTAGAGAACGTCTCTTCCTGTTCATAATGCCAAGGCTCATTCTGCATCTCCGTTTCCTCTTTAGTGAGAACGAGCGCGTTGCCCCGATAGTCCAGACGGACGCCGGGCCAAACGAAGGTGCGCCATATGTACCCCAAGATACTCGGATCCTCCAGGCTGGGCGCTATGTGGCTAGCGATGAGCTCTTGGTGCTTCTGTGGTATTATCGACCAGTGCAAGCCAGGGTACAAATGGTGGACAGTGTGGTAGCCGTTATTGAAGCAGAGCCAATTCAGTAGCGGATCCGTAAAGTTGCGCGCAAAATTATACCTCGATTTAATGTCGCAGCCGTCGTGCTGTAGCATATTCAACGACAAGATGCAATACTTAGCGTAGAACTGCGGGATCAGCGCGAACCAGACCCAGCGCCGCCAATCAAGCAGAAGCAATACTGCCATAATACCAAAGACGAACGCCTCCTCGCGTTTCCGCTGCCGCGCGATAGGCCGGTTCAGACGCGCCTGTGCGGCAAAGTACAGCTTGTCGTCGTCACCTCCCGTTAATACGATGTGGAAGAAGAAGAGCACGCCATTTAAGAAATGCCAGCGATATCGGACTTTGGTAGTGCGCACTAATTTTTTATTCATTTTTAGTCAGCCGTGTTCTTAGTAGCTTACTTGTTTGGGCTCAATAAAGCAAAAGCTATTTAAAACTCACTGATATCTCGAGCCTGCTGCGGATACTTGTGGTGGGACAGATTGTGGCCGGGCACAAACACCGACACGGGAAAGCCGTACTGCAGCGACAGGCAGATCTGGTAGAAGTTGTTCAGCCATGGTTTCCAGAAGACTGGAACGTGGATGGCGTTGTGCGTGGCCACGGCGCCCATGAAGGAGAGCTGGAACAGAGACAGCCATGTCACGAAGGAGGCCACACCGCCCGACAGCGGTGAGGTGTAGCTTCTCCAGGCGAAGACGAAGACGAGGAAGAAGAGGCCGGTGCATCCGAGCATCCGGACATCCTCAACGTGCCTTAGCCATGGCTTGCTGGTGTTGCTTGGGGGTTGGATGGCCTCAATTGCTCTGCATCATTCGTAGTGACCGTGGTTTCGGATATCATGGTTGTAGTCAACTGGAGGGCGTATTGGTGTCTCAACTCGGTGGTTAAGAAGGTTGGCCTGGAATGCCCGGTCGAAAGAAGTAATAAGAGGGATGATGTTGTGGTCAACAAAGAGGGATGGATGCACAGTGCCGCGCTATGCTTACCTGTGGTCTCAGGGTCTTGGTTGGCCGGCACTGCATTCCACAAAAGCAGGAATGACGTGTGGCCACTTCCTTCATGTCATTATTCGTGGTATAGAGATCGCCAAAAACAGTTTCCACTTTCTAAGATGATCTGAATCCGGCCTAGGCGGTAAGCCCGATCCGAACTTGTTTGTGTGCATGGCCATGAAGAGGACGACGCAGCAGCAGTTGGACGCTCGCTTGGATTGACCGAGACAAGACACGGTTCCTTCCTCCCCCTCCTCCCCCCAGAGGAGCAAATGCAAGGCATCTATCTACATCTATGTACCCGTACTCGTACGATATGCACAGGCGCGTTGGTCATGGCATGAAAAGAAAAGAAAAGAAAATGCCGCCGTGAATGCGACATGGCAAAAGCTTCTTTCTCTTCTTCGCCAATATCAACAAGGTTACTAATGCTACTTACTAGGAGGTACTAGGAGGTACGGAACATCCACACGAGCTGGACCCTGATTTGGACCCACTTACCCTGTCACTTCCCAAAGACGCGTCCCTCCCAAGCCACAGTGTGGCTCCAACCCTTTCAAAATAAGGCCTTCCTGTAATTTGTACAGCGTAGTAATTACGCTTAAGTTAGATTGCCCCTAGCCTTATCAGGTAAGTTAATCTAAAAAACAAAAAAGTTAGTTAGCTAAAAGGGACTTCCTCCAGTTTTTCCTCGCCGCCCGCCCTGTGCCTGTGCACTCGCTTCCGCGTTTTCCGCCTCCCGGTAGGCCTTCGCATCTGGTCTTGGATCGGGCGTAGCCTGATTGTCCACGGTGACGACGTAGCATCCCCTTTCCTATCGTTCTTTTCTTTCTCTCTTTCTTGATACATATAAGATGGTGCGTCTAACGGCATGCGTGGGCTCGCAATCGCATCCGCCCAGGAAAGAAGGGAAGTATAAGAATTGGGGGCTATAACTAAAGTAAGTACTTACTCCTACTAACCCGACTAGATGAGGTGGGTAACGATCAAAGATGCAGCTTATGTAAGAGTGAAAGACACAAGTGCTTTCAAGAAGAGAGCCATGTAGATATATTACCTGCTAGTCCAAGGGGATCAACACCCGGGAGTTTGGTGGCACAACAGTGGCTGCTTTGAATTCCATACCTTCGCCGCCGTGTTCTAGAAGCATAGGATCTACGGATACTCAAATCCCAACTTCAGCAGTGCAGTATGCAGTATCACCCTAAGAGATCCACACCCCCTTTATCCCACGCCTGATCCTTGACGCCAATCGGTGGATAGGTGGACTATAGGCTTCGTATCTATCGCCAATGTTATTTCCCTCAAGAGCCCTTCATTGAGACATGTCATATCGGGGCTAGAGTGGGCACATCCTCGTCCATGCCGTTGATGGCAGAATGTTACCAATTATCTTCGCCTTAAACCAGAAGAGGGTCCCCGCATGACCATGTATCTGCATCTGCGGCTCTGTAGGTACATGTATACAGACATCTAGAAGAAGATATACCAGGGGTAGAGGCTGGGTTCTGGGCCCAATCTAACCATCTTCCTGTAATATAACATCGATGATTCCCAAGCATTGAGGACATTCCTCTAAGTGCACTATAATTTGAACAAAGAAAGCATGCAGCCATCAATCATCCGACAACACGCGATCCACGCCCACAACCGCCGACAAATGTTGGAAGATGCCCTTGTGATCTGCAACATGAGCCTTTTAGATGGGGTCTTCCATGGTCCAATGGGCACACCCAGCGTCGGGATGTTCGGTTTCTTATTCAGGATCTCGGAGTAAACGGGTGGTTACATCCTCGTGACTGAGTAAGACGCTACTCAGTTTCTTCCTTAGACGATCAATTCCGCGATTCTTTGGGGGGATCGTTGACCGTGGGCCCGACTGGAAGAACTCCGTCTCCTTGCTGTCTCTCTCATCATCGGAATCCCCGTTCTCGAACTCACTGCGGTTCCGCAGCACATGCCATCTCAATGAAAGTTGGTGTGACTGATCCGGGTTCTTCAGGCGGATAAAAGCTTCCTCATCGTTGGATTTCGGGCTCAACAAATCAGGTTTGGTGATGATGGCCAGGGTTCTTTCTTTGTTCTTGCCATGCACCTTCACTTTGGACGAGACGTCTTGCATGATGAGCTGATTCCGCGCAGACACAATGGCGAGGATGATGCTGTTCTCCCTCTTCATGTATCTCTCTGCCAGGCGATCCACAACATCGCGGCCAGCCGCAGATTGGTTGCCGTCCTCTGAGTGATAGAAGCCCGGTAAGTCTACAAGAGTGAGAGCGATGGCACATCAGGGCCACTAATCTCGACTCGAAGAACATCCTCAGAAAATCCTATGTCAGGCAGCATAATCTGGGGAGGATCATCGAAGCGTTCAAGGCCATGCTTGTGTAATCCATCGATGGTATCAAGGAGGAGGTTTTGCTCCCCGTGCAGCTGTATCTTAGAGTAACAATCGGATAAATATGGACCGGGATCGGGTCAACTAGCCGGTCTTGATCTACAATATTATTTATCTGAGCTCGATTTGTTGAAGGGCAAAAAGAAATACGGATGGAGTATGCGATGAGATAGTTGTATGCCAACGTTATGAGGGACAGTGACCCCGTTATTATAGTCCTTCAGCTGGTGATATGTCTATATCAGCTTGCGGAATTATGGATATACGGGTAGCTAGCACCGTCTTTCAGATAATTCCGTCAAAATACTAATACTTGTAACCCCCTACCCCCCAACAAACCTTGTTAATATCTGATTGGCCGCCTTCGCTCTTTATCTCTCAGCCTCATCTATCGCAGCAGCCCTGGATACGGCTGCAACTACCGCAGCACCGACCACCGGAACATTGTACTTTGCACGTCCATAGGCCGCGTAGTACACGACGCCAAACAGGAGCCACCCCGCCTGCACAACGATCGAATAGTTCATGTTTTGCGGGGTGACAGGCATCGCCGTGGGGAACGTACTGAAGATGATGGCTACCATCATCCACACGAGACTGACCACGTTCAGAACCGTGCCCAGGCCGCGGCCCAGCTTAAACGGTCCCAGGGCATGAGCATCTAGGCGCTCACGGCCGCCGAACAGCATAAACGCGATGGGCAACATGTACGAGATGTACATGGAGATGGTGGACATGGACAGGATGGCGTTGAAGGCCGTCGTATTGCCCAGATAGATGAATCCCAGCAACATTTGGATGGCCGTGACCACGATGATGCTGCGGACAGGCACGTGGTGCTTGTCGCTGACCACGCTGAAGTAGCGGTCGAAGGGTATGGCGCGGTCGCGTGAGAAGGCCCACATCGTGCGCGAGGTTGACGTGGTGCCAGACATGTTGGCAACCATGGCGATGACGGTGATGACAAGCGACATCAAAGTCGCGCCCGCAGGTGACCTGGTGACGTCGAGGAATAACTGCATGTACGGGAAGCCCGTGGCTGTTGACAGGAGGGAGTCAAGGTTAGAGATGGAGAAGAGGAAGACGATGCAATAGATCAGCCCCATGATGCCATTGACAACCACACTGCCAACCATGGCCAAGGGCACATTTCGAGCCGCGTCTGGGATCTCTTCCGACAGATGGCACGCAGCGTCGTAACTTGAAATCCACCATCAGTAAGTACTTAGTCTCTCCGTTACTAAGGAAGTGACGAGAATCAGAGGCTTCAACATACCCAAGGAAAGGATATATCGCGCTGATCAACCCGACCAATCACGACACCCCATCGCTTTCCCAGCCGCTGCTGTTTGTGACCTCGACGAAAACGAAAGTCGCCGACGCCTTGGTCGACATGACGCCCAGGATCACGATGATGGCAGCGAACCCGGCAATATGGATAACCCCCGAAGCAAGGTTGAGGTGCGGGAGGAGCTTGGGCCCCCAGATGTTGACGGCCGCCGAGTAGATCAGGACCGCCCAGACGAGCAGCATGGCGTGCCACCGCTCCGGGACGTAATCCTCGTTGTTCATGATGATCAACGACTGAAGCTGTAGGCCAGCGGCAAAGCAGGCCGAAGTCGCCAAGATGATCTGAGCTCCAAGGGATATCCAGCCCGTGGAGTAGGACGCGGCCTTCCGGCTCGAGATAGGGGCCAAGGCGGCAACCCAGTAGTACTGGCCACCCTGTGAGAGAAGAAACCGACAAGTCAACAGAACATCTCCGGCTGTAATATACATCAAGCCAAACTCACCGCTGTGGGGTAGATGGATGCGATTTCTCCCAATGAAGACGCAATGGCTATCGTACAGACAAAGGACAAAACACTGCAAAGCAATATCTCAGTGTCAGAGTCTGAGGGCGCCAGTCGTTCTTCGGCAAGGGGGCTGGTTGGTAACGTACTAGTTGTAAAAGAGGCAAGGTGCACCGCCGCTTGTAAGAGCCGCAGAGACAACACCGGAAAGGGCTTCCCATGTGGCCATCAGACACAGCGAGAGTGCGAGCATGGCCGGTAGCGAATATGTACGATCCAGCTCCTGGGAATAACCGGCCTGTGACAATCGCGCCTCGTCGCCCTCCAAAGGGCCCTGAGAGCCTTTCGATATGCTGGGAGATGAATCTGGAGCATTTCCGGCCCCGATCTTCAAGGCATCGTTCTTGTCGTTAGAGTCCATGGTGACTTGAAGGGGGAAAGTCTGACGGGATAGGTGATGGTGTTTTTTGAGGGACGGAGTCAGTGGGTGATCGGGACGTGTCGTGTAGTCCGGTCAGTTAAATGAGATTGCCGAGACCCCTGAAGCACAGTCTGTATCTCTTTGGAAATCATTTCCTCACTTGACTCTGGGCGTATAACAGTCAACCACCTTATCAGTTTGACGTATCCAAGTCACCAAGGCCCCTGAGCCTGGACGGCCACGACCGAGCTAACACTGCCAAGTGCTATCCTGTGCAGAGATAAGGACTGTTTACTAGGACTGGCTGCCATGAGCCTAAAGTAACGAGCATCCCGGTCTCCTGGCCATTGTGGACCCGGCTTGTGACCGGCGCCAGCAACCCCCTTTTGGGGTTCATGCCGATAAGGGTGGATATGTCCCGGCCGACCGTCTGGCACGGTAGTGTCGACCAATGACCCATTGCTGCGGAACTTCCAGATAGCCGGCGGACAAGGATATTGTGCATATGTGTGGGGAACCAGGCTGGACATGCCGCATATTGCCTGAAAAGGGTTTAGGCGATATGCTGACAGTTACAGACTTACACGGCTCGGTCGCGATGGCATCGCAACGATTCCATCAAGTAATGGTAAGGCAATGCTGATGAGGAATTGATCATGAAACTGCACTATTTAAACCCTGATCTCTGCCCGGTATATCGCCTAGGCGACTAAGAGAAGGACCGACACATTCATCCATTCCTTCCACTATTCTAGACCATCGTTGAGTGCGCTCTAAGCCATCAACATGGCACCCCATCCCTTGTCTGCACTCAGCCTTGACGAGACAAATGTCGCAAGAGACGTCGTCAAGAATAGTTATTCAGACGTTGTCATACAGTTCCGTCAGATCTTACTACACGAACCCCCTAAGGCACAAGTAACAGCCTTCCTTGATCTGGAGCATGCAGGGAAGGTCACAGAGGACACCCCAAGGCCACCGCGTCTGGCCTTGGCCACGTACGACGTCATCGGCGGGTCAAAGTTCCCCGAGTACCACGAGTCCACCATCGACGTGCGGGAGGGGAAGCGTGTAGGCCACGAGGTGGTGAGCCCCGATACCCACCACGGCAGCTTGGCCATACACGAGTTCGACACCCTGGTCCAGGTGGTACAGGACTCGCCCCTCTTCCAAGCCAAGATCAAGGATCTCGACCTGCCCGAGGGCTTCGAGGTCGTCGTCGAGCCCTGGCCCTACGGCGCGCCCGACGCCGCCGACGGCCGGAAACGCCTGTTTCAGGCCCTCATCTTCGCGCAGGACACGCGCAACGGCAATCCGGACTCCAACTTCTACGCGTACCCGCTGCCGCTGATCCCCGTCATGGACGCGCACAACAAGGAGATCATCCGGATCGAGGAGCTTGCCACGGGCGGCAAGGGCGACCCCCTGACAGGCAAGACCCACGCAGCGCGCATCTTGGACCACAACGCCTCGAGCGAGTATGTCCCCGAGCTGCTGCCCGAGGGCACAAGGCAGGATCTGAAGCCGTTGGGTGTCGTACAGCCCGACGGACCCAGCTTCTCCGTCACAGACGGCAATCTCATCCAGTGGCAGAAGTGGAGCATGCGCGCTACTTTCAACTCGAGAGAGGGCGCCGTTCTGCACGATATCAGATACGAAGGGCGCTGCATTCTCTACAGGCTGAGTATGAGCGATATGGTGAGAAGAAAAGCCCCCCCTTGCTGAAGTGCACGATTGCTGATGGCTAACGGAACTTGGCGTACAGACTGTTCCCTACGCTGATGCAAGACCACCATTCCACCGGAAGCAAGCATTTGATTTTGGCGATGGCGCCCTCGGCCACTGCGTCAACAACCTGGCCCTCGGCTGCGACTGTCTAGGTGTAATCAAGGTACGTGGCTGGCCTCGCCGGCTCTCTCACTGGCAGTTGGCTGATACGGACAAACCCGGCAGTACTTCGACGGCGTGTTGGTGGGTGCCGACGGCACCGCCACCGAGACGAAGAACGTCATCTGCTTGCACGAGCAGGACAACGGCATCGGCTGGAAGCATACGAACTGGCGGACGGGGCGGGCCGTGGTGACGCGGCGGCGCGAGCTCGTGGTGCAGTTCATCATCACGCTGGCCAACTACGAGTACGCGTTCAATTTCATCTTCGACCAGGCGGCGGGCATCACCGTCGAGAGCCGCGCCACCGGCATCGTGTCCGTCGTGCACATGGACGAGGGCAAGACGAGCGACTACGGCAACGTCGTCAGCCCGGGCGTCCTCGCCCAGAACCACCAGCACGTCTTCTGCGTCCGCATCGACCCGGCCATCGACGGCCACAAAAACACCCTCGTGCAAGAGGAATCTCTGCCCGTGCGCTTGCACAAGCAGACGAACCCCAACGGTAATTATTATGAGATACGCAAGACGGAGATCGCGACATCTGTCGGCCTTGAGTCAGTACTAACCCCCGTCTCGCTGTCCTTCTCCCCCTTCTTACCCAAATGACCACGACCGGAAGTCTAACGTCGAGAGAGAAAAAAACAGCGCGGCGCCCCAGAACAACCGCGTGTTCAAGATCCAGAACCGCAGCCACACCAACCCGATCAGCGGGCGGCCGGTGGGGTACAAGCTGACGCCGCCGGCGACGCAGCTGCTGCTGGCGGACCCCAACTGCACGCAGTCGCGGCGCGCCCTGTTCGCGCGCCACCACCTGTGGGTGACGCGGTACCGGGACCAGGAGCTGTACGCGGGCGGCAAGTACACGCTGCAGAGCGCGCTCGAGGTGGGCGGCGTGGCCGACGCCGCGGCGCGCAACGACGACGTGCTGGACCAGGACCTGGTGCTGTGGAGCGTGTTCGGGCTGACGCACAACCCGCGCGTCGAGGACTGGCCTGTCATGTATGTGTTTTTCCTCTCTCTTCTCCTCTCACCCTCATCTCTCCGTCTCTCTTCAGATTCTCTCCTGTGCTGACAAGACGGATTTGAACCTCCGTAGGCCTGTGGAGATCATGCAGCTCCATCTTACGCCTTCGGATTTCTTCACCCAGAACCCGGCCATTGACGTGCCGTCGAACAAGGATCTTACTTCGAGACAGGTTATGGGAGAAGGGACTGAAGCAATGATCTGCTGCAAGCTGTGAAGAGTTTCGGTAAGCAGTAAATGATTTGAATGCTAAATCATCCCGGGCGGAAACGGGGGGCGTTATCATCATAAAAGTCATTGATCCCATGGGGCATGGGACAGGGCGCAGTGTCTAGTCTTGGCTACATGGCCAAGCGTGTATCAACCTTTGCGTGTACATATTGATTTGAGTACTCTTATTCTACGACGGAGCCTTTAGACTCATTGGTTATAGCTGGCAACGGATGTGGCCATGTATGGTATCTCTAGTAGTCTACGAGCTTCTTGATGCCTTCATACACTCCTGTCGCTATGATTAGTACTCCAAGCATTTCGAAAATCCAGACAGGGTGTACTCACTAGAAACATCCGGGATGTTGAACTTCTCAAATAATAACGGCATGTGTATGCTCCACCCAGCGACTCTTTGGACAGGGGCTTCGAGCCGGTTGAAAGTCTCCGGGTTCTCCTGGATCACGGCGGCAACTTCAGCTCCGATCCCAGCGTTGACCATGGCCTCGTGGACGACCATGCATCTCCCCGTTTTCTTCACGCTATCGAAGACTGTCTCCTTGTCCCAGGGGTACAGTGTTCTAAGATCGATAAGCTCGATGGAGATTCCCAGATCCTCCTCCGCTTTCTGTATCGCAGCATTGCAAGTGTACAATGGCTGACCGTATGAGATGATGGTGACATCGCTCCCCTCCTTGACGACTTCTGCCTTGGACAAGGGCAGTTCGTAGGCGGCAGTGGGGACCTGTTCCACCGCCGCCCGGTACAAGATCTTGGGCTCCATGAACACACAGGGGTCGTTACTCCGGATCGCAGCAAGGAGCAAGCCCTTGGCCTGCAGCGGGCTCCTCGGCATGACGACCCTCAGGCCCGGGACGTGCGTGAAGAGACTCTCGGGGCTCTGGCTGTGGTACATGGCGCCATGCCCCACGCCCCCACAGGGCATCCGGACGGTCAGGCCGCCTACGCTCCGCCCACAGGCTCCATCACGGTACCGAAACTTGGCAGCCTCGTTGACCATCTGGTCGAAGGCGGGGTAGACGTAGTCGGCGAACTGGATCTCGGCGACGGGGCGCATACCCTCGGCGGCGGCGCCGATGGCGAAGCCCATGATGCCTTGCTCCGTCAGCGGGGTGTTGAAGACGCGGTCCCCACCAAACGACTCGGCCAGCTTCATGGTGCACCGAAAGACGCCGCCGAAAGCGACATCCTCGCCAAACACCAACACATTCTCGTCTTCGGCCAGGGCGGTGGAGAGAGCGTCGTTGATGGCTTGGAACAGGTTCATGCGCTTCGTGGTGCCATTGCGCACTTCGAGGGGCAGCTCGGAGCTCGAGAGGGCGGCTTGTGAGCTGTGGGCGAGCAGAGGGGTGGTCGAGTAGTCGGGAGGGAGGTTGAGACGAGCATTGGGCGGCTGTGATGAATACCGGCGGCGGTGCTGTTGTTGCTGTGCGCTGATTACGGCTGGAGTGGACGCAGGATTGCGTCCAGCAATTGCTGTTGATGCTGCTGGTGGCTTGGTCAAAAGACGAAGCGATCTACTCGGCTTCATCTTGTTCGTGTGCTTAAGAGTCTACCACTTCAACAAAGCAAGTCCCATATATTGTAGAGGCTAACATGGCCATGGTCAAAAGGGAGGATCCGAATGTTGGGGGGTCAAATGCCATGCCACTCGGTTACCTTCGGGATCGGTATGCGACGGCGATCGGGTTAGTTCTACCACTACTCCGTCAATGATTGACACCTCTAAGCTCTCTCTCTCTCTCTACCCCACGGATGAAGACAGAGTGCCACGAATGTAAACCTGATTCAGTGTGGATTCAATTGAATCAAACCACTGTCTCCAGTCACCGCCGAGTGCTACGCATGCTCGTCATAAGCGTTGCTGTGGTAACCTTGGGTGGGGTTATGCCAAGGAAATTTCCCTCTTCGCTTCCCGCTCCCTGCACGCGCATAATCAACCCATTCCCAGCATCTGACGATTCCTTCCGTAAATAGCCTGTACATCTTTTTGACTGTTATCTTCGAGACTGCATATTCAATATTTGTCATTCCACGGCGACGCCTGCCCATGGCGCCACGCGAAGGTAGTACAAGCCGCCACCGCGAGTCCGGCACACATGACGAGAGACGGCATGGCCACCGGAAGAAGAAACCGAGGGAGCAGTCAGCCTCGGAAACAACTGCTAGCGGCACAGGTTCTCGGGCCAATAAGGGGTTATCTCTCGATGCTCTCGCACAACTAAACGAATACAATGCCCATAATCCTCCCGAGGAGACACCAAGGGATCCCCACAGGAGAAGAAAAAAACGAAGACCGAAGCCGCCCCAGGAAGAAGAATATATTGTGGTCGAAGAGGAGCCCGACTCCCCGAGGAGGGAGCGTCGAAGAAGGCATGAGCATGGGGATGAGGACCGAGAGGCAAGGAGAGCCAGACGGCGCAGAGAGGCGCACACCGACGACGAGAGGGAGAGAAGCTCACAGAGAAGGGAGAGGAGGCGCCACGAAGTTGTTACAGATCATGAGACAGACTATGAAGCACCCAGGAAACACAGGAGGCGGAAAGAGGCGTACACGGAGGATGAGACGGACCACAACAAGTACGATCCCCCGAGAAAGCCAAGGCGGCATCAACGGGAGATGGACTCCGACCTTGATGACCCATCATATGAGCAACGATACCAAAGCCGGGACCGGCGGAAGAAGGGTAGAGTCGTCAGTGGTGCTGTCGTAGAGGAAGGCCGTGCAGTGCCAGCCATGCGAGGTGGAGCAGGAAGCAAGCACGGCAGTTATGACAGCTACGACAGTATTCTCAACGAAAAGGAGGGCTATCACAAACCACGCCCTCCAGCGAACAAGAAGAAGAGAAAGTGTAGGTGCACTATTCTCATTTGACCTGATGACGGTTGCTGACTGCGGTACAGGGATTGTGGCTGGTGTTGCTCTTGTCGTGATTATCATCATCATCGTGGTGGCCGTTGTGGTAAGCAAGAAGAATGCTGCTGGATCAGATGACACCCAGTCGAACCTCGACGATGTGCCCAAAGACAGCATCCCGCTCGCCGCTCGCGGTACCTATCTGGATCCATTCACCTGGGCTGATACCACGGACTTTAACTTGACTTATACCAACGAGACTGTCGGTGGCTTGCCGGTGATGGGTCTTTTCACGGACTGGGATGACTCTGCTTCGGCAAACGATAAGGTGCCTGCGCTCGAGAAGTCCTGGGGTGACTATGCGACGACGCCCGCGCGTGGCGTCAACCTAGGCGGCTGGCTCAGTCTAGAGCCGTTCATCACGCCTTCTCTGTTCAACTATGACTCGCGGCTGAACATCATTGACGAGTGGTCTCTTTGCTCTCACTTGGGCCCCAAGACCGCCGCCCAGACTCTCGAGAAGCACTATGCGAGTTTTGTTACCGAGCAGACCATCAAGGACATCGTCGATGCAGGCCTCGATCACATACGCATCCCTTACAGCTACTGGGCCGTGCAGACGTACGACGACGACCCCTACGTGTTCCGCACGTCTTGGCGCTATCTCTTGCGCGCCATCGAATGGTGCCGCAAGCATGGACTCCGGGTCAAACTTGATCTGCACGCTCTCCCCGGCTCGCAGAACGGCTGGAACCACAGTGGAAGACTCGGAGACATACGCTGGCTTAACGGCACCGACGGAACGCTCAACCGGCAGCGTAGCTTGGACGTGCACGACCGACTCAGCAAGTTCTTCGCGCAGGACCGGTACAAGAACGTCATAGCCTTCTACGGGCTGGCCAACGAGCCGCGCATGGTCAACCTGCCCGCGGACGCCGTGGTATCCTGGACCAGCGACGCCTACACTTTGGTGCGCAACAACGGGTTCGAGAACCAAATCGTCTTCGGCGACGGCTTCATGGGCCTGGCCAACTGGCAGGGCAAGCTGCAGGGGCTCGACGGCCTCGTGCTCGACGTGCACCAGTACGTCATCTTCAACAACGACCAGATTGTCTACACGCACCAGAAGAAGGTGGAGTACGCCTGCGACGGCTGGACCGAGCAGACGCAGCAGTCCATGGACCGCTCGACCGGCTTCGGCCCCACCATGTTCGCCGAGTGGTCCCAGGCCGACACCGACTGCGCCAAGTACCTGACCAACGTCGGCTGGGGCAACCGCTGGACGGGGACATACGACTCGGGCAACGCCACGCTCGACGCCCTCACCCCGCGCTGCCCCACCATGGACGACAGCTGCTCCTGCGACCAGGCCAACGCCGACCCCTCCAGTTACTCGGCGACTTACAAGGAGTTCCTCAAGATGTTCGCCGAGGCCCAGATGGTCTCGTTCGAGAAAGGGTACGGCTGGTGGTACTGGACCTGGGACACCGAGGACGCGCCCCTCTGGAGCTACAAGCAGGGCCTCGCGGCGGGGATCCTGCCCGCTAAGGCATACGATAAGGATTTCAAGTGCGATAGCGACGTGCCGGATTTCTCGGGACTCGCTGAAACTTTCTAGGAAGGGGGTGCACGGGAGAGAGAGAGAGGTTGGAAACAGCGGCGGGGATGGGAAAAGATGGATTCTAGGGCACGTCGAGCGGGTAGTAGGTAATCGGTGGCTTTTGCATGATGTATATACGGGATCAGAGGAGTTCACGGTTGTCTTCTAATGAGTAGCAATGTTAGACGAAGAACTCATGTAGGTAGCATTTACACACGACGGTCATGATTCAGATTGTAATAATAAGGGAAAAAGCCGATTCTGAGACGTTGAATGAATGGAAAAAGGAGAACTACTGCGTTATTGACTGTCTCGACAGGCACTTTTCCTGCTTTTTTGCCATGTCCCTTGCGAGGTGTGCTCGTGTGTCTATACCTGAAGCCCCAAACTCTCCCTTCTCAGAGTCCACCCTACACCATCCACGGCTGGGGTCTTCTTCGCCTTGATGTTGGCGTCACCATATTTGGGGCTGTCAGCGGCAGGGATACCCCATTCGCTGATTATGACGAGGCATGCCTTCTAGCCGGTTTTCTGTAAAGTTGTGATTTCCTGGACAGGGCACTTGCTGTTACAGTTAGAAGCCGAGTCTACAGTCTTTCGCCTGAAAGGGCAGTCAGTAATGATGGATGCTCAGCCGTCTGCATCAGGCTCGTAGCAGCGTAGACGCAGGATGACGAGTACTAATGTGTTCCATCCAGTTGCATTCGTAAGGATCTTGTATGAGAGGACTGGTCTTTCTGCGTCTGAACCACTCGGCTGGGGTGCCATCGTCGAGCATCATCATATGGTAGCCAATACCACCCTCCCTCCCTCGATGTAGGTCTGTTTTTTTCCGATTGGAGGCTGCAGTGCTGGTTCCCTTGTCCTGTATTTTACCCGCTGACCTGTGGGTGATCACTATTTCTGGATCCCACCATCGCGTTCGCCAACATCTCGTGTGCCAAGCACCCCCGATCTCTCCCAATCTCCCGAACAGTGTGGTTCCTCACGATCTCGGCTCGCCCCGCCGGACTCACACATCTTTCATCAAGCATCACTGGTGCAAGGGCGATCTCTGCAACAAATTAATTGGCAGCCCATTGGGAGTCGACGAGCCAACTCGGTGAGGGGAGGTCTCTCTGACCCCTAGCTGGGCTTTTGTCTAGGCCCCTTGACGAGAAGAGCCTGTCTGGTCTTTTGCCTAATACGACCGTCAGCTCTCGGATATGGGTTATTGGATGATCAATGCGATCTTCAATGCGCGGCGACCAGCTCACAATGTTGCGGATGAACAAGGGAGGTGGAAAGGCAGGTAATCATCTAGAATCACCTGAAGAGACACCTGCAGATGCAAGCCACAAAGGGCTTTCGAGATCGAGCCGATCATGATGAGTAGCGTACGCGCGCACCACACACACACACCGGAGCGCTCAATCCTGCGCCGTAGTAGACCCCCACCCTACAAACCGGTATCTCCTGGCCTCCAGTGACCTGGGCTTCCCAGACAGAGAAGGTGGAAGCTAACGAATTCCCACGATATGTTCGCGCAGCTGCAGGGAACAATAAAGTGGCGTGTGGACTTTTGGCCACCTGACCGGGGCCCACGTGAATCGAGGTGGCTTCTCGTGCAGACATGCACACACACACACACACACACACACACACACACACCAGGGCACTCGGTGTGGGAAAAAGAAAGAAAGAAAGACTCCAAGGCCCATAATATCAGTGCACCAAAATCGAGAGTATAGTCCCTCCTGTAAAGGAGATTGGTTGAGAAACTTTTGGAACACGTCGATATCTCAAAATAGCCGTGAGAATTACGAGCTGAAGGGCAGCACATTAGGCTAGAGCTCTCAGCTCTTCAACTCCTGCAGTAATGCACGGCTGGAGGGGGTAAGGTACCCTGCATAGCGAACAGACTTGCAACCTCCGGGGTTTGTCGAATGTGGCCTAAGTGTCACGACTGCAATGGCAATCTTCGACACGTGCTGCCCTTGGATGCCACGGTGCTTGTTGGGGTGTCCGTGTTAACGACCTTGAATGGCTGGCTTCCTTTACTGGCCCCAGCCTGTACTATCTATACCGAGTAGCAATGTCAAAGGAAGTCTTGAAGAATCTGGTGGGCTGACCCGAAGTCGGCGGGAGGTTGTACAAGAAATTGTGGTCGTTGGATACAGCGCTCTGAGACTGGGTCATGGTCATCTTACGCATCCGAATTGCTCATTTTCATCGGGAATGTTGACATCATAGATAGAACACCGAGGGAACCTGCGCTCCTAGGTGATGTTGTCGACGTATTTTGTGCAGCACAGTCCTATAGCAAGGTACTTCGGGATTGGTCTTGATTAGGGTGTTCGTAGTCGGATCAAAAGCTTCCCGGTACCACAGAGGCCCTTAGCCGTCCATGTGGCCATGCCAAGAGACTGTTCCTGGATGTAGAATGCATGCGAGGATAAGGGTGAAGGTTCCCCAGATGGAGCGACGTTAGTATGCCAGCACAAAAGCCCACGCCATGTCTCGTATAGAGCTGTCGTCGCACAACTGATCGTGGCCATCACTGAGCTTGGCGCATTATGTGCCTGCCTGGGACAAGGTTATGTGCAACAGGTCGCGCAGACGTCGCGAGATCGGCTATCAACTCAGCCCAAGAATCGATATTTGGGATATAGCCGTGAATGCAGTTGTGACCGATCACTAAATATCGGTCGATGAGGCTCCCCAGCGAACAGGCAGTGGCCACCCAGGATGCTGTCTGCATGGAACTGTAGCAGCATACGAGTGGCGCCGAGAACTGCAGCTGTGTGGGCGATCTGATGAGATAGATGGGATCTTCTGCCGTGATCCATGTTTGTACACAATACCAGTACCTTCGATAGACGACCTTGAGTAGATCTCTCGAAGGGTCATGCAAGTGCCTGGATAGAAAGACGTGGCATATCTGGGAGGGCAAGACATGCATCTACGGCGATCGTCATTGCAACCATTTGCCATGACTGGGAGTCTGAGGCGGTCGGCGACTTGAGTAACATGTATGCATTCCATTCCAGGTACATCGAGCGTGTTGAGACAGGTCTTTGAATGAGCGTCATCCTCCACCCCCAGAAGCCAGAAGAACTCAAGGGTGTCGGGATTGCGGGAAGCAAAAGCCGTTGCCGTTGCCGTTACCTACCACGTGGCGCACAAACACAGACGGCTTCTTATTAGTAACTTAGCAAGAGCATGACGGTATTGACAACGGTATCAACAGCCCCCCCATTCAGTTTATGGATGGATGGATGGTGGTAGGCTGGTCGATGAAGTCAGATGCTTGGGTCAAGTGAGACCTCTGCCCAAGGCCTCGGGCAAAGGCAGGCTTGACAATTTGATGTGGGCGCTAAAGT
Organism: Apiospora pterosperma; assembly: GCA_019976485.1. NCBI lineage: Eukaryota > Fungi > Ascomycota > Sordariomycetes > Amphisphaeriales > Apiosporaceae > Apiospora > Apiospora pterosperma. The sequence goes on from JAFBMP010000005.1 coordinate 3,232,355, forward strand.
GAGAGTGGTGTTGTCACAGCACACACGGACATGAGGATGAGAAATCGGGCATGCGCCGAGGCCTGTGATGGAAGAGCTGGCTGGGCTGGGCCTCTTTGCCTGCACACATATACACACACACACACACACACACACACTTACCTAACAATTAGGTATCGATTAGATAACCAACCAGCCTGGGATGGAGAGAATCCTTCTTCAACCTGACTCATTCATGCCCTTGGGCGGATATAAATGGAAATGACACAAGAGATCACCACCTTCTTGGCTGGGAATTGTTCTGTTCTTGGCAGCAGTGTACGAGTTACCGGCATGGAAACCCGCTCCAAGATGAGGAAAAAAAGGCGACCCCGCACCTCCAAAGGCTCCATCCAATTCGTCTGAATTTGCCCAGCACCTTCTCTCCTTGTTAGTTTGTATACTTAAAAAGTACACAGACACGCGGGACTCACCATCTTACGTCAGTTCAACAAATAGGCACCTGGGGATTGTGATGTATGTGAAAAAGGGTTTCATTGGATGCTTCTAGCCGGATCTCCAACCCCAGCATAAACTGAGGGGCATTGATTGATACGAAGACGATACTTTATTCATACCAACCCAATGTCCTCTACAATTGGCTTATGGAGGCTGGAACGAGTCCAAGTCCAGGCATGAAAGTACATGCTTGCGCGGCCAATCACATTTGGCTGCACTTTATTTTTCCTCCCTTGTCATTTGAACCTGGCTGGTCTGGTCTATCACTACCTCGTACTCCCACCACCTAACCTAGGTTATCAACCTTGAAAAAAAGCCACTCTCTTCGACCGTAGTTATACCAGTTGCTGCGATTACTGACCTACACTCTCTATCGGTATATTCTCGACCCCAATTCGCAATTTTCTCCGAAAGAAGAGGCATTTGGCCATGCAGGCGTGAATGCGACACACCTTCCGCGCGCGCCGAGAATCCCGCGAGAGTCGAAAAGATATTTTACTCGACTCTTACAGCCATTGCCTTGATTTAGCTGCTCCCTCCACCACCACCGAATACCCCCTCGCTCGTTTCTTTTTGCGTCTATAGACCCCCGATGCGAACAGGTCTAGAAGTCGCGGGTAGCTGCAGAAGCATCGACCATCCCGCCTATCACCCCAGTCAGACTCCCCAGTGCCTTATCCGTCGGCGCGTGACTCCTTGAACGGACGGGAAAGAGTAGAAGGAATCTGTCATCGATAATCATAATCAATATACTGTACTGGGTACATCAACCTGCATACCTACAGAGGTCTGCGCGGATAGAGCCGTCCTATCTCTCCTCTCACAACCAGCCCGCCATCCAGTAGGGACCCAGACGGAAGTCGCACAGAGAACGCCACCTTATGCGCGGGTAGGAAGCCCATTGGCGATATACATCTGTCTGGCTATGAATACGAGAGAGTGCGTCGTTGTTGCGTAGTGGTTGTGCAATCCTCTGGAACACGCATATTATCGCGACCGACCGCGCTTGATCTCGAGGTCAACAAGGCTCAGGAGGGCCGTGGTACCGCGGGACCATACAGCAGTTAGTACGCCAAGCTCCTGCCTTCTGCCTCTGCTGTAGCTCTGTTTCTATTTTGCGCCGCTGGATACCTGCCTCTTGGTACACGAGATACAAGCAACCCGCTGTGCGCCAACCTTATTGGCTTGCATACGTTCGAGGTGCCTTTGCCCACTGGTCCACGCGCGTTATCCACTAACCTAGAGCCCACACTGCCCTTCGAAAGGTGCATTTAGAGGCGGCGGGGGATAAGTACCAAAATTTGGGGGACATTGGCCAAGGCATTCCGGGGCGCCGCTGTGGCCTTGATTGGGATTTTCAGTGAGCGCGCCAAGTACGAGCAGCTTGTAGCTCGCACTTGATCCCTGAACCTGACGGTGACACGCCGGCAGCTCGCAAGCTTCTATTATCGAAGGAGGTGTGGTTGCGCCACACGAGCTCGAGCTGGGGGCTGCGCTGCCGTGCTGACCGCAAAGCTCTCTTGAGGCTGGATTCGGGTATATATAAAACTAAGACACGATGCCGGACGACGTTGAGACGAACGGGGCAGAAGTCTCAGATGCCATGTCTGAGAACGAGTACGACGACCTTGACCATAGGCTGAAAGACGAAAACGACATGATGGCCGAGCAGACCACGTCTCCTGAGCCAGGCACTGAAGGATCTGGGGAAGTCAAGAAAAAATATGACCCCAAAGACCCTCACCGTCCTCGACGGAAGAAGGCCAGGCGCGCTTGTTATGCTTGCCAAAGAGCACACTTGACATGCGGTAAGAAGATACCCCTTCCCCCATTTTATAGCACTCGTATGATGGTCGTATGACTCGTGTCGATTAAAATCGCACTCCATTTTGGCTCGCTCAATCCATTGCATGGAGATGCCTCCGACGAATTTCGCCGTGGTAACTCCTCACTCGAGGCTAGTCCATCCTTACTGACTCCATGCAGGAGATGAACGGCCCTGCCAGCGATGCATCAAGCGTGGCCTTGCAGACGCATGCCAGGATGGCGTTCGTAAAAAGGCCAAATACCTACATGACGCCCCTCCAGAAGCTTTAAGGCCCGTCCTCGGCCCTACATACAACCCCGGCGTCATAAGCAAATCTTCCAATGGCGGGCATGGCTCAACCCCGGCGCCGGAATCTTCATCCTACTTCTCTCCGACCACAACGTCTCAGACCTACCCTATCTTTACTGGCGGTCAACATCCAGTTCCGTCACTGCAAGATAGCATGCCATTCAACAGCCAGCAATCGCCTGTCACGTCTTCGTTCCAGCAAAGTAGTTCGCGGCCGACCCAGATGGGCGGCATTCAGGTTCCTGCCCCAACGAGCGAGATGAACAGCTTTTCGCAAGCGTTATTCGACCCGAGTAACCCTGCTCTGTTCAACTTCGACTTGGAGGGCTTGAACTTCGGTAGCCACTACGGCGCTATGGAGTTTGGCATCCTCGGCCAGATGGCCTCGGGCAACGCAGAGACACCCCCTCGCGACTCATCTATATCGGGGCCTTCAGGGAGTGACATTAACTACGGTGGGGCCAACCACCTGTATGGAAACGGCATCAATCACTTCAACCAGTTGTACGACAATAATATGGTGGACAGCTTTCTGAACGCAGATCAGAGCAATGGCAATGGTGTGTATAATCAGGGCAATCTGCAGCATGGGCTACCACATGCCTATGCTATTGCCGCAGCCGGCCCAACACCGACAAGTCTTGCAAGTCCTGGGACGGACAACACAGCGAGTCCGCAGCCGACAAACTTCGGGTTTGAGTCTCCTACAACTGCCAATTATACTCTTAGCACCGCGCAACCTTCGTCGCGGTCGAAGACCAAGACGTCCTCCGCCGCGGCAAAGTTTGGCACCCATTCCCTATTGGGGAAGAGACATCGCGACCCCTCGGCCATCTACGAGACGGTAAAGGAGCCTTACCCGTATTTGACAGGGTTTCATAACCTGATCGCGTTCGTCAAGCGGCGGTTCTCCCCTAACAAGACTTTACGAATTGCGAAGTCATTGGCTAGCATTCGGCCGTCTTTCATTGCATGCACTCGGCACTTGAACCGACAGGACTTGATCTTCATGGAGAAGTGTCTGCAGAGAACCTTGTTTGAGTACGAGGACTTCATGGGACACTGTCCGGCGCCGACAATTGTCTGCCGCCGAACCGGGGAAGTTGCAGCGGTAAACAAGGAGTTTATCGCCCTCACCGGCTGGACCAAGGAAGTCGTGCTTGGCAAAAGGCCTAATCTCAATGTCAACACTGGGGGATCGTCAGCTACGGGTTCTGCCAAGGGCGAGATGACGCCTCAACTACAAGCCATGCAACCCGAACCGCAGAACACTACCGATGGCAACTCGCAGCCTGTATTCATCGCAGAGTTGATGGACGAGGATAGCGTGATTCAGTTCTACGAAGACTTCGCTCAGCTTGCATTCGGTGACAGCCGTGGTCACGTCACACGAAAATGCCGCGTTTTGAAATACCGCACTCAGGAGACGACGGAGAACCTTGCTTCGGATGAATCGCCTCTTAAGGACCCGCGCAGTAGCATTCTCAGCAATCGGGTCACTCGAATTGATGGCGAACATGGCATCTCCAAGATCGAGAAAGACGGCAAGATGGACTGCACCTATTCATGGACCATCAAACGTGATGTATTTGACATACCGATGCTAATCGTGATGAACGTGAGTACCTGTTTCCAACATCCCTAGTTATTCTCTGAGGCCTCTTTCTAACCTTTGGTGACACAAAGTTCTTGCCATGTTATTACCGAAACCAGGATCAACTTGCTATTTGAAGCAAACCCAAAAAAGGCATTTGGCCGACTTACGCGACATAGATTTCATATATATGTTTCCTTGGTTTCTTGATGATTGGGATGGTATACACATGCATGGGCGGCGGCGTTTTTCTTCTTTTTCTTTTCCTCTTCTTCTCTTGGAATAGAGCTCGAGGCTTAAGAGCTCTTCTCCCGCATGTGGGAGCTGGTCAATTGCGTGCTTATTTATTTGTTTATCATGCTGGTTTATACTTGAGTAACGATCAGAGCATGGCCTATACCCAGTGCGTTGCCTGTTCTAGTAAATGTCAAGAAGTTCAATCGGGTTTCGACGGAAAAACAAATCGCTTGCCCTTCTAAAAATGCTCCATATGAGAGTTTTCCGAACTGTGCCGCGTGCTCAATGAGCACGTTTTGCTTGGGTCGTATTATCCATCTACCTGTAGGGTCCGAACCGGGACCTCATTTCCTACTGCTGCTACCGTTGCTGCCTTCTCTTCTTCTCCCGGCCTTTCACGCCGCGTCCTCCCGGACCAGCCAGCTCCCGTCCAGCGTACCCTGGCCCGCTCCCACGACGCCCTCGCGCGGGGTCCAGGCCTCGCGGGCCAGGCTGCGCCGGGCCACCTCGCAGTCGAAGTTGATGTCGGCGATCAGGGCCTCGACGCCGGCGTAGTTCTTCTCCTCGCGCACGAAGCCCAGCAGCAGCAGGCGCATCGGCGCCCCGTAGAAGTCCTGCGCGAACTTGTGCAGGATGTGCACCTCGGCCGACCGCTTGCTGTTCTGGTAGAACGGGTTGTAGCCTATCGACATGACCATGGGGTAGATGTGGTATTTTCGATCGCTCGGGGCCGGCGGCTGCTGCTGCTGCGCTGCGGAGGAGGAGGAAGATGCGGGGTGGTCGGGATGGGTGGCCGGAAGCTGGAGGGCCGCGTAGCCGAAGTAGACTCCCGAGGTTATGTCGTTGATCCACGGCGTTTGCGCCTCGTCGACGGGTAGGTTGGCGGTGGGGATGCCGAGCTGTTCCGGTTGAGGCGGAGGCGTTGTTAGTTTGCCCGCTGGGCTGCTTGCTTGTTGGGGGGACGGGCGGGCGTGAGAGTTCGCACATACCTCCTTGGAGCCGCGACCGAAGCCCGATATCACTTTGCCTTCCATCCGAAGCGGGTACGGCGCCTCGGGGCCTTTGTCGGTGTAGAGTATACGCGGCCGTTCCGTTGTTGTTGCTGATGCTTCCGCCATGGCGACTGACTGCTGGTCTGAAGGCAGGCTTTTATCGTAATGGAAGTGGCAGTGGTAATAGTCTAAAGCTAGCTTGTGTTCGCGATGGGTATGCGCAAGAGAGCTCAAAGTTGGGGTCGCACGAGTAGAAAGAATATGGTAGGAAAATATATATTACGTATGAGAAGATGACTCTCGTCTAGGTTAGAGTGCTGCATCGGATGCGGCCTGTAGGTTAGTGGGGGGTTTCTAGAATATCAATCTTCAATGAGGGGCATTGCTTATCTCTCCTGCGACAGACTATACTTGGTGTCTGCCTATCTGCTACCCGCTGTGGGCCGGGGGTCTACTAAGTATTAGGTTACTCGCTTCTGTGTACGGAGTACTTGCTTCTTCTAGGGCAACTTATTAGTCTAGACTGGCGAATTTCAACATGTCTTCCAGGGGCTTCATTCAGTGTCGGTTCGTGGGTGGGTCGCCAAGTCGATTGCTGGAGAGTATACTACCAGTTTTGACAAGTATATCCTCCCAGCATTATTCATATTGAGTATGGCAGTTGTAGTCGCATCCAAGCCCGCCATTAGTCGTTGAGCACCTGGCTGAGTATAGAGGTCGCTTGGCATGTTCAGTATATAATGCCCAATCTTTCCGGAGGTCACGCGCAAAGTTGCCTTCCTTTTGTCTATCCTAATCTGCGGAGGATGCTAGCCATGTGGCGATTATATCTTTGAAAGTAGGAAAGCAACACAAGAAACCCAACATGGTATCATGTAGTCTAGACAGGACACCCTCAACTCTGGTACTCCAGAACGAGCCCAATGACTCTTTTAGACCTCCGATGTGTGCCAGGGCTGAACGCCTTGGTCGATGATTAGCCTATGAGCTGCCATTCAGCTCATATTTACCCTCGGTCTTCTCGATATGTTTCACCAGATCCTCAATCGTACAGACTTTCAAGCCCCAAGTCCTCGCGAACTTGATACAACCTTCCGCCCTCATCATGCCGGGCGCCTGCCGTATCGCTCTTCCAGCCACCTCCTCTCCATCTTCGACCATTTCGCAGATTGCCGCGACCTCCCCTACCCCAGCAAGCCTGCAGAAATCCACGGCCGCCTCTGTATGGCCCCTCCGCACACGAACGCCGCCGTCGCGGGCTCTCAGTGGAAGCACGTGCCCAGGTTTTCGGAAACTCGCCGGGGTGGCCTTTGGGTCAGCCAGCGTGCGGCACGTTAGGGCCCGGTCGTGAGCGCTGATTCCCGTGGTTATACTAGGGTCTGCTCCATCGACAGTCAAGGTGTAAGCAGTGCCCTTCGGGTCTTGGTTCTCCGTAACCATTTGCGGAAGCTCGAGAGCGTCGCATAGCTTCCCCGGCATTGGCGCGCAAACGTAGCCCGAGGAATAGCGAATCATGAATGCCATCTGTTCTGCCGTGACGGATTGCGCGGATATGATAAGGTCGCCTTCGTTTTCGCGGGACGGGTCGTCGAGAACTACTATAAACTCGCCATTTCCTGCGCCGGATCAGTACTTTGCTCAGGAGCGTTGGGGAGAACACGGGCGGGTAGTCTCGGAACATACGGAAAGCGGCGATTGCGTCAGGTATAGAGTCGAATTGACTCTTTTCAATCTCTGCGGAAGGCATACTCGAGGATAATATACACGGTAAACAACGTGGCTTTGCGAAAAAAAAGTTTCAAAGAATATTTCGGCCAAGTGCGGCTCTGTTCGAGTAAAAATGCTGGACGGAGGGGTAACCGAAGTCAGATGTCAATTACGACAGACGATCCCGAGTCACTGCGGCGACTTCGGCGCAGACGTATTCGATGTCGAAAAACCTCCAATAACTATAGAGCCAATTCAACCTCAATGAGTCAGCAATTGACCTGGTTTACTTCAGTTTTCATCAGCGCTGACTACAGGTATTACATATCGCATCGGGTTCTAGAACATTTCTTGCGAAGTACTTACTTCTTACCCAAGTCCAAAGCAGACATTGGCGGGGTGCTGCCGCTGGAAATGGAGGGACCCTTACAGCTGGCCAATGCGCTAAAACATTACTTAAGTATGCTTCCCTGGAATCGCATGACACATGCTGACTTACTGATTTGCAACTGCTTAGCAGGCTGACTAATAAGCATTGAACAATTCCGTCTCGGGGGCTACGGGCGGCCGGTTCACCGAACACCTCGATCGAAACGCCGAGTACGACTACAATTCCATCATACGAGATCCCGAGCCGATCGGAATACCACAACGGTAACTCAGTCTTAGCCCCGACGTGAAAACCGAAGCTTGTGTAGGTGGAGAACGGCAGCGAAAGGGTTTTTCTTGGGCATACACGATGGTGTCGCGCCCGTCAACCGCCGTTCTGCTGCGGCGGCTTCGCGGCCAGGCACCTGCTCTTCGGCGTCGCCCTGGAAGTTTTGTCACGAGCCGGTATATGACTCCATGCCTGACCAGCCGAAGCTGTAGATCATTCTCCACAACAGACTCTGGCTCACACAATGCCCACCAATCGTCCGATCCGAACTTCACCACCGTGTCGCCCGACGAAGTCTCCCACTTCAACGCCCTCGCCTCCTCATGGTGGGATCCCCACGGGCCCTCCCGCATCCTCCATCTCATGAACCCCCTGCGGCACGACTTCATCCGCATATGTCGCAACTCCGTCCTCGACGCCCCGCCTCCTTCCACCACCGGGCTTACCTACCTCGACATCGGCTGCGGCGGCGGCATCTTCGCCGAGTCGGCGGCGCGGCTACCGGGCACCAAGTCCGTGACGGCCATCGACCCGTCGCCCGAGGTGCTGACGGTGGCCCGGGCCCACGCGCGCCGTGACCCGTCCCTGCGCAACAAGCTGCAGTACATCAACACGCCGATCGAGCAGCTAGCGGCAGCGGCCCCTGGGCAAGAGCAGCAGTACGACGTGGTCTCGGTATTCGAGGTGCTCGAGCACGTGTCGAACCCGGCGCAGTTCCTGGACAGGTGCGCGCCCTTCGTCCGGCCCGGCGGCTGGCTCGTCATGAGCACCATTGCGCGCACGTGGCTCAGCTGGTTCACGACGAATCTCATGGCCGAAGACGTGCTGCGCATCGTGCCGCGCGGCACCCACGACTGGTACAAGTACGTCAACGAGGAGGAGTTGCGGGGCCACTTCATGAGCGGCCGGTCCGGCCAGTGGGCCGACCCGAGGTGTATGGGCGTCATCTACGTACCCGGTGTGGGTTGGCGAGAGGTGCAGGGGAGCGAGAAGGTGGGCAACTACTTCTTCGCGGTCAGAAAAACAACGGCAGAGTGATCCAAACAGGAGGATCTCTAAAGAACATGTAATTGTATATCACATGTATTATAACTACCGTGTACTACTATATAGTCTGACGACTAGATTGGTCTGTATGGCTATTAGATTAGATCTGGTGCTTCTCGTACCGTTATTATGCATTATACCCTTTGTGCATCTGGGTAACTGGAAAGCCTGAGTTGATCCCTGAGCGTTTGTTTGCCTTGCGTTTTAGCCAAACGACGGTCAAAATGGTCGATCACGAGAGAGTTGACCAGGTGAGGTATCTGCTGCTGTTCTAGTACTGAGACGACAAAGCCCCCGAGTTGTTTGTGATACTCACTGCGGCCTTGTATACTTGTGAACTTAACTCTCGTGTATGCAGCGCGCCTACGTTAGGCTGGTGAACAGCTCGGATTTCGACGATACGGCCGCTGGCGTCTATAAAAAGTCTGGCGCCGCTGCCTTTACAGAGGGTCTGCCGTAGACGATGGCGATATCGGTCGCATCTAGCATAAGTAGCTTTGTTAATGCAACACGACTGCTACCAGCAGATGAAGAGTTTGGGGTTTTCAACTCGCCCACCAATCAGGTTAAATGACTTAGGGGCACAGGACCAAGCAAGACACAAAGCTTTATATCTAGTTGTCAGTCAACACAGAGGTGACAAACATGTCCCTCCTGCCCCTGAACGAGTGGACTTGGGGCAATCACGGCAATCACGGGCAGGCGGTTAGGCGGCCAGTGACATTGCAGTAACTGGCGGAGGGTCCAAGCGTTTCAATAGCACCTCCCGAGGAACTAGGATTAGACAGGTATCCTTGTGGCCAATTTACGAGCAAAAGTACTTGGCTACTGTTGACTCGACCGTCGGGGAATATAACCTTACTTACTGATCTAAAGTAGCTGCTTTCCTGGGCAACCGCAACTTCCAACTGGGGTTTATCGAAGGTGAACCTCCCCCCGTCAATCGACCTGTAATCGCCAAACTCCATGATCGCATAAGACGATACATCAACTCTGCTTCAATCGATTACTCAGACCCTCGGTGCTTGCCGCGGCCTCTTCACGGACTTCATTTGCATCCCCTGTACATGCAATCCACTTCGCGACCTCGCGTTAATTGAGTCGGTCTACCCTGACAGATTCAACAATCCAGTTACATCACCGCGTCGCTCGACGACAGCTCGTCTCCAGCCGCCAAATTGTCAGACTTGCAGGAAGATATCCAAGGGCAGGCGGTGTCCACCGGGCTCATAGCTATCCATCCCCCACCCGGGAACAGAGATACCGCGAACAGACAAGAACTCGCCAACATTGAAGAAGCCAACGATATTCACGACCTCGATCCCAACCGTGGACGCTCGCCCCCTCCACGTTACCCGTACCCAGCATCAGAGGCGTCCGGCTCGACTTCATTCTCTATCCCGCACACACGGCCCGCACCACCGCCATTCTTCGACCTCTACGAGTACGCATCGGCCGAGGATCTTGCCGACGAACACTTCGAGTCGCCACCATCCAACGAGAAGTCTCCTGCACCGCCGACTGCTCATCCGGCCTCTGCTGCGGCACCCGCATACGCTCCTCGCGCTACCAGCTCTTCTGTACTCCCGCACGGTCTTGCATCTGCTGCTGAAGCATCTGGCGCGTACCAAGACGTAGTTGCTGAGACTAAAAGGTCGCTTCCACCAGACAACAAACCAGAGTCATCAGGCCAGAAAAGTGACGATCCGAACGAGCCGCCGCCTGCTTATACCGAAGGCTATAGCCCACTTCTCTCATTCACATATCTGATGGCTGCCGCCGGTGGTGCGTCGAGTATTATTACTCAAGTCCAGCAGGGCGGTCCCCCGATCAACACTATCGGAGGTAGGACAGCTGTGCACCGGTTGCTTCGAGATCCATGCTAATAATTGGTGCAGATGTCGGCGCCGATGAGACAATTACTATGGACCTGCGGTTCGTATATCCTTTGGTATGACTGCGATGGAGTTGACTGACGTGACAAACCAGGGGTACCCGCTTCGTTCTATCGAGGGATGAGTTGCTAACGCTTCCCGAATTTGTACTCCTCTCTCTCTTCCCCAATGGTCTCTTTCCTGAAGGGCACATGGGGGGCTTCGCCGAAGGTGACGCCGTCCAAGTTGATGTTAGTACCCAGAACGATCTTCCTATCACTCAAGCAGCTGCCGCACTCACCCCATGTACTTCCCCCTCCCGCTTGGTCACGAGCTCGACCAATGCGAGCCTGCCGCGTTCATCTACAACGCGCAATCTTCTATCAAATATCGACGTGCATTTCACTAACCTCCCATCTCAGTATGACCCTGCATCCCTACAATATATGCTAGACTTCTTTCGCAATGTTGCTCAAGCAATCCCGAGTGAATCATCTCCCAATGCTTCACCTGATGGCGGCGTTGTTCCCATTGATTCCCTGGGGGGGGTCAAGAGACGACGGAAGCAAGCGTGCTGGTATTATAGTGTTGCGCGAGGACCTAGACTTCTACGCCATCCCTCCCCGGGCAGACATTAACCAGGCGGAAATGATTGAAGTGAAGAGAGCGGCAGCACGTGCCTTGCTCAGACAAGACGGTATCTTCTCTGGCCTCAAGCGAAGTGACGAGCCCGGTACCACGGAGGCGCATCTTATTGAGATGCTGACTGCTGGGTGAGTAAAAGACTGCGGATCTCGCTAGTCCCATTCTATATTAACAAATTACAGTGGCTTCAACCACGACGATCGCTGGGGTCATCGTGCAGGGGAACCCAACAAAGCGGTTGTGTGCAGTCTTGCCCTCGCTAGATTGCGCAGCGATATCCGCGGTAACGATATGGGTAACAACGCCGTTGGCATGGCCCAAAAGCTGCTTCTCTTCTGGCGCAAGCCTGCAAGGCGATGCTGGTGGGAAGGTGTTGACCTGGACGATGTGGAGGGCGTCGACGGACCTTTGAAAGTGTGGATTCGACGAGTGTGGACCCTTGAGATGAGCGTTATTGGCTTGCGCTGATGCCGGCTTGTATCGACACAACGGCATACGGTCTAGGGTTTTTTTCTTCTTCTTTCTTTTGTTCAGCGGCATATCTGTTTTGCAAGCCAGCAGCAAAAAAGGGCTGCAATGTTTAGGATTCCCTGTCGTTAATACTTCGCTTCATCTCTATAGGAATACATGCAGAATATGAGGCACCAAGTCTCTATATTCAAAAGTAATTGAGTTATTTCAGCACTCATCCGGCGCCCTCGTTCGAATCACATGGTCTTGAGATGTCTTAAACCCATCCAGCCAATCCTTTAACCGTAGAGTCCTTCACATTGTGGCGATGATACCCTCTTATCCACTTCTCTCCATTCCATGGTTTGATTCAAACTCCCATCCGCTTCCTCGTGCTCACCATTCCGTGAGACCAGGAACCACACTTCACGCACGCGTAGGATGCGCCTGTCTACTCAGAGCCAGATTGCCCAGCTTGTCGGCGACATCGCTCAGGACTGGCAAGTTCGCACCTTGGATGAAAGCATGACCATGTACAGCAACTTGGCGACCTTCCTTGAAGAATAGAAAGGTAGGCATGGCCCTGATTTGATAGGTTGCGCCTATCTTTTGTGTTGCACCGTCCGCGTCTACTCTCACTTTCGCGAAAGCAAGTATACCCGGTATGGCATACCTGCTCGCTAGTTTCTGGAACTCGGGTGCGATACTCTTGCACGGCGGGCACCAGTCGGCGTAGAAGTCGACAATGACGTACGTTGTCGATTTGAAGAGCTCATTAAGCTCTGTCAAAGAGTTGATGTGGATCGTCTTGTCTTCCGGCATCTTCAGATGGTTGTGAGGTGAATAGTATGTTCTTCTGGCCGTTCTCGGGGATAGACGCTTGATTCGACAGCGGTTGCCATATATCAAGTCGAGTCGGATGCAAATTCCTGAAGCTGCTCAACTTGGTACAAAGTATAGACTGAGGAGTCGGTGAGATTCGAAATAGGCCGCTAGGATTCTACAACGATCCATCGATAGAAAATAGAGTTTCGGAGTCGGAGAGCAGCGCCGCCTGCCCAATATTGTGCCATGTGACTAGTAAGCAAGTGAGTAACCTATAGTGGGTGCGTATCTTGGTATCCATAGCTGAATGCCACTAGAGTCTAGAAAGGCTAAGGCCGGCGGCTTTAGACAATCTCGAACTCAGTCAAGCCGGAAGTGATCGGGAAACTCTTTAAACGTCCACCGAGGAAGCTTCCCGGGTAGTAGCCTGTGTAAATGTCCTTTGGCAGCTGTCTGTTCTCGGATCTCGAGCGTAGGACCCCAACTCTTCTATATGTTCTTTCCTTCCCGGCCATTGGCTTCAGCAACAGAAAGTCGCAGTATTCTGTATTTCCCTCTGTCCAGAACACGACGGGGAATGCCCGTATGCCTTCTGAAACATCGTAGGGTCTGTTCTCGTCCATGTAGCCAGAGCCGATATAATCCGAATCGATGTATACAGCCTGCGAAGCTGCTGCATGAGCTATCTTGAGTGCCCCTATCAGCAGTCCTCGCACTTGGACTCGGCCCGAGCCTAGTTGAAAGGGCGAACTGATAGGTGTTATTTGCAGCAGCTCGAAGCAGACTATCCTCGACCTGTCTCTGCTGTGCTTATCCCAGTACACAGGCCAGCCCAGTGAAGCCCATGACCAGCTTGGGCTTTGTTGAACGTTCAATCTTTGCGACAATTCTGGCTCGTCCGAAGAATTGGACTTGCACCAAAGCAGGCCATTCGCGAAATCTTTCATCCACAGTCCAGCAACGTTATTGTCGCCGGTGATTTGGGAGACCCGTTGCGCTACACCAGCGAGAGCTGGCAGCTTGTCGTCCTCCTTGGTCAGCGACCGCCGCGTGTAGGCCGCCACAAGCACATACCATGACGCATACGCATCGTTTGGGCTTCTAGAGTATTTCTCGGCGCCATGGCTGCAGCCTACCCACGGCATCCGGTTGATAAAGTCCCTTGGGGGCCTGTTGTCTTCCGACCAGTTCCCACTCCAGCATTCGATGAAGACCAGGTTCTTCGTGAAGTGGATGAGTCTTCGCGATAAGATCCGCTCTTGGAAGGTCCAGCCACGGCTGTTCCAGACCGTGCCTTCGATATCCATCGTCGGCTCATGGTAGTAGAATGAGGTATACCGAATCTGCAGGTAAGCAAACCCTGCCTCAAGTGACCCATTATCATCCGGTAGGCAGTAGGGTATCCTTGTAGGCGGGAATTCTGGTGACGATCTTCTTAGGAACCCGTCATGTGCCGAAACGGCTCTCGTAGCAACGATGGTGACGTAGGCATTGCAGTAAATCATGCTCATCCTAGGAGCCTGCGCGTGCCAGTCGTCTAGGCTGTCTTGGACAATGCAAAGAGAGTCAATCCATATGTATCGAAGATTCAGCGCCCTTGTTACCTCCACAGCGTCTTGGAATGATCGAGGAAGATCGTGAAACTTGATAAAACTCATGAAATGCGGCAGCTTATTCTGCTTGGTGACCAGAAAAGGGGCTGTCGTCGTGGGATTCCCCCACACATGACTCAAGGCTGCATAACGAGTTCCTGCTGGTAGCTCATGGGTCTCAACTAATCTAACATCCTTGAGCCCAGTGTCAACATCTATCAGTCTCCTGGGAATCTCCCCGGTTTTGTGCGGACGGCAGTCTGGGTGATGCATTGAGCAATCTTCTAAATAACCCCTGATGGCTGTCTTGTTCGAGGAGCTCAAAGGCGTAAGACTAGGAACTCGACCCCGAATTCTGCCTGTTATTTGATGACTGTCTAGTGTTAGGTCAGCCTTATACGGTTTGTGAGAAGTACGGATTTTCACTTACCGAGGCCGCCATATACTCTAAAAGGGATACCCCAAAGCGTATCGCCTGCCTTGAGGCACGTAATGTGCACAAGGAGCTGGTCTGGCGCGTTGTTTCTTGCCTTGGGCCTTGGGCCTTGATCTGGGTTGTTCAAGTAGATTGTTACTCTGTGGATGATGACCTCGCCGGTCCAGGAATCTGGCAGAGGATCGCGGTTCTTGTCTTGGTCTCCTGCTCGCAAATGCCATTTGATGCCGCGACTGAACATCTCACAGCTAGGGCATTCCGAACTTAACAGCTCGGTGAACTCGGGGTACCGAGTCGAGCGGTTCCAGGGGATATCGTAGGCCAGCTGTGCCGTGTATCTGAAGGCAAAGGTCTGTGTACAGTACTGACAAAGTCCATTGAGGAGTCTGGGCTCGTGTCCCTCCCATAAGATGACTGCCGTATCGGACATTGCAATACAGACATGACGATGCAAAACGAGTTTGCTTGACACATAGCATATCGCTCCTTAATGATGGGGACGATGGGAAACAGCCACCATCTGCCATGGGGTTGTCCTTGTTCGCCTAGATTTAGGCCCCGCTATGCAGACATTATCGAAAGAGGAGCAGAGTGTTTGGAATAGCCGCCCACGATGTGATAGCCGAGATAAGCAGGGAAGTTCGGCAGGTTGCATACTCCCAGCTCCACAACTCGTACAACTATATGGGTGATCTCAAATCCAGCCAATACGTTCTTCTAGCCTATTGACTGGCATGGTGGATGGTTAATACTACGAGTATACTGACTTGCTTCGATCTTGTTTAGTTTCTTCTGGCTCATTTGGCACGGCTGGTAACATACGCCCACAGCCTAACAAAGAGATGGAGAGAGGGTTACTAGACGATGGAGATGAAAAAAGTACAAGACATATGAGAAGCGAGACTCAGCACGTCGTTTCGACCCTAGTAAAGGGGTCAAGGCTAGTTCATGGGCTTTAGGAATTTAGGTGAGTAGCCAGAGATTTATCACTCCTTCTGCCGTTTGATAGAGAATAACAGAGGTGACATGTAGGCAGTAGATGGAGCTGGATAGAAAGTCATGAAGTGCCTCTCGAGAATCAGTGTGCAGTGCTATTTATAGACAAAATAAACCATGAACTAGACGGGAACTACGGATAGACCATGACTAGCTGCATACCCTTATTGGTATATTAGATCCCTGTCACTGCTGCGATAATATACCCTCGGTTTGTGCTTGACTATAGTTAAAGGTCATTGGATTATGTACATGATAAATTCAACCACCTGGGCAGAATCCGATTGCGATAGGCTCAAGCTTAGCTCCGGTGTAGGAGTGTTCAGCAGAGGGGCAGGATTCTCTGCTTGCTTTACCCTATTGAGACATGGCTGTAGATTCATCATTCGGCCAACCTTAGATGTGCATACTTATGCATCAACCCATCAGCAACACCGACTTACCCCTCCACCTTGAAGACCCGTTAGATGCATGCGGGGTAGCCGGCTGGAGGGGTAATGTACTCTTGTCACTCATAGCAAAACCCAATTGGCGACAATTAACGAGTTGATCAGATAACTAACAGATATTCGACATTAAATTATGTACTCTTGTATGCACGGAAGCTCATTAGGGAGAGTAACAAGCAAGGGAATTTATAGAGGGAACTGCCTGTCCTGTTCCAACGCCGAGACCGGATAGTCTGCAAACGGCCCGCAACCCCTTGTAAGCCATCGATCACGAGATGATATCATATTCAATTTCGCCATCGCAGAACTGCAAACCGATACATACTTAACCACATAGGGAGATTCAAAACAGGCCATTGACGGGTCTAAGTAAGCAATCAAGCAGCTGGTTCTTACCATGTCGCTAGCTGTGCTCTCCGATGACGACATTCGTAATATCCTCGAGTCTCTCACGAGCTCCGAGATCGAAGCGCTTGCGAATCAACTGCGATGCGCCCTCCGCGAGTACTCAACCGGCACACAGAGTATCGAGGCCGGGCTGATCCACCAGCCTGAGCGAACAGTAGTCCATTCTGATGCCACTAATATTACGACACTGTTCATGCCCAGCATCAATGCAGACGGCCATGCAGTCAAAGGTGAGCAAGTTTGTCTGTGGGTGCTTATTCGTTTCTAACCATGCCTCCCGCCCCAGTGGTTACGCTATCCGGGCCAAATGCCTTGCCCGACCAGCCCGCCCTGAGACCGACGGGCTCCGTGACCGTATTCTCGCCGCAAGGCGCCCCGAGCGGCTTCCTGCACGCCAGGACCCTGACGGCGTTCCGGACGGCGCTGGCCTCGTCCTGCCTGCTCACCAAGCGGCAGCACGTGCGGACGCTGACCGTCTTCGGGTCGGGCCTGCAGGCGTACTGGCACGTGCGGCTGGCGCTGATGCTGCGGGGCGACAAGGTGAAGCAGGTCTACGTGATCAACCGGCAGTTCAGCGACAACGCGCGCGACATCCTCCAGAGGTTCTACGCCGTGCCCCTCGAGACCCGGCAGCGCGAGGGCTGGGACGAGACCCGCTTCTCCGTGCTGACGCCCTCGTACGGCGAGTACGAGCGCCTGACCAAGGAGCACGTCCGCGCCGCCGACGTCATCTACTGCTGCACCCCGAGCCTGGAGCCCCTCTTCGACCCGACCATCCTGACCAACACCAACGGCCGCCGCAAGGGCCGCCTCATCGTCGCCATCGGCAGCTACAAGCCCGAGATGCGCGAGATACCCCGCGAGGTGCTGGAGCAGGCCATCCGGGGCACGCACGGCGCCGGCCATATACACCTCCACAAGCACGCGACCGAGGGAGGCGTCATCGTCGTGGACACGCTGGACGGGGCGATGAAGGAGGCTGGCGAGATCATCGAGGCCGGCATCCAGCCCAATCAGCTCGTTGAGTAAGTACATGCACGAGCCCACCGCGAGACATGAAGAGAAAAGAAAGCACACCGACTTTTAGGGAGGGGAGACGGCGGCTAACCAGATCAATCAACTACGTAGGCTAGGCGAACTAGTCATGATCCGCAAAGCAGCCGAGGAAGAGGACTCGATCGCCTCGGTATCGACGCCAGGATCGGCACTCTCCTCGACCGACATATCGGCCGATCTGGACAAAGTGGACATCACGTCGGGTAGCTCGGCCATGTCGAGCGTCTACGGCCGGAACTCGACAGAGGCGGCCTCGGAGCGCGGCAGGGGCGAGGGCGGCGATGGTGACAGCGGCCTCGGCGGCTCGCGGAGTCCCCGGCGGTCCGCCAGCTACACCAGCCTCTTCAGCAAGCAGCGCCACAACCGGCGGTCCTCTAGTCAGGGATCCGACCGCGCTGCGAACAAGCAGCCGAGCCACCTGGCCCGGTGGCTGACGTCGGGTAACGTCATCTACAAGAGCGTGGGGCTGGGGCTCATGGACCTCGTCGTCGGCAACGAGATCGTCCGACTCGCCAAGGAGAAAGGCATTGGCCATCATATCGAGAACTTCTCGTAGAGCGAACGGGATCAGCTTATGTTGGAACCTTTTCGGTTCTGAACGTTGTCGCCGTCGTCACATCAATAATGAATGACCTGTTATAATAGAATAGATGATTTCAAATGGGGGTCGAATCATGTCAAAATGTGTTTTGTCTTTCTCCTTCGTACAGAGACTATGAACAAGTAACCCAACCTCATGCCTAACCTAGCGAGTTGACCAATGCAAGCGAATACCACATCATCTGTAACGTAGCCATGCTTATATCGAACGAATGCACGTTACCAACTTCCATGATAATTGTCCCTTGGAAACCTTTACTCGGCAACCCAGACGGAAGCCATGCCCATACCAGTACCGATACACATACTCGTGACACCGACCTTCTCGCCGCGCCGCCTCAGCTCGTAGAGCAGCGTGCTGACCTGCCGGGCGCCGGTGCAGCCGAGCGGGTGGCCGAAGGCGATGGCGCCGCCCTTGGGGTTGATCTTCTCCATGGGCAGGCCGAGCTGATCGGCGCAGTACAGACACTGGCTGGCGAAGGCCTCGTTGATCTCGAAGATGTCGACGTCGTCCTTGGAGATGCCCGTGAGCTCGAACACCTTGGGGATGGCCTTCCAGGGGCCCAGGCCCATGAGCAGGGGCTTGACACCCACGATGGACGCGGCGACGTACTTGCCGAGGATCTGCTGGCCCAGGCGCTCGGCCGTCGACCGTTTCATCATGAGCACGGCGGCGGCGCCGTCCGAGATCTGCGACGCGTTGCCGGCGTGGATGGAGCCGCCCTGCGCGAAGGCGCCCTTCATCTTACCCAGCGACTCGGCCGTCGTGCCGGGCCGTACGCCGTCGTCCTTGGCCACCGTGATGGTCTTGGTCTCGCCCGACTTCGGGTCCTCCCACTTCACCGTCAGCGGGTGGATCTCCTCGTCGAAGAGCCCGGCCTTCTGCGCCTTCTCGGCCTTCTGGTACGACGACGCCGCGAAGGCGTCCTGGTCCGCCCGCGCAATCTTGTAGTCGTTGGCCATGTTTTCCGAGAGGACGCCCATGGGCACCTTGCAGTTGGCGGCTTCGGGGACGGACTCGAGCAGTTCTGAGAACTCGGAGACGGCGGCGGGGCTGTTATTTTGGGGAACAAGTCATCCGTCGGTCAGCAGTGATTCTACGGAGATGTTGTGCAATGCTTTTGACGTACCCGTAGTGCAAGCTCATGCTCTCCACACCGGCGCCGATGCCGACCTCGATCATGCCAGCACGGATCTGGTTAGCGACGTCGGCGCACGCCTGGAGACCAGACGAGCACTGTCGGTTCAGTGTGCGCACGGCGGTGCTCTCGGGGAAGCCGGCAACGAAGGCGGCGGCTCGCATCTCTGTGGCGCCTCCACCGGGGGCCAGCACCTCACCCACGCATACGTCCTCGACGAGCGAGGGATCGATCTTGGAGCGCTCAATGATGCCCTTGAGAGCACCGGCCATCAGGTCTGCCGCATGGGTATCTTTGAAGCCGCCCTTGCCACCCTTTGTGAATGCTGTGCGGAGGCATGCTGTCACGACAATCTGTTGGGTTGGGGGAAAGTCGGGAGGTCAGCCTTTTGGAAGCCAAGCTAGCCAGGTCGTAGCCGAGGTTGTATGTAGCAAGGAGGGGAGAGCTTACATCGTCGGGGCTCTTGACCAGGAGTCGTTCTTTGGCGGACTTTGCGCCAGAGATCTGGCCGGAGATCTGTTGTAGGCGGTCTAGAGCTGTAGATTCCCACGAGACTTCGTTAGCCAGGCTTGCCCTATAGTCCTTTTGTCGGCGGCGAAGTAGGGAGGGTGAGTTCTGAATTGTGCTTTGAGGGTTACCTACCACCCATCGTGTCTGCTAGTATTGCGGTGTGGGCTGTGGTTGACGAGGAAGGCGATGTACGCTGGAACGTGCGAGCTTTGTAGGGAAGGTAGGCAGAGAAATAGATGCGCAACAGGAATCAATGCAAGAAGGAGGTAGAGCTGCAGTTTTACGTCTTGATCTGGGCCATTTGTATTGATTCGCGGTTGTATCACTCGTATGAATGAACCTCGGAACTTCCGTCGAAGCGGGTCACATTTGCTTAGTAACCGTTGCCGAAATACACCAGGAAGTAAGTATCTATCTAAGAGCCCCTGTCAATGCCGCAAACGAGCTGATGTCAGAACACTCCGAGGCTTGGGGGGCACATGTCAGGCGTAGTAGCCCTGTGGATCATCCTTTTTGGCGGATGTGTCTTGTTTTGTCGGCTGGTTTCCTGGATTTTCACATGCCAGACGTCTTGAATCAGACGAGACATTAACTAACTTGCTTCCTTACGCATGCCCCTACCAGTAGCGAAACCGCACCACACTCGTGCGTGACCTGGGATAGTGCTCCTTTTCTATTGTCATTTGATCCCGCAAGCGTCGTAGCCACCCCCACAGAGGTTCATATAATCTAAGCAACATCAGGAGTATAATTATATAGGGGGGCATTCACAAGTCCGCCCGCCTGTGGTATTACTCGGCCCAGAGCCCGGAGGCTAATGTGCCACTTCTGGGTAACCGGGGGGTGTGGAGCGTGCTGACTCGCTGGGGTTCTGGGGTTCCGGCTGGGGAACATACACCCACCCCCCCAAATCAGCCGATTGGAGGATCGACATAATTTTCCCAGATGTCTCGCTTAGGACTGCGGCTCCTTTAGCGGCTCGTTCGGTGGCTCTATCCTCTCAAAGCCCAGCCAGAGCTGGCCGCTCGTAGGATGGGACGTGTAGCCGTCTGTGGGCTCAATCCCCGTATCGTCGACAACATGGCTGGTGTAATTGCTATAGATGGCTGCAACAAGCAACTTCATTTCTGCCTCGGATGTATCAGTTTGGGTACGTGAGAAATATGCTTTCATATCTAACATACCGTGCATTGCGAAGTTCGAGCCCAGGCACATACGTCCACCGCTGGAGAACCCCCAGAATTGCCGGTTAATCTGCTTCTGTCTCTCCTCGTCGATATCATCATTAAGCCATCTTGTATAATCCCAGTTCTCGGCATCCGGGAAATAATTCTCGTCCCTGTGCAGGTTGTATGCCGACGCAGAAACGCGCACACACCCCTGGGATTTCATAGGGCCCTATCCGGCACGATGGGTCGGGTGTTATGCGCGGCTCCGGGCCGCCTGCAGGTGCGTATAGTCTGACAGTCTCGACAATAACGGCATGCAACAATTTCAAGCGATCTAGCTGCCCTGAATTGGGTATGATGACTCTGCCATCCTCCATGCTCATATTCGGTGTCAGGGAGAGCACCTCAGCTCGCAACTGACGCTGCAGATCTTGCGACTGGGACATATGCCATGATAGATAAGTCAAAGCTACCCCGGTGGTCTCCTGTCCGGCTAAGAGATGATCGATTGTTTCCGAAGAGATGGCGAGGTTGCTCTGGGCGATCCCCGTGCTGTATATGGGAGATCCTTCACCTCTGACCCTTTCCTCCTTATCTAGCCCGGAAATCAAGGCGCGCACCACAACGGCATCGTCTGCAGAAGTCTGCGGCTTGCCACCCTTCTTCTCAAGGGCGGTCAGAGTTGCGGCGCAAAGCTTTCCGCACCAATCCTCTAGCTCTCTGTTTGCGGCATCGACCTTTGCAGGCGTCAATTGGAGACCGATAAAGCTCGAGAGCCTAGATAACAGTGGCAACTCCTGACTGAAGAAGCTGTATCCTTTACGAGCATGATACAGTCGCAGCCAATGGTCGCGGTAGGCCTTCTCTTGGATGAAGTTGGAACTGTTGTCTAGGCCAAAGCAGTATGCTGAGATGAAGTCCATGGCTACAGCTGCGAAAAATGAATGCACATCAATTCCCTGAAGCGCCTGTGTCTGATGAGTTGCCGCCTCGAGTGTGGGCAGTACCCTTGTATTGAGAATGACGTTGGCTTGAGCGGCAAGAGTAGCGGACGAGTGAAGATAGGACTTGGAGTAGACATGGGATACCATACGTTTCCTGACAGAATGATGTTTCGCATATATTGAAGAGAACACATTCGGGACGCTGGTAGTTTTTCAGAGCCCTGCTTGTAGTTGTTTGCATTGGGTGTATGTGTTAAGTACTCACCCATAGTTATTGAATACCGAATACCACTGGTGCTTGTCAAAGCCGCCCTGGTAGACGATCTTTACACTTTCCATATCGTTAATGCTGACCTCATTAGGGGCCAGGCGGACGATTGGTCCATATCTCCTATGAGCTTCATATATGGTCCTGTTCTCCTTACTGTTAAACCTAGCCCAGAGGATCCAGACCGGAGAGAGGGCGCAGGACCAGTGTGCTTTCGGGATCTGGGCTAAAGACGAGAATAGGACAGGATACAATGCAAATCGGAATAGAGACAAAGCTATCAATAAAAATAAGGCAGGTAACGCAAAATCATGATAGATCGTCTCAGATGCCATGGTGGAGGAGGTCAAGTGTTTCAGCAGGACACAATGGGCTCAGAACGCAGCAGATGATTCCCGAGCGGCCAGAGTAACTGTCACCGTTTAGCATGCCCAGTCATTTAAAGCGAAGAAAAGCGACCTGGATTCATTCCTGGCAGCACGAGGGTGAAGCGGATGCCCGACTAGGTGTAACTATATGAACATATGGGATTGAGGTAAGCTGCTATTAACTCGAGGTGCCGCGATTACTGAGACCAATTCCTTTCGGGGAGGAGATAAGGAGTTGCAATTATTTATTGCATATACCTTAAGTAAGTACTTAAGCATTGCGAATCTTGCATAACTAAGCCACTTTAACACATTACATCCGATAAAGCAACTGGATGGCGTGCACCTGCGTTTTGCCCTTCGACTGCAGCCCACTCACTACTGGACGATTAAGTACTCATTTCTCAAATGTTGAATTGACATGCGAGGAGAAGTAGATGGGCGTAAAAAAAACCGTCAAGACTTGCCTTTAACCCATGCCCGTCGCAGGGGTCAAAAATCCAGTCACGGTCATGATGTCAATTCTCTTGGTCCACCTTTGATGACTCAGAAATCAACAAGCCCTTTACATTTACAGTCTTCTTATGACTCAAACTTGAAGCTACGCATTGGGTTATAGAATGGTTGCTTAAAGCAAACCGAGTTTCGACCTAGATCTGGTATAGAGAAAGAGACGGACAAGATACTGCAAGAGAGGGCCGTCTATGACTGTGGCCTATCGCAATTTCTACACGCGGTTCTCCTTATCAACAAACACACAAATCTGACGAATACTCTAGGTATCTCCTACCAACAACAGCCTGTCCGAAATGGAATTTCTCACTATAAATGAGTCCACGCAGCTCGACAGTCTACCCTTAGACATCCTTCTCATCATTCTCGCCCATCTCGATACGGCGAGAAGTGTTGCCTGTCTTGGCAGCACCTGTCGAAGACTTCGTGAAGTGGTCAAGGTCGACGGCTGGCGCAGCTTCGTGAGAAGCCACTTTAGAACTCTTCGGCTCCCTCAAAGTATCTCGGAAGATGAATGGCATGTGTTGGCAAAGGATCTGACATGGCAATCACGGGCTTGGGAAAGGCATGCTTTGACTGTCGACTCGCTCACTTCGTACAAAGATCAGCATAGGAATACCAGAGATGCTGCAGAGCGAAGACACTTCAGGCCAGCCCAGCGTACCCAGACTGTCCCATGCCACATCATAGTAGATGCATCTTCCCGAAAGGACGGGAAATATGAGCAAGAGACGGTAATCTGGGGTGCTGGTGAGGACATCATCGCCCGGTATCGAAACACATCGGCAACCATTCCGCACTCCGAGGCTTGGCATTCTCTGGCGGGCTCCCAAACCGGATTCAAACCCGGAAAGGACGATGTGACTTCACTGTCAATATTAGACCAGGAGACCGAGCCCGGTGTTGTGGTGGGCAGAGCCAGCGGCGACCTCCGTCTTCTTTCACTTGACCCCAACCACTTTGGACGAACAGGCATGGCTTTCCAGCCTTCTGCCACCGAAGACTCGGAAGGCCACCATACCCAGAAGGAGATCCAGGCCCTTGACATCCACCACACATCACGTACGCTAGCTACGAGCACGAAGGATAATGTCCTCTTGTATCCTATGGATCCTTGTACTGCTGACAGTGTGGACGACGAAGATAACGATGGAGCATACTTGCGTGTAAAGCCAAGAGATGCGTTCAACGTCCATCTGATTGAAGGCTCGACACCTTTCAAGTTCATACGCTGCATGCGCTTCACAGCGAACGGCGCCATTGCCCTTGGATTGACTAGCAGCGCCCATCCCCTGCGATACCTGACCTTATCACCAACTGGCCCTCGGCTGGATGCGGCATCGAAGATACTGCCTTCAGCTCGCGCCACAGACTCTTATGCACTGAGAGGTTGGACTAATGCGACTGTCCGAGGGCTTCTTCCCATTGACATTGCCTCAATCGCTGGCGGGAGAGGCAACGCGATCTTAAGTTCATACGAAGATGGCACTATCCGTCTTCAGGACCTGCGCTCACCATCTCCTGTCGATACAATCTTCCAAGACAACTTCGAAATCATGACGCCTAGCGGCCCTCTTTTGGCATACGGAACAGAACGGTTCATTGCGGGCAATGCTCGATCGAACACTGTCAAAATCTTCGATTTTCGGTGGAACAAGTCCTACTTGTATACAGCTTCTCTACCCTGTAGTGGCGAATCTCCATATCCACTGCCGCGGCCTCCCACCTTGACCAGACCCCCTTCTTATCCCGAGCGTGGCCGTTGTGATTATCTGACAGGGCACGAATGCAAATGGCACGCGCTCTCCAAAGACAACTACTACCGGCCTAACTACACGGTATACCTGCCCACGACCATGACCACGTCGTCCCCCGTTTACTCCCTCGCAAAGTCATCCGATATGTCTCCCACCCTGTATGCTGGATTGGCGGGAGAGTTGGTGGAGATGAACCTACGAGAAGATGCTGGCGACCTCCGCAAACGATCCCATGTGTCAGCCTCAAAGCCACCATACACATATCGTAGGGGCCTCGCAAGCATTCTCGAGACTGGTGACGGGTTTTCTCTAGCTGATATTAGCAAGAGCCAGAGGGTGCCAGAAATGCGCACCCAGTCGAACAGGGTGCAAGTGGGTTACATGCCGCAGTCTGCACGAAACCGGCACCGACTCGACGAGCACTTTCAATTCCCGCGTGACTTCCCCATGCAATCAAACAAGTAGTCAACTGACGATGACACCAACTCATCTGCAATATGTTTTGCAGTCTTGGCGCGACCCTCGACACGTCCACTTCCACGCTACTGGAGAGTCTCTGACATAAAATCTCTCTACCCGAGGCAGCTGATGGCTACTGCGCCCAGGATATGCTGAAGTCAAAATCGGGTAATATGTCAGGGGTATTCACAAATCCATCCAGCGAGGGGTCAAACATCTGGGAGAAAATATCGTCTCGCAGCAGAGAATCGGCGCTAGAGGGTGACGAAATATGTGGCATGTCGCTCCAGTTGCGACTATCCATACCCTGCCTAACTTGGCTAGATTCATGTGCGAGAAGGGGTTGTTCTTCGTCCCCATTGGTGGCAATTCGGATCCCCGAAACTCCTTCTCTCTGTTGAACCATGGGATAACCATTACTGAGGCTATCTTCGTGTTCTTGAATCTCAGAAGCTGATGGCTTGCCTGGCATGTCTTGGAGGGCTATGCCCGAGTCCTGTGACTGGGAAGCTGCTGGGGTGCTTGGCCCTTCGTCAAATGTTGCCTCGAGTGCATTGGCATTAGTCCAGTGGTCCCATATAAGCTGAAGACCATCGCCAAGAATGCCCTCCTGGAAAGTGGCCAGGTCACGCTCCTCTTGCGGGAGGTTCCATGTCACTGTTCCTGTGGATTCTAAGAACTCCAGTAGCAGTTCTGGCCCCTTGCTAGTGAAATAGTCACGAAAGACCGACATCTGCTCCGATAAATCCCTATCTATGTAGGGCGACCGAGGTCGGGGATGGGGTGCAAACAAGATGTCGAAAACGGCGAACCACTGCTGCTCCTCTGGCATCCTCGAGGACACCCTTTGTCCCAATTCCCTCTTCTGTCTTTCCGAGATACCTTGAATCTCGATCTCTGGACGTCGGGAACAGTCGTTAAGCCGTATATGAGAATCCCGGAGGTCTTCATCCTCGAACGTTGTACGACAGATGGGACAGTATATGGGCTTGCGATGGCATCGAGTAAGATGCTGCTTGACATCCCGAATCCGCCCCAGATAATAGCGATAGCAGTTTCGGTGACGCACGGGGTCCTTCTTCGCAAATGGGCACGCGAGCCACAGCCGCCGGTTCTGGGTGCGGCGCCTGCCAGTGGTACCCGCGCTCTGCTTCTCCGCGCTTTCCGATATGGAAGCGCCATCTGATGGACGAACTCGCTTCCTCAGTGGTTCATTTCCATTGCTGTCCTCTTCTAGAGGCCCCATCAAACCCTTCCTGCCATCTGCCCAACCAGGGCTTAGATCGCTGAGGTCATGTGCAGCTCGCTTGTGTGCTGCCATGACCACGTGCAGGAACTGAGTTCTGACTCTGTACAGGGGGTGAACTTCTTCGAGATCCTGTGTGGCCTCGGTACAAATTGAGGCAGGCGTGTCAATAGCTTGATCAAGACTAGCTAATCCGGTTGTATCGTATCCAGAGCGGCCCATGTCTTCAAAGTTTCGGCATGGTCAGTTCAAGCTCGTTGTGCTCAGATCAGTCGGGTTTCATAGCCTAAGCCTATATGTATCCCGAATGCCTTCTTAGAGAGGTTGGAGCATTGTGGCACCGCAGGGTTGATTGTCATTGGCAGGCAAGTGTACCAAGTCAGATGAGAGATTCGAGCCAACCCCAGAGGCTGTCGCCAATCGTCGTGAAATGAAGCCACACGTATTTTGCAGCACTCCAAAGTCAATCATCACAGAGGCTCCAGTTGCACATTGAGCTGAAAGGTTTCTTCCTCAATCGCGCGGTTTGAAGACCGCTTTCACTTACACGTAAGAGGTAGGCAGTTATTGATACCAAGCCATAGCCCCGCGCAGATCAACGGGGGCACTATTGTGCTCTCGATAGCCTGATTGTGAGGGTAACGGATTGGCCGGCTACTTTTCATCCTAGAATGATTGGTTGCACTGCATGATGCTCATTAGTTGGCTGCTTATTGCCTGGCCATCTACACGGCCCATCGTCAACGCATCAGAAATGGTGTAGGCCTTGGCTATGTGAGGTACAGCCAACCCCCAAATCTGCTTTCCGCAGCAGCTCCGAGGGGCTCAAGTTGATCAAGTTCTTTCCCGGCCAGAGCGGTTCGCTCTGACGGAACCCATGTACCAGAGACGCCGCGTAGACATGGCCTAGCTATCTGGAAGAAGAAAAATATAGTATATAAGATGCTATGGACACAGTATCATGTTTTCAAATCTCCTCTAAACCCACCCAGCGTTCGGAGCACATCCCCCGGTTTTGGCAAACTACCTACCTACCTAAGTACCTTCCTAGACAGCTCATTCGCCCATCACCATCATGCCGCAGGAAGCAGCAACTGGGACTTCCAGCAATACCAGGTGATACATTTCATAACTACCTGCTTAGCCATTACATCAACTCGAGCAGTTCATTATACGAGCTCCGCTGACGGGAACTCTCAAGGACGTCGTCGAGGTCGACAGCATATTCCCGCACCTCCACGACGAAGCCGTCCTATTCACTAGACAGATACGTCCAGACTCGACCGGACTCTTTGCCTGAAAGGCAGGCAGCTGGGTTATTGGGGTCGCAAAACCGACCGCCCGGGCCGAAGACAAAGGTTTAGTTAGATCAAGGAGTGGGAATCAGGCTGGGGACGGGGCAAGACGTGTATTTGTACCCCTTGATCCGATGCTAGCCTTTCGGCAATTGGTTGGCTGAAGTCACTTATCCCGGGCGGCGTTGATGGGTCGGGTCGGTCCTGCCTCATGTTGATAAAGGTACCGGCTAGGGTTACTTAAGTAAGTACTTACTTTACTTAAGGTTAACTTACAACTTACTTCCCATTTCTTGCAAACAAATACAACTCCGACTCCAATCCATCTCTTCAAAACCTCTCCCACTATCAAGGAACCAACCGATTGCTGAGCCATTCGCGTCCCCAAGAGAAGAAGATGGAAGTGCGCACCGAAACCACGATGCCGTGGTCATATGTCCACGTATTTGCTCTATCTCTGGCCGCAGGAATCTTTTGGTCGTACCTCCGGCCTGCGAAAACTTCCCGCGAGCCGCCTATAATCACGCCCACTGTTCCCTATGTCGGGCATATCCTTGGCATGCTATTCGGGGGCGGCCGCTACTTGAAAGAACTCGGCCTACGCCACAAACATACCCCTGTCTTCACCCTTCCAATGCCCGGCTCACGCGTGTACGTCGTGACGGATCCGCTCCTCGCCGCCGCGGTTCAGCGCTCCAAGACACTCTCCTTCACACCCATCATCCCCGAGGTGACGAAAAGGGTCTTGGGTCTAGACAAACCTACCGTCGCTATCGCGCGGATGCATCTGGACCCTGGCCCTGGCGAGGTGAGGGGCTTCCTTGCCGATATCCAGGATCTGGTAACCAGAAGAATGAAGCCTGGCGAGGATCTGAATATCCTCAGCCGCCAGTCCGTTTCTGCCCTGAAATCCCAGCTCGACAAGGAGCAAACACACCTGATGCAACACAGAGCCGACAAGGAAGTGGATTTGCTGGAATGGGTCCGGCATCTCGTCACACTGGCGACCGCCTCGCACTTCTACGGCAACCGCAACCCGGTTTCCCTTGACCCCGAGCTAGAACGCTCATTCTGGGACTTCGATCACGGACTGGGAATGCTACTCTTGAATCTATGGCCTTCCCTTACTGCCCCGAAAGCCTACCAGGGACGCGAGAAGCTAGTCGCTGCTCTGGCTAATTACCTTGAGGAGGGCTACTGGAAAGACGGGTCATCTTCACTCGTCCAGGAACGCATCAAGACTGCGCTGGCACACGGTTGGAAGCTGCGGGAGGTGGCGCGATCCGAGCTAAGCTTCCTTTTCGCCGGCGTTGTCAATGTGACCACGACAACCTTCTGGGTCCTGCTACATATCTACGCCGACCCGAATCTCCTATCCCGAGTTCGGACGGAGCTCAAGGGCGTCATGACCCTCAAGTGGTGTGATCGTGAAACAGCAAGGACCGGCAAGAAGTCATCAGTATCGGCAGTGGAAGTCGTGCGATCCCACCTCGGGTTCGAATGCCCAACGCTGTCAGCAGTGTACCAAGAATGTCTGCGCCTCGGCTCCGACAACAATAGCATCCGAGTCGTAAAAGAAGACACCTTACTGGCCGACACGTGGTTCCTGGCCAAGGGGTCCGTCGTCCAGATCGCCGGCGGCGTCATGCATGCGGATGCCTCATTATGGGGCGAGAACGTGACGGGCTTTCACCCGGAACGGTTCCACCAGACCGACAGCAGCGGCAATGACAATAGTGAGAAATTCACAGCAAAGAAAAATGGGTTCCGGGCGTTTGGAGGGGGCAAGACGCTATGTCCCGGCAGGTACTTCGCCATGAACCAGATCCAGGCTTTTGTCATCATGGTTGTCCTCCAGTTTGATCTGAGACCCCTCAGTGGTGACTGTATCCGAGTCCCCAAGAGAAACGATAGAGTCCTTCCGGTACACATCTTGGAACCCGAGGAGCCGGTCCGGGTCCGTCTACAATTAAGGAGAGACTGGGATAGCAACCTAGACGTGGGAATAGTGTTTGGTTGACGCCGCTTCATCAAGGCTGCTCAGGTTACTCTTGAGCCCATCCTATACAAAACAAAGGCGGGTGCACTTCTGGCGGCAGTCATCCCTCGACCACCCAAGAATTCTTTTTCTCCGTTTCTTCTGCTTGTCAGTGCCAGACTAGGTCTGGGACGGACCAGAATCGAACTTGATGGAGTCGCTAGTTGGTAGGCCACAGCATATGAAGCTTCGCCGATCCGAAATGGAGAGAAGGTGACACAGGTCTGCCGAGAAAGTCGGAAATGGGATTCATCATGATCCCTACAGTGACCGAAGCTAACAAATCCCCACGATGGCTCCAGCAAGGGAAAAAGGCTACTACTGTCTGCAATCGAGCTGTAATTACATGCAAGGCGATGTTGGTGTGTAATGAGATAATCTCAATAGTCGATCCTAGTGATTATGGAACTGATTATCGATGGTATTACAACGAAGCTTTTGTCATTCAAAGGAAGGCCATACCAGAACACTAGAGTACGATGCTGCAGAGGCTCATTATACCTTAATTTTAGCTGTACTGTGCAACCTAGTCTATTTCTCATGAGAGTCATGGGTCTTTCATCATCATCGATCCCAGCTGAACAATTAGAATCTGGGTGCCGGGGAAAATGCCTGGCCTCACCCAAGAAGTATACGGGCTTGGGTAGGGGAAGCAATCTTACTGATATTCCCTACCCCAGGCCACGGTCCATCATCATCCTTCAGCAGCAAGGCAAAACAACAACAACACCAACAACAACAGACAGACAGACAGACAGACATACCATTAAATCCAGAATTCTCCACCAATCGACCCCTATCTGGTTTCCTTTTTAACTCAGGTCGAACCCAGCACCCGACTGGATGGCATACAGAAGTTTCTCCTTCAGCGTCTTGGCATTCTTGTAACGGGGCAGCTTGAGCAGGTTGACGCAAGTGCTGGTGCTGGGCAGACGAGTCTCGTCATCGCCGCCGTCGCGGATGCTGAAGCGGGGGCTGAGCTGGGAGAAGCCGAGCAAGGGGGCGCGCGGGGTCGACGTGACGTACTTGAGTACGTCGCGACGCTCGGCGTCGCGGAGCTCCTTCATGACGTCCCAGAACATCTTGACCGTCTCGTGCTCCTCGCCGTCGTCGCCGATGGCGTAGACGCCCGAGTATTGCGTGTGGGCGCGCAAGTCCACGACGTCGATCTCGGTGCTGTCGCCGCCCACGAGGCGCTGCAGCTCCGACTGGTTAAACATGGAGAGCCAGGAGGGGTTGATGATGGTGCTGAGGCCGCGAAGGAAGGCCTTGGTCTGGCGCAGCGACTGGGCCACCAGACGATGATGCGCCACATACGAAATATACAGCACACGATCTTTGTTGGTAACGATGGTCTTATCACCGTCCTTGCGGAGGAGACGGACAATGTTTCTTGATTGGCCCGTGTCTGGATTGGTGACCTGGTCGGTGATGGTGAAGTCCAAGGAGAGGTCAGATACGTCACCAGGGTAGTTCTTCATACCCATCAAGCCCTTGTACAGATCGGGGTCAAGATCCCTCAGATCATTCAGACTTGAACGGAAGTCTGCGGTGCTCTGACCCGCCGTGGGCCATCGAAGAAGAAAGAACGGAGCAAAGGCAATATCAACGAGGATGCCTTCATACATACATTTGCCGACGATACGGCCCAGAAACTCGTACTGCTGCGCCAGCTCCGTTATCTTCGGAGCCCAGTCTGACTTGGGTTCACCAGAGGAGTTAAGAAGCTCAAACAATTCATCGAAGGCCGCCGGGTTAGGGTGTAATAAATTCTGACTGTTCGTGACAAACAAGCGTGGACCGTGCTCGCCAGGATTGAAAGCCTCCGAGGTGATACTCGTCAAAAACTCCTTGGTGACACCGCCACCGTCGATTCCAGCTTCTGGTTGGTTGAACTGGTCAACAAATGTAATCTGGATGGGCTCTTTCAAGCCATCGCCCAGGGCATAGAATTGGTCAAAAGCATCCTTGAAGAGCTGACCGCGTTTGATACGAGCCGTGTGGCGACCGAGCACGTCTCGTCCAGTCTGATGTGGTCCACCAAAAGCCCCGTTAAGAAGCCCCAGGCGCCACTGATCTGGATCAACAAGCCCATTTCTTCGCTTAATCTTGTCGATGTCGACAAACTGGCGGAAGATCTTGACGCGGACATCGAAGGGAATGGCAAAGGGCATGTGTCGTAGGATCTCAAGTTTCGGCCCAAGCTGAGATAGCAGTTGCTCTCGGTGGACTCGTTGCAGTTGGCGTTGTCTTTCAATCTGGGCGGCACGGGAGAGCCGCTGGCCTGCCGAGGTATGGTGGTCTAGCGGGCTGATATCCGAGTCGCTCATATCTTCGTCGTCTTCGGCATTTTGACTTTGCTGCTCCTCGAGCACAACGGCAGAGATGAAGCCCTCCATGTCAAATTTAGACGTCATGAGCCAAAAGTCAGTGGGCAAGAACGGTCGTCGAGAGTCACGCTCGTATAGCGACTGCATTGTTGTCGTCGCACAGCTTCTCAAAGACAAGGCATCAAGTCCTAATATGCCTGCAAACGAAGGTGCGTCGGCCTGCTCGGGGATGTTGCGACTGGATATGGCAGAACTGACACCGAGTAGGGTTCCTAGTGCCGGCCGGGAACGGTCGCGCGGCATCACATCCTTGAGGTTGTGGTAAAGGGTGAAGGAGAGGTTCTTGAGAAACGTGACGAGTAACTCAAGTTCAGAGAGACTCAGACCACTGGCCCTGATCCTCCTCACAGCCGGGCTTTGGTTTGCAACCACGCTACGCTCATCCACAAGGAAGTCGTCGTCATCAGTAACCCGTAAAAGGAAATTGTAAAGTTCAAGAAATAGAAGGACAATTCTCCATTCTTGGTCCCGGATGGGTTCCGGCCGCAGCAGGGCTATGATGGTTGACGACGAAACCTTGCTCTTTGGCTGTGATATTGTCGTAAACACATCTGTTTTTGATACGGCCATCCATAAGAACTTGACCGAGGGGAGGTAGACTGGCCCATCAGGTCCCTGGGTGCATATGTCCCCCTGAAATAGGCGCATCCTCATATCATCTTTCTGAGCCGGGAAACATCGTAGCAGAAGCAGAGTGTATCCGGCCAGAATGCTCGCGTCTTCTGACAGGCGGGCAGATGAAGCAGCGGTGCTGACTTTGTCAGTAATGACTGTAGCCTCAAGGAAAAGAGCAAGCACTTACGATGTGAATCTACTGAGAAGCTCGCTGATGCCATTCTCGTTGACCAGGAACTCTAATTGGTGTAGCACATATGCAGGTAGAGGGTTTGTTCTCCTGATGGCCGACTCATCCTCGTCATCAGAACTATCGGCTTCATCCTCTGCAGGCTGTGGTGCGGATCGTATGCGGATATCGTCGATGAGTGGGCAAAGCTGCTGATACAGAGCTTCGAGATAAACGGAGCCTTGAGCAGTGGACAGGGCACGGTTGAGTGCTATAAAATGTGCTAGTAGCCAGAGCAGTTCATCCTTGGAACGCTGTACAGAAACCTCGGCAGTAACAAAGCCCCCAGAACAACTGATAATGGTCCGAGACAGTGTCTCAAGATCCAGCCGCTGAGCAATAACATCAGGCCTCTTCTGTAGGAACGCAATATTTGAGCACGTGAGAAAGCTGAATGCGAACGTTGTGTAGGCCCGTGAATATATCGGCTTGTGACGATCCAGCGGAGCAGTAACGGCTTCTGCTAATAGATCCTGGTCGCTCTGGTCTACATCATTGGCCGCATTCTCGCAATATGAAGCCAGTAGTTTGTAGTATCGATCTTCAAAGGCGTCAATCGACCTGGGTTGGTCAACCACTATGCGGACTAATAAAGCAAATGGGCCTTGGGACAAACTCGACGGTCGTCTGCATGAACCGGTTAGCAAGGGCCATCATCTACAGGAAGGATATATGCAGCCAGACCTTTCCAAAGCTGCCACTAGAAGAGATGCAAGTCGCTTGTACTGGTGATCGTGCGGTTTCCAACCCTCACCCGAAGTATCATGCAGGAACTGGTCGAGTCTTCGTTGATCGTGGGAGAGTGACGGTTCGAAGAGGGACAGCAACAGCGGGAGAGCATTGCGAGCACGCGCAGGATCCACCACAGCCTCGCTACCGCCCATGGGGACGTCGAGGTTCTCAGTATTGTGATACAATTGATCCCACTGGTGACGGTGCTGATTTTTGGTGTTCCGGCGGTCACGGTGTCCCCTCCAGACTCGCTGGAGCTTCTTAGTCGCAGCTAGCTCGTCACGCTCTCTCTGTCGCTTTTCTCGCTCGGCCTGAGCATGCGCCACCGTCTTGGAGGCACCGGTAGATGGTCCCCATGCCGAGTTAGGACTTGCCCAGGGGTTGTTGCGCTGTCCACTCAGGTTCACGTTTCGAGGACGTTTGGACTGGCCGGTGAAGTTTGAGAACATGGCGGAGGTTGCGCTCGACGTGCGGTGCTGCACTTAAAGTCGAGACTCGCTGCTTCGATATTGACAATGTGGAAGAAGACGTCGGAGGTAGGATAAAACAAGTAGAGATCGTCGTCGGCGAGGACACCCTGGGTCTCGGCGAGGGGCCGCTTTTGTGGTGGTGACGTATATCGGTAGATGGATGGACAAGCCGAGTCGGGAATATTGATTAGGCACAGCGCACCTGATTAATTATGTAGTAGTAGTAGGTGTGTACACTGTCGGTTCGGAGGGATCGGGATGTGCTGGCACTGACTGGGCTACTGCCGCCTCTACTCTCTAATAAATTACAGTTCTCGAAAATCTATGGCTGATGGCGGCCAAAACAGACAGACTAAGGCTGAAGAAAGGACTGATGGAAAGAGGAAGGAGTGGCAGAACAACAAGACTCTATGAAGCTCCAGGCTTCATGTCAGAATATCGACATTCATTCACTGGAGGGGTTCTTCACAGCTGCGTACTTGGCATCTGCGCATTCGTGGTAGGGGTCTTCATGTGCGGTGTTGGTCGGTCGAATAGGTAAGCGTCTTGGAGATTCTAGTATGCTCTCTCTCTCTCTTTACAGTATTAACGAAACTCGGAGTTGGGCCCCTCGATGCAACAGCACAGGCGGGACTGGACCCTCTAGTTTGTGGTACATACTCGATGTACTGATGAGATGGGACAAGGGTCTCGGCCAATTCTAGAGCCTAGGCCGCCCAGAGGCCAGACAGGCCCGCGGGGGATAGCTAGCTCCCCCACCAAAGCGCGATAAGGATCTGATAAGAGCTGCCCGGATAATAAACAAGGCAACCGGTTAATGTACTTCTTAGACAAACTATAAAGACTTGGTTGTTGGCAACCGATATCCTCCTATGCTCGTCAGATATTGCCCGAACTGTGTCAGCATCTCCGCCAGATCATTCCCCAGCCATTCATCCAGTAGTGACTTCCGAGTATACTCCAACTCACGGAGGTATTTCCCAGCAACCTGCGACGATCAGTCATTCAATGTGAGATTAGAGCGACTGCTTTTTGCGTTTCATGTATCTCCAGAGCAATACTCACCAAGCATGTCGTCCCGCGCTGCGTCTCGTCCACCGCTGCGTGCGCAATGGCCATCCCGACCATCTCCGGCGTGTTGATCTCCAATCCCGATTGCAGGATGCTGTTGTCGTCGAACCCAGACGTTATGTGCGTCGGCGTGAGGCACGGCGCGATCGCGTTCACCCTGATGCCGAGCAATGCCGCCTTCTGCTGGGATGCTCGGAGAAGACCGACCGCTCCGTGCTTTGAGGCAATGTAGGCTGCGTTTCCAGTCGTGCCGAAGTAGCCAGATGTCGACGTGACGAGGGTGATGGAGCCGCGAGAACCACCATCGCCTTCGGCCATGGGATTCTTGCCTATATAATGCAAGCCCAGCCTCAGGGCTACAATACAAAGCCTAGGCGTCAGTTCATCTGTGACTGAGCGAGACACATGACCCAGGGCTTTGTTTATATCGACTCACTGTTCAGCGTTCCTTTCAGATTGACGTCGAGTACGTCTAGGGCTTCTTTGGATTCTAGTGGTGTCCCTTGCTCATCAAACTGCATGTCCAAGACCACCGTGCTCTCCATGATGCCGGCGTTGGCCACAACCATGTCTAGTCTGCCGAACTTACTAACGGCACCGTCGAACAAGCTGACCATTTCACTCCACTGTGTGACACTTGCTGCAATGAAGATAGCCCTCTCCGGGTGATCGAGTGACTTTATGAGAGCCTCTGCCGGGCCTCGTAGCTGCGGCAGGTCTGCGATTACCACGTTTGCTCCATGCTTGTTGAAGATGGCGGCAGCGGCACCACCAATACCCCGTGCTGCACCTGTGATTATAACAGTCTGGGCAGATAGGTTTGCTAAGAGGTTTGGAGGCTGATGCAGTTGATGCATCATGGAATCGATCGACTAAAGCTGAGCAAACAGGGTGCAAGATGCCTTATCCCGTGGAGTAAAGTATACAACTTGAAGAGCACCTAACTCCCCAGGAAGCCAATATAAAGCACATGTATGCGGGGGCGAGTGAGATAACCTCCGAAGCTCGGGTTCCCCGCGCTCAACTTATTAAGCCCCTTAAGCCGTGTCAGATATGACACGGAGGGATTTCGGTCGTGACAACTTCTGAGATACCTGGTCTGTGTTTTTCTGCGACTAACTATCACAGAAAACAAAAGTCTGTATGTATATGAGATCTTCAGGTTCTCACAGCGACACATCTCTCCTGTTCACTCACACTGCGACTTCAAAGAAACCAGGACAACCGTGATTGCGCTCGTTCTGTCCAACATGGCCACGACGCAGGAGCCCAGCGGCTCTTCTTCTTCTTCTCCTTCTGATCAAAAGATCCATGAACTTTTCCGCACCATCGAGTCGGACTGGTCCCGTTCCACTCTGGGCCCCAGCCGGTGGTACCTCCTCTGCATCGCCGTGCTGGCCGGCGGCAATGACCCGGAAATCAGCGGCCAGCTGTACTTGTACCTCACGGCCCAGCCCGCGTTCTCGACGCCAGCACAGCGGCAGGCGCTGGTCCGCGAGCTGCGCGAGGCGCTGGTGAAGTGCGTGTGCCTCGTCGGGGTGTGCAAGCCGCTCGAGGCCATCATGGCCATCAACCAGCACGAACGGCCCGAGGACAAAGACCGGAGCCCCGCCACGCGCGAGGGCTGGCAGTGCGACGCGGCCAACCTGGAGCGGGGTATGGGCTGGATGCGCAAGATCTACACGGGCAACACGGACGGCACGCTGGCCCTCTTCGACGACCACCGCGACTTCGCCTGGATCAGCCAGAACATCACCTATGGCCTCTATCTCAGCGACCGCCAGGTCCTCGACGACCTGGGGACCGAAGTCGTCGTGCTCGCCGCCATCATGATCCAGAACCTGCCCAAGGAAACCCACTGGCACATACGTGGCATCAGGAGACTGGGCGTGTCGGTAGAAGACGCCAAAGTGGTGTGGAATGCAGTCCAAGCGATTGCTCAGTTTCTGGGCTTGAAGCTTCACCGAGTTCCGACCGTGGAAGAAGTTGAGAAGGATGTTTGATAACGGTATGGTTTGGGAGGGATCGCAGAATGACCCATCGGCAAAGGTTGGAAGGGCATGTAGAAAGGAGACTCTGTGCTGTTAGAACTAGATCTCTACACATTAAATCAGAATCCAGGTATGCGGAGCATGTAAAACGTCTCTAGGAGGGCTGCTCCACCTGAGTCCCCCCCTATAAATGAGGCACTGGGCTACATATGGTATGCCATTGACGAATGCTTCGGGGCTTTGCGGGCCAGCACACTTGGCTGAACTTCTTGCCCCGATATACCGGCACCTGTTGCCAATGGGCTTTGATGTCTATTTTCAGGATTCGCTACTCACGCATTTCGCTTGCACCCATCACTCTACCAAGCTCACAAGATGAGCTTTGAGTACGTCAGATCTGCCCTCAAGTCCAAAGCCTTCTCTGCGTCCGAGACGAGAAGCGGAACACTCGTCCATATTGATTAGGATCGGGTTGTAGGGAAAAACAGGCAGGGAAGTGGCCATGAGAAGTACGGAGAGGATAACGCTGTCGAAAGCCTTTACTGGTAAACAAAGGAGGTCGAACATAATACGAGGTTGCGGCTTAGGTCTACAATTCCCATGCTTCAGCCTGACCTCTCTACGCAGCTACGAGCAACGACTGGCGGCCGTTTCCTGGCACTCTTCATCCGCGCCATCTACATCGATGCCATACACAAGAGCCCTGCTGATTATCAACAGCTGATACTGCACATGGCTGCTTTTAGGTATGACTTTCTGTCCTTGGATAGACGTGTGTGTCCATTCCCTGACCCCCTCCACAACCTGACGGTACCAACTGATATTTTACACACTCAGCATGTCGATTACATGCAAACGTCTTTCACCCAGCTGCAACTGTTGAGATGCTTGTATTCTGCCAATCTACTTCAGTAAGCGAGTATCTGTTGCCGTGCAGAGTACATGCAGCAGACGACGATGGATCTCCAGCTGACCTGTGCCTGGACCAAGAGCTCGCTGCAATAGAGCTGGCCGCCACGTACTGCCATCGTTTCATCTGCATTCACCCTTTAGGAGACGCAAACGGAAACGACAGAATATGCAAGATCAAACAGACGAGGCATATATGCCAGTTCAAGATGTTGATTCAACAACAGACTTTACATAGGATGCGCTTTTGATTCATCAGAGGGGAGTGGGTGGGTTTTAGACACAGTTCATCCCGAGCCCTCAGCAGCATGATTTTCATAAGAAGTGAGAAAGTGACGACGAACAGGCGCACGTCTTGAGAAGGCCAATTTGAATAACTAAGTAAACATACTAAGTATACATATGTGCTAATGCAAGTCTCGCTAGACAAGATCGCGGATTTTCGACCGAGAAGCTTACCTGTGAATGAACAAACTAGACTAGAAAATGGAGCATCCACGTCCCTACTACCCACTAGACCTTTTCCATTTCATGATAGCAACATGGAAAGTTCTTTCAGTCCATGGATTATGAAGGTTTCCCGTTGGGCTTAGGACCGGCGTCGAGTCATCCTTGTTCCTAACGAAGCCCTCATAGTCTGAATGCGCTACCACACCCGATTGTCTCAGCACCCCTTGGCCATCGGACATTGGAAAGATCCAATGGCGTGCTCTTTCCAAAACAGCATCGAGTTGAGACCTCTTCCGCTCGTCAATCTCAAACTCCATTTCCAGGTTCTGAAGGTTTTTTACTTGGCAGATTTGCCAGCCCCAAGTGCCTGGGAGCATAAGCTGACGCATCGCATCAGGGGTTTGCTCCAATGGCAGTGAAAGCATTTCCTGATGTGATGTTCGCCCATGCAGCCAGGGGCATATGCCCAGCTTGTCTGAAGAGGCCGGGGGCGATTCCCAGGACCACCAGTCTGTATGCCGCAGCGTGATGCGCAGAGTTCTGGTCGCAAAGGTCAGTGATTCGAGACCCATGTTGACCTGGGTGCCTAAGCTCTCCAAGAACGTCTGCTGTGCAAAAATCTGAACACAGGTGACAGCCGCCCTTTGATCCGCGCTCATCGAGTTCTGCCACTCTTGAAAGTGCGTCATGCCTTTCAGCCCCGTCTTCATATGCCTCCATGGCCCACCGAACAGCCAAAATTTGTGGGTGGCTAACACCACAGGTAGCACACGGGCTTCCTGAAAGACCCGTTTGCATGTTTGAAGAAGCGAGATGTCTGTCTTCGGATGATAGAGCTGACCAGGACGGCAGTACATGCGATCCTTGGCATACGGTTTCGTGAGATCATCGTGAGGAGCAAGGGCGTACTCAAATATGAGTGTTCTGATCTCGAGAGGAATGGAGCAAAACAAGACACACTGGTACTGGTCATCCATCCCAACATAGTCTATTTTAGCTGGCTCTGATATCGAGAAGTTGTCGGCGTTGTGCCTGAAGCCACCCCCCAAATCCCTGGCCCGGATCCTTCTACCATTGACCATTGCCATGTTAATTGAATGTTGCAGCTGGAGTTCCGGTCAAAGACGAATCCACAGAAGGAGATGAGAGTTATATTGAATGATTCTCGACCAAGAGACAAAACATCTATGTAAGTAAGTAAGTAATATAGTTGAGGCTACAGAATGTGTGCGAGAACATCTGAAAAAAGAAGTGATATCCTGCTGCCTGAAGCAAGGCGGGGTAGTCCGAATGCTGCAGCCACACTGCAGGTACCATCTCGCCCCGACTGTATTCAGCTGCCCTTGGCTAGAGTTAATTTCCGAGCAAAGATCGAGCTGCCCGGTTGCTTCTGCCATGAGCCCTTTGGCAAATATTATGCGCTACTGATGGGCGTACACATTTTCCAACAAATTTTCGCCAATGTTCTCTGGTAGGTACTGATACAGCCTCTAACTGTACCTAGTAAGCTTACTTCAGAAGTGGTCATCAGCACGGTCACCACACATGTAAGTCAGTACTTTTCTACATGGAGCACAATGGATTCATTTCTAGTAGCACTCACCAAGACTTTCATCATGTATTTCGAATTCCCTGAATCGATGAAGTGTAAGTTTGATACTATCTAATAAGTGTAGACATTGCCATGGTTACCTAATTTAAGGCATGTGAGTATGTAGGTTATGTTACTATCTTAGAAGCAGACACTACTACGTTGTACTATAAAAGGCGGGGAACCATACCTGGTGAGCTCTCAAAGGGCTGTTAGTATGGAGTTTAGGTTACTGAGTTAGGTAATCAACCACTGGAGCGAAGTGGGCAGTTTGGGGGGAGGGGAAGAGGAAAGGTGACGATTAAATGGTCGCACCTTCTGATTGGACCCTAGAATCATGTGGGGCACTTTCTTTTCTTGGTAGAATTTTCGGAAAACACAAAAAATCTGAAGACGCCAAAGGGAGAAAGGTGAACTCGTTTTTCTTGGGCTTCTCTTTCCCCTTCTTTTAACGACTTGACAACCTTTTTCCGGCAAATCGTCACCCCCAAAAATCATCAAAAGAGGATTCAGTTGAAAAGTACGATTCTTCACAATCGTGCTTCACTGATTCTCGCCAAAATCATCTCCAGAAAAATCACAAAAAAACTTGGAAAACCCCCGAAAAATCCATACCCTTTACTCCAAACTCCAAACGCCTCGTCTCTACCTCTTCCCATCTTTGAGACCTCTTCCTCCCCCAAAGACCTACGATCCTCGCCTGGTCTTGATTCCATCCGACAAGAGACGTGTTTGTTTGTTTGAATAGGTGCCGTAGTGTCAAGCACACCATCTATTCTCTCACTCCACCCCCCTCTGCTCGTCGAAAATCCAAGTCACCCCCTCTGCTCGTCGAAAATCCAAGTCATCCTCGCAGTCATTGGGGATACTCAATTTTTGGCATTTGTCCACCGGTTCTTTTAAGTCAGCGACAATTCTTTGTCACTAGATTTCATTCACTTCGACTACTTATCAAGGTCTTTGAACCGATAAGGTCATAACCTACTCTGTGTTGTTGGTATGTAAACTGCCCTGCCCCCCCCACCAATCTGCACTTTTGTGGCCTTAGTACTATCTACCACCACGCGCGTGCCTCTTAACACGACCACTACTGTCTTTTGCTACATTTATCTAACCGACATCTTTGTCGCGCTAGATTCAATCACAAGTCCCTTCCATTTCTTCCACAATGGCTTCCACTACTTCTGGCGCTGTTGATCAGCTCGCCGCCGATCTTGGCAACACCTCCCTCAATGGCGGTGAGGCCAACAAGGCTCCTGCTATCAACACCAACGTCGCTGGCGATTCCCAGGGCGACGATCTCGAGACCGCTGGTGCCACTCCCAGCTCGGCCCAGACCCCCCACCCCCAGGCCTCCGCCTCCCTCTACGTTGGCGAGCTCGATCCCTCCGTCACCGAGGCTATGCTCTTCGAGCTCTTCTCCTCCATTGGATCTGTCGCCTCGATCCGTGTTTGCCGCGATGCTGTCACTCGTCGCTCTCTCGGCTATGCTTACGTCAACTACAACACCACCTCGGATGGTGAGCGCGCTCTCGAGGAGCTGAACTACACCCAGATCAAGGGTCGCCCCTGCCGCATCATGTGGTCTCAGCGTGACCCCGCGCTGCGCAAGACCGGCTCTGGCAACATCTTCATCAAGAACCTTGACGCTGCCATTGACAACAAGGCTCTCCACGACACCTTTGCTGCTTTTGGTAACATCCTGAGCTGCAAAGTTGCCCAAGATGAGACTGGTGCCTCCAAGGGTTACGGTTTCGTTCATTACGAAACCGACGAGGCTGCCGCCGCCGCCATCAAGCATGTTAACGGCATGCTTCTCAATGAGAAGAAGGTCTATGTCGGCCACCACATTCCCAAGAAGGATCGCCAGAGCAA
This sequence comes from Apiospora pterosperma, assembly GCA_019976485.1. Taxonomy (NCBI): domain Eukaryota; kingdom Fungi; phylum Ascomycota; class Sordariomycetes; order Amphisphaeriales; family Apiosporaceae; genus Apiospora; species Apiospora pterosperma. The sequence continues at coordinate 3,274,543 of JAFBMP010000005.1, forward strand.
ATTCGAAGAGATGAAGGCTAACTTCACCAACGTCTACGTCAAGAACATCGCCACTGACGCTACCGATGACCAGTTCCGTGACCTGTTCACACAGTACGGTGATGTCACATCCTCGTCACTGGCTCGTGACTCTGACGGCAAGTCTCGCGGCTTCGGCTTTGTTAACTTCACCACCCACGAAGCTGCCGCCAAGGCTGTTGATGAGCTGAACAACAAGGAATTCTTGGGCCAGGAGCTGTACGTCGGCCGGGCCCAGAAGAAACATGAGCGTGAGGAGGAGCTGCGCAAGTCTTACGAGGCTGCCCGCCAAGAGAAGGCCAACAAGTACCAAGGTGTTAACCTGTACATCAAGAACCTCAACGATGATGTTGACGACGACAAGCTGCGACAGATGTTCTCCGAATTTGGCCCCATCACTTCGGCCAAGGTCATGCGCGACACTATCAGCGAGTCTGGTGAGGATGAAGGCGAGGGTAAGGACAAGGAAAACAAGAAGGAGGGCGAGGAAGACGACGAGGAGCCGAGAGAAGAGGAGGAGGGCGAGAAAAAAGACAAGAAGGGCGACCGAAAGCTCGGCAAGAGCAAGGGGTTCGGCTTCGTCTGCTTCTCCAACCCTGACGATGCCACCAAGGCGGTTGCTGAGATGAACCAGCGCATGATTGAGAGCAAGCCCCTCTACGTCGCCTTGGCCCAGCGAAAGGATGTGCGAAAGAGCCAGCTTGAGGCTAGCATCCAAGCTCGCAACCAGCTCCGCATGCAGCAGGCCGCCGCCGCCGCCGGTATGCCCCAGCAATACATGCAGCCTCCGGTCTTTTATGGACCTGGCCAGCAGCCTGTCTTCCCCGGTGGCCGTGGTGCTATGCCCTTCCCTCAGCCTGGCATGGGCATGCCCGGTGTCCAGGGTGGCCGACCTGGTCAATTCAACAACTACCCTCCCCAGGGTGGCCGTGGCGGTCCCGTCCAAGGCATGCCTCCTCAGATGTTCATGCCCGGTCAATTCCCTCCTGGTGCTCCCTACGGCCAGCCTGGCAACCCTCAGTTCATGGCTGCCATGGCTCAGGTTCAGCAGACTATTGGCGGCGGTCGTGGAGGTGGCCCCGGCGGTCGCGGTGGACACATGCAGGGCATGCAGGGCATGCCCAACATGGCCGGCATGCCTGGTCCCGGTATGCCTGGATATCCCCCCAATGCTCGACAGGGTGGTGGTAACGCGGGCCGTGGCGGCATGAACGCACGCAATGGTCAGATGGGTCAATTCCCCCAGGGTGGCCGCGGAATGCCAGCCCAGCAGATGGGTGCTCCCAGCCCAGCTGCTCAGGACTTGACTCCTGCCTCGCTCCTCCAGTCGCAGCTTCAAGCTCACGCCAATAACCCCGGCCAGCAGAAGCAGATGCTCGGAGAGATGCTCTTCCCCAAGATCTCAGCCATTCAGCCCGACCTCGCAGGCAAAATTACGGGTATGCTCTTGGAAATGGACAATGCTGAGCTTGTGAACTTGTAAGTCCCCACCGTTGATGCGATACGATACGCTTAACAACAACATCGCTGACCAGTTTACAGGATCGAGGATGACTCTGCCCTTCGTGCCAAGGTTGATGAGGCCATGTCCGTGTACAACGACTACGTCAAGACACAAGGCGATGGTGAAGGTGAGCCGGCCAAGAAGGAGGAGAAAGCCGAAGAGAAGGCATAAGCAGTGTCTGATTGTGCCAGAAGCAGACATCCATGGCAAACCATGGCTGTTTGCGCTAGTGCTTCCATTTCGGCAAGCATTGTTACGATCTCTTCATTGTTTTGTCCGCCAGCTGCGAGGGCGGACTTTCTCGACGGTTATGGAAAAGTTCATGATGATACCGTGGTTCTGCCAGCAATGGGTGGTGATGCCATATCGTTCTTTGCATTTTGTTTCTCTCCGTGGGTACCATCTTTAGTCGTCGTTTGGCGTATATTTGGCATCCAGTATCGGATCTTGCTGAACGTCAAGGGCCTCTACAAAACCTACTGGCATGTATCGATAGACTATTGCTTCTTTCGCTGGACATGGCGGTGGGCTGCCAGCTTTGCACGGCGTTTACGGTCAGTGAAAGGATGGCGAAGCGGTCTTTGCTTGGCACCGGACGGATTTTGGCGGCACCCATGATTCTGAACCTCAATACCCCCCCAGGTCCGTCAACTGGGACACAATCCCCAATGGACTAGAGGCCAATCCACAGATAGGAGTCTCTGGTAACGTAATAAAGAAAAGTCCATGATACCTATTCGTGCCTCCATTTCTTGTGAGCAATATGCCCGAGTGCAGTAGTAGGACGCGGTACTCGTCCTGTCGTATAAATAAGGAACTTGGCTGTGTGACATGGGGCAGGGGACGTGGGAGCTTGCTTCTCACATCTTGCTACTTTTCACGAGCAACTCCAAATAGTTACACTAATAAATACATAACTTAAACCTTGGGGGGGTCACGGCAATGAATCGGAAAGAGACGGGACACCTTGCAACGTTGTAGACACCAAAAAAAAAAAAAAACATGCCACCCGGAACAACGCCAGCTAGTGGATCTTCTCCATAATGTTTAGTTCTCCGCAGCGGGAGTTGAGAGGGGTTTGTTTGAGGAACATATCCAGACAGGAATCTGGAGTAACCAGTAGGTAAGTAAGTAGGTAAGTAATAAGTAAGTTAGTACGTAGAGATGAGTACCTATGAAGCCACGACTCTTGTTGAAGAGGCAACATTGTCAAACTCTCTACAACTATGGATGTATGCATCGTCATGTACGAGGGACCCTGCGGCTGCCGCTACTTTAAGTTTTGGCTACACTACTCGTACCTGGAGGATGGTCGCGGAGTGCGAGGGTATTTAGGTTAGACTGCTACGAGGAGAATCAGTGTAAGGTTTCGTAATGTGGCAGAAGGGCACGCGATCTCTTTTACCACTAGGCTCCTCTTCCGATGCCGTACTGAACTCCCTCTCCCACTCCCTTTCTTTCTCCCCCTACGTAGTATATAAAGTACTTACCTACGTAGGTCTGCTCCCCCCTCCCCCACCCTATCAGTCTTGGCTCGGGCACAGTACAAGTACCAATAAAAAAAGTCGAGACAGCGGTGACAAGGGGAGGAGATAGCGGACAGCTACAGCAACGAGAGACGTCGACAACCAATTATCAAGCCCATCCGCATCAATAAGATGCAGCCATTGGGAAGCCTATGAGAGTGGTACGCAGAAGCTTGGAGCACTAGATGAACGTTGCTCATTGAACATCTGCAGAAGAAAGAATGAATGACATGGATGAAGGGCAAAAAGCAGTTTGGGGGGCCGGCAATAACTGACGAACGGCTTCAGTGCTTTGTACACTGCACGGGGAAAGAGAAAAAGGTCCCTAACATAGGTTAAGAAGTAAGTACCTAACCTGAAGAGAAGATCTACATACCTGCCTGCCTTGCCTGCACTTAATTTAAATCAGCCGTCTTTCACACACCCTCTTCCCAACGAACCAACCCATCACCACACCCTGACCTTAGTTTTTTTCTCTCTCTCTCTCCTTCCTTGGACGGCGCTAGGCTTCAGCACCACTTCTACTACTGCTTCCTGTCTGTGGCGCATATCCGTACTCTCTGATCAATAATCCTACAAGTACAGCAGGGCTTCCTTGGACAAATCCCAGTTCCAAATTCCCAGGACTTAAGATAACCGGCGTCGAAGCTGCTAACAAAAGCCAAGAAACGGGCTGCATTTTACTCCACACCGTTGTAAACGAACCCGTCCCATTCCCAAGACAGAACTGTGGAAGCCAATTCCCCCCGCTCTATCACAAGGTCACTAATCCCACCACGTCTTTTTCCTCTAGAGGTCTTGGCAAGTCGAGGCCTCCTGTCATTGTTCTTCACATAAATACTCCCAGCAACCGTCCTTTTTTGCCTGTGCCCAGTGACTCGGCTCTCGGCAACTAACGATCAAGTACGAGTACTTAACCCAGCCCATCGATTGTACAGCCCCCTTCTTTCTGGAGGTTGAGCCATGAGCTAGACTCCAGCGGCGTAACCATCGCATCAGTGAAGGGAATTTCGAAGAACCCAATATGCTGCTGGCTCGTCTGCATCGACGACGTTCGACCATAATCCCACGATAACGACCTGTGCTGCCACCTGTCTTGGCGCTGATATTCATCCCATCTCAACCCTCCATATTAGATCCAGCTGGATACGTACAAGAGAAAAAGAACGAGAAAAAAAACCTTATTTACTTCCTCTACCACAAGGCCCCCCATCTGGCCACAAGGAATCAACTTGATAGATCGACCGGCTCAACTTAGTCTTCGATCGACATATCCCTCTTATTCCCAGACGCCAACATCATTCTCGTTCAGTATGGCTGGGAGAATGACCATGTCGCTGGAAGCGGCGCTCGAGGAGGAGCGTCAAGAGATTGAGAACCTGATTCTGCAACAGACAGCTCGCGGTCCAGCCTCGACAGCACGATCTCCCTCGCCCTATATGAGCCCACGGTCGCCTGTCCGGAGCATGCTCGACGTCGAAGGCGTTTCATCCCCCGGCAACGGAAGTACAAGAAGCCCGCCTCAGCCTGCATTTCGCAGCATGCTGGATATTGGTACACCAGCGGCGGTGCCCGTACGGAGTATGCTGGATGTCAGAACCCCTCCACCGCCTGCCTCAAGATCTCCCGTACCGTCAAGCGCCCAAACCTCGCCGACACTCTCAACTCATAGGGCTCCTTTGGCAAGCAGCGGCATCCACCATAGGAGCGCCTCAGACGCAGCTAGCAAGCCGGCGGCTGATTTTGGTGTACGATCACCTCCGCTGCCTAGAGAACGACCAAACGATATCACGGCTGCATATCAATTTTCTGACATCTACGCAACAAACGTTGGTCAAGCTCAGCCAGTCAGGCGAGCAGGGCCTTCTATCCCACGCTCCAGCTCTATTGGAGAAGCGTTGCGGGGTGCTGATTTGTCGAATCTCGTACTCCCGGGCGAGGGAAGGAAACCTTTCTCACTCAAGGGTCATAGCAAGTCAAAGTCCCCCCATAATCGCTTTGCTATGCGATCTAGTTCGCCTGGGGGCAATCTGCTCGCAAATTCGGCAGGCCGTCAGTCGCAAGGGGCTTTTGTGTTGGACAATGATGGCCAAACCATCGATATGAATACGGCCTACCGCAGGCTCTCAGATGCCAATCTTGTTTTTGGTGGCTCCAATCTTGCCTCCTATGCCCGCAAAAAGTCGGAATCGGACGGCCATGGCCGCCTTCCGAAGCTCAACATGAGTCCTTACGGTGAGATCCTGACCGACGACGATAGTGACGACGACGGTCCAAACACTAGTGATGAAGAGGATGAGCGCGGCCGCAAATTGACGACAAGAGCCGAGAGGAATGGCAAAGGCGCGAATGGTGAACCCAAGAGTGCCAAAAGTCTTTTGGCGGCAGCAGAAGACGAACGTGAGAACTTGGCCCACCTAGGATGTCTCCGAATACTATATACATACTGACTGTATCTGTAGGAAAGCAGATTGCCGCCCAGCCACAGTACAGGTCTCTTTTCGAGCCTGCAATTACTGTCACAGGCCCGGCTGGAGGCAAGTCGGCTAAACCCAGCAAGCAAGGTATCCATCCTGCTACGAGCTTCGATCAGGAACCGTTTTCTGGACAGCAGACGCCCAATCAAGATCAAGAGGCCGAGGATGTATATGCGATCAAGGCTGCGCAGAACCTACAACTTTCTTTCACGCCCGTCATCGCCACCCCGGAAGCACACCGGTCTATTCGCATCATCTATCGCGGCGAATACGTTCGCATTCAGCGGGACGCCGAAGAAGAACACCGACGTCTTCGGAAGTATCTCGTGGCGATAGATCTCAGCGACGAATCCACACACGCTCTCGAATGGGCAGTCGGGACCGTCCTGAGGGATGGAGATACGCTTATCGCTATTTACTGCATGGACGAGGAGGCGAGTGGAACTGTGGATAACGGAAATAACCAAGTCCCGGATGATCCTAAATCGATGAGAGAGCAAGCGGCGGCGATCAACGCAATGGCGAAGAGCCCCAAGCTGTCGTCTCAAACACCCAGTCCAAGCCCGTTTCACCTCCAACGCTCGGCGATGTCACCGTACATGAAGTCCCCGAGTACCAGTAACAACCCGTCGCCGGCACCTTCATCGCGTGGGAAGCCGAGGATGGAAGAGGACAGGGAACGGGCGGCTCAGGATATTACCGACCGAGTCTCCAAGCTGCTGCGCAAGACTCAGCTGCAAGTCCGAGTCATTGTGGAGTGCATCCACTGCAAGAGCCCCAAGCATCTAATCACTGAAGTCATCGACCTGGTGAATCCGACGCTCGTTATTCTTGGAAGCCGTGGACGTAGCGCACTCAAGGGGTAAGTCAAGCTGCAGCGTATCATGTTGATGGGGGTTTACTGACGTGGCGATAGTACTCTTCTGGGATCCTTTTCGAACTACCTGGTTACCAAAAGCTCAGTGCCAGTCATGGTGGCTCGTAAACGGCTGCGTAAGAAGAGCAAGTACCAGCCGCCGCCAACAAAACAGATCAACAACCTCTCCAACCCGTCAGCTCGTAGCCTCCAGATGGCAAGGGTTGACTAGAGATTGTACATGTGAGGAGGAGGAGGGTCACATGCAAAGGCTTCCCGGGGCCAGATGCCATGTTCGGACTTGCGGAGAAGGGATTTTCATTATGACTAGGACTCTTTCTGACAATTATGACTATTGGACGGCGGAGTTGTCCGGGCAGCAGTATAGGCTTCGGGACATGATACCACGTGGTGGATGTGGAAAGGGGGAGAGAGGGGGGGAGAGGGCAGGTTGGGCTGGAGTGGTTTCTGTTCAACTTGCTTACTTAAGTACCTTACGATACCTCATGACGCTTCGATTGGTGACGTTGGAGCGCGAATTGATGAATTGCCTGACTGGAGCTGGTGTTGGTGCTGGTTCTGTGTGTAAACAAAGGTCTTTGGCCATGGCGCTAGATGCCGTCAACCAATGATGAGTTAGTGGGCGATGGAGAAGGTGGAGCGAAAGCGCGACGTTGCAGGCAGACAGCGGGGTAGCTGCCAATAATCAGACGTGATTTGCATCTCTTTGTTGATGCCATGTCGTGTATGGCTAAAGAGCTTGCATGATGCCGGCACTCCCACTCAAATTAGGGACGGAGACACTTGCAGAAGTGTGATGGGTGGAGGGCGAGAGAGATGAAATACTGTCATGTAGTACTTATAGATATAGTTCTAGTTATAACAGACAGAATCTCCTCAACTTCCACACATAACAGGGCTGGTAGCTTGTCCAGGGTTCCGTCCAGGGGTTACTTGCTCGGCACAACACGATTGGCTCGAGCGAGTCTGGCTAAGACAAAGAACCACAATCCCGCTGTCCGCATTCCGGGACTTGCCAACCTCTCCATTTCATCTGCGCCGATCGACCTTTGCCCTCTCCCTCCTCTCCTGATCGATGCCCAATAGAGAGAAGAAGATTGGGACTCTGCTGAAACCTTTGTTCCTTCAGTTCCTTCACTCCACCCACTACCACTATCACTCACCGCTATCACCGCTATCACCACTATCACCACTATCACCACTATCAGCCCTTCTGTGACCCCGTCATCGGCCCATCAACCAAACCGCCCTGTCACCAATGAGATCCCCCCGACTTATGGGCGCTCTTATCTGATTGACTATACAAGCGCAGCCGAGGGTCTAACACCACCAGCGCTGCGCCCTTCCCGTCCCCAGGTTCAATGTCGCTGATTGCTGTCCACAATCACGTGCATTTCACCCTTTTGAATGTATCCGTCGCGCCGAGTACCTTCATCACATCGCTTGTCTTGTCCTTCGTCTTCTTGCTCTTCTACTTGATCATTGCTGGCAGTCTCCCAATCCCCGCGCTGCGCCTGCCAAGCATCATCCCGGTTCCCCGCTTCCGGCTGTTTGCGACTCGAGGTCGCACCCAAACATCCGCACCAACACCACGACTACAGGATCAAGAACACAAAACTAGGAGACAAAAGGCTCTCCCTGCTCTGCCTCAACAGGATCATCCTATCCTCCAGATAACCGACTTTGCGCACAACCATCCCACACCACCCCCAGCTACCCCCAAACGCAGCAACAGCCTGCGTCGCTTCTTCTCGGCTGCCTCGAGTCCCTCACCGTCCCGGCGCAGTTCCAGCAAGTCAACAAGCAGGAAAGCCCCCTCGGAAGCCCGCATAAGGGAAATCACAAGAGATGACGACATACGATCCTCACCAAGTCGACGCATCGCTCGACGACTTCCACCCTCTCCCCACCCCGCCTCCGACGCTGCCGCCGTCCTTCATCCGGTACCCGTCGCATCGCTCGGGGTTCGCCCACTCGTCGATTCACACAGACGACTTGGATCAGGTGAGCGTCAACAGCGATCTAATGGACGCAGCGTCGTCGCTTTCTGGCGGCGGCTACAGTCCCCCGGCCTGGCGCCGGATGGGAAACGGTGATCGCGATTTCGGCAGTTGGCGCAGGCCGGACGGCAATCCCATGGGCATCGGCTGCCCCGACTGGCAGTACTACGACGACGGCGGCGACCTTGACGTCGAAGAGACCGACGATGTGCTGCGGCGCGCCATGCGGACGCGCCTGCCCACGGGCTCGCTAAGTCCTGAGAAGGGCCAGACGCCAGAGCCCGCGGCCGAGGAGGAAGAGACCTTGATGAAGATGAAGTCCCTAGCCAGCTCACCTGTGAAGAGTATCAAGAGTGATGCACCCCGTGACAGTATAATGGCTTCCATGTCGCCTGAAGCTGCCAAAGACAACTGTAAGATCTTGAATCAGGTGAGATGGGCGGTATGAGTTTGAAGCTCATCTGAGTACAGATATACGCTTCGCTGTGCGTGCCGACATCCAGCAACGCACCGAACCCATCGAGACGGCGATTGCTTTCGTCCGCCACAAGTTCGGGTTCATTACTAACTCTTGGGCGAACCTGATCCTGGCCACCATGGTTGCTTCACTCTCAATAGCAGCGATGCGCAGCCTTTTTGCGCCTGCAGATCAGCGCCCGGCTCCTGATCTGATTAAAGTCGCCGGCCTCGCTCGTTCCTTCGAGCCTCTCATCTACTATTCCGAACACGGGGGTCACAGATCAGCGATCTGCAGGCGACGGGCGTGGCAGTTTGGGACCTGGGCGAGAGCGTACGCAGTTCTAATATGACGAGTGCCCCCGCCATCGTGAAGTCCCTTGATGAGCTCAGCGATTCTCTTAGGACGCTGGCGATGGAGCTTACCAAGTTCTTTGCCGACGTCGACGGTGACATCGATGGCATCCTTCTCGTCATGGACTGGGCTCGCCGCGAATTGACCCAGCTCCAAGCAGTGGCCAGCCCGCCCTTGGCCATCGCGTTTGACAACATTCACAATCTATTCTGCAATGCGGGCCTATTAGAAGACGCAAGCGGCGCGCCAACGAGGCTGGGCAGCGCCGTAAGCTCAGTGTTCGGCAGGAGCGCACACCAACGGACGCGCGCGACTCTCCAGCGCACATTCAACCATTTCCTCGCTGTTCTAGAGGAGGCCATCAACAACGAGTTACAGCATAGTCTCGTGCTCTTCGCCCTGTTCGAGGCCATCGATCGCCAGTTCCTCAATCTCGCGCGCACGGTGGTGCGCGAGTCTTCCAACCAAGATGACAAGCACGCCGACCTGCTCTCCTCGCTGTGGACGCGCCTCTTGGGTTCGAACACGGGTGAGATCATGAAGTACGAACAAAACAGGCAGCTGCTCCAGAACATCCGCGAGAAAACGGTGCGGAACAAGGGCATCCTCGAGGAGCACAATGGAAAACTCCTGGCGTTGAAAGCCAACCTCGAAAGTATCCGCCGCAAGCTCGTCAGCCCTCTAGTCCGGAGCGTGAACTCCAGTACGCTCACGCTCGAGGACCAGATCAAGGGCCTCGAAGATGGGGGGGATTACCTCGAAGCTGTACGAACTCGGCAAAAGGGCAAGCGGATGAAGCTGCTGTACGGCAGTGCGAGACAAGCTGACGGCGGAAGCGAAGACCGGCTGATTGAGTAGGGCCGGTGGCGGCGCTCTCAAGGCAGAAAAGGTCAAACGTCTTGGCCGGTGCTTGTTTCTGGACTGTTCATACTGGATTAGGAGGAGGAGGGAAGTCATCTTCCAGCCTCCTAACACGGCTGACCTGGGCGGCCTTGCGCTTCGGGCATATATTGATTGATTGGATGGATGAGACACGGTTTGCACTGCACAAAGGGATGGTTCTCCCTGTAGAAGGTGTTTCGGAGCCTGCATAAGTATACAGTGCGGTGCTTTTTCGGTTACGCCCCTATTCGATTTAAACTTGGTGTATGAAGAGAACGGAAGAACATGGCGTTTGTTTTGGGATGGATTCATAGGTGGCGATTTCTCTTATAGATTACGGGGAGGGATGGTTTGTTTGTAACCCCAATGGCGTTTCTGGCTATTGGAAGCGCTCCCCCTGGATGTTTGGATTTAGGTTAGTTAGGATTGATTACCATAGCACGGAACAGTTGATAGCTGCGCAAGCAAGCCGTCGGCGAGAAGAGAAGAGAAGAGAAGAGAAGTCATGTACTGCAAAGCCTCGGACTTGGTTCATGACTGGACGTACGTAATCTTCAGTACTACTACATCAGTGTATGCGCTGCAACCCCCACCCTTGACCAGCAACGACGCCTGAGTCATTGCTGAAACTGTGTTATGCATGTCAGATGTCAGTCAGACAGATGCGAACCAGGCGGACCAAGAACAAGTGTCCCCCCGCCCGTTCGCAACCAAGAACCAAGCTCATCTATATGGAAAGAAAACGTACCCTCACCGCCCTTCGTCTCAACCCAAGCCATTCCCCAACTGCCTCAGCCCTGTAGACGTGAGGCCCTGCGGCGACAGCCCCCACACACCTGTCAGCCCGACACCATAGCCGCTCGTCAGGGACAACACGCGATATGAAGCTGCCGGGTCATTGGTGAGCGATGCCTCATCCCCCTCGTTCACCGGTGTTGCAGCGGCGTGGTGCGGGTGGTACGCGAAGCTGACTCAGCTCGGGCGCTGTTGTTGCAAACACACACACACACACACACACCCACCGGTCGCTCCTATTCGTCTTGCCTCGCCCGAGCCGCCTTTTTGCACTTGTGCCTGTGGCCTGCCTTGCTCCTCTGCCTGCTTGCCTAAGTCAGTACCGAAGGCTAGGTGGTGGATTGAAGAGGATTGGCGGAGCTGGGGTTGGGGGCCGCGGCCATCAGGCTTATTAGCATGGTGAGCATACGCGATGATGGATTGATTGGTACTATATATATAAACGTTTATGCGCTGGCTCTTGGTCTTGTATTAATGATGTGCCATGTGTACTCACCCAAACCCTCATTATTCTCCTGATAACACTTGAAGCTCATCAATTTCACATCTTGCCAACGTACACGGCTCCTTACTCACATCGCCCCTTCAAGAGTACACCGCTACGCACAAGGAGACAAGAGACAACCAAACAGATCGCAGACTCATAGCGTGGCCACTGCTCTTTCTTCTCGGTTTGCCAAACCGTGCCGCAACGGCAACAGAGAGACGCCAACTCGCCCATATATCATCATCATCGTCGTCGTCGTCATCATGCCCCTAGCGCAGAGCCACGGCACCCAAGCCTCGGCAACCACGGCCTCTTCCATGGCGTCCGGCGCCGCGGCGCCCGGTCGGCGCGAGGCCTGCTCGGGCTGGCTCACGGTGACGAGGGGGGACGGGGGCGGCCAGGCCCAGGGGTCCTCGTCCACGGGCGGCAGCGGCGTGGGCGGGAAGAAGGTGTATCACCACCATCACCACCAGTGATGACCCATCCTGCGGGCTTAAGGTGGAGGCTAGAGGCAGCGCTAGAAAGGTTATTATTATTGTTAGACAGCTCGGGCTGGGTGGCGCAAACCGCTTTTCTTCCTTGTCGTTTTCCGCTGCGCAGAATGTACTTGGTGGGCTAGACTGGACTGTATACTAAGTCGATCAGATTGAGGCAGGAGTTAGCATCCATTGAGAAACCAAATCACCATCTCTATTCGGAGTTCTATGCAACCACCACCTCCCTTCAAGGTGCCGGGTTGCAGCGCTTCTTTCCCACCACTAGCCAGGCAAGCCAAGCCACATGACGGCCTATCAGCAAAGGTCACGACTCGGTCACCCTCGCCAATGTCGCCTTCGGCCAAGGAGCTGCTGATGTTAAGGGCTGCCACTGAACGTTGAGCACAGAGAGCGTGAGTCGCGTGTGAGTTTCTCGGGCACCTAAACTCTCCTTCGATCTTTATCACGGGGCTATATTGTCTATTCCTTCCATGCTTTCTAGCCACGTTCAATGGCCGGGTTCCTCACCAGGGGACCACGCCGCCCTGGTAGTTGTCACCCGGCCCGTCCTCGAAGCCCTCCAGGTGGATGTTGAGCAGCTTTCCTATCTCCTCCTTCCCAGCCCCATCTATCACCTTCATAGTAGCCTCGGCGCCCTGTTCAGGTTCCAGGTTGGCGCCCGCGCCACCCAGATCCGTCTTGAGCCACTAGCAATCGTGTTATGGTCAGCCATCGTATTGCGTACCGTCTGCAAGGCCTAGAAGCGCATTGAAAAGGAGATGGGGAGAGGGAGGAGGGATGCCTTACGCCTGGGGAGAGGCCAAAGATGGTGAAGCCCCTGTCGCGGTATTCCATGCCCCACTGCAGTGTGAGCATGTTGAGCGCGGCCTTGGTGATCTTGTAGGCCGGCGCGGGAAGCTGGACAAAGAGGTCCTGGTAGGCGAAGGAGCTGACGGTCGTCGAGATATTGGCGACCTTCTTCAGCTGGCCCTTCTCGAGCAGGGGCAGGAAGACGGTGGTCATGTTCTGCACGCTCAGCACGTTGACATTGAAGACCTCTGTGAGGTTATCCCTGTTTTTGGCGGCGGCCAAGCCAGTCAGCGAAACGGCCTGGATTGCTTGCGGGACGTGCGTACATTTCTTTGACACCGTTGGCGTAAGGCGCAACCCCGACGTTGTTGATGAGGACATCGAGGCCAGCGCCGTCAAGGTGTCTCTCTACGGTAGGCAGTATGGCCTTGACGCTTTCGATGTCAACGGGATTGACGATGAGGTTAATAACACGGCCGGAAGACTCGTCCATGGTCTTCTGAAGGGCAGGCGTCGGAGCACTGCGCGTGGTGGCGAAGATGAGGCCTACGCTGGTGGCTGGACGCTTCAGGAGCTCCTTGACTAGACAAAGGCCTAGGCCCTTGGAGGTGCCGGTGATCAGGTAGTTCGACATGCTGTTTACCGCTATATCAAGGTATTCGAGGATAGACAATGGTTGCAAGTGGTCACCGGTCTTGCATCTTTGCCTTGCCTACATCCTTATATACCTACTCCGATGCAGACATCCCGTCACACTCTTTCTAGGACCTGAGTGCCGCCAAGTCTCCCCCTGTTTACAGCCTCACTTCAACCACGGGGATAATACCCCCAAACCCGTAATTACGACGATTCCTGTTGATGGGATCTGAAGGAAGTCTCGGAGAAGAGCCGTGATGGCCCAAGCGTTTTCGGTGATAAGTGATCTCACTAGTTAGCATCATCTCCATCAGGATAGCGACGGAGTTGTCAAGCGAACCTGATTGATAAGCAAGTTCGCTGGTTTGGCAGCACCGTGAACGGTGAACGCCACCAGCTTTCTTTTTGTTTCTTTCTCCTCTTTTTGGGCGAGGGGGACTGTAGTGCTACAGTAGTCGTAGTAGTTTGTTGTTGTACGCGGTAACCTACAGAAGACCATCCAGTCCATGCGTACGACTAGTCACGCATTTGGGGAACCTTGTTTGCTTCCCGCGTCCTGCGTGGCTTGTTCTCGGCCCATCCCAACTGTCAAGCACCTCGGCGACTAGGTTGCAATGCCAGAGACTCTTGAGTCGTAAAGCCGGCGTCATAATGGACCACACACTTCGGTTCCAACTGCCGCCTGTGTGTGTTCCACTTGGGCTAATGCACAACTCGTGGCCGGCGAAGCGAAGATGAGCAGACCGGGGGCCGGCAGCAGCTATCGCGTCGTAGAGGGCAAGTATAACTAACATGTGTCATGATCCTCCAAGGAGGCTCTAGATGGGTACTTCTCTGTATTTCGACCATCTTTAACGCCTTTATTACTATGACCCAATCCGAAACAGACGTCCTGATCGTAGGCAGTGGGCCCACGGGCACCACTATGGCCCTCGAGCTGGCAGCGCATGGCATCCCCTTCCGCATCGTGGACAAGATCCGCCAGCGGTCGAACAGGTCCAGGGCCCTCGCCCTGCAGCCGCGCAGCCTCGAGGTCATGAGCCGGCACGGCCCAGCCGAGCATCTCATCCAGAGCGGCAATCTCGGCCAGGGGGGCACCATCTTCGTCAACGGCAAGAAGACAGTCGACCTCGAGCTGGGCGGCGTCCGCGCCATCCAGGACTCGGCGTTCCCCCGCACCGTCATGGTGCCTCAGAGTAACACGGAACACTTCCTCGACGAGTGCCTCGCCACCAGCTACGGTCGCGCCGTCGAGTTCGGCACCGAGGCGAGGTCGGTCGTGCAAGACAACGACGGCGTAACGGTGGTCTTGAGGAAGGTTTCGTCGTTGTCCTCGTCGCCATCGTCGCCATCATCGCCATCACAAGGCGGCGACAGCGAAGGCGACAACGCAGCGCAAGAGGAGGAGACGGTTCGCGCCAAATACGTCGTGGGCGCGGACGGGGCGCATAGCACCGTGCGGCACGCGGCGGCGGCGGTCAAGTTCGAGGGCGACGCGTACCCGCATGACTTCATCCTGTGCGACGCGCACGTGCGCAACACGGGCATGTCGCGGACCCGCTTCACGATCTTCCTGCGGTACGGGCTGCTGCTGGCCTTCCCGCTGGGGCACGACGTCGTGCGCCTGGTGGCGTCGCGGCCGGGCGTCCCCGCTACGGACGAGCCCGAGCTCGGGGATTTTCAGGACTGGCTCAACTACATGGCCCCCGGCACCGGCGGCGAGCTTCACGACCCCATCTGGATGACCCGGTTCAAGCTGCACCACCGCGTCGCCACCAACTACCGCGACGGCCGCTTGTTCCTCGCCGGGGATGCGGCGCATATCCACTCTCCGGCCGGCGGCCAGGGGATGAACGCTGGTAGTAAGTTTCCCCCCCTTTTCTTCTTCTTTCCCTTCCCTTCTTTCCCTTCGGATCCCTCCTCGGTCGCCTCGAGTCTATTACGACTTTCGTTAAGCTGCTGACTGTACGGACAACCGAAATCAAGTCCAAGATTCCGTCAATCTGGGCTGGAAGCTGGCCCGGGTCCTCCGGAACGAGCGGTCGGATGCCTTCCTCGACACATACAACGAGGAGCGCCGGCCCGTCGGCCTGCGGATCTTGGCATCGTCCGACTACCTGTTCAACGTCACGGCCTCGCAGAGCTGGCTGTGGCTCTTCTTCCGGAACCTCTTGGCCCCCTGGGTCCTGCCCTACCTCTTCGGCGACGAGGCGCGCCGCAGCAGAATGTACCGGTTCGTTTCGCAGCTCGGGGTGCGGTACCGCCGCAGCTCCATCGTCGGGACGGCCGAGGGTTTCTCGGGTCCCGTGCTGGGTGGAGACAGGGCCCCGGACGGACCGGTCGTCGAATATGGGGGAGAGAAGCCGCAGAAGAAGGAGGTGCAGCTGCACCGGCTCTTGGCGCCAGGGACTCACCACCTACTCTTGTTCTCCGGGGCCGCGCCGTTGGGGGCGGCGTCGGAGGACGACTTGCAGCAGGCGGCGGAAGCGTTCCAGGAGGAGAACCCCGGCGCTGCCGCTTTGGTACATGCTCTGATGGCCGGGCCAGTGTCGAGCGGCGGTAGGTTTTCGTCCTGCTGCAGCTATTGCCACGACGTAGATGCCGTCTTACACAAGCGGTATGGCTTCGGAGAGGTCGCCGGCTACGCTTACATCAGACCGGATGGGCACGTGGCACACATCGGGCCATTCAGTGCACTGCCGTTGTTGACGAAGTGGCTACAGTAATTTCCATCACTACAGTACTTAGCTTTGGCAGGTCTGGTGTGTCAGGAAGCGGATGATGTAGTTATGTAAATACTTAATCATGTAGAACTTGGAAAAGTTGGGCTTGGTCATCTACCTGCTCTTTGAATCCTCATGTTCCAGGCACATTTCAGTTCACTAAATAGGTCGATAATGATTCAAAATGCTTCAGAGCGACACTTACGTCAAAACCAAAGAAGGAAGCTGTAGGAAAGGAATGTGTCAATACTCGCCTTTCGAGCTACATCGACCCGTAGCACCCGTAATGCGAAGCCGAGGCGCCATGTGAATGGCCACCCCAGCCCGAGCATGTCTGATGGTCAACCATGAAGAACCTCTCTCCGTCTGCGATTCCCGTGCCTTCTGGTAGGATGGCCTCGGCCACAACATCCAGGTCATAGTCCTCAGACTGGAGATGATGGCACCGTAGCTCCTTCCTGACTGATTTCGACATCTTGTAGGCCAGCCGCTCCAGCCTGGCGAAGGAGCCTTGGTGCCACCTCGGGATGAACTGGGTGGGATGCGGCACCGGCGCGGCCGACGCACACCCCCTATTCTCCTCGACGCAGATATCCAGAAATCCCACCGCGCTTGGGGGTCCCTCAA
Source organism: Apiospora pterosperma (assembly GCA_019976485.1). Taxonomy (NCBI): domain Eukaryota; kingdom Fungi; phylum Ascomycota; class Sordariomycetes; order Amphisphaeriales; family Apiosporaceae; genus Apiospora; species Apiospora pterosperma. The sequence goes on from JAFBMP010000005.1 coordinate 3,291,192, forward strand.
CACCGAAGCTCTCATGGAGGAGCGGCAGGCCCTGCTCGCCGAAAATCTGGGCGTAGAACTGCCATTGCACGCGCACGGCACCGGTCCGCCACAGTGCGTAGTATGCAAGGTCGTACATAGAGCCCATCCGGACAGGCTCATGCCGAGATATCACCACCAACCTCTCTTTGTGTTTCATGACCCTGTTCAGATACTTGAGTCGCCTCGGCGGCGGCTGGGAAACGAGCATGCAACGCCAGCTTGCGCCCCGCCGGTTGAAAGCCTCCTTTTTGCGTTTTGACTCTGCACCCGGCCGGTCCCCCGTCGCTCGAAGACCAGTGGACATGTCCGCTTTGGCGGCAGGGCCATACGGGAGGACATGGTCGAAGAGCGGGGAGAACATATGCATCAGGAGGGGGTTGGGTATGGTCCCTTGGCCCGAGGCTGTGGTTTCATCTGCGGTGGGGAGAAAGAATAGCTTCTGTTGCATGGGCGTGCTGTTCCGGATCACGTCCCTGAACGCGACCGAGACCCGCTGGAGAAGGAGGAGGTCGCGCATGCCAAGGTGTACGAGTATAGCCTCGAGCAGCTCCCACGTGGCAAACACGGCCCTAGCCGCCGCTGCGGGGAAGTCGGGCAACGCGGAGTTGTCTGAACGGCGGTGCGACGTGGGCAGCCGTCTTCCCAGGAGTTCACTCAATAGTTCCCTGCCTCTCAACTTCATGGTCTCAAGCCTCAAACAGGATGGTTCGCGGCTGACAGTGATATAGACGTTATCAGATTCCTTCGACTACTTCAGCCTAACAGCCAGGAAAGAAGGGTTGATAGGGAAAGTAAGCAAAAAGCGGAGTTCGGCTGAAGGTTTCGATCAAGTATTAGTTATGGTTAATAATAGGCCGCAATTAAGTCCAACCCCTGGCCCCTGACTGCTTCTTCTTACTTAGCGTCTAGGAAGGGACTAGCAGATTTGGGTAATAAATAAAGTATCGTCCCTTCGATTCTCGGCATTCCCAGTTTACTTGAGGGATTCGCTTCTCATCCTTTACGGGGTCCTAGTAATAGCCACACGAAAGGTAGATAAAACCAGGAGATAAATCCTCATATTTAACGGTGTTGTGCTATCATTATTTCCCATCTCGTGCATTTCGTTCATCGGACGAAGGCACCGCCTCCGCTGGCGCCCACCAGATTACCCGTCATCCATCCGCTTTCCGGCAGGCAGCAGATGCCGACCACGCCGGCCACCTCCTCGAGGTAGCCGGGGCGGCCGCCGATGCTCTGGGCCAGGTCCAGGACGGGCTGGCTGTCGACGCCCGGGCGGGCCTTGGCGAGCGGGGTCAGGACGTTGAGGGGGCGCAGGGCCTCGCGGGGCTCCTCGGGCAGGCCCGAGAGCAGGCCCGTGTCCATGGGCCCGGGCGCGACGGCGTTGACCGTGGCCCTCTCGGCGAGCTCGCGCGCCCACACGCGCGTCATGGCCTCGAGGGCCCCCTTGGTGCCGGCGTACGCCGTCTGCCACCAGACGCCCCAGGTGGTGGTGGCGCTGGAGATGTTGACGATGCGGCCGGAGCGGTCGGTGGGCAGGTAGGGCAGGGCCGCCTTGATGAGCAGGGCGGGGGCTCGGCAGTTCAGGTCGAAGGTCTTTTGGAACAGGTCGAGGTCCAGCTCCTCGAGGCCTTGGGAGTTGACGATGGCGGCGTTGTTGACGATGATGTCGATCCGGAAGCGGCCCGAGGCGTCGGCGAAGTGTCCCTTGGCGGCCTCGACGAGCTGCTGAGGGGCCTCGGCCTTGCTCAAGTCGGCCTGGACGGTTAGGGCCTTGACCTTGTACTTGGTCTCGAAATCCTTGGCGAGGGCCTGAGCCTTGGATGTCGAGCCTTCGGTGGCGTAGTTGATGACCACATTGGCACCCCTGCTGGCAAAGTGCTCGGCGACAACAGCACCGAAGCCTTGGTTTCGTCAGCGGATCATGATACACGCATACGCCGTGAACGGGACATGGCACATACTGCGCGAGGCACCGGTGACTATGGCAAGCTTGCCTTCAAAAACCCTGAAAGGAGGGGCCATTCTGTCGTCTTTTTCTGCTCAGTTCCAAGTTGAGAGATGAGGGTAGCAGCGTGGTATTTTATCATGGCTCTCCACGTGACGCAGAGCAGGACCTCTCTTATACATATGCAGCTTTGCTCCGCTGTCCCTATCCCTTACCTACCATCAATGCCGATGAGTCGCTATAGGAGTGGATTCCCTTCCCAAACGGAGTCTAGACTGGGGCCGCGGCAGGGAATGTAACCTGTTAATGTTTCCTAGCTTTGCCGTGCCCGCAGCCAGCACGAGCCAGTCGCCTTGGCTGCCACGTCAACTCCCAAAAGCCTATCGCTGATCTCAATCTTGGGCGGCCTAATCTTGAAACGGGGCGATTCAGCAAACATGATCCGGACCAGCACCTGGTCTGCGCGCATCGGGAACAGGGCAGAAGACAGAAGACAGGGTCCTGGCCAGGGCTTCTGCCTAGAACTCGAGAAGTAAGGGCGTTTCTTTATACCTCGTGTGTTTCAGACAACCAGACGAGAATGCTGATCCGCTACCGATTCGTCTTGCGCATAAAATTGGCTCCCTTTCCATGCCATGGGAGGCCGTTCCATGGATGGGGTTAGCCGCTGTATAGTGGGTATAGGCTGACTGATGAGACTGTCGGCAGCCGCTCAACAACTCCCCGACCCTTGGAAGGAAACATAACCATAACCCCCTTGACCCTAGTAGTAGACTGCATACCTGATACGACGTGCCACACGCCCGCGACTGCCAGTAGCCGATTTGACTTTTCGCGGCTTTGGTCCAATACAGCGAATTATCCACCCCTTTACAATGGGAAATACGACCAATCTGTATGAATGCGGATGTAGGGATCCCGTTAAAATTAGACGGTCCTGATCTCGGTTAGGAATTCGCAGGAGAAGTTGCGGCCATGCCTTTCGAGAAGGCCATGCTCGTTTCCTTCCGGCTTCCTATATATTTTCAAGATTTCCATATGACCCGAGCGTTTGTTTGTTTGTGTTTATTTATCTTTAATCTTTTCGAAAAGTCCCTCTCAGTTCCCTAGTGGAGCACGAAAAGCTGGTTCCTCGGGCGTCGCGGACTGGCAGACCTGGACACGATGGGCGCGGCGACGTCGAAGGACATGGCGGCAGCGGTGCTAGTACCGCTGCCTTTCAACATACTCACCATGGTCTTGCGGTTCTGGATCCGGACACAGAGAAAAGCATGGGGCCCGGACGACTGGGCAATGCTTGCTACCATCGTAAGCTTTGAGGCGTTGCAGACCGAGACAAAAGAAAAGAAAGACTCTTACTAACGCAAGGAAAAGCCGGTATGGATGGTGTCCCAAGTTGGGTTGATCGGAATGGCCTGGAGCGGAGTCGGCCAGCTTGATTCTACTTTGACAGACCAGCAAATGGCCAATTCATACTTTGTAAGATACAAAAACGGCTGAGCGTGGACTGAATGAGAGTCACTGACCAGCCTCGCAGTGGTTCTATGTGTTCCAGGAGTTCTGGTGCTTTACTCTGGTTACCTTGAAATGGTCCCTTGGCTTCACTCTTCTCCGTATAGGGGCCGAACAACGCTGGGTTCAAGTCATCATCTATATTTGCCTGGCCTTGGTTACTATTTGCACTGGCGGCACCGGCATGTACTTGTTCTTCCAATGCACGCCAGTCGAGTAAGCTTTCTGCCACCGGAGAACCCCTATCATGCCTTGTATTTTTCAATACTGACCGTTGGAAGGAAAAACTGGTACCCTCACATCGAGGGCACCTGTCAACCCCGCGAAATCCAAACAGCGCTCTCCTTCCTTGTCGCCGCGGTGTCCATCTCGACCGACTGGATATTTGCAACCCTCCCGTTTGCCCTGATTTGGAAACTGCAGATGGCGAGACGCGTCAAGGTCTCGGTCATCGGCTTGCTGGGTTTGGGCATCTTGTGAGTGCTTCTGCTCGGCTTTAATATCTGAGGTGTGCCAATTCGCTAATAAAACATACATAGTGCATCGGTGGCGCCCATTGTTCGTCTCAAGTACCTCCTCCTCTTGAACGACAGCTCCAGGTTCCTCCAGGGTCTAGCCATCATCCTGGCGTGGGCGCAAGCTGAGGTGGGCATCGGGATGCTGGTCGCCAACCTCCCGGCCTGCCGCCCCCTCCTCGAACGGGCGCTCTCCGTACTCACGTCCTCGTTCAACGGCTCGAAGAACAAGTCTACCCAGAACCCGACGTCGTCTGCCGCCGCGAAGAACAACTACCTCGAGCTCGGCGAGAGGGACCGGACCAAGAAACACGGCACCAACGCGAGCCACGCCGGCGTCGAGACGAGAGTGTACGGTTCATATATGAATGGTAGCAACGAGAGCCTGCCGGCTGCTGATCACAGCCAGGAGCACATTGTGAACAGGGACTATCGCGGCGCCATTCACGTGCAAACAGAGATTGGCGTGGCGGTCGAGGACGACGGCATGCGTAGTGGACGTCAGCCGTCGTCACGGTTCTGAGAGTGAACCCAGCCTCTTCCTCCACTCTATCATCCCCCTGAGCACGCGACACATAGAGGGCAACGAGAATAGGCCCGAAATGAATATCATCGTTACGACCCCGGTTTTATTACTATATATAAAGGAATACGTACTGCCCCTTAATAAGCGGATCCCAGAAAATAACCCGGGGCTGGCGGGTCCATATTTATCAATGCCGTTACTCAATCCTATGCGGTTCTGAGTGGGTATAGGTCCATCTGTCCATCTGTCCGTCTGTCCGTCTGTCCGTCTGTCTGTCTGTCTTGGTGACATTCTTGGCAACCAAGTCCGCTTCCTTGTTGTTCATTATGTACACGTAGCTTACGGAGTAGTAGGCTCTGTCTCCACCTGTTGGCCGCTTGCCCGTCTGTAGCTCCTGGCTGCGTTCTGCCATGTCCTGTCTTTCGTTGTTGCCGACCATCTAATAGCAGCTGCTTGTTCAATGTATGTAACAACGAGGCACAGCGCACCCCCTGTACCGAGGCGAGGCCCCACGGTAGAGACACCCACTATGCCTAAGTGGTATCTTGACCAGCTTTGGGGCCGTCTGTGCGAGCGAGTTGGAAGAATAAGCATAGATCAGCCAGGACCATGCAAGGTTGATTCGAGATACCCATCTCATGGTGCTCTCGGGTAGGGGTCTTTCGTTTCTTTCAGCTAGATGTATTGGAAAGCGATGAGGGTCTCTCCGGTGTATATACCCTATTCGGCTTTGTGGCGCCTCTTTGCTCATTGGCATCAAAGTCAGAGTCCACCTTCGGTGTCTAAAGGTTGGAACCTCTTAGCCGCTTAGCCTGCTCCCTGGTTCGCCAAGTAACGAGCTCGAGGCAGCCGTGAAGCTGCAGGATTGCACCGTGGTGGAGATCGCCGCCTAGATGCCTCCCTGGGTGATCGACAACAGGAAGGGCCTAATAATGGACCCATCGCCCCGAATCTTTTGCAGCTCGGGCGATGTGCCCGTCTTCCGCTTTGGTAAGTGCACCGCCAGGGTATACCCACAGTAATAGCGAGAGCCGCGCTGATAGCAAAATGCTTCTCGGGGATTGCACAGAGAAGCTGCCGAGCCTTTGGAGGCTCCTGACGCCGGAATTAGAGAGCTGCGTTTCACGGTATTATCCGCTTTTTGGGGTTGGTAGGATACTACAACAACAGCCTTTCTAAGGTTTCATATGGACTGTCACTTCAAGTTGCTTTAAGCTGACTTTGGCCGATCTCATGCAGCAATGCGGCCCGAGCCGGAGGTTCGGGTCCAACACCATCGTGACACGCCGTACATTGTCTTTCTTTACCCAAGCGATGACGAGACTGGCTAGCAATTTGGTTCCAAAAAGCCCATCTGAAGCACAGTCCGAATTATGCTGTTTTTTACAATTATCGTACCATGGCAGATGTTATGGTGACCACTCTAGATTAAGCAGATAAGGGCGTTCTGTTTTACCCCTTTTGCTTCGCGGGGCAACCATCCCGATACAGCCGCCATTCCGCGGACTTGGTTATGATAATGATTGCCTTTATGATGGAATCCACCTAGAAATGTTTGATCGAAATGCTGAGTCTACATGAAATCATTGACAGACTTCATTTCCAATGGTGAAATTCCCGTCTTTCTACACCATTCGCCTCTATTATACATAATCTACAGCACCCACTGATTTTCCACCAACTATAGTCCTTGAGTACAAGGCAAGAAAATTAGCATGAGAATAATTCTCCTACGGCCCGTCCAGGCGGTGCCTGTCTCCAAATAGATGATATCCTAGTTGATGACAACAACCACAAACGCCAAGGTTGGACTCAACTACCTTTTCTTTATTGAGGCCATGAAACGCTGGGGGTTCAAATGAAAAGGATTCAACAAGTAAAGCAAGGACGGCGCTGACTATGACCGGCCCTTCAACTGCTGTAGCAGCTACAGCGGAGAGTGCATGTGATGGGGCCCTGGCTATACTCATGTGGACCAAACTTGGATCCAAGATCAGCCATCCTCGTTCACTAGAATTTATGCACGATACGGCCCCTGATTTGTCTGGGGATAGATGGGCCTTCATGGTAGCCATGACTTCTCTGAGGCTCTGGGCATTGCACATGAACGGGAGAGGAAAGAAATCGTCTGCTAGACTATACAGTACTGGAGTTAGCCTGAAGAATGCACTTTGGTGTTAACCGAACACGAGAAAAGATAATTACACCTCTTTCTTCCATCTATTCGACAGCTGCTAGCGATTGATATCGAGTAAAGCATTGACTAATAATACCCAGTAACTTGATATAACTCGGAGCTATAATCAAGGACGGTTGATTTCCTACCAACGTGTGTCTATGTGACGGGCATCAGCATGCGATCAATCGAAAATGGTAATTAGTGTGCGGTCTAGATGCTCTCTATCTGATCTGTGTATCTGTGTTTATTACTTTTGCTAGATAAGACCAATGAGAAACACACGGCTATTCGCTACACAAATTATAGAAAATTCTCATTGGTCCTGATGGTTACACGACATATACTTTAGCGACAATATTGCATCAGATACGACGGCTGCATTTGCAATCCTACCCCCCGTTGAAATCGAGCTGAGTTCCCCGAGAGAGCCAGGTCATTTATCTATATATACCAAAAGGCTGGCAGATCCCAGTCCCTGCTCAGCCAAAGTTCTCACCTCCGCCGTGACCTGGAAAACACAATGACAACTCCTGCTCCTGCAAGTGCCCTAGCGCTCGACGGTGGTGATCCGCGTGCAGATCCAAAAGACGTCGTTGCTTTTTCGCACTCCGAGGCGCCCGTCAATACCAGGAAAGTCCCGTTGGAGGAATACCTGTATTACGCCTCCATCACGCGCGCCGAGGAGAGAATCGCGAATGAGAAGCATCTGGCGGCCAAAGGGCCTACCACCTGGCAATCCGTTGTGCGCAACCGCTTCTCCAGAGGCTCGAGTGGGCATGACCTGCAGAATGGTGCTGCTGAGCAGACCCATGTCGCCAACAGGGCCACGGAAGCGGAGTGGGACAATGCGAGTCGTGCTGTTAGAACGGCAGGCTGGGGGAGCGCATTCTATCTCATCGCCACGGACATCCTTGGCCCATCCCAGGCCCCGTGAGTCTTGATATCAAAGTGATCTATGGACATGACGACGGAACTGATGAAATCTATAGCTGGTCGTTCTCTCAATTGGGATATGGCCCGGGGTTCGCGCTGTACACGGTATTCGGTGTCCTTTCGGGCTAGTAAGTTGGATGGTAATTAGCTGCCTCCCCTCCCATGCTAAGCTGACCATGTCTGAAGCTCCGGCTTGATCCTCTGGAGGCTATTCATGCAACTAGATTCGGACCGCTACCCAATGCGGAACTACGCGGATATCTTCTACCGCATCTTCGGGCCTGGCATGAAGCACTTTGTCAACGTCGCTCAGGCCATCCAGCTGATCGCTGTTCTCGGCTTCCTCATCTTACTGAACGGCCAAGGCATCTCGCAGATGGCGTACGGCCCCGATGGCTCCTACCCGGGCATCTGCTTCGTCGCTTGCCTCGTCATCTTCACGGTGGCGGGTTTCGTCATAGGCCAAGTTCGCACTCTGCAGAAATTCAGCTGGTTGGCCAATGTCGCTGTCTTCCTGAACCTCTTGGTCGTATTCATAGTGTGAGTCTTGCTCCTGCTCTGGAAGAATCAAACTCGCCTGTCCACATCCCATTAACCCCAGATTTGTAACAGGATGGGAGTGGCTGCCCACTACGCACCCAACTACAATGCGGTCATGGCTACCTTTGGACCGCAGTGGAAGCCCGGCCCCATCATGACCTTCGCTGGGACGCCCCCTGACGGGTTTGCAACTGGAGGCACTGGCTTTGTGGCGTCCATCAATGGCGTCAACCAGGCTCTGCTTTGCTATGGCGGTACGGCGCTCTTTGTATTCTTCCTGGCCGAGATGCGCCATCCCATGGACTTTTGGAAGAGCATCCTCTGCGCTCAGATCCTCATCTACCTCGTCTATGTCGTGTTTGGCATGGTTGTGTATCATTATCATGGCCAGTACACGTATTCTCCGGCCGTCCAAGGCGTGTCGAACTACAGCTGGCAAACGGCGTTGAATGTCATGAATCTCATCATGGGCCTCATCGCTTGCGGTCTGTTTGGTATGTTGACTTCACCTTCTTTCTTCCCATCCCCCTTTTTTCACGATTTCGTCTGATGGAAAGTGACGCAGCCAACATTGGAGTGAAGATAGTCTATATCGAAGTGTTTGAAAGATTGTTGTATTTCCCCTTGATGCACACACCGCGCGGGAAAATATGGTGGGCAATTCTCTCACCGGCGTACTGGGTCTTAGGTTTTGTTGTCGCGGCTGCCATCCCGCAGTTCGCTCTGGTCTCTGGCCTCATCGGTGCCATCTTCGGCGTTGGGTTCACGTACATCCTACCGGCCTTGGCAGTTTTGGCCTTCCGCGTCCGCAGAGATGCGATGCTTGAAGAGACGGAGAGATTCGACCCGGCCACGGGATCTATCAGCCACAGAGACTCCGGGATCCGGCGGCTCGTGCGAGGATTCAGCAAGCGTCCCATCTTGAACCTCTGCCACCTGATTTACTTCCTCGGTGGTCTTGTCATCTGTGGCTTGGGCTGCTATGCTGCCATCATCCAGCTTATGGGTGCTTTCTCTAGCGGAGTCGCCACAAGCTTCACCTGCGATAGTCCGGTCTGAGCTGTAAGGGGCACGGAAGGGTCCATTAATAGCAGTATTTCTAATATCTTTACCTCAGTTGGCCAGCTTGGCTTCTGAACTGCGTCATCGTACGCAGTGGGGAGCTTATCAGCAAATGGGCCCTGTCAATGTTACTTTGTCATGTAACGATCCATGATCGTCGATAGTCTCGACCCCGCCTGGAGACCTGCCTGTCTGGGGTGTTATTTCCCGAATCGGTCCCGCAATAACCATGATTTCTCTGCATTCTGGCCTTGCGCCCCAATGACTGAGAGGGGTAACCAAGAGTTCATTGTAACCCGACATGGCTAGATCTCATAGTTAGATCTCGGAGGGTGCAAGTACTTAAAGGCATACGTCTGGCAAGCCCTACCTATTGCGCCGGTGCTCCCTCCGTATTGTGATACGAGGGTATAGCGGCAATGAAACTCGAGTTTGACAGGGCAGCCGCCATGTTGAGCATCATATTCTTCGCGAGTGTATCGAGCGTAGCAGCTCAGCTCGTCATACAACCCCAGCACCGAAACAACACGAATGAGGTTTCGAGAACAGTACCTATTGAGATCAACCACCTTTTTAACAACCGCGGTTTCGGTCGAGTTGGGGGCGATGCAAACTTCGATGGCACAGGTCGTAAGTAGATTCAACCGAGCATCGCAGAAGGGAGCTTCAGTGTGCTAATGTAAGTAAAGGGTGTTATCCGGCCGAGTTCTTGCCAGGGGAGACTCTGATTTATGATGGATTCAACTTCTCCTTTCCGCAGTACCGTGCGTCTGGTAACGACAACGTCATCTCCGATGGCCAGACGATCAAGGTACCAAAGGGGCGTTATCTGCGTGTTTCCATGCTGGCCGCGGCAGAAGACGGGCTCGCCGAAGGGTCTGTCAATGCGACCTACGACGACGGCAGCATAACCCCGGCGCAGATTCTGGTGCCCTCCTGGTGGAGCTGGCCATATCCTTTCGGGGGTGACATGGTCATGCCCTACCATTTTGCCAACCGGTCCGTCGACTACAATAGATCTAATATCTTCCAAACAACGAACTGGCTTGACCCAGCTAAGGAACTGACATCTCTGACGTTGCCGATTCCCAAGGGCGCGGGAAGCGGTGTCGGAGGCGGTGAGATCGAAACCAAGCTTCATGTCTTTGCAATCTCTCTCTTGCCTATGGCTGAAGCGGCTCCTGGAGGTGGACTACCACAGCTTGAAGTGCAGCACGCGCGTACGACGCAAAAGTGGCTCGAGGGTACCAATAAGACCCAAGTCGTCGAAGTCATTATCAACAATGCTGGTTCCACCTGGCTACTTTCCAATCAGACGGTATTTATCTCTGTCGATTCTCCAGGCCTGACGACGGTAAGCCCTGCGGTCGTTAAACGATTGCGACCGGGAGATCAGGTCATTGCTGAGGTCGGCGTGGTCAACAAACACTGTGTAGTCGAAGGATCGAAGGGTCCTGCGACCATCGTGTTGAAGACTGAGAATGGTAGTCAGATCGCTACACATACGATCGATGCGACTTTTGGCATTGAAGACTATGAGCCAACATACGATTCAGTCTACGGCCATGAAGCCCCTGAGTGGTTCAACAACGGCAAGTTTGGCATCTTTATCCACTGGGGTGTGTTCGCCGTTCCTGGCTGGGGCGACGTTGGCCCCAGAGAGTCGTATGCCGAATGGTATTGGTGGTACTTGAGCGATCCCGGCAAGGAGAACTTCCGCCAATATCATATTGACACGTACGGGGCCGACGTGGTCTATGACGACTTCATCGCCAACTTCACCGCCGAGAAGTTCTCGCCGCGCGACTGGGTCGACCTGTTTGCCGCCAGCGGCGCGCAGTACTTCGTGCAGACGTCCAAGCATCACGACGGCTATGCCATCTTCGACATACCCGCATCCATCACGGGGCGAACGTCGGTGGCACTGACCCCGCACCGCGACATCATGGGCGAGCTCTTCGCGGCGGCCCGCGAGCACCAGCCGCACCTGCACCGCGCCGCCTACTTCAGCCTGCCCGAGTGGTTCCACCCGGACTACGAGCCCCTGGGGTTCGGCAGCTGGCCCGGCGGCAACGCCACGAACCCCTTTACGAACGCCACCCTCCCCTACACGGGCTACGTGCCCGTCGGCGACTTCGTCGCGGACCTCGTCGTGCCCGAGATGGAGATCCTCGGCACCGACCCCCGCTACGAGGTCGAGGTCATGTGGTGCGACATCGGCGGGCCCAACGCGACGGCCGAGTTCGCGGCGCGCTGGTACAACCGCGCGGCGGCGGGCGGGCGGCAGGTGTCGATGAACGCGCGGTGCGGGCTGCCGGGCGACTTCGACACGCCCGAGTACGCGTCCTACCCGGCGGCGCAGCGGCGCAAGTGGGAGAGCAGCGCGGGCATGGACCCCTTCTCGTACGGGTACAACCGGGCGACGCCCGACGCCGCCTACATGAACGCCAGCACCATCGTCACCACGCTGCTGGACATCGTCAGCAAGAACGGCAACTTCCTGCTCGACGTCGGCCCCACGGAGACGGGCGAGGTCGTCGCGGTCGAGCAGAGGAACCTCCGGGAGGCCGGCGCGTGGATCGCGGACCACGCCGAGGCCATCTTCAATACCACGTACTGGGGGGTCGCGCCGCAGTACGTGGATGCGGCTACGAACACGCATGTGCGGTTTACCATGACCATGGAGGCCTTCTACATCAGTGTGCTGAATCAGACGACGAACGGCTCAGTAGAAATCCGGAATACGCCAGTTCCATGGATTGAGGGAGACCAAGTCACCATCGTGGGTGGTCAGATGGCAGGGCAAGTTGTCCACGTGGAGAGCCTGGGTGACAGCGGGATCAGGTTGAAGATGACGCAGGAGATGTGGGAGGCGGACAAGTGGGCATGGGTGGTCAAAATCACTTATTAATCTGTTAATCTGTTTGGTGTCCGAGCCTAATCTTCAAATGTGATACTCTGTCCTATTCCACCCCCTCATTGAGAACAGGATTGACCCCAGCACTCTCAAGCTCCCTAGTCACCTAAGCCTAGATCATTGAGGCGCGATGTGATATCATCAGCATCAGCATCTGCCAGGACGCTACCTCCATCCACGGTGGCGGTTCCCATTGTAGTTAATCTAGCTGAGAACGTGTTGGAGTCGTGACTAGCTACAATCGTTAGAATAAGTTGGAAGGAAAGCAAGAGGGAGGAAGATGACTTGCTGCTTGTACGACGACTTAACCTTCTGCTTAACCATGTCAAAGGCATCATTGCGGATCCTTAGAAGCACTTTATCAACCATGGCGTCCCTTGCTGTGACGGCCTCGGGCCCATCAGCCGCGAGTACATCCGGTACTCGCCAATGGGTGTAGATGTTGCCATGAGTCGCTCGTACTTTGACTGCAGAGGGATGTTCCTCGACATAGTAGTGACAGAGACGACAAGTAGGCTTGCTTGCACCGATGAACATCCACCCATTGAAGAATCTCTCGGGGCGTATGCCGCCCGAGGTCTGTAGCCAGTTCAAGAGAATAAGCTCCGAGTGCACAATGGGGCGAAACTTGGGGTTCTGGTACTGTTCCTGGATCCGGCCGTCAAGATCGAATCCTTGGAGAGTCTTCACGAATTCTTTGAACGTCTCCATGACCTTGGCTTTCCTCGTCATGCGCCCAATGATGCCTTCGGCTGTCCCGCTCTTGACCCTGAAGACCCTCGGGGACGGCTGACTGGAAGGCACAAAGGAGACCTTGAAGTCCTTAAATAGATGCGGCCACATCATCTGCGCCTGGATCAAGAACCGGATAGAGACGGGATATGCCGACAACCGGCTCATGGTATGCTGGAGCTTCCATTCGGAACCCCGGTAACCTGGCAAGTCCCTACCTTCGCGAGCTCTGTTGGCAACCAGTTCTCCGGCAGTGGACTTTTGAAACTTCTCGAGTTCAGAAATCACAGCTTGGGCCTCTTCGGCAACTGTCTCGTATCGTGATCAGTACTATAAGGCCTATTCAATTATAAGTTAAGCAGCTTACACGTGGAATCCTCAATTGCGTGATCTCGAAAATCCGTTCGCATAGAAGTCTCGACGTTTGCGAGCCCCGAAGAGATCGCCGCATCTGCGTAATGATTAATTCTCCCGGATTCGAGGTATGAAACATATGCGGGATCAATCACTTACTCTCCTCCGACTGGTTATCTCTGCATATGGCAAGGCAATCCTTCACATACACTTGAAGCTCCTTGAGGTAGATCATGATTCGAGGCTTGTTGAATATCAAAACATCCCGGCGTATTTTGGCACGTAGTGATTTACGGCCGCAGGACGCGCTGGCCATCTCATCAATGTTCTTCAGGAGATCTTCAACATATTGCCTTGTCTTTTCAAGCTGTGCCACTTGCTGGCTGTTGGCGGCAAACTTGTACACGAAGGGACCAGCGTCTTGGTCCTTGAGAACCATGAAAGAAGTCACCGAGTAACCATGCCTCATGTAATCGCACAGATGGGCCAGCTTGTACGTGACAACTTGGTAGAACTTCTCCGGGTCAAGAGTGTCTAGTGATTCAGCTTGTGATGCCGCCTGAGCAGTGTACTTGGTTGCGAAATTGAGCGCTTCTAAGAGAATGAGGGGCTCATAGAATTTGTGCTGAACGCGCGACTTCAGCAGGACTAGTTCCTCTGGCCACTCGATTAGCTCATGTGTTTTAGGGGTAGGGTCAAGAAGGGGTTCACACACGGGATTTGCTGTTGTCGGACATGTTGTCTTTCAAGGAAGCAGAGCAATGGCTGCCAAGCAGGTTGTTTCGTGAGGTGTGGAACGTCGGATGGATTTATTGCTGCGTTGTTGCCATGATCAGAGGCTTCCTTGACGGGGACAGCAGCCCTTAAGTATTCCTCGCCCATTCTACCACCGGGCACCAATGATCGCGAGAAAAGTTGGGACAAAACGCCTCACAAGGACGCCTTGGGATATTACGAATTGAGGCCCACCATCCGTAGTCATAGAAGAGGCCTACCATCGACGTCAAATCGCACTGCCGCGTCTGCGGGGTGAATGAAGAGGCCGACCATTATCTGCAGAAGGGTCCAATCAAAGTCGAATCATGCATGCCTCCAAGCTCAACAACATCGTTGGTATCGGACCCAATTGGCCAGCTTCCCTTCCACGCGAGAAGTTTCGAGGGGGCTTGTGAGTGCGATATGGTCGGGCCTAACGGCACCGGTCAAACCCAGGGCATCGATTCGAGGCTATCTTGAATGCACAGAGGATCGGGCAGATAAGCGTTGAGTGTTATCGACTAGCAAGCCTTTCTGGGAAGGACTAGAGGACTTGCAGTCATGATGAATATAAATATGAGTGGACGGCCTCCAACAGTACTTAATTAAGTCTTACCCATCCTCGGGTCATGCCGCAATGGATGCCGCATGGGGTTTGGATGGCACATACGCCCCCGAGGCCGAATCCCCTACCTCCCCTAACCCAGCAATGGCCAGCGACGGCATGGTGGACTTCACGGATGACGAAATGTGGAATTCTTTGACTCAAAACGGTGCTGAGCACTCCTCTTCTTTTTTTTTTTTTTTTTGGCTTACAGTGAAAACAGAGAATGCTGATATGGAACACAGCCAACCTCGCCCCTTTACAGGACTTTGGGTGGCCCCATCCTCCGGCCGTAAGGCAAGACTTCTGTCCAGAGGGAAGTCTGGCAGCATCGCTCGATCAACTCTGCGGGAATCCTTTGTCTCTCACCGGCAATCGTTTCGATGAGAGCTTGATGCCTCAAGATATCCTTCTCGAAGGCGCGGCAGGGCTTGACAGGACAGCATGTGTTTTTGGATCACTCGCACCATGCACACCCTATATCCCAGCTATTCCATACGGCCATGTCAGCTCCTATGCATAGCCCAGGAGTCCGAAACCCGGATCTAACCCTGGCCATAGCACCTTTGACCAGGCCTCTTCGGATGTGACATCGCGTATGGGATTTTCGAATAGCATGTGCCAAAACGGTAACGATGATGACCCTTCGTTAGAAATGGACCGTAATGGTATGAATTTTCTAGTTCAAGGTCTTCCTATGTGTCCTGGCTGACTTGTCTTCAGGTGATGTAAAGCCTGGGTTTCGACAATGTTGCGAAAAATGGCACAAGCTCAACAGAGACTACAAGTAAGCAAAACACGCCAGGCGGAGTGTCATGAGCCTTTCCTCATAAGTGCACAGCAAACACAAGAAGCTCCATGTCAGGCCTCTAGGGTGCAGGGCAGAGTCTTCCTGCGAATATCGTGCCCCGTACGAGACTTACATGACAAGACACTATTGGTCAAGCCACTGGAAATGGGCCATAGACAACAAGATCCCTCCGATACACACAAAGTGTCCCATCTGTGGCACACATTTGGCTAGGAAGGATTACCTGAAAAGGCACTTGAAGTGTTTCCCAGACTGCAAGGCCAGAATGGAACGTCGCCGTGGCTCTCCATGACTGGCTAGCAGTCCAACGATGTTGGATAAGCTCTTGTACTTGGATCGGGTAGTGAGTAAGTGCCTACTTAGGTTTATGGTAACTGAAAGTCTGAAATGGCACACTTGATATTCTGTCGGGGGCCACCGAAACCTTGGGACAAATTGTGAAGAAGTGCTGTATCGTAGACTTGTAATATCAAGAAGTAGTAGGCGGAGATCGGGGCCAATCTGCCAATGCCGGCTTCCACTGTTCCACAAGTGGCTCCAGTTGAAATAGTCTATCGCCAAGCCGTCATCTGCTGCCTGCATGATGCAGACAGATAGACAGACAACTTCTCCTCGATGAGATGAATTGAGTTGGCCGAACTGACTCAAAGCGTTCGGGGACTGGATGAAAGAAATTGACACTAGTTGTTGCATACATGCATAATCCGGGGTGACTGCCCTGTTATACGCGCATATGCATCTAATAATGCATTTAATCTCCTCTTGGCACTATCCCTTGCGGAGCATGAAATCCACAATCCCGCATCATTCAAGCAACGGGGCAAATCCATGGTCCTGGGGTTTTTTGCCATGTGAGACGCGACAATCACTCTTTCGTAACCCGAACGAAACCTGATCGCCTGACTTTATTTATGTGTTTCCTTGTTGTCCTACCTTCTCCCTAACAAATTGATTTCCCTAAAAGGGCTTGATTCTCGACTATTTCTTCTACCATTCACAGCCATTCGATTGCACATATTTTTCAGTTGGGCGCGCTAGGGTTGGGCACTTCTTCAGATTGGCGTTGGAAGATATCACCAGCCGCCAGGGGTATCGCAAATCCGGGGGTTCACGTAAAACGGCTCGAATTCTCTCGGACAACCTCGAACCCCTACCTACGCAGGAATATCCTGCCAGAATAAGACACGTTTTGCACTGCCAAGGGGAGCAAATAATGTGGAAAGATGCCAGGTAACAGCAATCGCAGCAGTCCGCCGCCCGACGGCTTGTCGTCGTCGTTTCGCCGCCGCCACATGCCGACACTCACCGCAAGCTCGTCCTGCTCCTCATTCCAAGAGATGCCCCGAACGAGAAAACTCCGAATGCTGGTCGCAGCGAACGGGCAAAGAGATGTAGCATACGCCCAGGCCATTGCCGTTAGGCTGTTGAAGGACACCCAGGTCGAGACGCGCGCCCTGGTCGACGAAGTCCCCACGCGCCTGACGCACGAGATCATTGTCATGGAGAACCGAAGTCTGGCGACCCTCGCGATCGACGCGGACCAGAGAACACGAGAGGCAATAGAAGCAGCAAGGCAGACATCATACGAGTTGGTGGATTGGGCAGACATTCTGGTCCTGGCTCCGATCGATGCCGATCATTTAGCCAAGATGATGAGTGGCATTGCCGATACGTTACTGCTCGAGGTCCTGCGAGCTTGGGATGTCTCCAAGAAGATTCTCTTGGTACCAGGCATGTCCATACAAATGTGGGAGAACCCCATGACGAAGAAGCAGCTGAGCAAGATCAAGAGGAAGTGGACCTGGGTGAAGGTCATGTCGCCGATTCTCTGGCAATACGACGGGGCTGCGCCTCTGAAACGTATGGTTTCTTGGGATGGGTTCAATGACCTTGTTGGTATCATAAAGAACCAGGCTGAACTCCTGAGCCTTGGTCACGATGTCGAAGTCGCCGCACAACAAGCACTGCATACCTCACAGCCCAATCGGGTAACCACCGCGCTCCCTCCAGAAATCTGGACACTGATCTTCGACTACGTTGGTGACTGGGAACTTGCCCAGGCACTTGGTGTTTACACAAGCCTCAAAGCCCCAAAGGAGTGGCAGACGGATCGGAATCGCCTTACCGACCCGATCGATATTTATATGAACGAGCTTGAGTGGTTGATCTTGTCCTGTCCAGGGTCTGCCGCAATTTGCCGCAAACTTTCCCAGGCACCCCAAGATCTGCCTTATATATCGTCTCTAGCAGTCAAGCTCATCATCAAATTCTCCCAGACAGAAGTGTTGGCTTATCTCGAGACAAACTTGAGCAAGGAAGCCTTCTGGGCGTCTTTCAGCTCCAAACTTCTGCCCAATAAGGCCTCTGGAGTCTACGGCAGAATCGACATTCTCGACTGGTGGAATACGTCTCCATCGTTCCTGAAGAAAGAGTACGACGCAGAGGCGCTGGACAATGCTTCTCGAATGGGATATGTACATGTCTTGGACTGGTGGCGAGACTCTGGCTTGCCATTGAAGTACACCGATGCGGCCCTGGAGTCAGCTTCTGCCAGAGGCCACCTCTTGGTTCTCGAGTGGTGGCGTGACCTTGCGCTGCAGGATGACAACATGATGCTGAAGCCAGGTCGCAGCTTGTTGCAAGCTGCCCAGTCGGGGCAAACTGCGGTGCTCAGGTGGTGGGAATCATCGGGCATCCCAGTAGCGCATGGGGAGGGTGTCTGCAAGATTGCTAGCGCGCATGGCCATACTGCCGTTCTGGACACCTGGCGGGAACTGAAGGGCGACAAGCTCTCCTTTGATGCCTATGTCTTAGTCGCACCGACTAGGCAAGGGCATGTGAATGTCCTAGAATGGTGGAAGCAGTATGCCAGAGGGGAGCAGGCCGGGGATGGCAGAACTCACCGAGTTGAGTACAAGACCTGCGACATCGAGGAGGCGCTGGAAGATGCCATCGGTGATGACAGACCAGTCCGAGTCTGGTGGGCCAGAAATGGGTTGAACCTCGGCCTGGGCACAAGCGAGTGGATGAAGACAAAATGTCTATAAAGGTCAGAGTGAAACAGCAGCAGCAGCTTTCCGATTGTGTATCTAGATTAGCAGGAGCTTAATAGAAGGCAATTGGCAAGTACACGGTTCTCCACGGAGCTTTCGCACAGCATTGGATATGCCAGGCACTTAACTCATCTTGGCCGAGGGGCCTTATTGGACAGCTACAGCATTGGCAGTCGGATACGTGCTTTCTGGCGTTACAACAGCTGGGCTCAAAAGGTTGCAGGACGTCCATTGGGGTTGATGGAAGTGATCCAGAAGGTCAGACCCAATGCATATTTGAACCAGATTTACCGAGACGATGGCATTGTTTTAAATCATGCTGCAGGGGATTGCTGTCGTCCCCAGAGACGAGGTGCCTCAAGATAACGAGAAGTAGATAGACAGGCTCGGGGCCGAATTTCCAGATGATGGTGTTACTCGAGGCCACCAACTCGGGGGCGACCAGACCTTTCCCCAGCACATAACTCATTCATCTCTACGACACATGTCTCCTTGTCGCTCTCGCCTCCCACTATAGCTGTGAGGATAACCTGGATCAAGGGCGAAGCCGGCTTTACTGCATTAGGTTTATGGGAGGACACAACATTGTTGACCAGTGCATAGCTGTCATATCAAACAGAGTCTGCGTATGTGTATCAATCCATGTACTTGCAATGCCGGGTTTGGGCCACAGTCTTATGGCCGAGGCCATCCATAAGTGAATATACTTGGCCGCCCGGTTGAGATATGCAGACGCGCACGATGGCCCCTGAATTCAGGGGGTCCCACCTGCAAGGTGAGTAACAGTCTAGAATCCCACGCCTGCTTAGATCCTACCATCATTCGCAACTGCCAAAGCTGTAATGTACTGGGTTGATATCGCCGATCTGAATCAGAATGAGACCAAGGGTTCTTCCTTCCATTATTTAAAGACCTGCAACTCCCAAGAAAAGGTCTTTCTTCCATCCACCTCCCCATCCTTTCTCACTTCTTCTATCTTGTCACCTCTTTCGACAGTTCCCCCTCCTAAGGCTTTCAAGACAATTGAAAGGTCCAAAGCCATCACT
This sequence comes from Apiospora pterosperma, assembly GCA_019976485.1. Taxonomy (NCBI): domain Eukaryota; kingdom Fungi; phylum Ascomycota; class Sordariomycetes; order Amphisphaeriales; family Apiosporaceae; genus Apiospora; species Apiospora pterosperma. Next base: position 3,310,701 of record JAFBMP010000005.1, read on the forward strand.
AATCCCGATCAACCAGACTATTCATTAGATGGCGAAGCTTCTCTTCCTTATCCTTTCCGCCCTACTGTCACTGGTTGCGGGACTTCCTGCTCCCCAAGATGTTCCCGCCGTACCCGCCAAGTTTGGAAGCCCTGGCGTGGTACACCCTTTCCCACCTCATGACTTCCAGAGCCTTGGATCCCAGAAAGTTCAGATCCAGTTTGGTCCATTCACCGTTCCCAATGAGGGGCCCGATGGCGCGTCGGTGCAAAACCTTCAAGATGCTCAACGACCCTGTTCTGGATCGTGCTACATCTACAGACACCGCGTCTTCCTCACCTACACCAACGGTACTGAAGCCCACATCAACAGTGGCGCCATGCTTCTTCGTTCGTTCATCAGGACCACTGCGCGGAACGACAGTGTCTGTTCTCAGCTGAATGAGCAAGTCTTCCTCACCGCCAACGAGAGACTGCCGTACGACTTAGGTGTCAATGGGTAAGCAAAGCCAACACAAGTCATCCTCGCCCGCTGTCTACTACGTATCCTGTAACGAAGTTCCCTACTCACATGAATTTACAAACACTAGTACTCAGATGATGGGCTATCTCCTGCCCGATGCCAGCATGGATGTCTATGCCGAGCTCCTGAACTACAACACGGAAGATGAGGAGTTCTACCTGGTCCTGGAGTTCGAGTTTGTCCCAGGCACCACGGCAGGCTTCCAGCACCTGACCCCTTACTACCTCGACAGCTCGGGCGTCTGCGGCCCTGGGCAGCTCACAGCACCCACCAATACGACTTTCGACACCGTAATGCCTGGCGTTTTCACCCTGCCCAAGTCCGGCTACGTTTATGCGATGGGCGGTCACCTGGATGAGGGCGGCATCTCGGCAGAGTTAACGAGCAACGGCAACGCACTCTGCACGTCTCAGGCCGGCTACGGCGGATCTCCATCCTATGTTGATTGGACAGGCACAGCACGAGTTTCCTCCATGGGTATATGCATGGCAGTTGGCAACGCGACGGCAGGTGATCAATGGTCTGTCAGCGGCCACTACGACCTGACACAACATCCGGCGTTGCCCATGGGTAAGAACAACGCTCCTGTCACAGCAGCCTTTGAGGCTTTTGTTCTTCATTTTTCTTGAGCCTGGACCAAGTCCGGGCTCTACTCATGAGAGGGATGAAACGACTGTACAATAGTTAGAGATATACCGTTGCGGGTTCGTTTTCCACCTCATTTTCAAATCGACCCCAGATACTACAAGTATCACTCCTAGACACAACAGAGAGATAGGAGAACAGAGAAGACTGCCAGAAGATGAATAGAATCGGGGTTGGTGTCACCTTCATCGTGCAATCAGGGCTTTTGCCTGCTTTTATGCCGCTCGTTTTGGTCCAAGACAGACTTGTCTGCCTTAGCACCCGGAACATTGACGATTCTCGTAGGATCCAAGTTCAGGGATTATGGGCTTGGCTAACCGTTCGGTTAGACATTAACAAAATGTCACAGCTTGAATTATCCCGCGAGACTGATGAGGATGCTCCTTTCAATCCGATATTCCCCATCTACCGATGTTACTGAATGGCGTCACCCACCCAAGACACAACATCAGAGTCTGCCCTCGTAGCAACCGCCACTCCATTTCGAAGCTGGATCCGAGCCGGCTATCATCCCTTCTGAGCAAGCAATACACGCACCAATTCAGGGATGTTTAGATACTATGAGACAAGTGAGGCTCCGTCCACATGTACTGACAACGTTCCCCGAATTCGTTGAGTATATCCCCCACCGCAGCCCTAAAACATGTTGCTGAGGACGGGAACATTGACACTCTTTGTAGTAACTCTACTGAACCAATCTATTTTTGCTCTTGGGGCTTCCATTATCATGGATGAGCAGTCGGGGAGCTATTGAAACTACATAAGTATGTATTGGACGCGTACCTCGAGACATGAGTCCCGGAGTCATACGACGTACGAGATGCCATCGTTGCCTCGCTGAACGACCTCCGCGGCCGCACACCATTGGGAAGCCGCGTCTGTGGCGAGCTTCACCGATCTATTGGTACAGGGAAAGCAACTGCGTAACCCAGCACAGTTGCCACACAGGATGCCATCGTTGCCCTGCAGTAGGAATAACCCCCCCTTTCTTAGAAAAGGATTCCCACTCCTTCTTTCTTCTTCTCGTTACCGAGCCCGCCCTCCATGCCATTCACGTTGAAGGGCGTTTAGTACTTTTCGCCCTCGAGGATGGGTTTCGCCTCGTCCGTCTTCCACCAACTCACGCCCTCCTTGCCCGGGTAGGTGAAGCGGTCCATGCTCTCGGGCTTCATCTCGACGCTGTAGCCGGCCTCCATGGGGGTCTGGTAGTAGCCGTCGCGGATGACGGAGGGGTGGAGGAAGTGCTCGTGCAGGTGGTCGACGTACTCGAGGAGGGACAGCTTGCCGCTCACGACGACGTAGTCGATGGTGCTCAGGTGCTGCGTGTACTCGGGCAGGCCCACGCCGCCCGAGTGCGGCACGACGGGCACGCCGTACTTCTTGGCCATGAGCAGCACCGCCAGCACCTCGTTGACCCCGCCCATCCGGCACGCGTCGATCTGGCACACGTCGATGGCCCCCGCCATGAGCAGCTGCTTGAAGACGACGCGGTTCTGGCACATCTCGCCCGTGGCCACGCCGATGCCGTGCGGGCGCAGCGCGTCGCGCACCGCCTTGTGGCCCAGGATGTCGTCGGGCGACGTCGGCTCCTCGATGAACCACGGCCGGAAGTCGGCGAGCTGCCGCATGTACTCGATGGCCTCGGGCACGCTCCACACCTGGTTCGCGTCCACCATGAGCACGTTGCCCCGGTCGTACCCGATGACGTCGCGCGCGATGGCCAGCCGCTGGCGGTCCTGCGCCAGGCTGCCGCCCACCTTGAGCTTGAAGTGCCGGTACCCCTTGCCCAGCGTCTCCTGCAGCAGGCCCCGCATCTTGTCTTCGCCGTAGCCCAGCCAGCCCGCGCTCGTGGTGTAGGCGGGCACGGCGCGGCTGGCGAGGGCGTCGCGCATGCGCTGCTCCTTCTTGCCGTCGGCCGCCGTCTCGCGCAGGAGGGCCACGGCCTCGGCCGGCGTGATGGCGTCCGTGATGTAGCGGAAGTCGATGCAGTCGACGAACTGCTCGGGCGTCATCTCCGCCACGATGCGCCACACCGGCTTGCCCAGCACCTTGGCCCAGAGGTCCCAGATGGCGTTGACCAGGGCGCCCAGGGCCAGGTGGATCACGCCCTTCTCGGGCCCGATCCACCGCAGCTGCGAGTCGTTCACCAGGTGCCGCCACGTCTGGCCCCAGTGCTCGACCAGGGACGAGAGGGTCCGGCCCTTGATGCGGTCGCCCAGGTGGTCGATGGCGGCGCAGACAATGTCGTTGCCGCGGCCGATGGTGAAGGTCTGGTCCCCGGTGCCCGGGTCTATTAGTCTCACTCACAGGCCCTCGCGTAGTAGGAATGAATAGGAGCTGAGGACTACTCACCATGCCGTGTCCGCTGAATTCCGAGTCTGTTTCCAAGATGCAGTATGCGGCCGAGTAGTCGCCAGCGGCGTTCATGGCATCGGATCCGGTCTTGTCCAGGGACGTGGGAAAGCGCACGTCTCGGGTGGACCAACCGGTGATGGTGATCTCGGGCATGTTGGGTGGGCTACGATGGGCGCCAAGGAGGCCACCTATGACGACAAATGGTACTTGGAAGAAACGACTACGAAAACAAGAAGAGAAGAAGTAGATGACCCAGAGAGCAAGGTCAAGCAAGACTCAACGCGAGATATGGGGAAATAAATATGTACAGAAATCGAGGAGATCCATATGTATCGGTTTGAAGTCCTGCCACGCCCGCAGATGATTCACCCTTTCTCCAAACACCCACCCCGCCGCCCCTCATTCCTCCTTCCCTCACGAGGGCCACACACACTGCATTTAGGAGGGGCAGACTTTCACGATTCCAGCCCAGCGGCGTTCTCCGTCGTGGGATGGTAGTCTGGGGTGTATTAAGCCGAGTGCCAATTCAGCATTCCTATTGGTGGGAAAACTTCCCCGGATGCGGACTACGGGGAAAGAAGTGGGTAAAGGTATGGGCCGGAGAGGTCGCCGGCCGGTGATTCGGCTGCTTTGAGGCTGATTGATGATGCCATTCCTCAAAGTAGACGCAAATGCGCGTTGGCTTCAAGGGATATATTTGAGGCAAACTGCCGCAGCCTGGGTCGCGGCTCTCCATTGCGGGCACGTGTATGCAAGTACACATGACTTTACGTTACGGATTACTTCTCTGGAAGGCCACATTTACATCTAGTTGAGCGGGTGGCGTGCATTGCGTTAGCATTGTCCTCACGTCGCAGGTGTCAAGGCGCCACACGCGAGAGTGTCTGCATTGAACCCCATCTCGCAGCCGGAAAGCGAGGGCAAGCAGCGAAAAGTTGAGACTGGCTGTGTCACCGCCTCCATCTTAATGCACACAGGCACGAGGACATGAGCCGAGAAAGTATGAGTGATATCTGTTTCAGAGCTACGTTCGGTCATCGAAGGGACACAGACGTTGACTTGCAAATGTCTCTCAAAGTAAAAGAGGCGGTTAGGCGAAGGCTTGACAGCACGGACAAGATACTTATCAAAGTGACTGCCCGCAAGAGATGCGCAGAGAACCGCCAGCATACTTGATGGAGAATATCGCAAAATTTCGGTGGAAAGCGAAAGAACACTATGCCATAAGAATCTGAGCTGTCGCAAGCCCTCCATAGAGAGGTGTCCGGACTATCCACGCCGAGACAAGTCGCTTTGACCCTGCATGCAATCACTCATGGGCTCAAAGCGACTGTCTTATACATCCATCCTTACTGGGGATCCGGAGACTTCAGACAAGCCGTCGCGAAGCGGAGCCATGCGGGCACATCCACCAGAATCGTTCTCACCAGGTGAACGCCCAGCCACCGCTCGAGGTCCTTGTTCCCCTCGCCCTCCATCAGCGCCTGTGACTTGTACATGACGCTGGGGGCGAAGGCATAGTGAGCAAAGGCCAGAGCAGCGCCCCGCGCCGTTGTTGCCGCCGAGCTTGCCGCCGCGGTACACGTTGGCGACGCCCATGGCGATGGACAGCGGGTAGACCGTCATGATGACCTAGATGCCCTCGCGGAATAAGGTCTTGGAGTAGGAGGGGACGATGTCGTTCGCTCGCTCGCGGTGCTGAGGAAGTTGCCCAGGAACAGGTACTGGTCGAGGGAGAACATGACGGCGGCCGTCGAGGTCACGAGGGGCGTGACCCGATGCCATTGTTTCGGTAGCTTTTCGGGGGAGGGGCGGGGGAAAGAGGGTTTCAGAGAGAGTGCATATGTATATGCATCGGGTGTTTACTCCCCCCCTCTAGCTGCACTCTGGAGTGCAGCGGAAAGGCAGACGAAGCAAGCAGATTAACAACATCTGACAAGTCGTGATTGAGCCGAGTAGGGTTGCAGTCGCATTGGCGGGATTGTGTGTATTAATAGCAGGTTACTTTCTGTATTCGCTACCGCCGGGCCGGGTCCTTGTTTCGAAGATGTGCCGGCGACTTCCGGCATCTTCGGGCGCAATCATATGAGCATCTGTTCACAACACGTACGATAACGTCAAAGCAGACAGCTGCAGCAAAATTCCGTTGATATTGAACCTGTCCGGCCATCCGATTGATCGATGGCCTGTCCATGCGAACCAATGCCTCGGCCAAGGAAACCTCAGGCAATTCATCAGATCATCGACCGGGTCACATGGGTCACATCGGCTCGTTCAGTACGGCCCGTCTCCGACGACGAAATTCAGATTGCAAGCAGCACAGTAAGAAAGCCATTTGGGTTTGACCGCTGCCTACTTCTAACCGAACGGACTTGCATGTCGAGCATAGCCCACCCTGAGAGAACAGAATGGCAGTGCATGCTGTGCGCGTGGCGTTGCGTCGGCCATTAAGGACCGGATGAATCCAACGCCTGCATTGCATGTACCGACGGATTGGATGCTTTTTGCCTGGCCGCCGCCGTCTGAGTAAGCTTATGTTGGCGCTGACACTGGTTGCAACTCTCTCACACACACACACACAATGGAATAAGAAAGCATCATCTGTCAGAATGTCACCTGCTTTCGTCGGACGTTTGCTTTGATTTGACCTGCGCAGCTGAAAGAACCCGGCGCGCTTGTCAAAAAAAACTCTGCTCAGCATGTCTCAACCCAGGCAGGTCTGGATTGTGCGAAGTTCGTCCCAATCCGGCCAGCCATCTAGTTGCATTGACAAAACCGGCCATGGTAGAAGCATCACACACCTCGTATGGACTCGGCCTGGTTGGGATGGAAAGGAGAAGAAAAAACGGTCGAGATTCGTATTGCTTTCTGGGCGATACCAATCAGGACATGACATCAGTGGAAGATATGCAGGTCAGAGGCTCCGTGCAGGGATCCTGTCATGGATATTGGTGTCCCCTCCCCCAACCGACAATTCGTATTCTGTGGTAGCTTGGCTTATTAGCTGAAGAAACCAAGCAAGCGAGCCACCCTCTTTCCTTGCATGTGAGTGAAGATGAGTGAGAATAGAAGCCTCCAAAGCCAGTTTGACCAGGCGTCGGCCGAGTCGTACAGAGCACGCCATGCTGCCCGCTCTTTGAGTTTTCTGCGGTCAGACAAGTTTCCCCAAACTGCTGATCGGTATACACAGCATCAACGCCAGCCGAAGCATCGATTGTCCCGAGCTAACCTTGTGTCTCTGACGATGGCATTGTGACGTGGAGAAGGCATCTAACCTAAAAGCTTAAGTGAAGTCTGGGCAGAAGTGGGAATTCTGCGGCGGGGGGGGCTTCAATCTAGATCAGGATTCAGGATACCACCATGTCTCCGGAACCTGCCTGCAACAAACCGTACGTTTTGGCTTTGGGAGAGTAAGGAAAAACAGAAACAAAAGGCCATGCAGGACTCACTCATGGATCAGCCCTCCATCAACAAACGAACTACATTCTGGGTTCGTAGCTAATGCAGTCAGGCACACCAATAACTTCCAGCCTTAGCAAATGGGAAATCCTGTTTTCGTATTGGATGGGTCGATGGCCACACGTCATATTCCACTGTCACCTTTTGTCCATGTCTTATAACTGATCCTGAACGAAGCATGGTATGTCTCGTGGGCTCGTGGATTCCTTGTCGTCCGGATCTGGATATTGGGCTTTCTTAACGTCTTTACACCGCCCTCATCCCGTCTCCTTTAATTGATATTGACAACAGGAGAGCAAGTGCCACAACTCTCCCACGCGCATCACCAACCAACCCAGAGCCATACCGACGATGGATCTTTACAGAGCTCCAGTCCCCGCAAGCATGCCGCCTTCTGCCCTGAAAACTTCAGGCAAGAAGTTGAGGCGGAAGCTGCAGAAGATCGGGACCCAGCAACGCGAATATCCCGCGCCATACAACCCAACTGCTGAGAATATAGAGCCTCGCGTTCGCTTTGCTGAGCCTAAGAGCTACGATCCGAGTCGAGCCGCTCCTCCAAACCAGCAGTATCTACCACTACCTTCGAATCTAAGTGATTCGCAGTGGAGCAACTTCGCTCACAGAAATTCGTGTCAATCCCTTAACTCTAGGCGCCTGTCGATCCAGTGCAGCGACCTTCATCCACAAACCAGGAAGCCTGTGCCGGTACCCAACTTGCGCTATCCCCAGCCCAGACAGTCCGATGTCCAGCCAGTTAAGCTACAGCTCGGCATTGAGCAGGCGAGGGCAAGATTAGCGGAACTGCGGCGTCACTCCGCCGCGGCACCCCCAGAGTTCGCCCACTTATCCATCAGCGATCCCAAGCCAAGACAGGGCTCTAGAAAGCCATGCGGTTCCGACCCGACATACGGTAGAGTCCCGGCTCCCACGGGTCCAAGCTCGACAGAGTCGGCTCCGCCAAAGCAAAGACGCCATGCAAAGACGCCCGTCCACGCCATCGGCCAGCTAGAGGTGCCCGCACAAAGAGGGCGGAAGGTCCCGAGCTCAGATCGCATCGCGGACTCGTACAAAGCGTTACTGGAGACGCGCTCGTTTGTTTGGAGTGACCAAGGTACAGAGGCTCCTGATTCTGTCTGCGGCGACAAATCAAGGACCCCCGACCGACACTCTAGTACCTGTGACAGTTCTTCTCAACCCGAAGCTCTGTCACCGAGGACTTCGATCGGCTCGCCATACTCATCTGATTCAACACTGGTGGATTCCGACGAGGACACGATGTACATCAAGCCGGATTCGTCTTCGCCCATGGCGCCATTGCCTCTACACTCTTCAGTCCAGGGGCAGCTATTTCAGGCTCGTGCAATGCACCCGAGCACAACAGGAAACCCGGGCCTCCAGATAGCTGTTGACCTTTTGACCAGGGAGTTATCCTCCGCAGCCAAGGGGATCCCACTCAAGCGTAGCTCAGAAACATCAGCTCTACAGGTCTGGGTCATGATTGAAGCCTACGAGAAGCTGCGGGATCAGGTTTTGGAGAGACGGATGCCGCGAGAGCAGGAGCGCGCCATGTTAGCCATGTTCGACACATGGCTCGACGCGTTGCAGAACATCCATGACGAAATGACGGGCAGCGATGGGCAAGTGAGTGAGAGCGTCTATGATGATGCATTAGAGTAGAGTAGAGCGAGGGTACTGCACTCCCATTCACTAATAATTCAAATGTTGGCATGGCATGATTTAACAGAGGCAATTTCAGGGGTTTTATGTCTGGGACGGAATGGAAAATACCAAAAGGAAGGGGAATGGGCGGGGCAAGTCGCATAGGCACTGGGCCGGTACAGGATAGCAGTCGGCGAACTGCATGACTATCATTTGTATTAATGATCTTACGATAATCTTCAAGTATCCATAGTCGGATTTTTATTTGTACACACAAAGTTACAACAACGGGCCATCATGTTGTTGACGATGATAATGATGATGACGATGCGGGGGGTCACAGCCCGATAAGATTCCTTATCTTAATGGCTTTTGCAGCTCGACGCGTCCAACGCGTTTCCCCAAACTTACTTACCAACCAAGCGATACTGGATTCTGCTGCAGTACCACCTTCGGAATCCCTCGATTATTGTAGTTGCAGCTAAATAACCCGAGCTCCTCAGCAATAACTGATACAAGATTCCAGCCCATTTGGCAACCATCCATCATGCCCCCCGGCCGGCGCCTTCTGTCCGGCTCTGCTCGTCAACAGGGACGGTCCAGCGCCACTCCCTCGTCAGCACGACAAGATCGGAGATCCGGGCCCCTCGAGCTGCCAGAATACCAACCACCGTCATGCCCATTGGATTCAAAATACCGACGCCAGATTGTAGAGCTCGCAAGTCAGCAGCTCTCGACAAAGTACAATGACCAACTTGCCAACACTCTGAAGATGCTGGAGGAGAATGTCCGCGACATCAATGACAATTATTCCGAGCGCAAACACCTTCTAAAAATTCGTCAAGAAAAGCGGCTCGAGAAGGGAGATGGTGAAGAGCCCAATGAGCAGGAGCGCGCTCTCCAGACCGCGGTATCGAAGCTCAGGGAAGTCGTCCCTGAGCTGACGACCAGCAGCGAGCAGGCCGTCCGAGAAGTGATCGACTGGCAAGTCGAGGTCGAAGACGAGAAGCAGGCCCTGCGACAAATCCAGCCCCTGCTAGATGAGGAGGCCAGCGAAGCGAATATTCACATGGACGCAGACCCCGAGGCGGACCTGCCCGCCGTGCAGGGGCCGCGGCACCTGTTCACCGAGGCTCGTGAAGCCCTGGCGGAAGAATACAACTCAAAATCCATGTATCAGAAATACGGGCTCAACAACGACTATATCCACTTCAAGAAGCTGTGGCACGATGCGGTGCACAGTAAAGAGGAGAACCCCCCGCCACTACCAGATGCAACCAAGTGGTTCAGTCAGCGTGGCGGTGACGAGGCGGAGGACAGTGACGAGGAACTCATCGTCGCAGGAGAGGTTCAGGATTACAGATGTCCCCTCAGCATGGTCGTCATGCAGGAGCCGTACACATCGAAAGTGTGTAAACACTCTTATGAGAAGTCCGCTATCATGGAGTACCTACCTAGAGGCGGCGTCCGGCAATGCCCTTTACCCGGCTGTGACAAGGTGAGTCGGCCATGGATTTCTTTCTCGACGAGATCCCTTGAGTAGACTACTAACCAATTCAATGATAGGAGATGAGAAGGAGCGACCTATATCTCGATGATCTATTGGTCCGTCGCATCAAGCGAGCCACAGCTAGACAGTCTGGAACGCAGGATGACGACGTGGACGATGACGAGGATGAGGATGGAGCCACCGGTGAGGACGGCGACGTGAGCATGCAGGTCACTTCACAACGAGACATCAAGTCGGAGCGAGGCCGCGATCGTGGTCGCCGCCTCGTAGAGGACATAATGGGCGATAATTAGCACTGACCCTGCACTGTACAGTAAGAGAGCTTTACGAGATATGTATTACGACCATGCCTAATAGGATAAGCTTATCAGTAGGGAAGCGCATTGCCCAGGTCATGAGGATATGCGTTGCCCGGTATGGCCGAAGTGGCCTGCAGAAGACCAATCAATCCACAGATGAGTTCACCACCATTTGCCTAATATCATGTGCTCCTATCTTTGGCAGTGGTCAGATGCCAGTGGCGCCATAAGCACTTGCACCAGTCAGAGTATTTGCAACCTTAAACAGTCTCTGTATTATAGGCTCAAGTCTTTTTACACCCATCCTGAACGACTCCAGATATACTTGCAACTCACTTTTGATACACCATCTTCGAGACTAATATCATACGCAACCCCGCCGAACTCCGTCTGTCTGAAAGGCTCTAGGATGTCTCCCCCGCCTTGACAGTCCACACCCCTTCCAGGGACGTCTTCTTCAGCACCAGGGCCGCCAGGTTGTTCAGGGTGCCCGCCGTCAGCAGCTCGAGGACCTGCAGGTGCGTCTGCAGCTCCTTGGCGATCCAGTTGCGCAGCTCGATGGCGTTGAGCGAGTCGAGCCCGAACGTCGCCACCGACGTCGTCGCCTGCTGCGCCGCGAGCACCGCCGCGTCCACCATCAGGATCGCCCCCAGCTTCTCCCGCAGGCCGCCCGCGACCACGGCGACCGCCTCGTCGGCCGTGCCCGCACGCGCGAGCTCCTGCACGAGCGTGCGCCGCGCCGCCGGCGACGCCGAGGCGGCGCCCTCCGCGCTCTTGGCCAGCGCCCCGCGCCGCAGGTGCGCGAACTTGCCGTCCGCCGCGTAGTACGGCAGGCGGCTTTGCCCGCCGTCGCCGAAGTCCAGCCCCGTCACGCACTGCTCGCCGCACCGCGACGCGACCGGCCCCGCCACCGCGGCCTCGAACAGCGCCAGCACCTCGGCCCCGCTCATGCAGGCGCCGCCCAGGCTCTTGAGCACCTCGGCCGTGCGCTCGGCCCCGTCGCTGCCCGCCGCGAGGTACCCGACGTCGGCGACGGCGGCCAGGGCCAGGGACGTGGCGGGCAGACCGCGGCGGCGTCGGTGCCGCGCCAGGGCGTCCAGGAAGGTGTTGGCGCCCGCATACGCGGCCTGGCCGCGGTTGCCGATGATGCCCGCTACCGATGAGAGCAGGAGGAAGAAGTCCAGCGGCTGCTCGCCCAGGGCCTTGTGCAGGTTCCAGGCGCCGGCGACCTTGGAGCGAACGACGGTATTGTAATCGTCGTAGGTCATATCTTCAAAGAGAACATCCTGTCAGGGGCAATAGGAGTTAGCTTGGATGGTGAAGAATAGGGGCTGGTTCGGATGAAAATAGAATGCTTACCCGAAGAACCATGGCTGCGTGCACGATGCCGCGGATAGGGGGCAGCGTCTTCTGGATCTCCTGAAGGACGGCCTTGACACTTGATTCGTCGCCAGCATCGCATGATTTGACGTGGACTGAAGCGCCAAGTGGCTCGCCGAAATCCATCAGCTTCTTGAGGTCATCGCTCACGTTGCCGCTGCGGGACAAGAGCACAATGTGGCGAGCGCCACGCTCGATCATCTTCTTGGTTATCGATTGGCCGATACCACCTGTGCCGCCAACGATTACATACGTCGCCTTGTCCGTGTACATGGCATGGCTTGAACGAGCATGTGTGGCCTTGTACTATAAGTCAGCAATCATACATTCAAGTTTCCCGCAAGAGACTCTGCTTACCTTGACCGTGTCTTCCCCGCGATGGCTGACCACCACTTTGCCCATGGTCTTACCACTCTGCAGTTTTCGCAATGCCATCTCGACCTCGCCAATACCGACGGAAGTAACCGGGGTGATTTCCTTCACCTTGCCGTCCGAGATGAGCGCCATGACGGCCTTCAGGACCCGATCCATGATCCGGGGGCGCTCGGATGCCACGAGCGTCATGTCCACGGAGCTGAAGGAGCAGTTGCTGTCGAAGACGCGCATGCCGAGGTTGTTGTTGGCGACGATGTCGCGCTTGCCGATCTCGATGAAGTGGCCGAAGGGAGCCAGGCACTCCCAGCTCTCGCGCAGCAGGTCGCCGGCGAGCGAGTTGAGCACGACGTCGACGCCGCGCTCCCCGGTCGCCTCGCGAACGGCCGGGCCGAACGAGGTGTTGCGGCTGCTGTAGATGCGGTGCTCGGGCACGCCGTACGTGTCCATGAGCAGCTTCTTCTTGTCCTCGCTGCCCACAGTGCAGTAGACGTCGGCGCCCAGCATGTGCGCGAGCTGCACCGCGGCCTGGCCCACGCCGCCCGTCGCCGCGTGGATCAGCACGCTCTGGCCCCGCTGCAGACGCGCCACCTCCAGCAGGCCGTAGTACGCCGTGCTGTAGACCACGGGGATCGACGCCGCCGTCTCGAACGGCATGGCGTCCGGGATCACCGCCGCGCTCGACCCCAGGCACCGCGCGTATGTGCTGTACGCGCCCAGCGTCATGGCGCAAACGCGGTCCCCGACCTGGAGGCCGTTGGTGATATTGGCCCCGATGCGGTTCACGATACCCGCGCACTCGACGCCCAGATACGGCTGCGTGACCTGGCCCATGGCCACGACCACGTCCTTGAAGTTCATGCCCGTCGCCGCGACCCGCACTTCGACGTCGTCCGGGCCAAGGGCCGTCTCCGGCTCGTCGTGCCAGTAGAGCGAGTCTAGCGCGCCGAGGGTGCCGACGGCGAGCTGGAGGCGCCGGCCGTCCTGCTCGAAGGGCTGCGCGTATGGCTCCGCGTCCTGCGTCGTCTCGCGGTGCAGCTGCAGGTCCAGCTCCTCTTCGCCCACGAGTCGGGGCACGACGAGCTCGCCACTGTCCTCGGCGAACTCGTAGTCCACGGGACCATCGAACTCGTCGGGCTGCGCCAGGGACGCGCTGGCGGCTTCGAGGATGAGCTCGGCGCGGGCGCGCACGTCGAGCTGCGAGGCGGGGTCCAGATCCAGCGTGGCGACGGTTTTGCTGGTCTCGGAGCGGACGGTGCGCAGAAGACCCTGGGCGATGTTGAGGTCGGGCTTCTCGGCGAAGCGGTAGGCGCCACTGGTCACCCAGAGGGTCGAGGCGCTGGTAAGAAGAACATTCTTGACCCGCTCGAAGACACCTTCGTTCATACCGTTCAGGAGAGGAGCATCAAGCTCTGAAAGGACGATCACGGGGCGGCCATTGGATTGGACGTCCGCGAAGCTGGTGATAGATGGCTTTGCTCCGGTTCTAACTTCAAGGAGAGCCTTGAGAGCTTGATTGAGCTCGTTCTTTTCCTTAGGGTCTGATACGATGACGAATGGAACCTTGGGAAGGTTGCAGCTCATCTCGGAATCACCTTTGCCGTCGAGTTTGGTATCCTCCGCGACCTGACCATTCTGACTCCCCTTGGTCTGACTTGTTGCATCCTCTGTATCTCGAGACTCTTCGTTCACGCCATTTTCATTACCAGGAGCCTCTTCAAGGTTCGAATCGCCATTCAAGGGCTCCCATTGCACCTTGTAACACAGAGGTCGCGCAGGCGACGCCTTGAGGACATCATTAAACACGGGCACCATGTGGAATCCTGCCATTCTCATGATGGGGATGTCTGGGTTCGACGGATGCCATGCATCGACAAAGAAATCAGATGGGGCAGGCCTAGACAAATCTGTCTTGCCCCAAGAAATTGCCTGAATGTCGTCGCTGATACTCGCCAAAGATGGAATGCTCATGTCGAACTCTTTGATCGCAGCAGGCATAAAGAGCGCGGACATGAGACCGCGCCCGGCGCCCAGTACGGGGAAGGCCAGCTGGAAGAGCAGATCCAAGAACGGCGCCGGGAGGATCGAGGGCAGTTCGTACTTGTGCGGCATCAGCGACTGTGTCTCGGGGGAGCGCACGTTACCAATGGCATATTCATTCGATGCCGTTATGCCGCTATCAGGTGCCAGCTGGAAGACGGGCCCGTAACCTGCACCGAGGCTGTCCAGCTCGGCGTAGAGAGTCTCGGTAGATACCGTCTGGGTCGTCTTCTTAGCCTCTGCCCTGCGAGAGGGTGCGCCGCTCAGGTAGCCACTGCTAATCTGCTGGGATTTGCCCTCCTTCTTGATTTGTACGAGACCTCGGCAGTGCTCCAGCCATCCGCGGCCGGATGTCCAGGAGGAGAGGCGAAACTCATCCCAGTCGTCCGAATACGACTTCAGGCCTTCGGCATGGGGCCGTAGCGAGACAGAGGTCTCGTAGTCGGTGCTCTCCTCCATGATCAGAGCTTTGGAGATATGCACTTCACGGATCCGGTAGCCAGTGATCTTCGAAACCTCGATGCTACGAAGCTGCGCTAGTTGGGAGGCTGCCTCGATTGCCATGCTCAAGTAGCCGGCCAGGGGGAACGTAATCAGAGACTGCATGCGATGGTCCCGCAGCCATGGGATGTTGTCGACATTGATAATGTTGGTCCACGACGGCGCCGTGTCGTTGTAAGCGCCCTCCAGCACTCCCAGGAGATCGTGGCGGGGGAAAGGTCTGAGCCGACGCTGCTTGCTCAGACGACCTTCCGCCCAGTACTTGTGCTCCGCCCAGGGGTACGGCTCGCAGTTGATCAGCAAGTTTGGTCGGGTAGAACAGGGCTGGCTTTCGTTGACGGCGTTGAAGTCGATCGGCTGGCCCTGAGCAAAGAGATTGCCGGCAAGTCTCATCGCCGCTTCTGTGGCATCGGTATTCCGGACAAGCGACGGGAAGTATTTCGTGTTGGCGGCAACGTCTTTGCCGCAGCCCTTCAGGATCTGCTTGACGGGGCCCTCGAGGGCGGAGTGAGGGCCGATCTCCACGACGACGTCGGGTTGGGCCTCGGCACAGAGAGTCTGCATTGCGGTGGAAAAGAGGACGGGCTTGGTCAAATTGTTGATCCAGTATTCGGCGCCGAGTGAGAGGGTGGAATCCAGCCTGCTGCCAAGCAGAGAAGAATACATCTGGACTCGGCTACAGTCCCGGGGCTGCATATCTTTGATGGCGTTCATGTAGTCATTGGCAATGACTTGCATGTGGGAAGAATGGTAAGCCACATCTGTCCGCAACTTCCTGTTGAAGGTCCCTTCGCTCTCCAACTTCGCGCTGAGCAGATCGAGGCTATCTTGTTGCCCCGAAATAGTAACGGAGTTGGGAGAGTTCTCACAAGCCACACCGATGTCGGAATAGCCGTGAGCGGCGATGATTTCTTTCATCTCAGCAGAACCCTTGCCCACAGCCAACATACCGCCATGCAGGTGCGGATGAGTCGCTTTGAGCGCAGTAGCGTAATGACCGCGGTAGTAGGCGGACTTCATGGCTTCCTCGAGTGTGATGGCGCCAGTAGCATACGCCGCGCAAATCTCTCCGGACGAGTGACCGATGACGCATGACGGTGTGATCTTCCAGGACTTGAGCAAGTCGGTGAGGCCCAGCTGTACTGCTGTGCAGGCCGACTGGCTGATGTCTGGCTCGCTGACGCGGCTCTGCTTGGCATCCTTCTGTAGTTCTTCCACCAGAGAGAAGCCCGCACCGATCTTCTGGAGGATCTTGTCCGCTGCCTGCATGGTGTCGGAGAATACAGGATGACTATCGAGCAGCGCGGCTCCCATAGTCGCCCACTGAGCACCTTGTCCGGTATAGACAAAGGCTAGCTTCGGTTCCCGAGCAGCAGGGCGATTCGGGATGCTGAAGTTACCCAAATCCTGCTCAAGGCCCCCAAGCGTCGTTGCTGGCAGAGCTATGCGATACTGTAGATGCGTCCGGCGCTGGCCTAACGTGTAAGCCATGTCGCGGAAAAGGCCCGCGGCAAAGATCTCGGGGTGCTTCTCGATGTAGATGCCAAGCTTCTTTACTTGCTTCTTGAGCGAGTCTGCGCTGTTGGCAGATATAGCGAAGAGTCTGGGACCACCCCTGGGTACCTTCGCCGGAGATCCTGTGGATTCAGAGCTGGGAGGACGCTGCAATACGACATGCGCATTCGACCCGCCAAATCCGAAGTTGTTGATGGAGATGTATTTCTTGCCCATTGGCCACGGCCAAACGCTACTGGGCACTTTGAAATGCCATTGATCTAAAGGAATCGCCGGGTTGGCCTTTTCGAAATTCACATTCGGGAGGAGGAGCCCTCTCTCGAGCATCATAGATGCCTTGATGATAGAGATGATACCGCTGACGTTCTCGAGATGGCCGACATTGCTCTTGACAGATCCGATGTAAAGAGGGTTTCTCTTCGAGCGGTCCGCGCTGAAGACTCGAGATATGGCAGCTGCCTCGATGGGATCACCTACTTTCGTTCCCGTCCCGTGAGCTTCGATGAAACCGGCGTCCTGTGTATCGATCCCGGCTTTGGCATAGACTTCCTCAATGAGTCGCTGTTGGGCCTCGCCGCTGGGAGTCGTCATGCCAACGGTTCTGCCGTCCTGGTTGGTCCCGGTGTTGACAATGATGGATCTGATCTTGTCATTGTCACGCAAAGCCTGGTCCAGAGGCTTGAGGATGAGACAGCCAAACCCCTCCCCCGGGGCGTATCCAGAGTCTGCTCGGTGGTCGAAAGCGAAAGTCCGGCCCTTCTCGTTGTAAATCCCCATCATGGACATGGAGATCAAGTCGTCGGGCTGCAATCGCAAGCAACAGCCGGCAACGATGGCCGACTCAGACTCTCCGGAACGGATGCTCTGAACGGCCGAATGCAAAGCGTAGAGACCAGATGAGCATGCGGTGTCAATGGTGAAGGATGGTCCTTGTAGGTTGAAGTAGTAAGAAATGCGACCAGCCTGGACCGAACACTGATTGCCAGTGCTATCGAACAAGGGGATGTGGCAAGTATCGTCCAGGGTACCTTGCCGGTAGTCTGACGGGCGCCCAGCGATGTAAACGCCCATGTTGCGACCAGAGATGCTGTCCTTGGGGATTCCCGCACTTTCCAGCGCCTCGTAAGTAACTTCCAGCAACTGGCGCTGTTGGGGGTCTGTGGTCAATGTCAGCACTCTGTCAACAGTGGTCGATCTTTGCAGGGGACTTGGCTACAGACCCATAGCGGTAGCCTCTTGCTTCGTGATGCTGAAGAACGGCGCATCGAACTTGGAGATATCTTGCTTCATGAAGTAACCGCCTTTGATGTTGAAAGTTCCCGTTCTCTGCGGGTTGCGGTGGTAGAAGGCCTTGCTGGAGAATCTGTCCTCGGGCACTTTGCACCAGCCATCCTTCGAGCGCGACAGCATCGTCCAGAGATCTTCGGGCGAGGAGACGTTGCCGGAAAGGCGACATGCCATGCCGACGACGGCCACTGGGGCCAAAGAGGGGGTTTCGGTGGTCTTGGTGTCCATGATTAAATCGTAATCGGGTATGATGGAAATCTATCAGTCTAAGTCTAGAGGATGTCAGTTGTCTCGTTTCTATATCGCACACACGGCCAGCTTCTGTCTGCCAGTGGGAAGGGGCCAAGATTGTATTATATCTCGATGGATATTTGGAGGCAGTGAGCAGATATGCAGTCTCTCAGTAAGATGTAGATGGCGTCGAAAAGTCTACAAGAGCCACCGCACCACGTGAGAAGTCTGCTACATACCAAGTCGACGTGTGGCGCATTCTTATCTGATCATCCGATCTGGGCTTGATGAAGTCAACCTGTTTCCCGCGCCCGACTAGACGCAGAGCTGACGGCTTAGGGGTCATGGGGCAATTTTTTAGTAGATAGGAGAGTATGCTACGAGGAGGAGGGTTCGAGTGACATACCATAGCGCAGAAAATTATGCCATACCAAATCTCTCTCTCCTCATTTCAAGTACCGAGATGCCTAAAGAAGGAGGAGAAGGCCGGATTGAGTTCGCAGCTGTCTAGGGCTCCCCTGGCGTTTCTAATCATCCGCCTCTCTCCTGCGGGTAGTGAATAATCAGCGAACTGCCAGATCTTTAGAGTCCATCTAACAAGTAAGTATGCTTTCGATCCGACCAGGAGCGAGGTGTAACCTTGGGATAGGCTGTCACCATAACTTAAATCGAGAGGGGTTGAAGTGAAAGCGCTAAACCACAGTCAATGTGGCCTGACCCGAAGGCTGCCACGACGTTAGACCTGAGATAGCAATAACAATCTGATAGGGGGCGCTTTCGCCACTTTATGATTTTGCCTATGGGCTCGATCAGCATGTGATTCCAATGTATCAAGACGGGAAAGTCCAGACAGAAAAAAAGGAAAGGGGGAAGGAAGTAAACGTCATGAAGATGCGTCCCGACCCCGAGTGGACGATGTTCTCATCGCAACGCTCACGTTCAGTTAAGCTCAAGCGCACGGCTCCGTCTAAGTTGCGCCCAAAGCTCTATCAGACGTTTTTATCTCTTCTTAGTGAAGTTGTTCCAGATCTGAAGCAGCATAGTAAAGCCACTGCCTTGCAAGTAAGTGCTCGGGCCGGGGGGTTAGCGGCGCCCCTTCTCCGTCGGAGTGCCGGGGATGCGATTATACCTTCGCACTAAGAGGAGCGCCGTCTGAAGCTAAGTGCGGATCCAGGGGGACACAGTTCTAGAACAAAACGACCTGGATTCCATCATCGAACTAGGCTTCCATGAATTCTTTCTTCCGAAGTGTATGTCCCTGTCCATGATCAAACATCTCGGCAAGATCTTCAGCGCAAGTCGTGTACGACGACATGGCCTGTCAGAGAGAAGAAACCGTCTCGAATTTGGCAAGACGATGCCATAGAGACGCGGTGAAGTAGTTTTGGAAGCCGCGGGGCGGAAAACTGTTTGATTCTGGCTGGTTGCTATAATATTGAGTGAAGATATTTACATACAAGAACTGCCAAGAGACCCTGCACTAGCACACTGATCGACAGCCCGACCCTCCCATAGCTATCACAGACCTGGGAAAGCGGGCCAAGGAGCGTGCATGTCTTAGATAAGTATGCGGCGATGCGGCAGTAAAATGAGCCGTCCCACTACTGCATGCATACGTCGCAATAAAGCCCACGAGCTGTTATGGGAGAGACGCAGATCAGAACTCGAAGCACGGGCTAGTAAGAACGGTGCCCACACATGCACTTACGGGTAGGGCTGAGAAGATGTGGGATCAGATGTCTAGTTGAGCTTTGCCCAGCATTATTCTCATAGCACAAGTACGTTACACACGAACACTGCAAAATAACAACCGCCGCTGAATTAAACAAGTTCTATGATATCAGCACACTATAGCCAAGGAATGATTCCGGGGTGAACGTTTGCTACAGGATCGACGTATTACCACACGAATAAGATGTATGCTGAGACATCAGACTCTGCAGACGAAGAGAGCCCGAGGCTTGCATGGCTAGATAGAGCCGAGTACTAAAATGATACCCTTCACCCACGCCTTGCCTCTTAGTAATATCTTCTCCTTGCCGATTTCTTGATCATAAGAATACCACTACATACTGTAGTTGAGATAAGCTTTTCTGTCCTCTAATACAAGAAATCCGTCTGTACTCGAACTTAAATCTGTGAATGCCAAATCGCTGAGACCAGCCTATAAACGTTATCACTGCCAAGTCTAATATACTTGCATTGCTTGCATATACTCTTAAACATTCTAAAACTACACGTATCTAGAATAATGCTGTAAGGCCCTTTGATCTAGAGAAATCATATTTAATTCTCCTCATGTTGTTATATAAACAGGTCTCTAATACTTCTTCCCTGCATATCATTTATAGAATGCTGTCTTATACTATTCCCTTAACCCCATCTAGTAGGAGCATAGTCGAATATTTACCCAGGCCCCGAATATATTCTTAGTCCTCGCTAGAGACACGTAGCTGCCTCGGTTTCTTTGTTCTTGTACTTTGTTCTTGTACTTTGTTCTTGTACTTTGTTCTTGTAGTGTCATACCCCAGGGACGAACAAAGAGTGCATGAACACTGCGATTGTTAGGGGTGTATGGGCAAACAATCTTAACTATGGACTGCTACGCTCTCCCCAAACCATCAATCATCATGTTCTCACAAGCATAGAGCCGTTTTCAAAACCAAGGTGTTGTTCGCAAATCATGCCGGCTTGCTGAAAAGTATATAAATAGGGACTCGCCTCTTCCCTTTTACTGTGAATCATCCAACGCACCCACAACGCACCCACAACGCAAACCTCCTGGATAAGATCAACTTAACCAGAAGATTAACCTCAATAGCTTCCTATCACCCGATTCCCTCTATTGACGCTAACAACAGCCAAGATGGAGGGCTTCATCATAGTGAAGCTCCAAGCTAATAACACCTATAACGGGGATTTCTCCTCGCTCAAAGTCCCGGAGATCGACCACGTCTTCACCATTGTGGAGCCGGAAGGACAATTCATGCGAGCGGCCGAGGCAATAGTTGCCGACCCGAACCGCAAGCCGTTCTATTCTCTCTGGGCGATCCTCCTCTATGCATCGGTCGCCGTCGTCCCACTCCTTGCCTGGGCTGTGATGGCCGGGAGGAAGTGGTGGATAGACAGGCGCCACCTTGGACCAGCAGGTAGGAACCGTGCCCCGACACCGCCTCTTGAGCGCGCCGAGGGGCAGGGCATCGAGCTTCAAGAGATCGGAAATCCACCCGCTGTGCATGAAGCTGCTGCCCACGGCCCGGATGCCGGCGGGCCGACACCGTGGAGAGCAAGCACGTCCGAGATGGTCGTGGTCGCGTCCTTCCTATTCGTCTGGCGGTCTATCCATCTGGCCATTCCCGTCTCGATGGTAGCGTTCCAGATCTCACTACTGCCGTGGTTGGAGAGCCCTGAGCTCGTCGAGTGCATGCGGTGGAGATGGAGTATAGCTCCGGCCACGGCTGCCCGGATTGTCATCGGCAGCGGGTCTGTCATCATCTTCGCCGCTGTCATTTCCATGATTTTCCGAATAGGATTGTCGCTGGCGACTATGCGACGGAGTGATTTCCTCATATTCGACCCCAACAACATGGGTGAGTTGGCAGTGTTAAGTCGTATGAGAAACATTGTAATCGCCGTACCCGCGATCCTTGGAGTGGCCTTCACCATGACAAGTCACTTGGTTTTCCCTTGTACAGACGACCAGCGATACAAAGACATGGTTGTGTTCATGCTAGCCTATGTGCCGGCTAGCGTCTGGATCATGGTGGACACTTGGAGTCGCCCCTTTGTGAGGTCCTATTTGCCTTACTTTGGGTTCCCTGTATTCGCGCGCTACCCATACGGTTGGTCTCTGACCCGTGGACCTGTCCCTGTCCCTGAGCCAGAAGCACAGCCGGCTAGAGAATAAGGCCATGCAATTGGGTAATTCCATGCCTGGCATAGCTAACTGTCCAGTGTTTGACTTGTTTTGGTTGACTTGTTTTGTTTGACTTGTTTCTCCGGTTGATTTGTTTCCCTCGACAGCATGTTGTAGAAAGAATAGAGGTATGGAACCCCCGGATAAGTACTTATGCATAGCGAAAAGAATGATTGGTCCACCAATGTTGTTTGTGTTGCTTCGTCTTTAAGTCCGGCTAAATCCGCCTGGTCTCGATGTGAATAGCAGAATGTATGAACGGCAAGGGAGCAAGCAAGTGAGGTAAATGAATGTGGTAAGCATCGATAAGGAAGTACCGGGAGGTGGGAGGAAGTGCTTCTTTTCATTCGTTGCTTTTGGCTACATCTTGACTTGACAGTCAAACTTAGCACTTAATTGTGCTTTCTCTACTTCCCACACACAACAAACCCAACACGACCCATTCGTTATCAACTGGGTCGACGAGCTGAATAGTTGGGGGTTCGTTTGCCCAGCATGGCCGCGTCATCCAAGATATGGTCGCCGGCCACAGCTACAAGTCGTCGAGCTCGGACAGCTGCTGCCATGATTTCGCCGATTTCACCAAGGCCGGCAAGGCAAGCGGCCAACTCAGGTAATTGAACTGTCTCATTTTCGGTTTTTCTGTCGCTGTCGACATGACCGTGCATGCATTCACTGCATTTGTGTTTGGAGGCGGTGGGATGGTCATATCTCACTCGCCCCCCCCAAACTCTAGGTGTAGCTCCACTGGATCGGACCACCCACGCGCGCCTGAAAAAGACCCTTAAGCCTTGCTCGAGTCGCTCACCCTTCGCTATCCGGTTTCGGTATCGACACCACCTGACTACGAGGTTACTAAGATGTAGTACTATCCAAGTACTTAGACTTATGTATGACGGTTCACGAACCAAACCCGTGGAACCCAAGCAGAACCGGCCTATCAACTCGATGATTCGCCCGCCTCCCTCTAATAATAAGGCAAGGCGGCGATGGAACGGCTTAGAGGCAGATCTGGGTCGGGCCATACCCTACCCCCTACCATTCCTGATCAAGCGTCTCAAACCCGATGACCCCTGCTGCCTATATCCATCCGTCTACCTACTTTTGTACGCCGCCGCAGAAGGGAAGGTCGAGACGTTGCCAATAAATTTCAGCTGCCGCCGGCCCATTCATTCGAAGCATCATGCGGTCGATCGCGGGGCTTGTTTATCTCCTCGGCTGTGTGTCAGGGTGTGTCATGGTGTCATTGCTCGTATCTGGTGCTGGGATATAGACCACCCATCTCCTTTTCTAGCTTGTACCAGCTGCCCCATTCCGTAGCCCAGTTATTCTTCTTAACCTAGTCGAGCTGTGAAAGAAGTTTTTGTTAACTTACTTTGCTCTCCAGCTTCCCCACCATCGTCACTTTTGTCTATTACCCCTCCATCCAAAAGCCATTTCGGCCTGCACAACACACGAGACTTCCACGGCAGTAACACGACCAACGCAATGACTCGGCTCAGCATCAACAACATCAACCCCCATGTGGTTGAGGCCAAATACGCTGTCCGTGGCGAGCTGGCCGTCAAATCTGAGGAGTACCGGGCCCAGCTGCGCAAAGGTGACGGCAAGGACCTTCCCTTCGACCAGGTCATCAGTGCAAACATCGGCAACCCGCAACAGCTCGACCAGAAGCCCATAACCTTCTTCCGCCAGGTGCTGAGTCTGCTCGAGAACCCTCTTCTCCTGGAGAAGAAAGATGTTCTGATCGACAGCTTGGGCTACAAGTCGGATGTCATTGAGCGCGCACAGTCGTTGCTGAGCCATGTGGGCAGTGTCGGTGCTTACAGCGCCAGTGCTGGTGTCCCTGCAATTAAGGAGAGCGTTGCCAAGTTCCTGGAGAGTATGTCATTACCCGACTTGGACAGTCATTTATGCACGCATGTGCTTTCTTTTTTCGGGCGAGGGGGCTTTTCTTTTCTTTTTTGCTTTTACTAATAAAACCTGCCCGATCCAGAGCGAGATGGCTTTCCCGCCGATCCGTCCCACATTTATCTCTCGGGCGGCGCATCCTCCGGTGTGAACACCCTCCTGAACATCATCTGCGCCGGCCCCGACACCGGCATCCTCGTCCCCATCCCGCAATACCCTCTGTACACTGCCTCGCTCTCGGTGCTCAACGCCACCTGCGTTCCTTACTACCTTGATGAGCAAGCCAGCTGGGGCACCTCCCTCAACACCATCAAGGAGGCCTATGAGAAGGCCAAGAGCGAGGGCACCGATGTGCGAGCCATCGTCATCATCAACCCGGGCAACCCCACCGGCGCCTCCCTGTCCGAGGCCGATGTGCGCTCCGTCCTCGAGTTCGCCGACCGCGAGAAGCTCGTCGTCATGGCCGACGAGGTGTACCAGACCAACGTCTTCACCGGCGCCTTCCACTCCTTCCGCGGCGTCCTCCTGAAGATGCAGA
Organism: Apiospora pterosperma; assembly: GCA_019976485.1. Lineage (NCBI taxonomy): Eukaryota > Fungi > Ascomycota > Sordariomycetes > Amphisphaeriales > Apiosporaceae > Apiospora > Apiospora pterosperma. Next base: position 3,334,820 of record JAFBMP010000005.1, read on the forward strand.
AGGAGAACCCGGGCCAGTACCTGGGCGTCGAGCTGGCCTCGCTGCACTCCATCTCCAAGGGCATGGTGGGCGAGTGCGGCCACCGCGGCGGCTACTTCGAGCTCATCGGCTTCGAGCCCGAGGTCGAGGCCGAGATCTACAAGTTCGTCTCCATCACGCTGTGCGCCCCCGTCATCGGCCAGTGCCTGGTCGAGCTCATGGTCAACCCGCCCAAGGAGGGCGAGCCCTCGTACGAGCTCTACAGCCGCGAGTACACGTCCATCTACGAGGGGCTCAAGAAGCGCGCCTCGGCCCTCTACGACGCCTTCCAGCGCATGGAGGGCGTCGAGTGCGGCGAGCCCCAGGGCTCCATGTACCTCTTCCCCACCATCAAGCTCCCCGCCAAGGCCGTGGCCGCCGCCGAGAAGGAGGGCCGCCAGCCCGACGAGTTCTACTGCATGCGCATGCTCGAGGCCACCGGCGTCTGCGTCGTGCCCGGCTCCGGCTTCGGCCAGAAGGAGGGGACCCTGCATTTCCGGACCACCTTCTTGGCCCCAGGTACCGAGTGGGTTGGCCGCATTGCCAAGTTCCACCAGGAGTTCATGGATCAGTTCCGGTGAACTGCCGAGTCGCGTGAAAGGTATGAAGGAACTTGACCAGGATAACAGAAAGTTGCGTTGATTTCCAGAATATTCATGAGCCCCATAACATTGCATCTGCATCACGGGGTCGGAGGAACAGTGCCGGTTCAAACACCGTTCAAGGTTCAAAAATAGATAGTCTAGGCTAACTATGAAAGCGGCTTGCTTTTGCGGATGGATTCATAGATCACACAAGGACGCATAGATATGACTTGAATTGATACAGAACATCACCACTTGGCACTTTTTGCAATCATCATCATCACGATGTATTTTCTTGAGCGTCGTTTATCTCAGTATTGGTACACATCTTTTGTTAGCATATACATCAATGCTTCCTCTCCACATCGCACCTAGACTGTGGTCCCGTCCTTGAAGGACCAGCTGGTGTACTCCGGAAAAAAGCAGAGTTCTATTATGCTCTCTCGCTACCACGCAGCCGAACGGCCTGGCCGTACTTCTGTAGCTTGGTAATGAGCTGATCACCCTGCTTCACGACGTCCTGGTACTGCTTGTTCTTGTCATCGGGACGGTTGGTCTCGATAATACCCTTGCCCGTCACGCGGTCAATAGTGCAGGGAATGCGACCGCCTGCGATGAACTTGGCCAGATCACTAGACATACAGTTAGCACTGAATGAGTCTTTGCTAGAAGAGAATAGCGTTATACGTACCGGTCCAAGAAATCGACAGTGACACCGAAATCATTCGCCATGCTTTCCAGGCCCACCACCCGGTAGCTTTGCAGAAGCTGCTGGTAGGCGCGCAGGCGCATCTCCCGAATGAACCAGTTCTTGTGCTCGTGCAGGTATCGGTCTTGGGTCAGGAACTGCTCTTCGACGGATGCCAAGGCCTGGAAGAACAGCTTGTAGTGACCGGTGTACAGGCTATTCACGAGCTGAGCCAGAGGCGAGAAGTCGACAGCCATCTCACTTTCAGGTTGGTCAGAACTAGTGCCCAGCGTGGTCAAGTTGACCACGGTGGTGCCCTTGGGCGCTTCCCTGGCGGATTCGCCCTTAGCGTCCGTCATTTCGGCGTCCTCTGCACTGGGCCCGGCGGAAAGAGCACCACTCAGTGCCATCATTTTGTCATCACCGTCGGCGCCCAAAATGGCCTTGATTTCAGGGGCGTCGACGACCTTGCTCTTGAAGTCCACGCGCTTTAGAGATACCGAACCGGCGAGGACGGAGTAGACGACCAGGTTGGAGTATGTGCAGAGTTCGTATGAGGTGAAGGTAGACAGCGAGTCGAGCAGCAATGGTGCCGCGAGGTTGTAGGATCGGACAGTCAAGAGGTGCAGGCCCTCGTAGGCCTTGAGGCGGTTTCGTCGGTCCCAGTCACCTCCGCTCTCGACCAGCGCCTTCGCCCGTGCAACGTGCTTCTTCACGAGGACCTTGTCACCATAGAAGAGACCCAGGCGAATTATGGCAAGGACGATATCAATCTTAGTACCAAGAATACCGGTCTTCTCGGAGAGATCTTCGTACGCTGTTATCGCTTTATCCTAAAGAAATAGTCAGCCGATGTGGTCACGCGATAGCAGAGGCCGGAAGGGCAGGCGAACCTTGTCACCAATCTTGGCGAAGTACTCAGCTCTCTTCCCCCTCGCGGCCATGATCTCAGTGTCGCCAGCCTGCTCAACTGCGTCATCCTCCTCTTTCTGGAATGCTTCCAGTTCCTTGTCGTTCTCGGCCTTCAGTTTGTTGTAAACCTCCTCATCCCACGGTAAGCTCGCACCCGTAGAAGGCTTGTTTGCCAGCATACCGGCAGCGCTCGGCTTCCGACTGACGGGCTTCTGGGGTGCAGACGACGCACTGCCCTCGCCGGCGGGGTTCAGGATTCCTTCAGTCGGGTGTGCCAGGTATTTGTATAGCGGGGCCATCTTGTGTTCGCTGATGGCATCTTGCAGACTCTTTACGGAAGATTGTTGGGCAGGGCGGGTAGCATATGAGTTCGTGAGAGTGAAGACATGCTGGGCCAGCGGCAGCAAAGGCCATTTGGCATATTGCGGATCGGAACCCATAATGACTGCTGTTGAAGAGGAAAGCGGCTTGAAGGGCGGAGCGGTCGACAAAAAGAATACAGGACTGTAGTTGGTATCCTTGGATCAAGCAGTATGGCTTCAAAGGTTTTCGCAATCAAGTCGTCGTTGGAAGGGAGGGGGAGGAAGAGGGAACGCAGATTGCCAGCCTTGTGCAGATACAGATGATGATGATGATTCAAGCGGTTCGTTCGCAACAGCTGCTGCGGGAAGGTGCAAGGCGGCAGACAGCTCGCGTAATGCCAAATGCCATTGGATTAAGTAAGTAAATCAACCAATCAAAATGCTCTAGTGGGCTTGAGTGGGTCTATCATGAGCCTCAGGTACCTCAGGGTACGTACCTCTTTCCGTTGTCCGATGATCCACAGCCAAACCAGCCAGTGATTACTCGTAGCGTAAGGGAAAGGTAAGTAAGAGTGGAAGCAGTCCGGGGTGCAGCTTCCCTTCCATCTATCATTTCTCTTTCCGCGACTCGCATTCCGCCCATACGACTTCTTGGGCTTATTATCCATATTCTCCTACCCAGATACTCTCTAGTTCAAAATTTACCCATCGCCGTCTTCCAATCCAGATACAACCTCACGAAACCAACATAACTGACCTCGTATCACGTCAGCCTAGCGCACAATGGGCGGCGACGAGAGGTCCCTTGCTCGCGAAAGCAGCAGTAATAGCAACAGCAACACACGTCGCGCACCGGCCGACGAGCACGAGAATGACGAAGCACAACCCGAACCCTTTGACGCCAGAAAACTACAGCCGGCCAAGAAGCGCCAACGCTCACGCTCGCCTTCAGACCCTGCACCGCGAAAGCAAAAGAGACCTGGGCGAGGAGCTCGTATGACACAAGCTCAAATAGACGAGATCAAACAGCGACAAGCCGAACGAGAGAGAGAGGCCGCTGCCGCTGCTGCCCAGACTGCGCGTGGGGCCATTAACGACGTCGTCAGACAACATTACAATGCCGTCCCAGAGCGCGGCCGAGACTGGAGAAAGAAGGACAGCAACATCAAGGGCCTACGTGTGTTCAACAACTGGGTCAAGAGTACAATCATTCAGAAGTTCTCCCCCGATGAGGATCATACGCCGGGAGCACACGAGCGAGGACGCGATCTTGCTGGCGTCGCCGGCAAAGACCTGTTAGTACTCGACATTGGCTGTGGTAAGGGAGGTGATCTCGGCAAATGGCAACAGGCGCCCCAGAATGTCGCTCTATATGTCGGTCTTGATCCCGCAGAGATCTCAATTGACCAGGCCCAAGATCGTTATCGCAATATGGGCAGTCGCGGCGGCGGCGGCAGAGGTGGCAGAGGCGGTCACAGGGGCGGCCGTCCACAGCGGCTCTACGATGCATTCTTCCATGTGAAAGATTGCTTTAGCAGTACGATTGGAGATATCGATGTCATTCAGAAAGTTGGCTTTGGACCCTCACCGCAGGGCGGTTTCGACATTGTCAGCATGATGTTTTGCATGCACTACGCCTTCGAGACGGAAGAGAAAGCTCGCAGGATGCTCGAGAATGTATCGAACTCTTTGAAGAAAGGCGGCCGCTTCTTGGGCTGCATTCCCAATTCTGACATTATCGGCGAACGCGTCACTGAGTTCAACGAACGCATGGCTGCAAAGAAGGCGAGCGCGGCCACGGGAGAACCACCATCTTCCGACGACAAAGAAGAGGGCGAGGCAGAAGAGACGGCGGAGTGGGGCAATGCAATGTACAGGGTGCGGTTTCCAGGAAAGACGCCAGCTGATGGTATCTTTCGGCCTCCGTTTGGCTGGAAGTACAGCTTCTTCCTGAGCGAAGCTGTCGAAGAAGTGCCCGAATATGTGGTCCCGTGGCCTGCGTTCCGAGCACTGGCCGAAGACTACAATCTTGAGCTGCAATACCATCAGAGCTTCAAAGAGATCTGGGAGTCAGAAAAGGATGATCGCATATTGGGGCCTCTGAGTGAGCGCATGGGTGTCCGCGAACGAGGAGGCGGTGAGTTGCTGGTTACCCCTGAGGAAATGGAGGTGGCCAACTTCTATTTGGCGTTTTGTTTTTACAAGGTCTAGACTCTCTTGTCTTAGATTATCGGGCCGTGGATTATTGGGCTACAGCCACAAATAGCAATACGCAACCGGTGCCCCCTCTCTTTCCAGTATGCCGTCTCGGATTGCGTCCGCCAGGCCAGCCCGCCCCTCTTTCACCTACAGGGTGAAATCTTTCGTCGCTGCAGACAATGTTAGAGAGCCAGCTTCTTCCAGTTGTTCAGACCTCTCTGCTTTCCAAACCGTTGGCGTTCCCATGACTGGCCCAAAGTCATGTTTCCAGCTCAGGCAAGTGTCTTCATGCGATCACCATGACTGGGAGTGACTATGCGAGCTGGAGTGAGCTGGATATAAAGTCATTTATGGGGTTACGGATCTCAGATGTCACTGATATTGTGCAGCAGTGACATTCCTGTACGTCGATTAGCCATACACCTATCTTATAAGAAGTGGTGTCTTGCATGCGGCTTATCACGAGCGGCCTGGCCTTGCTTGCCTCATCTGTCCCATACAAAGCATATGTGGTAGGTCATAGGCGCCTTTGCTGGGCCATCTGGCAGTTGCGTGCCTCGCTGAGCCGGCGATTGGGGACGTGACCGTGTCCTCTGACTGGCAAGTATGATTCGAGCCCCTTCTACAGGGCTCTGCGTCCAGTACTGGATGGGACCGATTGAGGGTATCTACATATCTATCGACCATTCATGGCTTTGTGTTACTTCTCAGATGGGGCCACTTAGTATGTATTTCCTACCTGCAGCCCTATGCGACTGCTGTGCCATGTTGTGCAGAAACACACGAGTTGCGTCTTCGTAGATAGCTAGCCCAAATACAGCGAATTGACTTGCTTGGCTAAGTCTGAATTTGCGGGATCATGGTGGTAGTAGAACCTGCCTGGCTGCCTCAGAGTTGAGCCTCCAAAGCCATCACGAGCTGCTGAAGCATACTGGGCTGCTTCTGTGGGCCATCATCCTCTTCCGCCTTAAACCCCCCGCTGGCGAGTTGTAGTTTCCTGAGCTGTTTCGATTGCACCAACTGCAAGAGTCAGTCAGCGGTCCATGTTCTGTCTGGCAAGCTAGGGAGGATGATGGGCGTCTTGTCTTGGGAGGGCTCTTTGGTCTTACCTCCTCGATAGATCGCCGCATAACATAGCTCACGACGGTCACGGGCTGATCCTGATCGATCCGGAGCACGCGGCCAATAGCTTGCTGTTCTACGGCGGGGTTCCATTGTGGCTCCATGATGTAGATGCGATTCGCGACCGTGAGACCGTTGAGACTATAGGTGGTGATTACGGTTGTTAGCAAACAAGGGTAGTTTTGCGCTTGCCAGGTGTGTCTCACCCAACGCCCCCGGTTGAGAAAGTCATCATCAAGATCCGACGGGAGCTGTCCGCCTGAAATTGGTGTAGGACGCTGTTGCGTTTCTTGGATGACATGCTTCCGTCGACACGAAGGCAACCCAGACCACGGCTCTCGAGAGCTTGCCCAATAACATCGAGGGTCTTCTTCCAAAAGGAGAAGATCAGACTAGTTTCCATTAATACGTAGTTATGCTTTGAGGAGGGAGAAAGCCCGGCACTTACCATTTCTTTGACGAGCAGTGCTTCTGAACGTCTTCCAGAAGAGCTCCTACTTTGGATGATAATTCGAGCTGCATATCTGAGCTAGCATCGATGTCTTTGGATGCAAGCTCTGCAAGCTCATGCTCAAATCCACAGATGGGACATTTTGATATCGGCGAATCCCCGAACTCTTCGTGGTATTGCGACACGCAGTCACTGCACACGAGGTTCGAACATTGGGTCAATATCCCGCTGTCGTATGCGTTCATATTCCCGAGGGATACAATGTCGGCCGAGCAATATGAGCACATCGCCTTTCCAGCTTGTTGCAGCATGGCCAATATCTCATCAGGTTGAAGAGAAAATGTCGAGTCATTGTTTCCCACGGCTGAAGGTACAGCTGCTAGGCCTATGTTGCAGAACATACGTAGCCGAAGCAGCGCCTCCATTATCTTGTGGTGTGCGTGTTTCAAGCTCGTAGACTTCTCGGCCGTCATGACCGCGTGACGCACTCTGAATTCAAGCGCCCGGTAGTTCTCTCTCTCTGTCTGGCTAAACTCGGGCCTGGCGACTTCAGTTGAGTACCCTGGACCGGGTATGATGGACCTGTTACGTCGCAAACATATTGATCCTAGCAACTGTTTGAGATTATCGTATCCATGCTCTGGACTGTTATGACGAAGGGTTCTTGTGATATACTTATGAAAGACCGCAGGGTTCTCGAAGAAAGGGACTCTTAGGAACTTTATAATCGAGCCAAGGTCATCTAGTTTGTTCTGTACAGGAGTGCCAGTCAAACACCATCGAATACGTGTTCTCAGTCCATTCGCCGCTCTGGCTTGTTTGCTTGCGGGGTTTCGAATGTGGTGAGCTACTCCAGTCAGTGGAAACAAGTCACGCATTAAGTATCAAAGTCGACTTGCCTTCATCCAAAACGATCCGATACCAATTGCAGCGATGCAGGATAGAGTCTCGTTTCCCATGCTCGATCATGACCGTGCCATATGTGGTGAGTACAAGGTCGGCTTCACTGAGCCTCATTCCAAGTTCTTGCCTCCCCTGGCCATGATAAACTTCAAAATTGATAGCCCCGGGGTATATGTGTCTGCGGAGTCAGCAAATTCTCTTAGCAGGTTACCCATAGATTTGGTGGCTGCGACTTACCTTGCAATCTCCTCTCTCCAAGTCGTGAGTAGGACTGTTGAAGACCGTGAGCTTAATCTTTCCCTCGATGTCCACACCGATAGCCTGCTTACGTTCTGAAGGGACTACGACGAGCGTAGCTTTAGTGTGGCTCTCGCCCTGCGTCGCGAATGTTTCGGCGTTTGGTAACCCATTGGTTATCGTGGCAAGAGTAGTCAGAGTCTTGCCCAGGCCGGCGTCGTCGGCGACAAGGCCACCTTGGCACTCTTGAGCTGACCGACTCTTCGCGCCAGTGATCATGTGCTCAAAGCTGTAGAATGGCATTTAATTGACTTATCCGGCTGATAAACCGAGCACATGTCTAAGTACTTACACCGTAAGACCATCATCGGAAGTCTGGGTGGTCCACAAACTGCGGCACAATTGGCTGACGCCAGATTCACGTCGAAGCATGAAATCGACAGCAACCTTCTGATGTCTGGATTGCTGTAAGAATTCGGATAATTGAGGGATTTATTTAATCTGCTTTCACTTACCCTAAAAGGGGAGTTCGGATGCGCCAGTCTATATGCGCTTCTTGGAGGTAGTCATGGCCGGGGACACGGTTGTAGAACTCATCAATATTGAGGACCAGATCGACCAAGCCAGGCCCTGAGACAGCATCCATTGACTCATCAGCATTACAGTCTGCGCCCTCGTTGCGTACTTGCCTAGGCACTTCTTGGGCATAGCCAGCGCTTTGTAGCAGCTCTGGGATGTGTAACGACTGTGGATTGAAATAGGGGTCAACCTTGAGCTCTTCGTGCGGCTCTTGGAGGAAAAGATGGTTTTGTGCAAGGAGTCGCGCCACCTCATCTGCAACTATGTGAGGCCCTAGAAGTATAATTGTAATATTCAACCGGATGTTCGTCGTGTCCTTTCGTCGTGTCCTTGCTCTGCGACGTTCTTTGAGTCGTGCACACCACTCCCCAGCTCGGGCAAACGCTTTGAACCGCAGGCCGTCTAATTCATGTAGCTCAACTACTGCATGAGATACACGTCTATTGACTACACATACAGCTTGGCCAGACTCGGTGCTCAAATATGTGCAGTCCTCTTGCACAGCGACTGATAGTGGTTCCCAGCCCGGATGGCTGGCTTTGCCGCTGTCTCGGCTTGTATGATCAGGTGTATCCTCTGGAGTCCATCTAAACAGCGTTACAACATCTGGAAGCTGACATGGTAGGTAATCAGCAATTTTTTGTTATCCTCATTACTTCGCTTGTATGCCAACAACGACTCACCATGCCAAAACATACGTCCCCGCCTTGTACCTCCGAGATGGCCTTATGCTGGAGAAGGTCATCAAAATCAGACACAATAGGGTCTTGCAAGTGTTCAGTCATTGTACCGTTTTGTTGATGGTTAAAATTATATCGTAGCAGAGTAGCAAGTCCCTGGCATTCGCAACGTTCTGTTTAAAAAGGGATGAAGTCCATTTGCGCTTCGTTTTTAGCGGGAAAGCCCGGTGCCAGGCAGACTCAATATTCCATAGGGGGAGGGTGATGAGGGGTCATCACACATATGCGGATGGGATTTCTTGCTAGGCATATTTTCATGGAGATTCTCAAGTGGCTGAGATCACACCCTGGTTCTCGCAAGGCATACTTGCTTTCTATTGACACAGCCTTGAGAATCCTTGTTTCGGTGAGCATGCACTGCCTCCCATGCACCCCCCAAACTGCCTGCTGTCGACACTTCGCAGAAGGGTTCCGACTTCTTTCTCGGTGGGCCATTGATTAGTCCTGCGTGTACATGTCGATCCCAGCGTCTCACACCCAGAACCATCTTTGCTTATTGTCACAGCTTATCGTATGAGCTTCAACATGCTTGAAAATGGCACTCGAGAACGAATTTGCTCGAGCGATAACCGAGTTCAAGCGTGACGCTGGACTTAGTAGGGACCAACTGCATCAATTCCAGCTCGGCAGCCTCGATGACCTTCTTCGGGCAATGGGTGACATTCAGCAAAAACAGACCCACGACAAACGATTAAGATACATGCGTCGACTAGATCCATTCCTCAAGTCCATGAAAGAGTATGAGAAAGTTGTCGAAGTGTTCCTCAACTCATCCGAAATATTGGCCTTTGTATGGGTGAGCCGGCCCGCCACAATAGTCCGTAGAGTCGTACGAAAATGCTGACAGCTACTGCGACAGGGACCTCTCAAGTTTATACTGACTGTCGGTCCACCCTCAGCGAAAAGTGATCAGGAACTTACTGACATGATAAGATGACATCAAGCGTCGTCGATGCTTTCGACGCCTTTCTCAATGTTTACCAGGAAATAGGAGAGAACCTGCCTATTCTCACATCGTATCAGAGTCTATTCTCCAACAACAGTCACATGCAAACCCTCCTTGTGACAATTTTCAAGGATATTCTTGCTATTCATAAAGAAGCAGTCGTTTTCCTAAAGAAGAAATGTGCGTCACCACCTCTCGTACAATCCCATGATGCTGTTTACCTCTGACTTCTTTGCAGTTTGGCAGCAGCTTTTCCAAGGAGCCTGGAAAGGTTTCGAGGTTCGCATTAAAGAAATTAAGAGAAACTTCACTCAGCATAGGCATTTGATTGAAAACCGCGCCTCGCTGATCGAATTCGAAGAGGTGCAAAGAATTCGACAGCAGACTGAAGCCGGATTCGCTCAAGCCGCGCAGGCCAATCTCGAAAGGCAACACCGCGAGGTGCTTCAGTGGCTAGCGCCCACACTCCCTTGGAAGAGACACGAACTCCACCGCCGTGCTAGAAAAGATGATTCTGCCGCTGGAAAATGGCTCCTTGACGATAACAGATTCCAAATGTGGTCTGACAGGGATTACTGTGCTACTCCATTGCTATGGCTCAATGGGAAACCAGGAGCAGGTAAGTCAAATTACCAAAGCCTCTTATACTGCTCTGTGTTTTGTTGTATTTATGGGCGTCTTCGTTAAACCAGCGTCGCAGGCAAGTCCGTGTTGTCTTCAATCATTGCCGATCAGATTTCTGCCATACCAGACGTTTCCGTAGGACTCTTTTACTGTGTACAGTCCGACCCTCAAAGCAACACCTTCATCTCTGTCGCTAAATCTCTCTTGGCGCAACTCCTGAAACAAGACGCTACTCTGCTTCCCCTTGTTTATGAGAAGATGAGAGTGGGAAATGGAGAGGCTGTTCTCTCAAGCAATACCGATGCTGAAAAGCTTCTGGATCTGGCACTGAGAAGCCGCAAGACTTACCTCATAATCGACGGGATCGATGAATGTGAGAGGGACGAGCGCAAACAGATTTGTTCATGGTTTAGCAAAGCAGTCAACTCGCTCGAGCGAACGAAAGCTGACGAGATTCGCTGCATTTTCGTATCTCAAGATGATGGAATTGCGAGAAAAGACCTCTCAGCCCTGCCCACCATCAAGATCACGACCAAGAATACCGAACGAGACATACGAACCTATTCTACCGACTGGCAGGCAAAGATTGAACAGAAGTTTGGCGCGTTCCGAGAACACGAACTGAGTATCGCCAAGGTGGTCACAGCAAGATCTCAAGGTACGTATGAATGCAGGCCCCAATCCATTTCTCTGCAGCGGATAATCTGAACTGAGAATCAATTTGCAGGCATGTTCATTTACGCGAGATGTGTTCTCGCAGAACTGTACCACCAGACCTCAAGAGAGCAGCTGCTAAGCCAATGGATGTCCGACGATTTCCCCCAAGATCTTGACGAGGTGTACCTAAGAATCCTGCAACGCATCACCGAGGGCCTTCCAAGCGTCGCTATCAATACGGTCAAACAGCTCCTGGGATGGATATGCTGCGCGAAAAGACCACTAAAATGGTACGAGGTCCAGGTGGCAACATCCATCGATTTGCACAGCGACGAGGTTGTCGCCGAGGGACGGAGATTGGTAGACAGCGCCAAAGATCTATGCGCATCATTTGTCGAAGTACATGCCGACCAAACTGTCGAGCTTGTACACAGCACTGTGAGGGAGTAGGTCAATCATCTTTCTATGGAAGTCTGCAACCAACCGTATGAAACTAACACTCTGTCACCAGGTTTCTCAAGAACAGCAACATCTTTCGGGTCTCGGAGGCTGAGAGAAGCCTAGCTTTGATCAGCATTGCGTATTTGTGCACCGAACCAATCGACCGAGGCATCGACGAGGCAGCGCTGGAGACAGCACTTGTAGCTGGGTCTTACGGGTTCCTCGAATACGCCAGCGTATGTTGGGTACCCCACCTTCTCAGCTGGTTGCTGGATAGCCCGACTGATGAGGAGGGTATCATGACTTTAGCCGAGAGCCTCGAGGTTCTTTTGGACAGTCACTTCATAGAACAAGAGGAAAACATGTCAGTTCCTCAGAAGGTGCTGAAGACCTTGAGCCCCTTGGCGGATCTGTACATCCACACTTCAATCACTCAGGCCGTGGTTTGGACGCGCAAGCAAATCATGGGTTCTCATTGCAGCTCAGAAGCCAAAGATCTCTTGGACTTCCCCCAAATCATCTCCAGGTTCAGATCGTCTCTGGAGAGGTACTTATTTCTGAGAGGTGAGGATACCGCCCGGACGAGTCTTGGCACATTCTATGGCAACAATTGGTTCAAGTGCCCCAGGATGTCGTGTCAGTACTTCCACCAGGGCTTCGCAAGCCGCGACGTGCGAGACCAGCACGTTGCCCGCCACGACCGTGCGTACCTATGTACGATAGAAGGTTGCATCACTGCCACTCTGGGGTGTGCGACGCTGACTGAGCTGCAAAAGCACATGTTGGAGAGTCACGGCATCATTGGCGAGGAAGACAGCTTCCCAAGCATGCCGAATCCCACCACAAGACCCAAAGCAACACGCCCAGCCAAGTTCCATTGTTCACACTGCCCCAAGACTTTCACTCGGTCTGCGAACTTGCAAAGCCATGAGAGAAGCCACCGGAATGAACGTCCTTTTACGTGCGACACGTGCGGGATGAAGTTTGTCAGGCAACATGACATGAAGCGTCACGAAGCGACTCAGCATGTTGGCGAGAGGAGATTCATATGCTACGGGTATCTTGGAGATGGTACTTCATGGGGCTGCAGAAGAAGTTTCGCACGTGCCGACGTCCTCAATGACCACCACAAGTCGCAGACCGGTAGGTTCTGCATCCGATCGCTCCTTGAAGAGAAGAAGGCGGAGATGGGCAACACCCCAGAAGACGATGTTCTGGCGCAGATTGTGCAGCTTAAACCTACCCATGAGCGAATCGATACTCTGGCGACTTCGGGGTCATCCACGTTGTTGGGCTCTGGGGATGATGAATTCGCGGAACTAGATCTGGAACGAACTGATACATCCCAGTCGGAGAGGGTAGAAAGCTCCATTCAAAAGCGAAGCCTAGAAAACAGTGATTCGGAAGCTTTGGCGAAGCCCCACGAGGCAAAGAGGTTCCAGTTCGAGAATTCCTACATCCGTCACTCAAGTCTTAGCCACGCATACAGGGGGAGAAAGCAGTAAAGATTAAGAACTCTACGCCAGGCTGTAGATATAGTAAATGCAATATCGAGGTTTTCCATCGCATGTTTAGAGACAGATAGATGCTGTGCCTATTAGTATAAGTTTTCGAAACTATTCCGCGGTTTAAACGACGTGCGTAAAGATTATTGTTACAGGTAACCAATGACAGGGCTAGTAACCAGGTCTGGCCAGTCGCATTAGGTCAGGTGACTGGCCAGATGACGGGTGTTAACTGGCCCCTGTCCTACTATACATATAAGGGCCTGCAACTGCTGCTTCCACCCTTCTTTTTAATTAGACTCATAAGTACTTACTTAAGTACCTTACCCAGCTACTTTACCGTATTTACGTGGCTAGTAGCCCCGAGGCATGTCTCGCCTTCACCCGTCATTCCCGTAACACTGGCGATGTGCGTGGTCAGCACCAGCTTTAGCTGGTGAGCGTTGGCGAGTCCTAGATAAAGTGGGGCGTAGCACGGGTACCTGCTGCATTAAGGTTAAGGTTAGTACGCAGACAGGAGCCACAACAGACAGGAAGGGTCAGTGGCTTCTCTAGCGCCTCAACCTGCCCAATTACAGCGACTTCTCTCGGAAACCTCCAAGTTTTCCATTTGAAAATCGGCCGGCTGTGACAATCTTCTCCGGCCCCCAATATGCAGACCGGGCAGGCACTTGTGGTAGGCACTGGTTAAAGGGCAACAAGGGGGTGGAGCAACATACTGGTTTGAAGCTCCTCGCAAGGCTGTTAACCAACCCACTAACTAACCAACCAAAGGGCCTTAGTTTACAAACCAACCAAGGCCTTGAAATTACACTAACTAACTAACCAAGAGGTCGCTTTAGTTGCTAACCTGGTTGGTTAAGTTAATTAGGTTAGTATACATAATAATTTTATAGTGTTGTAATTAAAAGGGTAATATCTTATACAATCTCTTATCGATAAGGTTATCGATAAGATATTAGATAAGATACAGATAATCTAGTACTAGGGTCAGACGTACGTTACTGTACGTCAGTCACCAGGGCCATACATATGGCTATACGTACGTTACCGTATGTCTGTTAACAGGGCCAGCTATATGGCCAGCCGTATGGCCGGTCAGGTGACCGGCATCCTTCCTTATAAAGAGACTGTAACGGCTAAAGCAGAGAAAAGGGGTATAAAAGGGGTAGTTATTAACACTAAAATATCACTAGTTTCATCGATTAAAACAACCAACCCACTAACCAACCAACCAAAAGCCCTTGGTTGGTTATAACCAACCAACCAACCAGCCAGATCTGGCTAACCAACCAACTAAGAGCTTTTCGTTCGGTTGGTTGGTTGGTTGACAGCCTTGGCTCCTCGTGCGCTAACAGATCAGAGTCCTGAGTCTCGCTCGCCAATTAGATGCCTAAGTACATTCCGAACACCAGCATCTGGATTTATGCCTCCGACGTGAAAGTGACTACTTAATTATTAGCGAATTCAAGAATGTCCGTCAGCGACTGAAGTTTCGATTCATGCGAACCTGCTAAGCCATTATGTGCTTCTCAGCTCTGTTTAGTCTAATAAGCTGCTCTTCCAGGGTTCTTCCAGACAGTCTGTACTTGAATCCGAGCTTCGATTTGTGTATATGATGCTCCGCCTCCAGAACAGAATATGCCTTGGCTTAGACATTTTCGCCACTTCCTCAGTTAATTCTTCACCTCTTTGGTCCAACGGGTCGTTGTCATGAGTCGCTTCCAGTAGTGACTGTCTTCAATCGGCATTAGCACACCCACACTTTGCTGGGCCCTGAACTGGAGTCAAACAGTAAAAAAGCATTGCTCGTGGGAAAGAAGTCAGGTAACCGAGCTTGCGTTCCGAGTTTTCTACAGGCAATGTACCATTTGGGGAGTAAGCAGACGGTTACATACAAGATGTCAGGTAGGCTATGAAGCCCCCAAATCTGCCCAAGGAGTCTAGCCCTAGCGAGCCACGTAGTCTTGCTGCGTGAGTAGGTACCGATGCTGGACCGTTAAATGAAACCAGCAACAGCTTTTCAATAGCCGGCAGACAAGCTTGAGCGTTTTGCTCCAGGACGAGAACACGATACTAAGAAATTGTTAGGTGATTGCAGAAGCCTTGATAGTGTGGGGTGATTAGATTTGTATATCAGGTAACCTTTATGAGTTTGCTGTTGTTCAATATCTTCCATAAAGGCAAAGCAACTTGGTCGGGTATCGCTGGGCTGGTATCACGGGCTGAAGTAGGTTTCCTTGTACTTCCCTTGGCTGGGCCTTCTCAGAAAGCATCCCCATGGTATTGCAGTTCGAAAAGCTGTTTTGCGAGGATGACAACATGCTGAAAGTGCTTTCTATCATGTGGAAAGGCATACTAGAGTTCCACAGACAAGCTTTGAAGTAATTTTAGCAACCGAGTGGGTAGTATAAGTTTGCACCCAATGCCCCCCACTGTCTCGCTCATATCCTATAGTGTGGCGGCAACTATTCCAAGCCACTTGATACAAACCCAAGCAGCTCTTTCCCAGATCCAAGATTTCCGGCGAGACCAGGATCTTCGGGACGCACAGTTTAAGAAGATTAAAGAATCGCATGAAGCCCAAAGGCTCACGGACTTGAAAACGTGGCTGAACCCACCGAATGTCGAGAATGACCAATATGAACTCTGCAAGATCTGGAAGAAATACCCCGGTAGTGGTCGATGGCTCCTCCAAAACCAATCTTTGAAGGAGTGGGTTGATCCTCTCTCTCCTACGATCCCACCATTACTTTGGATGAACGGGATGCCTGGTGCAGGTGAATATCACTTACCGGCCGCATCAAGACAAACATTAACCGCGCATTAGGCAAAACTGTTTTAAATTCGCTCATAGTTGACGAATTCCAAGGTTTGGACTTCTCCCTGGCGTCCTTTACTTCTACTGCAAGCATGGCAACTCTGAGAGGAACAACTACGCTTCCATAGGCCGATGCTTTCTATCACAACTCCTCTTGAAGCACAAAGACACCTTGGTCCATTACTTCTACGAAAAGTTCTCTCGATGTTGCACTGAGAAATTGCACTGACGCATACATTATAATCGATGGCATCGATGAATGTGACCGCCATGAACGCCGAAAGATTACCCAGTGGTTTCGGAACTTAGTTGAAGATCTTCAACCCCCACGGCAAGACCGGGTCCGTTGCCTTTTTGTAAGTCAGGATGATGGTATTGCGCACAAAGACTTCAGGGGGCTGGAAGAGGCCGCTGATGGTAGGTCTGGCACCACATAGAATTACTCGGTGTCCCTGGCACGCGGCTAACAAATAAGGCATGTTTTTACTGGCGAAGCTTATTGTCGAAAACATAATACAGCAAACATGTGTGGAAGATGTCGAAGCTGAGCTGGAAGAGGAGACCCTACCACGGGAACTCAAGCAAGCGTATGCAAGATGCTATCCTTACATGCTCCGGGTCGCGTACTGACGAGTCTTTAAGATATTCGCGGATAATAAGTCGCATCTTTGACAATGCGTCCCCTTCAGCACGGGAGGCTTCTATGTTCGTCTTGCGTTGGTTGGTATCTGCGAAGAGGCCAATCAAATGGCGTGAAATCCAAGCCGCAAAAGCCATCAACGTTGAAGAACAGAACGTTGAACTGGATAGGCGTAGATTCCGAAAAGGGACCAAGGATCTATGTGGTCCCTTGGTAGAGATTCGGGAAGATGGCACAGTCGAGCTCGTGCACTTGACTGCAAAGTCGTGGGTATACTCTTCATCTCTGCCAGATTGGTTATATGACTGACTTTTCTCAGTTTCCTTGTTGAAGAGAAACATGTGGACATGGCGCAGGTCGAAGTGTCGAATACGGCACTTTGTTTAGGCTACTTGAATATGCCAGGGTTCTTTAAAGCAGCAGATATCGCCAGCTCGGTCCCGACCGGATACTACGCTTTCATGGACTACGCCGCCCCTTACTGGCTACGACATCTCGAGAACGGGTTAACACAGGCCGAATATGACCACGACTTGTTGCAGGAGTTGCGGGAGCCAGTAGAAAGCTTCCTGGCATCCCATTTTACACCTCCGACTAAACAATTCTACAAATCACAAGACAACGTCAGGAAGCTACAATTCTTTCGAGCCTACAAATTCTACGATGACTTAGAGACTGCCGTAATATCGACCAGAAAGGAACTGACGTTCTTAGGCGAGATGAAACCAGGAGAAGTCGCGTTGGATTTAGCTTCGGTTATAAGCACAGTACGCAAACACCTGGAGTCGGCCTATCTCTATGCAACTGGAGCAGAGGATCGTGATGTACTGGAACGAATCTATGGAAGAAACATGTTCAGATGCCCAAGGTTAAGTTGTCGCTACTTCTACATCGGCTTCCAGAACCCACAGCAGAGGGACCTGCACGTGGGGAAACATACGCGTCCCTTTCGCTGCGATATCCTAGGCTGCCCTTCGTCGACTATAGGTATGAGCACCTTGAAAGACCTTATAAAGCACAAGGACGTTCACACAATATTGCAAGAAGAAGATGACGAGTTCCCCGAAGAGGTAGAGCTTGCTCCACCCAAGCCGCCGGAGCCCGTTAAGGCGGCGGCATTGTCACGAGAGCCCAGGCCTACAAAGCCACCAAAAGCCAAGCGGGTTCGCATAACTGAACACCGCTGTACCCAATGCGAGAAAGTCTTCGGCAAGAAGTTCAATCTCGACTCACACATGATCACGCATAGCGGAAGGCGGGACTTTGTCTGCAACGTGTGTGGTATGGGGTTTACGAGAGAAAATGACAGAAACCGGCATCAGGTAACGCATCAGGAGAAAGAATACACGTGTGGTGGTACCCTGAGCAACGGCCAGCCTTGGGGATGTCAAAAGAAGTTCGCCCGCGCTGATACTCTAAAAAACCACCACAATTCGGTAGCTGGGAAGGTCTGCATCCAGCCTTACCTTCAACAGCAACAGGAGACCTTATACGGACCAAGCCTCTAACGGCGGACCCGGCAGAAAGTGCAAAAAAAGAAACTCGAGGACTTGCAAGGTCCTCTAGGCCCGACTCAGCGTACTAGACGGTCGCGCCCCCTTCCAGACTTGGGATTATTGGCTGTGCCTTACCAAGTCGTTAGACAGGTCATGACCCACCCCAGTCATGGTTATCTGTCTTTCGGGTATTTAGTTGTTTACGGTTTACCACACCGGTCTAGAACAGTCAGGTCGTGGTAGTAGTGCAACTGTCGTCGGGCTTGTCGTCGGGCTTGTCGTCGGGTAGTTGCTGAATTTGGGCGTGGCTTATTCGTCGTCGATTTCCATGTAACAATGGAATGGTGGGTGTCGTTCTTTATTATTGTCGTTGTTGCTGTTCTTGGTGCTTTACCACTCGGCCACTGAACCGGCTGACCTGACTGCTGCTGATGGTAAATCAAGCTGCTATGAGGATTCATGTAGGTAAGGTATCTTAGTACCTAGCATTTGAATGCCCTATAGGTGACAGCTGTGGTGGTGGCAGCCAGGCAGCCAGGCAGACGCCTGAGGCAGGCAGTGGCACATCTCGGTAGATGGGTTGGTCACCGCGTCAACCTCTGGCTGGCTACGAGCATTGGGTGCTCACTTTGGAGTTTCTCTATTTCTCTCTGTTCCATTATGTGATACTACCTTCTTCACGCTGCAGTCGTGCCAACTCGAAAGTGGCCATCTTCACCATTGCCATCCGAATCATTCCTCTTGGAAACTTCATTACTGGTGATTACTCCCAAACCGCAGTCCCCAGCCCTACACAACTAACCCATATGACGCTTTATTCTGTGAAACGATGACCATATCATGTCTCACCAAGGTTCGATTTTCTGTTTCTCCATCCTTTGCCCCTTTTCACTAATGACCCACAACAGAACTTCGAGAACGATCTCGTCCATACAAAGTTTTCGTCATCCCCTGTTACGCGCCAGAGAATATTTAATCTATTTTCCTCCATATCTTTAGATCGTTCTTATCACGGTTATGCCTCGTAAAATAAAAAGACCAACATTGGTGATCGCTACAACAATACCCAGGGGGGACCTCAGTCTCCACTTCGCAGCCCCTTAGTTTGGAAGACCTCGTGCCAGCGATTAGAGGCAGTAACTTCAAACGGTTCGACAACCTCTCGAAGGCCAAAAGATACAACCCACCCAACAAACCAAAATAGCCCACGAAGAGTAACTACTAGGATATGCCCGGATCGAGCGGGACGGGAAGAAAGCATAGGCTACATAATGTTGAGTAAATACCAGCCCGGCGTTATTTCTCTGAATTCTTCACACGGATTTACACTGACAGCCTCTCTCTTTCTACCGCAAATAGTAAAACCCGCTCTGCGCCTCAAACAACGGAAACCCCGAAGAGTCGACGACGGGCAACACCATCTCCTTCCGCTCGGCCTCGCGGCGAAACGCCTCGTCCCAGCGCCGCACCTCGGCCTCGTCGCTGTAATCGCTGACGGCGGCGTGCCCGCGCGCGACCTGCGCCATCTGCGACCCCGTGGCCTGCGTGCTCTGGGGCGCGGACACGAAGCTCTCGAGCGCGGCGGCGGCGCGGCCCCGGAGCAGGTCGCGGCAGAGGTAGGGCTCGGCGCCGAGCGGGCGGCCGAGCCCCACGCCGTGGCAGGCCCCGCCGCGCACGGCCGCGGCCATGCCGGCCGCCGTCCGGAACCCGCCGGTCACGTAGACGAGCGTCCGTGTGAGCCGCGGCCGGATCATGTCGGCGAACTCGATGAAGTAGCTCTCGCGCGCCCGCGTCGACGCCTTCTTGTGCTCGAAGGCCCGGCCCTCAAAGGTCCCGCCCGAGAGGTCCACCCAGTCCACCCGCCCCTCGTCCTGGAGCCGCAGGCACAGGTCGCTGCAGTCGGCCGGCGTCGAGCCGCCGGGCTGGAACTCGACCGAGTTCAGCTTGACGCAGATGACGAAGTACGGGTCCGGCACGCGCCGCCGGATCTCGGCGATGACCTCGAGGACGATCCGGCTGCGGTTCTCGAGGCTGCCGCCGTAGGCGTCGGTGCGCTTGTTGGTGGTCTGGGAGAGGAACTGCGCCAACAAGTAGCCGTGGGCGCAGTGGACCTGGACGCCGTCGAAACCCGCGCGGTGGCACAGGTATGCCGTCTCGCCCCAGTCGGCGACCATGGACTTGATCTCGTCCACAGATAGAGGCCGGGGTTTATTGAAGTGCGTGCCCATCCACTGCACCTGCAGCTGCACGTCACTGGCGCTGACGGGGTTGGGGTTGAGCGTCGCATTGCCCTGGCGGCCCGGGTGCGAGATCTGGGCGATCATGAGGGATCCGTGTTTTTTGGCAGCGGAGGTCACGCGCCTGAAGGCCTCGACGCGGCCGTCGTGGTCATCGCAGAGGACGGCGTTGCCGTACCCCTCGACGGCGTCGTACTTGAGCATGATGTTCCCCGTGACTATGACGCCGATCTCGCCCTCGCCCCAACGCTGATACAGCAGCTCGTACTCCTCGGTGGGAAACCCCCGCGCACTGATATCTTCGCCCTCTTTGTTCCATTGGCACAATCGCTCCGTCATGGGTGCCTTCAGGAACCTGTTCTTCGCTGTCCGCCCCGAGAACGGAAATTGGAGGGGCTGTCTCAGGATATCCAACTCATCTTGGGACAAAGCAGGTCCTTTGACGCGCAACTTGCCTCCCCGTGGATCGGTGGGCGTTATGCTTTCGTGTGCATAATTCTCCGCCTCTGGTTTACCGGCAGCTGTAACCGCATCATATTCCACCGCCGTTGTCATGGTGGTGGTGCAGAGAACTCAGAAGGCCGCTTGGTAGAACGAGAGCAGGTGATACTCGTCTCCAGACTAAGTCGGACTGGGCTAATGTTTGTTCTATTTAAAGTCATCCCCTAATGGATCAAGTCTTTATCGGCTAATTATCCCCCGCAACTACGGATGGCTCCGCCGCCACCCCGAATCTTCGGCATGCTTATCCGATATTGACTGATTTGGCCTTCGGGGCCCCGATGTTGAAGATGACATACAGCACACTTGAAGCAGTGGCACAATAAAACCCGCCAAATCCGGCAAACCCGCCCGACTGAAGAAGGCAGTATCCACCAACCAACTAAACTTGACACGCTGTATGCCTCCGCGTCAAATCCATTGTCGACCGATGGACTTGACCCATTCAACATAGTCATCGGGTTCCCGTCCCAGAAGCTCCACCTGCTGCTGGTACTGCTCCTCGGTCATGCTGAAACCGTGGGCGGCGAAGGTCTCGTGCATCAGCCTTAGATCTCTGCCCCAAGCCGGCCCCGCCAGCGCACTGAATCCGTCTTCGAACTTCTGGAAGCCTTCCTCGTTCGCGGGGAGCACATTGATCTCCCTCCCCAGGGCCTCGGACCAGATGCGCGCCATCTCAGAGCCCTTGAACGCCTTCTTGGACCCGATGGCGACCTTCTTCTGGCTCCACTTTCGCGGGTTGCTGCCGGTGTCGGCGGCGATGAGGTTCTTGGCCGCCAGCGCGATGTCCCAGGGCGCCACGCGGCTGAGGCCGGCCTCGCCGAAGGGCACGCCGAAGACGCCCGTCTCCAGCATGCTCTGCTTGGACCGGAAGTCGTTGGTGAAGAACAGGGTCGGGCGCAGGATGGTCCAGTCATAGGGCAGGTTGCTGTGCGCCAGCTTCTGCTCCAACAGCGGCTTGACCAGGACGTGCGCCGCCGAGCAGCGGGCCATGTAGCGCTGGATGCTCTCGCTCGTGTCGATGTCCATGCAGCCCGAGAGGTAGATCAGTTGTTTGACCGTTCCGGCGCGGGACAGGCAGTCCAGACAGTTCAGGGAGGTGAACAGCTCGTCGTCGCCCGTCAGGTTCAGGAAGACGGTGTCGACGTTGTGGGATGTGAGGAGGCCCTGGAACCACGTCGGGTTCTTGATGGAGCCCTCCTCGATGAATACGTTGCTCCCCTGCTGACACTGCTGGTGTTGGGCAAGCTGGGCTTTGAGACCGGAAGCCCGGCTGGTCGGAAGGACGAGCTTGATGGTCGGGTCAGAGGCCAGGAGAGGAATGAGGTGTTCCCCAATGTGGCCCGACGCAGCGGTCACCAGAACAACGCGTGATGTGGCCATCTCTGGTTGATTATTTTCTAATAATATGGTTCTTCTGTGCCCCGGGTAACAATGTCATCAGCATCTGGCTTATATTTAAAAACTCCGACTCCTCCAGACTGCGGACCTGTTGAAAGTCCCAGGATTTGTAATACGATGGCGATTTATAATCATGTCATCGGACCCCACATGAACTTGTGTCATAATGCGTGCTTACTTCTTATTAATTACCTAAAGTGCTTCTTACTCAACTGGTGAATCACCAGATTGCCCGTCCCATTAGGAATGGGATTGGATGCCAATAGTCATCGATGTGGAATACTAGAAGGGCACAAAATACCAGCGGCGCCAGCCAGCCCCAATCGGAATGCTTTAAACAACTACTTGTGAAACAGGCCTTCGATAGCAGGCGGATAGATACAAGCTCTTGCCTTGACAGGTGCTCAAGGTACAAAAGATGAATCCATTCAAGGAATAATGTCACGATATCAATAACAGGCTAAAGGACATCGAAGGAACTCGAATTGCAACAACTATATCCTATATGCAACTATGACCACCAGCCAGTTCCAAGAGAATATGAAGACAGAGAATGCAAGTAGGTAGCCTAGGTGAAAGGGGGGATGAATTGGCCACGGTTAGAACGACTCGATATCCCTGGTATGCCGAACGGAAACAGAAGAAAGAACAAGAACAACAACCCAGATAAGAAACCTTCTCAACCATGCAATTTCTCCAAGACTAGCGACCACTCCCACACAAAGACCCGCGCAGCAGCATACTATTCGCCTGGCTCTTTCAAGAAGCCGGTTCACGGCCAATGGGTGCTGGTACACCCCCCCCCTTACCCGCCTTGGGTCTGATCCCAACCGCCGTGAGTCGGGTGTTCGGGGTATGTCGAATAGTCCACTTGGTGGTCCACGGAGAAGCCGGAAGCATCCAAGTATGGGAACGGCGTTGCCGCCAAAAGTACCCCATCCCCGTCGTAGCCGCTGTAGCCGCCGCTGTCGGCAGTGGCGTATACTGCACTCGGGTCAGGTGGTGCTCGGGAGAAGCCGTGAGCTGCCAGGTCAGTAAAGCCCGCCCAGTACGTGCTGTCGGTGGCAGCGGACGAGGCCACTGGGTATTGTGCCGCGCTGTTAAAGTTGTTGCTGGTGGGGAAATGGTTAGTAATGGCATTAACAGGGTTGGAATTTTCGAGTCGTCAATGTTCGTTCCTTTGCTGGCTCTATCTCGTAGCAGCATTCTCGGGGATAGCAGAAAGGGTCAAGAACCCCGTCTTACCTCATGTCTGCATTACCTGGATGGCTGAACAGGTAGTTGACGTTGCCTTGGGGGAAGGTCGAAGACACACTATGTGCACTTGCTCCGTAGCCGGTGTCGGTTGGCTGCAGTCCTTGGTTTGTGTGCGCTGCATCAGCCTTTCCAAGTGATACTCCCGGCGAAGCCGGGTTAGACGACTCGTCTCCATCCACACTATCGGCATCGCTTGCATCGGGGCTGTTGTCCGACTTGCTCTTGCGCTTCTTGTACTTCCTCTTGCCCCATTTGTCGAGCTTTTGACGATAGGCACGGGTCCTGTTGGGTCAATGTCAGGTGTAGTAGTTAGTCAACGACGACACTGTCTTCTGGAGTCCATCTATCCCACTGCAAGAATGAGGCGCAGGTGGGGCGGGCGGGGTGCTCACGATGCCACGAAATTATAGTCCATCTTCATAACCTCCATAACTGTTGCAAGTGTCTTGTGTTCATAGAGGGCCAAGATGATCTCTTTGTACTTGTCCCAATCCTTCGTCATCTTGGACCGAGTACGTTCTTGCTTCTATTTTGTCTTTCGGGCCCAGACGCTCTGGAAGAGACCAAGATGTTGTCGTCGTGATGAGCTTGGATGGACTTCAAGGCGATGGCTCAGGGGGCGGGCTATTCATACTGGTTCCTGTCCATGACCGCTTTTGTGGAAAGCCTTGTTGGGCGTTCTTTTTTCTCTCTCTCTCTCTCTTTTGTTATGGCAAGAGGTTGTACCACACATGTAAGTCATAAGAGCCTCAGAAAACGACCTATGCAGCTGTCAGATAAACCCTAGTATGTCGGTGCGCCACCGCTATCGCCGAGTGGGTCTGTTCAGGGGTCTATTCAGAGAAGTATACTCAACCTTGCTATTTCTGGAATGGCATTTGTGGTCCTCTCGGGGAAGGATCGGCTGCGCAGATGCAGCTATCGACATAACGGCATGCCATACCGGAGGGTTCAAGCTTCAATATGGTGGTGTAGATAAGTAAGCCCAGCCTCAAACCCCGATCAACCATCGCAGCTTCGATGGAGTTTCCGTCCAGGGAGACGAAGTATGCCTTGCCAAACGTTGAGTATAGGCGACATGGGGTTCATTAGATCCGTCGGCATCCATGCGACTTACTTCTACCACCTCGGGAAGTAGCGCGTTGCTCAACGGGGCAAGGCTACCATACCAGCCTGCTCGTGTTCTTCCGGTTCCTAGTCAAGAGTCGTGACAGGTGGGCACTGCGTTGCATGTCGAACCAGGGATCCGCTCTCTCTGTAGCCGCTCATAGCGGAAGCCGCAGCACTATAATAAGCTCATTGCATCTAATCAGGGGCCAGGGGATGGCAGATGCATGTCTTTGCATGGGGTACCCATACTCGAATCGAGTCAGCCTACTTCAGGGAAGATAGTTTCCTTCCAATCAGGGAGGGCAGCAGAAAGGTGCTATTGAAAGGACCAAGTCTAGTGTTCTGCATCAGGGAATCCTTCGGCACCGCCGCGGCATGTCGATGAACTTGTCTCTCAGCCTCACCTACCACTTATGCCAGATGTCGATGATGAGCTCGCAAAACGGGCTGAAACCGGAAAAGGTGGCCAGTCTCCTCGTTATTTGATGGACATGTCTGCTCGTCTCTTGACCGGGCTTCAACAGCCATTGATGTCATCTACGGCAGTCTCAAGAATAGAATCGACTCGATTTGAGAAAATTCGAAAAAATGCACTTTCGGAGTCTGCCTTCCGGCAAGCGACCCCCACACGCTTGGTTGACTCCAGTTTGATTTGCTGCCTATTTTTATCTTCAGTAGGACCCCAAACTAGGTTAGCGAGCTGAGAGCTGCAAGGCGATCAGATACGAATACAGCGAATCGCGTCCAAGTAAGCCGGCACTATCATGAAAACGGATAAGCAACTGGGTATCGAATCGGCCGCTTTCAGAAATCCCCCCCTCCTCGTGTCTGCCTCGCGCGTTCCACCCAAGGGCTGAAATGCATCACATCATCGAGTTGTTTCTCCCATGTCTGTCCTATTCGGCCACAGGCTTCTTTATTATGGGTATGCTTAGATTATACGAGTCAAGGAGTCTCGTGCCGTGCGCACCTATCCATCCCACGCAACACTTCACCACGTTACCGCGATGCAGCTGTCCAGCTTTTCCTCTAAGCAGCTGACTTCTTCTCCTCCGTCGCAGGTGCTGCCTTCTCAACCGGAGACATGGCTGTAGGGCTAGCGACAGTGTCATCTCCAATGATGCCAGCCTCCTGGCCCTTGTCCGACCCGTGTGCCTTCTCTGTGAGGGAAGCGCCGGCTGAGGATGCGGAGCGACCAACAGGCGATGCCGGAGTACTCTCTATGGCGGCGCCCGCAGCACCGGCAGCCGTACGGATAGCCTCGAACCATTTCTGGGCATCGGCGGGCGTGTGCGCCTTGAAAGAAAGTTCCGACGCGCCTGCGAGCTTGCTGCTGAAGCTGCTGCTTTTATCTTTGCCCTTGACGTTGAACTTGTCACCGCTGGGGGTTCCAATCACTGCGTCAGGCAGATAGATAGAGAGTTCAGGCTTGGGGTCGGTGCGGAAATTGTCGTCGTCCTTGAACTCATGAAGGAATTTGGAGGGGGTCACCACGTAGTAGCCGGCCTGCGTCCCCCATGATAGCTTGTTTCGTGACTTCCGCTCCAAACTTCCCTCGATGAGAGGCTTCGTCGAAGCGTGGTTTTGGTTCGGGAAAGTAAGAGCATCAACGCTGCGCGGAGGCTCGTTAGGGTCCACAAGACGACTGCCCTCTCGGTGCTGGAAACCCTTCCACTCAAAGTCGGGTGGAATACGCTGAGCGGTGCTTAGCATGTCAGCATAGAGTGCCCGGGTCTTTTCCGCCTGGCCGCCCACAACAGCGTTGAAAGCCTCCATGGTCTGCTGCAAGACTTGAATCACATGGGCCTCAAAGTCCTGAAAGTGGCCTTGCACATGGATCAGGTCGTTTCTGTGGTTGTTCTCTTCCATAACCTGTTTGTTGAGTCTGTGAATGACTTGGCGTTGGATGACATAGGGATCTTCGCCAGGGTTCATTTTGCCGCCGGTGGATTCAAACGAAGCCGAGTGTTGGCCCAGAAGCTCGATATGTTTCTGGGTGTTGTTCCTCGCCTTTTCGACCTCCTTGGCACTCTTTTCAGCGCCGTGCATGATTTCCTTGGTTTTTGTCTTGATCTCCTTGTGCAGTCGCTCGAGAATGGGGAGGACAGTGCCTTTGATGGTCTTTTCCGTCTCGGCGTTCGAGTTGATCAAAGCCTTTTCTCACCAATTAGAACAATGCTTCGCATGGATCGTCTATCGGCTTGGTCTATCGTACCTGGGTGTTGACACGCATGTTCTCGAAGAAGCCCGCGACTCCCCCGAGTCCCTGATCAAAGTGCCTACCTTCTCTCAGCGGCTGAGAGATTGTCTTGAGTACCTTCTCATATTCCTTGGCATGGGATTTGTGTATTTTCTCCGTGGCTCCGACGTAGTCCTCGAGATAGGCGACGGCGTGCTTCCAAGCTCGAAGCCGTTCGGAGAGGAGGCCGGCGGTCTGGGATTGAAGTACATCGATTAGCTGCCGTCCTTGCTTGTTATATCCACACGATAGAAAAGAGGAGAAACTCACGCTGGCGGGGTCGAATTCGGGAACAGCCTCGTCGCTAAAGGTACTACTCATAGTAATGCCCTGGCGTAGGGGCATTGGTTGCGAATCTGCGCTCATTTTGTGAAGCGGCGCGGGGTTGGAATGGCGGGTTCAGGGATGGACGGAGATGGATCAAGTTGCTAAAGTCGTACGCGTTGCGCTACCGGTGTGAAGAGAGCGAAGATCTGTAGTTATATATATGGGAATAGAGATATAAATAAATATACCTCCAGGATCTGCAGGGTCTGGAAGTATAGGAACACGGCCTTGTTCTACTGCGACACTCGAGGGAGGGTCAGACAAAGGGGGGTGACGATATGGCGTGCGGCAGATGTTGAGGGGAGCTCTGGGCCTTTGGCACTATTGAAGTTGCGAGGTGGTTCGGCCCAATCAGGGAAGACCCTGGCGTCGATCATCAGACCAGTGGAACAAAAAGACTGCCAGCAAAGCCTGTGGTTCGCTGCGGTGCAAAAGCGCAAGATGAGATGGCATAACTAGCTTGCTAGCTTGCTCTGGACAGGATGGTAAAACAGGATGAAGTGAATGGGAGTTTCTAATGATGCTGAGGTCATAGATGCCAAGATACTTAAGTAGTTAGGTAGGTAGATTAAGACATGACAATGACAGCGAAATGCTGAGGACCTTATCCGTACCCAAGGTAAGTAAAGTAGCTTACTTAGTATGACGTCAATCGCAGCTATCAACACGCACTAGGATCGCTGTTTCATCAAGCAGTTTCGATCTTGCTTCACAGCCACGATCGACAATGCCGCTGATTTGCCAGCTTCACTTTTGGTTGGGTCAACATGACCCGAACCTAAACCTGCGCTCCGGGTCGTCAGAAGTTCACCTACTAACCTTGCAGTATACAACTAGTCGGTCAAACCGGTTTGGTTACTAATCAGCGTGCATATGTCGTTGGGTAGGTACTTTGTCATTTATGGATTTCCAAGTTACCTAGACGATGCATGCGAGGTACACGATGCCATCTATCGCTTCTAAAAAAAAGACATAACAGTAGGGGTATATCCAAACCAGTATTTGTGGTGGTTCAACCATCCGTCCCAGTCCGCTGTAAGCATAAGTATGTAACGCCACGAAGTTCCGTACTTCAACCACCGTCTATATATATTTGACCCTCTCCAGCCTTTCCTAAACGCCGTGAGAAAGCAAGCACAGGAAACCATAGTGTCAATGATGAAGACTGTGTTCTGGTTCCTTCTTCTTCTTCTTCATTTCTTTTTCAAGTAGCCGCTCCTCTCGATTGCATCAACCGCACCCGGCGCTCGCCATGGTGGTCGCCAAGCGAATGTGATGATAGGAAGCTGGCAAATCCGAGCGAGTTGCTGCGTCTCGCCGATGGCCGGCGGCTTGGTGGCGTATCGCGGACTGTTTCCACCGAGTCAACAAGGTCCTCGGTGATGGTTGCGAGCGGATCATTCACGGGATTCCGCGTGGGTGAGCTCGGCGCACTCATAACACTGAAATAGTCCGGCAGCGTGACTGTGTCCGTAAAGCTCGAATTTCTAGCCAGAGGCGTCCTTGTAGCTGTGTTGTAACTCGGGACTTTGCTGAGCTGCGCCATATCTACGTCGGGTAGGTCAAGGTGCTCTGGCGGTGTGCTGTGACCAGACGTCTCGGGAGAATGGTGCTCTTCAGCACTGGTCTGCCGCGACAATTCAGCTGAGTGGGGCAGTGAGGATTCCGCCGTATGTTCACCGTCGTGTGAGATCGCATGGTTGGGCGTATTAAGCCCTGAATGGGATCCCACCGACGTGTAGGAGCTGTTGCGGTTCGATGGATCAAGAGACACGTTCTGTAGCCTCGAGGAGAGTGCAGCAGGGGTGACTGCTCCGCTCGCCAGGTGCGACAGGTTCTCGTGCGATCCAGCACGGGACAGGGCGTAGAATGGTGTGTTGATGCCGCTCTGCAGTCCATTCGGTGTTATGCTAGGATCCATGTTTTCGTACAATTGGTCCAGGACGTGGAGCCCATATCCTGGTGGTGCCATATTGGACTGATCGCCATCTGATGCGGTGCCCTCTTGGGCCTCCTGGGCCTCCTGGGAGACCACGTTGCCATCATCATCCAGAGTGATATTTGGTGAGATGAAGATGGTAACGGGCAGTGTCGCCCTCAACTCCGAAACATGACCATCAGGGTTCTTGAGCGCTACCGTCAGCTTAATCTTGTGGCGGATCTTAATGCCCTCGGCCGTGCAGTCTTGAAGACACTTTGCCAATTTCTGCGGCAGTGGCAGCTCTCTCGTCACTCTCCACCCTTCTTGGCCCGTCTCTTCGATGTTGTCCTGCCAGTGATCATCCCGCTTTACTTCGAAGTGCCAAGATGTGACCTCGCGCTCGGCCTTGTGGGTCCTCGGAAGCGAGCTGTAGCCAGGGACAGAGAACTCCTGAGATTCCAAAAGCCTCACAGTAATCTCGCCCATCTCCAGTCCCTTCAGTAAAGGGGTAAATCGCATTTCCAACGGAATGTTGCTGCCAAACACGACGGCCTTCTGAGGAATGACAATCGAGTATTCCACCTTGTTCGGCCATATATTCTCGACACTCATAGCATGGTTGAACTCGAGGGCGGCGGGGTCCAGAGTCCGAATGATGCGCACTCGCTTGAAAGCATGAAGGTTCTTGGCGAGCTTGCCGCGAGAGACGGTCGCTTTCAGAAAGTAGCTGATACCAGTCTGGTAGAGACCTTCCACACTTTCTAGGGTGCTGCCCTCCAGAAGCAGCTCGAAAGGCCATTCGTAGTTCCCCGCGGCAAGAGTATGCGAGTGGTGGTCGGTTCCAAAGACGAAAGGCGGCCAGCTGTGTCTCAAGACGGTCGTGGTGCGGTCGATCTTCTGATTGTGGATTCCAGTGGGTGTCTGTTTACCCTCCATCCAGGCGATTCGACAGGTGCCATTTAACCGTAGGTGAACATCCTCGACTTTAAGCGGTTCCCGGAGGCATAGTACCACAACGCCCTTAAGAAGCTGGCCAGATGCCTCGTCGGTACTACCACGGAAAACGATGAAGTCGCTCTCGAGTCTGGATAGGGGGGTTAGGACAGACCAGGCGCAGACAATAGCACTGTGTCTATGACAACAAGAGACTCACCTAATCTCGAACAGTGCGCACGCGTTTCTGCTAGCCACAGACGTAAAGGGGTTGAAGGATGGCATATTGCGAAGGTCAGTTGCGGGCAGTTAGCCCGGTCGTGTATAAGGTGTTTTCAGCCTCGGTGATAATAGGGCTAGGTGTAAGTCGCAAGCAGGTCGCAACTTGACGGGTCCAAGCATATAAAAGTAGACGGCAGGGGAGCAAATGGGCAGAGCAAGAAAGAGACGACACTGGAGGCGAGCGAGCCGGCAGGTCTTTCAACATACGAGGTTCACCGGGGGAAATAGGAACGAGACGAGAGGAAAGCCAGGCACATTGTGGTGGAGGGAGGGGCGACAGAGAACGAGTGGAACCAAGGTTGATTTTATCTGTTTGAATCATCACGGTCGGTCATTGTAGATTAGGTAAGTACGTATGTAAGTACTTTACATACATCGGTACATATTAAGTTAGGCTACTAATAGACAGGCGATCCATCTCGTGGGAAGCGAAGGAAGTCCTAACGATGAACAAGGGCAAGGTCAGGTCAGCGACACTTTTCGCCGCCGTGTGTCGGGTTATCACATCCAGTTTTCCCTCAATGTTGGATCATCGAACGGGGGCCTGGTTTTTTTCTCATTGGTGGGGCTGAAAGTGGCTGTCAACCTGCGAAGAAATGGTCGGAAGGGGGGGAGGGGGCCCACACCTAACGGACCCCCCTCCCCCTGACATGCATGGGACGTGGGACATGGGACATGGGCTCAAGTTCCTCCGTACTTGAAGCTCGTTATCACCCCTCCTTATTTCATATGCATATGCCCTGAAGATACGACCACCCACGCGCCTGCGCACGGGTTAGACGATAATGGCGCCATTCGATGATTCTGGCCGACCTTGTGCGAGTATAATTAGTGCATACACCAGACGCTGGTGCTATCTCTTCCAGGGGTTGCAGCGTTCCCCAACTCAAGAAACCTATGTATGTGGTACAACCGTACAACGTAGGTGAGTAGGTTAGATTAATACCAAGTACACAAAGTCATCGTGAGTCCCGAACCCCTTGCATGTATGTATGTGTGTCTACTCGTAGTGGGTAATTGCATCCATCGCGGTGTACTGCCCCCCCTTCGGGACCCCCTCGGGACCCCCTCCATCCGCCACCCTGACCTTCGCCGTGCGTGAACATGATGCTCTGTCTAAGTATCCACCCTCCATTTGCGACCATGAGTCGGGCTCGGTTGATAGGTTGGCCATAGACTTGCTTATGTACGGTCATGGACATAGTTCTGAATCAGGCAGATTTGGACGATTACCAAGGCTATTCAATCACATGTGCATACCTGATGTACATACAAAACTACTTCTAATCATTTCTTGAGCGACCGTTTCATACCGAGTACTTCTACGAGTACTTATTAGTGTTGCTGGGATCTGTCAACATGTAGCCCGGCTTGAACCGTTCAGCTTTCCACAATAGGATGCAATCGTGCAAAAAACCCCACGCTCAGCCACATTGAACCGCCTTGCCGCAAATCAATATGTTGGCATCTATTCGCCCGCTTGTGAAGCTTCGCGTGCATGTCTACTTAGGTAGACGCTGATATATTGAGTCTCACTACTCCGTCGTATTCGATTTGAAATTCATGAGGAGGATCTTGCTTATCTTTGCTTGCGCCGGCCACCTGTCCGGGACTTTGGAAGAGCTGTAAGAAGGTAGAGATTTGTAGTAGTTCCGAGCATTCCTTTTTTTAGGTTGGCGATCTCGGAGCTGACGGTCCATCCATCCATCTTTAACGACCTTGTTGTTCTTCTCAGCTTTCCAAGTCCTTATCTCTCATAAGCCTTGACGCTAACGGGCCCATGACACTGTGGGCCTGCGGATTTGGATATTGGATATTTGATACTAATATCTCGCCGGTATTTGCAATACGACCGTCCCACTTGCCAAAGCCGTCTTGGACTTGGCTCATGTCATTGGACATTGGGTAGATTAGCCAAACTTTGTACGCACCATCCCTTGATTTCCACTGTTGAAAAGGTTTCGATATTTCGGGTCGGATATTGCGTCAAAGCATGTGTGGCATCAGTAGCATACGACTGCCGTTATGAGCGTTTTACAGTTGTGCGCGCGGCAGAACTCCAGGTGCTACTACTTCCAATTAGTAGTAGCCGTAACAAGCTGACCCTGACACAAAGATCAGACTGGATCTCGCGATCCCGTTCTGTCGGTTACCCACAACACGGCCGCGATTGAGCCGCCTTTTGACCTCGCATCGAGCGAGATAAGCAGGCTGGCATTTTTAGCCTTTGGGTAAGTAAAGTAGGTTAGGTAGGTTAGGTGTTTTGAGCCACCTCTTGTTCCCGGGATTCATCGGGCCTGTACTCTGGACCCTGTTTCTTCCGTCGAAGGGCCCACTCCTCTTGAAAAACTTGCAGCCTCATTACAATATCAAGCTCCATAATGCAGGTTGACCATGATAGGAACATCAATGACGGAAACCTTATACAAGGCTGGTGAAAAGAGGTAACACGTGTGATAGATACCGGCTTTTCAAGCGGCACTGGGCTGCCTGCCTGTCACACGCCCCAAAGGGGTTTCAGACCATGATCCGAGATACTCGTAACCACACATACACATACAGCCTGTTTCTGGTCTTCTGCTCAGTTATCGACATTCCTGGTTCAGGCAAACCCAGGTCAGGACTCATTTGTGTGTTGAGCGATTTCTCCCGAAATTCGATGCTCGATCATCAAAGGGGTCAGCCTTGTCGGCGATCCAGTGTGGATGACACGATGGGTCTGCGGAATGGACCGTTTCAGAAGGGGGTCCTTCAGCTCCTTGCAGACAGAAAGCTCTTTGCCTATTCGCGTTATCCACGTGGATCCGAGCCATCCATCTCGCGTGCTAGGGTTGAACCTCTGTACATACCAATACATGCATGGTAAAGTGAGCGCGAACGATGTTTGCGTTCTGGCTTGCGAGTCCTCTTTCGGGCCGTTGATGGTCTCGCCTCTTCTCTTTGCTTTTGTTCACGCATCCGCCTTCTAGGCCCCTCTTGACTCGTTGTTCGGATAACCGTCCCTGCAGTCTAGCCCTGGCGAGTGTGTGCGTTTCTCACAATGCAGACATGTGGACAAGGTCACTCTACTTATAGGGCCGAATCGACGCGGCCACATCGAATTGTTAACCCAAAGTGCTGGACTAGGCGCAGGTGCTCCGGTCGTTTGTTGAGCCTCATGTGCGAGTTCACATGGCTTGTATGACGAAATGCGGACGTAGCACTCTGCCAAGATATGAAGCATATATGACTCAGTAGCCGCAGGCATATCGGCACGACGCCGTCCTCGCGCGAATATACACCATCGACCAGCTTCCGCCACGATCAGGATGTGCGAGGAAGGCTTGCCTTCCATGGGATATTGGACAAGAGCAAACTTGTAGAGCAAACTTGTAGAGCAAGCAGATGTATGGTTCAATCATGGCACTTGTGATGCAGGGGCCAGCAGATTGGTTTTGGATGCACGTATCTCTTCGGTTTCAGCCCAAGCATCTCCATATCTAAGTACTTACCTAAGTATGCAGTAAGGTCAGAGTGACCATGCTCTCCTCCTCGGAGGTGCATTGGAGCCTGAACGTGTGATAGACTCATACTTACGTAGAGCGAGTGAGCTTCACAAGCTTCGCTAATACTGCCGAAACTAGTGCAGAGGTCCACAGTAGCCCGAGAGCCGCCCCTCTTCGACTCAGATCCCATTACAGCTACTTTACATGTCAACCTGAGGGGATTCTGACCATTGGGCTGACGAGCTTCATCATCGTGGGTTCTCTCTAGACACTCTTAGCTCTCCTAGCTTCGGACGTAAATCTTGGGCCTACGTGAAGCCTACCACCTTCTTATCTTGCATTCTTGCTTTTGGCTCATGACTCATGCGAGCCGTCCTGTACGTAATACAGAAGCCGAAGTTTAAACGGGATCTCTAATTCTGTCATCGGCCAGTAATTCCACATAATTCAATAATTGACAGCGAATGTGTACTTTACGCATGCATTTGCGCACGCACACATCGCATGCACGACTGACTTCCCGCTACAAGCTATATTGGGCTTGGGTCAACGGATCTGCCCGCGCGTATCGTACGAGCGCTATTATATGTCGGTAGGTAGTCGAATCTGGTTCTTCAATATCAGAGATCGTCGTCACCATCCCGTTCAAGCCTCTATTAGCCTGTACGTATGTGTATCATACAAGAGAGGAGGAAATAGAGAAGGCTACATTTTTTATTATTTTCTTTTATGGGCAAAGCATTCCAAGTCGCTTCACCTCTTTGTTTCGCACCATCCCCCTTTATTTTGCCCGTGTGCTTTTATTGGAGCTCGGCGGCAACCGCGCCCGCCTTTTACATGCAGCTATGTAACTTATATAAAGTAAGTAAGTAGTTATGTAATAGTATACAGCAGATATGTGTAGAGCGCATGTGGCTCATGGCTTTGCGACTTCCTTTCCCCGCATACTAAGGCTGAATACAGGGGATCAGTTGCAGGCAATATGTTCTGTGTTATAGTATGTAAACTCCAAACCTGGGTGTTTTTTTCCCTCCTTGTCCCCTGGAGTCCCACCCTCAGATGTTTCTCAGATGTCGTATGTTGGATAGATTCCTGCACAATCGTATGTTTGAAATGAAAGAAAGCGTAAACCCTCAAAGTAAGCCACTGACTCGAAGAGAACCACCTTTTTGCATTACCGACCCCGACTTGACCTGCTGGCCTGGGGACGACTGGACTTTTCCCCGCGGTATTAACTTGAATCCATCCACTTGCACCTCGGAGCAGATCGCCGGCAGATCGACAGTTTAGCCACGGGTGATTGGTGACCCCCCCGCAGCCCGCAGCCCGCTCTTTCACAGCGGACCAGTGTTCCGTAGTCCGGATCCCCTATACATACGTCGGTAGGTGGTATGCTGAGCGGGTATACGATCTGCCAGGACTTGCCCTTCTCGACTCGTCACTGTAACTACTGCTGGAAATACAATAGCACGGGTACTACATGATGTACGGCACAGCCTGGGCTTCCTGTAGATCACTTCGGGGGGTCGGCTCACATCTCCCCACGACGGCTCTAGACCATCCATGGAGAGAACCATCCTCTTTCGAACCTAGGTATGTACTAGGAACTGGTCATCTCAACTCCATCCCCTTCCCTGCGCACATCCCATTGTCTCTTACTCGTTTTCTCAAGGGGAACTGACCAACATCACGAAGTATCATTGCTGTCACTCAGTCAATGGATCAGGATATCGATTGGTTTTTCTCTTGGGAACTCGACCAAACACGACAAAACGATCTAGAATCATCTTCACTACTGGTCAGAATCACATCCAAGAAGCAGCAAACACAGTCACGTGCTGTACACGAGCCGTTGTGGACAAGGTTGGTGTATTTACAGAACCGGACATGCAAGGCAGAGAGCCAAGCCTGACGGTTACTATGCTATTCGCCAAAGAGAAGCTATGCTATTCGCCAAAGAGAAGGCATGTACAGACCTGTAACAGGAGTTGGCAATCCTATTTTGCCAACCATGCATCACCTTCTGGGTTTTGTGTTGTCGCGCAAGGAGCAAAGGTCGAACCAGAGATAGAACGCCCGGCTCCATGCCCAAAGAAGCCTCCCTTAGGTTTGCTACCTATATATAAAGCGTATGCGTAGTCGCATAACTCGTCTCATCACTCTCGAGAGAGCTACCACGAAACACCACTATCCACGAACCGCGAAGTCGCTAGAGTCGCAGGTCGATTGGCCTGGCTCGCTACCCAGCCGGGGCCGGGCTGTCGGATGGTCTCTTCCACGTTCGCAAATGACCTAGAACAGACATGATCAGCTTTGTGTGGTAGGGCACGACCCACACCGAGTCAACTCACCTGTCTTAGAGCTCGTCATGATGGTCTCGTCGGTAAACTCCAACCAGCATAAGGGATCCTTGTCCGCTTTTTTTGTTAGGACTGGCGGTATCGTTGCTGTCATTGATCGTGGCTCGACTGGGACACTGATGCCTTGGATATCGTCCTCGGCACATTCAAACACCGAGTACGCAGAATTCGACCGTATCCTGCTAGCTGTTGTTCCTTGCGTTTCAGCACGCTGGAGATTCGTCGTGCGTGATGAGATGGAGCCACGATGTCGAACCGAGCTCTGTGTGATCCGTCAGTGCTAGACCTAGGCAGAGGTGGAGGGTGACTGAAAGAGCAGTGGACTTACAGCCTTCGGCCTATGCAGCATTCCGACATTGAAATCCCAGAGACACAGCCTACCATCTTCGCCGACACTTCCAAACCGGTAATTCCGTTCGTCACACCTCCATGGATCGAATGCAACCGATGTTACCCACGATTGATGGCCCCGGCATCGCGCAATCAGTGATCGCTCAGAAGGACACCAGATGGAAATCAAGTCATCCTGGCCACCAGTAACGACGTACTTCCCGTCGGGCGACCAGCAGACGCAACTCAAACCCCCGAAATATGCGTTGAAAATGGTAAGTAATCTGTGATCCGTGGTCAGCTGTGCACATCACGATTTTGTAAAGGGGGGAGGGGGCGGTCGTACTCTTCTTTGAGGTAATCTATGATACGCATGGTCCCATCTTCGGAAACCACTGCGAGATGACGGTTATCTGGCGAAAATGCGAATGCATTGACCCGTTGGTTTGAAAGCTTCCAAATAGCCACGGGGTTTGTCTTCTGGTATTTTGAATGCACCGACTTGACAATCTGGATCCGTGACAAGTGGTCCACACCTCTGACAGATGTTTCGCCCTCGCCATCAACTGTCCCCTCTTCCTCCTCTGGGTTGAAGGCGGCATCTTCTTTCTCTTTGTCGTACACAACTAATGAGCCGTCCATGTGGGCAGCCATGAAATGATTCTCCGAGCCAGGAATCCATTGGATCTCCGACACTGGTGTCTTATTGATGATGCCCTATATCGCAGTTAGTACATAGGCAAAGCTCCCAAAACGAAGGCGCAACACGGGTAACTGTACGTTCTTATTCAGCCTCGTATATCTTTGCGAGACTGGCTCCCACCAGATGATCTCGCCCGTCGAGAAGCCCAAGATAAGATCAAGGTGTCCTGGCCCCTTTGTGACCTTGTTGACAGCATGGCATAGACAATGCGCCTTCGTGAACAGAATCTTAGTTAGGTAGTCTGCCTTATTAGGAGACGACAAATCCAGCCATTGAAAAGCACGGTTAATGTTGGCAAAGGCGAAAAGGCCGTCACCCGGGCGGTCTGACAACTTCTTCGTGAAGGACTCATTGATGATGACACGCGAAATGAAGGACGAGTTGCTCTTAGTCATGTTGTTCTTAGGTTTGCGTCTCTTATTTGCATCCTTGGTCTTCTCGGGGGCAAGTGAAGCATTCCCTTCGCCAAAAGCAGGGGCAGACACCGCCGTCACGGAGGTGGAAGGACCTCCATCGCTAAAAGAAGTGCCCTGCCCCTCTCCATCGCTGCTGAACTTGGCATCGTTGGACTCGCGGCTCTCGTTTGGATGTTCGGCGATGCTCGCGGAAAGAGTTGTAGCCGAGGTCAGGCGGAAGAAGGCGGGCGGCGGAGGACGAATAGCAAAGCTGAGCAAGGAGACTTTGGTACCAGCTGTGGCGGGCTGGGGAGTCGTGGCCAATGGGTTCGGATTGATTATGGGCGCTTCCGAGGGATGCGGCGGTGGTGTCGCGAGATGTAGATCTTCCTTTAAGACATATGTGCCCTCACCGACAAGAAACTGCTCTTCGGGGGTCGTGAGAATGTTGTTCGTCTCGATCATGGGAGTGGCCTGGCCAGCAGCCACAGCGGCATTGTAAGCCGCCTGCGTAGGGTAGCGCGGAGGAGGTGGAAGAACGCTGTCGCAAACTCGTCGTCAGTGGCCAGTGTCCTCTCTGTCTCTGAGGGCCGCTGCGAGAGCCAACTTACAACATGACGGGCTGGCTATTAAGAGGTCAATCGGGGTCTAGTATATACGCTCAGAGGCGTGCGCCGCCCTCTACCGAGTCGCACGTCGCACACGTGCAGACCATAACCGAGTAGCAGCAGACTGCGGGAGATGCGTGTGACACGCCGCGGTGTGTGATGTGACGTTGGATCACGGATGATTCAATGGAAAGATGAGCCACGATCCGGGCCAGAGAAGAACAGCAGCAATCAGCAAGAAACATGGGGGTAAAGGTGTATTGCCTGTTGCTGAACCCTGGACCCGAATCGGTAGGAAAGTCTCCCTCTTTCGATCTGTCTTGTCGGTCCCAGGTGGAAGGTCCCGTTATCAATTACCCCATTCAGAAAGATACCGGTCGCCTGGACTTGTATAATGTGGGGTAGACAGACAGCCATGTTTCCGACGGCGGCGGGAGGGGGAAAGAGAGAAAGCTTCATGTCTGTCGTCCACCCAGCCCAGCCGTACGTACACGCATCCGTGTACTACGTTCGTTGTGTATAAACCCGTGTATATATACCTATATAACTACCTGTTTGCTACCTGCTCTCCTGGTTCCTTGGTGTGTGCACGCAGACGATGCAATGCACAGAAGCAAGCCCGTTCTGGCAAGCCCATGTGGTTGTTCGGGCTTGCATCAGTGGATGGTGACCCGGAAGAGATGGACCAATGGTACTCAGACCAGAACTCAGACCCCGTCACTCCAGCCCATTGGCGCCAGTCGTCCAATAGTGCCAACCAGCCAAATTCAGGAAGCTCTTGCGCAGGAAATCACCCAATCAATTCGATCCTTTTCTTCTTTTCCTTTTCTCTTGCATGCAATCCTGCAATCCTGCAGCTGTCATTGCACGGGTGCCACCGAGATAGCTCCAACTTAGCCTTCAGTACTTAACAATTCCCCTCTTCGTCTGAGAGTGGGTATCGTCACTGCGGCATCTTTAGGTGCATTGCAAAAGAAGGCCGTCGCCCATTTATTCGTTAACCGAACCTTCTTGCTACCCGCTTCTCCCGCCGGTATATACTACCTAAAGCTTGGGGATGGCATCATCGTGAAGCAATTGACTTCCCTCCAAGGTCCTTACCTTTTCGAGCCATGGCAACCGGTATATCACCAATTCTCCTGCACCCCTGTTCTTTCCTGTCTGTGACCTGTTGAATTCGACCCGATGGTGCTAACCAAGCGGAAAGTGCGCGTCTGTGTATGCGGCGACGAAGGTACCGGGAAATCAAGTCTGATCGCCTCGCTCGTTAGAGACGTCTTCGTGAGCAACAAAATCCAGTCCGTCCTTCCCCAGATCACGATCCCGCCGAGCGTCACCACCCCCGAAAATGTTACCACCACCATTGTCGACACCTCGGCTCGGCCCCAGGACCGAACCACCCTCCGAAAGGAGATTCGCAAGTCCAATGTTATACTGCTAGTCTACAGCGACCACTACAGCTATGAGCGCGTGGCCCTCTTTTGGATGCCCTACTTCCGATCTCTCGGCGTCAACGTCCCCGTCGTGCTGTGTGCCAACAAAAGCGACCTTACCAACGACAGCACCACGCCGCAAATCGTCGAGGAGGAAATGCTACCTGTCATGAACGAGTTCAGGGAAATCGACTCGTGTATTCGGGCAAGCGCGCGGGAGCACAATAATGTCAACGAAACATTCTTCCTATGCCAGAAAGCCGTCACACATCCCATCGCCCCTCTTTACGACCACAAGGAGGGCAAGTTAAAACCAGCATGTGTCTCGGCTCTCAAGCGAATCTTCTACCTTTGCGATAAGGACCAGGACGGGTTTCTGAACGACCAGGAGCTGCACAGCTTTCAGGCAAAGTGCTTCGATAAACCCCTCACTAGCGAAGATCTCGACAACATCAAGCTGTCCATCTCCAAAGCCGTGCCTGACTCTAACACCGAAAAAGGTGTAGACATGAAAGGCTTCCTGCAGCTCAACAAGATGTATGCGGAGAAGGGTCGTCATGAGACTATATGGGTCATCCTTAGGAAGTACCATTACACAGACAGCCTGAGTTTAGAAGACAGTTTCATACAGCCCAAGTTTGAGGTGCCGGAGTATTCTTCGGCCGAGCTGAGCCCAGCCGGCTACCGCTTCTTTGTGGACTTATTCCTGCTCTTCGATAAGGACAACGACGGTGGTCTAAACGACCAGGAGCTGGCCGCCTTGTTTGCGCCGACACCGGGGTTGCCACAATCATGGGCCGACTCGTCGTTTCCGTCCTCAACAGTTAGGAACGAAGCCGGTCACATCACTCTACAGGGCTGGCTCGCGCAATGGAGTATGACTACTTTCCTAGAGCCCAAAACCTCCCTTGAGTACTTGGCCTATCTGGGTTTCGAGCCGCCGAATTCAAAAGACCCATTGACTTCGGCCTTGAAAATCACGAAGCCTCGCAAGCGTAGAAACCGGCCTGGGCGTGTCGAGAGAGCCGTCGTTCAATGCTACATCATTGGTGCCGGAGGAGCTGGCAAATCTTCACTGCTGGATGCTTTCCTCAACCGGCCATTTGATGGCCTATACCATCCCACCATCAAGCCGCGACGGGCTGTGAATAGCGTTGAACTCCACGGTGGCAAGCAGTGCTACTTGATATTAGAGGAACTTGGTGAGCTCGAGCCGGCCATCCTTGAAAACCAAGCCAAGCTCGACACATGTGATCTGATATGTTACTCCTACGACTCGTCTGACCCGGACTCGTTCTCGCATATTGTTGATCTGCGAAAACGATTCCCTCAGTTGGACGAGCTGCCAGCTATCTACACTGCACTAAAAGCAGACAAGGACAAGACAACACAGCGAAGCGAAGTGCAGCCGGACCAATACACTTCGGGGCTCATGATGAGCACGCCATTGCATGTCAGTGTTACCTGGAGCAGCATCAGTGAGCTGTTCGTCGCCCTTGCCGAAGCCGCTACCAACCCCAGCACTGCGTTCCCCAAGAACGAAGAGCCACCGCCGGACAGGTCCGGACTGTACATAGCCATGGCTGCCACGGCATGTGCAGCTGTTGCCGCCGTCATGATCTGGCGACGCTCAACCAACTCCACATAGGCCCCCAACACGTTTCGCACCCTTGAATGCCGGGTTTTTCTTTCAGCTACTCTTTTTAATTTCGCATTTTCGGAGCCAAGGGGGATAATTCCTGAGGGATGCTCACATAAACGAATGGGCCATGGCACTATTCATTCTATTTTGGAAGTCTTGGGTCCTCCACTCTCACATATTTGCTCTTATGATACCCATCTCCTGAGCGGCGCCTCCTAGACAGCCGTAATTCAATACTATAACTATATAAACCTGGAGTACCTAATAAAAGTTTCCAAGCAATCATTCATGCCGTGACTGACAAGCAGTCACCAATTGACTCTCACCCGGCATGAGGGTCTGCAGGAATCAACAGACAGATAAGAGCTCGCTCGGCTCGGGCTGCGTACGTCCCCGCTTCTCAGCAACAACAATCTCACCATGCGCCGTTTCTGCCCTTTGTCTTCATACCTCTCGGCTCATTATTAACATCATAAACGACGTCGTCTAACCCGCTGGTAAGCTACAGCTAGCTGGCTTCGTAGCAGTCCTTGCGGATGATTGAAGCCAGCAATATCGTACCAGATGAGTGGTTTCCGAGTCTTTGGTGCTCCGAGTTCACACGTATATCCTGTAAATCCATATAGAAGTAATCAATCGTACCTGGTAGTATCCTGCTGGACACGGGACCGGTGTCAAAGGGGATCCTCACCAGTGGCAGTGCGTCTTGGAGAATGGTATAGTCGCTGTTGATAGAACGTTGTATGTAGTACTCCCACGTTGAGCAGATCGTGTTAGACTACTGTGGCATTGGGGCAGCGAAACTAAAGCTGGCCAGCGTCGAGAAGAGCAAGATGGTGAAGCAGTGTGTTACGACAGACACTGGCTACTTGCTTTATGGACAGACGCAGTGTTGTCAACAGCTAGCTGGAAGCTGGGCAAGAAGGCAACGAGGCGCGAGAGAGCTGGTGGTTTAACGAGGAAATACATATAACTTAATGAAATCAAATAGTTCAAAGCTTCCAACTACGTCATGGAAAGGGTTGCTTTCTATACGTTTCTCCTATCTCTCCCCATTTCTTAGGTTTCATGTCATCAGGTGGCACATGATGATGAAAGTATAGAACCATCAGGCAATGGTGTCTGCTCGGTTGTCCTCTCCTCCCTGAATAAGCGCCAAACTGAGAACGGGTCATCCTTATCACTTGTGTGCTAACTATAGGAACAAACGGCTTTCCCTATCGGCCCTGGTGTGAGCTAGACACGTAAGGTTCGTCTATAAATCGACAAGCCCGCTGCACATCTTCGGATCTACCCCGGGAGACGTTGCTTTATATCCGTGCGTTTGCTCTTCGGGTGAAAACATTGAAACACCTTCAAATTACTTGAAACCTTCAGGTCCTCTGCCGGTTGCTAAAAAATAACCTATCACGCACGGTACATCTCCATGGGTAGAATATGTGAATACGTAAGTAGCCAATGACAATATGGAACATGCAGAGGGCTAGGTCTCATCGACCCGGTCAACTGTTCCCCCGACATCCCATAGCATGGGGTTTCTGCAGATTCTACGAAGCGTCGATTCGATGCCGTCGATTCGATGCCTATAAACCTGGGTCTGTTACTTAGAAACGATACTGCTTCTACTTGGCTTACATTCGGTTTGTTATCATGAGTTGAAAATTGCACTCTTTTAAAGGGGTTGGCATATCGCAAGCTGGGAGTTGAGTTCAGGGAACGGAGGGGAGCATCCAGCTACCCCCCAATGTCCCCCGGTTCTCCTATCTCATACCATCCTATGGCGCTAAACCAACCAGAGTTGTGATTGCAGTCGGGCCGTAGTTCTCGTGCTTGGCAAGTGCTTTCAATGAGATAGATAACTTATCATCGGCTCCGCTGTCCTTTATCGGGAATTCAATAATTCATGAGTGCGTAATTCGCTGTCCTCCATAGCCGACTATAGTCTCGGGCCTCTCCCGAAATGTTTATTATAGGAGCTCACGGACCAACTCTTAGTCTATGAGGAGTCCTATATGTCGGGAGGATTTCATTATCTCCTCATCCTGCGGGCTCCTCCGTTATCAGCAGAGCCAAGCCCCCCCACAGATTGTCCCTACCCTGTATTATGTTCTGCCGCATGCCGGGACGACATTCAACCTCCAATCACGCCCAGTTCTCCTGAAGGTGGTCTCATTGTATGAGGAGCAGTAAGTTGATGCTACCTACCGCATTCTGCAGGCCTCCGCAAACGCAACGAGACCAGAGTTATCTGAATGTGTTTGCATGCCTCTAATGCGAGGGTAAATAATGTATTATATGCTGACTACGTCAGGACAGACCGACGATCGGATCTTGGGGCAGACATGTATATAAGTCCCGGTAAATGTGAAATGGATGATTTGAATCATCTTTCTGGTCAGGCCATTCCGATCCCCTGAGCCCTGCTATATCTCACAGAACAGATGCTGCCCACGTTCCTGTATGCTGCCCTTCTAGGCCAGCATTGCGCCGTCTCTGCTTCCCGGCTCGCCGAATCCTGGTTGCAGAACAGGAGGCTCACGAGCAGGCAGTCCAAGCTCAACCAAACAATACTACCCCAGTGTTCTTCACTGGCCCCCGAAGTGGCAGCGCCCAAGGAAAACGTATGGGCACCCATCTCGAGCTCCGACACAGCTGCCGTCATCCAATGGCTTGTCCAGCAACCCGAGCTCAACTTGACCGTTCCTACGGTTAGCGGTATCAACGGTACCTGGCTGAACACTGTGTGAGTGCTGTTCCCGTCGCTCTGGGGAATTTAGAGATGAAGATCATGCCACTCATTTTCTGATGGGCAGCATCCTCGTCGAGTCCATGATACCAAACAAGACAGATGTGTTGCCTTATCTGGACGGGTCTGCTCCAGCACCCACACGCTACGCTCACGTGCTGCTCAGTAACCGCGCCTCTGAGACCCCAACTTACCAGGACATCCTAGTCGGGCCTTTGCCGCTCGACAATGCCACGGCCAAGTACTCGCCATTGGAGTTCCCCTTTACCCGCAAGGCCGGGGGCAAGATACGCAACCTGGACGCCGATAGCGCTGTTGCGCAGATGGCATGGCTGAATCCTATCGGCCGTTCCATTGAGGACGTCGCGCTGGATCTGTGGGGCGGCACGTTGAGCGGGTATGCGAACGACACCATGAGACTCGGTTCTATAGACCCGGTGTGGCAAGGGGAGGATGGCACCGTAAAGCGTTGGTACGGAGTGTCCCGCAAGCCGAGCAGCTTATTCGACACCGGCAGCATCATGTCCGCAGGCCTCTACGTCAAGTCGGACGTGACGGGCCGAGACCCCAGCAAGTGGAGGGTTGAGGGCTGGTACTATAACGGGGTCTTCTACGAGACCACCGAGGCTTTCCGGGCCGCATACTTCAGCCCTGGCTTTGAGAAGATCGGCCGGGAAGCGGACGGGGAGTGGGCTTGGACGGAGCGCCAAGGCGACCCGTATCCCGGAGACGACACCCCTGCACCGATGGCCGTCGCCGCGGGTCCTCCCCGACACAGAGTCGACGTGGCTAGGCAGTACGTGGAGTGGATGGATTTCAGCTTCTACCTGGGCTTCACCCGGGACACTGGCCTGGCCTTCTACGACATCAGATACAAGGGCGAGCGTATCATGTACGAGCTGGGGCTGCAGGAGGCTCTCGCCCACTATGCCGGTAGCGACCCCTGGTCGTCCCACATCGCCTACCTCGACAGCTACTACGGCTTCGGCACCAACACGTACGAGCTAGTCAAGGGGTACGACTGCCCCCAGTACGCCACCTACCTGAACTCCACCTACTACACCCAGGAGAAGACCCATACGCACACCGACAGCATCTGCCTGTTTGAGTTTGATGCCGACGGCCCCATGCAGCGACATACGACCA
Organism: Apiospora pterosperma; assembly: GCA_019976485.1. NCBI lineage: Eukaryota > Fungi > Ascomycota > Sordariomycetes > Amphisphaeriales > Apiosporaceae > Apiospora > Apiospora pterosperma. The sequence continues at coordinate 3,379,741 of JAFBMP010000005.1, forward strand.
ACCACTGGGTGACCGTGTCCAAGAATGTCGAGTTCATCGTCCGCGCCGTGGCCACGGTGGGCAACTACGACTATACTTTCTCGTACACGTTCGCGCTCGACGGGTCCGTGGCGGTCGACGTGCGGGCCTCGGGGTACATCTCGGGCGCCTTCGAGGCGCGGAACGAGGGGTTCGGGTACAGGATCCACGGGGGGGCTCAACGGGGCCATGCACGACCACGTGCTCAACTTCAAGGCCGACCTCGACGTCCTGGGCACGGCCAACACGGTCCAGCTCGTCCGGAACAAGGCCGTCTCCCGCACCTACCCCTGGTCCGGCGGCGAGGTGGTCAACACCATGGAGCTCGAGCGCACATACGTCGGCAACGAGGACGAGGGGCGCTTCAACTGGGAGCCCAACGGCCAGGGCCAGGTCGTGGTCGTCAACAAGGAGCAGAAGAACCAGTGGGGGGAGTACCGGGGCTGGCGCGTGCTGCCAAGCACTCCAGGCTCCCACCTGTCCATCATCAACTCCACGGTTATGAGGAGCACATCGCATTTCGCGGAGTAGGTTTGAACTCTCCTGATTCAGTCTCCTTCCAGAAGGAGGCAAACAGCCCACAAAGGAAGCCAGCCATGCAATCCAATACGAGCTTGGAGAAGTTTGTTGGGCAACTGGACTAATCTTTAACTCGACCTCCCCAGATACGATGTTTCCATCTCGCGTGCCAAAGACACGGAACCGCGCGCCACACACCCGTATGGAAACCAAGACACACGCGATCCACCCATCGACTTCGCCAAGTTCTTCGATGGCGAGTCTTTGGAGCAGGAAGACATAGTTCTCTGGGTAAACCTTGGGATGCAGTAAGTTTACCCTTTCATGCGTTTGTCGCTCCAGAGGCTAAGGCATCGGGCAGCCACATCCCGCACACCGGAGATCTGCCCAACACGGTGATGACGGCGGCGCAGGCGGGCATCAGGTTCGTCCCATCCAACTACTTCGACGGCGACCAGTCCATTCGGTCCCGCAGCCAGGTCCGTGTCAACTACGACAAGGGCAAGGTCTCGAGCCTGACCAAGGCCGGCCGCGACCCCATCTGCGAGTCGACGCTCATGGCGTACGCGGGCGATAGCGTCATCAACAAGTACCCGTACGACCCGACCAATGTGTTCTATGAGATGGCGGGTCTTCACTGAGAACAGCACAGCACCACCACTCGGTGACTAACTCAGGACCGGAGGGGCAGGGCTCGAGATCTCGCCACTCAATTCGGGGGTCAGTAAGAGAGCGAAATGGCCGGAGCCTATCTCGGTCGGTGGCAGGCCATCCCTTCTATCAAACGATAAGGTTACCGAAGACTCGCCCCATTGACCTTCCTCGGCATAGACAGAAGCCGTCTAATAATAAACCAAGTATGCATGAATAGGTTCGATCATATCTGATGGGCAACAGCTGCGAGCTCGTTGGAAGTAATCTGATAAGCAGACAAACCAAAAAGGTTCTAGACGTAGTGAGAGAACTTGTGCTGGCACCTTTGCTGCGGCGGGAAGACGGGGAGATCCGCGCCTTCGCGTCTCCGCGTCACGCATCTACGTAAGAAGTCCTTACACAGGTAACTTATGAGATGCAACTACTTCTTACCTTTAGGTACTTAGTCTGTGAGAAGTAGGTTAGACTCGGAAGTGATGGGCGAGCAGGCGGTTATGCCCGGGCCTGGTCCTCCAGAGCTTCACGTGGATTCCGCCATGCTTTCGGTGCGGCCCTTTGTTGGCTTCGTGGGAACGGCAAGGAGATTGATGCGTCGTAGTAAAGACATAAGAATCTGCTATCTGCTTTTTCTTCGACTTGCTCTGGCTTCTTCTCCCCCCCTCCCCCCGGCTTCAGCGTCCCTTTCTGGCTACTATCGCACCCAAACTTGCGAAGCTGAGGTGACTCACTCTCCAAACATTACAAAGATCTACAGCCCCATTAGCCTGGTGTGTCTACGTGGCTGGCTGTCCATATCGGAACGACCGAGATTACGACGATTCGGATGAAATGTTGCCAGGGAGGAGGGGGCCGGGGGGGATCTGAGAGATGTTCTGATTTTGGAAGTCTTCAAACCTTAACGGTTTCGGCAGCCCTGGCTACTTGTGTTATCCCATCCCATCTCGCGGTCGGTCAGCCTGTGCTAAACGGGAGAGCTGCTCAGCATATACGACGACTATCTACTTGGTTGGACTAGTGGACTCTATTCTAGCCGCGTACGTGCACCGATCTTGATTAAGGTTAACCTGGGGCTGTGTCTTGTGCCCGAGTCAGTCTTTACAAGGTGGTACACGTTTCATAAAACTTGTTTCAAGAAACGTGGAACAAATCCAATCCGTCGTCACCGTGAAGCCGTCATGTCATGTTCCTATAGCTAGATTCTCCGTTGGCTGGGGGACAAATGCCGCCGCAGCCACGATACAGATGGTCAAACCTATCACACGAGTCGGATCCGAGCGAGGTAGTTGGTTGGCTCTGTTTCAACTGCGCTGCTGTAGATGTTCCCCGTCACTCGGTCTGTCCTACATGGCGCCATGGGCAGGTTTGCCTCAAGGCCCCAAGAGAATCAAGCCCCGCGGGGCTTGAACCCAATGTAGCAGATATCGACCTGTTAGCGAACCAGACACCTAATCCAGATACCGATAACTTACTGAGGCGAGATGCAAGTCCCCCCGCCTAGTCTTGTGCTTCTCTGGGCGTTTCATCTCAAATCTACTGTATAGCCTTTCCGATTAGGTATGGCCACTGCCCAACCCTTCACGAGAGCCAAGCGAAACCGAGCACGGGGGTATTACAGGTTCACTTCCGTCACCTACCCTAAAGGGGTGACGTCTATCTTGCCTAGACTAAGGAGAATATCTCTGGGTAGAGAAAAGAAATGTCTTCAAAATGACCCCCGAATCCACCCCATATTCCACAGTCTTTCTTGCCCTCTCCTTTGCCGTTTCCAACATTCCACATAGCTAATCCAGCGCCTCTCCAATGGGTTCAACATCGCAAGGTACCAGGAGCGCCGACCGGCCCACTGAGCCCGAGCCTGATATCGAGACCAGGAGATCTTCGACCACGCTTGGCGACGCCAGCGAATCAAGTCCCGAGGACCCCGGGGGAAAACTCCAGCACCGTCGCCTACGCCGACCACGCCAACAACCCAGCAAGATGCTCCCCATCGCTTCAGCAAAGCCGCCAAGAAGTGGATGCTGGTTCTGATATCCTGTGCCGGGCTCTTCTCTCCACTGGCCAGCAGCATCTATTTCCCCTCGACAAAAGCGATTGCCAACGTACGATATCCTTCACTGCTGGCGGAAACCCAAGTGAGAAGAGGCTAGCTAACTCGCGTGCAGGACCTCGACGTCTCCGTGAACCAGGTGCATCTGAGTATCACCATTTTCATGTACTTGCAAGGCATCGCTCCCAGCTTCTGGGCGCCGCTTGCCGACGCGAGAGGGCGGCGAGTCACTTTTATTGGCACGTTCGTCGTCTTTCTTGTGGCCAACATTGGCCTGGCCTTCTCCAAAAACTATGCCAGCCTGATGGCGTGGCGCGCGCTTCAAGCCATGGGAAGCGCTGCCACCATACCTATTGGTACGTCACCGTCGTGGGAGATACCCTACCTGATGAACAAGTGCACCGATGCTCACCATCTCTGTCTGTAGGCTCGGGTGTTCTCAATGATATCACAACACGGGGAGAACTCGGAGGCTTCATCGGCCTCTTTAGTGGCAGTAAGGCATCACCTTGTTGTGCCGGTGCTGGGTTGATGATCCACAGACTAACGCTGGTGTAGTGCGGCAACTCGGCCAAGCGCTGGGCCCTGTCTTTGGTGCCATCCTCACGCAGTGGCTGAGCTGGCACTCCGTCTTCTGGGCGCTCTTCATCTTGGGCTCCATCACCTTATTCGCCATTGTGGTTTTCTTGCCCGAGACACTACGCTCCATCGCCGGTGACGGCAGTGTCCGGCTGCACGGCATCCACAAGCCCCTTTGGTACTCGATCAAAGGCCAGCCCCATGTCGATGACAGTAGCGAACACCACAAGGAGCTGAAACCCATCAACTTCTTCAAGCTGGTGCTGGAGCCAGTCAAGATGCTGTGCCAGAAGGATGTTCTCGTCAACCTGTTTTACGGGTCTGGCCCCTACGCCATACACTCCATGGTGACCGCCTCCAGCACGGCGATGCTCAAAGACACGTTTCGCCTGAATCAACTGCAGGTCGCCGCCGCTTTCCTGGCCAATGGCGCGGGCATCATCCTCGGATCTCTCGTCACCGGAAAGGGTCTGGACTGGCACTACAGGCGCTACGAAGCCAAGTACCGGGCCAAGCACAACATCGCCGACGGGGTGAGCCTGAAAGCGAAATGCCTCAAGGACTTCCCCCTGGAGCACGCACGTCTGAAGATCACCTGGTTTGTCACCCCCGTCCTCATCGCGGCCGTCTGCGTGTACGGCTACTCCATCTCGTTCAAGAGCCTGCCGCTGGTCCTGGTGCTCCAGTTCATCGTCTCCTTCTGCGCCATGTCGGTCCTCGCCGGCAACACGACCCTCATGCTCGACATGTTCCCCAAGGCCGCGGCGAGCGCGACGGCGGTGAACAACCTCGTGCGCTGTCTCGTCGGCGCCACGGGGGTCGCCATCGTCCAGCGCGCCATCGATGGCATAGGCGTGGGTCCCACCTTCTTGATGTTCGGCGTCATCATGGCCTTGATGACGCCCCTGTTGGCGCTGGAGTGGTTCCGCGGCCCGGCCTGGAGAGCGCAGCGGATGACGCGGGCCGAGGCCGAGGAGGAGGAGCAGCAGCGGGTGCAATCGCAATGCTAGAGAGCATGTTTTCGCGCAAGGCGTAAGATGGCGGCATTTTGGGGAGTTCATCTCTTTGGGTTGGGGGGGGAGTTCTTCCTTGTGCGATTTTCGTGCCTGCTTTGCGGAAGACTTGGCATTGAACCGAAATGAAGAGAGGACGAACAACGCATGGCTGGCGCCCCGGCGTTAATAGATTGGGGATATATCCTTTTGAGGGGGTTGGAATCTTGCACATGATATCTATAATTAGCACTATGTACATGTATATATTTGAGTATATAGGCGTTCCATACTGCATCTGCTATTTATCTCTAATAAACCTATAGTATGCATATTGGCCTTGAAGCAAGGTAACACTTACCTGTATGTGTCACTGTCGCCTTTACTGTCATCAGGTACAACATGAAAACGACATGACCCCGAACGAACTTACATTGATTAATCATATCTCGATGTCCACATATGCAGAGTGGTGGGTCTAGTCTGTTACTATCGAGTCCCCTGGACATGTAGTATATGATTCACGAACAGCCAACTTGGCGATCGATGATACATTCTGTCCATTGGTTGCAACATGAAAGGGGCCCATCAGCAATCCCACGCATCACCACCTACCTAACTGGGCACGCAGCCTATCTAACCGGTTCACTCGGTCAGTAGAGGAGGATCGAACGGCACGCCCCCCTGCATATATCACAAAAGTTCGACTGCCCGATTTACCCCAGTCCTAGATCTTAGCAGGACGGGCTCAGAGCGGTGTATAGAAGTAAAAATATCCATAAGGCACACGAAGAAAACCAGTCGCGAACGCTAGAACAGGAAAACGACATTTTGCTTCCCGAGTCTTTCGAGATTTATAGTGCAGTATAGCTCGGCAAAACATCTGTCCGATCCGCATGGCGACCGGCTAAGCGAGTTTGGTATGCTAGTTATTTCATGCTTCCCCTACATAGAGTAGATATGTACATGGATATATGTAGATGCTCGTTATCTATCTGCTGTCCAGACCCCAGTCACCGGTATCCCCCCTACCACCCCCTGGCTAATATGTGAAGGATCGTGGATGCGCCAAGGCCTAACTCCAGAAACTTATGCATGGGCAGCGTCTACCCCATGTCAACAACATGCCTACCCCCCGTCGGGTCACACAAGAGAGAGAGAGCCAGCAGCGTTTTTGTATTTCTCGCTCCCTCCCTTACCATCTTTGCCGCTAGGTACCAGGTTCGTGCTATATCGAGTCCGAGTTAACCGCCCAGATTACCGCTACAACAAGATATGCCGGTTTGCGATCGCGATCGTCGGCCCGGCTTTTGTCTGGATGATTTCGTGGGCCCATTCGCATCTAGGACGAATCCTTTATGCCTCTCAATGTGGTTGGTTCGTTCCTGTTCAAGCCAGTATTCAGCCAGATTGCGACTGGTGTGACGGAAAGAGAAGACATTGCTCAAACACCCCAGCATATCCTTCACCTCGCCACACTTCACTCGTGAAGAGTCGGTCGATGGTTATGCACAGACGCGTCGAAAGAGTAATCGACGCGTAAGACTCCTATCTGCTGCATGGACAAGGAAGAGAGCTTGCCATCCTCTCACCAACGGGATCTCTTTCGTGGAACCTAGGGTTACCCTCACCGGACACCTCACTCAACCCAACCCCCCCCTTTGTCCCGTCCGTCAGCTTAGACGAGACAAGGACTCAATCTTCCCCGCGTTTGGCGACAGACGGCTGGAGACAGAGATCATCATCACCCTCTCCACCACCCACATTCTTGGGCCAAGGACCCTTTTCTTCCCCCCCTTAATTACCCCAAGTTTTGACGACTATGGTTAGCCAGCAGCAGCAGCAGTAGGCTCCACATGTCGCATCCCCCCCTTACCGAAATAGTACCTATTCGGCCAACTTGTCAAGCGATTGATCGGTTCAGGATGGAGCGACGCGGGGGAGGAGGGATGAATTGCAACAAAGCTCGCACATCGTATTCGGGTCATTCAATGGCTTCCGCATCTGGTAACGAATATGCAGTATGTCCAGCGCATTGTTTCCATCCCACCTCCCTCCCGTCTCGCTAATTGAGTGGCTAACGCCATGTGGCCCAAACTTCTAGGACAGCCAGAGATCGAACTCTTCTGGGTCCGTTGCCTCAAGCGAGTATTGGCCCTCTATAGAGGATGACGAAAGCGACTTGGATGAGGCGCCGAGCGCGTCTCGGGCCGGCAAGAGAAGGTGAGTGCACTTGCACTACCCATATCTCAGATGCTCCTGTATTTCCCTTGCTGATCGTGGCCAGGGGTTCGGGCCGCAGGGCCAACATCATCCGGAACATTATCAGCGCCGTTGGCCAATCTACCCCAGAAGTCACCACCACATATCCAGGCTACTACCAGGCGTCTTTCACGGACGATCAAGCAGTTAGTCACGTCTTCACCATCTAGATCGTTTATGTTTTGTCTGATGCTTCTTCTCCCGATAACTAGCGGCAAAGATATATAAATGGTGTGACGCGCCACCTGTCCATGATGAGACCACGAGGATGAGAACGTTAACTCATCCATAGCCTTGCAACACCGCGCGATTGCTGAACTGTGGGGTGGAAAGCTTTATTTATGCCCCTTTCCCAGGCCAGCGAGGGTGCTTGATGTGGGCACTGCTAGTGGGCTCTGGGCATTGGTCGGTACCGTACAAGACCATATTGAGAGTATAGTCATCTGCTAACTCGTCACAGGAGTTCGGCAAGCGCACCCTGTGTGGTCCCCATGAGCCTCCCGTCCTCGCTAACATCACTGTGACCCACAGGTACCAAGAACCCAGCATGTCACATTCTGGGCATCGACGTTGACCCTGTTGTGCCGCCATTCACCCTTCATAATTGTGCTTTTGAGACCGTGGATATCACCAAGCCATGGCCCTTCGAGACCAAGTTCGACTATATACATGCCCGAGGTGTGCCCGACTTCCCGCCCAATACAAGGAAGGCCGTCTTCGACTCCATGTGGAACCATCTTAGCCCCGGCGGGTGGGTAGAATGCACAAACTGGGTGATGCGACTCCAATCTGCCGACCATTCAACTGAAGGGACGCGGTGTGAGCAATGGTTTCGTGCCGTCGAGAGAGGTAAAGAGATCTTGTTGCAACATACATGGGTCTGGTGCCGTATCGAGAGAGAGAGAGAGAGCTGATCGTGATGCAGGTGTGGGTGCAATGGGCGGCTCCCTAAACTCCCCCATGGAATGGCAACGGCTCATGAAAGACCGCGGGTGCAGGAATCTCCAGGTCAGGAAGTATCCAGTTCCCCTGAACACCTGGCCGCCCAGCGAGCGGCTCCAAAAGATTGGGTCCATGATGACGGAGAACATGCTGTCCGTGGTCGATACCGTTACTGGCCCAGTGTTAGGGGGCGCGTTGAGGTGGCCAAAAGAGGACTGCGATGCAATCATTAGCGACTTTCACAAGGAATTACCGGATCCGAGTTACCACCCTTTTATCATGCTGTAAGTTTCAGATATGGTGCATCTGGAGAGAGCAGCACTGACAATGCGAGCCAGTATGACCACGTATGGGCAAAAGCCATTCTGAAACAGGCCCGTAGGAACAATCGAGACGAAGTCGGAGGAGGAATCTTGAGCAAGGTTACACACAAACAAACCAGGATTTCCCTTGGACTTGGGTTATTTAATGATAAGCAACACGCATGTCATAGACGGTCTAGGTAGTTCTGTAGGTTTCATTCAATAGCGTGCATTGTATTGATGTATAGTAGAAAGTACGGGAGAGTACGATCAGCTGCAGAAGAAAGAAGCTGCATTTCCAAATAACTAAAGATATGCGTAACGCATATGTGTCGAAACTCGATTCAATAGGGTATCGCCGGCGTAAAACGTAAAGCGTTCTAAGCCCAAGAAATAGATATCAAATGCCGAAAATGCAATCCATTGCACGCAAACACGCAGGCATTCGAGTTGTAGCTCGCCGTTTTGGGTGTGCTTGAATATCATAAAGCCTTCGAGATATGTCAAATGCCTCAGAGCTCGTTTCCCATAACTCTCGACACTGAAAAAGTGAGAACGCGTGTGTATGTGTACAGCGGGAGTGTATGTACAGGGTGTTGGTAGCAGAGACCTCGCTTGCCGTAACCTCTGGGTTAGAGAATCGCTGGGGGTTCGTAGAGGTTGTAGTCCTGGATCCGCCGTCGTAACCAGGCGCAAGCACTCTAAAGTCCGTAGATGTGTTTGTGAGTGGTTTGACCCCGACCCTTAGTAACTGAAGTAATGTCTTGACAAGTTGGCCTAAGAGGGCACTGCCTTCTTTGATCTTTGTCTTCGATCATACTCTCGACGTCCAGCGTCAGGTCGTGGGCTGCAGTTGCCATTGTCTCTGGACTAAACAAAGTCTACGACCTTCCAAGTGAACGCACGGGTTCGACAGTCCCAATTATAGATGTGGCGGCCTCCCATACGTCCATTGAGATTAAGCGGGCGATCCGTCGTCTCCTTGAGCCTTTGAATGAGTTCGGACGCGCCAGGGTTCTCCCAGACAAGGCCGCCGAGGTTGTAGTCGTACAACGAAACACACCGTCGGCCGAGCCACGTGCTGACGATACTCCGCCGTGCGTCTCTCAGGTGGTGGTATACCAAGGTCCCGCTCTCGTTGTCGTGTATTGAGTGCAGGCGCTGCTGGGGGTACTGCCGGATGTTATATGACTGCTGCTGAAGCCGGATCTGCAGAAGCTCAAGCTGCTGCAGATCCTGCTCCTGCTGCTGCTCCTGCTGCTGACCTTGGAGCCCAAGGATGAGGGGAACTGCAGGAGATACCACTTGGACCCGGGGTCTGTCAGGATGCTCTTGCGGCCGGGTTTGGATGATGATGCGGCAGTGGCTTGCCTCGTAGCGAAGACGTTGCTCTTGCAACACCTGGGCCCTGTTCTCCGGTGCCCAGAGCCCGACCATGCGAATACGGGGTGGCTGGCGTCTCGGGGCTGGTCGGCCTCTGATATTACGGCGAACTTCGCCAGCAGGGATCCCTAGTTCCTGGGCAGCTCGGGCAGCAGCAACTCGGTCAACAGTTGGTCGCAGGTTATAGCGAACAGATTCCATATTGAGTCTCGGTAATAGATCTCCGAGAACAAAGTGATGACCAAGTGTCGTCAAGAAAGTTGAACCAAACACAAACAGGTGTTTTCTAAAAAAGAAAACCGGCGTGAGATCCAGAAATTGACTAGTTGAAAATCCTTCTGTGTCACGAACGACTCGTTGGATAAATATATCTTGTCCTGACGGAAACTCTGGGGTAAAGAGGAAAGCGGGAGAAAGTGTTGGCAAGAGAATACACAACTGGAGTTGTCCCAAGGGTACGAGAGACTCGAGGTAGTAAATGAAAAAGAATAATAGATTGTCTCTAAAGAGGAGGGTATTCGATGTGATGAATTGGATTGTCTCAAGGAAAAGGGATTGTTCAGTACTTCAGAAGTGCAGGGAATCATTAGTGGTGGGTTTTTTGCTTGATATAACCTGCCATTTCACTCTTTCCTCATCTCCGTGAGTCAAATCCATTCGGAGAAAGGTGTGAGCAAGGTTGCGAACCGTAAGCTGAATGGGCCTGGCTACTCGATCAGGAGAGCAAGAGCATACAGGTGGCAGTCGATGGAATAATGCCGTGTTCTGGTGACTACCTGGCCAGCGGCAGCATCGCCGACAGTACAAGGCATCATAACATTCATCTGTCACACGGTGCTGCTGGTATTTCTCAGATAAACTTTGGCATTTCCAAGATACGCGCATGGAAATGCATCTCCGATGGGATAGGGCTTTAAGAAACGATTTGAACAGCCAAGAGATGCATAATGCTTGTTTATACGGATATCTAGTAACTATAGGAAACTGGGAGCTATCTATACTTATTATTATTATCTCTACAGTGCTAGCATATCGACCTAGCATTAGTTAGTCATTTTGTATAAGTATATAGAAAAAGAACCGAGCCATACACTTTGGACGTATAAGACTGTGCTTCCTAGATTACACAACGACCGTCAAGTCGTTGTCCAACCCGAAGCCACTCATATCGGCTCATTTGTTAATCCACTCGCAAAACTCAAATCAGGGAGATCAACCATTAAGCATTCATCGACCTACCTTACAGGCAGGTAACCCAATATCGTGTGGGGTCTGAAGGGGGCTTACTATATTTGATGGAGATGCCACTTGAATATCGGCCGTTCGGCAGAAACCTCGGATCTCTGTTCTGGTTGAAGAGAGAGAGAAGTTGGCCAGATCTCACACCGGAAGGGGGGTGGGGGATGTTGCCCATTATATACCGACACAAACTCCGTGGAAAACAAGGGGCAGTCGGTGCTATGACAATGCAATAAACTGCCACGAGTTCAAATAAGTAACTACGTAGTGATCATGACTATTAAGAAGTCAAGACTGAGTACAGAACCCAAGGTCCACCAGGCATCCAATCCACTGTATTCAATAGAGAGGGTCAGGATTCAAAGAAGGTGCGCGGTGGTTGTGATGTGCATCTCAATCAAATCCGTATATACATGGCCTAGCTACACTAAATCTACAGTCATTCAAGCCTCATCCCTTCAAGCCTTGCTCTCCTCGCCTTTGGCGCCCCCGGCCGGTTTGTCCTCGGGCGAGAAGTTCAAGCTGACGCTATTGACGCAGTGTCGTTCGTCTGTGGGCGTGGGATAGCCCTCCCCCTTGAATACATGACCAAGATGCCCTCCGCAGTTGGAGCAGACAATCTCAGTCCTGGTCATGCCGAGGGTGCTGTCTTCATGGCGCGTAACGGCACCGGGGATGCTGTCAAAGTATGCAGGCCAGCCACAGCCTGATTTGAATTTGTGGTTGGCTTTGTAGAGTGGAGCATCGCAGCCAGCGCACGTGTAGACTCCGGATTCCGAGAAGAATTTGTCGTACTTTCCGGAGAAGGGGGCTTCGGTACCCTTCTCCCTCAGAATACGAAACTGTTCTGGAAGCAGTGTGAGTATAGGGATGATGGACACGGGCTTGGCTGGGTTCACAAACGTACCTTTGCTGAGGACTGCGTGCCACTCGTCGTTGTTTCTCTGATCAGGATACGACATTCTGCTAGAGGCAGAACTCGACGAACCGAAGAGGCTGCCCAGAAACGGAATGGTTGGCATAGACTTCAAAGTTCGCGCACTGCCGTGGAGTGACTGACGCTGAGCTGTGACTCTGGTTCGAGTGAAAGTGGAAAATGTGTAGAATGTTCGAAGCAAACTGGAGAAGGGCGGCAAGCGCATCACCTATTTGACGATGGTAGTAGACTGCGAGAGTGGAGGTGATGGGTATGAGGAAGATCAATGAAACCGGTGTCAAGAGCAGGGGATTTATATCGGTTTGTTGGTTTGATTATTACTTAATAAGTCGAATGCATGATATTTGGAATCAATGTCGTCCGACAGGGGCCCGAAGCTGCGCCTATCATGGCGTCACCCATCATGTCAGCAATGACCCCTCCAAAGTTGAGAGCAGTACTCCGTATCCGTACTTCAAAGCCACCTCGCCGACCTCGCCACAGCCACCTAAGATGGTCGGCTAGTCGGATCATTGTTTATAACCATCTCCGAAACCAGCTTATGGGGGATTGGGCGTCAAAAGCAGTGCCCAGGCCCCAGCGTCTGCCCAGCGGTACGTAAGTAGTAAGTAACACTGGGTTGAACATCTCAGGGGATGATGTATGTATTATGGATCCCTGCCTGACCTTAGATAATGCGACACATCAAAAACAAGCCACATCAATCTATATCAATTCAAGTCCACTTTGTGGCATCGTACTACTACTACTTACTACTAAGGTCGCTACAACGTCGACGACTACTCCCTTTGTGATTACGGACGGACAAGTAGATTCCAGAAACCACATTCCCAGGCAGCAGCAGCCCTATCTGGAAACCTAGTACTTTGCGGCGCAACCGAAACTCCCCCCGTCCCTCCCCCCAATTTCCATCAAGACACCAACTAACAACAAGTCCGTCAACATGTCGAGGCGGCCTCCAAATCCGGCGGCTGAGAAGGCCGCCCAGAATCAGGCCACAATCAAGAGTCTATTGAAGCTAGAAACCAACAAGATATGCGCCGACTGCAAGAAGAACAAGCGTGAGTCTCCATCCTCTCGTCCTGTTCGGCAAAGCCTTGGGCCACTCCAATTGACTTTCTAAATCACAGATCCGAGATGGGCGAGCTGGAACCTCGGCGTCTTCATCTGCATTCGATGTTCGGGTATCCACCGCGGTATGGGAACGCACATTTCCCGAGTCAAGTCGGTCGACCTGGACTCATGGACCGACGAGCAACTGAAGAGCATCCTCAGCTGGGGCAATGCGCGAGCAAACAAGTATTGGGAATCCAAGCTGGCACCAGGACACGTGCCTTCCGAGGCCAAGATCGAGAACTTCATCAGAACCAAGTACGAGCTGAAGAGATGGGTCATGGATGGCCCCATTCCCGATCCTGCATCCCTAGATGTCACTGGCGATGATGACATACCTCTCAGCATTGTCAAGGAAAAGCAGAATATTGAAAGGAGAGAATCCCTACGGAAGGCATCGGTCGGTCAATCGGCAGCCCCCCCAGCGTGGCGCGGCGCCCCAAGGAGACCTCCTCGGCGAGGACCATCTGCCTCCCCGTGCCAGCACCGCTGGCCCTTCAGCCACGCAACCTCCTCCGCCCAAAGCCGCCCCTGCGCCTGCGAAGACGACCACTGCAAAAGACTCGTTATTTGGTTTGGACTTCCTCAGTGACACGCCTGCCGCTCCGCCCCGACCTGCTAGTACCACGGGTATGGGAGGCATGGCTGGTGGTCAATCACGACCGGATCTGAAGCAGTCTATCTTGTCTTTATACGCGTCAGCACCCAAACCCCTGCCACAACAGACTTCACACAACCCGTCCAGCTCGTTCGGCAGTGGCTTTGGTGCCATGTCGCCGCCAATGCAATCACCCACGATGGGTCATCAACCTCAAAAGCCCGCTGGTGGCAGTCTGATGGATGACTTTGCTGGCCTGAGCTTCGGAAGCAGCAGCAACAACAACACCAGCAGCATGACGTCGCCCAAGAGCCCTCAGACAGATGCCTTTGCCGGTTTGAGTAGCATTACCAGCAACAAGTCTACACCCCAGCCTACCTCTGCTTTCTCGGGTTTGAGCGGAGGTGGTTTCTTCGACTCGAAGCCGTCGAAGCCAGCAGCCCCTCAGCAACCGCCCAAGCCAGCCATCTCCACATCAGACAGCTTCGGTGGATGGGGCGCTCCGCCTGCGGCTGCTGCGAAGCCAGCTCAGTCATCGTCATCCGCAATGGGTGATCTTTTTGATCTGTCGAGCCCTGCACCGGCCCCGACTGCTATACCGACCAAGGCAGCATCGCCACCTGCGCCAGCGCCAGCGCCAGCCATGGACTCGGTTTTCAACCTGACCTCGCCGAAGCCGACATCATCCCCGGCGCCTGTGGTCAACCCTGTGGCCACTTCTGCTGTGCCCAACTGGAGCAACTCAGATGTCTGGGGCAACGCATGGGGCGAGCCGGCTGCTCCCGCTGCTGCTGCTGCTGCCGCCGCCCCAGCTAAGAGCCCTGAGCTCAGCAAATCTTCAGGTTTCGGGGGCAACGACTTGAGTGGCTGGGGAGGCAGCGGAGGGTCTCTGGCGAGTCAGAGCATCGTGCCTGGGCAAGGTGGTAGTTTCAGCACTACGCCGGCCGTGGCGGCTGACGAGGAGTTCGGTGGATGGACGAGCAGCACAGGCACGGGGGCTCCAGCCAGCAACGGTGGCGCCGCCAAGTCAACAGGCGGCGGATTCGGTGGCAATGATGATTTGTTTGGCACCAACGTCTGGCAGTAGATTGGTCCGACTGGTTCTGCTAGATAAAAAGTAGACGAGCTGGGTACGCGGGTGAGATAGTCCTGCGTAGGCTTACTTCTGAAAATGAACTGTGACAGGTCGCAAGTCAAATCCAGATATCTATACCAGCTGAAAGGCCTGCACATAGAGTGACAAAGTTATGAAACGCGAGCGTCTTGCTATGTATTGTGTGAAGCCGTAAACTAAACAATCGTACCCCATTTGAAACGCCAATGCTATGCTGAAAGAAAGAGCAGCCATCCGTACGTAGTCCAACGTCCATATTCCTCCAAACCACCATCGATCCGTTCCCGCCGGCTGTTTGTAGCCCGCTTCTGCTTACTGATACTCGCAACCTACTGGCTGTTGGGTAGAAACAAGCATCAGTACTGCATGATCTAGACAAAGCCGGCCCCTTGTTGTGGTGCACGTAGTATCATAAACCTCAGATCACAGCATCTCTGACCAGTAGTCATCCATGTGTCACCTCCCTGTTCCCCAGAGTTGTGCGTGTGTGTGCGTGCGTCCTCTACTTCTCCGCGCTCTCCCCCTCTCTCCGTTACAAGTCCACCCATTCCCATCTGCCCATGCGCCACGTCGCGCTGCTCCTCCCAAGAAAGGGGAGGAGCATTCTAGAAAATTAAGATCGAAAAAAAGGTTGGGTCGGAATTTTAGGAGGAGCCCCGAAACAACAGCTTGAATAGCCAATAAAGGACCAGGAAGGCGCCGATGATGACGGCAGAGAGCTTGAAGATGGCAATCTTGTTCCCCGAGGCGGCGGCGCGGCCGAGGCGGCCGGCGGAGCCTTTCAGCTGAGTCGACATGGACGAGAAGGTATCGGACTATAGTAACAAAGAGCAGATAGTTAGCTTCGGCGACTTCCTTACGTTGCTAGGGCTGCTCGCTGGCTGCACCCAAGATGGGCCGGAAATGTGTGCTTTTAGGTGGGGGGGGTTGGGACAGTAATAGGTAGGTGACGTACAGTGTTGTCGATGACATCCTGGGCGCGCGCATTGTCGTAGATGTCCACGGTGACGCCGCGCAGGGAGGAGACCTTAGCTGAGAGCTCCTCGAGCCTGGCGTTGTTCTGGCGCTCGCGCTCGTAGGCTTCGGACATCTTCGCTTTAGAGTTTGTAGATTCTTGTTGTGATTGAGCAAGTTGTAGATCGGGGAGTCGTTTTCAAGGGCCCGCGTTGTCCGGCGCGCGGGATCTTCTTCGATTGTTCCGCGGGGGGAGGAAGTTGGTTGTGGAAGGGAAGAGGTGGAACGAGGTCACGATAGTTGGGCGAGGTTCTAGACTTTGGGGCGGCGGTGGCACTTGCGCGTTTCACAGCAAGTTTCCTCTGTGTGGGTGGCTGGAGGTTCGTGGAAAGTCTAAGCGGAACCGGATCCCATTGTTTTTGTTATTGGTCAGCGAGAGTCTTTGTTCTTAATCACTAATTAAGTATGTACCTAGACAGTAAGATTCCTACAGGGTCGATCCCGTGTCGCTTCTGGCCATGCATCAATCATGATATGGCGTCGATATGGAAAAAAGGGGGCCTGCTGGGAAGTCCGGGGGAGAATGGATGCACTTACTTTACTTATTCAATGACGCAGGCCCGCCCAGGTCTTGTTGTGGCTTAGCAGGTTTGTGGAGGAGGCTTGTGACCTTCAGCAAATCGAAGGATAGGCCAGTAGATAGGTCAGTAGATAGGCCACTTATTACAGTAGGTTAGCGCTGTCCAAGCCAGCCTTATTACGCAACCCAACCTGTCAGTGCTGCTGTCACCCGTTTGCCGTCCCAGAAGCCCGTCCCTTATCCATCTCAACTTTTTCTGGGCTGGCAGCGCTTGGTACATCATACACTACATGCAGATATATCACGGATTCAGTTACTAATCTTAGTATTCTCTCCCTCCCTCACCCATCTTGATCCACATCGCCAGGCCTTGTCTTTGCTTTTGAGACGGCTCGGGTAGCTCGGTCTCTCCCAAGAGCTTTAGCCCCACCGCCCGTTGATTGATTGTTTCCTCACGATAGTGCCTGCCTGCCCCACACCCCATACTATATCATCACCTGGGCTGCCTGCCATTCCGACGGCCTTCCCGTGCTGTATTTCAAGTCGGTCTACAGTTGCGAACAGATACAACAGTCGCTCACGATGGGTATCAACAACCCTCTCCCGTCGTCCTTGTCGTGTAAGTCCCAATTGCTGTTCAACCTCCGATCCAGCTCGGCGCCCCGCAATCGCTCTGCCTCTTTTCTTGTCTCGTGAAGCTACCATGATACGATGCGCGCAAATACAATACTAATGCGTCCTTTTGTCCACCACAGCCGAATGCAAGAAGTGCGGCAAGATCCTGACGAGCTTCATCGATCCGCGACAATCTTTTGGGCCTGATAAGATCATTCCTCCCCAAGTCTTGGCCAACGCGAAGGTGAGTAAAGTTACCTCCAACCCAACACGCTGTCCGCTTCTCAGGCCGCGCTGCTGCTGCTGCTATTACTTGATAACCCGCATGGCTGCGCCTGTCTCTAACATAGATATCATCAAACGAGTAGGGCCTGGCAATTCTTACAGTCTTCAAAGCCGGTTTCCTCGGCTCGGCTCGGTTCGGTTCCGGCCTTGTTGTCGCTCGACTTCCAGATGGCTCTTGGTCGGCGCCCAGCGCTATTATGACGGCGGGTGGTGGCTTTGGTGGTCAAATTGGGTTCGAGTTGACAGATTTCGTCTTCATCCTTAACGATCGACACGCCGTCAAGACCTTCGCTCAGATGGGATCCATTACCCTGGGTGGAAACGTCTCGATCGCTGCCGGACCCGTTGGTCGCAATGCCGAAGCAGCGGGCGCCGCATCGTTGAAGAGTGTTGCGGGTATTTTCTCTTACAGCAAAACGAAGGGCCTGTTCGCTGGTGTCTCGCTGGAAGGCTCCGCCATCATCGAACGAAAGGATGCGAACGAAAAGCTCTACGGACAGCGATTGACCGCTATGCAACTTCTCACCGGCTCTGTTCGACCCCCGCCGCAATCGGCGCCTCTGATGACCGTTCTCAATTCCAGGATATTCAACGGTATGAGATCAGGGAGTGTGGACGACGGCATGTACAACGACATTCCCCAATACGATGACCAACACAGCAATGCAAGCTGGGACAACAACCAGGGCGGAGCCGGGGCCGGGGCCGGGGCTTACGGAGGCAGCCAAGACAACTTCGGTGCGCCAAAGCGTGCTAGCACGTGGCAAGACGATGTCTACGACCGCCCTAGTGGTAGCAGTCTGAATAGGAACAGCACAGGCAACTTTGGTGCCGATAGCTTCCAGGCAGAAAAGAAAGCTGGCCCTGGAAGACCCGCGGCGCCGAAACCAAATTTCCAGAGCAAGAACGCCATGCTGAAGAAGAACGAGGCCGTGGCTCTGTTCACATTTGAGGCCGATCAGCCTGGTGATCTTGGGTTCAAGAAAGGCGATATCATCACGGTGCTGAAGAAGACGGATAGCGCAAACGATTGGTGGTAAGTGACGAGCTTTTTTGCACGTAATAGTCGAGGTTGTACTGACAGGAACTAGGACTGGTATGGTTGGTACGCGGCATGGCATCTTCCCTAGCAACTACGTCAAGATGAACGAATAGCAAGATCTCCGGCTGGGTGTCACGGTTTGCGAATCCAAGGCAGGGAGAAGCAAGGCCGCAAAGGGCCTTGTACGAGACAGGACGTTCATGGGGGTTATCCACGGCACATTTTGCTATGAACTACGGATTCCTAAATACGCTTTTCGCCCTTGGGGTGGTTCTCATTACGAATTTATACCACATGATTTGTTGCACAGTAAGGAGTTCTAGGTTCAAGCAATTAATTACATGGCTCTATTAATACCCACGCCTACTTGGAACATTGACATGTACGAAACGGGAGCTGAATGCTTGATGCAGGAACACAATACAGATATGCTCCTCACGAAGCCCTGCGCCTTCCGGAAAGTGACTTGGACAGCAGCAACATTCCACTGTCTGGATCCTCGGATCCTCTGCTCCTCGCACCTTTATTCTACAGCCTTCAACTCAATGTCACGGAAACTCCGGCCTTGTAATGCGGCCTGGAATTGGGCCTATGGTGTTCACCTACCTAACCAGTCACACTTGGGGGGAAGAGGCCCCTATTACAGAGAAATAGTAGGATTCATCGCTAGTCTACGTATTCGTTATCTCAAAGCCGGTCTAAAGCATGTGATGGTCCACAGCTGCATGATATCTTCTTCGCACCTAGTGGTTCACTAACAAAACGGGATCGGAAAGAGTCCAAACCTACTTAGGAACAGTCCAATATGTCAACAATCTCGAACACGCTCCCGCAGCGTTGTTGGGGGCTTTTCCAGCACTCTTCTTTGACATAGTGCCAGTCCATGTCTTCTGTTTTCTCGCCGACAGCTTGCGGCTGGACCGGAGGTTGCTCGGCCACGACAGTGGCAGTAGCAGTAGTGCTTTCCGGCTCCGTACTGGGTGTCTCAAGCTGCCGCTGGTTAACATGCTCGTTGGCGTTGGCGGTTTCGTGCTGCTGGCTCCGGCTGTGGAGACCGAGAAGAGCAGGGCAGCTCTCCTTCGTATCGGGATCCGGATGGGTCATGGATGCAGCGACCGCGGCTTGCTCACTCTTCTGTTTCTTGCTCTCCTTCTGCTCATCCTGTCGGAGGTGACCCGGCTTCTGGGCCAACACCGCGCCGCCGCCTTCCTCGGAATCGGTGTCGGCATCATCATGCTTCCGCTTCTCCTTGTATGCGCCCCCACCGCCGGTGCCAACGTCTTGGGCTGCTGCGGCTGCTGCGCCATCATCATCACCACCGCCACCGCTGAGCAGCGAGGAGAGGTCGTGGCCACGCTCCTGCAGCTCGCGCTGCGCCTTGGTGGACAGAGTGATGAGGTCGCTCGTGCTCAGGCTGCGCAGGTAGCGGTCGGCCTCCTCTCGCAACAACGGGTAGAAGCGACAGGGGGCGGGCACGGAAGAAGCAGCAGCGGCAGGGACAATGCCCGGTCCTTCTTCGGCAATAGCCGGGCTGCTGCTATGGCGCTTCGTCTCTGTCGTCGGCGCCGCGGGGCTCATGATGTGGCTGCTGCCGCTGCCGTCGATGGCCGAACCCTGGGTGCTTGCCGCTGCGCCAGTGCACTGCCATGACTTCGGAGTGGCAGCAGTGGCAGTGGCAGTGGCAGGCATATCACCGTGGATGCGCTGGCGCTTTCTCACTAACGCTGGCGGGGGGTCTCGGATTCTGCTACAGCCGCTGGTAGTGCCGACGGCGGGACCGCGCTGGATGCTCGTGGCGGCTGCGGTGGCGGCATGCTGAGTGTCCGGGATACCGAAAACGTCATCATCGGCCTGGATCCGGATCCGGTAACGGGGCTTCTTGCATCTGGGCCCTACGGCGAAAGACGCTCGGGAGAGACCGCTGCTGGTGCTTTCCCCACCACCTTCGACGAGCGTGTGGCTGTTGCCATCATCTTGAGGTCTGGCGGCGGCCAAGTATTTATCGGTTGCTCTAGCCACTCGACCCGTCGCGGCGGAAGGAGGAAGAGGAAGATCGAGTCCTCTGGCACCCCGGACGTGAGGCGGTATCCAAACTCCGGGCCGTGTTGGCGGCGATGATGCATCTGATGACGGATGCTCGTCCGACTGGGGCTTCTTGGCGGCCGATGACGGCAAGGGTTGCTGTTGCTGGCTGAGAGCGATAGTTCCGCACTTGGCCATCGGTGGAATTTCATACAGCGCGAAGGGCGAGGTCAAATCAACACTGCCGTGGCTGGAAGGCCAGGCGGGGTCGACCAGGTGTTTCTCCCCCTTTAGCTGGTTAGATGCCGCCAGCAAGGTTGAAGTGCGGTTCATGTTTTCCCGGGTAAGACCGCAGTCCTTCTTCGCGTCGTGGACGGTGCTCTTGTGCTGCTGTGCGCTCCGTGAAGCCGAGATCATATCAGCATGGTGCCACTGCGTGTAGGTATCATAAGATTGGTGACCGTGGGACAAAGTGTCATCGTTCTCGGGCTTCTTCCTGGTTACTGGCGCACCCGTTCCGGCCGCAGTGGCACGAGTTGGGCCGGTGTTGCTAGGACGACAACCAGATCTATACTGCATGGTCCAGAATTCCGGGGACGAGTTGTCCATCTTGTCGGTAGAGGTGAAGTGATGAGCATAGAAATAGGGGAAAGGCACTATTAGACAAATGGGTTGTTGGCGATGGACTAGCTTTATGGGATGCCAAAGGTAGGTAGGTTGGATGAGTAGAAGCGAAAACACGACTGGTGTTGAAGAGATGCAGAAACAGCCCAAGAGTGGGATTAGGTAAAGTAGTTATAGTGACGCGTTTGTCCTTCGTTGCTAGGCATTTATCATTCTGGCAGTAAGAATAAATCGTGGACCGGCAACGAAAGCCTTTGTGATAGGATACCCCTTACTTCTAGACATGGAAGAAAGGAGTCACGTCGAAATCCAAGGAAGCTTGGCCTTTGACTTGGCTCCATTGATAGCACTGAGCAACGGTAAGCAACCAAGGGTTGCTTGCCATGGGAAACACCGAGGCTTCCATTTTGGATGCCTGGGATGCTCTTGTTACATCTCCGCCACAACAGGCAACACTGCCATTAACTAAATTTCGATTATATTTAGTGTCTTCCACTCTTGTGACGTTTTGGAGGGTGGTCAACCAACCGAATTACATGCTACCTACCTCCTACCCCTTTTCCAAAATCCCATTAGCTAACTAACCCTCTCTCAGATCATTCCCGGTTACATTCTATTCGTGTGCAAAAGATCGCCCTGGATCTATTTCAACGCCGGAGATATCTAGCCCTTGAAAGCCTGCTCGATTTCCTTCTTATACCGATCCTTGAGGGCTCTCCGGTTGACCTTGTGCGTCGCCGTTGTCAGGCCCTACATTATGTTAGCTTTACCGCTTGATCAGCTGCAGGCAGCAGGGTGAATGAACAACTTACGTTTGCTGGTGTCCACTCTTCGTCAACCAACACAACTCCGCTAATCATCTCCAGTCCGCTCAAGCCGCCTCGCTTGGCGGCAGACAGCAGGTCTTTCAGCACCGCTCCCCGAACGCTCTGGTCGTAGTACATCTCATGCTCGTCAACGTTCAAGCTCTTGGCCAGCGCGCCCAGGCTCTTCTCGTTAGGGTGCAAGATCGCGATGGCACGTGGGTGGCTACCATCGCCGTAGACCATGATGTTCTGGACATAGCTGCTGCCCCGATAGACGGCTTCTACCTTCTCGAGGGCGATGTACTCGCCGCCCTG
Organism: Apiospora pterosperma; assembly: GCA_019976485.1. Classification (NCBI taxonomy): domain Eukaryota; kingdom Fungi; phylum Ascomycota; class Sordariomycetes; order Amphisphaeriales; family Apiosporaceae; genus Apiospora; species Apiospora pterosperma. The sequence continues at coordinate 3,401,683 of JAFBMP010000005.1, forward strand.
CATCTTGACCAGGTTCTTGACGCGGTCGATAACCTTGATGTGGCCATTCTGATCAAACTCGCCAATGTCACCTGTCTTGAACCAGCCATCTGCAGTGAAGGCCTTGGCCGTCTCCTCAGGGTTTTGGTAGTACTCTTTGAGCACGGCCTTGCCGCGCAACAAGATCTCGCCCTGCGGTGGCGTCGACTCCGCACTGTAGTTGAGCTCCGGTATAGAGACGAGCTTGATCTCAATGGCAGCAGGCACGGGCCCGATGGCTTTGGGTGTCCACTGGAGCGGGCAGCCGAGCGCGCCGCTCGCACAGGTTTCTGTTAAGCCGTATCCCGAGATCATAGGCGCTACCACCATGGACATGAAGTGCTGAGTGCTGGCCGAGATGCCAGAAGCGCCATTGAAGATAAATCGGAGCCGGTTGCCCGTCATCTGCCGCACCGGGCCAAATACCAGATCATCTAGGAGATTCGCGCCAGGGAGGCCACCGGCGACAAGGGCAGACTTCAGATTGTACGCGCCCCAGAATACAGCACGTGTCAGGGCGCCGGCCGAGTTGACCCGACCCTCGACGCCCTTCTTGACGGTCTCCCAGACTTGGGGCACACCCACCATGATGGTGGGGCGGAGCTCTCGCAAATCGCCAGCGCAGTTCCGCATGGAAGAATCCACCAGAGTACGCGTAGAGCCATAGCCCATGGTCCCGCCCACGTAGAGCACGAGGTTCTCGAGGACCAGCTCAAAGATATGAGCTAGGGGGAGATAGGCCAGGATGGTATCGCGAAAGGAGACGGTCTCGGCAATAACAGCGTGCAGTCCTGCGATGCCAGCGACTATGCCTTCGTGGGTGATGGGCACTCCCTTCGGAGGACCACTGGTGCCAGACGTGTACATGATGCAGTAGAGGTCTGCCGGCTTGGGCGGGACGGGAGGCATGGGATTCGACTCGCCCAAGGCGCGGAGGTCGGAGAAAGATAGGACCTTCAGGTGCGCGTTGGATTTCCTGAAAGACTCGATGTCCTCCTCGCTGAAGGGGGTGTTGCTCATGTCGTTGTAAATGAGGTGTTGTACATCCTTGGCTTCCTTCAAGGGGCCGGACGCCGTCTTCAGGAGATGCGGATCGGTGAACATGACCTTCGCCTTGGTCTGCACCAAGGAATGCTGCACACCACTGGGGCCCAGCGTATCGTAGGCAGTAGCAATAGTCATGGACTGCGAAGAGCAGGCGTGGGCCATGCACAGCCAATTCCTGCTGGTCGATGCGAAGATGTGTACAATGTCGCCGGGAACCATGCCCAGCTTCCTCAAGCCAGCGCCCACCTCGAAGACCAGGGTCTCGTAGTCGGCGTACGAGATGAAAGTGAAGGGCGAGAGCTCGAAGTATTGCCATTCCTTGTCGACCTCCTTGGCGACGCCATCTACGACCTTGGCCACCTTCTTCACCTCCTTGTGGATCTTGACGAGCTGGCGGGTGCCCACGGCATTGTTGTCCGGGTACTTCTCGGTACTGCTCTTGAGGAGCTCGAAGATAGTACTGATATCCGGGGCGAGCTTGTCAATGAGGCCGTCCTTGGCCCTGACATGGCGGAAGGGGGCCGTCTCGCCTTCCTGGGCAAGCTCGCCCGGGGATTGGACAGTGAAGGGTGGCTTGTGGACAAAGTGCAGGGGCAAGACACCCTCGTATTGCGCTGGTAATGACATGCCGGGCTCGAGTTATGGGACGGGCTGGGAGGTGGTTGAATGTGAGTGGTGGTTGGGGCGTGAGGTTGTGAGGGAAGCGCGGGCCAGAAGAAACGGGGATTTATTACTTTTCTTTTTTCTTTTTTCTTTTTTTTTTTTTTTCTTTTTTCTTTTTGGCTTTTCTGCTCTTGCAGATAGATTGATGAATGGACGGGATCAATTAATACTGGCGTGATGTCACAAGGAAGTCCCTAGGCATCGAATCCTCGGGATACAGACAAGACAACAAGTCCACTTTTTACTTTTTTCGGGTACGGCTAAGATTAGGTTAGCTGTCCAGGATCAAGCATGGTTCCGTGAATCAAGCTCGCGGGATGTAACCCTTTTGAAATGAATTCCCAATCTCCCAGCTTGGTTAATCATTCATGGGCTTTTTCTTTCATCTCAACGCAATCACCGCCGTGCTAATGCGTCGGCTCGGACCAGTGACGTTGTCCTGCAGTAGTACCCATCGTAGGGCTGAATGAAGGTGAGAGTCCTCCCTGCGAAGAAAAGATGTACTTACTTGAAACGGAAATCCGGTCAGAGTCAGGTCGGTTTGGGAATAACTGGATAGAACATCGGATGGGTCCAACGTGAGCACACCTGCCCCTCTCTATACCTCTTATACATGTCAAAAAGAGGGACACGCCGCCACCCCCTTTTCTCCTCCGGTGCTGAGCAAGTTTACTGCCCTCACGTGTCGGCCAGATTGCTTGGTCACATATGCCAGACCAGACCGTCTAAGAAGCTAGTATGCCGTAGTATAGGTGCCTAAAACTCAATTATTACCGAGGCATGCTTGCCCCGTCGTAGTGGCGCAGCGCCTGCTGATCATGCATGCACCTTCAAACAGCTCATGAGCCAGCCAGCCAGCTAGCTAGCTAGATAGATAGATAGAGATAGCCTGGGTCGAAGTTGGACTTTCTTGTTCTTTGTAATGTGTGTAAGTACCTGTTAAGAACTGCCCCCTCATCTAACCATTTCTAACTGGGCCCAGCCTTTCAGTTGCCCAACGGGCTATTTCCTACATGCTACCCAGATGCATTATAGTACCTCGTCCTCCCCAGTCCATCGACGCCTCTACTGCATTCCCTCCGGTGCTGTCGCATAATTCCAATCGACATCATGCCGCTTATAGAAGAGCATCATGGGAGTAAAGCCTCCCTGGCACTCGAACCAAATCTTCTCCATTTGCTCACGCGTTTTCGTCTCCACCGTATCATCATTGCATCGGAACCAGCTTTGTGCTGGCCCCTGCCGAACATACGAGACATAATGTCCGTTGTTCACGGTTGTGCCCTGATGAGATATGACCGCGTAGAGTTCGTAGCTCGGCGTCTCACTGAACCCATCCCCGTCTAGCCCGCCGATTGTCCCAAATTCAGGCGCCATGTATTTGGAGAGATCGAGTTTCTCGACATCGAACACCACCGCACGCGACGACTTGTTGCCTCCTCCAGTTTCACGTTTCAGCCGTATGCACAACAGTCGCGGCAAACGGATTATATGACGAGAACGTGTCTTGGCCAGGTGAACTTCGTTTTTATTGCGCCCACAATCGAACCCGTTCTTTACCGTCACCACCTCTGGGTGGAATGTTTCATCCTCGAGAAGACGGTCAAGACTGTCAGGTCCCGTGTTTATCCCGCCCTGGTCGGGATCTTTGAGGGACACATTTAGAGAGTTGGGCCATTCAAATGCCTGTGTAATCTCGTCGCAGCCTTGGTAATTGCACGTGGTGCTATCCAGTGTTCCGAGTCCCCAGTACTCATCAAGAATGGATTGGTTACACGCAGACCACCCATCCCAGGATTCTTTGATCAGCGCCCCCGTTGAGGGAAGGGCTTCGCTTCGCTTCTTGTAGTCTTCGCCGGGCTGGAAGTAATTCCCTGACGCGGGGACCCCGCGCATCCGGTTGGTTTCTGAAGCCAGTTGGTGGAAGATGAAATCGAGATACTCCGAAGGGTCATGCTGGTTATTGTCCCCAAAGCGGACGTTTCTATTGTTAAGCGTGTAGCCCGAGTGGCGTGAACGGCTATAATTCTGCACCATTGTCAGCCGTGAAGGTTTCAATATATTGCCGTGGCGTCACTTACTAGTAAGGTTGTCGGTTTTAATGATGTGAATTGCCTCCCACAAAGCCATTGGAGGAGGTTTCCCAAGATTCGTGCCATCAATTGAGGGTCTTTCTCAGATCCTGGGATCCAATTTGCTGGCCAGTCTTTGTCGGTGAACTCGGCAGCAAAGCCAGGGGAAGCCAAAAGGCACTGGATCAGAGAGACGGCATAACACTTGTTCCCAGAATTCACAAGACCTGTGGGTTTATTGCTATTAGGCAAGACGGCACGGGCAGACTTCGCAAAAACGACATCTGAGTCGGACTCTCTCGTCGTTACACCGCTATAGCTTGTCCGTGGGAGAGCGGGCGCGGGTCGAGTGGGGGGAGCGGGTGGCAATTCACTCTCGAACGCATTATGCCTCCTTTGGAGGTCCTGTGAAGTTGCCCCATTGTATCCTGACGACATGGATTCTTGGTGTTCTCCGATGGCCGGATATCGCCGGAGGAAGTCGTTTGTCGATGTAATGTAGTCGACCTGGTTCCGCGCTGCGGTTTCCTTCCATGTCTTGATCTCCTCAGCCGCCAGAGTCTTGACGCCCGTCTTCGATGCCTGGAGTAACCGGGGATTCAGATGCTGCGCAGCTGTGTTGGTTTTGGACTCCCTCAGGGACTGGGACCCAAACAGGTCGACCCAGCCGTCAATACCGCCATCGAGTAGTTTTGGCGGACGTCGCAATTTGATCGGGTAATCGAAATGAACTAGGGCTTGGTAGAGAGTATATAACGCCATTTCCTCTGAATGCTCCGATGAACGCTTCGGTATAGACGAAGAACTCTGGTCATAGAAGACCACAAGGTCGAATTGCGCACGACTCTCAAAGGCTTGCATCTCCTCATCGGGGGCGATACCCAGACTGTCCTCGATCTCGCTGGCGGAGACTTCCCCGCGGGCAAGCACCGAGGGTTCTATGCATATCGAGGTCTGAGCAAAAATATGGCCTTCGTCGTAGTCTTCCCTGCTTCGCACATCAATCAACATTAAACGAATGGCAGTGGAGCCTTGACTCATGTAATTTTTCAATTCCTCTGGCGTGATAGTTTCACCCTGAGAAATATGAGACTTGATAGTCGATGATGTCGAAGGCGTGCCATCCCCCAAAGAATGAGCCGGGACGAAAACCTCGCCGATTACCGGTCTAACAGAGATATCTATCGAATTCCGCGCTGATGAAGGAACTGAATTGATGGAATTTGTCCTACTGAACATGCCTCGTGGAGTGCTCGATGGTAGATTGGCCGTCTCGCTCGTAACGGTGCCCCTGGCAGGGCTGTAAATGGCGTCGGGAAGTTTTGGCATGGATGGCAAGCCACTATCGATCTTCGCCAACTGTCGTTGATCCGCACCAGCGTCAGCGGACGGCGCTGAGGTGGGCGATCCACTGGAAGGAACTTGAGGATCACGTAGTCTGGCGAAGCGATTCAACAGCTCCTGAGAGCCGGGCTTCACTGAGGATCTAATCGCGTTCCCATGAAGAGCATGTGGCTTCGGCTGCACTACTGGCTTTGCTTTGCCGCCAGGAATAGGCTGTTTGTCTGCCGCCAGCCAAGGATGAGCAGAATCCCCAGACTGGGTTCCGTTTGTGCCATTATTTCTGAGTTGAGAAGGCGCAGCAGATGGGACACTGGGAAGTGTTGAGAGTGCTGCTGAATCAGACCCATGCCGAGGCTGCACCCCGCTTCTCCTATTGTCCTCTTTGATGTCGTCCTTGATTTTGTCAAAGGTAGCGCAGTGGTTGGTAATGTTGCTCTTCAGAGCAATGTATAGACGGCTCAAGTCGCCACGATCGGTTTTGAGCGACGGATAGTCCTTATGCTTAGGGATCTTGTCGACAGCGATGGTAAAAGCGGTGATGAATTCTTGGAGGGCCAAGTCCGGACGTCGGAAATCATTGTAGGTAATGGCTTGTCGCATGTGCTTGTCGCCCACCTCGAGGAATTTGCGTAAGGGGGTATGCGGGTTTAAATTCACGGCGACCGAAGTGAGGTCGTCGATATGGGGCAGAGGGCCCTTTCGACCCCCGTGGCCGTTGGCCGAGGGCGGCGTTGAGAAGCCATTGGCGCGGGATGCGACAGACGCTGAGGCGCTAGGCATGGTGTTGGTAGTGATGTCGTTGGTTGTGTCTAAGGCTGCAGCTCATGCGAATGGCATGTCGTAGATTTTGAATGAAGTTATGGAAAAGCCTGGCGACGAATCTCGGATCCGAAGCCAGCAGTAGAAACTACGTATCGCCTTGGTGGTGAGAGGACGCATCGGAATGGAGCGGCATTCTTTGAGAGAAAGACAAATGCGGAAAATGCGATCGTGAAAGACTAACGTACAAAGCCACGGACGACTCAATAGATCTGAATGCAGCCAAGAGAATGCTCGGAGCAACTGTGAGCGGAAACACGATGCATGCCAACAGTGCGTTGGGAAAGGTCGCTCGGGATTTATGAAGATCGAATATCTATCCGCCCGAATTATCTACCATTAACAAATATAACAAGACGTCGTGGTTACAGCGCTGACGTCTCGCAGCTCGGCGCAGCGCACTACCTTGGGCATCCGTCATTGGGTTAGGTACACTTGGCGGTTGAAGCTAAACGCCCTCTAGCCACACCTTTAATTCGTGGATGTGAAAGCAGGGTCTTCTTGTAGGAGCCACAGTGGCAATGATCAAGTCTTTATGTAGGTAGGTACAACGTGTACCTATGCTGGATTCAACTTGATGCGCATATAAAATGCAAGTTCACCAGGCTTCCGATATATGCCTTCAGTACTTACATACACCTTCGCAGGAGCAGGCTCTCAACATTCCATGGCCACCAAGTAAGTCACAGGGGGGCGGGGGAGCCTGGATCTATCCAGAGCCAGGGGGCCCGGACGGACTGACCTAGGTATCTACTTCTACTACATGTACATAGCAACCATACAATTTAGGTACGCGTATCCATTTTAAGCTGGCAGCTGCTTCACATATGGCTGCTGCCTTCCATCTTGCACCAAGACCAGAAACCCAAATTGCGCAACCTCATCAATCTACTCCATCTTCTTCTTCGGTCTGCCGTGCAATCAGAAAGTGCCTCATCGTTAAATATTAAACCTCACGTCGCAACCGCCCTCTGCGACAGATTCCGGATCGCTAGTTGATGAACATTCAAGCTTCAGCAGCCTCGAACTAAGAGCTCTTGCAAGATGATGGGTGGTTGGTGGTCGTCCTCGGCCAATAACGCCTTGGACGAGCAGGTCGATAAAGCAACCAGCAGCAGCTTGTAAGATCATGCCCCAATATGAGCGCCGACAGCTCTTGTTGTGACTAACAGCGACCCCGGTCTCTAGGGAGGATATTCCGCTCAATCTCGAGATATCTGATGTCATCAGATCCAAAACGGTCCAGCCCAAGGAGGCCATGCGCTCCTTGAAGAAGCGCATAGGCAACAAGAATCCCAATACACAACTGAGCGCACTTAACGTAAGATCACCGACACGGCTGAACAAACTAGAACGGCGCCGCTAACATGCCGAGGCAGTTGACGGATACATGTGTCAAGAACGGTGGTTCCCACTTCCTCGTGGAGATTGCTTCCCGCGAGTTCATGGACAACCTAGTGTCCCTCCTCCATGCTGTTGGCCCCGCTGCTGTCAATCATGATGTACGGGCGAAGATACTGGAGCTGATACAATCATGGGCTGCCGCCACCGAGAACCGATACGAACTCAAATACATTGACGAAACATACAAATCGCTACAGAGAGAAGGATATCAGTTTCCTCCCAGAGTGACTGTCGCCAGCAGTATGATCGACAGTAGCGCGCCGCCCGAGTGGATTGACTCCGATGTCTGTATGCGCTGCCGGACCGCGTTCACGTTTACGAACCGCAAACACCACTGTCGTAATTGCGGAAACTGCTTCGACCAGCAATGCTCTTCCAAGACCCTTCCTCTTCCGCATTTGGGAATACTGCAGCCAGTCCGGGTTGATGACGGATGCTACGCAAAGCTGACCGACAGGTCCGGCAAAGGAGCTCCCAATCTGAGCCAGGAGCGATCGCCTACGAGTCCTTCATTCTCCCACAAAGATCGGAGTGCCTCAGCCATGCAACCTCGAAATGCGCGAGTCGATGATGCTTTTGACGAAGACCTTAAGAAGGCTTTGGCGATGAGTTTGGAAGAAGTGCAGAATCACTCTGCGTTAGGAAAAGGATATGTGCCGAACACGACGAATACGAATCAGACCAAAAGCCACGTCCCCGAACCGTCGACAAGCAAAGCCGCCGAGGAGGAGGATGAGGATTTGAAGGCTGCCATAGCTGCGTCACTCGCCGACATGGAAGAACAGAAGAAGAGACACGCCGCGACACTCAAAGAACAGGCCAACAGCAGTCAACCAGTAGCGACTGGTGCGCCGTTTGTTCTGCCTAGGAATGACTATGAGCTATCCCCTGTGGAAGCCGAGAACATCAACCTGTTCTCCACGCTGGTGGATCGACTACAAACACAACCACCCGGGACCATCCTCAGAGAGCCTCAGATACAGGAGCTCTATGATTCGATTGGCGCCCTGAGACCAAAGCTTGCGCGGACTTATGGCGAAACCATGAGCAAGCACGGTAAGTACATTGAGTCCGGACGGCACAATCAGATTACTAATTCGGTCAGATACGTTGCTCGATCTCCATGCCAAACTCTCGACTGTGGTGCGGTATTATGATCGCATGCTGGAAGAACGATTATCGAAGACCTACAGTCAACATAGTATTGGCGGCTACAATCTACCCGCTCCACGCCAGAGCTCTGGCACATATCCAGTGCATCCCAACGCACCCAGTCATGCTGGACCTGCTGAGAGCTTTTATACCGGAGAACAGGCGGATTATGCCCGTGCGCCACCAGGGCACAACTATAGTCAACATCCATCTCAAGCACCCCAGGCGCAGCAGTATTTTGGTTATGATAAGCGTGCTTCGGTGTCCATGCCACCCGTCCAATACCCACAACAGGGTATCCAGAGAAGCGAGAGCTGGCAGGGTCAGGGGCAGACTCCGGCCCCTTCTGCCCCGACTCAATTCAATAATTCGGGCTATGGACCCAACGAGCAGGCAATGCAAACCAGCCATGCCCCCACACACGCAGCGTCATCACAGTCTGCAGTCAACAGGGGCACCGACCCAGCCACAACGCCCACGGCCGATCCCAACGCAGCGTTCTACTACGCCAACAATCCGCAGCAAGACCACGGCCGTCAAACACCTAGCCTACCAGGGGACTCTGCCTCATCGCCATATCCCAACCTACAGCAAGTCGCCAGTTATAACAGACAATCCATTCCACCTACGCCGGCCTCGGTTCCGGCCCAGCCATCGCAGCCTAGCCAACCGCAACAGCAATACCAGGCACCATTGCCCCAACACCAGCAACAGCAATCGCCATACTGGCAACAGCCTACGGGTCAGAGGCCACAGTCGTACCAACCCCCGAATGCTGCTTATCCTGGTTACACGCAGGAGACGTTCCCGTCAGCCCCACAGCATACACCCCAACACCAGCAGCCTGCGGTGGAGGAAAGCCTGATCGATCTATAGTCTTTGGAGATTTTACTGTAACATGTCATGTTTGGCGTTGGGGTCGGGAGGCACGCGGCTTTATAGCATGGGAGGGTATAGCCCTCTTCTGTGGGGCAGCTTGTACGATTCTAATACCAGCATGATTCCGAGGGGTCATTTGTCCATAGTGAATAAGAGCTTGTAGTATGACAAGTCTGAAGCAAGCGTGTTTCCTCGATCAAAATAGGGCTTTGCCATACACCCCACAAAGTTATGTTTCCGTCAAACGTACTGATAATACAACTGAATCAAACTTCCATACAAGTCTCTTTCAGGAGAGTTGGACAAGAACATGCGGCTCTCTTTCACCGGGACAGCCATTTGCAATGTGGTTTTAGTATGGAAACAGTGACGTCATTGTTCCTTACCTCTCAGTCGAGGCGCGCCATCAAGAAAGAAGCCACGACTGCCCCACCATCAGGTAACCATATCGGTACCCCGCCATTTCCAACCCTCCAAAGCTTCAATGACGGCCTGGCTGATTAAAAGTGCTTAAGTCAATTTTCCATCGGAGACGCGACACACAACATCGCTCGGGGGATTACGTCTACCAGGTACTCTCCCCAAGTTACCCGAGAGGAGCCTGCGCATTCTACAACTTGTACACCGTGTGGCCTGACTGGGGCGGATCAAGATGTCGCGTCATCAAGCGTACCGAAATTACGACTACGAGAACGATCTCGACGAGTATGACGGCGAAGAGGGCTACGGGGAGGAGGAGGAGGAGGAGTTAAGCCCAGAGGATAAAGGTATAGCCTTGAAAGTTACTGCTACTATGCAGGCCTTGTCAAACTGTTCAATACTGACCCATAGTCAGCGCAAATGGAAGCAGGGACGATCCAAGTGCGCGATTCTCTCGGCCCGCAAGCCTCGAAGGTGACGACTGCGCAAATCCAGGAGGCCTTATGGCACTATTTCTACGACGTGGACAAGTGCGTGGCGTACCTAGTCAGCAAACACATCGCATCGCCCACGCCCAAGGCCGCCAAGTCCGCTTCGACACATAAGAACAAAGGGGAAGGTGAGTCAAAAGCGCAGTTCTCTTCACCAATGCCCTATGATATACTTGGCCAGGCGAAGTCGTCTTCGGAGCAGATCCCTCTAAGTGCATGCGCGTATGAAGAAAATGCGCTGGCACATACCTCAAGGTTGGTGACTGGTTTATATCTGGGCTCCCTCTTTAAGGACCACGAACGGCCAAGCTGACTCTTGAGAAGTCGCACCTGGAACCTATCAGTCTCCTAAGCATTTTTCATTTGCGGATTTCTTCAACGACATGCCATGGGGAAATATTCCCAAGCACCGTGAGGCTACTTTCATCGCACCTCTGTATCCTCGCGGCGGGTTGCTTGGTGGGGCAGGCCCTTCCGGGAAGCTGTCCAAGTTACAGCAGCTGGCTTTGGCGCGTAAGAAGAAAGCTGAGGAGCAAAAGTCTGGGAACACGGACCAAGATGTGCAAGGCACTACGACCCAGATGAGCCAACTGTCTGTCGGTCAGGACCTCGGTGACAACGGGGCTGGGAAACCCCCTTCCACCACGAGCGCTTCGAGCCCAGAGCCCATTCCTTCCTCGAGGAAGCCGGGACTCGGGACTCTCTTAGCGGATCGAAAGAGGAAGGTTGGCGATCTGGGCCAGGTGGAAAGTCCACCCGTGACGAAGTCGTCCCCTGAACCATCGATCAAAACTCCCGATGAAGAGCCTGCCCTTGAACCGGCCATCCCATCTGCATTTGCACAAACTCTGGTTGGATCTGCTCCAGCCGTCCCCAAACCTGTACCAAAAACATCCTATCAGCTCCCATACATGGCTTTCACATCATCTGTTTCCGAGGCTTTCTCAGGCCCCAGTCCAGATGATGTTGTACTGTCAGCGCAAGCCAAAGGTTCGCTTTTGGGAACAATGAAGACTGATGAGCAGAGGAACTAACTCGACCAACTAGCCAGTAACAAAAAGCTTGCCAGCAGTTCATCCAAAAAGACTGTCGGCCGCGAAATCAAGACAGATCAAGCTTCTGAAGGCGTGCAAGCGCTGAATATTGACGATACACCGCTACCAAAGAGCAAAAACCTTGACGTGTTGAAAGAATACAAGAACTCGAAAGCCAAGAAGAGTGTCAGTTTTGTTGTTGTCGGTTGGTAGCCCTGTCTCTCGTGCTTCCCCCTGCCATTCACTGACAGGATCAGGGCATGTGGATGCCGGTAAAAGCACCCTGATGGGACGTTTGTTACTGGATCTCAACGTTGTCGACCAAAGAACGATCGAGAAATATCGCAAAGAGGCCGAGTCCATGGGGAAATCCTCATTTGCACTGGCATGGGTTCTGGATCAGCGTGTCGAAGAGCGGTCCCGCGGAGTCACAATAGATATTGCAACCAACAGATTTGAAACCGAAACGACCTCTTTCACAATCCTAGATGCACCGGGCCACCGCGACTTCATCCCCAATATGATTGCAGGTGCTAGCCAGGCGGACTTTGCGGTATTGGTTGTCGACGCTTCTACTGGCGCCTTCGAGGCAGGTTTGAAAGGCCAGACACGAGAACATGCTCTCCTCATACGAAGTATGGGTGTCTCACGAGTCATTATTGCCATCAACAAACTCGATACCGTGGGCTGGTCAAAGGAGCGGTTTGATGAGATCTCACAGCAGGTCTCGGGGTTCCTGGTTGCAACCAACTTTCAACTCAAGAACGTCAGCTTCGTGCCTGTGTCTGGACTTGGGGGGGGACAACATGGTAAACAGGTCGGCAGATGCGGCCGCCAATTGGTACACTGGAGATACTTTGATCCAAGAACTCGAGAAGTCACAACCTTTGGCACGAGCTTTAGACAAACCTCTCCGCATGACGATTTCCGAGGTTTTCAAAACCACACAAAGTCCCCTTTCCGTATCTGGAAGGGTTGATGCCGGATCGTTGCAGATGGGCGACGCACTCCTGATACAACCCAGCGGCGAGAAGGCTTACGTCAAATCCCTGGAGGTCGACTCGGAACCCGTGGACTGGGCTGTTGCGGGCCAGAGTACGGTGGTGCATCTCACGCACATCGATCCCATCCATGTTCGTGTGGGCGATATCGTGTGCGATCTCAAACAGCCCATCAGCTGCATCGATACATTCACGATCAAGGCCTTGGCCTTCGACGTTCTGATGCCAATGCAAGTCGACGTTCACCGGGGGCGGTTACATGCGGCGGGACAGATCTTGGAGATGCCCGCAATCTTAGATAAGGTCAAGGGCACAGTGCTCAAGAAGAAGCCTAGGGTGGTGAAACCAGCAAACATTGCAAGGGTTGTAGTCAAGCTGGGCGCCAAGATGCCGCTGGAGGCAGGTCAAAGAATTGTGTTGAGGAGCAATGGAGAAACGATAGCTGCCGGGCTGTTGGAGTAGTTTGCAATCACCCTTGGTAGGAAGGTGGTCGAAATAGAGTCACTTTGGTTGTACGGCCACGAACAGCTATAATTAGAAGTGCGGCCCCCTTGGGTGGGTTGGGTTAGCGCATTGGGTTTTTACAGGTCAGTCAGTACCTTGGTAAGCATGCCAGGAACAAGTGAGCAGATAAACGAAGAAGCAGCTGTGTTGTTATAGCCAGGTCAAGTGCTCCGTAGAGGACAGATTGAGGCTCTACTTGTACATGGGGGAACGGCATGGACCAGGTAGGTTACTCTGAATCATTTCGGTTAGTTGGGAGGCCAAATGCGGTGTAAATGTTAATGCCAATCGGCCAGCCTTGGACAACGGACCAAGACGGTCCGCCTGCTAAGTTCTATAAAAGTGAGAAGAGGACAGCATAATGGATGTAAGCCCCACATGGCAAAGACTTGGGTGGAAATGTAAGTACTCAGGTAGCTTCTTCGAGAATGTGCTATGAAGTACATACTTACTCACTTCTTACTTATTACATCAAGATGATTGCTTTTGAACCAGTAGCTTCCCCAAGGCCCATGAAACAATAGTTAATGCAACGTGTAACCTTGTACTATTGAAGAGAAGGTATCTGAGCTAATATTTGACTGAATCTTGGAGAGAGGCCACAGGGCTGGAGGGGCTGATGCGACTGGATCTTCTACGTACTACGTAGTCCGTGTATACTCACGTACGGCGATGGAAGGTCGTTCTAGATACTTCTTGGGGTGAGTGATGGGTGGATGGGCAATGATGAAGGCTTTCGTTTCGTGTTCTACGACTTCTGCTACGACTACACAAACCTAGTCGTTTGCAGCCTCACTGCATTCACAGTGTTAGGTTACTCAGAAGTAGTGAGTGACCTAGTTGTAGTCGTAGGTTAAGTACTCCGTACTCCGTACATCCATCCAATGTTGCTTGCCATGATTTCTGTCCCCACCTGGTCTGTGCCCTCTTGCTGCTAGTCCCAAAAATCTGGCCTTTTGGAAATCTGGCAACAACTGGACAAGTATTCACTTGCCAGACAGCACAGTCTTGGATCTCTACATAAGGGAATTCTCCAGAGCTGTTGCTCAACCGTCCATCTTCTCTTCCCCCATCTTTCACTACCTCCCAGTGGTGCACACGACTACCTCGTCCCGGCCAAAGTCAGCTCGAGCTCATACATGCTCCAGCCTTGATAGGTCTCTATATCTATACCTTTACCATCTTCATTTCACCACTTACATCTGTTTGTCGCCCTCCATTTACTGGCTGTCAACGGTGCAGACAACACCCACACAAATCTCCCGCCATGTCGCGAAGCTCTCAGAGCTCGTGGGCCTTGGGCCTGGGCATGATCGCATGGATCTGCCTTCTTTTCTCTCCCCTCGCATTTGTCCAGACTGTGCGGGCTGACGAGGTCTCGGAATATGGAACTGTCATCGGTATTGTAAGTCGATTCCCTCGCTCCCGCCTGAGGTCGGCCCCCTGTCAGATGACTAACCCGCTCGCCCTGCAGGATCTGGGTACTACCTACTCTTGTGTCGGTGTGATGCAAAAGGGCAAGGTTGAGATCCTCGTCAACGACCAAGGTAACCGAATTACCCCGTCCTACGTGGCCTTCACCGAGGAGGAGCGTCTGGTCGGAGACGCTGCCAAACAACAGGCCGCTGCCAACCCCCGCAACACCATTTTTGACGTCAAGTAAGTGGGCTCTTATTCCATGGCTGTTGAAAATTCTCTACCTGTGCGACATGGCCGCTAACACCTCCTGTCTCTAGGCGTTTCATCGGTCGCAAGTTCGAGGAGAAGGAAGTCCAGAACGATCTCAAGCACTTCCCCTACAAGGTCATCAACAAGGATGGCAAGCCCGTCATTGAGGTCGCCGTCTCTGGTAGCAAGAAGCAGCTGACCCCCGAGGAGGTCTCTGCCGTCATTCTGGGCAAGATGAAGGAGGTTGCCGAGGCCTATTTGGGCAAGAAGGTCACCCACGCCGTCGTTACTGTCCCTGCCTACTTCAACGACAACCAGCGACAGGCTACCAAGGACGCCGGCATCATCGCCGGTCTGAATGTCCTCCGCATCGTCAATGAGCCCACTGCTGCCGCTATCGCCTACGGTCTTGATAAGACTGGTGGTGAGCGTCACATTATTGTTTACGATCTCGGTGGTGGTACCTTTGATGTTTCCCTGCTGTCCATCGACGATGGTATCTTCGAGGTTCTGGCGACTGCTGGTGACACCCATCTTGGTGGTGAGGATTTCGACCAGCGCGTCATCAACCACTTTGCCAAGTCGTACAACAAGAAGAACAATGTCGATATCACCAAGGACCTCAAGGCCATGGGCAAGCTCAAGCGTGAAGCTGAGAAGGCCAAGCGAACTTTGTCTTCGCAGATGTCTACTCGCATCGAGATCGAGGCCTTCTTCGATGGCAACGACTTCTCGGAGACCCTGACCCGCGCCAAGTTCGAGGAGCTCAACATGGATCTCTTCAAGCGCACTCTCAAGCCCGTCAAGCAGGTTCTCGATGACGCCAAGCTGAAGAAGGAGGAGATTGACGACATCGTTCTGGTCGGTGGCTCCACCCGTATCCCCAAGGTCCAGAACCTTCTCGAGGAGTTCTTCAACGGCAAGAAGGCCAGCAAGGGTATCAACCCCGATGAAGCTGTCGCTTTCGGCGCTGCTGTCCAGGCCGGTGTTCTGTCGGGTGAGGAGGGTACCGAGGATATCGTCCTCATGGATGTCAACCCATTGACCCTTGGTATTGAGACCACTGGTGGAGTCATGACTAAGCTTATCCCCCGTAACACTGCCATTCCTACCCGCAAGAGCCAGATCTTCTCGACTGCTGCCGACAACCAGCCCGTCGTCCTGATCCAGGTTTTCGAGGGTGAGCGATCCATGACCAAGGACAACAACCTCCTGGGCAAGTTCGAGCTTACCGGCATCCCCCCGGCTCCTCGCGGCCAGCCCCAGATCGAAGTCTCCTTTGAGCTCGACGCCAACGGTATCCTCAAGGTCTCGGCCCATGACAAGGGCACTGGCAAGCAGGAGTCCATTACCATTACGAACGACAAGGGTCGTCTCACCCAGGACGAGATCGACCGCATGGTTGCCGAGGCTGAGAAGTACGCCGAGGAGGACAAGGCCACCCGTGAGCGTATTGAGGCTCGAAACGGTCTTGAGAACTACGCCTTCAACCTGAAGAACCAGGTCAACGATGAGGAGGGTCTCGGTGGCAAGATTGACGAAGAGGATAAGGAGTCGGTAAGTTACACTGAGCCAATCACCTGCTCACCTGACTTTTCAACTAACATGACTGTAGATCCTTGATGCCGTGAAGGAGGCCACTGACTGGCTCGACGAGAACGCCGCCTCGGCTTCTGCTGAGGACTTCGAGGAGCAGAAGGAGAAGCTCTCGAACGTTGCTTACCCCATTACATCCAAGATGTACGGTGGCGCTGCTCCCGGTGGCGAGGACGACGAGCCCTCTGGTCACGACGAGCTCTGAGTAAAGTAGCTTTTGCATTGATAGACCTGCATTGTTACATACCCTGATCCAAATCCAAAAAAATAGAGAAAGTTCAGAACATGGCGCACCAATTTTCCTGTGACATTGGCTTATGGCAGTAATTAATCCCAGTCGCGTTGGAACGGATTGGTTGTACAAGGTAGTCAGCCGTATGCCAGTATGTTGAATAATGCCTATGATGGCCGGGCTTGAACAAGGAACACAGTAATGCAGAAGACGTCACTGTTCGTATGGATGTCGTTGGGGATCTGTTGGTCGGTTCGACTCCCTGGTGTGTCATTGTATCGATAGCCAAAAAAAGGCTTTTCTAACCATTGCCGTCCGGCTGGCGGTCGAAAGTCAGCCGAAGTTGGCCCAACTTAGTAGCCCCTAGGATCAGCTCCCAATGGCCGGTTAGCCTTCACTCAGGCCTGCTTAGGAGAGATGGATGCTCGGGCTTCGGGCGACGGCAAAACAAAACGAAAATAAGGAAGGGGGGCGGTGACGACATATTGGCATGGCGGAAAGGATAGGCATTTCATGGCAGAGCGACGAGAGGAGGGCGTGAGGGGGACAAGACTGAATGGGTCTCAACTCTGTCTAGAGACTGGGCAGGTGGCATAAGACAAGACAGCCAGGACTTATACGATGACTAGAAGGTAGGTTTGTTTCCTCCAGCATGTGCCACGCAGGAGGGGAGCGGAAGAGACAGAGCTACCGCGTTCTTTCTCGTCGAGTGCGCCGTCGTAGACCAACTACTACAGGAACTCATGGGGCTGAGGCGCCTGTGATGCAACGAACGGACATATTGCCGGGCCAATGAAAGCATTAGTCTCTCGTCGACTCGTTCTCTGGGGTGGGGGGTATTTTCCTTTTCGTCATATTGAAGAGCGGCTTAGGCTACACCATTCTTCCTCCTCAGGTGCTGCCGCTCCACGCTGCCGGTCCCGGGGCATGACGACGACGATCAACCATCCGGCTGTGATATCCGGAGATGGAAGTGTTGTTTGCTCTCCCCCCTTTTTATAAAAATATAGGAGGGGGGCCGACTAGGCTGTTGCGATACAAGGCACGAACTACTACCGACGACTACCCTGCCGTACGTAGACACATCTCCCTCCGCGTCGGATTAGGGAGAGTTGGGAGGGAGTCTATGCCTAGCCTTGGCATGCGAGGGAAATCCCAAGCCTTGGTATACGTCCGGTTCCATGACAGCTCATTTAAATCCAACAGCAGCGCTCCACCCGGGAACGCCAGGCGGCACTTTGACAGTCTGCACGCTGCAACCCCAATGCCTCCCATAGGAGGGAAAAGTACTAGATATGCCGGGCCCAGTGTGGGGTGCATGTCGGAAAGGGGGGAGGTATCGGTTTGATTGCTGCTTTCCAAATCAGAAGCCTCCGGCTTAGCTGAGGTTGCAGTGATGACTTATTAACGGGAATGATCCTGGTCCAGAGATGCAAGGGATGCGCCGAAGTACTTGCCTCTTCAAAGCAAACCTGTTTAGCTGGATTGGGGGCGAAAAGGGGCTGGGCGACCAACCAAGTATCTCGACCGGCCTACAGCTTCGATAACAGTCTCCTAGAGACTTTCGGGCTGTCTGTGACACCTTGAGTTGGATGTCAGTTCAGCCAATTGGATTTACCCGGTAACTTGGCGTCGACCTCCGCGCCGTCCCAATCCAGCAAACCCTCCGAGCCTGCGACTTTGTCAATTTATACCGCCGGTTCACGGCTGTTGACCTCGGATCGCTCCTGTACCTTTTTAGAAGTCTGTCATGTGGGAAGGGTACAGCCGGGGATCGACAAGAAAGCATACATACATATACATATATATAGGGGCCCCATCCTCGCAGGAAGAAGTGAGAATTCAGGACCAGCACAACGAAAACCAGGATACTGTGGGAAGGACCCAAAAAATTACAGAATACAGAAGACAAGCAGTAAAACATCGACAAGATGTTGTTCCGTTCCCTCTTCGCCGCGGCCCTCGCGGCCACCACGACCATGGCCGCCTCCCTGCAGGCCGTCACCAATTTCGGCACCAACCCCTCGCAGATTCAGATGTACATCTACGTCCCCGACAAGCTGGCCACCAAGCCCGCCGTCGTCGTTGCTGTAAGTTTCCCGAGAACCCCTACGTGAGAAGCGGGAGAGTACGGGGGGGCGGAGGAGCGCCGAACAAATGTGTTGCTGTTGCTGCTGCTGCTGCTGGCTGACTCTTTTTGTCCTTTTTCTTTTCCCCCTAAACAGCTCCACCCCTGCGGCGGCTCCGGCCAACAGTGGTTCTCGGGCACGCAGCCGACGGCCAAGTACGCGGACCAGCTGGGCTTCATCCTGATCTACCCGTCGACGCCGCACATGTCCAACTGCTGGGACGTGCAGAACGCGGCGTCGCTGACGCACGGGGCGGGCGGCGACGCGACGGGCATCGTGCAGATGGTCAACTACACGCTGACCAAGTACGGCGGCGACGCCGAGCGCGTCTACGTCTTCGGCTCGTCGTCGGGCGGCATGATGACCAATGTCATCGCGGGCACGTACCCCGAAGTCTTCGCCGCCGGGTCCGCCACCTCGGGCACGCCCTTCGCCTGCTTCGCCGGCGCGCCCTCGGCCACCCCCTTCAGCCCCAACCAGACCTGCGCCCAGGGCCTGCAGCACACCGCCGCCGACTGGGGCAACTTCGTCCGCAACGCCTACCCGGGCTACACCGGCAAGCGCCCGCGCATGATGATCTGGCACGGCTCCAGCGACTCCCTGGTCCGGCCCCAGTGCGCTCTGGAGGCCCTGAAGCAGTGGGGCGACGTCCTGGGCGTCCCCGACATGAAGACCGTTGCGAACGTGCCTGCCTCGCCCTACACGCAATACCTCTACGGCGATGGCTCCAAGGTCGTGGGCTACATGGGCCAGGGTCTTGGTCACATGCCTGCCATCAACGACAAGGTCATGTTGACATTCTTTGGTCTCCTTTCATGAGGAGCATCAGCGGGAACAGGGATGACAATGATGGGCGGAGACAAGTGCACACAACAATAGCGATTCAGCTCCAAATCTATATTTCAGTAATCATCTGACGGCAAAAGGGTACCTACCCTCTGAATATACTCCATTCGTTTTCTCCGCCCTTAGACACCCCGATCGTGAAAGTGACTGCGTGAGACCACAGGTGGTGACTGGAAACTTCCTCAGCGGCTCCCGACTTCTTTGGAGACAAACGCCTGATCGTTCACATACGACATGGGGGCACCATTGTTCTCCAGATTATCCGCTGACTCTCCTTTCTTCAGGCCGAGCTGTCGGACGTCCCAGCCATTACTCTCCAAGTACGCGCGGAAGTCGATGTCTTCCTTGGCAATGGTATCCTGGCCCACCTCAGGAAGCAAAAAGTAGACCAGTGCTGCAGATAGTAGACACAAGCTGGAACTGACGTAGAAAGGATATTGGTTCTGCTTGCTCACATCATCACCACCAGCTGCCTGGATGTAAGGGAAGACCCAAGTGCCAACGAAGGCGCCGATTTTTCCCACTGCTGCAGCGATACCGTAGTACTGGCCCCGAATTCCGGTTGCGCACGTCTTGGAGGCCAGAAGACCAATGTTGTTTCCAGGACCCAGTTCACCGAAGGACAAGAAGAGACCGTAGACTACAGCAAACGCCCCGACGACACTAGGCTGGGCGAGCTTGGCATAACATCCTGCCATGATGAAGCCAATAACGGCTTGGGCTATGACTCCAACGATCAAGGTCCATCGCGGCCCAAGCCTGTCACTCAGGGGGGCGCCCAGCATCGTGCCTGGGATGTAGAACAACATGATGACAGTGTTCCATCCGAAAACTGTGGTGAAGGGAGCTTCGCCACCATAGATGCTGGCAACGATTGTACTCGAGTAAAGGCTGAACGAGTAGGAAGAAAACTGTGGCCGTCCAAGGTGAGCCAAATAATGTACTGTACAAATAGATGAATCCTTTGCATAACTTACGTCGTAGAGGAACCAGACAAGGCTGATGACAGACAGCCGGAAGCCATAGTGCTTCAGCACAAGCCAGTAGGGTGTTCGGGTGTTCTTCATGGAGTTGCGGCTGAACTCCTCGGGCTCTTTCAGCTTCAAACGGAGAACAAACAGAACCAGGGGGAAGACGACGCCGATACCGAGAGGCGCTCGCCACATGGTCTCCAGATGGTTGTTGTGGCATGCAGCAGCGACGATGTCTAGATCAGGTTAGAATATCCAAGTCTGTGCACTCGTCTTCTGTTGAACTTACAGGGCACAAAAGCACCAAAAACGAAGCCTACGGCAATTTATCATGATCAGCATTCTGGCCACCAGTGCCTTCTCGTCCCCGTGAGGTAGGCCGTCTACTCGGCCCGCGAGAAAGTGACAAGCGAAGGGGTGGCGTCTTACCCCAGTCAATCATACTGTTTGTGAACAGGATGAACCATGCATTGCGAGTGCCGCTCTTGAGCTCGCCAGTCGACTCGGCGCAGGCGACACTACCTGCTGGATATTCGCCTACGGAAAAGGTCAGTCGCATACTTTGCCGTATTTCCAGACTCCCGTTACCTCCGATACCGATTCCAACCTGAGAGTCTGAGATTAGCCGCGCCGTCTCGCATTGATCGCATTAGCTAGTCCTGGCCGGAACTCACAAGGAAGCGCCATGCAGCCAGTATGTTAAACATGCCGATTGTTTCGCCATGCCAATAGGCAGCAGCAGCTAGGGCAGTGAAGATGATCAAGATGATAGTTGAAACCAAGAGTGAGCCCGTTCGAGACCAGTGGTCGGAGGTGTAGCCAAAGATGAGCATACCAACGACCTTGAGGTGCAGAGAACATGGAAGGTCAGCACAACTCCCAGGACTTGTTCGTAGGTGGGAAAGTATGGGCGCCGTGCTGCAAGACTTACTGTGCCAGCGAAAGCGATATCACTGACGTAGTGTTTGGCGTTGGAATTGAGCCATTCGTCGCCGTACATCTTGGTGAAGATGGGCGACACGGAGCCAATGACCTGAGTAAGTAGGCAAAAACGAGAAGTCAGCGTTCAGTCAGGAATGCAGTGGAAAGGTGCGGTAGAATGGGGCGCACATTGTTGACGTATCCATCGGAGAATAGACCAGCACCACAAGCGACAATGGGGAAGATGGCGTGCCAGAAGTTCTTGTTGTCGGGCAGGGGAGCTGCATCGTCGGCACTCTCGCGGGTGACGGCCTGTTGCGGCTCCTCCTCCAGCTTCTTCTTGTGGCCAAACATGTCGACTAGCACAGCGAAATGACGGAGCAAGTTGTAGTGTGAAGCATAAAAATGCTGGGGAGGGCAAACTGGGCGTAGGAGATGTTGGCGGAGAAGTAGGTGAATATTAGGTCGTTTGATTCTTAGTCTTAGGAGGTATGAAGCATGGCGAGAGTGGGTGAGATGAAGCGAAGATGAAGAGGTAAGTACTTATTAAGGTAGTTAAATGAAAGGTTTTCCTGGTAGTTACATGTAGGCAGATGAACTTGAATAAGTAAGTACTTGTGAATGGTGGTGATGGTCCAAGGATCAATGGGAGGAGGTACCTTGGGTAGCTTAACAGGTACATTATCTACATGTATCCAGTATGCTGGCCACCTACATGGTATTCTTACCACCCCCAGACTCTCTGCTATGGCCTATCAAATAGCAGAACAGAACCCCGTGCCAAGCCATCACTTTGATCGATGCTGTGTCCTGGATCCCACGTTATACCTGCCTCCAAGAATAGACTGGACGAGAAGCAGTCAAGCTTTCTGACTAGGCTAGTTAGCCTGCAAACCCCCCGGAGTGGCCCGTCTTGGCAGAACATTCTTGGCAGGAGAAGCGTCTATATCGGCAAATGATCGCGTGCCACTGGTTTGCATCAAGGTCTATCTTGTAGTAACCAACCCCCATTTAAGAAGTAGAAGAAAAAGGACATGTCCAAATAGGCTTTCCGATGGGGTTCAATCCGTGAGTCTCTAGGAACGCATCCTCTCGGAAGACAGCACAGCGCCAGCGGATGGCTAGTGCCGTGGGACTCGTGGCACTCGTGGAGCTCGTGCAACCTGCGAAGCCCTGGGGGGCCCCGTGGGATTTCGGCTTTCCTCAGTCCACTGATCAATTCGCAACGGCCCGACGGTGCTGCCTGACTCTTGTGGTGCCACCATGTCAACTATACTCAAGTAACCAGCATACGATCAAAGAACACTTAGGTACCTAAACCAATGGTTCAAGACACGTGCAACCCATGACAATCTTGACGTCGCTGATCATCTTCTATTCCGAGAATCTACAGAACTTCGCTCAAGGCCGATAACAGACCGGCCTTATCCGAAAATGCCAGATAATACCCCTACCCTCAGCCAATCCCCAATCTATCCTATGCTAAGTTTTTTTCAACCCCCTGTAAGATTTGACAAACTCAATCTGTCAATCTTGCCTTTACAGGATATTATACATGTAATCTGGCGCAACAAGCTCGGTCTGGGCGAGAACTCCCGATGAAAAAGGGGCGAGGTACAGGAGGACGAACCAACCTCTTTAGTCGTCGTAGTCCGAATCATCGCTGGCATCTTCAGGGACGAGTGCCCTATACCGCCTGTTTGCCAGGTCCTCGACCAATCCGCCTTCGCTCTCGGGGTCCACGTAGCCCTCGCCACCGGCCAGACTGAGTAACACGGGCAGGAAAATCAGGGCGTGCGTGGCCGCGAAGATGACAAGGGCTAGCCAAACGCGGAAGTAGTAGATTTCAAAGATCTTGGACCGGGTAAAGGCCAGGACGCACACCCCCAGCAACTTGGTGACCGTGATACCACTGAACACCGAGCCACCCACATTGACAAGTGCCGTCCACGCCCGCGCATCCCGCCCACGGAACCGATTCTTAGCCCGTTCCATAACGGAGCCAGACGGGAACATGAAGGCCCGGGCAATGTGAGCGCAGAACTCGACCGATATACCTACACAGATGATCAGGTTCACTAGTGACACGGCGTTCAACGAGACATCGAAGACGGCCATGGCTCCGATGATGTCGACCACCGTCATGGCGACAGTGATGGTGACGACAAGCGCTGTCAGCACCGAGCCCAGGAGTATGGTTGCTACGACAAAGATGATCGCCACGGCCGACCCCAGAAGTGTTGCTGTGAGATTGGCAATGTTGGCGTATTGATCGAAGAAGATGTAGAAAACGCTGTAGGGGAAGACCTCGATGCCCGTCTCCATGTGCACCTCGTTGGCAATACGACGGGCCGCGGCATACGCGTTGATGAAGTCATCTTGACTACGCAAGGGCTTATGCATCGTTCGGAAGTTGCTGGCAGCGATCGTTGTCTTCTCCTCGTCCACTACCACACCCTGGCTGTAAGAAGCCTGCCCACCAAGAGGACAGTCATCATCCGTCGGCGCAGACAGGAATCGCTTAACGTAATGCACAAACTCTTCGCCTTCCGGCATCCCATACAGCGTCATGTTCCAGGCAGGGTCGCGATCAGCAAAACAAGCAACCCTCTTACGATTCACCCTGTCGTAGCAACAATCAACAGCTTCGGGATTCAGCCAGAGGAAAAAATCGTCGATCCAGCTGGCTGTCGGCGAGGCAATGTACGAAACCTCGGGTCTCTGCCGCTCCAGCTCCAGAGTGTTGGTCAGAGACAGGGGTTTGCAAGTAAGAAAGCGGGAACATATCTCTTGCTGGTGTGAACGCTCAGTAATGTTCAGGTCCTTCGTGACGAAATACACCGGTGGGCCGGTATCCAGGTAGTTGTACATGTCATTGAAGTAGTCGATCAGATACGAATCGTCGGGCAGGGCAACCCTCTGATCCAACCCAAGCTTGACCTCGGGCAGCAGAGCTATACCTGCAGCCAACATGCCGGTGAAAATGACAAGCACCAACACTTTGACCTTCTTACCGAGAAGTGCAGGCGCATAGTACTTTCGGATGAACTGCTGTAACCAGCTCTCCTCTGGGACATCGTAAGGGCGAGTGCCAGCAGCACTGCCGTTACTAGCGCTCAGGTGGACCCGGGCTGCCTTCACCTGGATGCAAGGGAAGCAATCGGCGCGGTGGTCTTCGATGCGCATCTGGTTGTATGAGAGTACCGAAATGAAGAGCGTCATCTGTAGCAGAGCATTGATAAAGACTGCACCCGCAGCATAGATGGCGAAGTTGCGCACAGCGGGCATGCCGACGAACGCACCAAGGGCAAATGATACAGTCTCCGTGATGGCAGAGAACAGTATGGACGGTCCCATACGTCCAAGTGCTTTGGCGATTCTCTCCTCGACCATGGCATCAGGGTGGCTGACATTGACCCGTTCAAACTCATGGACAATGAGGAAGATGTTGTCAACACCCACAGCGAGAACGATGAATGGAATGACTTCCGCGATAATGAGTGTCGCCTTGATACCAGCCCATGAGAAGAGCCCAATCGAGGATGTGATGGACATCAGCACGATGAGAATGCCGACAAAGCCCAGCGTAAACTTGCTTTGAACCAGACACACAGCTGGGTTCCTCATCAACTCGCGCAGGGTCATGCTGGTGGAACCAAGAGCGAGAGATGCGTACAGGAACATGACTATGTAGCTAATCACGACAATCGTCGCATCCGTGTTACTGGACTTGTTCAGCTCTTCTTCTAAGCTGATCTCGGTAGAGAATGACAGCCGTAGCCCAAATTTGTCCTTTGCTTCGGGTTGAGCTGTGTTCAGCAGGAAGTCCTTCAGGGATCTCTCCCAGTCCATAGCACGATCCAACTCGCGAGTGCCCTCGAGGGCATTGGCAATTACCCAGGTGGCAGTCATGGCTGGTGCGTCAGCAACGTCGTCGATGCTCTCAAATCCACCCAGCACCATGTTGGGTTCGAGAGGCTGTCCGAAATCAGGTCGGCATTGGACAGGGGACCGGGCGCAGCCGATAAGATCGTTTCTCCAAGAGTTTTCGTTGAAAGGAATGTTGTCCCAGTATGCGGCTACCGACTGAACTACACAGGCAGATCCAGTTGGTTTGAAGCAGACATCCTGTAGAGTTACACCGAAGGACGCGCCCTTGAGTTGCTTCACGCGTTTCTCAACGTCCATCCACCACTTGATCACGTCCGCATTGAGCACCGGACCATTACCGGAAGCATTTGTATCGTTGACAAGAAAGGTCTTATCGACGCGGTAGAATGGCCCAAAATTCTCATCAAAGAACGCCTTCTCCTGGGCCGCGGCCGAAGTCGGGCTGACCCACAATCTCGCAGGTTCTCTCTCCAGCTCGAACTTGACCCAGCCGACACTGAGAAGAATGACGACTAGCAGACTGGTGAAGATGGTAATGGCTGGAAATCTTGCGCAGAGGTGCCCCAGCTTGCTGAAAACTTTATCGCACCAAGTATTGATTTTGTAATACTTCTGTGGCCGGTCATACATGGCGCCGTTACGAACCAGATCGCCCTCGTCTTCGTCATCGCTTGGCTCGGCGCCTTGCAGGAGATGAAGTCGCTCACTTTGTCTCCGTGCATGTCTCCGCCAAGCGACATGGCCGGCAGCAGCAAGAAGAAGCGAGAGCAGTAAGATGCTGTATGTGAAGATAGAGGCAAAGGAGAGGCATGGTAGCACACCCACGTGACATGATCCCGCGTCTTGGACTGCCGGAAGTGTCGGGCAGACAGCAGGGCAGTCAACACATGAGCAGCGGAAGTTTGGGTCCTCATCGTTGCACTTCTTCGGCTTCATGTCCTTTGGATCCATGCCGGGTTCCTTATATTTCTGGGGGAAGTTCATCTGGAATGGAGACCCGATGGCCTTCTCGTCCCCCAAGAACTTCAGCAGCTCGGTATAGTTCTTCGCACCGCCGCCGATGAAGTCGATGGCTTTCGAATTGGCGGGCCCAAACTTGACATCCTTGCAGCTATCGTAGAAGCCAGTGGCATATTCTTCTGATACGAGGTGGTCTAGCTCCGTGACCATCAATTTGCCGTTCTTCTCCTGCGTGTTCGTAACGTTGATGAATAATGACTGGTCAGGCGAGCATGTGAAAGAACAGAAGAGATTGTAGAAATTGTTCTTGCAAGCCGGGCAGGAGCCGATGATCTGGTTGGGGGTGGATAGCGATGACTTGAGCGCGGCAAGCTGTTCGGCATTGCAGCAGACCTTGCTGTCTTTCCATTTCGGGCCACATAGCGATTCGATTTCATTTGCGAAGTCGGCGTCGGGAGTTGTCGCAAGACCGTTGTCGACACAAGGCAGCTCTTTGCCGAAGAAGCCCTTCTTTCCGCAGTGGCCGCGTATGGCACAGCGACCGGCCTCGTGTATCGGGGTGAGGAGCTCAGCATTGGCCGAAAGTGCTAGCAGCGCAGCCCCGACAGCTCCGAGGAGAGGTAGACGAGCCATGATGGTGGTTGTGTTGAGCCACCGGCTCAGGCCAAGCTAAGACACGGCGTGAACTCTGATGATGGCTTTGAGAAGAGGCGTGGCTGTGTAGTTGGAGAATGAGTACCGTTCGTATTTCGAAGGTGGTAAGATAAGCAGATAACGATACGCAGTTGAAGTGAGACTTTATTCTCGCATGATGTTGTATTGATTAATGGGATGGGTGATGATGGATGTTGCGGGAATGGCCAGTCAACAAACACATGGAAACAAATGGATGCAACTCAGATAGAGAGGCAGCTGTAGCTCCGACGATTATTAGGTTTTCGGTCGATGTTGGGGGTACAAGGATCAATCGATGATGCTGCTTATCCTCTGGCTTGTGTTGTGGTTGTTACGTGCCTGGTTGCTTGGCCTCGCCTCACGGAGGAATGGTTGATTCAGTGCCGCGAGCAGAAGCCGCGAGTTGTTCATGTAACGAGTGCGTCATCAGCCCAAGGCCCGTCACAAGACCGCGTTCTTACCGCGCACGTGCCTCTAGTGAGTAAGTACTTAAGTACTTACTCAGTATCCCCATGCCCGTACGGATTTGCCGAGAAACACTCCTGCGGCGAATGTGCTAACCTGCTTGAGCCTGTCGCTGCAGACATCATATTCTCGCTGCTGTTCGGTGCTTTGAGTGAACCCATATCGCCTTCGGGTGTGTGAAGAGACATGAGCGGTTGCGGTCTGGCGGTCTCGCCGCAGTGATGGCGGTGATGGCGGCGGCGGCGGCGGATGCATAAGCATATCACCACCATCCCAGCGAGCAGTCCTACGATGACCATACCGGTAACCAGCGCAGCGATGTCTGCGCAGCGCCATCTAGATCTCGAGCTTTGGTGCGTGTCTCGTGTTGAGGGAGCCAGTGAGTCGATGGGTGATGTGGACGCGATGGCGGATGTGGTGAAAGTAGAGGAGTCCGGGGGTGCTTGGGGGTACTGTGGTGGGGCCGGGCATGGAAGGAATATCACCGGTTTCGGAAGGGGAGAAAGGAGACGTGACCAATGTATCTGGGCCAGAGGGGGCCGGAGGCGACAATTCTACATCAGGGGTTGTTGTCACGGAGGCTTGTGTTGTACCTTCAAGAGGTACCCAGACTTTGTAGTAGGGATGCCGCCAGTTTCTAGCACTGGGTTTTGATGGTTTGTTTCTTGTAGGGTTCGCGGCCTTGAAAACGCGACTGTGTATGATGCTGAAGGAGGAGTGATGGGCGCTCGCGATGCTGTAGGTTGTGAGTAGCCTCCTTGTGTGTAGGATGTCTCCGACTCCTGCCGGCACAGCGTGAATCACCGACTGGGTATACCAAATTACTGTCGGCATAGCTAAGCACTCATTAGTTGGGGCTATGATGGGAAGCAAAGTAGCTGCCTGATGAGGATCTCTATCATGAGCTGACGGGACAAGCATCGTGTCGCGGCGGGAAAGCAGGGCTGTTTTAGACCGAGGCAGCATCGGCAATCAGATACAAGGTAACGATGGCATTTAAGAAACGGATGATGAATCTCGGTTATATACATGTTTGAGCTGGTGATCCTACATATACCTTCCTGGTTTTCCACATCCCAACATTCAGGTTCTGTTCTGGGAGCGACCGTTTGCTACAGGAGTCATGTGTTCTGATCCTTTTCGCTGTTATTGCCGGAACCCAACGGAAGACCAAGCAAACTTTGCACACATGTGCCCGTTCTCCATGGAATAAATTGGTCATCGTTCGAACACGACCCGGAATCATCTTGTTGTGCCGCGGACGTCAAATACTGTTCCTTCTTACTATTCCAAACCCCAGCTGGAGTAGGTGGAAATGCAAGCCGGTTACTTAAGTTGTCTCTAGTTGAGGTAAGCGGCCCGGCATGAAAGACTAGAGTCAAGGACTGCCTGCTTCAAGATGTGCGTATGCAGAGAGCGGTAGGTAAGTAGGAATGGGTATACCGAATGTTGGCCGCAATCCACAGCATACCTGCAAATTTGCGAGGACGCCCAAGTTCTTATTCCGGTCACATCTGCATAACTCTTGCTTATCTCGCCCAATATCCCGGGTAAAACTGGCATCTTCAATGAAAATCATAATATTGACCAAACGCCATCATGACTGGCGCGGACGTCCTAATGCTACAGGCGAGTTTCCATGGAAACATCTGGCCAGAGGCCTGGGTAATTCGTATATCCAGCAAGAAATTACGTCATGGTGATTAATTTTCGAAATCTAATATCTAGGGGGCCCTCTTTGGGCTTCCACATCTCCATACCCATAGCCGCGGGGCGGCCCTCTCTGGCTTTGGGCCGTTCCCGGGCGTGGCCCGTACGGATCGCCTTGTTGCATTGGCGGCATAGGTGCTGTCATGTTACGTTGCGGAGGCATTTGCGACCTCTGTTGGGGCGGCATCGGATTTGTTGCACTTCGCGACGGCATATAACCCGGGCCGCTGTAGCCGGGCCGGTTCTGTCCTGGCCCGGCATTTGAGTACATAGACGGTGCCGGACTAGACCGGCCGTCTCTGAAACTGGCGTTCTCGTCGTACATCTGCTGCCGGCTTGGAGTCCCGGGTCGGCCTGCCAGCTGATCGACCGCCCGAGGCATGGGTCGGCCGTAACTGTCCATGCTGCCACTCGTCAGGTTTCGCGTAGGGGGCATGTTTCCACCTGCATACGGCGCAGGGCTTTGCGTATATGGCGCCCCAAACGACGGATAGTTGTTCTGCATAGGGCGTTGCTGTGGGCCACCAAAGCTTCTGTTAGATTGAGCTGTGCCCGGACGTTGAGGCGGGTAGCCGCTGAAGTCGATCTGTGGCAGAGAAGGCGCTGGGGATGCAGAGCGGCTCATTGCCATAGGTGCAGCGGATCCCATCAGGGGCGCATTGGAGGCATAGGAGGCCTGTGTGCCTTGACGAGATGGAAGTGGTCGTTTCTGGTCAAAGGCACTCATCTCGATGGTATTAGGAGTTCCCGGTCGAGACTCATAGGCCGGCAAAGTCGTCATGGTTTCGGTGCGACTCAGACCAAGCTTGGGCATTTCTGGCAACGAGTCATCCTTGGAGGGATCCAAGAATGTAGGTAACTTGGCCTGTCGCTCGGTCGGTGTCTTTTCGCCGGCTTTCTTTGCAGCCTTCATTTCCGCTCTATGCCTATCTCTCTCCTCCTTTGCGATAGCCTTGTTCACCTTGACTGAGACAATTCTCATTAACCTCTTGTTAATCTTTCGTGAGCAGTAACCGGATAGGCCACCATCCTGCCTCGGGATGTAGTGCCACAGGAAGAAAATGTAGAAGAGGACCGCTACCAGCAAGGATATGAATGTGATCACCCAGACGATCAACGTAAACAACATGCCGGACAAGACAACCACTTGCTGGGTGTTTTCTTTAGCCAGTTGTTCGAGCTTGCTGAAAAAGTTCATAATCGACTTGTCGACTGAGCCAGTCTCGGTGGGGATGAGGTCGTTGCTCAGAACGTTGTACAACGTAAGAGCATTGAGGACCTGGCGTGGGCCAGAGCAGAATATCACACGAATCCAGGCTATACCCAGTCAGTAACTTGTTTCGCGAGGCGGCAACGTACTTGTACTCACACTGAAAGCTGAAGTATGTGAAGAGCGCAACGTATTCAGCACCCTTCTTCGATTTGGTGAGCTCAGCAAAGACCAAAAACCGTCTCCAACCTTGCCCGCTCCCCCAACGGATACTCTCTAGACGCACGGCCAGGTTGTCCAAGAAGGATTCAGCTACACTGCCTCGGCTCATGACCCGCTGGGCTCGAATGTGCTCAAAGGCCAGGTTGACAAATGAGGCGATGATACAGGCAGTGAACACCCATCGCAAGACATCGAAAGAGACAATCGGCGTGGCCTTGACTTGACTGGTCCACTGGCCAAAAGCCAGCAAGTTGACTGCGGTGAAGCTGTCGACGCCATAGACGGCCATGGAAATAAGAAGTGAGAAGTGCAAGTATACATAAGCGAAGACGGTAACGCAGGAATTGGACTTGAAGTCCTTGAGACTCTGTTGACACCGGGTTTATCAGCACCGGATCGGCTAATCTCTCGAGGAGCCGGAGAACTTACAATGTAGTCCCATTTCGCCTCGGGTCGCACATCAGGCGCGCGCTGCTTAGTACCCAAACACCCCATACTGACTATTCCAAGATTCCGCGCTTGCACGTCGTCGAAATAATCAAGCCGGTTTACGAGTAAATGAACGTGGACGATCGGGGGTATCACAATAGACTCCTAAGAAATTGGAGCCCTGCTACCCAATGAAGATGAAGGAATGGAAGACGGAAATCCGATAGAGGGTGATCTAAGAGGTGGTCGTCGTGGTTGTAACAGCTTATCGCCAAGCCGGTCCCGCCGATATGCACAAGTCGTCGCTCGCCTGCGAAGCTGTTCGACTGCGCTCTGGTGGTTGAAGAAGAGCAATGGCTTGCAAAGCGGTGATATACAAGATAGAATAAGAAGATTGGCCCTGGCCGGTGCGAGGGCTTTCAATGAGAGACAAACGCCACCCTAGAACGGATTCGGCGGCGTTGAGGTAATGATGGTTGATGGACTACGACAAGTCTCAGTCCCTAGCTGGCTGACGACATTCCACCTGGCCAGAACACAGTGGAGTGACAGAAGGGTTTTTCTACAGCGACATGTCCTGGTAGAGGCGCTATTCTCGGGGTTCACGATTTTGATCGACACAGCGGTACCGTGCCCTGTCAGACTGTCTTGGCCGAACTGAAGGTGGGAGGAAGTCGCTAGTAAGGAACGACTGCGAGAGAGAGAGAGAGAGGCTGCCTCGCTGGGAGGTTTGATCGACTCGATGTAGACCCTCTTGGACCGTGATGCCTGGGCCAGGCGTGGGCTGGTGTATCAGATGGCCAAATGCGGGAAGAGACGACAATGCACCGACGCAAAATCGTATACGTGGTAGAAAAAGAGGAACGACGGGTGGATACTCTTGGAATTGATAGAAGCCCCAAGACTAGTAAAGGAATGACTGTATATTCAGGTAAAGAGCGTTTCAGAGGGCGCGAATGCGACTGACTGTCTTTGATTGTATTTCTTGGGGGGTTGAAAAGAGTGTCACGTCCGTCTCATTAATCTGACGAAAGTCTATCGGGTTAGAAGTTCAAATGAAAGCTGCTACGGTATCAGACACAGTAGGGGAGAGAGGGAACAATACTACCTGCTAACCACTTACAGTACCGCTGACCTGATAGTGAAGAGTGGCTCCAGGCTGCCGGTGTAGCATCAAGCAGAGAGCCTGTCGAAAAGGGGGCCGTGAGGGCCTTGGCAGGTTTGAAGTGCCTGCGATAGATACTACGTAAGTAGCGATAAGTGGGAGCCCGCGATAATTGCCGGCAACAGGGACTCCGGATTGGCTGTACACGTATTATCCTTCAGGGTCCGTGGGTGGTTGATTATCAGCACGACTAGGAACCACAAAGAGACAAGACATGGGTGATTGGTCAATTACTCTGGAAGACTTGCTACGAATAGCTTAGCGTCGCACTGCACTCCCCATCTTGTGCGTTTGAAGTCTGGGTCTCCTGATGAAATCAAAATTAGCATGGGAACCAAGAAGGGAACCTCCCTAGCCGCCCCTGATTCCTGCCCTGATCTTCCTTGCTCCTAACCTAGGCTTTTCGGGTTAGCATCTGGGCCTCCGAAACAGGACATGCATGGATGGATGGGGAAGGCCAAGCAGGAGGGAGGGGGGTTCGCAAAGAGGTACTGCCACGAGGAGCCAACGATCAGATGCCCAGATTAATCAATTCGAATGTCCTCGTCTTCCAAGGAACTTGGCTATCTGGACGGAGCGATCTGGAATCGAAACAATCGCAAACACCATGCAGCCTTGTTGGATTCCACTGTCCGGTGTGCACGTCTTCCATCCGCCTCTAATAAAAGTAGGTGAGCATTGGCCAACCCGCACAAGCGCCCCCAAACCGCCAGCAACTGCGCCCAGGGCGGCTATCAAGTGTCTGCAGGCACCCGCCTAAAACTCAAATATATGCTTCATTTACTGCCTATCAAATGCTTTCCTGGGTAAAAAGTCAACTTCCCACAGGACCTGAGTGCCCATCTTCGTGGCAGATTGTTTTGATGGCGTTCGAAGCAGTAACGGGTCCCGGCGGCGTTCTGGCACCATTGTGGATATTGTATTATTATACCCGCTACGATCGGCACTACCGTGGGCAGTGAGTGAAACTCTACTCCGTACCTCGCACAGCTAAGTTCCCTGTCTTCCTGAAATAGTATCAATGCAACAACGTCGACTACTTGCTCGACCTCGACCTCGGGTCATGTACGTAGTAAGGTAAGTATACATACGTACGGTCAATTGACCAAAGAGAACCAACTTGATTGTCGTTGCCGCATCCCTAGCTGTCGGCCGTGTACTGGGCCGTGGTCTATGGACGTACGTAGATAGAGACATCGAGCAGCGAGGATGCGAAGAATGCCATACCATGACTTCCACAAACTTACAGTATAGCAGTAAACTACCAGCATTTTTTAGACCTCCATGTTCTGAGACAATGATGGCTGCTTCGAGTAGCGTTGTGTCCTTGGAATGTGTTCAGCATATTTCCGAGGATAGACAGACCACAAAGAGCCTTACGCGTGCGTTCAAAGGGACCAAGGCTTGTGGACAACAAACCTCCCTCTTAGCCCTGATTCTGGCGTTCTGCTTCTCTTGCTTCCGAGCAACCACACCCAACTGAGAGCACATATTGCCGAACGATGGAGGAAGCATCTTACTGTGGTCTTTCTAAGAAAGCTGCCTCCGAGGTCTCAAAGCAGGCGACCAAGTACGACTTCACCTCGGAGGTTTGCCCAGGCATCTGGAAGGTGGTGCGAAAGAGCGATCGCATGCATTTCCTTGCTCGCGATGTCTCGTCTCAACTTTTCGACTTCGGGAGTGCGGTATACAGCGCCAAGCCGCTCCTCCGGCTGCTCGACAAGGAGCAACACAATATGATCGAGCCCCTAATGACCGTCCTGAACCACGAGAACCTCGTAAACCTCATTGACTGGGTGCAGCTCACCAGCTGGAAACACAGCAAGCAACCACACCAGGCAACTCATTTCTTCATCTATGACTACTGCAACGCCGGGACGCTGGAGAATTTGTTCCAGACGGAAACGAGGATTGCGCCCGCCAGAAACGAGGTTCCGTGGTCAGAAGTCCCCATCGAACACGACCGGTTCCTACCAGAGTCTCTTTGCTGGCACGTCCTATGTTCTGTTTTGAAGGGACTTGCTTGGTTGCACGATGGGATCCGTGAAGACCTGAACCTCGACACGAAGGAGCATGAGATCTTCGATGCTGGTTTGGACTGGCACACGATACTGCATAGAGACATCGTCCCCGCGAACATCTTCTTCTGCCATCCTCAGACGATGAGAGAGACTTATGGGCAGTGCAAGTTGGGGAACCTGAGCAAGGCATTCGTTTCGGGCCACGTTAATGGCGTCCTCGGAGACCGGGTACCTCCTGCCCAAGGAAAGGTTCTAGCTGGCCAAGATGGCGTTCAGCCACTGGAAAAGCTCCGGCAAAACATGGACATGCCAATCTACCATCCGCCACAGGTGAGTACCTCCGTCGGCTTCTTTTAGGGGGAATTCTTTCCTGACAACGTGGTTAGTTTGGTCAACCATACACCATTCTCAGTGAGTATCGCTCGATGGGTGATATTCTTGTGGGGATGATGGTCAAGCCGATCATGGCGGCCTACAAGCATATGGAGTACATCCGTGACCGGGACGAGGAGGGCTGGAACGAATTGTTCCGCAACGCCAAGTATAGTGCGGGTCTTAAGGATCTAGTATGGGAGCTCATGTCGAAGACCGAGGCCGAGCATCATGCCACCTTCAATCTCTACCTGAAGGCTAAAGATGGGTTCCAGACTTTCCTGGATACCGACCGCGATGGCAAGTCTATGGTGACGGTAGAGCATGTGCAGATCAAGCAGGCTGAGGCCGAGGCGGAGAGGTGGGCCAACGCATTCGAGCTGAACTGGCGCCGGAACGAGAGGTTGGACAAGGAGGATGATAAGGTTAGGGACGAGGAGCTTGAGCCGCCAAACTGTAATCCTACACAGGAGAAAATTCTTCGAGAGATTGCAGAGCTCTGCCAAACCACGGTTGCAAGATACGAGCGGTGCGATCGCCACGTAGACGATGGCCAGTCTTGATGATAGGATTAGTGGTTTTCATTTCTGGCCCCAGCATGGACTTCCTGTAGCAATCAATTAGGCATTCTGAAATAGCAAGTACTTCAAGTTAGTAAGCTTGTTTGCATTCTTGGACGCTTGGACCATAGGCTCTGGGCCCGTTGATCTTTCCAAAGTGGACCGGCCTGTCGGCCTGTCGGCCTGTCTTAATATGTGGATCCCTGAGCGGAATCTTATCACCTTCTCTACCCAAATACCAACTCCCTCAAGGTATGAAGTAACTCGCACATGAAAGAGAACTCCCAAACAGACGCGATCCAAATTTCTGAGTTATCTGCGCCATCCTTTCAGCGCCGTATAGCAGCTCGTGACGAGGTGCCGAATTTCCACATCTCATCAAAGTCAGACAAAGGCTTTGTTTGTTTGACCCATCCACCAAAGAGCAACTCAAATCGATCCCAATGTCGCTGCCCGCGCCGACACCACCCCTACTCCTTACGAAACGGCTTACGTCGTTTCTACAATCGAATCTATCGCCACAGATTCATACGACCCTGCTGACGACTTTGTCGGGGAAGCTGCTGGCCCATGCCTCGCCACACCCCGTGAGCACCTTGCGGACACAATGTACAGTAGCTGCATCGATATGGGCCATCTATGCTGCACAAGGCACCAACACCGCCGTAGCGGAGGCATTGCCGCCTGCTCCGGCCGGCACAAAGGCACGCCAGGACCCAACATCAGGCGCTATCACCATACAACTCACAGGTGCTGTCCTGGTGGTGCGCAAACTCAGGTGCCGACTGCTGTTCGTATGCATCGGACCAATACCGGACGGTGGGGAGCAAGCACAGCCTGCGCAGGGGCAGAGCCAATCACTTCAAGTACCGCAGGCTGTTTCTTCGTCGCAGCCAACACCTCTGGGGTCGCCGTCCGAAGTCGACAGTGTCGCGAGTGTAGGGGCAGCCACTACGGCCAGCGCCACGACAGTGGGCAGTGTGAATGCCGCAGGAGTGGTCTTGATTCGAAGGCAAGCTGAAGAACTTGCCAAGTGGTTAGACGATAAACTTGGCTCATTGGGTGTGCCAGATGAGGAGGCTGGAAATGAGGGACGGTAACCAGTCTCTCTCCATTCTTGGCTACTGGCCCCAGATATGAAGTGAGGCACAATCTCGCACCACTGAAACCACGCATTTCTGAAATTACGAGGATGCAACCTATGGATGAAGGTTGGCTTGTCTGCTACAAATACGGCGACATTCTAACAGCGTACCTCAGCAATCCACCGCTGAGGTCACCCGAGTTGTTCTGTTGACAAACCTTAGCTTCCTGCAGAAGCCACTGTGGAGCGGGCCAACTACCAGGAGCACATGTCGCCAGATTACTAGATTCTGACCATCACCTTGAAGGGCCTGGATCGAATCGAAGTGATTGCCTCATGTATGACCCCGAGGGCCAAGGCTAAGATCTGCCCATACAAATCAGCCAAGCTGTGCGCCAAGACAGTTGAGCAAGTATCGATGACTCCTCTCGTTCCTTGATGCCTATACGGAAGATTTTTCTTTCCTGTTCTCCTAGGGAAACGTTTTGGGTCTGCCAGTCTCATACGAAAACAGCTCGGTGTCCAGCCTGCTGACCTAGAGCGGTCTTGGTTTCCCATCCAATGGGTACCATGATTTTATGTGATAAGAGGATCAGGCTGCCGCCGTCGTATGGTCATCATTCGTGGAGTCTGGGGAAATCAGTCTAGTTGCCCATCGCAACGAGTCAAAGCATGGTTCCTACCTGTCATGCTACTTGATTGATCGCCAATTTCTAAACTACTTCTCTCTTAGGGACAGAGCGACAGTAAGAATAGTGCGCAAGGGATTAAACAGGTATCACGTACGATCCGCAGATATCGTGTCGGGACGCTTGACGAGGATCGCGAAGTACCACCTCGGAGGAAGAGAGTCGTGCAAACCGTATCACTTTTCTAATCATCACGGTTCATATGCAACATTGAACTAGCACTTCAGAGCGTGTTTTCAGCGTAGAATCAATGGATATACCCGATCAGCCGACGTCGCCGCGCTGACCGGAAGTCATTTTTCCCTGGACCGCATCGTCACTGTCCACCCTGTACATCAAGCATAACTACCATACCTCCCGCGACTCCCGCGACTCCCCCTTCCCTTGATTACAGGTCTTGTAGCTCGATAAAAGGAAGCATCTTAATCTCCGGCAACCGCTCTGGAAGGTTACACCGGACGACCCCAATGGCTAAAAGCAAGCATTCCAATCAATCTACCAGGAACAAGAACTATGCTCCATTGGCAATGAAAACTATGCAACCTTCCGGTATTGCCAAGAAGAGGGGAAGCCTTGTTTGTATACATGGTCAAGGATCGAGACACCCACCGAGCCGTAGGTAATCAGTCTGCAATATAGCTCCCGGCCATTCATATTGATGCTCTCGCAGATGATCAGTGGCCATGTCATCCGATCGACGTGACCTTTTTCCGTTTGCAAAACACGGGAAACCGCAAGGTTCCGAACCCATATTGCTCATACAGCTTTGCTTGAAAATCCCCCTGCTCTGATCGTTGCCCAGACGTGCCAAAAGCTATTAGGGTTTGTACAAGCACTCTCGGCGAAGAAACAAGCAAGACTGGGCAGTTCTTAAAGGCTGCGGACCAAATGAAAAGCGAGAAGATCAGCGCCTGCCATGGTCGATTCCCCGGATTCTCCAACCCCCAGTTTGTGGGGGTGATGGCTGCTGGAGCCGGCACTTTAACCGCCAAGGATTCTTTGCATCTTTCGAGCACGAGTCTCGACCGACGTCCGGTGATTCGCCAGTTTCCGGAACCTGAATGGATGCAGGGTATCATGAGAACAAAGTGCTGTTGCAACCTTGGCTGATCCATTACCGCCCTGTCTGGTCTGGTGCAGAGTGCAATGTTGTTTACTTGTCAGCAGCAGATGCAGGCTATGCATCTGGGCGTCTTAATCTCTCTCGAAATTGCGATTGGAGGACACTGCCTGGAATAGATCTAGATGGTGTTTCGGAACCCTCGTTGCCGTGGGTAGGGATGTTCCTGCGTGTCTATGCCCCCGAAGGCAACATGATGGGAAACCAATTAGCCAAGTGATGGTCTTAGTGGCCAGGTTGGTATATTGCACACCCACGCCCGCGGAGTCAGATATTCGATTCCAGGAGACCCTCCTCCGCGGCCCCTGGTAGTTGGCATGGTCTTTGACGGGGAATCCATGTGTGCCCACGTTGTCAAGCTGCTGTGCTGCAGTGGCCAGGCAGCGTCATGAGAAACGACTGTACCATGGGCTGATCCTGAACTCGGGCGACGAGTGATGTGGTGTTTTATCAGCGCGCCGCTCCAGTATCCTGTTTCGCTCGCACTGCTGGTAACAGCCTTCAGCACAGACATGCCCCGTCACTGGGATGGAGATCAAAGAGGCAAATGCGGACGCCTATTCATCCAGATAGGGAAATACCCGTTCCACGGGATGTATTTCGGTAATAATATACCGTCAATCACATCTCTTGGGCATGGCCTCTAGCTTCCCCAAACCCACATTGCTTCTGCATACGTAAGGAGACGTCTCGGAACAAGCCTATTGCCCCTTCAAGGACGCATCTATCGGCAAACAGGCCCAGGTTCCCGTCTGGTCCATTTGGGCGCAATATGGCATGTGTGTCCGGACCATGGGACAGGGCGGCCGAGTTCCCAATTCGGAAACAACAAGATCAGCTCTTGGACGGGGCTCTCGAGGAGAGAGAGGAGCCCATTATAAAGGGTAGTATGCCATCATCATCTGAGATCCAATCCGGCCCTCTGGTCTCCCCCACCTCAGGCGAAACTCCCTTACAATCCTTGCCCCGGCCAAGCTCTTATACTGGTTTCTTGTTTGAATACTTCTCCCGCCACGATGCTTTCTAAGGCTGCGCTCCTCGGTGGCCTCCTGGCCACGGCCAGTGCTCAGCAGGTCGGCACCCAGACCACAGAGACTCACCCCAAGATGAGCTGGCAAAAGTGCAGCAGCGGCGGCAGCTGCCAGACTGTTAGTGGAGAGGTTACCATCGACGCCAACTGGCGCTGGCTTCACGAGACCAGCGGCACCACGAACTGCTACACTGGAAACAAGTGGGATTCCACCATCTGCTCTGATGCCAAGTCGTGCTCTTCCAAGTGCGCTGTCGACGGTGCAGACTACTCGAGCACCTACGGTATCACAACCAGCGGCAACGCTTTGACCCTCAAGTTTGTGACCAAGGGCCAATACTGTGAGTCTTCCTTGTTTTGGGGGGTGGTCATCGATTGTAGAGCGCGGGAAGTACGAGCATAGAAGCTAACCATGATGGAATTCCCCCTCCCACACAGCTACCAACATTGGATCGCGTACCTATCTGATGAACGGCGTGGACAAGTACCAGACGTTCAAGCTCCTGGGCAACGAGTTCACCTTCGATGTGGACCTGTCCAAGCTCGGATGCGGCCTGAACGGCGCCCTGTATTTCGTCTCCATGGACGAGGATGGTGGCAAGTCCAAGTACTCGGCCAACAAGGCCGGCGCCAAGTACGGTACAGGTTACTGCGATGCCCAGTGCCCCCGTGACCTGAAGTTCATCGACGGTGAGGCCAACTCGGACCAATGGGCACCGTCGACCAACGACGATAACGCCGGTGTGGGCGCCAGGGGATCCTGCTGCTCAGAGATGGACATCTGGGGTAAGTAATGTTTTAGCCTCTTCCGGAGTATTGAGTGAGGTATAAGAAGAAAACAGGTGGCCATTGACTGACAACATTCAAACAGAGGCCAACAGCATCTCCACGGCGTACACGCCCCACCCTTGCCAGACGGTCGGGCAAAAGGCCTGCACGGGCGACGGCTGCGGCGGCACCTACTCTTCGGACCGGTACTCGGGCGAATGCGACCCGGACGGCTGCGACTTCAACTCGTACCGGCAGGGCGTGAAGGACTTCTACGGGCCCGGCATGACGGTCGACACCAACAAGAAGTTCACCGTGGTGACGCAGTTCATCGGGTCCGGCAGCAACCTCGAGGCCATCCGCCGCTACTACGTCCAGGGCGGCAAGGTCATCCCCAACTCCGAGTCCACCGTCGAGGGCAACGGCGGCAACCAGATCGACGAGACCTTCTGCAGCACGCAGAAGACCGCCTTCGGCGATACCGACGACTTCAAGAGCAAGGGCGGCCTCCAGCAGATGGCCCAGGCCCTCGCCGGCAACATGGTTCTGGTCATGTCTCTCTGGGACGACGTGAGTTTTCTTCCCTCTCCCATCCACCTCCTTCCTTCCTTGCCCGCACTAGCTCCCCCTATCACGCGACAACAACAGACGAGCCAAGATCAAGCAACTGATACGGGGACACAACAGCACTACGCCAACATGCTCTGGCTCGACAGCACCTACCCCACCGACAAGGATCCATCGACCCCCGGTGTGGGCCGTGGCACCTGCGAGACCACCTCGGGTGTGCCCACCGACGTCGAGGGCAAGCAGGGCAGCAGCCAGGTCATCTACAGCAACATCAAGTTCGGCCCCATCAACTCGACCTTCACCCAGTAAGCGAGTGGACAGCCCGCCAGTGCTCACAAAGGGGGACCAAGCTCTCCTTTCTTTCATCGACTTTTCCTTGGTCGAGCTTCAGCGCCAAGTTTCACTGGCGATGGTAGTGTTCTGGGAAATTGTGTGAGATTTGGGCCTACTGTGTGTTATGATGTGTGGGATACTTTCTTGTATGTACATAGTGGGAGGGAAAGCATATAAAACTGACCTTCGCTCGTTCGCTATCTATTCATCATCATCATCATCATCATCACCATCACCACCGCTGTGTGGTTCA
Source organism: Apiospora pterosperma (assembly GCA_019976485.1). NCBI lineage: Eukaryota > Fungi > Ascomycota > Sordariomycetes > Amphisphaeriales > Apiosporaceae > Apiospora > Apiospora pterosperma. The sequence continues at coordinate 3,442,421 of JAFBMP010000005.1, forward strand.
GCTTGTAGACAAGTGCCTTGAGGCTTGAACGTCCATGAGGATACGCGTAAGGTCCATCCGCTCTCTTTCTCCTATTATACCTACCAGTCGTACACAGACGTCATGAGCCCAAATTCAACAGACACTCGCCAATTGACCGGGGCTTATGCTTCATCTTGCCCCGAAGCCCATTTGCTATTTACCTCGGCATGGAACCTCATCGAGCCCGCTGGTGTGGTAGTGGCACGCTTTCGGCTTCTCCGGCTTGGGCCGCGGCGACCTCCTCGGCAAGCCGCTCCGCATCGCCGTCATCGGGAATCCCATTCTCCACAGCTCTCTTGATGAACCCCTCGCGATCCGCCTCTCGGATGGCCTCCTTGAAGACATCTCCCATCATCAAGTACCCGCGGTCCGTTGGATGGATCTCATCGGGGCCGATGTCGCTCTCGCGAGGACGGCCCGGCAGCCCCTGGTCGTAGTGCATCTCGGCCAGCACGACGGGCAGGCCCTCGCGCTGCAGATCCAGGGCGACCTGGCGGATCTGCGCGTTGGCGCTCAAGAAACAGCGCTCTTTCTCCATGTTTGGCGTCGTGGCCAGCGTGGACACGATGACGGTGGCGTCCAGACCCGCCTTGTGGCCCCTCTCATCGACCTGCTGCACGCCGGCGCTGCCGCTGTCGCCGGGCAGCAGCAGGTAGCGCACAAAGTCCTTGTAGCGCGAGAAGATGTTGACGGGGTCGTCGACGCGCCAGCAGTCGCTCGTGCCGATCTGGACGAGCATAAGGTTCGGCCGGAAAAGCGGGACGGCGGCGCGGCACTTCTCGTGCAGGTCGCGGATTCGGTGCGCGCCGTAGGCCTCGTTGTCGTCGTCCCGGAACAAGGTCCCGTTGCTGCTGTCAGCGTCGTCCACGTAGTGACCGCCCCCGAAGCGCTGCGTGCCCACGCAGTTGACGGGGTTCCCCTGCGCCGCCATCCAGTCGCGCAGCTGCTGGCGGTACCCGACGTTGTGGGTGGACTCCTCGCCCCGGGCGATCGAGGCCCCAATGAACATGACGCGTAGTGGGATTCCGCCGGCGATCGGGTGGGCATCAGTCGCGATTTCGATGCTGCCGCCGCTGAACCGGCCCGGAATGTAGTAGTGGCTTAGAGATGCTGCGACATCTTTGTTGCCGAAGAGTGATAAGATGAGCGCTATGCAGCACAGGATACAAGTGACAGGTTAGTTACATAGCTTTGTTCACCTCTGCTCCCATGTAGGCTTGCAATATGGCTTGTTCATTTACATACATACTGCTTACCTGTAGTAATCAAGATTGCTCCTGCTAACCAGACGGGCTTTGGCCGGCTTGTCAACAGCACCCTGGGTAACATATCCCTGAGTCGGTCCGTATCGTATTACTGTCGGTGTCTATACAGATGATAGGATCAAGTGGTAGTGTGATGGAAGCCTAACCCATGCACATACTTGCTGCGTTTTAATCCTACGACCGGCCATGGGTATTTTTGTTGAGCTGATCGCCCGCTATGATGTTCACCTTGTCGCCCAAACATCCCATGGCAGTGCTACACGGCAGAGACAGCATAGCATATTCTATTGGCCAGTACATTAGAGTTTCGAGCCGCCATGAGTTCTTGGCATGATGCATGTGTTTGTGTGTGTCACCAGGAAACATGGACTGTTTGAGTTGGTTGGCGATTGCGGCGGACTTGTCTTCTTGGTGATTCGGGCTGTCTGTTGTGGACGAGAAATGGGCTCTTTAAGTAAGTAGTCGCACACCAGCATCACCCAAAACCCAACCTTGGACAATCGACAGACGAACCCGAAAAGCCATAGATGGAAATCTGGATGGGAAAGCCAAGCGGAAAGCCTAAATTATCGATGAGCCATATGTGAATGAGGTCATAGAAAGACAATTTGTGGCTGACCTCTACGCATAAGTTCTAGAAGCATCGCCGATGATTATCGTGGCTGGGGTGCTGCTTACTACCTCTCAAGTAAGTACTTAAGTACGTACGCAGTACGTACGTGTATGTGTAGTCAGAAGTGTACCTAGGTACCTAAGGTACGTACCCGGCCCCGGCCCCAGCCCCAGGGGATGCTAAGATCGGCTTCTTGTCACTCGACCGATTCCTCACGATGCGGCTTTGTCAAAGTCAATTCCAAGATCGAGAGGGCTCGGTGTTCCACCCCCACACACACACACACACACACTCCCTGATCCCGTGGTCCGTGGAAACCCGACATTCTCGTACCATTTTCTGGTAATCGGCTTTTGCAAATGTCATGTCGCTTGCTTACTCGTAAAGTAGCGAGCGATGCCTGATCGCATGAATCGAGGTATTATAATGAGATCGGCCCATGACCCCCAGATGGCCAACGGGCGGGTAGATCCACTCAAGCGACCCCATGTCATGTCATGTTACCAGCTGTAACCTCGATCAGTATTACCTGGTAGGTTAGTAGCAGGGTAGGTTAGGTTAGTAGCCAACCCATCCATCCATCCATCCGTCCGTCCATGATGATTCACCTTTCGATCCTCAGCTATCATGTCTGTCTGTCGAGATCATCCAACGGCGCTTCAGGCCCTGCCACTCATACCCATGCAGGCCCTTCAACTCCATTATGGTCCCTCCCCCCTTTTTTTTATTTCTTTGTGTGTGCATCTTCTTGTTTCCTCAGATCCAGCCAAAGATCGCGATCCCTCTCGAGCACAGGTCAAATACCAAGCAGCAACCATGGGCTAGTCAAATTCGCGTGAATTCCTCAACTTCATCGGCAATCCTTCATCATCTTTATCCTACCTTCCAGTCGCTCTTGGGCATGCCGCCATCGAAACCCATATAGCCCCATAGCCAGCCATTATCAAATCCCCTTTCCACCCCAGTCACTCTCGGAGTAGCTCTTCAACCTCGGAAAGAACCAAGTCAAGGCCAACAACACAACTCTTCCTCTCAATATGACTATGCCCTTGATATCTGCTGCTACTATGCCAATCATGAATCCCTGGGAGCAAAGCGCTTTCAACGTAGGTTGACCCGTCTCCCAGAGCCCCATGGAGTAGCTACCCTCGTCTTGAACATACTCGCTGCAGTACAGCCTTGGGCGCAACTGAGCTGGGGGTGTGTGCCGAGACGGTAATTGCCAACTCTTCTCTACCCACCATATGCTTACGCCTTCCTAGTACCAGTTCGAGTCGGATGGGCAACAACCAACCGAGTCAACATCCATAACCTCGGTGGCGGTAGGGGCTGCTCCAAAGGAGACGGTGAACGATGCCATCATATACCCGGGCCTCTATGCGCCTAGCGGCTACGATATGATGAGCATACTCGTGAGCATTGTTGCCCAAGATTCCAACCTGACGTGGTACTGACCTTTTCTCCAGATCCGGGTAATGACTCGGGCCAACCCAATTATTGAACTCGGCGCTATCGACGCCTCATGTGCTCTTGTTCTGTGCGACCTGCAGCAGCCTGACTGCCCGATCGTATATGCCAACGAGCCATTTATGGAGTTGACTGGTTACAGCCAACGAGAGGTTGTGGGCCGTAACTGCCGCTTCCTACAAGCACCGGGCGGCAAGGTCACAAAGTCGTCAACACGAAAGTACATCGATGACGACACCATGACGAGGATGCGAAGCGCCGTGGACGGCAATGCCGAAATTGCCGTTGAGCTAGTCAACTTCAAGAAAAATGGGCAACGATTCATCAATCTACTCGCCATGGTTCCCATTTGCTGGGACAGCGCTGAACCACGTTATTCCGTGGGTTTCCAGGCTGAGAAGACGTGGTAAGGAGAAAAGATGACAACGACGATGATGACAACCCTCCGCAACGAGCGGTGGAGGAGCTGCGCGATACTTTGGCCCGGCTTTGAAAGCATGGGGAGGAGTTTACATTGCATTTACGGTGCTATTAGGCATAAAGGGGCAAATCTCGGGGGCATCCATCTGCTTTTAGGCATTGCGTTGATACCCAGTCTGCGTGTTCATTGTTTACCCTGTTATGATTTCGACGTTGGGTGCCTACTGTCTGTCCCTCATCAACTTTCTTGGAATTTTGGGCTTTCGTATTGCTACAGGAGTTCAAAGGGCGAATAAATCGGGGTTGGAGAGAGCATATCAGTGCACGCATGGCTCATCTACGGACAGAGAGCCTGCGTTATTTAGATGGCATAAGAATAGCGAAGATGGCTTCATTCAGGGAGTGAGATCTATGTGCATACTAAGCGGCATTTTGACTAGACTTCTAGCTACTACGATCAGTGTCCAATCAATATCTTATCCGTGTATAGGTGTGTGTGTCGGTTGAGAATGAGACAATGACAAAGTGACAGGGGTGCTTTCCGAGATGCTGTCACGTGAAACTGGTGCCGGAAAGGGGCGCTGCGTGAGATTTTGGATCGATCCGAAGCTCCCTGGTGGTAGGGACAGCAGATTACAGCCCCGATCGTGGCAACTTAGCATTCCTCGTGCCCATCGAGTCCAGGTTCGTGCTGGCTAAACGATGGGGCAGGCTTGAGACGACAATTAGCAGAAAAAGTACCGCCCAGGATGCCCCAAGTCGATCGCAGCTCTCTCCCCCAGTTATGTATGAAGCAAAGGGCGAGCCTCGAGCCTCGCATCCAGGACACAAAAAGGCAAGCTGTCGTGTGGTCAATCTGACCCGAACTTCTCGGAAATGCCATGGACTCTTTCCGCAGGGGGCTGGTCCTCGGGCCCAAGGTCAAGGTTTTCCGCATAGGCCGGGCCGAGGAGAGAGCATGGCGTTAGACGCAGGGAATAACATTTATACAACCATGTTTCAAGTGCGTATATAACCTATCAAAGTGGTTGACCGTTGAAACTTGTCAGAGCAGATCATCACCATCTCCATTCCTCACCTCCTTAGCTAATTCGTCCAAGGTGAGAGCTGAGCTGAGCAAGACAGGGATAAGCCCTGTCGTCCCATCACAGCCCGTTTCTAATGGCACCTGCAGGATGCTGAAACACCAAGAATATGCATCATCTCGTGCATAAGTGTGTCTCAACGCACTGATGATTGAGCCTGAAGGGAGGGGGTTTCCCCATGGTGGCTGGGCATTTGGGCCATGGGGGAACTATGTCAATGTTCCAATATATCTTCATGATCCCCTCCCCCTCCCCTGCGTGCACCTTGAATGCCCGCGACGACTTGATAATATACTACCCATCCCCCATACTATCCAGCATGGCAAGACTATGCACTAACCGCCCAGAAGGCTTCGTGAGTGGACCGCTTCTCTTGGCCCCCTTTTTCCCACCCATCCTCAACTAACATACGCACCCACTCTCCCCTCGCCAGGGCCCCATGTCCGAACTGTCACCCCATCTCCCCACTCAATGCTTCTTCGACACCATCCTCGCCCCCCTGCCGACGTGGATCTTCCTCCTCAGCCTCCCCACCATCTTCCTCGTGTCGTGGCGGCGGCGGCGCGGCCGCGTCGACAACTACCTCTACCCGGCGTCCTCACCCTACCCCTATCCCCTCACCGGCGTTGGCGGCGGCGGCAGCAGCAGCAGCAGTAATGCCGCCCGCGCCCGCTACCCGACCGCCGACCGCCAGTCCCCGGCCACGCTCCTCCAGCGCCTGCTGCCCCCGCTGGGCTACTACGGCGCCGTGGCCGTGGTCCTGCTGCTGCACAGCGTCGAGATGGCGCAGCTGGCGCGGGCCTCGCTGGGCGTGGGCCTCCTGCCTTTTGCCTACGTCGGCGCCGTGGCGGCGGCGCTGCTGCGGCTCACGGACGGGCTGGCGTGGCGCGGCCGCTTCTCCTCCGGGACCACCTCGTCGCTCTGGGTCGCGCCCGTCTTCCTCTGGACCGGCGGCGTCGCCGTGACCGCGACCAAGATCGCCGCCCTGGTCACCGAGCTGGGCCTCGGCCGCACGCCGCGGTCGAGAGACGAGACCCCGTACCCCGTCGTCCACCAGTTCGTCGATTTGGTCTTGCTGACCGCCTTCTACGCCCTAGCGGCGGCAGCCGAGGTCGGCATGACGGTCCTGGGGGCCAAGAAGCGCAGGGAGGCGAGGGATTTCGGGATCGAGGACGACGCGGTGCAGCTGCGGGAGAGTTTCGCTAATAGCAATAATGATAATAATAATAATACTAAGTAGAAGTGAGCCGAGAGCCGAGCTGTGTAACACAGCCACGGCTGTGCCGGCGTATATATGCATTTGCTGGAGTTTTGTCTATTTAGCATACGGTATCCTACTTGATCTGGATCAACTTGGGGCGTTGGATGGAAAAGCATCTCAAAACTGAACCCCTGGGAAGCCAGTCCTGCTTGGGCTTCTTTACAATGTAGTACAGATGCATGCACAGTCAAGTACTTGCACAATCACGGTACTCTGTCAACGGCTGTCTAGGAACTTGCCCAGAGATAAGGGGGGAAAGGGGGAAAGGGGGGTGAATGAATCTTATTAGCTAGCACAATGCTGGGTGCACCTGCCGATGCTCAATACCAAACAATATATATTTAATTAGAGTCGTCATCATGCTCTGTGGCTCAGACACTCTATAGAGAACCTCCATCGTATTCGTGGATTGGACCGGTTCAGTGACTCTCTGCAGCCCGAACCATGTCCGCTGGTGGTACAGATATACTCATACATGTATACATTAGTCGTTTTGCGTATCCAACGCAATCGCTACCTAACTTCATGGCCTGCGAAGTCTCTCGCCATGGTCTTTTTACTTTTCTCTCCTCCGCTTCCGGATTACGCAGCAACAGAGAGAGAGAGAGATACGGAAAGCCATATTTCCTCATCGTTCTCTGCCTATGAAGAAGGTGCCAGTAATCTTACGACAGTCGCAGTCCATTCCAGAACCGCGTCAATAACGACAGCTGCCACCGCAACAGCTACAACAACGGCGACATGGAAAAGCCATGCAGCGCCTACAAGGGCATACGCTGTAGCCGCTCCGAATGGCAGGATTCCTGCATATAGTCAATGCAAGCCAAATTGGCGACGGAGTCGGCCCATCGCCTGTTTGAACTTCTTGTCCGTCGCATCGTGTTGTTTCTTGGCCGCCACAAGCACCTGCTCGGCCTCCTCGATACTCATAAGCGGAGTGCTGCCAATGGCAGCAGATGGGCTCTCGCCGTCATCTTCTTCGTCGTCCCAGTTCTCATGGGGGCTGTCGCTATGGCTCACATGCTGAAACATGCCGTCGCTGCCAGGCGCGCTGGCCATGGACTCGAACGACTCTCTACCTCGGGAGAACTTGGGGTTGAGCCAAGGCGCCAGCGACTGGAGACTGGTGGCGTTCGGATTGGGGAAGGTCGAGTTGGACTTGTAGCTACCGAGGTTCAGGGACGGAAGTACGTGCTGGTTGATACAGCCAATGGCCTCCTCGCGATGCATCTTGCCAACCGGATCCTGCGGGAAACTGCTAGGACCCGAGGGGAAGAACGAAGGCAGCCCATTGGGGACAGCACGACCGCTAATCAAACTGAACCCAGTCCCTGGCGCGTTGTACTTGGGATGAGAGAACGCGGTGGGGAAGCCGTTGGTCTTTGCAACACGACTCTGCAAATCCAGGAAGCGCTTCTCTTCCTCCTCGGTCAAGTTGAGTACGAAGTCGCCATTCGGAGTGAGAAGCACGCGGTGGCCATTGACGGATTTGTGCACCGGACGGAACGCGCTAAGCTCGGCTTCATCCTCTTTGGTGACAACGGATTTCACAGTGGGTGGCAGCGAGTTGGGTAGATGCTTTTCAAGCTCCGAGCGGTGGTTCGACGCCGCTTTGAACAGCCCAATGTCGTCGGGATCAGGAAGCTCGCCCTCTTCGATAAGACTCTGCAGGATTTCCGACAAGCTTGGCACTTCTCCAACAGCCCCTTCATAGACCGGCTCTGACCGGGCATCTGCAGTGGGATTGATGTAGTCGGGCGTCAATACTGTCGTTTTGGTCGACTCGTTCAACCTTATTGACGTGTCGATCGGTGCAGGGCTCAGAGGCGGGCTCTTAGTATCCCTGCCCCTCAAGTCCTTGTTCTTCCAGGAAAGATCGATACTTGGCCTTGCCTTGTTAGCCTTGGCCGACTGGGCTGGTCTTTCATCCACAAGGGCCGGCTTGTCTGCAGTGCCAGTCGAACGGGTGGGTGTCGTAGTCGTAGGTGCGCCCACAGGGGTTTCGGGCCTGCTGACAGCGGGACTGGCGGTGCGAGACGGCTTGGGCTTTTTCTCCTTCTTCTGTTTCTTCTTTCGCCCCAGAATGGGGGCGATCTCGGCCTCCTGCTCGGCCACCTTGGTCTCAGCGATAATGGCGGCCGTAGCTTCTTTTGATGCTTCCTTGCGTTGCTTCCGCTGCTGACTTTTCGTGGTTGCGCGCACCGAAGCTGTGCCGATCTTGGAAGGCGGGGGTGAGCTTGTCCGAGATGCCGACACCGAGGCACTAATCACGGACGCCGAGTCGGAGATGATTTCACTTGCGGGAGTCCCAGGGCGGTTTGCAGAGATGGCAGCGGCTCGGATCGACTGAGCTGCCACGGGCGGGATGCTGGGAGGCAGTTCTGACTTTGGGGTTTGCACTAGGCGAAGAGTCTTGGGAGCTGGTCGAGTTAGAGGCGACGATACCGATGCGCTTGTTGCTGTGGGCGTAGGCACTGCAGATGCCGCAGCCTTGGTAGGCTGGGTTGTGCTAGAGGGAACCGACTCGGTGGGCTTTTTGGGCTCAGCTGCAGCTTCCAACACCTTGGTCTGATTGGCAGCTCTGGTGGCAGCCGCAATATCCAAGGTTCCCGGTGTAGGACGCTTGTCCGCTTTGGATGACGGCTGCTTCTGGGCCGAACCCTTGGTCCCCGCCTCTGTCGATGTCTTCTTCCCCTGCACTGGCTTGGGAATGTCCGTGGCCTTGGATGGCAGGACTGGCGCGACTTTCGGTGGAGAAGTTGCCTTCTTGGAATCAAGTGCCGGGAAGTCTTCTTCCTGCAAAACAACCTTCCCTTTAGAAACACCCGAGGCCTGTGCTGCAATATCCTTTGACAGCCCACTCTCTAGAGCCAACTCGACGATACTTTTCTTCGCATCTGAAGCGGCTGGGGTGGTATCGATTCTGGCAGCTTTCTTAGGAGTGGCTTTGGACTTCAGAGGGGTTACTGGCCGGGGAAGTGCTGGTGGGGGTGGGCGTGCTACAGCTGCTCCGTGAGATACTGGTGGATGGCTAGGTGCCTCGGCCTCCCCAAACTGCACGGTGGGGTGCGGTTGGGCAAACCCAAGACCTGGTGGCACTGCGGGTGTTGTTGGGTGAGAGTGCGCAAAGGACGCCGGGCTTCCGAATTCGAGCGGGTAGGAATCGGAAACTAGTGCATCGACGACAGATTCGTCCAGGGGCAGAAGCTCATCATCTAGAACAAGAACGTATTAGCTACCAAACCCAAGCGAGAATCATTTAAAGCGGGACGTCAGTTTAGGTCATTGTCACGTCACTGGCTCCATCGTCGTCTTCCATAAAGAGATACATGATGGCGGTGAGGGTCTAGTAAATGGGTAAAGCTATATTTGACCAGCCTCATGAGATTTGGTTGGCTTGGCCTGTTTTGTTAACGTACATGGAATCTGTGTGGAAGACGACGATGGCTTGCCTGGCGTGACCCCTTGACCGAGTGATGCGTGAAAGGAAAAAGAAAAACATGCACAGGTGCCAGTGCCAAAATAAGAGTGTCTTCTGAGCAAAACCGAGGAAGCGCTGCCGAGAAACCTTCGCGGTTTCCAAGAGCAAATGAACGCCCGATGCAACCCCTTGACCCAAGCCTGGGTCGTGCCTCTTGCAATGCTCGCTTAAACAGCGTGATGAAAAACAAAAGCCCCCTAGTACCTCTTGAGTCTTGTGCCGTAAACCATGACGCCCAACTCATACAATATTGCTCCGAAGCATGAATAAAAACAATAAGTACCGCCACCCGACGACCATCCTGTGTCAATAACGCGACTACCACCGACCATAACTGGCACCGGCACCATACATCATGTTCGGGTTGTACCCACCTTGACTCTGACCTCCAAACAGCCCCTGCCCGACGCCGGCATTGGTGCCCTGTTGCTGGTGAGGCAAGCGCGCCTGCAGGATACTCGGGTCCGCAAGATCTACTAAGGCACCTCCCCCAGAGGAGGAAGTGTTAGCGTGTCTGTGCTTCTTCCCCTTCTTCTTCTGCTTGGGACCGAAGTCTTGGAACCCTCCAGGCTGAGTAGCATAGAGTGATGCCATGATGCCGGCGCCGGAAGCAGGAGCAGGAGTGGAGGACGAAGAGGGCGGATATTGGTTAGGAAAAGAAGAAAAGTACTCACGCTTACCCGCATCATGAGCCTGTCCACTGCCAGCACCTCTGCCTCGAATCAGGTTCTGTAACAAATCATTGGGGTTGTCCTTCGATCCAATGCCAAAACCTGAGCCGCCAAACGCATGTCCCTGGCCAAACATGCCGCCGCTTACAGGAGGAGTGCCAGTTGACTTGAGACCCGGAGGAGGTCCCGGCATTGAGCTTGCATAAAACTGGCCGCTTGGCTGAGAGTGGTAGGTTGAAGGCATCATAGAAGATTGCTGGGCCATGATTCTGGGGTTTGCGGTCAACTTCACGTTTGTCGAGCTTGTAGTATTCTCGTTCGCGAAGCTAAAACGTGATTGCTGGCGCGTATGGCCTTGGCCCTGAAACAGGGTTGATTGAGGATTCGAGATGCCAGGCGGCATCTGATCAACGAAGCTGCTTTGAGGCCGCATAAACAGTTGCTGTTGCTGTTGCTGCTGCGGCGTCATGGTACGGCTACCAATTGAGCCGGGATTGGCAGATCCTTGGGCATAGGCAGACGTCAACGCTGGACCAAATATACCCTCCGGGTTGTTTCGCTGGATAGGCGGCTGGGTCGGGTTCCGTCGCTGGTCAAAGACTGAACCATCGCGCCCTTGGTCCCTGTCCTCGGGCTCTCCGCCCAGTGCAAGACTACCACTCTCAGGCTCGCCTTCCGAAGGCTCGAGGGTTTCGACTGGCTCTGCTGTCTCGCCAAGGCGATTCTCCTCCTCCTCTCGCATGGCACGTCGACGCAGGCCACCGACAATATCAAATAGCGGAACCTCTGATTCATCGAGGCCTTGGGGCAGGCTGAAGTCCGGGCAGGCAGCAATCAGTCTCATGATGTCGTTCAAATCTGGTTGCGCGTACGGGTCCTTGACAGGTGCTCTTTCCACCGGAGTCGTTCCCCGCTTGGGTGAAGCCTCGGAAGAGGCGGCCTTCTTTTCGGCTCTCCGACTAGTTGCAGCTGGGGTTGGCATTGGGTCATCTTGGCTCGAATCGATAGCTTCTTGTGCTGACTCGGTAGTAATGGGAAGGGCATTCGAAATCGCGGGGCTTGATGCCGCACCGCTAGTGGCATGGCTCCCACGTCGGCTTCGCTGTTGAGTGGTACGTGCCCAATTCGCCGTTGCGGGGAGGGCAGGGCCATCGCCTCCCTCTGATCCGTCTTTACTAGAAGTACGAACCATGGCCTGGGCAGCGGAAGGTTGTTGTGGAGGTAAACCCTGTTGGCGAGATGCGGACCGGGACGACGAGGCAGCGTTGTTGTTATTGTTGTTCGAGAGCGGTCGCTGAGTGTAGACACTATTCAGTGAGGAAAGATCCTGTCTGCTGTAACTATCCTCCTCATCACCCAGCTCATGCAAGAACATGCACTGACGGTTCCCACACTGCTCGTGCCGAAGCCAGGCGGAACAATATTTCGTGGTGCCCAGCTGCGCCTTGAGTACGCGATCGCCGTTCATGGAGCCGTTGACAGCTTGGATGCATCGAGTCGCATCATCCTTCTTCTCAAAAGTGACGTAGATACCGAGAGACTGTGGTTGGCCATCCGGAGCTTTGCGATTGCTAATCGAAATCTTCTGGATATTACCATACTGGCCAAAGAATTCCGGCCGACGCAACGTCTTCAAGAGTTCATCCTCGGGAACTGTGGGCGTAAGACCTGTAACGTAAACCAGGTTCTTCTGGACTACGCGGACGCCAACCAAGTTCTTACGATTTCCCTTGTCGACTTCGCGCTTTTGTACTTCCTTTTGACGCTGTTCAGCCGCTCGCTTCTTCTGGTTCTTCTGGATGTTCGCCCGGAACTCTGCAATTCTGCGCCAAAGTTGTTAGTCGTAGTCTACCACAAGGATATGTCGGGATATGCTAACTCCTCTTGCGTGACAACCTTCCATTGTATGGTCTTCTCGTCATACGGTCGCCGACAGGCAGGACACAGCCCGTTGAGGTTGTTCTTCAGATTATTGAAACAAAACTGGCAGATCTGTATCACGGATGTTAGGATACCCTCCAAAAAGCCCAAATGGCGGGTGAGAAGTTCTTACCTGATAACCGCAAGGACACGGTCTAAAATTTCTATCTGAAAGATCAAATTCCTCGATGCAGAGAGGGCTGCCACCAGGTGTCAGTGTTGGGCAGAGGAAGATAGACGCGGTTGCTAGGGCATAGTACATACCAAGTATCTTCCTCCTCGTCGATGAAGCTGTCTTGGGGTGCCATGATGGATATGTGAAGCCACGGGGAACAAGAAGGAAACCCAAATCAACGTGACGGGTAGTCGCTGATGGGCCCAGGCAGGCTTGATGTGGCAGGAATATCAACCACTCGAGGTCAAGAGACGGTCGCGCAGGCGTTTATCGATGATGCGAATGCCAAAAGTAGGGAGGGAATCAGGATCGATCGTTTGGGTGACAACGTGGTTGGGAGGGCAGAACAGAAAACATGTATGAACCCTTTGCAAGAACGCCAGCGAGAAATATTACACAGAGGGAAGGAACGGGCCGTCTGGCATCAATTAATGTAGAGGGCGGCACGGTAAGTTGTGTATGTGTGTTTGATGATGAAGAGTGTGAATAGGGACGGGAGGGTGGCAGGGAGGCGAACGAATTTGATGGTTGCAGAACAGAAGCAATCTTCCATCACCTCCTGCAAAGTTGGAGTGAGTGGATGGACTAACCTTGGGTTAGGAAAGAAACCATTCAATGTCCTGTGAGCTGTCCTGGACTCCTGGCCAGTCACCACCAGAGCCTGAACTAGGCTAGGCTCCTTTTGTGCCTAAGGGTGGGGCTCTTGCTTGGGTCAGCTCAACTCAACTTTTTCTTTTCTTCTCTGTCTCTCTCTCTCTCTTCTCTCTTTGAGATCTGCCCGTTTTGCGATCTGAAAAACGGCATGCAATGAATACTGCGATGAGAAAAAAGCCACGTATATGCGCATATGCCAACGAACACGTTGTGGACACAAGTAGGTAGCTCATGTCTTTATGAAAATCCCGGCACCCTTCGGGGCCGGGCGTGAAACCCGTGACCTTTTATTACATAAGCTGCGAACCTTGGCATCTGGAAAAGGCTGCCAATCCCTGTCCCTTCACATCAGTTGATGGAAATTACCTCTGTATATTAAGTGGCAAGCTACATGTAGGTCTACTCGATCATCATAACAGCTAAGGGATCTAAGTATGTACTTCTTAAATATGCATGGCGTTTTCTATTCTTTCACCCAACCGTACACTCCCAGATATCTTCAGCCAGCCCTCGGTACGCCTTTTCCGTGCCGGAATCTGGTATGCCCCTGAAGTTGGACCGAACTCTAGGTCCAGGTCATGTAGTCTGCTCTCCTCCTGGACCATGACTTTGTTTCGAGAAACCGCTTCTGCAGACTTCGGAACGTCCTTTTCTTCTATGGCGATGGCCCACCTTGCCACTTCTGCCAGTATCCGCGTATCGTACAAGCCCAGTCCATCGGTTTTCTCCAAACCCTCGACCGCTCTCCTTCTCAGCATTGGTTCCCTGCATTTGCAGGCCACGGAGAAGAGCGGCTGCACCATTGCCACGTCGAAGGCATGACTGAAGCCGATTCGGCCTTCTGTAATGTGCTTTGTAGCATCTGCCTCCAGGTTCGCTAGAGCGAAATCAATGATATAAGTAAAATCCGACGTATATGCATCATACCCTATCTCGTCAGCAGACATTTGCTTGGACACGCAGATATGAAGAACATGGTGGTGGATCAAGAGACAGCGCAGGCAGATCGTAGAATGCACGCCGGCTGTTGCAGTCTGGCCCTTGGCAAAAGCAGCAAATCGGATACGAGAATGGGCGGCAGAGGCTCTGTCGAGCACCTTACTGATTGCACCGTCGCTTTCCCTTTCCAGCACAGGTAGCTTTTCGCTCCTGCGATGGAATTAAGGGAGTCACGCGCCTCGTTGACACTGACGAACATTGTGGGCAAGTTTGGAAACAGAGGCGGCGTGAACATGTAATGTTTTTCGATGCCCAAGGACCTGGTACTGAGGCGATGGAAGGTATGGAGGGCATGGGATATGTCATGCCTAATCTGGGAGAAGTCCGTGCTGTTACTCCTATTATGGCTTTCCAAGATGGCCAATGCGGAACGGACATGCATCTGTATTGCAGCATTTCCTTGGAGGCTAGCCAAAGCAGTGGCCGGGCGCATATAGTCGTCGGTATGACCAACTGTAAAGGACCAATAATTCATGTCTATTCGCTGGCCATATCGTAATAGGCGCTGACAATGCATCTCACTGGCACACAGTCTGGGATGACGGTTCTGTCGAGGTCGAAATCAACCAGGGCAAGGCCATAGCGGATGCATTTGTTGCAGCCGGCGTGACCCAGCTTATCTGATCCTCATTAACCAACGTCACAAAAATAAGCAATGGAGAACATGGCCTCGCCCACTTCGATAGTAAGGCTGTGGTAGAGGAGTACATCCGCAATCTTAACATCAGAAGCACATTCTTTCATACCAGCTTGGTTTATGCAAAACCACCTGAGCATCATGCCACTCGTGAAGGCTAGGGCGACCAGTAAGGACTGCATCGTCTAACCTCGCCGAAAAGAGCAATCGCGGTTTTCATACGTTCCAACAGCCATGGCCTCCTATGACTTGGGCCCCCCCGATTAACATCCGAGACACGGGGAGATTCCTTGCGTCGGTGCTCGCCAACCCCGGTTAGTACCACGGCAAGCGCCTCACTTGCGCAGCGGCGTTCTACACCGCAGTCGGGATGGCAGAGACATGGTCGCAGGCCCTAGGGGAGAGACCGTTGAGCTCCAGCAAACGTCCGAAGGTGCGTCATACACAGTTCTGTTTACGGAGGAGCAAAAGAAGGTGATCTGGCCTGGACACTGGAGCAACTGACGGACAAACCCGTGACGTGGGAGGAATTTGTGCGCGGTCATAGGTCATTGTTCCTGTAGTTGACAAGGCTTGGGCAACGTATCGTCCATCAGATTCGGGGCTGGCAACATTTCTGACTGGTGTTAGATGTGCCGGCTTCATGCAATACAGGAAGTTATCATTGATGTCTCTCTGCCTTCCTCCTTTTCCCAGCACATGGGATGATTGTAATAAAACAGTTAACGTCCATAGCACGTTCGGATACGCTGAAACAAGGCAGAGAATTTAAGTAAAACGCCTCATTGGTTAAAGGGCAGCTCAGTGGCTCAAGCAGACAGTGATGAAATTGGCCACATGTTGACAACGCATTGAAGTTATAGCTCATGTATACGCCGCAATTGATAGAGGAATGCGAATGAAGAAGTGACGTAGCATCAATGCCAGTTCATACTTATACAGTCGTCGCCAGATGCAGGAAGTAGTAATGAAGTACTGAAAACTCAGCCTTAACATGTGCATTAGCCACAGTTAACGCCCCAGTGAGCCACTTGCATGCTCAAGTTGGCCAAAGCTTTTGTCGGGCTTACCCGAAATAGTTTAACTCGGTCTTCCATTGTGGCTGAACGGCTGCGCACCTGCCAATCCGGAGTTACTCCAGCCGGCTGCTCGCTCTGGGAGATTTGGCTGTGATCTGTGGACGACGACATCTACAAAGCTCCATCTCGGCATCACCATTCGACCAATTGGTCCGCCGCACCACCACTATCCACCATGGCGACCAAGCTCTCTCGGAGTAGGGCTCTGGCTTCAGCTCTACGACCCGCGAAGCCGTCCATCCAGGCGCGTAATGAGCAAATCGCGCGCTGCATTAGCGCTACGGCTCGCAACAATGTTGTCGTCATGCCGGCCGAGGCCAAGGACCTGAGAAAAGCTCCCCGTGACTATCCCAAGGAGCTCAAGGCCCCGATTGTCAACCCGGCCGACAAATACCAGACCAAGGCGGACGACCTGCACCGCTACGGCTCGTGGCTGATGGGTTGCTTGCCCAAGTACATCCAGCAGTTCTCCGTGTGGAAGGATGAGCTTGTTATCTACATCTCTCCGTCGGGTGTCATTCCTGTCTTTTCTTTCCTCAAGTGTATGTCACATCCACCATTAGTCTTCTCGCTCGCAAACAGCTGTACTAACCTTTGGTAACAGACAACACTGCTGCCGAGTTCACCCAGGTCAGCACCATTACCGCCTGCGATTTTCCCACTAGAGACCAGAGGTTCGAGATTGTCTACAATCTGCTGAGTGTGCGACACAACGCACGAATCCGAGTCAAGACTTACGCCGACGAGGCCTCGCCTGTGCCCAGCGTTACCCCTCTGTTCGACGGTGCCAACTGGTATGAGCGTGAGGTCTACGATCTGTTTGGTGTCTTCTTCGTGGGTCACCCGGATC
This sequence comes from Apiospora pterosperma, assembly GCA_019976485.1. NCBI lineage: Eukaryota > Fungi > Ascomycota > Sordariomycetes > Amphisphaeriales > Apiosporaceae > Apiospora > Apiospora pterosperma. The sequence continues at coordinate 3,459,019 of JAFBMP010000005.1, forward strand.
TGCGAAGAATCATGACCGATTACGGATTCGAGGGCCACCCTCTGCGGAAGGACTTCCCTCTCACCGGTTACACCGAAATCCGCTATGACGAGGAGAAGAAGCGCATTGTGACCGAGCCCCTTGAACTCACCCAAGCATTCCGCAACTTCGAGGGTGGTTCCGCCTCTTGGGAACCCGTTGGTTCTGGTATTGACCGCAAACCTGAAACTTTCAAGCTTCCTACTCCGAAGCCCGAGGAGAAGAAGGAGGAGCCCAAGAAATAAGAAGAAAAAAAGAATGCCGGGGACCCTGTACATAAATGTGACACAACTAGAGCCGACTCTGTAGCGGCCTCGATTCCATACAACATGACTGTGCCTTTGAGAGGATTTGTCTATTGGTGTTTTGAAGTCATTCTTTTGTGAACTCTTCTTGGCATAGCTCCATACAGCATATTGCCTTTCTTCGGCCCAGCCGATCCAAGCACACTAGCGATTATACTAATTTAATCAGGGGCCGAAAGGGGTTTGCTCTTTGAGACAGCCTAGTAAGCAATGATGCAGAGCATAAGGACAGTCTGGACTGGACCGTTTTCCCATGCTAATAGATGGTGCGTCTTGAAAGGAGAAGTCGGGAGATGATGTATAGTGTTTCTTTAAGGGGCCTCAGTGGATGGTTAGCACCACATGTGCGACATTGGCTATGTTCTGCCAGGCATTTGCATGTCACATATTCAAAGGTGATAACCGGGTTGTTGGGGCCAAGGATCGAGGTGCAGGAGATGACTCGAAGACGGTAACAAGTGACTCTGCAGCAGTCATATATCGGCAAGGGGCTGTTTGCAGTGATTCCTCTCTCTTGGAGCGGGTGGCAGACTTTGTTGTCCCTTAACACCATGGTGCGCTGCTACCCCCAATGGCGAGCCCGTTGGATCTGTCTTCCTCGGGATTGTTCTTTGCAGCTTCCATTGACGGGAAATTCGCTTGGCGAATTCAATAGTCTCCTCGAAAGCCGCTGACGTTCCAGTACACATCAACCTCGGTCCAATCAGCGATTGGATCAAGGTGTAAAGAGACCAGGTCCCAAGACAACACCAGTATCACATTAATGGGAACCATTGCCATCGAATACGCTTTTTCATCCCCCTCCCCTGAAGAGATGCTTTTTTGAAGGTATCACAGATAAAGGCTCAGAGAAAACGCTATCTATGGCATCAAAACACTATAATATCATAAAGTGAGCTTCCCCACCCCGTGCTGGGGCGAATTAAAACTTCATGGGATATCTCAGACCCCTACTAGATAGGGCGAGTACTCTATGCCCTTCACCACCGTCGACCTGGTCACTGCGAGACCCCTAGTTGCGGCTTCCTGCTCCTCCTCGCGACTGTACTTCTCAACCTTCGAGGTATGCACCTGGGTCGTCCCAGGGGTGCCGTAATTCCAGCCCTCGCCGTCGCTCGGGATCGATGACGCACCGCCGGGCTGCAGACACTCCTCGCTGTCAGAATGGGGGACGGTGCGGATGTGTGAGCTGCCGCCGTGCGAGTGGTGCGAGTCGCGCTTCCTGGAGGAACTGACGACGCCGCTCTTGCCGCACGTGACCAGTTCATTGCCGGGGCTGCTGCTACTGCTGCTGCTGTGGTTGCTCTTGTTGGGGTACCGGCGGCTCGAGTTGGCGAGGTAGCCACGCGAGCCTTTCGGTGAGTTCCGGTTGCCGCTGGCCACGGACAGCCCGAACCAGGGGCCGATGGTGCGGTCGAAGAGGGGGCGGAGAAGAGGGGACGACGCCACCATGATGGCGATGCCCATCTGCACGCTGCCGATTGTAGTAGGGATGATGGTCGAATAGGTGGGGTCAGTAAAGTCCATTCCGTAGATATAGTACAGCCGGGTCGCAGTGAAGACCATGGTGCTGCAGAAAATGCTATGATCAGTATCAAGCTTCTTGTTCCTACCCGAGGGCGGGCTGGTTACTTGGTCAGTTCCTTGTGTGTAACAACTTACATGACAGAAAACCCGAAAATGGAAGCGAGTGCAACCTTGTGCGCCGTCTTGATTTGCAGCTTCATAACCCTCCGCATGGGCAAGGCCAGGATGAGAAGGTCCGACACTAAGTCAATGACACCAACCAATGCATAGGCTATTTGCTTATCGCCACAGTGTCCGCCAGGTACCTTTTTGTTCCAGTTGAACTCGATGGGAGAGCACACGAGCAACGCGACCAGGATGGGCATCAACATCCAGCAGAAAGCGAAAAGCATGACGAAGTAGGCGGCGATGCGGAAGCCGCGGGTAAAGAAGATGCGTTTCAGCATGAACAGGATGCTGAGCTTGGCGCAGCCTATGACTGGGCCGTAGATGATCTGAGCGAAAAAGGAAAGCTTTGCATATCGCGCGATGTGGAAGGGCGATAGTTCCTTCATGTGGTGCCCTACTCCTCCCATGACGACGGCTGTCGAACAGGGGCCGGGCATCAGTATATCGTAAGGATTGGTTGATCAGAAGGACCTGAGAACTTACAGATGATGTGGCCCATCACGGAACCCGAATAACATAGCTGCTCGTATAAGTTTTATATCCTGGGATGAAGCTTGGTAGGGCGAGAATTGCTCACCAGTGCTGTATAACACAGGATGTCTTCGGTCATCAGGGGTGAGAGTCCCTTGAGCCTTTTTGAAAATACTCTCATCATCGTCCAGGTGATTACCAGCACGATCATAACCGAATCCACGGCGATGAGGGCAACACCCCGTGAAGAAAGCGGCGGGAGATCGGCGGTGATGACGTCCGCGGCCGGGGCTGCTGCTGGCCCTGTGCGGGCAACAAGGCCAGGATCCATTATCTCTGGCGGAAGTTCTGGGCCCAAGCTCTGAAGGGAAAAGGGATCTGACGACACAGATGATGCAAGAATTGGCGGATGTAAGAAGGCACTCCGAGTTCCAGTGAGATATCTGGGGTGCACGGAAAGGATATAACCCTAGTTACTATTGGAACCATCTTGATTTTCCCCGATGCCTGACATACACATCTTGTGTGTTGCGAACATAAACTAGCAGCACAGTCATGCAACTATCTACTGTCCCCCTATCTAGCAACTGGCAGGCGTAGCCAGGAAAGCAACCCCCGATGATGCTCTAGCCAAGTATCGATCTCCTACAAGTAGACAGCATCTAGAATGGCCACAGTGGATACGTATGCTTGCGCCATTTTGGCTTGATGAGGTGAATATAGTTCTGGCATGCAATCCGGTCCGGGACTACTCATAGGCGGAAGACTGTAGGCTGAATGCTCCAGATGATAGAGGTGGATAGGATGACAAGCTGCTGACGCTGAACTGACGTCTTGGCGCGCCCAAACCTGCTATACCAACAGCCCGAAAGGGGACACCAAACTCAAACTCTGGGTTCATGGTCTCTGCCCACATGCATGAAGACATCTTGCAGTCTGTTCATCCCATGCCCCTTTCCTTCGGCTTTGGCACTTGAGTCTGGCAGAGGCGTTTCCTGTTACCAGCAAGCAAGCAACGAATGAGGCAAGCATTATGTGGGAGTTAGAACTAAAAGCGCCATTAAGTCTGAGGCCTTTCAGCCGAGGAGTTAAGCTACATGTTAGTTGCGATGGCTTAAGAGCCTCCTCCGGGGATGTCTACAACATTGACTCGAACCATTGGGAGGGAAAAGAAAACAGGGGTAGGTTGAGACCACTGGGCCAGCCCCGGTGGCTCCAGGAGGGAAAGACCAGAATAGAAAGATGGCAATGCCAGATAGTAGACAGCTGAGGTGGTTTGGTCTTGCTGAAGGGTCGACGAATCCTGACACCATTCAGTTGGTCGGCATGATTGGCAGCCATTCGACTTCCGAGGAAGAGGAAAAGAAAAAGTCAAACGATCTTTTCAGAAACGTATATACATATAAGCAAGTAAGTAAGTGCCGTATATGTCGTGAGAAAAAGTCGACACCTCCGGCACAGTTGTCTAGTCTAGAGTGTAAAGTAAGTAGGTAACTACGGCGATGATGTCCCAGCCGCACGCAAGAACGCCAGCCATCCTCCCCACCAGCTGAGCAGGACATCGACAGATGGACAGATAAGCGAGGACGACGCTGCAGGGCTTCAGGAGTAGCTGTACTTCCCGCCCCCCTGTCCCTTGCTTAGCGTCTAGCATCAAAAGCGATAGTAGTAGTAGCATGTCTATATGAGTAAGCAAGTAGCAGCCAGGGGGGGGGCGAATAGGAGCTGAACTTGCTGCACAGCTTTTATAGCCAAGATTGTGTGCCCATGGCCGGTCAGAGCCGGTTTCCTGGAATTGTCTCAGCCAGTTAGTTCAACGCTCATTCTCCCTTGTATCTTTCTTACCTGCATTACAGGCAAATCCCCTCGTTTGGCTCTCTCTTCTCTAGTTCAGGCATCCCGCAGTCCGGCTATCAGGCGCTGCGACGTCATTGTCTCGCGCTACCTTCGTTTTTTACTTTCTTTTCGTTTCTTTCCTTCAACCCTGCTACAGTCTCTTATCGGGTTGCCAACAGCTGCCACCGTTGCCATGCTGTGGGATTACATTGTTGTTGGCGGAGGGCTTTCCGGCTCTGTCGTGTCGAACCGCCTGCTCCAACAAGATAGCTCTCTCAAGATCCTCTTGATCGAGGCTGGGCCCAACGCCAACGACCAGAACCTTTGGCCCAACGCCACGAACACCATCGGCGGCACCTATGACTGGAAGCTCGCCTCGATTCCGCAGGTCCATGTCGATAATCGCCCCATCACCCTGGCCCAAGGCAAGGCTTTGGGCGGAGGCACGCTTATCAATATGGGCAAGTATTTCCTTAGTAATCTTACATGAACTGCAAGCACTTTGGGTCCCTAACAGCAACTAGGCCTGTGGACACGTGGGGACAGGTCAGAGTACGACATCTGGGGTCAAGTTGTCGGCGACAAGCGCTGGAGTTACGACGGTCTGCTTCCCTACATGAAGAAAACTGAGTCGTACTGGAACAAGATGATCAATGCCCAGCAGCATGGTTATAAAGGCAATGTCCATCTGCAGACCCCGACTTCTACCAACAGGATGTACCCTCTGCGTCAGAAGCTACTTGAGTCCTGGAAGCAGCTTGGCATCCCGGCCTTGCCCTCTTTGGATGGGAACGCTGGCCACGCTGTTGGCGTTGCCGAGTTCAGCGAATGCAGGGACAAGGGCAAGCGCCAGATAGCTTCCGCAATCTACTCTCTCGATGGCATCAAGGTCTTGACAGATACCCTTGTTGCGAAGGTGCTCATCACAGGTCCCGAAGGCTCTCCTTCCGCTTCTGGTATCCAGCTCGACAATGGCACAAGCATCCTAGGACGCGAAGTCATTCTGGCCACTGGAGCCGTTCATACGCCGCAGCTTCTCATGCTGTCAGGTATTGGTAAGTAAATCACAAGACTGCACGGCCCCCTCATATATTATTCATCAGAAGTAGTATTCAGACAGACTACACTTGCCAAGACCATAGATTCACCCCAGTCACTCTAGGGCCTGAGGCCGAGCTTAGCAAACACAGCATTCCGATCAAGAAAGATCTTCCCGATGTCGGCAAGAATTACGCAGACCACATCCTCTCGCCATCAGCTTGGAAAGTCAAGGACCCCGAGCAGGGTTGGGCACTTGGCTCATCCAACCCGGTCTTCAAGTTGGCACAGAACGCTCTCGGCATTCCTTCCGACTTTGTGGTTACTACTTCCGTCAAAGGGGAAGGCCTCGCGAAAGCGATCGAGGCCGATGAGGGCAAGGCCCCGTCTCCTGACCACCCGCTCCTTCGCAACGGCGCCTTTTTTGAGCACATCATGCTCTACACTGGGTCCACTAACGGCTCGCTCGTCGGCTTCTCTGGCATCTCCTTGTCGCCGACGTCGCGCGGCTCCATCACGCTCGCCTCGGCCGACATACACGACTCGCCCGTGATCGACCCCAACTACCTCGCCACCGAGGTGGACCGGTACGTCTACCGCGAGGGCGTACGCCAGGAGATCGCGGTCGCCGGCAGCACCAAGACCGTGCTGGGCCGCCATATCCTCGACGGCGAGGCGGCGCCCCTGGGTGTCGCGCAGCCCTACACCCCGGAATCGACCGACGAGTACATCGACGCCCGCATCCGGGCGGCCGCGCGTTCGGTGCACCACCCCATGGGCACCGCGGCCATGGGCAAGGTCGTTGACACCAACCTCCGCGTCAAGGGCGTGTGTGGACTGCGCGTCGTTGATGCCTCGGTCCTGCCCGTTGTCATTCCCGCCCATCTCATGGTGGCCGTATACGCCGTCGCCGAGCAAGCGGCCGAAATCATCCACCGAGACCAGAGGTAATGCTTAAAGTGCATACGACCACCTGGAAAGGGTAAAGGCAAGGCAAGACCCCCCAACAGATGAAACAGGCAGTAATACTCCCCTGAGCCGTGGATAGAGAGGGCTGGAATCGCACATGCACTCACTACACATCACGCAGACCCCCTTTATACGACACTTCCCTTTAATAATGTTTATTAGACAATCCTTCTCTTCTGTGTCAATATAATTGAAAACTGTTCATATCCATCCATCGTCTCTTGCTCTTCTTGTCCAAACGTGCTTTCTTCGAACTGTGCTCTCGTTCACATGCAGAAAAGTCGAAGGTGTTCTTTGAATGATCGGCGGGTTTTCTTCTTTCGTTCTTGCGTCGATGGGGGAGGAACAGCGCCGTCGCCGTCGCCTCCAGGGGCCGGCTTGTCCTCGGTGGCGGTGCTGGCTCTCTCCATGATCTTCTTCCTAATGAAGTCTTGGAATTCGACGTCCAGGGCCAAGGGGAGGAGCGGGTCCTGCATGTAGTGGTATTGAGCCACTAGTTCTTTGTAAAGGGGGCTTCTCGGGTCGACAGAGACCCCCGAGTGGTTCCACGCGTTGTTCTTCGCGGCGTTCCCGACGGTGAACATTGTGACTGTCTGGGGTTTTGTTTAGCCCTGGGTTCGGGGAGGCGTTATAAACAGCGCCGACGCAGGCATCGCCAACACAGTATAATCTGAATAAGGGGTATACACACATTGTCTCTCCAACGGGATTACTTGTTCAAAGGACTTGGCAGTGCTGTCGCAGTCTTTTAGTAACGGGATCTCGGAGGACTGGTTTGTTTATTTGGCTTGCTAGGCTCTTTCAGGGTGTCTCTGGAAAGCTCGGGTGAGGCTATCTTCTTGAACAACAACAATCGGTAGCTTTGAAAGCTCAACGCAAAGGATTGGTTGATCGGAGCGACTGGCATCGATCAATTCTGGAAGTATTGCAAAGCCCATCTATTTTTACGCCCAGTTATAATATACCGGAGAAAGCCTTTGTGGGATATTTACAGGCGTCTGTCTTATGGCCATCCATGAACGCAAAGTGGTGATATAAGGTCCTTCAGATCCTGGACTCAATTCCTTCTTTGAAGCTTACACACCAGAACTGAACTCTCTGCTACCACAGGTGTTCATATATCTCCAATAAGTGCACACAGCTGGCCTGATGAATCAGCGCAAACTAACCGAAGGAGAATTCATCCTCTGATGGATAAGTAGAGATGCCGAGCCGGGCTTGAAGGTAGACTAAAGGGGAGGCGATCCGTGGTAGTCCTTTTCTCTCTCTTTCTTTTTCTATTTCTTTTAGCGTATCCGACATCAAATCTGTCAGCTCATGGCCTTTTCACCCTACAGTCTGCCAGAAGTTAAGCTTTCCAGAGGCCCATGAACACCCTACAGTTTTCCCCTGGATCCTTGGTCAGCTCTAAATCAGTGGCAGTCGTTGCGATGGCGTGGACGGACAGCAGCCTTGTAGGCTACCAGGTACGATTCTAATTCAGGGATGGCCTGCGTGCGATACTATGAATCAGTGAGAGCTGATACATGTCTGTTATTCCACTGCCATGACAAGTCACTTGTTTCGAGCTATTCCAGGACGGGGGCTTCAATATAATATTTTCATGTCGTCTAACGTCCGTTCCCAAGCCCATGCTACCGGTGCGAACCTTCAAGTGCTTAATTAGTGCAATCCTGGCATACGAAGCTCGACAGGCGGACTAGGACGGGGGAAGTTGTCGTTCTTATTCCGCTTCAGCAGCCGGTGTTGCACCACAAGCAATCGGGGTGGTCGAATAAGTAATCGCCTTCATAACCGGTCTATTCATACGAGCTCATACCGACTGGATCATCTTCGCTCCAAGCACCATGACTAATGACCCAGCTTGGGCTGCTATGGGCTTCTAGTTATGGTCATCGGATTAAGGTATGTCGACGATCAGGGATCTACCTAGTTAGTGCAATGGCGTGTCGGAAAAGGTTTATCGCTTGAACACAGCACCGGCTACCAAGTAGCTCCCATTGTAGGACAGCATGTGGCCGCGTAATAAGAAGTTAGTAAACGCTCGTCATGGCCTCCGTGGCGCTTGATGCCGAGTAAAGGATGCAAGTTGCGACATGTCACGTATTTGCGTGGCCTCTGACGGGCCTATATTGATAAACGACATACCGTGGTGATGGAAGCGGGGCTTTTCGTCATCTTCTCGACTCCAACAACTCCCACCACATTTCATTAATCAAGTAACTAGGCCTACTTTATCTGATAGAGTTGAGTGGCAGACAAAGCTTATTAGCTGTGATAGACCCTGTTGATCTTACACCATGAGATTTCCATCTGCGGGCGCGGCAGCGCTGCTATGCCCTCTAGCCCTGGCATCTCAACAAGTATTGGCGGGCGAACACAATCCTCTAGATGATGCGTTTGAGCGCTTCGCTTTGCAGACTTTGCATGACTTCCATGTGCCCGGCCTGGCTATTGCTATTGTGGACGGCGTGAATACGTGGGCCGCTGTGAGTCAAACCTACTTTTTCTCTTTGGGCTAGAGCTATGGGCCATTCATTATGCTGACTGTCGTAGGGTTACGGTAATGCCACTCTGCCCGGAACTCTCGTCACGCCATCCACGCTCTTCTACGGCGGCAGCACCACCAAGGCCTTCACCGCCGCCGCCTTCGCGCAGCTCATCGACTCGGGCGCGCACACGGGGTTGTCATGGCGGACGCCGCTCGCCAGCCTGATCCGGGACGATTTTGTGCTGGGCCCGGCGTACACGTGGGAGCAGGAGCACCTGACGCTGGAGGACGCACTGTCGCACCGGACCGGGTTCCCGCGCCACGACAAGTCGCTGTCGACGCGGTACGGACCCGACGGCCACAAGACGACGATGCGCGATTTCGCCCGGAGCCTCCGGCACCTGCCCATGGTGTACGAGCCGCGCACCGAGTTCCGCTACTGCAACCTGATGTTCATGGTCGCGTCGCACGTGATGCAGACCCTCACAGGACGCTGGCTCGGCACCACGCTGCGGGAGTGGATCTGGAAGCCGCTCGGCATGAACTCCACGTACTTCTCGCTCGAGGATGCCCAAGCGGCCCCCGAGCATCTGGCCATGGGTTACTGGTGGGACTACAGCTCCGAGGAAGGGGGCTACGGGGAAGTCCCGTTTGCCGGGCTGAGTGAGGCCAGTGGCGCGGGGGCCGTCGTGAGCACCGTACTTGACTATGCCAAATGGATTCGCTGCCTCGCGAACGATGCGGGGCCACTGTCCAAGGCAGGGCATGCGGCCATCAAGACGCCGCGAATGACGCCTGTCGGGAGTGGTACGGGGGTCGATGGCCCAGGGGCCTACGCGTTGGGCTGGATGGTGAACGCTTACAAGGGACACACCGTCTACAACCACAACGGCGGCATGGAAGGCTACGGCGCCGAGGTGTACTTCTTGCCCGACCTTGGCTTCGGCGTGGTGACGTTGGCCAATACGGCGATGACGAGCAATTTCGCCGGCAGAACCCTCCTGTGGAAACTGATCAACGACAAACTGGGCGTGGCCGAGGAGGATAGATATGACTGGGCCGCTGCGTAAGTGGGACTATTATAACCAAGCACATGCATTTGGGACCCCCGGGAGCTGATCAGAGCAAAACGTTTAGAAGCAAGCAGACTATCCAAGACATATTGTCGAGCTATGACTCGGCTGTCGACCGGCTCTACCCCGAGCGTGCGGAACCGCCCCTACCACCAACATTACCGCTTCAGAAGTACACAGGGACATACTACCATCCAGCGTATCAAAACCTCACAGTCGAAGTTGACGAAGAAACTCCGGGCCCCGTACAAGCCAAGCCGCAGCTAAAGGCGTCACGCGCAAACGCCGTGTGGGACATTTCCTACGAATTCGAGCACGTCTCTGGCGAGTTCTGGGTCATTTTCTTGGACATGAAAAAATCCCCAAATTGGTTGGGAGGCCAAGTCGCCAAAGCTGAGTTCCGCCTCGGGCCTGACGGCTGGCCCAATGAGTTGGTCGTTGAATACATGGAGGAAGGAACGGAAGGGGTCATCACGTACGAGAGGGTCCACTAAGTCAGCAGACTACGCATGGTGAAGAGAAGGGTCATTGATAGGCCATCATGTTCATTAAACTAAGTATGTATATAGACATGTACGTAGGGTCACCTGCTCCGTAGGCGATGGACGTCAAGACGATTGCAATGAACCAGACGTGCCACCGCGTTGGCTCATAAGCCGACAATTGCACCAATGCCTCGTTCGGTGTGGCGCAAGGTATTTCCTAGCGCGGGACGTCTTCACGAGACTGAAATAACGATCAAAAGTATCTAATCATTCTAGTCAGCGAAAGGTCAGGCCATAGCGTGGCAGCAATGATAATATCCAAGACTCAGTGATCAGACTGTTGAGCTTGATTTATTAAGAAAAATCAACATGGAGATTCAGTTGGCCGTTCTTAAGAAGTAGTTTGTCATCATGGAAAGGCGGATGGAAGAGGGAATAATGAAGATAGAAAGCATGATGACTTACCGTTAATGCTTAGCAGATGCGGTACGAGTCTATTGCTGAGGCTCTCTGGCTCACGCAACGACTACCATACCACATCCAATGAAATTATCCACCACATTCTCGTCGGAGTGGTTGAAGACAAAGTCGAGGAATTGTTTGAGAGGGATGAGAGGAATAGGAAGAAAGTCTGATATGAATTTTGTCTGGCGAAAGATTTGTAGTCTTGCAAACAGTGGAGCACACAGGTCCGAAAGAACCTGCTGACATAATTGATTCCACGTGACTTTCCGACCCACTCCGTAACCGCCCCAACTCGGCATTCTCTCCTCCAGCTTCAACCTCACCCCAAACGAAGCGATTGACCTGAGGGCAACGAAGCAACAACCTACCAGGGGGCAAATAGACACATCTCCACTCCAAGTTCAATCTTCCTTTCCCCTTTCGACGGGGACATCACTTTGTCTCATTCCGCCGATTGATTGACCCCATATACAAGGACGATCGAAAGGAGCGAAGTCTCAAGTCACTCAATCCCACGAAGAAAAGATGCCAGCAATCCGCCCGCAAGCCGCCGCCCGGGCGACTCGTGCTCTCACGACGACGACCTCTGCCAGCAGCACCAGCAGCCGAACCTTTTCTTCAACGGCTGCCCGGCCCGCCAGCCACGGTCCCCAGTACGACCCGCCGACGGGCTGGCTGTTCGGCGTCAAGCCCGGCGAGAAGTACCAGAAGGAAGGTTGGGAGACGCCCTTTTACTACGGCTTCTGCGGAAGCCTGGCCTTGGCCGCCATCGCCTATGCCTTCAAGCCCGACACATCGTAAGTAATAACCAGCTAGCAGAGAGAGAGAGAGAGAGAGAGAGAGAGAGAGAGAGAGAGAGAGAGAGAGAGAGATTTGTCTTTTCAATGACTTTAATCTCCGGTGCTGACTTCTCGTTCTGTAGCATACAGACTTGGGCTCTTGAGGAGGCGCGGAGGAGATTAGAAGCCGAGGGCATCCTCGAGGACCCGGAGAAGAAGCGCTAAGAAGGTGACCGGGCTTTGTGGATGGATGGATGAACATAGAGAGAGGAGAACAGGATGACAGCCGGGGAGAAGAAGAAAAAAAGCAAAGAAAAAGAAAAAAAATGCTGCAAATGGAAGCTTACCCAACTCCCAGAACGGAAATGACGGGATAACAGACAACCCAAGGGAGATATGTCTGTCTTCTCTCTTCTGAGCCTCACCCCGCCTTCCGTCTCTCAAACACCCTACACATCTGTACATGAGCCTCGGGTTTTGGTTGTTGTTTTTTTCGCCCCATCTTTTTCAGCTGCCGATTTCTCGCAGCTGTTGTGTACCCGAGTTAGAGATGCAGCATTATAGAACTGGGTCGCTCCCGAAGCAGACGAGGCTTCGCAGCAGGCAGTCCCAGAAGAGAAAGTTGATTTTTCTTATGTGTTCACGCATCTCATGATCTCTCGCTAAGAAATGTATTCTACCGCTGGACCGCATTGTGATCCTTCCAATTCACTCAGTTTTAGATGTTTGGCTGAACCTTAACCCGAGGCTATGTACGCCATGCGCCATACCCATCTATCTAATTACAACCGTCTTTGGCATGGTACACAAAGACGGTGCCAGTAGCGAAGTTACCAGCCATTCTATCAGACTCGCTCAGGCTGCCTGGCTGCCTGCCTCTTAACATACGTAGCTCCACTCATGCTCCTCATCACCATACTGTCGGGCCTCAATCCAGCCCTTCATGCGTAGGGCAATCTCACCCGACTCCTCGTGCTCGCTCAGTCCGCAGTCCACCACCTGGCCCTTCCAGCTGATCTTCCTGACGGGGCTCACGATGGCCGCCGTGCCGGAACCGAATGCTTCCATCAGGCGACCCTCCTGCGATGCCTCGGCGACCTCCCTCATGGTGTATTTGCGCTCCGAGATCATCCAACCCTCGGGGCCGAGCTTCTCGCGGGCAAGCGACAGGATCGAGTCACGGGTCACGCCGGGGAGGATGGTGCCATCCAGGGGCGCGGTGAGCAGCTCCTTCTGGCCCGTCTCCTTGTTCTTCATGGCGACGAACATGTTCATGGTACCGACCTCGGTGACGTACTCTTCCTCGCCGAACAGCCATAGGTTCTGCTGGAAGCCGCGCGAGGCTGCCTCTGTCTGCGGCACGATGCAGGGCGCATAGTTGGCGCCGAGCTTCTTGTCGCCTACGCCGCCGGGCCAGGCGCGCACTGCGTAGTCGGTGGCCTCGAGCGACACGGCCTTGAAGCCCGTCGGGTAGTAGGGTCCAACGGGGCTGGCAATGACATAAAGCAGGGCACTGCCGGGCGGGCCGACGCCCAGTGTCTTCTGAGTGCCGATCATGGTCGGGCGCAGGTACAGCGAGTAGCCACGCTGGTCGGGGATGAAGCGCGACTCGAGCTTGGCGAATTGGGAGATGAGGTCGATGACGGCGGTGGGCGAGAAGGTGGGCAGCGCAATGCGGGCCGACGATTTGTTCATACGCTCCATGTTCTTGTCGGGGCGGAACAGGCGTACATTGCCGTTCTTGTCCTTGTAGGCCTTCATACCCTCAAAGCATTCGAAGGCGTAGTGGAAGACGCAGGTGGCCGGGTCGAGGGACAGATTCTGGTAGGGTGTTATTTGGGGTGGCAGCCAGCCATCTTGTTGCGTCCATTCTATCGTGAGCATGTGGTCTTGGCAGTAAAGTTAGTGACAGGCCCGTTGCAGGGGAAGCAAGGAGAGGGTCTGAACCTGTAAATTCTCGGCCGAAGATGAGGGTGGCAGGATCCTTGAGCTCCTTGGGAGAAGTGGTCTTGGTGATTGATAACCTCGAGGGGTCGACATCGATGGGCTTTGCGCGCGAGGCGGCTTCGGGCTGAATGCTGTAGTATCTCACTGCTTGACGTGCACTCAGAGGAAGAAGCTGGCGAGCAGCAGGAGCCCTCAAGGCTCTTCCAGCTCGCGGAAGTAGCTGTCGCAACATGGCAAGTAAGTGTGGCGAGGTGCTGGTGCAACAAAATGCAGATCTCAAATCTCGAAATGATACCTTGCTCCAACCAATTGAGGTGCAGGAATGGCAGAATTCAGGGTCAATTCGTTCCAACGGGTGCCGACCGTTGGGGCTTGTCGCGTATGATATACTCGAATTGGGAAAAGTGATTGGACCAGGGAGGCGTAGCTTGTAGCGCTATCGGAGGTCGCTGGGTCGGACCCACCAGGCGATCCGATCCAATCCAGGGACTACATATTATTATTACTCGTATTCATACTTACATTAACTTAGGTAGGTACTTAAAGTAAGTACTTACATAATACAAAGGACCGGGGCCCTGGAATCAAGTGTGGCTGCCAGCTCTCACTTGACTGTATTATGTAAGGGATGGATGGATGGATGTGGCTTGAATGGAGCATAAGTGGATGCTCTGCTCAACCTCCAATGTTGGATATCGGGCAGTGAGTGGTAAGCTTACTTAAGTCAGTGATTATCACAAGCCGACCCCAGGGTGTTGATATTTACTTCTACTCGTACATGTAATCAATTCGGTACACCACTACAGCTCTGAGCCCCTGGTTAGCTCATAAGAAAGGTCACTTGGGGTAAGAGGTAGGTAAGGTAAGTAAGCTTTACTGACAACGTAGGTCCTCTACAGTAGAGTCGGGTCGGTTTAAATTGCGGCAGGCATCAGCACTTTTGCGACAACCCTATGATCCAGGTCCTACCACAACACCAGACGAATACTTTCAATCCTAGGCAAAATCTAGACATCGACCACTCGGAGAAGCGTGCGCGCCCGTATCCGGCGCCGAAGCCATATAGAGGCTCCGGACCATTGTCGCCGAATACGCCCAACGTCGCGAAACGAAGAGATGAGGGCTGAAGGCCGCCCCATCTTGAAATCATGTTCTCGTCCTTGAAGAGCTTCTCCTCCAACATCGGCAGCAACTACACCGTCTCTCCCAACATCACGTCCACAGCCGGCCCCTGGAAGATCTACGATGCGACCGCCAAGAAGACAAAGAAACCCTACTCGGTCTTCGTCTTCGACAAAAAGTCGCTAGACTCACATGGGAACTCCCTAGGACGAGCCAGCGCCAGCGCCTTCAAGCGCACCACCGAAGAAGTTGTCGAGCGCCTCAAAAAGGAAGCCTCTTCCCTCGCCCGCTTGCGTCACCCCAACGTGCTGGAACTCGTCGAGCCGGTCGAAGAAACACGCGGGGGAGGCCTGCAGTTTGTGACTGAGCCCGTGACGGCCTCCTTGGCTAGTCTGCTGGCTGAAAAAGATGACCAAGAACGAGCCGGGGGCGTCGGCGGCCGCTCGAGCAGATACGTCACCGAAGATGCCGATGGGACGAGGAGGAGACGGGAGCTCGAAATAGACGAGCTAGAGATCCAGAAAGGTCTGCTCCAGGTCAGCAAGGCCCTGGAGTTTCTGCATGAGAATGCTGGTTTGGTTCATGGCAACCTCACCCCCGATGCTATTTTGGTGAACGCCAAGGTGGGGAGTCTACACCCTTTCACAACCTCTGTCTATCGTCAACTTACTGACATTGGTCACCGCAGTCTGACTGGAAGATCAGCGGCCTTGCCTTTTCCAGTCCACCGGAGAACTCTACGAAACCAACCTCAGTTCAACCCATCAGTTTGTCCGAGGTCCTCAACCTTGATCCAAGGTTACCTCGGTTTGTGCAGCTCAACCTGGACTACACATCTCCTGACTTCGTCTTGGATACCAATCTTACAACGTCAGCCGACATGTTCTCGTTAGGCCTTCTCTGTGTCGCTCTGTATAACTCGCCCCACCGCTCTCCCATCGAGTGCAACTCGAGCGTCTCTTCTTACAAGAGGCTCTTCACATCATCCTCAACTGTACCCTCATCACAAAACGGGTTTCTTTCATCCAGACCACTACCAAGGGACTTGTCAGCCCATGTACTCCCTCGTTTAATCACCCGACGACCTGCACAGCGAATGACCGCCAGGGAGTTTCAGGAGAGCGAGTACTTTGATAACATATTGGTGTCTACTATACGGTTTTTGGATGCATTCCCAGCTAAGACGCCCAACGAGAAAGCTTCTTTCATGCGGGGGCTGAACAAGGTGCTGCCGTCGTTCCCCAAGTCGGTGATGGAAAAGAAGATATTGCCGGCCTTGTTGGAGGAGCTCAAAGACAAAGAGCTTCTGTCGCTGATTCTGCAAAATACCTTTAAGATTATTGAGCTACTACCTTCCTCGAAACGGGCCTTCTCCGAGAGAGTGCGGCCCCGTATCAAGGAAATATTTGTTACCAATGCCAAGCAGAACCAAGCTCAGGAAAAAGACACGGCTCGTGACGCTGGCTTAATGGTGATGTTGGAACACACTTCCGTCATGACCAGCAACTGTTCGGGGAAGGAGTTCAAAGACGGTATGTACAGACTACATAGACACAGCCCACACCACCTATAATCGTACTGACCAAAGCTATAGACATTCTACCCATAATCATGACGGCCATTGAATGCCCAACGCCGGCCATCGTGGATGTCGCCATGCGTGGCTTGCCAACGGTGCTGCCCATATTGGATTTCAGCACCATCAAGAACGAGCTCTTCCCAGTCATCGCCACCGTCTTCAGCAAAACAAACAGTCTAGCCATCAAGGTTAGAGGTTTGCAAGCGTTCGTGATCTTATGTGGCGGTTCCAATGACCCTGCGGGAGGGGACGACGGTTTGGACGGGTTCGCCCCTGAGAAGAAGAAAACGTCGTCCTCGAGTGCTTTGGATAAATATACCATGCAGGAGAAGATTGTTCCGTTGGTCAAAGCGATAAAAACCAAGGAGCCTGCTGTCATGATGGCTGCGCTGAGTGTGTTGAGGGTGGTCGGGGATGTCGCTGATGCCGACTTCGTTGCCATGGATATTCTCCCTATACTTTGGAGCATGAGTCTCGGCCCGCTGCTCGATCTGAAGCAGTTCCAGACCTTCATGGAGCTGATCAGGACGCTGTCGAGGAGAGTGGAAGATGAACAGACCAAGAAGCTCCAGGAGCTGTCTGGTTCCTCGTCAAACGGCAAGGCGCTGGAGAATGAGGACTTCATGGCATTTGGCGGGGTTACGGGTACCACCTTTGACACGAACGGTGCCACGGAAGACGACTTCGAGAAGCTTGTCAAGGGTCGAGCCGGTGGTGGTGGTGGTGGTGGTGGTATAGGCGGTCTGGACTCGAGCAATCCTATGGATGCTGGCTGGGATGCCGCCCCTGGCACGGCCAGGTCATCCACATCGCAGCCTGTGAAGTCGTCGCCGGCGCCAGCGTTCTCTTGGTCGACCCCAAGTCCTACTACCACAGCGACGGCCAACTCTGTTGGGGGGTTCGGTGCCATCAAGCCCCAGCCCGCGTTCAGGACCGTCACGCCCGACCTGAACAGATTCGAATCCCTGACCCCCCAATCCACACAGTTTTCTCAGCCCCTGCAGCCCGCCATAACGAGTCCGCAGGCTGGTGGTGCTAGCAACGGCAACCCATGGGCATCCTCTTCTACTACTACACCGGGGGCGGCAGCACCCACGATCAATCCGTGGGCATCCTCTACGACAAGCACCAGTAGTCCAATGATGAGTCCACCGGCATCATCCATGGCTAGCATGACGCTTAACCAACAGCGACCCGCTATGCAGCAGTCCAGCCTATCGTCCTTTTCACTGGCCCCACCGCCCACCAGCGGCACGCCGTCAGCACCGTCGGGCTTCAGCCTCCCTCCGCCCCCAGGAGGGGGAGCGCAGCCGCAGCGGAACATGTCTTCGTCATCCTTCGGTAGTAGCAGTGCCTCCACATTCGGTCAGCCGCCGTCGCTGTCTTCCTTTGGAGGGGCGACGACCAGTACATCGAGCATGAGCAGCATGATGGGTACTGCGGGCATGGCGGCGATGCGACCGATGAACAATAGCATGAACAATAACAAAATGAGTATGAATAGCATGATGGGTGGAACGAATAGCATGGGTGCGGGAATGGGTATGGCGATGAATCAGCAGAAAGCTGCTCAGCCTCAGATTCAGCAGCAGCAGCAGCAGCAGCACAGGTCGGGTCTGGACAAATATGAGAGTTTATTGTAGATCAAAAGAGTTGAGCAAAAGGATAAGATGGCAGCAGCGGAACGATATGTACGTACTTATCGAGCGAAAGCGAACCTTTGGCTTGTTGACACCCCCCCGTCCCATGCGAGACTCCTAGTACCAGCCGGCTGACTCTAGGGGAAGGGTTGTTTGTATGGTGTGTGATAGGGACGGAGATTACCACACATGATGTTGTCGTGTATTGCGCATCAGCAGCATCAGCAGCATCAGCAAAAATTATTGCCAGCCTGCCTGCCCCTAACACATCCAAGAGAGATTGTACGCATCGATTTACCCGTGCAGTACTTGACGCGTTTCCTGTTTTGAGTCTTTCTATGTACAAATCTATCATCGCCATGTAGAAAAGAAAAAGAGAGAGAAACAAAAACTTCAGGAAGGCCCGCGTCTGTCTTCATGCAAGCAAGCAATCCCCTATGTCATCGTCGCCCCAACGCTATGCCGTACAAAAAATAACCCCAAGAGCATGGTCTTATCTTGAAAGGGAGAAACATGTAAAACGGGAAAAGGGAAGACACAAATTCTTTAGTCGTCTTGAAGCCCCATTAACGCTCTTCTTGAAAACCCAACGCCTTGCCCAACAATATGATGTCCTAAACGGATTTAATCCTACACTCTTCATCGAAGTAGGCGACAATGCCCACGCGCCCCAATACGCCGGCAAGATGCCGAACCCCTGACGCCAGGTTGCTGCTAAACATGAGGGGAGATATAGCTCCGTGGCTGAATATTGGCAATTGTCCGTGTGCTGAAAGTGGCCTGGCCGCGCGTGAAACCATAAGGAACACCAAGGAGGGAGCCCGATGTCGCACGTGAGCCGGATAATAACCAAGTAAATATTATTCCCCAGTCTCGCTCTCTGTAGATGGCACTCATTCGTCCTCCTCTCGCTTCAACGAGCCCGACTCCGGCGGTGGCACATAGGGCGAGAAGCGGTGTCGGCTATTGTATCCCTCCTCGACCTGCACCTGGATTTTCTGGTACGGGTTGATCATCTCATGGTGAAGGTTCCAGCCAAGACGGCGGCACAGCTCCGTAACGATGACATCGCAATCCCCAAGGAGGTCGATATCGAAGTTGATGTGACTGACGGGATCGCGGGATATGTAGATCTGCGGCACGTGAGGCGGCAAGAACCGGCTCATCTCCGAGACGGGCGTGACTTTGAGCGAGGTACCAATGACAATGACCAGATCTACCAGGTCGCGATCATGGTTGCCAAGTCGATCTCGGAACTTGGTGGGGAGGTCCTCCCCGAAGAAGGTGATGTCGGGCTTCATGATACCGGCCGAAGGGATGTTGAAATCATCGTCCTCGTCATCATCGGAGCTCCCGCGAAGTCGACGACTGGAGGACCGTTTAGATGAGCGCTTTCGCTTCGCTTTGCCCTTGCCTCTCAGCGTCTTGATACACTTGAGGCATCGAGGAATCTTGCCGGCTCTGATATCGGCATAGATCTCCTCCCCGACCACCTGATGGCCGCACTTTTGACAAGTGGCAGTGGCGAAAGAGCCATGGCATTGGACAAGCTTCTCAGGCAAGATGCCAGCGTTGGCCTCGATGTTATCGATGTTCTGCGAGTAGTTGGTGAGGAGCTTGCCCTTGTTCTGCAGCATGGCAATGAATGCATGTGTCGGAGTGAACTTCTTGTGGCTAGGCAGGATGTCCTTGGCCACGGTGAAGAAGATGCTAGGGTCTTCCTGGAAGACGCGGATATCAAACACCTCTTGAGGATCGTTGATGGCCAGGCCTTGCTGGGCTAGCTGGGCATAGAGGCCAGTGTCTTTGGAACGGAAGTCTGGAATGCCAAGTGAAGTCGAGATGCCGGCTCCAGTCAAGACAACTATGTTCTTGGCGTTGTAGATCAGACTCACCGCGTCACCCACCGAGTTGAAGTTCATCAACTTTGCCCTCTTCTTCAATTCACGGCTCAAGGCTAGAGTGAGCAGGCCATAGTACTCATCATCCGGCGCGCCGTCAAGAAAAGGCGGAGGGATAACTCCGAAGGCGGTCAGGAGTTTCTTGGCCGTGATTTTGCCATCTTCCACGGTGACGCGGCAGAACTGCTCGGGCCCAGCAGTCCGTAGAAGCTGACGATAGTAAACAGTCTCATCCGTGGTACAGGCATCTTCCACGACTATACGAAATCTGTCAGTTGATGCGCGGCACGGAATTGGGTGAGGCAGAAAGAATGCAAAGACAGCTGCGAAAGACGACGAAGAAATTCAAAGTCATACCGTCAGTAAGGACTTTGTCCTGTGTCAAGTCATCAATAATGTCTTCAAACAGGGACTCGGTCTCCCATGAGTCGGTCTTGTCTGCAGCGAGGCGGTGCAAGTCAGAGAGAGGATCATCATCGGGTTTAGCGGGGTCCATGGCAGTCTGCTTGATGGGCTTCTTGGGGGCAGTCGTCTCGGTCTCGGGCTCATCTTCAAGGGCCTTGACCTCGGCAACTACAAGCCGGGTCTTGCGGGTTGTTGTGGTTGTGTTGCTGGCTGTGCCACCACGTCGGCGCTTGGTGCTGTTCATGTCGGTGGAAGGGGGACGGGATGCTGTTGGTGGCCGGAAGAAGTTGTGGGAAAGCGAAAAGAAGAGTCACAGTACAAGAGAGAGGATGAACAAGAAGAAGCAGAAGCCGTGACGTGGCGGAGCGACTCAACAGTGAATTAGGTAAGGAAGGTTGTAAAGGCGTCTGTCTTGTCTTGGCTTCACATCATTATGTCAGCAAGGGGAGGGAGGAAAGGAAAAAGGAAGAGGGCGCGCAAGTTGAGGTGTAAGAAAGAACAACTATGTATAATGTAGATGCTGGTGTTGTTGTTCCTGGGTTGAGCAAATGAAAGGACGCACACAAAGTCTGAAACTCGGAAGTTGTTGGGTTGCGGGTGTGGGAGAGAGAGGCTGCAGTCAGTCACGGTCAAGTGGAAAAGGAATAGGTCAGTCTTGGGAAAGCTTGGCTAAAGGTGCAATGCAAAGGTGAAGGGCGAAGGGCGAAGAGAGAAGAGAAGTAACTAGGTAGGTAAAGAGTGAAAAGGAAAATAGGCGGATCGACTATTCTCGCCAACTCGTCCAAGTCTAGGCAAGTAAAGCTAGGTAGGTAGGTAAGTAAGTAAGTAAGTAAGTGAGTACTTGCATAGTCTGGCTGGCTGGCTGGCTGGCTGGCTGTGATGATGGAACGGACAAATCAGTCAAATCAAATCAGCCCAAATGCGAACATGTAATAGTTAGTGTCAAGTATGCATAAGAGCTAAGTAAGTAGGTAAGTAGGTAAGTATGTATATAAGTAAGTATGTATGTACCCCGTTAACTTACTTGCCTACCCTGGAGCACCCATCTTCAGGTTATGGAATATCAGTATCGCTCAAGCAGGTGAATAATGAGAGAGAGAGCTACCTGACTTACCCAAGTAGCTTTACACAGACACACAACTTCCATTCCTACCGTCCGTTTGCCCCTCCACCAATCGCAACTTCCAGGCCTTTGATCGCGAATACAGCATAAGCACACAAACAGATACTTCCAAAGGTTTCTAAGAATAGTCAGTCTTCTTACTTCTTAATGAATGCATTCATTCTACTGCCCACTTGCTTTTTCAGATGCACACTTCGAGCTCATTCATCCCAGCCCACCCTTCCAACCAGGTTTCCATCCACCACCATGTTGAACACTCTACCAACATGGTCATTTGGCCAACTGTGCAGACTGGATGGATGCATCGATTACTCTGTCAAAAAGGGGTATATATTACGGACAAGCCCTAACCAATTTTCTTCTTCTTTTTTCCTTTTTTTTCTTTTTTCTTTTCTATATCCCTCTTACTGGCAGGTGTTCAAGGAGCAAACACCATACTCGATCAAACTGGCACACATCTCCCACATCTCCTCTCAATTACATTATATGAACACATGTCTACTTATGAGGATGACTTTCGCTCCTTCTCTGCAGGGGGCTTTGGTATGCTAAGCCTTGGGACATCCGATGTCCCCTCGCCGGCCGCGCTGGGCCCGGGCTCGCCTTCCATACTTTCGGGCTCCTCTGTAAACATGGGCGTTGCTGCTCCCCCCTGTTGCTGCGAGAGCGGCGAGGGCCGAGGAAGGTGCCCGGCATTCGAGTCGCCGCCGTTCCTCTCAACTGGCGACCATCCTGCCGCAACACTTCCAGCAATAATGCCCGCCATGACGGTAGGTGCACCCAGTGCAGAGTTGGAGCGCGACCTCATCGAGCGCGAACGCTTCCGTGAATCCGGCGTAGGTGCCATCGAGCCCATGCTGTCCTCGCGGACCGGGGTAGACGGCGGGAATGGTTTGCCTGATACCGAGTTGGATCGAGAGTTGACGGGACTCCTCGACTTGGATCTGTTGAGTAGCATCTCCCGTGGATGCTGCATGGCGAACTTCAGGTTGTTGAGCCGCCCACCCTTGATACGCTTCAACCAGGCGAGTTCATCTCGAACTTCCGTAAATGCCGCTGGGTAGTAATTGAATCGCTCTTCATCCGACACTGTGAGGCCCGGGAGGCGGGGCGACTTGCGCTTGAACGACTCTGGAATGAGGCTCGCAAATAGGCTATCAGGAATCAATCGAATAATGGCGCCAACAGGAATGGAAAGTATGCCGAGGAAAATAGCGTATCCCCACTGAGCTCCTGTTTGCGGGGGTGATCTATAGCCCGTCTGCTCATTGACAACTCGTACGATGTTGAACGCATCACCGCCAACAAAGATGATCAAGACTTGGGCACCACACATGAGTGTGTTGATGCCGATGAAGAACCAGTTCCTGAAGAGGCCCTCGAAGATGTTGAACTTGTTATCCAGGCGGCGGTTGCTAGAAGCAGTTAGTAACATGAACCGAGGAATTATCGATTGAACGCAACCGAGATGGCTGGCGGCTGATCAAGACTTACTTCCATTGGTTAAAGATTTGCATCCATACAAATGTATTGAAGACTAGCGTATTCAGTTGAGCCTTCTCGATAGTATCATCGTAAGACAGAATGCTAGGAGATCCGTAGTATATGAGCAGGGTGATAACGAGCTGATAAATGGCTTGTCCGATTATCATCTTCCACATGGTGGTGGAGATGATACCTGAGCCGCGCGGCTCTGGCTTCCGATCCAGCACACTGTCTTGGGGAGGGTCGGTGGCAAGAGCAAGAGCGGCAAGAGTGTCCATGATCAAGTTGACCCAGAGAAGCTGGACTGCCGTCAAAACAGACGATTCCGTCTCATTGGAAACAGCAGTGACGAATGTCAGGATCACAGCAGTAATGTTGACAGTAAGCTGGAACTGCAAGAAGCGCTTCACGGCATCGTTGACAGCGCGACCCCACTTTAAGGCCTTGACAATGCTGTTGAAGTTGTCATCCATCAGGATGATCGCAGAAGCTTCCTTCGCAACTTCCGTGCCGGCAATACCCATGGAAAAACCAACATCGGCAAGCTTCAGGGCAGGAGCATCGTTCGTGCCGTCACCAGTTACGGCAACGGTCTCACCCATATCTTTGAGGCGTCGGACCAGGATGCGCTTATCTTCGGGGCTGGAGCGAGCCAGAACCTGGAGTCGAGGGATGATCGATTCTTGCTGCATCGTTGAGAGGTTACGAAACTCTGGTCCTTCCATCACAAGACCGTCAGGCTGCAGGATGCCGCATTCCTTTGCGATTGCTTGTGCCGTCAACTTGTTGTCACCAGTGACCATGCGCACCATGACACCAGCTTTCTGGCAGCTGCGGACGGCATCGGGGACACCTTCGCGAAGAGGGTCCTGTATACCGACCATCCCGATGAAAGTCATTCTTTGAAACATGTCTTCGAAGACCACTTCGCCGTCAGTCCGTCGGGCGTTTCTCGGGGGCCATTTGTCAAAATCGCGGAACACGATGCCGATGGTTCTTAGTGATCTGGAGGCATAGCTGTCGATGAGGCCACGGATAGTTTCCGCGTTCTCCTCGCTGAGAGGAACTCGTGCCAAGTCCTGAGAGGGGTCACGCATCATCTCCGTACATTTCGCTAGTAGAATCTCGGATGCTCCCTTGATATAGAGTCGGGCTTTGCCATTAGCCAGTTGCACAACAGCACCCATGCATTTCCGGCCGGAATCGAATGGAATCAGCTGCAGAACTTTGGCGTTGGAGCGTTCCTCGCTAACGGGACCCATACCCAGATGCTCCTTGGCGAATGTCAGAAGGGCCGTCTCCGTCTTGGAACCAATGAAGGTCTTCACACCATCAACATCACCCTCGAATGCGGTCGAGTTCAGGGAGATTGATTTCAGAAGTAAGTCCCGAACGTCCTGACCAAGAGAGCTTACAAGCTCCTTGGCGGTAGGGCCGCCATTAGAGCCCTCGCTATCGCCACCGAAACGGTGACTGGTTCCGACGGTTCCAGAAACAACAAGCATCTTGTTCTGTGTGAGGGTTCCAGTCTTGTCTGAGCAGATGGTGGTAGCGTTGCCCATGACCTCGCAAGCTTTCAGGTGCCGAACCAAGTTGTTCTCTCGAAGCATACGAGTTGTAGCAAAGGCCAGAGCAAGTGTGACGGCAAGAGGAAGGCCCTCAGGGACGGCGACAACAATGATCGTCACAACGACGATGAAGATGTTCAAAAAGTTCTGGCCCTTTTCAGCGGGCGTGGCAGGGTTGTGCGGCAATGCCACTAGGAACTTGATGAACAGGACGAGAAACAGCAGCAGACCGGCAGCACCGCCAAGCTTGGCGATATACTCGGCAATGACGTTAAGCTTGGACTGGAGAGGTGTGATCTCAGGGTCTTCATCCAAAGCCATCAAAGTCTTTCCATAGCTTGAATAGATTCCAGTCGACGTAGCCAAAAACGTACCCGCTCCTTCCATAACTCGTGCCCCAGATTGAATAAAAGGATCTGCCTTCTTCAGACTCTCGCCATTCTCGATAGCAGCATAAACCTCGTCGCCCGACCGCTTCTTGATGATGTCGGATTCACCAGTCGCCTGGGATTCGTCGCACTTGACATTGTAACCCTGGATCAGAATCCCATCGACAGGGATCAGATCTCCAGGTTCAAGGTGCAGAACGTCCCCAGCCATGATGTCGAAGACGGAGACTTCGACGGTTTGTCCCGATCGCACTGCCCTCACGACTCGATCCTGCTTCTTCTTGTTGAGTTTAGCAAACTGGCGCTCCTTCTGCCAATCATTCAGAGATCCAACGAGAACGACGATGACGATAGCGACGATAATGGCGACACCTTCAACCCACTCAACTCCTGGATGTTCGGCATCGTGTTGGGTGCCGAAGGTTTGATATAAGCCAATGGCAAGGGATACAACCGCAGCAACAGAAAGTAGGATCAAGACTTTGTCGTTATATGTGATCCATACGAGTTGCAAAAAGCTCTTGCCCTTCTTCTCGGGAATCCTGTTATCGCCATATACACGTTTACGGTCGGAAAATCCATCATTGGAATCGCGTCCAGCTGTGTTGGTCCTGGCGACAGGCGTCTCCGGGCTCTCTACCCCCTCGGTCGTCAACTTGGCGTCTTTTCTGGTCACGTCTTCGATCGACACTGAGCCGTCCAGATGCTTTTCATCCACGCTCAAACCTGCGTTTCGGTTCGACCGAAGACCTTTCTCTAGGCCGGAAAGACCACCGAGCGCATAGAACGCAGCCAGAGACTTCGGATTGAACATTTTGGTGAGCTGTCCTGGGCTGTAGGCGAAGGGGTTGTTTTGCACTTCGAAGTCGGCCTCCTTGCCTGCGTCAGGCTTTAGAGCATCAGGATCTCTCATGATCTCGTCATTGTTGCTCTCGCCCGCCATGCTCCCACTGTTCTCGCCCTTCTCGGGTTGCCACGATGCCGTTGCCGCAACCGTCTCGCCCTGGGAAGAAGTGATAGATTTGGACCCATCCTCACTGTCCACCGAGTTCTGCCTTGACCGGTAATTATTAGGCACCGCCAAGAAATTCTGGACTCGGTCGTTTCCCCTAGAGGTGACTGGGCTGGAGACATTATGGGGGCTTTGGGGCCGGCTGTTGTCGCTGTCAAAAGACCGCGATCCTTGGTAGTCTGAAGTCGCCGAGGCCTGCGAGGGCTGCCTTTGGGGCATAGTCATCTTGTTATCCGAAGACGTCCAGCCGTGGGTCAATGGGTGCGCGGTTGATGTAGGACTCGCAGTGTCGTCGGTAGGAGAGATGGGAGAATGGCGAGGGGCAGCGGCAGTGGGATCTGGGTCATCTTGCGATGCGCCAACTGCTGTGGTATCTATGGTAATAGTCGGGGCCCTAGGTCGTCGAGGGGTCGCCGCATCCTGATTGCTGAGGTCGGCCATATTCGCAAATGGTTCAGTCTAGGGATGGTTTGGGAAATGAAGGAATTCCAAAAGCCGAACGAGGAACTTCACGGGTTTCCTTTGCCACGTTTCACACAGCCTTCTTGGGACACTGCCTTCGCACTGGTGCCAGCAAACCTTCCAGAAGCGGTGGCGTGATGATTGACGTGTTGTTGGCCCTCGCTTCTTGATAATAGCAAAGGATGTTATGATTAAAGAGAGGAAGAATGTGCAATGCTCAGGTGAGCCGTTGGTTGAAGTTGGAAAGCAAGGAAATTCAAGGAAAACATATACAAGGTGTAAATAAATGTTAGGTGAGGAAGGCGAGAAGGGTATTGGCACTGGTACAAGCAGGTACGAATATCCAATCCGATCTTCTAGCAGCAGCAGTTACGATCGGGGCAGTGCTACGTACTGAACACCACGCGCAGCAAAGAGTAAGTTTCTGGAGGAGGCAATCTTTGCTTCACACTGATAAGAAGTGGTCAGGATGGGATGCTTTTGCTTTGCCTTGGGTTCCTCACTCACTCAGTCACTCACTCTTCTCCCTCGCAATCAAGAGCAAGAGAACTCTAGGCCTATGCATGCAAAAGCAGAGAGAGAGGTAGAAAGAGGGAGAGAGGAACAATTTACATACAGTAGGTGAGCCAAGGCAGCCAAGACGCTTGGTTGCGAGGCTGTGCAAAGCCCATGTACCACAACACCACCCAGGATTGCCCAGTACCGTTCTAAATGTCTGCATTAGCGCCCAGAGCGTGCATGTTGGTTCCTTGTCATGGACTACATGTACTAAGGTACCTACTTATAAAACCAGGATACCCACCAAGGGTCTCATTGGTGGTTAATCAGTCAGACAGTACCGAGTACTTCACCCAAAGGTCGATCCCCATTAAAATGCCATTGCCAGTTATCAGTGCCTTCAATTGAAAGTCAGTGCAGCTCCAGTCCGATCCGATATTGGCCTACCGCCCTATATCGGATACAGGCTGGTGTTACTGCTGTTACATTGAGCCGAGATTGGATCAAGGGATTCGTAGTATAATATATAGAATCTATGCGATATGACAAGCCTGTGAGGCTCACCTGCATACACACTTTCTATTTGCCCAAAATCCAGGATCTCTACTAAGTAGGTATACATGCAATCGAGTTTATTTTTCCAGCCTAGGCGAAATAAAAGGCAGCTAACTACTATGCAGTACATACGACTGACTACTATATTTACTGCTTATATCAAGTACTTGAACTTTCCTCTTCACTCCTAAAGAAGACTAGAACGTGAAGTAGAACATTGTGAGTTCATGTACAATGATGTAATCATCTCACCTTGAGACCAGTCCCGTCATGACTTTTGTAGTTTGGTAAATGGTCCAGCCGCAAAGCGATCAATTCATCAGGGGTAGGTTGCGAAGAGGCATGACTTCGATCAAATTGTATTTTCCCCCACGTGAAATCAAGGGTCGGAAAGCACCTGGTACCAACCTAGGCAAACCTGTTGGTTTGGTCGATCACGATGGGTGATGGTTGTGGTGTGAAGAATGCTCTCCATCTTGTCAGCCCAGTAGCCAGCCCTGACTGAGCCTGAGTACTTCTCAGTCGCAAAGCCTCTTTCGCCCCACGATATAAGCAACTCGAGGTTTGGATTCTACATACACCTGCAGTGTCAGACTTGGCAGCTCAGAGTGAAGAGTGCATTAACAGGAGCAGCCGGAGGCCTCGAAGTCGCCCGCTATTTCTTCCGGCTTCTTGGCCTGCTTGGCAACAATCTGCCGCCGCTGTGCCGCCTGTCAGATCGCGTCTCAGCCAAGTATATGTGTCATGGATCTGGTCATCTCCAGGAGCCAGCGGCAACTTAAAAATCATGGTGCTTAAGGGAACCCTAAGTTCAGTTCGCTCCCGAGATCATCCACAGCTCGTATTTGCCGAGCATACCTGGTAGGCTAATATCTTGTTTACGCCACGAGTGTATCATAATCTTGTGCGAGTACGTCTTCACACGTGAAGTATTTGAACACTGACTTACATCAAGTGGTTTTAAATCGACGCAAGTGGCTTTGGCAAATAAGTCTATTCCACCTTGCCCCGGACTGAGGTGAGTGAGCATGGAAAGCTAACCTGCACTGCTTGAGATGGTAATACCCGTAGGTATTTCCGCCAGCGGAGGCTGTTTAAAGTGTTGCTCTATGCGTGGCATCCACACAGGCTTTATACCACGATATGCTATGGCCGATAAGAAGCCAATGTCGGCCGCTGCTTGACTCGATAGCGGAACGGCCATTCGGAGATGAGTTCCGCCTTTAATAAACCCTGCAGTCGATTGGCCCGTTTAATCTTGGATTTGCCGGTTACAGTAATAGACCGACAGGCCTTCCCCCTGACTCCCAGTCCATGTCCAATGACGTCTCGGTTAGCGGTTGCATAGATTATGTACCAGTACTACGTACTTACTTTAGATATACCGCTAAGTAAAATCTTTCGCCAAACGAATGATACATGTACCGTACGCGTACGCACTTGGGCTTCTAGAAGCGTTTGCTATCAGCTTGTTCATAACCATGACCATGCTTGAGTGGATGAGTGATACCCATACACACAAATGAAGGTCAGACGAAGCCCCATTACGAGACAGCAACATTCAAGTGCGAGGGAATATTGCCAGTCAATCAAATCACTCCACATATGTACCCCAGCATGGGAGATATGGGTTCCGTATGTTCCAAACGAGATCCGCGCCTCAGGAACACAAGTCAGGTATTATCGCCCCCAGCTGAATTCTTGTTCTGTCCCGAGTCAAGATACAAACACACCAGACACCTCACTGGATTCTGCCCTGGTCTTCCCAGAAGGCCTTGCGTGTTCGCGATGGGGGGTTGTTTGCTCTGATCGGCCCGCAACGCAGCGCGGCTATGCAAAGCGTTCCAGGGGTTACTGTACCTACTGTAACATACAAATCGCTAGGCAGGGAGAAGGGGAAAAGAAAGAAGGAAAGAAAAAGAAAAAGCTCAAACGGTCCTGCTCATTTTGCGAAACAAAACAGATGCGCAATCCCTTACCCTTTCCCAAACGGAAGAAACAAATGTTACTAAACATACCTTAGGGAACCGCGACGATACGCACCTCCACCGGGGGAAGAAGAAGAACCTTCCTTTTCGGGGAAGTTCTCCCAGTGAGTGGCCTGTTGAGAATCAGTGGCATCGGTGCAGATAGTCAAAACGAAGGGAAAGGAAACCGGATGTGATCGATACCCACTGCCCGCGGCACAATCCGTTGAAACAAGAAGAAACAAGTTCACTACTCATCACTCCTTTGGCTTGTATCGTCTGATCATTGCGCTACCTTAGCTGCTACTTCCCAAGGTATGTGCCAAGCTCGTCATGCCACCAACATATCATCGTGACCGCCTTGACATGTATCTACACACACATACTGCCTGTTGCTTTTTGGGTGGGGGGGTGTATTTTCTGGTTATTGTGGATGACAAGTGTCGCTGCATGGAGCAACAACACAACGTATTGCCACATGGGCTTTGGGAGCCAAGGATGCGGTGTCGGTCTCGGCATATAGCAGCTAGGTTAATCCGTTATCAAGTCGCACAGCAACCCGATGGTGATCCAATCAGATCAACCAAGGTCTTTGGAGGGGAGGACCTAACCTAACAGATGGGGCTTCAACCGTCTACTGTTTTACACTCGGCGACTCTAGAAGCGCTGCACATATTGATAGTCAAGCCAATCGGAGCTCTGCCCAGTGATAGCTTAGTCACCGTCACCATCAGTAAGTAGAAAGGGTGGATACTACACTGCGGCTACTTTGTAGCATCAGATACAACATCACGCACTTCCAAGGCCTTGTCGCCTCGATGAGATTCCTCGGCATGGAAGACGCGGCATCTACGTCTATCCGTAACTGTTTCGTTACGATCTGATTGTGGCGGTTTTGGGCCCGGGGGGGGACTTGGAGTTTGAGCAAGAGGCCGCCAACAAGCTTTGGATATATACGATGTATGCCCACGACCAAAACCCCGTTACCAACGAGGCTTAGCAGACGTTCGCCTCTTCCGCCAGCCATAGCTAACTTAGGTAACTTGTCGATCACGCGTATTCGACAGCCCGTCGGGCTGGTTTGGTCAAGGTAGGCGGAACGTCGATAGTGTTGAGGATGCTTAAGTAGTTTAGATATGCGCATCATGTGTTGCTAGTTGTGAAAAGCGCACACTCGCAACCCCGCTTCTCATCGAAGCACTGCGGAGCAGTGTGTTCCCGAGATCGTGAACCGTACCTCGTCATGTAATACGGCATGCGTGTGTGTATGTGTGCGACCCTATACCTACCGGAAGCCCCAGTCCCGAGCCAGCCTGTCGCGTGTAGTACGCGGCTCGGCTCTTCTCCCTTAAAAATTACACACAAAGTGGCACATAATGCCACGGCTCCCGCCACGTACTACGAACAACATGGTGTCGGGGAAGTGAATCACATGCCGCCCGCCAGCCTACCGTGTGACATCCGACCTGCTTCAAAAAGAAGAAAAGCCCACTTGAGGCATCGATCCGAGAAAAGAAAGCATCCCGCCTCACGTTGACAATGACTAAATGCTGCCTAATCTTGATCACGACTTTCTTACCCCTGGCCGTTTATCTGACATTCCCCTTGCGCTAGACCGGACCTCCTATCTTTATCCAAACCGCCTTCCCAGATCGACATTCCTCACGTGAACCATATCCCTGACCCCCTCGGCGTAGCTCTCCCCGACCTCCTGGCCGCCGCCGAAGCGCGGTGCAACCGCCAACGCCATAACTCCCTCCCAGAGCCCCTGGACCAAGCCACGAAGCTCGTCGCCCGTCTGTTTGAAGTCCGGGAAACTGTTGACCTCGAGCAGCCATGCCGTGCCCGCGGCGTCGACCAGGAAGTCCAGCCCGAACACCTCGAACGCGTTGGGCAGCGGCTGGAAGTGCATCGTCATACCGCCCTGCGCCGCGGCCTGGAACAGGTCGCCCGTGACGGCGCAGATCTGGTCGAAGATAGCTTGCTTGGACCGCGGCGAAGGCTCTGGCCCCGGTATAATACCACTGGTAGTAGGAAGATCAATGTCCCAGAATCTGCGCACGGAGCCGTCCTTCACGGTGCGCTGGAGACATGTGTTGGTCAGATGAGCTTCAAGGTCAATACCGCCGCTAGCAGCGTCCCCGGCGTTTGTAGAGACTTCCCAAGGCGCGACGTAGGGTTTTCCCGCGAATAGTGCGAGCATCTCACGGTAGACGTAGACGTCGAGGCTGCCGACGCACAGGACGTAGGTCCGGATGTGAAACTTGCGGTTGTCATAGGCTGGCAGGAGTAGAGGCGGGTGGATATAAGGCTGCGCAACGAAGTGGCGAAGATGAGAGGCAGTGATGCCATCCTTGTCTTTCTTCTCATTCGCCGCGCGGTCGATGGCTCCATCTCCATCTCCGTCCTCATCATCTTCATCACCCTCGTCGTTATCCTCCTCCCACCCATCGAATATACCCTGCAGTTCCTCCATCGTACTAAACAGTCGGATACCTTGGCCACGGTCGCTCATACCTGGCTTGAGAATCCACCACTCTCTATTCTTGGCGTCTTCGATCTCCTCATTCTTGTCCAGACTCGCGCGCAGATCAAACGCCTCGACCAGGGCATCGTCAAGGAACTCGGCGTAGTCGACCTCGAAGGCGTCGCCGCGGCGGAAATGCGAGTTCAGGACCGACTCCGGATGCTTGGCTACCCAGTGCTCGATGGTCGTATCCAGGTAGTGCTTGCGGATCAGTGCCTTGCGCAGCATGTAACTGTTCACCAGCACGTTCCTCTTGTGGTCGTCGGAGACATAAGACCAGTCGACTAGCTCATAAGGCGTGATCTGCAGGACACGGGTGTTCTCTGGGGGTGAGGCAGCAGACGTAGGAATGAGAGAGGATATTGGGATCTCGGATGACGACGGGTCATGCGGCCGAGGAAGTGAGAGGAGAGTGTACGATTCCGCAGGGAAGAGCTTAGAGAGCGCCGAGAGGATCAATGGCTGAACGTAGGGATCCTCGTACGCTATCAAGGCGTAAAAATGGTTCTTCGGCCGGCGGCGTGGCAGGGAGCGTTCTTGCGTCATAGAAATGGTGCTATTTTGCGGCTGCGGCTGTTCTCTGTGCCGAGTTATTAGATTTTGATCACATCATCTCTCAATATACGTGCCATCGTAGAACACACGAGAAATGAGATGCGAGCAGGAGTTCACACGAGGTCCCTAAGAACTGGGGCTCCGATAATCATATCTAGGTCTCTATGGTCTATAGAATCTTGACCAGATTGTGGCCAAAGAAAAGCCCCAGCTCCTTTTGAAGCCTCGTCCAATACCAGAATTGCTGATGCTGAAGATTCTCTGCACGTTTGGTACTTACATTTTCAACTCTGTCCCGTGCAGATGCGGTGCCGCGTGATAGAAATTTGCCTTCATTGGAGTAATACTTTTGGGGGAAGAGGCAATTGTCAGCACGTGTATCCCACAGCGAGGGAGAAGTCCAGGTTTTGCTTACCTTGTTAAGCCTTCTTTCACAGCCCACCCATCATTTCCCGGTGGCGCTTCCTCCACACTGCTGTATACGTCTGCAAACCTCGGCGACCACTTGAAGTGCCGATGTGAGTATCCGCTGCCATTCTCACCCCCCTTTGTGGGCTCCTCCTGAGCCACACCCTCCCGGCCCTCACCCTCTCGTATCCGGCGTTCTTCTTCTTCTTCATCGCCCACACTTCCCTCTACCTCCTGGAAGCACGCGCTTCCCTGTGACCAGTAATTTTGCAGAATCTCAGTGAATAGCGTTTTGTTCTTCCCGACTCCTTCGACAAGCGGAACGTTCACCGAGTATAGATCCACACTGGTGTCTGACGGCCACTGACGGTACAGGCTCTCAATGACACGGACGCTGTGCGCGCTGGCGCCTTCGATGATCTCAGGATCGTGATTGCGGCTGAAGAATGCGTACGAGACGGCAATGGCCTTCTTGCGGCAAACGGCGGCCTCGAGAGCGCCGCCCAGAGTACCGCTCGAGAGCGCGAACACGGCCGTCGCATTGCGCCCGTAGTTGGGGCCCGAGACCACCAGGTCGACGGGGCCGCGGTCTTGAAAGAAGTAATGCAGGCCGATCTGGGCACAAGAGGCAGGCGTCCCATCGACCAAGATCCATTCCTCAATGTCGCGGGATTTGCTGGGACGTGTGTGTGTAGTACCCTGAGGCTTGCTGACGGCAGAGTCGGAGGGCGGGGTGGGATCGAACGTCTCGGAGGGCCGGTAGTACGACGGCTTTACTGTCTCGCCCACCATGTGCGCTTTGCCAATCCAGGATCGTTGCGTATGGGGTAGACATACAGACACGGTGTGGCCGGCACGCTGCAATGCGCGTACAAGGCTATGCACGTAGGGCGAGGAGGTAGGGGATGGTGGCCCATCATCATTGGTCACGAGAATATGCATCTTGAGCACAGGGAATAATCCGAAGTTTGCTGAGTTGGGCGTAGAAAGGTGTGCCTGGTCTCGCAGGGTCTATCAAGTGATATTGACGCCCAAGGGGAGAAGCCAGTGAGTGCGTGAGAGCAGCCAAAATGAAGAGATGCTTGTGACGCTATATGTACAATACTCGGCCAAGGCACCTGCTATATACGAAGTGAGCCAGCGAGTTTCCAAGTATAGACACACAAGCCGTGGTAGGTAGTACAGAAGTATAGCGAAACGAAGAGGGCGTGGAAGAAATTCGTTTGGGTCTTGTCCTATTTCTTAGCGGGGGTGGGGCCGTTGTTCGGATGGGTAAGGGGCACGTCATTTGCATTTGCGTCTATCTGTATCTGCTTAGTTTTACTTTATTAAGTAACTTACTTCTTATGCTCAGCTGGGTATGGACCTGTCACTTTTGGTCAACCTGCTGTGCGCGTCAAAACATCCAGAAACTGGTATAACTTAGTAATACAAAGTGTCAATTATCACTAGAAGTTGTCTATCTAAACGGGGATGCAGTCCCTCATCCCCTGGCCTGATTCCTCTTGTCCCGAACAAGGAAAATCTTGATTCCACGCAGCATGTGGATAGAGTACGCGAGGACCGAGGGCCAAGGATCAATCTTTACTGCAGCCTCGCAATACAGGACAGATGTGGAACAGCCGCGTGAAGTCAACTAAAATCTCTCCACCAACGCCTTTGCTGTGCCTCGCATGACTCGCCAACAAGCAACTGCTTTAGAAACAACTGCGCAGAACGATATTAATGACTTGGTTTGGCATCATATCGCTGACGCCCTTTCCCCTAAGCCCAACAGAACTGAAGAAGAAATCCCATAATCCAAACAAAGGACAAATCTGTAGCGAGTTCTACTACCCGGGTAGCATGGGGCGGTTCCCATCTCGACCTTACAAGTCTGACAGACTAGTGCTGCGACGGAGACGATGCGTGAGCTGTAGGGTTCTAGTTGGCCGTCCAGTGTCATCCGCTCCCTCGAATGCAACCTAGGCACGCTGGCGTTTGGCGACCCCGGTAGCTGGTGATTCGGCCTCCCGTTTTTGTTTATGAGACTCGGCGTGGCTCTTAGAACGACGCCAGGTGTCAAAAGGACTCTGCGACTTGGTCGGACGTTTCATCGGAGTGTCATTGTCATCCAGCTTCTTGCTCATACGAGTCGTACGAGTGGTGCTCGGGGGTGAAGCAGGCGCAAAACGGGGTGCGGTAGGTGTTCCAGGCATTGGTTTCTCAGCCGGCGTCTCCATAATGCCCTGGATTCCGAACGCAACGTGGTCCTCGATATCGGTGGCTGCTTCTTCATCTTCAGTATTATGCTCGAGGATCTCCTTGCCCTTTGCTTTGCTGGGGAACAGTAGGCGTGGCTGCACAGAAGAGCGAGTAACTCTCCGAGACTGGCTATCGTCATCTGTGCCATTCAAAAGACCATCTGAGCCATCGCCATCCATATCGAGTTGGTCAGCCGGATTGCTACCACCGTTCGGCTTCCAAAACGTTTTTCCTCGGCTAGATTGAGATTAGTGAAAAATACTGCAAACGCCGAAACTGGGTCGGTACTCACAATACGTAGACTATGCCATCTGGGCGCTGCACGGCATCCTCCATCGGTACTCTGCCCTCACCAGGAATGATGACCATCTTACGTCGCGGACTGCGTCGCTTGGGGGGGTTCCGCAACTGGAGCCGAAGTTTCGCCGTAGAAAGGATTGTCGTCACTACGATCAACTTGAGGAACGCGGTCGCGGGAATCGGTGAAGATCTCAATAGCTTCGTCAACTTCCTCGGCATTGAAACTCTCCAGGCCTACGCCGGTGTATTTCTTAGTCCTCTTCTTGCGCGATGAGGTAAGGGTGTCCACCTCATCGTGGAACAGGTTTCGCGCAGCGGCGCGGACACCAGCTTCAATCTCGGCATGGCGCTTCTTGTTGTCGCTCGGAGTCTTGGTCGGCGTTGGTAGCATACCAGAGCCACGAGTCGCAGATGTCGGGTGCGACTTGGGACCAGGAATGCCAAGCAGACCGGCAGCATTGGCAGTGCTCTCGGCAGTCAAATGGCCTGAAGCGCGGCGTACAGAGTCCATGGCGGGCGCACGCTTTTTCTGGGGCGATGCAGCTGGAGTGCCAAAGACGGTACTTGTTGAACGTGAAGATGTGTTGCGTGAAGTGGAAGATCTGGGTGAAGGTGTGCGGTTTTTGATTGCTCGTTGAGAAATGCGTGCTGATTTTCTGGGAGAAAAAGGTTCCCAATTGTCAGTGTAGCCGTGTTTGGGAGTTTGTGGTGTATGGACCCTTGGCGGGGGTGAAGGTGTTGAAACTTCGAAGGCAGTAGCCATGATTATTTTTCAGGCAATCCTTTTCAATCCCAAGTTCCAGATTTTGTTGGAGCCGCACAGGTTTTGCCTTGTCTGGTAGAACTGAGATTTACGGCCCAACGACAAGTCGCCAAGATGACTTATGTTTTCTCAGTCCAAGTCAAGGCCAAATGACGGGCCTGTGTCACCAAAACAACCCTTTGGACTTTACAGAAAAGTCCACTTCGAAGACAATACCACAACCACCGTGTATTATCCTGACCCAACAGCCTATCCAACTGATTCCACTCGTTGGCGCAAATCCAACGGACAAACTCTCAAGCACGGAAGCAGATATGTCGAGCTATCTTGTTGCTATAACAAGTCTCCTGCGCCGTGTCCAAGTACCAATAGCTGAGTAGCGTATGAAGCACTGAAAGAGTGTCTCGTTGTTTCCGATACGACTACAGCTATGGGAGCCGCGCTGCTTGTTTCGACTAATTAAGCGAGGCCCTATTTTGCCGATAGCACTATAGTCGCTGCGCGAAGACCGACCAGTATACAGATTGGATGGCGACTTTGTATCGTCCCAATGCTCGGTCGGGTTCCGTTCCTCCTCAATGCACGGGATGCAATCCTGTCTGGGAAAGAATATTACGAGTGACTAAAATGCAATCGATTATGACCAAGAATAATCTTTAGAGTTTAGCAAGAATGCGACAGAGACAGAACCAGCGCAACTGCGGAGCTTGGGTGATGTTGACGTAGTTTTGTTGCTTGAAGTCAATGTTGGGTGTGTGTGTGTGTGTGTGTGTGTGTGTGGGAACTATCTAGGACCGACGACGAGAAGACGTTGAGCGCGCGGGTCGAGGTAGTAGTAGTAGGGAGGTAGGTAAATGTCGGTAGTGAAAATGGCAGAACCAAGGTGGCTGGGGGCCGGGGACAGACAGAGGGGAGAGGAAGAGAGAGAGAGAGAGACAGACAGAGAGAGAGCGGCATGGGCAAAGAGTGGAATAGTGGAATAGTGGATACGTAGACAGACTTCTCTGGCATGCAGGCTCCGTCCGAGCTCCTTCGTCCCTGCCAGCCAGCACACCTTTGTATGTGAGTTAGTTCTGAGTTAGGTACATTATGCATTGCATACGTCTCACTCCCTTTCTCCACTCACGAGCGACCACACCAGCCCCCGTCTTCCCGCACTGTAAACAGCCTGACGGCGTACGGTCGAATCAATTTACACCACGAGTAAAGAGACGCGTCTGGATAAGCTCCCCAGGTAATCAAGGAGCAACCGACGCGTCGTGACCTAAACACGACTGCCCCGCACCTCAAATGCCGTGAAACTCCAACGACGACTTCTGGTATCGTTACAGAGCCCTCATTGCAGAGAGAACCCCGACCAGTCTTGCCGGGTTCCCCACCACAATCCGCATCCGGCCTCAATAACAACAAGACGATTAATCAACCACCGGGCGACTCAGCCTTGTACGTCATTGAAGCCAATTTTGGATTGTGCACCGCCGCGCAAAAATAAGGGGACCGGGAAAACCCTCCCGAAGCCCACCTGCACTCGAGCTCAATCCGATACTGACTGCTGCCACCTCACCACTTAAGTCTTATCTTCATCATGGCGGACCAATTTGATGACTCGGATACGGAGGAACTCTTCGCCTCCCCCTCAGCCAAAGCCGCCTCCAAATCTGCAGCATCCAAAAAAGACGCCCAACCCGAACGGCCCAAGACGCCCAAGACGCCGACCCCGCAGCAGCAGGCCGGAAGCTCCTCATACGAAGCCAGCACCACAGCCGAGGCGCGCGAGGCTGCGCTGCAACGCGAACTGCAAGGCGTGCGACAGATCAACGAGCTGATCGAGGGCGTCATCGCGACGCTGGACCGCGCCAAGGGCAACATGGGCACGGTGTCGCGGACGGTGAACACGGCGTCGACGCTGCTGAACACGTGGACGCGCATCCTGTCGCAGACGGAACACAACCAGCGGCTCATCCTCAACCCGACGTGGAAGGGCGCCACGTCGGACCTCGCCGAGCTCGAGAATGAGGCTGCCCAGAAGCAGGCCGCGGCCGAGAGGAGGGCGGCCGAGGAAGAGCGCAGACAGATCGAGGCGGCACGCAGGAGGGAGGAAGAGCAGCGCCAGAGACAAGCCGGGACCTCGGGCGGACGCACAACAACCCGCGGACGCACAACTAGGGGCCGTACCGTAACCAGGGGTACGGCTACGAGAGGGTCAAGTCGAGGTTCTTACGGTACCGCGGGCAGCTCTTCCGGCATACCTGGTGCAAGACCTGTATCAGGTATTGGTAGAGGATTTGGGAGCACGCGGGGCCGATCTAGAGGAACGCGTGGGACATGATCGACACCACCAGAGAGCCATGACTGATGTTATTTGGAAGCTTCATGTTCATGCTAGATCTGGTATCCTCGGGGCTGCAAGACGCTACAGCTTGATATTATACAGAATTATTGATACCCAAAGCACTTCTTTCAAGTTTTCTTCTTGAAGAAGTCACTCATTTTCTTCATCCCGGAAGTGTTCACCTTCTTGAGGTTTTTGACACCTCTCGACTCTCCGGCCTTCTTCCGCTTCTCTTCCTCTTCAATCTTCCGCTTTTTCTCTGCTCGTTCCATGACTTCTTCTTCATCCAAAACTCGTTTCCGCGAGTAATCACCCACTGACCGTGACGATGCAGCTTCGTGACGTAACTTGGTCACCTGTGCAAGATAGTCATCGAGGGGACTGAAATCCACAAATGCCTTCTGTTCTAGTAGCTGCTGTTGCAGCTGTGACACTAGAGATGGTGCAATATAGCTGGAGCAGACGAAGGAGAATGCGACACGTAGCCGCTGAAGCTGAGTTACTTCGGGCGAAGCTTGCATCGAGGCCTTCAAGGCTGATGAAGCGGCAGTGGCCTCCTCGGCTACCGAGGTTGCTGTGGTGGATGCTTCGGAAATACGGCTTGTCGTGGTCTCGGTCGACGAAATAGAGGACTGGCTTTCGGTGGATTCTACCTTGGTTGTGGAGGCTGGTTGTTTGATAGAAGCTGATGTCGCCGCCGCCTCCTCCCTCTTCAGACCCAGCACGGGCGCCTCTAGAGCCTTCGCCACAAACTTCTCCTCCATGCTCGGCGGCAGGGACTTTTCGCTCATTCGCTTCGCCTTGGACAGAATTTCTGCCAGCAACTTTTCCTTGCTGAACCGATACATCAGGTCCCCGCCGGCGTCGACGGTGTCGCAGACGGTGGCCATCCTCGACTCGAGCAACTGCCGTATATTGCCCCACCGCAGGATCTCGGAGAAGTGCGGCGAAGCCTCGCTGAGTAGGTCGAGGTAGTCGTCGCACTCTACAAACATCTTCTTTCCACCCTCGCCCCTGGCCGTCTCGTCCGAGACCAGTGCTGGTAATAATAGGAACACAGGGTCGATAGACGTAGCCAAGTACAGCTCGGCGCCCTTGATCACGTAGGCGCCGAACTCGCTGTCTTCGCCATCTGTTTTCTTTGGGCCTGGCTCCTCTTTCCCTACTACCGTGCTGGTGCTGTCTATCAACCAACTCCGCGGTGTGGACTTGGGGGCTGTGACACGGGTGAACTCGTAGATGCCCGTCTCGGGACATACAAGGTAGCGAGTAGGTTTTTTATACCGCGGGTTCGGCAAAGAGACAACACGCGCATCGCTTGTAGCTTTCCTCGGGAGGATGAATATTTTGGGGGGATTTGTAGCGTTCGAAGGCAGCGTATATCGGGATGTATTTGACGGTGCTGGGGTTGTCGCCGACGATGCCTTTGCTGAGGCGCTGGCACCAGCACCTTTGGAGCGCGTTGTCCTAGCCATATCGTATATCGGAAGGTGTGATGGCGCAAAACCAGGAATCCAAACACAAGAGAGTGAATTGGCTTCAGTACACCGAGGCAGTAACCAGTACTGTCTGTATACGACAAGGACCATTTAGACCCCTGTCTAGACCCCTGTCTATATCGGTAAGTACATAAGGTAAGTAACGACGCGCCTGTGGAGACGTGTCTTGGTCAAGATTTAGACGCGATCTTTAGGTTTCAGTTTCATGCATTCTTTATTCTAGCTTATCAGAATCGCGTTTTGTCAAGCAGCGGGTCGGCTGCATGAATAGTACCGTTGTATCCGTCCCCCCATAATGCAAACACCCAGTTCAGTCATTTCAGTCATTTCAGTCATTTCAGTCATTTCAGTCATTTCAGTCAGTTCAGCCCAGTCCCAGCCCAGCCCAGCCCCAGCCTAGCCCATGCCATCTGATCGCACATCAACCCATCTCAAATCTTATCGCGGCTACCGAGAAAGAGAGAGAGAGGGAGAGCGAGCGCGGGCTTCTCGACTATTGATCAAACCTTGGCCCGATATTGTTTGTTTGCAGTCATTTGCCAACTTCTCGAAAACATTCTCAACTACAACAGCATCGAATTGTGCCTTTGGGTTATTCCTAATTGACCACACGCCCCTCGTATCATCTACGCCTCCCGCCGTCATCTTTAAAAGACATCCCAGACCAGCGTGTCAGGCTTTTTGTATTGGTAGCAAGCGGGGGCCCCTGCCAGTGCAGGATTTTGGTACAACAATCAATACGAAGTACAACATTCGCACAGTAAACAGCCAACTGCCTGTGATGGTACGGTGATATTACACATTAGAAGCGAGCCAATATGGCTCAAAGTACGTCTGCTAATCAAAAACGCCCACATCTTGGGATTGGCTGACATCATCGAAAGGATCCGGAGCAGGACCACCACCACAATGGCCCCCGCGATCGCCCCACGAAGCCCTCGCCAGCACCCCCGGCGGCCGCGAGCGAATGCGTCGCATGGCAGAGCGGGCTTCGCCCTCGCCATCACCGCTGAAAAGGGCACGATCTATGTCTTCCCTGGCCGCAAGGTCAGCCACTTCTCGGAGCAACCCGGACGACGAGGACATCGATGCAGACATCGAGGAAGACGAAGAGGACGAGGAGACACTCCAGCTGAAGCTCCAAGCTATCGAGGCCAAATTGAAACTGAAAGCGCTCCAACGCAAACAAAGGAAGACCGGAGGTTCCTTGGACCTGGACAATTCGACCACCAGCAGGGCATTACCAGGACGTGATATCCTAGCCGCAAGCCGGGCGCAGTCACGCGCCGAAATGCTAAGGCAAGCGCCAAAATTTCCATCACAATCTCAGGCCGAGGTGCAGGTCCCCGTCTCGCCAGTACGGAAGACACAGGCTGCTCAAAGTCAAAGGTCGCCCAGTCGTGTGATATTGGGTATTGACAAGGGGCTGAAGGCCAAAGATGTCTCGTTGAAGCGAGCATCTAGCCTACGAGATCCGCGCGACAACGACAGAACGGCGAGCGGTTATTTACAGAGATCGCGCACACCCGCTGCGAACCAGGAGAATCTTGTAAGCCGAGATCGACCGAAATCGTTTAGTGAGAGATTGGCCGAGGCAAGGACTGAGGAGTCGGCGCGGAAAGAAAGGCAAGACCGAATAAGAAATGCTAGGAGCAACACATTCCAGGTCAAGCAAGAGGAAGTGGAAGAATACAAAAGCCAGGCTGTAGAGATACCCGAGGCACCTGCGGAGCAAGGGTCCTATACTCGGGAGGAAATTCTAGCAGGCGGGAGGACGAACAGGGGCAATACAGCCCCTAGCTTACGGAGAGGGGACAGAATCGATGGTGAAGCTGGCTCAGCAAATACGACAGCCGACCAGGGTGACGAAGCAGCCTCATTTGAACCATACTCGGCCTTGCATCTCTCCAAACGCATTTTACCTCACAGCCTT
Source organism: Apiospora pterosperma (assembly GCA_019976485.1). Taxonomy (NCBI): domain Eukaryota; kingdom Fungi; phylum Ascomycota; class Sordariomycetes; order Amphisphaeriales; family Apiosporaceae; genus Apiospora; species Apiospora pterosperma. The sequence goes on from JAFBMP010000005.1 coordinate 3,500,858, forward strand.
CTAGCACGCACACTTTCGGGCAAGAAGCCGTACCTGATCAAAGATCTTGTAGCTTGTGTCAAGGCTCCAAATTTCGAGCTTCCGGATATCGAGCAAGATATCGTGGTGCTGGGTATTGTTGCGTCCAAATCCGAACCGAAGGCCCACAAGCCTCCCCCGGGTGGCTCAGAACTCAAAGAGAAGAAGAATCGGTTCGCCGATGATGATGACCCACGTGGCAAGTACATGGTGCTTACACTTGTGGATCTAACTTGGCAACTTGACCTTTTCTTATTCGATTCTGCCTTTGCCAGATATTGGAAGATGACGCCAGGTACTCTGGTGGCAATTCTAAACCCGAGTATCATGCCCCCTCCCAAGGGGCGCGAAGACACAGGCCGGTTCAGTATAGTGTTGAATAGCGATGGCGATACAGTCCTCGAGATTGGGACAGCGCGTGATTTGGGGTACTGCAAGAGTGTGAAGAAGGATGGCAATCTCTGCAACTCCTGGGTCAACAAGAAACGTACGGAATTCTGCGAGTTTCACATGAATGCAGCACTGGAGAAGCACCGATTCCACCGGCAGGATATCAATTCAGCAAGTGGAAGCGGCATAGGGGCCCGGCCCAAGAACCAGCGTGAGAAATGGCAAAACGACAAGTTGAAGAAGACCAACAGCAGTAACTACGACCGCGCTACGGGTTCTCAATATTATGTGTCCCATGCTAGCGCTGCGAGTCTCATCGACGGCGAACATTTGCTCTTTGGCGGGGTCGCGGATCGAGCCGAGCGCAAGGAGGCCCTGAAACGTCGCCTGGAGGCCCAAGAAAAGGAGCGAGAGATCATGAAACAGCTCAGCAGCGTCGGTCGCGGCGCAGGCAGGGAATACATGAAGATGAGTGAGCGTACAAACAGCCAGTTGGGATCTAGTGTATCATCTGCTGGTGCCGGGAACAATTCAACTCAGGACTCGCCAGGTATGAATCAAGGGTCAGCAGTTGACGCAAAGAGTCTAGGTCTACTGGCGCCGAGGGGAGCAGACGCCAAGAAGGTTCACCTGAGCCCTGTTAGGCGCAAGAGGAATCTGTCATCATTCAACTCGATCTCTAGCACGGGATCGTCCTCATCAACCAAGGCGGCGGCAGCGGCAGCCAGTCAGTCCAAGCCCGAGGGGGCTCTGGGCTGGGGCACCTCGTTGAAGGATAAACTAACTAGGATGAAGGACGGGCAGAGGTTCGACGGCGCAACAGGTGTCCCGGCTAGCAGCAGCGGTAGTGATGGCAGCAGCTTCCAATCATCTAGTTTAACGCCGGCAATAAAGAGCAAGGACAGGGACAGAGCTGAACTGCCGGCACGCAAAAAGACGCGCTTCGTGACAGAAAAGGGGATACGTGAGGCAGGAAGGGAGAGTCTCGGGAGAGGCTGGGCGAGGAACAAGATGGTCCTGTTGGATGACGGAGAGGATGAGGGTGAGGATGAGCTCGTCGTGTTGAAATGATACCAAATAGCTGTTGTAATACGGCCGAGATGGCGGCGTGAAAGGGAGCCGAGCCAGAAATGGATGGATGGCATCAAGGGGAGTAGGCCACGGTCTGAAGACATATCTCAGAAGAATACATACCCAGTATTTACTTATGTAAGGCGATGCCCATGAGACTTGCTGCCGGTATCGGGACTATAAGTCGGCAACTGTTGAGGCAGGCCGTGCCCCTTTATGACACAGCCCGGCACATGCCCTGTATACCTAGGTACTATATACTGACTGACCTAGAGGCGCAGTCCATCACTCGTAGCAGAGAAGAAAGAGAGAGGGCAAATCTGTGAAGATTCTAACCCAGTAGCGACTCCACAGATGGACAAGACTAGATCTCTGCTAACCTTAGTCTCAGGCCAAATTTTCCCAAAAGGAGGAGACCCTTGTGGGGCGAAAGGCACCGGCGGGTTAGGCGGGGCAAATGGCAACAAAATTCATCTTTACTTACAGTACTTACACTCAACTACCCCGCCATACAAAATGTTTGTTTGTGTATACACGACGTGCCTTGTAGAATGCCATGCGACAGAGAGCACAACGCGACAGCATCATACACAGAGACAGTACCGCCGAGGCTGTTCCGTTGTCAGCATGTGTTGTGTGTTCGTCTGGGTTGCTGCCAAGTCTGTAGACCATGTTATGTTGTTGGATGCTTGATTGGGTTCGACAGGAGGCAACACCATGTAAGCAAGTGGAAGTTCCAAGTGTCGCACTGCCAAACTTCTTTGTTGTCACCCACTTGGGGGATCCGCCAATGACATGGAAGACACTATAAGAATTTTTTTTCTCTCTTTCCCTTCTTCTGCCCTGTATTGCTCAAACGGGTAAAAGAGCGGTCACTTTTGGGGCGGGTCAGGCCGCTGCCCGAATATTTATATTGATGCCTCTCCGGTCACTGTGATGCAGTTTTCCCTCGACTCTTGCCATCTCTTCACATCTGTCCTCCTCTCATACATCTATCTTCCCCCCTTCTCCCTATTTTTCTTCATAGTACATATATCTTCAAGTCATTGCTGTACAGTACCACAAGCAACCATGTCTATGCCTGAGGAGATTGTCATCGACCCTGCCGTCATCAAGGAGCTTCAACAGTTCGAGGATGCCATCTCGGACGTTGACCTTGAGATCGCCGCTAAGCAGTGGTTGATGACCAAGGACATCTTCGCCAAGCGCCAGTCCACCATTGCCAAGATCCCCGGCTTCTGGAGCGTCGTCTTCGACAAGGCCGTCTCCGAGCTCGAGGCCGCCATCACCCCCCCGTGATAACGTCATCTTCCAGCAGGCTCTGACTGCCATCGAGGTCGACCGCCCCGAGATCCCGGCCGGCGCCAAGACCACCGACTCTGGCATTGACAAGTTTGGCGAGCCCCGCTCCATGACCATCACCTTCCACTTCAAGGAGAACGAGTTCTTCACCGACAGCGTGCTGCGCAAGACCTTCTTCTACCGCTACGGCAATGACGGCTCCACCGGCCTAGTCTCGGAGCCCGTCAAGATCAACTGGAAGTCCGGCAAGGACGTGACTGAGGGCCTGTCCGACGCCGCCTACGCCTTCTGGCAGGCGCAGAAGGCCAACCCCAGCCAGCAGCTCGACGCCGCGCTCTCGGGCGACGCCCGCAAGGCCCGCGACGCCGCCGCGCGTGAGATGCCCGAGTACAAGGCCCTCGCCAAGATGATCGAGGAGAAGGAGATGGGCGCCACCAGCTTCTTCAACTTCTTCTCCTACCGAGGCCGCTGGACCAGCGCGGCCGAGAGCGTCCAGGCCAAGGCCGAGGCCCTGGCCAAGCGCGCCAAGGCCGGCGAGGTGGACGAGGACGATGAGGACGAGGACGAGGAGGAGTTCCCCGAGGAGCACGTCGAAACCTTCCCTCCCGGACACGATGTCGCCGTCACCATCGGTGACGACATCTTCCCCAGCGCCATCGACTACTTCCTCGAGGACGACATTGACAGCGACATCGACCTCGACTCTGATGATGAGGATGAGGACGAGGAGATGGAGGGTTAAACTAAAAAGAAGGAAGAAGAAGAAGAAAAATGTTTGAAAGAAACCCTTATCATCCACCATGTACCCTGCGAGAGCTCCCCAGATATGTGGTGGCCAGCGATGTGCCAGCAAAGCCCAAGACCATCCTCTCAGGAGGCCTGGAGGCTTTACACGCTTCCGGTCCCCAATATCATCGCGGTTGACCTCGGGCAATGCATGAATTTTGGGCACCCGAAGGATACAGTAACGACTGCCGCGTCACCGTTGCAAAAGACGAGTGAGTAGACGTGGAATGAAGACCACGAACAAAAAGGATTGAAAATATAGAGATGATATTTATTCAATATCATGGTTCAGCTTTAGAGGATACCCAAACCAATAAAAATTTCAAAACATTAGTTCACTGAGCCGCAGCTGCTTTACCAAGACGATTCCGATATCGATCCCGCACACGGGCAGTGGTTGGAGGGAACTCTCTCGTGGCCATCCTAAACTGTTCGTCAGTCACCAAGGAAGCCATGACGGCGCCGCTCTTATGCCATACTCGGTTCGTGCCGCTATTTGTAGAATGTAGGCCATCCCTTAGCCGGCCCTCCAACCTCTGTGGTTGCCTCAAACTGCTCATACCGACATCTGCCGCCCCCCATTATTTACAGGAATTCTCAAGTGGTTTCTCATGGTAATCTGTGCGCACTGTTGGCCGCATTAGGTCGATGAGGCCACATGGGTTTACCTACTTGCGAATGTTTACGAGTATCTGCCACCCCTTCCCCCCCTTTTTACGCAGCATCATGACCTAGCCTGTTAGACAGCCAGAACTCTTGCTATCCCTCTCGTCATATCACGAAGGAGACGATAGGCTCTAATACTGGGCTGGGGGCACACCACAGGTTGACACAATGAGCCACACCTTTAGGCGTCCTTGGTTGCCATTTCTTTTCTTGTTCCGCAAGAGGGATGGCCAGGAAGAGACAGCCTGAGGAGGCCAGCGCGCCCCGGAGAGAGGTAACATCTTGTCCTGTGGCTCTTGATAAAGCCAGGCATTATCGGAATTGTTGACGGTAAGGCCTCGCAGGCTGCCATTCATCGCCGTCGTGATGAGCCTCGGGCTACCTGTTGTTGCCGCGTACGCTTCAGTGGCATATATATATGCATGGTCTGGGACTCTACTGTGGATTTGTGTTCCTGTGTACTTCACTGACCACTGACGGCCAACCCAAAACTGCTTTTGCTTGTTGTCTGCTTGTCATCTTCACAAGTCCACACGACACAGCCTGGTTTGCCAAACTCAGCGCAGGAGCAGTCCATGATGACGGCTCTAACCTCCTTTGATCCATTTCCCTGCTTACCTGTCGAGCTTCGACTCGATATCTGGGAATACTGCACCGTCGCCAGACCGCAGGTAGTCCCTCTCCCTGGCACCCGAGTCAACTGCACACCAGCTTCCCCCGAGCTGATGTACGTCAACCGAGAGAGCCACGCCGTCGCCCTGCAGATCTACTGCATACGCCTCGTCGTGTCTTCTACCACGGTTGCAGGCGCACGGCCTTTTGGCACTCGGCTGCCTCCGGTCTGCCCAGGTCGCTCCCGGCGAGTCTATCGACTGGGTCCGCACGACCGGATCGTATATCCAGCACAAACTGGGCATACTTCACGGCCTACAGGCGGTTATGATGGCATCGCAGATCTGCGGAGGGGATGGGTTTTGGTGCAAAACTCGGTGGAGGTATGCCTCAAGGAGGCCCAGGCACTTCCGCTGCTGTCGGAAAGAGCGGCGGAGAGCAATATCAGGCTTTCTCCGGCCAGCTGTGTCTGGAGCTTTGACGGTCCACCACCCTCGGCGACATCCAGGTTCGTGTTTTTCTGGGATATGATCTACGGGGTATACGGAACTTACCAGGTAACGCCAAATTCAGATGCCCTGTCTGATGGATCTGAGGATGATGTCCCTGCGACGGCTCAGGAGAGTATGGATTAGACCCCGACTGCCCGGCCCTGTACGGCATACCACGACATGGAGGTTGATGAACGACAGGTGTGGGATGAGCGAGTTAGTAAGTAAGATAGATAGATGCCGTTTGGTGATGCCATACCAAGTGGGGTAGCTTTGTTGGACATAGTCGGTGCATTGATAGATCGGACGAGAGCCCCCAGGCTACTTCAGTACTTAAGTACGTACCTGTTACTACAACTGAGATGCAATCATTGACAATAATCATAATAATCATAATGACAATAATAAGCAAGGTACCCTACTCGAGGCAGGGCTCAATGCAATCATAAAAGGGGCAGAGCATGTGCGATTGATTGATGGAGAGATTGATTCACCGCTGCAGGTACCAACCAGGACAATGAATGGGGGGAGCTGAAGTGGCACTCGGCAGCTCACCGATTGATTGGCAACAGTTCTTTGGTTGTCCAGCAAAGCCCACTATGTGTGCTGCACTATGTGTGCTGTGCTGTGCTGTGCTGGCTGTACTGGGAGGGGAGGGGGAGTTACGGTCAGCCAGCTCCCCTCACCAGATAGGTCAGGATAATACATACAGTAAGAGAGGTAAGTAGTAGGTAACCCAAGTAGTTACTTACCTAACAACTAAACCCCCGTCGGACGGACTTGGATGGATCACTTTGAGGGGAAGAGAGAGAGAGAGAGGGAAAAAAAAAAAAAAAAAAGGGAGTAAGTACAGTTAACAATAGACCAAGGAAGTAAGTAAGTATACAAGGTCTTTGTCGAGTTGCTGCAAATTGCTCTGGATTATTCTGGTGGCCTTCAGCTGATCTTTCTGATCTGTCTCTCTGTCTCGGGCTTGGGTTGGCTTTACCTCGAGTGCTGTTGTGCCCAGTACTAAATCATCACCACCTTCCATCCCAACCTGGACTTTCTCACACGGCAAACAAAGCAGTTTGACTCGACCTCAGTCTCGACCACCCACCCCTCCCCTTCTGCCCAAACCATTGTTTCGATCCCATTTTTTGGCCTCGAACAAGTCCTCCAACTCGTGCACACACACTTCCCCCCCAGAACCACCATCTCCCATCCACGATGCCCTGCTTCAAGGGCATCGCTGTGAGCATCCACGCCAACGGGGCCCCGCTCCACGAGCATGGAATGCAAAAGCAGTCTCGCGTGTCTCGCATCAGTACCTATATACCCGTACCCTCTCCTCAGCTGAACACGGACACCCAGAAGCATGAGCCGGCTCGTTTCGCCATCTCCATCACCCTGCTGAACCCGGGCGCTCCCATTCCCTACACCACGCCCAAGCCTAACGAGGCCAATCCTCACCCCAAACCTCTGTATGCGGGCCCGCTGCCCTCCGCCTCCTCGGACCCCTCCAAACATGCGAATACTGTGACGCCTTACATTCCCATGACCAACTCGGAAAACGAGACCATCGCCGCCTACATCTACTTCGACGGGAGAGCGAAGGAAGAGGTTGCCACGCTCCTACGACCTGGCGAAGAGACGTGGGTGAACAGCCGATGGGTTCAAGTCCCCGACAGCGAGGGCGGCGGTCTGGCCGAGCGCGAATTTCTCTTCCGGGAGGTCGGTCTGGAGAGGTGGCTCAACGGCCTAGACCTGCAGGGTCACGATGCCGCCGAGAAGGTCGAGAAGAGGAGGCAGAAGTTCGAGAGGCGCCACCGCCGCCAAAAGTCGGCGGCGGCCGCCGCCGCCGCCGACTCCAACCTGGACAAGAACGGAAGACAGAGAGATGCATTGGCTTACGGCAGTAACGAGCAGTCGCCGCTCACCACCAACGACAAAACCATGGCGGATTCCGCTTCCGATTCCATGTCAGAAGACGCCGCCGACGACGACGACGATGACGACGACGACGACGAGCCGCCCGAGGCGACAGGCCAGATCAAGGTCGCCATGTTTCGAGTGATAGCTTCCGGCGAGATTAAGAAGGGCGAGTACTCGCCTCAATTTGACGCCCACGACGATGACGACGAGAGCGAAGGGGGGAACCAAGGCGGTAGCAACGGTGCCATCGATGCGGATGTTGAACACACGACAAGTTTCGCCAAGCCCAAGACCCTGGACCCCAAAACCATCAGCACCCAGACCGTGACCGGCATCGACGGCCCTGATAAGCCTTACGCCACCTTTACCTTCTTCTATCGTGGACAACGTGCGTTCTCGCGTGCCCCAGCTACTCCTGCGGCGCTATGCTGACATTCTATAGGCCAGCTGGCTAAGATGGGCATCGTGCCCTCCTCCAAGGATCCCAAGACTACTCCTGGTGCTAAGAGGCGGAGTGCGCAGTTGGATTTCTCAGGTTTGGGCCCTCTCAAGAACACGGGTACTGTGGGCTTTTCCGCGTTTCGCGACCAGGACGCTGAAGCTACTCAACGCCGGAAGTCGAGAAAGAGCTTTGGGGGCACCATGGATGATAGTGACGACGACGACGACGATGGGAAAAACCCGCTCCTCAAGATGGAGGATACTGACGATAAGGACGTCAAGACCCACCTAGGCCCCGAGGATGCAGAGCTCCAAGCTGAATTGAAAGCCGGTATTGACCGCATTCGTGTAAGTACAGGCTCGAGCACTTTGTGTCCTGTGTGTCTTGGCCGGTCTGTTATACTGACCCCGAGATTAGCTGAAGCGACAACACTCGGCCGAGCCCGACAGCGCTGCGGCCTCGAGGAAGTCGCCCAGCGCCGGCCCAACTTCTGGGTCCACGCCTACAGAGTCTGGGTCAAGCGTCGCGCCTCCTACTGCTGGAGGCATCTCAAATCTGCTCCCTCAAGCCTTCTCGGAGGATACGGCGACAGTTGGTAGCCCCCTGAAGAAGCAACGCGCGAGTGGCGAGGACGCCGTTCTGGATCGATCTACTGGATTCCCGTCGGCCTTGGGGGATGTCCTCGGTAGAGCTACCGCGGAGCAAACGGGGGGCAAGTCGATGGCAACAACCCCTGGGGCTGTAATGGGGCCCAAGGACGAATCGGACGAAGAGCTGTAACATGGTTTCCTGCCGTGCCGCCATAACCTGCCAGAGCACGCTGAAATGGCCGTGGAACCATCTTGGATGCGCTGCGACCCACGCATGGCGCACCAGTCTCGTCTGCCATGCGGCACCTGGCATAACTGATAACGAACATGCACATGGCCTGTCACGACAGCAACGACGCAGTAGCAGGATTCATCTTGGGTACTTGAACAAACAGCGTTGCCCTCCTTCCATGGCGAACTCGGAGTACCAGAAAAGAGATGGTTGACAAGCATTGCCGGGCATTCTGCTTGGTCGAAACCCAGGGTCCAGGGCCAGATGCGGCTCCTCTCTTTTTCGGTACCGCAAGACTCCAACAAACCACACAAGGTTTATCATAGACGACTTGTACCACTTCTGGAAAGGAGGATATCGAGAAGCGTTGGGACGAAGGTAGCGAGTGGCAGAGGGGGGGTGGGACCCTCGATGCCCGGGCGGGAGAGCGAAGATGGATTTCCATGAGGAATTAGAGGCACTGGGCCAGAGGCGGAAATAAATCATCATTCTTACCTTACGACAGCATGCCCCGGGTCTGGCCTGATATAACAGCATCATTTCTGCTCAGCGAAGACGAGCCACGCAGCTTTCCCCGTTGATCAAGTTATAAAAAACGAAACGTGCACATACATGCCGTTTTTTCTCTCTAAACTTACTGGGGGGATATTGGATGAATAAAGCCGACGATGGACAGACAGTGTAGAAGGCGGCTACTTTAAAGCAAGACAATGGGAGATGATGAGAGAGAATTGCTCCAACTTTTTGTACTGGTCCTTTGGCCTGTGACCTGATAGACAGCCTTCTGACTGTACGAGTACGCTTCCCATTCAGGCATATTGCAAAGAGAATTTGTGATGGGATAACTACTTGACTATTAATTCGTAAAGCAAAGAGATTCTCTCTCTCTCTCCCCTCTCTCTCCTCTCCCCAGGGGTATCTTGATAAAGTGCAAATAAATAAAAGGCGAGGCCTCATTCACTCTCTTCTCCCACCCCCTCCTGCCCTGCCCTGCCCTGCCCAATTCCCATTCTGGCCCGGTATATTCATTATACCATATCGAAACTGACCCGTCCGAAGAAGGGTGAGCAGAAATCAAAGCAAATACACATCACAAACGCCAACGCTGCCTACGCCCCTCCTCTTCCACAAAATTCGAATAATGCAGGACCTTTCCCTCTTGCCTTGGCAATGGGACAAGAGAAACAGAAACAGAGAAGCCACATGATTACGACTGAACTCCTTTGCGTGGCAGGTTCGATGCCGAAGATGACGATCTACGGCGTGTCAGACCGTCTGTTCCTTGGCCGTAACTAGATCCCGTGCCCGCCGCACCACCGCTACCAATGTCTTGGTACTCTTCATCGTCGTCTTCCATGTCGTCGACATCGACGTCGCCACCGCCACCGCCACCGTTTGCGTCCTGTGCTCCGCCGCCGCGGTTCCTCTGTCTCGGCGAACCCAGGGAAGCTGCCGATGTCGATGATAGGGGTCGGCCACGCTCGACGCTTTCCTCCTTGATCTTCCTGTCCATGCCGTTGCCGCCGCCGCCGCCGTCTACCAGGTTTCTGACGGGGCGCGATACCGCAGGCCTCTTCTCGGCGCGAGCCCGGACGAGTTCTGTGGCTCCGTCTCGTTCTGCCCACTTCCTCTCTTCCTCCTCTTCCTCCAGTTTCATGGCCAGCTGCCGCTCGTGCTCATTCGCGGGTGTTACTGCCAGCTTCCCGGATGCTGTTGCCACCGCGCCACTACCACCAAAGCCCTTAGCCGGTGTAGGTTGCCCCGGCGGCGGCGGCGGCGGCCCCACAACCCCCTCGGAGGCGACGTCGTCATCCTCACGTTTGGGCTTGTGGGGGCCGACGGTAGCACCACCGCCACCGCTGAAGAAGAATAGGAGGACGGCCCAGGCGAGGGCCATGGACACCATCTCGGCGGACCAGAAGAGCGCGGTGCAGACGACGAAGCTGAGGATGCGGTGGTTGTACATGAGCCAGCGCACGCCCGTCAGGCGAGCCACGAGCTCGACGCGGGCCGTGTAAACCTGCAGGGACTGGCCGGCCTGGACGTCAAGGAGCAGGCTCAGGGGCAGCTGGTCGCGGAACTCGATGAGCTCGCCCATGGCGAGGTCGATGGTGTTGCGCGCCGCCGACGACTCGCCGGCGCCGACCAGGACGTGCCAAAACAAGAACAGGGCGCGCGAGGCGCGCGAGACCAAGGGGTCCTCGTAGGGCAGGAGGGCGGGGCGGCGCGACGAGAAGACGACGTGGTCGGGCGGGGCGTCCAGGATGTCGGCGTAGGGGTCGAGCGGCGGGACCATCCACGACTGGGCCGGGTCGTTGAGCACCGAGCGGGTTGCGACCAGCGCGACCATGAAGTTGCCGCGGTCGGTGTTGGGCGGGGAGCGCGGGAGGGTCAGGTGGACCGAGACGTCATAGGCCGTATCGAGCATGAGGTCGTGCGAGAGCGAGGCGAGGCCGTAAGGGTTGGGGCCGGCACTACGGAAACAAAGAGGCAGCAAGTTAGTCTACGCAGGATTCAACAAGAGAAGGACGAGGGCCAGAGAGACACTTACTTGTACTGCAGATGTATGGGCAACGAAACGACCTTCTTGGGGACGTAGGCGTAGTAGAAGACGGGGTATGCCAGGGCAGCGATGCACAGCAATGCGACCGATGTGGAGATGAAGAGGAAGGTGTTGATGTAGGCGCGTTGGGCGGTCGGGGCCGTGGCAAGGCGAATGGGTCGCTTGACGAGCTCCTACAGACGGGACACATTGTTCCATGGTCAACTCCCCTCCCCCCCCCTCAATCCCTTCGTAGACTTACCAGGAGTTTCTGGCCGACGAGACTCATCTTATGCTCTCCGGTTGGACCTGATTTGGTGGTGATGGAGGTGGTGGTGAGGAGGAGGAGGAGGGAGGCAGGCAAGTTTGCTTCTTGCCAGTGATGGTTGGGCAAAATGCAAAATGCAAAATGCTGGCTGGTTATGAAGACGGACGGAGCGATGGGATTGGATTGGATGATGTCAAGGAAGGCACACATGCAGCAGCATCAGCACCACCACTCTCGACTCGGTAATAATGACAATAAGTACTTACTTACTTTACCTTGCCGATTGGCCAGCAGTGGCCGTTGCTTTCTTAACCTAAGTACTAAATTATAAAGCCAACCTCGCACGTTCCATCTTCACATGTTCAGTCACTTCTCTCGCATCCTGGGGCAAATTCGCTTGCTGTTCCGTGAAGAACTATGTGCAACTGAAAAAACTTGGCATGAATCCGCTCTTGAATACGCCATACCAAACATGATGGAGTTGACCAATTTCATTCCTCGTCCCCCCCCCTGCATCATCACCTATCTCTCCCCTCCAGTCCGGTCCTCAACAGGGCTGGAGATAGTTGCTGGGCACCAATCCACCCCGACCTGCCCCGTTGCCAGAGTGAATCTCGGCCTCCCACCATCCATCGTCCTGGTGCCGCAGCACCGCCAGGTAATCTCCCTTGCTGAACCCCAGTTCCTCGGGGATCGCAGCCTGGTACACGTACAATGCCCGTGCTTGATTGCCACGTTAGCCACACTGTCCTGGGAGGAGAAGGAAAGGGCTTGCCGCCGCTAACTTACCAAAATGGAGAATCGGCCGGCCTTCTCTAGTGTACTGTCTGCTAGGGTCTGCCACGCTCTTGCTTCGCTGTCGGCTCTGTGACATCGACCTGCCATCGTAGAACGCCATGGCCCCGCTCTGGCTGGTGCCCGGCCTACTACTCCGTCCGCGCTGTGAGCCTCCGTACCCATCTTGGTCGCCCAGCGGCGCCAGCTGCACAGCCATGTCACTACCCATCTGACCACTACTGGGGCGGTCGTAGTCGCTGCCTCGGAACGTCGCTGGCGACGCTGTTCTCGCTACCGACTGTGTGCTCGGCGAGTTCTGGCGGTAATAGGGGTTGTCCGACCCACGTCTAGGCGTTTCCGCCGTCATCCGGGACTCACTGCGCGGCTGCTGTCTGGGGCTGTAGGGCGCAGGAGACGGCGCATGATATGGCGCAGGAGACGGCGCATGATACGACTGCCGTGGGTCCATCTGCGTTTGGTGGCTGCCGCTGTACGGGTTCGGCGACGCAGAACGGTACGACTGCCGTGAATCTGCTTGCGGTTGTGCCTGGGGCTGCGCCTGGGGCTGTGCCTGGGGCTGCGCCTGGGGTTGCGCCTGGGCTAGAGGCTGGACATGAGCTTGCATGTCAGGGCGAGGAGAAAGGCTGCGAGGCACCGCCGGGCTTGCTGCCCGTGGCATCTCGCTACCCCTGGTCGCCGGCCGCGAGGGGGCGCTAGAATAGGAGCTGGGCGGAGGGCGCGTGAACATCTCCCGCGTCTGCTGCTCATACTTGCGCGAGGTAGCTTGCATGGCCTTCTTCGTGCACGCCGCCGCCGGGACCCCAAGACGCTGGATTTGCTGGTCATACGAAGGGGGCGGCGTACCGCGCATGCCTGCCGCGACGTCGCTGTTGGACCTCGGCGCTGGCACCGATCGGGAGAGCTGCTGTGACCGCTCTGAACCCGGCGCCGGCGTAGCAATGCCGTGGTAGTGATCGGCCGACACCCTCCCCGCCGACTGCTTGTTGCCTGCAACCCCCTTCAGCTCTGCAAGCGCCAGCGCGATGGGGTCTAGTTCCTCCGCCGGAGATGCCTTCTGCTCGGCTTGCTGCTTCTTACGGTCCGGCGTCGAGACTGCGAATACGTTCTGGCCAATGTTGAGAGCCAGGCTGGCGTTGGCGTCAATCGGATCAGGGCTGACGGCACGCTCCGAGGGCAGGCTGCGTTCGGGCTGCTGATACATCTGCGGCCGTCTCGACCCTGCCGAGTTGTTCTGTGTATTTTGCGACGTCACCGGGCCCCAGGTGTTCCTGTTCGGCGCTTGCATGTCCTTGGTGCTCTTCCTCCTGAAGGGGCTGTGGTTTTGGAAAAAGCCGCTCTTCTTCTTGAGAACCCGCTTCTCGGGGGACTCCTCGATCACCGGCTGCTCCGGCTGCTTCATCGGCGGCACCTGTGCAGCAGGGGGCTCCACACTAGAGAGCGAGGTAGGGTTCGAGTAGTCGCTGTGCTCGTCGCGGCTAGACGGCCGAGCTGAGAGGTTGGAGCTTGTCGCCGAGTTCATGCCCGAGCTGGGACCGTCAGTACGGCACAGCATCGTCATACCATCCATCGGGTAGGGATCGTGAGGAACAGCCGCGAACTGCGACGTCTCATAATGCTGCTGTTTCTGCAACATGTTCGACTGGCGACTGCCGGGGGGGGATGACCGAGCCGGGACCCTTTTGCGGCGTCACCGTCGGCTCCCGGCTTGTGGGGGGGGCGGGGGGGTCCTGGTGGGCAAGGTCGCGTGCGAGGGAAGAGTTGGGGTCGTGATGGGATTCGTAGGTAGAGGGCTGCGGGGAGGAGCTGCGGAAGGCTGGGTTGATGCTTCGCGGGAATTGGGCCACCGAATACGCGTCATCTTGTTCCACCGACGCGATGGACTCGTGGTCTTCCACGTCTCCCCTGCAGAAATTGATGTACTTGGGCGGGTCAGGGATCTCCTGCCCGGTGCCCCTCTCATTGATGAAGTAGATGATGTCTTTCTCGACCTCCATCTTCTCTAGTGACAGCCGGATCTTCTCGCATGATGCATCGTCGCTGACACAGACGGTCGACGCAATGTTGGCAAAGGTCCATAGCGAACTCTTGGTGAAGTCTAGCCTCTCCTCTTCCAGATCTTGGAACTTGTCGGCGGCAGCCTTCCACTCGCGGTTCCACCGGACCGTGGTGTCCTCCAAAGCCTTGATGGCGTTTTCGTACTCGGCGTTGGAGGTGGCCAAGCTGATCTGGGTCTTCTCCAGCTTGGCCTTGTTCTTGCGCTCTTCTTGGCCCATAACCATGTGACCCTGCGCAAGGTAGCCCTTGATCTTGAGGCACTCCTGCTCATAACGGTCTCGCGTCTTGTTGACGGCCTGTGTCTGCTGCACCTTGATCTTGAGCAGCTTCTCGACCGTGTTCTGGACGATCTTGCGGCGCTCCTTCATGCCGCCGGCAAAGGCGGCGAGGGGCTCCTCGAGCTCCGTCTTCATCTGGTTGGCAATGCTCGAGTGCTGCTTGGCGATGGACTCGACCTCGCCCCGAACCGTGTCGAGTGACGTCTTCAGGCTGCCCATCTCGTGCGACCCCAGCGACTTCCGACTCAGCGACATGAGCTTCCTCGCGTATTCATCCTCGATGGATGCGCGGGCCGAGTAGAAGGCTCGTAACTCGTCATTCGTCTGCTTTGCTGCGAGCATGCGATCGAGCAAGGGGGGGGACACCGGCATCTTCCTTTCCCCAGAAGTTGTTCGCAACTGTGGTGGAGAAAGCATGTCGGTCAGTGTGGTCCAAGTGCCTTCCTTTAAATGAACGGATGAGGGTCAAAGGAAGAAGACGATGATGACTACTTACACGACAGTGCCACTGTCGGGCCCTCGGTAGCGGCAGGCATGATGCCCGGCACACAAAAGGGTTGTTGCAAACAGGAAATAGGACAAATCTGCTCTTGGGGCGTGGAGGGGTGATGGATCAGACTGATGATGCGCCGCCGCTTTGCTGCAACGCGCAACTAATTTCTCGGGAATTCCACGAGCTTTTCGTCAGGTGCGACTGATGAGGCGGGGGGGAGGGGGAGGACTGCTATGTCGAGACGAAAGGCGAAAAGGTGTAAATGTAAATGTGAATGGCAGGATTAAGGAATGCAGCCATGTGATGTATGCGTGTGCACAAGACAAGAACAAGCAAGGGTGGTGAAGCTCACCGTCTCTCTTCCCTGCCAAGTCCATATTGACACGCGGGTGAGTTGTGAGTTGGCAGGGCAACCCGAGCCGCCTAACCGTACTGTGCTTGCATCTTGCTGTGGCGCCGAGATTTGCCCCCCCCCCACCCGTCACTGTAGTAGTGAACGCGGAGAAAGGTCAGTTAGATGAAAATCAAGTAAGTTACAATAGACAAGATGCGATCTCTAGTATTTAGTATTTCTTTACTATCCTAGCTTGCTACTACTGTTCGGTATCTTGTGATAAACGCCAGACCGGCGTGGCTGTTGTTGTTGCTTGGGTTTACGGCTTGTCAGGATCCTAGGGTACCCCTAGGACGGAAAAGAAACGAATGCTGACCTATTCAACGAGAGGCTATCTGCAAAACACCGGCATGTAACCCAGCAAGATGAAGGTTTCCATCCTTGCTGGTTTCTACACACATACACACACACACATACACACACACAGAGAGACAGACACACGCGCACACACGTCGTACACTCGCACATACGCACGCCACACATCCCTGATAAGCAGCACCCTCTCCCCTGAAGGCTCAACTTTTTTCTTGGTTTTCCCGCAAGGTCCATCGAGCTCCTCAATAAGGAAAGGCCACACACCCCGCAGTCGTTGGACCAGGAGACAAATGATGAAATAAGGAACCAAAAGCGCAACTATTACTCTTCACCGTGTATGCATGGGTTCGACGATTAGCTCACCACCTCGTCTTTCACCCCCTCGACATCTTCTACCTGATCTCCCTCAGACTGCTTGTCTACAGTCTCTTCCAAGATCGACTCGCCCGCCGTGTTGGTGGCTAGAGTCTTAGTTTCCTCGATAGGGGCGCTTTCTTCTGCGGCTGCGTCACCAACCACTAACTCCGTGGCGTTGCTTCTGGCGCCCGGGTCTGCAGCCGGCCCCTTTGTCGTCTCCGATTCCTCGGCTTCTTCCTCGAGCTCCGTCTTCTCCGCGCGAGGTTTTGGTTCGCCCTCTCTCGTCGTCCTCTCGCCTAAGCCATCGACCGTCATAGTTCCCTCCTCATCGATGGACCATAAAACCCTCGTAGTCGAGAAACTCAACACCGGCTTCCCGTCCACTGTAGTCGCCAAGGTGTTGGGACTTGAGCTCTTCGTCGGCGCTCTTCGCTGTGGGCCTCTGGCGCGACCCTTGCGAGCATCAGCGAGGGGTGCCTTTTCCTTTTCTTGTTCCTCGGTTTCCTCTGCCTTCGGCTCGTCCTTCTTAGGAGCCTGAGGTCCAAGCTGTAGCCGTTTGTTTAGGTCCGACATGAACCCAGCTTGCAGAGCAGCTATCTTGTTGCCCACCGGCCGTGCCGGTACCGCAGGTTTCTGTTTCGGTGCGCCTTCTGATTCGTTGGACTCAGAAAGCGGCTTCGAGGGACGGGCCGGAATTTGTGGTTTCGGACGGCCTGGCACGGCAGGCTTATCATCACCTGAGCCCTGTTTCTTAGGGGGCCTGGCAGGTATTGTGGGCTTCTGAGGAGCTGCTTGCTGATCAACAGCGGACTCCGACTCTTTGTCATCACCCTGCGGCGTAGAAACTGTAGTAGTAAATTGGAGAGAGTCAGGTGTGTCCTCCCAAACGTCACGACTGGGGAATCGGTGTGCAGATGGTGATCTCGTTGTCTGCACCTCCTTGGCAAGATGGGGCTGGCCTTCTACCCAGGAAGGTGGTCGCGAACGGTGCTGAGCGAAATGGTCAGGACTACGGTCTTCCAGCTCCGCAAGTTCCTCTTGCCTCCGAGCAAATGCCTGTGCTACCGTCTCGCCTTCACGAGGGGTAATGTCGGAGGCGCTCCCTTCCGCACGACTTCTCCTAAGCCCCTCTGCAGGTTCGGGTGTGTGTACTTCAGCTGTAGCATGCACACTGTTAGGGGCGTCTTCCCAGACGTCTTGGCTAGGAAACCTGTGATGGAATTCCTTCAACTGATCCGGACGGGTCACTGGCTGCTTGTTGCCCTTGTCATCTTCGGGGAAGAGAGGCTCATACTCCTCGACATCGTCAAGTGGAGTAGAGTGCATCTCAGGAGGGGGCGGGCTGTAGATGCTGGCAGGGCGGCTGGTTGGGCGACTGCGGGGATGCTCCATTTCGTAACTGCTACCGCGACGTTCTGGAGGAGGCTCGACCGCGGGCTGTAACTCGTATGGTGATGGTCCTTTGGCAACTTCATCGGATGCCAGAATAGGAGCTTCGTAGCCTTCTTCAGCGTCTGCACCCACGATCGATGGCTCACCGCTGTATCTGTGGTATCCCTTGCGGTTGCCATGGTCATCAACGTGGATCACACCATCGTCTTCAGTGTCGTCGACTGAGATGCCGGGCCCGGCGAAGCCGCCTTTGAGAGGCGAAGACAGCGGCTCTGCATGCTTGGCAGCGGCAGAGGGTGGTCGAGGAGAAGAGATCCTCGACGTGTATTCCTCGGTAGCTTGGTATCCAACATGCTCACTTGGCGTGGAGATATGGTCTCCAGTACCTGTGTCGCTTGTTAGAGGTGCTCCGAAGGTTGGGGGTTAGAATACAGATTTTACCGAAGCCAGCTCCACGGCTAGCAGTATCACGGACGATCTTGTTCAGCTCTTCGCTGCTCATCGAGAAGTCGTTGGCACGATCATGCAAGTGATTGTAAATTTCCTTCTTGTGCAGATCCGGGTGTTTCTCGTAGTAAGCCCTTTCGAGCTTGTCTGTCGGGGCCATGCCGTGGCCGTGGAGACCGTAGCTTCCCGGGGGGACGGATTCGAAGCCACTGCGGCCACTGTGCTTTCTCGAGTGATGCTTGGGCCTAACTGCTGTCTCTGACGCGGCAACGCTTGGGGCAGGCGAGGGAGCTTGGACATCACCGGCGTAGTGCAGCATTGGCACACGCTGCCCAATCTCAGGAATGCCATGCTCGTCGTCGATGTGGCTTTCGGCGTTGGAGAGCTGGCTGGTGGTGCTGGCCTTCTTCTTTAAGCCTTTGCCATAACCATAGATCTCCTCGGCGCTAGGCCTTCCGATGCCAAAAGAAGCCGCTTTGTCGGAATCGGTACGGGTGACAGTCATGACTCGCTGCTTCGCACTTTGGGCGGGCATCGTAGGCTTTGGAGCATAGAGCTTGATGTCCTCGCCAATTGTTCGGGTCTGTTCAGGGGAGGCCGATTCGCGGCGGGGCGCGTCAGGAGATGCACCCAGCCCGTCCGTAAACGCAGCGTATTCCTGGCCTTCTTGGCCAATCGAAGGCAGGTCTACACTGCTCGAACGGTCGATCGCATCTACCGATATGCCCAGGCTGCTATGGCCGGCTGGTCGACTTTTCGAGAAGCCCTCGTTCAAGGGGGAGGGGGCGAATCGGTCAGGGTTTGGAGAAACTGATCGGTTCACGGTCCTCTTGGTGGGCCGGGGAGGTATCGCAGGCGTTGAGGAACCATTGTCCTTGTCCTGACTCCTCGAGGGACGGGGCGGGATTACAGGTGGTTGCTGCATGGTAGTGGCGGACATTGTAGACAAACGCGGTAACTATGCAGAAAATGCCAAAAGGTTATAAGCGATCGAGGTAAACAGCGTCGTCGTTACGGTTGCTTTCAAACGGGCAGAATTGAGACCTGGTGAAAGGATGGGGTCATGTTAGTAACAAGCTGGGGAAACACTTTCGAGTCACGTAGAGCCGGTTTCGGGTAAAAGGACACAAGAGACTGTAGCGTGTGTAATAAGCAAAGTTTTCGTTATCGTGATCAGTTTAATAAGTAGAGTGATGCTATATTTGCCAGCCGGGTGGTCGTTCCCAAGCATGACTCCCTTGTCATGCCAATAAGGGGCCCGACGTATGGGTTGGGTTGTGAGCACTGGCTAAACCAGGGGTACGTGTGTGTGTGCGCGCGCGTGTAGAAGGGAAACAAGGTGCAGATGAGTTGCAGTAAGGAAAGGAAAGAGAGCAATGCAAGATAAGTGTATCAGGCAATACACACCGCATCAATGCCGCAAAGTATCCTATTTGAATGCAACGGAAATCCTAGCTGAGCTGACCGACGGCGACGAGTAATGTCGTCCAAGTCCAGGCTGTGGTTGGTTCGTCTGAATTCGTTCCTTGATGGAATCCTGTTGTGCTCCAAACTACGGTCAGTGAAAGGACCCCCCATTCAGCTCGAGAATAGTATATCCTTCGGTCGGGTCGAGATAAGATACAGACCGAAGTACGTAAGATTCAAGGGCGAAGATAAGCGAAGAGTGCAAGGATAAGGTACGCAGATAAAGCAAGGGGAAGATTAGGAGATGATGATGATTGACATGGAGGTAGGACAATGAAAACAGTCCATTCCAGAGAAAGAGCGCAGGATAGCAGCGATGGTGTCCTTCTTTTGGGCACTGGACCTCGAGGCAAGTCCCGTTTGAATGACGGGTGTGATCGCAATGCAGCGAGTAATGCTGAATGACCCAAAACTTGCCTCTCTAGCCCCAAGGACCTGCCCGAGCTTATCCCTAGAACCGGGCAACTGAAGAGCCTGGGCTGTTCTCACTCTCCCTCTCTCTCTCTTCTTGTGTTTCGATGTTTTGGGGCTGGTGGCTTGTGATAACGCTCAATTGTTGGATTTGGGTTGCAAAGAATGCTGTTGCCACTAGCAGCTTGAGGAGAGGGGTGTTTGTGCTTGTGTTGCGTGGGCACGAGAGCTCAACCTCTAGCGAGGGGCTGACGGCACAAAACTTACAGGATGTGTGGTTTTTCTTCTTTCTTTTCTTGTTGCTTAAGGTTTTCTCTAGAAGAGAGCTTCCCAGTCAGGATTAAACTGTAGCAATATCGAGATGATATAGTAAGTGTTTATAAAATATTGAGATAATAGGTAAGTATGTTAGGCTAGATAGACGGGTTATTTGTTGACTTCCATGGTGTGAGGATGAGAGGACTTGTAATATGATGGAGACAATACGACCCAGCGAGATTAAGCATCAGGTCGGTCTTTGCCACCGTTTGCAAGTGTGAAACCTCGAGGGCAGCAGGTTCTTTAAATACTTTGTGCTCGTTTGGCCCAGTCGCGGGCTTGTTCGATGTCATGAAATGTACGAAGCAAAGTACCTGGGATTTCTATTAGTTACGACAACAAGCATCGAACAGGGATCGTGGTGCTCATGCTTGCTTTGCCTAGGCGAGAGGAGCGTCCCCACGAATCCACGATGGCCCGTTTCTAAGTAGCAGTAGCTCTAGCAGTAGTACGAGTAGTGAGTAGACTCCTCTGCCGGCACCGCCTGGCCTTCCCCCCACCCCCCTTTTTTTTTCTCAGGGCTTCTGCGCTTCTGGCGTGTGACCTGGCCAATTTTTGCGCGATCGATCTCCCGCAGGAGAAAGGAAAAGCGCAACCGTTTCTGGTAATGGGGGGCAACAAACACACACCGTCCGTGAAAGACGGAGGACCCAAGTATTGATTCACTTGAACCTGTGGGGTTCCAAACCGGTTCTGTGGCTGCTGCCCTTCCCCACCTCCCCCTCTCCCCGAAACCGTCTGGATAGTTGAGCCTATGGCGACACAGGTATCTGGTATTTCGTGCATCATCCATCACAGGCGGTCTGCGCCTCAGCTGGCTGACTGGACGGTTGACTGGACGGTGGCTACTAGGTTAAATACTATTCCCAACCCAGCTGAGGGGGAAAACATCGTGGCATCACTTGGCTGTCACAAAAGTTCCCCATCGATTATGATTCTCTCAATTCTCTTTTCTCAAACAATATAGGTTTCGGTGTTTTGTAGCTGGTCCTTGGGAATCTACTACATATGTCCGTCAGAGGCAGATTGCGTGCTGGAAAGGAATTGTGTCGGCACGAGCAATTATGCATACACTTTAACATCATGCGGCGGGTAGATGATTCGATGTACCTATGTAAGTAGGTATGCATGTCGATAACCTACTGCTAGTAGTAGTTGAGGTACTTACGCGTTAGCACCCACTCACCCACTTGGGATATACCACTATGCAAACACCGGCCGCAGGGGCCGAGGGGCTTGCTACATACAGTACTTAGGCATGTTCAATGCGTGTGACGGGAGACGAGTGTCATGGCGATCCATCATAGGCCAGATCCCATGCCCCCTTATTAACATTGGTCTGTCCCAAGGTTGAGATGGCAACTTAAAAGGAAGTAAGCAAGGGTCAGAAGATTCCAGCCTGTAATGCCCTGCACTGTAAAGTCGGGCCAGTGGCAGCCTTGATTGCCAACTCTATTCTGCAATACTGTAAATGTCTGTCGGTTCAGGGGGGTATCCCTCCGCTAAAGCAGGCAAGCCGGCCTGCTCACCCTGGGGTGCTCCGGAACGACTTTCGAACGCCAAAGAAAGAAAGAAAGAGTCATCTGACGATACAAAAAGAATAAGCCATAAAAGTACTTAAGAAACCCTTGCAAATGGGGGGCTTTGGGTTTTGAACCACAACTTTAGATACATGTAGTAGTATAGTACAAGTACTTGCATAGGGGAGCGGTCGAGCGGTCACGGCACAACATGCTTCTTTCGGTAAACCGATCTGGCTTTTATTCATGGGCTTGGTTCGGCCGCTGTATCTTGATTACTCGTACTTATGTGTACTTTATGTATGTGTGTGTTTGTATACCACGAATGTTCTGTGTTATCACGGTTCTATTTCCCTACATTCACACTATCAAATCATCCTGTCTGTGGCAAAACGTAAAGTAGGTGGTAAGCCCAGCCGGGATGGGAACGCCGACCGTTTCTCTCCGCCTGAGTAACACGAAGTCCGCTTCTACCCCCAGGCTCCGTCTTGTGTGCGCAGGACCTAAAGGACAGCACATATCGTGGCATCGTGAGAGTAACTCCTAAGAACACGCGCGCGCACACACACTCACACCTCTTGAATATGTGGGCATAGTGGCGCAAAGGTGCAGTGCATGCATTGTTCTCAACCCACAACACGCACTGCGAGGCCCTCACGCTTCGATCGAGTAATACTTTTGCCTAGCCCGTCCGGGCGTCTTCTCCCACTAGACCTATGTGCTTAAGGATGTATGCATCTTGCTATGGAACAAACAAGACAACTCGCTCACATACATACATAAGTGTAAGTACGTAGCCCATTGTTGAAACCCCTCACCCACGGGGATTTACTCCTTGCAATGACGACATATTCCAAGTGATGCGGCCGGGAGTTCACATTGGAACGACCCCCTGGAGGACGTCCGTCCGTCCTACATGTAGAGCACTAACATATATACATAAGTACATATACGCATCACACCTTCTCATAACTACTTAGGTAAGTAGGTATCTAACTTGTGTTCATTGTGCAGTTGCAACGTTGGGCGGGGACCGTTGAGCATCCGACATGAACCACAAACGAGAGGGCTACTTTTAGGGATCAGAAGAAGAAGTACGGAGTATAGCACACTCAAATGCCGTGCCAAGGCCTATCCATCAATCCATCCCTCCTTCCCGTGCGTGCATATAAATTTCGGGGCCCAAAGCGAGCAAGACTGCCAGCCGTTTCCCCGTATCCAATGTGTGAATTGGTCACTAACTCGTGTCTAGCAGTCTCTCTGTACGTGTAATCCTATGGGGGGTACGATCCATGCCTGTTTGTCTTTCGCGAGTCTAGAGTTCGCCAATATCCACTCTCTCTGGTGTTCTATCGGTTCCAACGGATCTTCTTGGCTTTCCCGGTACGGAAGGTCAGAATACATAAATAGAGACGGTGAAGCTCCAGCCATAACCGGTCCTTGCACGTGTAACAGTTGACCACGACCACGGGTCCAATGTGAATCTGTTGTGCTATTATATCCGTTGCACGTTGGCAAACAGCCATTTGCCCAGTTCCACGGCATGGGACCAAGTTGAAACCCAATAATGCGTGTTGGAATAGACATATGGTGATCACTCCATACAAAATAGAGGACATGGTCAGTCGTGCTCTGGACACTTGAATATACACCGTAGCTGGCTGGCTGGTTGGCTGGAAAGCCATAATGAGTTCTACATATTCATCCACGTCCAGACATTACGGCTTGGAATCTCTTCTTCGGTTCTGAAACACCAGGTATCTTGCCAGACCGTAAAACATAATATGAGAAATACATGTAGCCATGAGCCCAGGTATTCGTCAGCCGCAAAGTTCCGTGACGCCGTACCCCAAACCGAAACTGCTAAACTCCTTCAGACCTACTCGTGTAGACTTGGAAAACTGAAGTTTCTTAGCCATTTCCCTTTCCAACCCTTCCCGTGACTAATCGTCAAAACGTCGAACAAAATCGCCTCGGACCAAACGCAAGAGGCTCATTTTTTCTTCTTCAATAATCTTTTTTGGAATCCAGTTCATAAGCTTCTGCTAGCACACCAAGATCCCCTATACACCGATCGAGACAGCCGGGTCGGCCGAAGGATACCCCTAGGCTTATACAATCATTTGCGCGACACCCTGCCCACCCAAGGTCTTGCTCCCAACGAATGCCTGGCCCTTGACACCAGCGAGAAGATAGCACAGGGCCGTGAAGGTCATCACAATTGCAGCGGCTATCAAGCTGGTGCTTCTCACAATGATACTCAGCCACTGGACCAGGGCCATGACGCCGTAAGTAGCAGCGCGCATGTAGTTGGTTGATACCTTCCTGATAGCAGCATCGAAATGGGCCGAGGTAGGACAAATTCGGAGCAGGAGAGGGACTTCGATGAAGAGGATGACAAAGGAGGATATCCTGGATGCACGGGTTTGGTCAGTACGCTGCTACGAGGGACCCTAAGACTGAACTCACAGGCACAAGATGCTGAAGACGATAATGACAAGGTGGAAGATGAAGATATTGGCGATACCAAGGGCGAAGCAGAGGATCATCGACAGTATTCCGAGCCTATGTCAGAGACCCCGTGTTAGCGAGCTAGTCGAGTGACCCGTCGTACAGATGCGGCAATGTGCAACTCTCGTGACATTGGGTTCCTGGCGGCATGCGGTGTCATATCAAGCTCCAAGTTGATGATGTCGCCATCAACCATTATCAGTGAAGGGTGTGCACGAAGGCTGGGGTCCTTACCATTGCCCGTAGATACCTAGTAGAGGGCCATGGTTAGTCCCTCACATTGATTGAACAACTTGTGGTCTTAAGCCCAGTCTACGTACTGAAGTTCCTCGTTGCGAATTCCTCCTTGAGAGTCATCTTGACGTCTGTTGATGCGAATCGAGCTGTGCGCCTGAGGCTGCTGCTGATTGCCCTCGGAGCTGTGATCGAGGATGACGACGCCCGATGGAAGGTAGATGCCGATCAGGTCCACTGGGAACTGGGTAGCCGCAAAGTGACTAATGTTGACAGGATGTCCAAGGGTGGTTTACTTGTTAGTAGCTGGTCAGATAGCTTCCAAAGCGGTGATATGGTGATAATGTTCAAACGCGACAAAAGTGCGTCGTCTGTCCGGGAATGTTTTCAGCAGGTATTGCACGACAATGACCAGATCGCCAATTGAGTGAGCCTGGGTGGATCAAATCGGGGGTGGGAGTGGAAGCTGCGGACGACTTCAGGTGTGTCGTATCCAACGAGGTACTAATAGAGGGAGGCAGTTTCTAAGTACTTGCCGACAGAAATCCAGGTACATGTAGGTACTTACCAGGCACGGCGCTACCCGAGGGCGTGTGTCGTTCCTGTAGGGAGGGGGGGGTTTCGCTGGGACCGCTTTCGTATTGGTTGTTGGTCCGGCACCCAGAGCTACGTATGTACATATAGGTAGTTCGTTGCCAGTGCTATTATACATATAGCATGTAGCCTCTTGACTGTGTTGTACAGCTACTCGTACCTGGCAGGACCCCTGGCTTCTCTCATTCAACGGCCCCCTGCTGTCTCGTCTTCCTTCGGGTTTGTTAGTTGCGGGCCCTTTTTGTTTTGGCTGAGGAACAGGAAACAGCCACCGAAGAATGAATAAAGCGCTTGGACCGACCTGAAATGTATTCGCGGAATCTCAGGGACTTCTGGAACGCTAGAAACGCCTACGAGTAGCCTGGGTTCCCCCACGCTATGAGTAAAGTAAGTAAGTACCTAACAATTCTGGCTGGCGGGTGCCGATTGGATCCAAGGAAGCCCAACAGGTTGATGTTTTCCCCAAAGTGTCTGGGTTTCTTTCTGTACAATATGGAGTTTGTCGACGCTCCAAGCTGGTAGGTACGATGGTTTTCCCGGAACCAAAAGCCAAGTATTTATCTACGTTAGGTACTTGTTATAGAAGCATGCATTTTTGAGATGTCACCAGGCACCGATATAAGCATGCAGTCGAGAGATGGCAAGAATCGGATCTGACCATCCCAGCATTACAGCAGCCTCTATGAAATCACCTGCCCATTGCGTGTAGTATGACGCGGCTTTCGTCGTCTTGCGAGCCTGAAGGTCGAAACCGCACATGCGCGCCGAGCGTTCCTACCAGACATATTCACATCATTGGCGGTATCCAAGTCTAAGGGGTTTGTTGTTTCGTCTACAGATTACTTGATTCGTATCTTCTTCGCCAGTCGCCAGTCTCGGTAACAATGTCCGAGACGGAGTGCTGAACCTAGAACAACTAGCCAAGTCCATCTATGCCTCAGCGGCGAAATTGCACCCCTTCTAATCGCCGAATGCTCTGGCCGGGAATGATATCACCCTCATAGTCGCAAACGGTCCATGCCTCTCTAGCCGTAGACCAGCTTGAAGATGTCGTTAAAGACGAAAAACGAACCACCCTCGGGCACCAGGTGGAAGGTTTGGGTGTAGTTCATAGGGCGCTGCTCCTCATCGACCTAGGCCACGTCAGTAGAGGTTGGGGTTTTAGTACCGGCTGGAACTTACCAAGAGCTGGCCAGTCACCAGTACGAGGACGCCGCCGTTGGTGCTGGGCTGGGCATCAAGGGTCGCCACCTCGTGCTTTACCTGCTGAAAGGGGAGTCCCTTTGAAGAAGGTCAGGGTGTGCTGCGATAGTATTTACATGGATCTAGCTACATACCGAGAGCTTCTCGACGATAGCTTGGGCACCCAGGCTGGCCGAGGACTCAAAGGTCAACATAGAACCCTCTCGCTGTGAGGACGCTCGCATTAGCCTGCAACCCCTGATTTGATGCTTCCATCTCCAAACTTGGGTAGGAGTCCGCTTACGTAGAGTGCAGAGAGAGATTTTCGGTCGGTATCGAACTGAGAGTAGTAGAAGGTCACGAATTGCTCTGGTCGCTTAGGTCAGTCGTGTGCGCAACAGATACACGGCCATGGAGACTGAGCACGGGTTGGCGGGCTGCCGCGGCGCCGAATGATGGGTACGGGGTGATAATACTAACTCGCGACGTCCTCAAAGTCTGCGAGATGTCAGCGCATATTCCTAAGTCATCGGTGACAAGTCATGACGAAAGGGCGGGAATCCAATATGGAGCAGCATTGCATGCGACAGAAATGGGCGCAAATGCGGGGACACTCACTGGCTGCCATCTCGTCCAAGGTAAAGGTTTTTACTTCTTGGAGTGCTGAAGTGATACTCTAGGGAGAAGTTCTCGAATCGAAAACGACGGGCAAGATGTGTGTGCGATCACTCGTAAGGCACTAAGGGGGGTTGGTCGAGGTCGTCGAGAAGTTTTAGGTGGGAACAGGAGTAACTGGTGAGGCTACCAAGTGGCTGTTGATGGAGGGGCACTTATCTAATTTTCCAGGATGCCGCACACCTGTCAGCGGGGTAATTGCGGCTGGGCGAACAAGGCTTACATAATAACAGCACATTGTATGCCTCCTAATGTACAAAAAGCAAAGCACGAACAAAGTCGTTGTTCATGCCTGACACACATTCGTTAGAGCAACCTACAGAACAAGTTGGTTCGGGCTGCAAAGTGATTCGACCCATCTTGGCTGAGAAGGCCGCCTGTTCTTAGAATGTGATGCAATGTAAAGTTGTTTTTAAGATTTTAATGTTACCTATATGTACCTTATTCACTATATTTATAAAAGAATGCATAGCAGGTATTGCTCAGGTCTTAACCACTAAGTTAATATTATTAAGTATATGTGCTTTTTAGAGACGATGTTTATAAGCTTTCGAGAACCTAAACCAAGACATTTATATATCTGCGCTGCTTGTAGTCATAATGGATTTCTCCACGACCGCGCTGGGCGCCTAGAGTTGCAAGAAACTGACCTATATACAGAAGCAGCTTCCTCCACGAGCATAGAACTTCGCAAACCAGGGGCTTCTTAAACTCGTTACTACTGATGATCGCCACCGTGAGTGCTCGCCCAGAGGCTTCCGAGGAATACATCAAGGGGAACACTTGTGTGTACCAGCAGAAAACGTAGAGTGGACTTTTTTTCTTCTACTTTCTCTCGTTCATTCGTATCTGTTACTGCGCCGACTCTTAGGACTTAATGCGTAGAATATCATTCGTCGCCTTGCATGTACGTACTCTAGTTCTTTGTCCCTCTCCGCCACCCGTCTCCCACATTTGGTGGCCCGTGTGAATCCAATGCCTCCCCACTACAGGAGATCGTGTTCAACCGTGTCATTATCCCATTGCCAGCCCTCCTTCTCAACCTATGCATGGTCAGTCGTCAACTTATGGCTTAGGTACATGCAGCGATTTGCTTGTCATTAGGCAGCCGTGGACGATGAACATAAGCGCAACGGGGTGAAACTCCAAAGCTGAGCCCGCGAGCCAGACACCGCCGGGGATTTGGTCGAGCACCCAGCCCTGCGAGACCCAGTAGGCCATGAGAGCATCAATGCCCAGCGTAGTGGGGATGGGAGTTCCCTCAAAGTAGCTCGCCTTCCCTGAGGCGTCGTGGGGAATGTTAGCCGCCGTGACATTGAAGCGCGCCAGCCGCGTCAGGCCGCACAGCACGAAACCAGCGAGGAGGACGTGGTCAACCGTGGTGCGCAGACCGAGACTGAAGGCTACACAGGCGGGAGCAAGGCCGAAGGAAATCTTTGTCGCCAAACATACTTTGTTAGCATGGGTGATCTGAAACTGGAGAGGGGAGAAAGATATAGCAAGTAGACCATGTAGAGGGGCGCGCGTACCAAATCAGCAAGTGAATCTAGCTCCTGCCCCATCATGCTGCTCTTCTTACGCCAGCGGGCAACACGGCCGTCGAGGAAGTCGAAAAAGAGGCCGAATGGCAAAAACGCAAGTGCGATGTACAGATTGGACTTTTCGGCCGGGTCACCAAGACAGTAGCGGAGCGAAGAGAAGATCGACATGACGCCGCAAAATCCTGTATAAAAGACATGCATTATCAGCACTCGTGTTTCTGGCCATGATTGTGCTTCTTTCTGGGAGGGTTATGGGGTAGGCATTGGGTAGTAGATTCGCGACGAGGAGCCGTACCATTCATCTCGGTGATGTAGTCGGCCATGTGCATGGCCCGGAGCAGAGAGAAGTGGCCTGTCGACGAGGAGAGAAGATCCTTCTGCTTGTTGTAGGCGGGTTCTGGTCAAGAACGTGTTAGCAGGCGATGGCTTTTGGCGGCCCGATTGCGAGAATGCATGGACATACCTGTAGCGATCTCGCTGCTCTGCTTCGCGATGGCAGCGCCATTGCTAGAGGCGGCGCTTGTACGTTTCGACATATTCAGGTTGTAGTTACAACGACTGGTCGTGGTATTGAGAAATGGCGCAAATGGGAGACGGGAGAGCAGAGTCGTGATGGTACACCGTCTTTGTGGTGGTTGGTGAAAATGATGCGGATCTCTTTACCCCGGCAAATGAGAATCTGGGGTCTGGCTTTTTGCTCGTTGGGTCTTTGCAAAGTATCGCAACTACAATACCTTAAAAAACTCTAGTGCAGAAAAGGGGAGGAGGAGGAGAGATGGGGGACAAGGTAGGTAAATATGATATAGGTGTGAGTACTCGGGTATGATGTACTTTACCTACTTACGCATACCCTCCCTCTTGAATTCCATCAGTGATTTCATATTAGTTAGCACTCGTACTTGGTTGGTCTCGTACAGGTAGGGGGAGGAGCCCTGAACGTCATCAGGCACGGACAGCCCATTACTAACCCCAGCTGAGCTTAGCCCAATAGCTACTGTTCTGATCTGTGTCTTTTTTTTTTTTGGTTTCTTTCTTTCTTTTTTTGGGCTGCCCCACATTAGCCGGTTATGTCATCTACTGATTAATGTAAGTAGGTACTTAAGTATTTACTTCTTATGCCATACAATATAGAACTGGCTTAACTATGCGAGTATAGTCAACATATATATACTTACTATTATTAGAACTTTACCACTGCACCTAGGAATGAATCCAGGCCATTCCGGCCAAATTTAATCTAATCAGTCATAATCGATTGCCTAGGTGCTCTTACATACTCTAATTGCGCCATTGACGACAGCGATATAATAAAGCCCTACGTCATGCCATGCCGTTGCCTATAGCAATTCATGGCTTGATTATGAGAAGCTAAATGTTAAACAGGTTTGGTGTCATTATGTATTTAATGTACTGTGCTGTTTTACGACGCCAGGCTGTTTCTTCCTCCCCCTGAGCTACCTGACCTTTCTGGCCCTGACTGTGGGCATGTGAGAGAACGTCGTCCCGTGCTTTGCCTAGGTCTACATCGTTCAACCGACTAGATTCGGATATTCTATAAACCTCCCCGCCCGAGTCCTATCGCATATTGACTCACAACTCTCATTACTGTTTACCTTTCCTCTGGAGAGAGTGACAACCCACTATACCACTTCGGTCCAACCCCCAGCCCTCCAAGTTGTGGCCTCGGGGCCAAGTAAAGAGAAAAATCCAATTATGTTTGCAGTGTAGCGCTTGACAAATACCAGTTGGGAAGAAGGAAAAGGGAAAGCAGTGGATCTCCGGTGATCCTGTTGGTATGCCGGAATGCAGACTCTGGTGACAAATGCACCGTACAAAACACAAGAAAAAAAGCGCCGGGCAGGCTGTTATCTCTCCCCCAGCAAGGCCCCTGCCGACCTAGGTGGTGGAGTAGGTCAATGAGCAGTCAATCGTGCCATCCGAAAATACAATTCTGCACCGAGCCCATCACTGGACGATGATTACAGAGAATCCATCGACCCAGGCACCGCAGGATCCGGACACGCCGCAGACAGTATAGCCCCGTGGAGGTAGAAGAGTATGGCTAAGAGGTTGACATGTTAGTCTTCGGCTTGACCCGAACCAAGCGATACAAATGTACTTACGGCTCTCCACCGTGGGCGTTGCCATAAATTGGTGATTTTCTCCCCAGGCTCGTCAAAACCTGTATGCCATCGATCCAGAATCCCGATCGCACAAAGAAACCAGTGACGTATTCACCACGGAAGGTATCTGCAAATATTTGTAAGCGTTCCGAGGTGACTATAAACATCGGTGAGAGAGTACTTACCCATCTTGAACGTATCCCCTCCTGGCTTGCCTCCACGTTTACCAAATAACTGGCTTGTGTCGTCGTCGTAGAAGAATTCAATCCCATCAACAGCGAAGCCATGATAGAACACAATGCGCAGCAAGACCCGGTTCTTCTCTTTGACACTGGTGAAGACAAATTCCTGGGACTCGCTTCCTTCCATCTGAGAGAGGCCAAGCTTATTACTGCGATATGCCGTCTTACCCAACACAGGCGACAACTTGAGTGAGGATGCCTTGGAGCACAAGCTGGAGAAATCGGCCACGTCGAGGTTTCCACCACCCAAAGACTTGATGCAAACCTTGAGCTTTGCCTGACGCTTAGCCTCCGGCAACTGGTCTCTCAGTGACTTCTCCGTAAGTGTCACGTTTCTCTGGATAGATCCGTTCTCGGACGGATATTCAAGCCACGCATGACAGACATCATCGCCCTCGGGATAGACTTCCACGTACGACACTCCAGTAGCCGCTGTAATCTGAACTTTCCCTTCGTCCACTGGCCAGGCCTGGACACTCGAATCCGAGTTTAATACCGGGTCGTTGGGAAGCCTAAAACATGGGTGGCTGCGGAACCGCAGACAATCGAGTCTGTGCCAGGTGCATTCATCCCCCTGTAATACCAGGCCACCCTTTGATTTCGTTCTAGTGCTGTATGCTTCTCGCACCACAAAAGATCGGTTTAGTCGAACGTAGTCTCTCAGCATGACACCGTTTTCCTGATGAGGGCAGCCCAGAAGATGGCCTGTCTCGTGCATGTGGGCGCCAATACCTATGTTGGCAGCTTCCCACGAGCTTCCTGCTTCGCTGCAGTCGTTTGCGACGTAAGAGGTATCGGTAGGTGTACAATCGGTAAAGGCTGGGACAACTTCTTCCAAGCTGGAAGGGTAGCTATGCATACAGTGCGAGCCGAAAATAGCCAACTGGAGGTCTCCAGCGTTCCCTCCCAGCGCAGCATGGCCTGTGACGGTTTGCGCCCCGGTATCCCAATGGGCATCCAACAAGAGAACAGATACATACTGCTTCTGACCGGGGAGCGGCTTGAAATAGTCCTTGACGGCTTCGGCCGCGATATCATAGAGCTCGCCGTTCTTTGTGGCCTTCGGGTTTTGCTGAGCCCGCTCGAGGTCACGGATTTCAGCAAGAGTCTTCTCGCATCTGATGACGTGGATTCGCGCCTCCGAGCGCATCGTGCCCATCTCCCGATCTCGTTGGTTCGTAGTTCCACTGGTCCATTCCTCCTCAAATCTGAATACCCGGCGCCCGAACTTGTTTCTCCACATCTGCTCCGCTGTGAATGCTTGCCATAAATATGCTGCCATTCGAAATTTCCTGATCGCAGTCTCAAGCCCATTTCCTTCCCGCTCAACTCGGGCGGGGCTTGCATCGAAGGTTGCGGGCGAGTCCTTGGCTAAGAGAATGACCAGCTGCAACGGTGGAGAGCTTGTCGGCGGGACCATGTGTACTGTAATATACGAGGAGTGGATGGGATTCGGCGAGCCACTGTTGGCCAGCTTCGGACTGGCAAAGTCAAAACGTAGTCTGTTTGCTCCGGGAACCAGATAGACTAAAGATTTGAAATGGGACTCGCAGACGGGCCATGTGGTCGGTGGGAAGCCATCATCAAGGCGGCTAACGGTCACAGTACCGTCCAAGGATCTTTGTGCAGCGTCACCAATCGTTCCATTCACCAGCAGGACCTTTTGTGAGACCTGTACTTCGATTAGCGGACTAGTCTCAAACAGCGTCCGTGTGCACTTGATATAGGACCCTCGCAGCTCTATGATAGCGATATCGAGTTCATGCAGATCATCGGTGTAAGTTATTGGATTTGATAGAATCATACCCAGGTATTCTCAGACACATTAGTCATGCGCGGTGCGTACTGTGACACGGGAATCTGCTTCGTCTTGCCATTGAGGACGGGCGATCCCAGCCCGGCCATACCGGAGACGCTGTATCGATTTGGGTTTGTGTTGTAGGGTTGGAGAGACGGTCGCGTTATGGGTATAGGCGGCGGCTGATCTTTTACTTGGAGATTGAGCGAGGGATCTGACTGGGTAGCGACTGAAGGTGGCGTGATAGAGCCTGTTGTGGGAGTTGTATTGTTGCTATTATCGTCGTTACTGGAGTTGTCAGTGTTGGAGCGGAAGCTGGCACGCGACCGTCTTCTAAGCTCCTTAAAGTTTAGAAACGACGGCGCCATGATTTAATATCCTTAGTTGACTGGGACGACAATGCTACCAAATCGTTGGCTTTCAAGATATTGCAGGCTGACGGGCTGCGCAATTGGCAAATAACCGAGCAGCTCACGATATAGTCCGGGAAGCTCTTTCGCTCCGCCAGGGCAATCGTCGACCTCTTCTTGCGGACAAGTATCAACAGCCCAGCGACTAACAACCAGCAGAGAAACAAGTCCGCGTTTGGGGGGAATGCGTGTATGTGGTGGTTGTGGCTGCAGGATCTGGCTGGCGTCAGCAAGGCAGCGAATGCGGTAGGATCCGTGCTCCCCGCAGGAGCTCGTATTCGAAGCTGTCTGGACCGTGAAGAACGAATGTTTATACCGATATGAAGTCGGTTGGTTTTGCTGTTGTTACGGACGAGTGGAGGAAAGGAGACGGTGATAGTGAATCGCAGACAGTTTTCTTTTCTTTTCTTTTTTTCTTTCGGAAATGGATAGTCGAGCCAAATTCATCGACCAGTGTCGTTCTCTCGACTACTTCCTCCTTCTTGCTTTAGAAAGCAAGATGGCAGACAGACTGGGTGATTGCGGTGGATACATACAAATGTACCTCCGTGAGATAAGCTTGGTACTATTATCTATTAGTAGCGGCAGCTTTCGATGCCCCTGTACGTGGTAGGCCCGCCCGCACGATGCCAACTTCGTCGACTTGCACAGCGGCCGGGGATCTGCTAGGCTCTAGCAGGGGGGGGCTATGTATGAAACCTGCCAACCAAAAGGGAATGATCGTCGATGAACCGGTCTTATTCTCTCTTATCATTCGGCCAGAGCTACAGTACGTCCATACGTAGAGCTTTGCAAAGGAGCTTGTACCGTAACCTATGTAGCAGTTGCAGATCGGTAAAACCCTATCGTCATAGCCTTTTCAAGGTAATATGGTATGTAATGTACAATGCAAGTGTAAGTAAGTACCCAAACTGTGAATCGGTTTGCGGGTGAGATAGAGCGATGACGTCGACGGCTCGTTCGGGGCCCGTAATGTGGGCGGGCTACGGGTCCGCCGTATATCTGAACTCTCAATACTAATAGAAACAGCCCCAGGTGCCAGGGGCAGTGGGTTCTTTGGTTCGTTTAACAGGAGCAAGCTGCAAGAAATAAGTGATAAGACCGTTGAAATCAGGCGCGCACAGGGAAGGAAGGCCGACAAGGGATATACTAGGTCCGCAAAGAGGCATATGACCAGATCACTGCACAAGGTATCTGGCCGAGGATAAATCTTGGCCAGGAGCAAATCAGGATCATTCGAAACTGGTGCGTGTGCTGCAAGCTTCCTGATATGCTGACGGGCCAGCTCAGTTGCTTGGGGGGTGGGGGGATTAACCGCAAATCGAGATGCAGGCACACCCCATCATTACAAAAATAAGTAGGTAGACGTCCCTCCCCCCTTCAAATGGTCTACTTGATGGAGTGTGAGCAGCTTGTACTAGGCTTGAGAAGTAGCTATTACCGAGCGAGCACGGTATCATCTATATTTCATGTCCTCATCGTATTATCAGTAGTGGGGTTAAGGGAAAATATACATACGACTGCATCTACAGTGTCAAGGAATGGGAAAGTGTGTATGGAAAAGCACAAGTCCATTTCCATCCGACATAAATCCGAGAGCGAAGGAAAGGCTCCTGCGCTTGCGCCATCAGCCATGTTTGCATTGTAGGTTAACCTACCTAACTACCTACTTATTACTTAATGTATATGCAACCGACATCGTATTCCCGGATGCCGCCCCCCCCTCTTTTGCATTTGGCTTATACAGTACCTACGGTGGATGATCCAGTTGACCCAAGACATGTAGAACAACAGTACACCGTAACACAATATCGTCGGCGTGAGGGACCTGTTTGGCTTCTAGCCGAAAGGCAATCACATATATGGGCATTGAATAAGACCTTTGAACGCATCACGCTCTCTTGCCAACGGTGACTTAACCCCTTGAACTTGGCCTGTAAAGCGAGCGAACTTAATAATTGATTGATATCGGTCAAGGGTGGCAGGCTGACATCGGCCACCTCAGCTACTTGATCTGTTTCAAAACCGGCTCACTTTCTACACAACAACTTTGGCGCCGCGTCCGGCTGTGTACAATGGCTCTCACTGGCAGGTACATAAAGTATGTATACCTAATACAGGATCTGCTGCAATCTTTTAACACCAGTTGCACTTGCATACGGCCAGTTGCATTAGGCACTTGTTGTTAACTCGGTGATATCAGATGTCAGACAGGAGGAAACAAATTGTTTCTTAGTTTCGCCAACCCTTCTGAACCTATGGCCCGAAACTGGGGGTTATCATATTGACAATATGCCACAAACTCTGCTGCCTCTTACGTCAATCTCGTCATCTCTGGCTGTCAAGTACAAGTGGTAAGAGCGGACAACACTGGTTGTTAGTGTTTGCGACGTCGAAATAGCGGGTTTTCTGAAGCTGTAGTCATTGGAACAACGGCGATTTCCCTTTTGGCTTGATAATCGCCCCCTCCCCCCGACTAGGGGGGTGGACGATTCGGCATCATCGTATCCCATGCAACAAGAGAATGTGGGAGCGCTCTTTGAGTTGGGGGGTGGGTGTACCGCCAGTGCTACATGGAATCAAGATTGTCTTGCTGTACACCGGACAGGGGGGTGTTTAATTATCTTGTAACCCAATAGTGAACGTTGACACAGAAGCGACGTAGCATTCACTGGGCAGTCCCGTCGTAAGTTGGGAATTTTGAGATATAGAATTCATCACTGTTCCAGATATTAACAAATTGGAGTTGGGTTACAGTTCGGTTCACAACGAAGCCGAGGGTCTCGCAATGGCCTTGCCCTGAGGTATATATTGCCTACGGAGGAGTTTATATAAGCCTTCCACGCGCATTCATGTAGACCCAAAACTTAGCCAGGAAACTCACCGGCCACATGCAGAGTTCGAGTGTCAAACTACGCAATTTGAAGGAATCGAACCCCGTGGGCGAGAGTAATGTAGCATAATGCCTGTAGGTAAAAGTTATGGTTGTTGGTATGGTTAGTATGCGGCTCTAGTTAACACCAAGACGGCGTGGTGAGCATGTTCCTCTTGACTTGACAGATTTGCATTTCAACTATGTGCGAGCCGTTCCTCCGGCCGTTGTCGCATTCATCACGCCTGAGTTGGGGGTTTTACATTCCCGGAAAAAATAACTGACGAGGGAGCAAAGCTTACAAAATTGGTTAATGCTGAGTGAGCTGGGTCTGCCAGCCACGACACCTATATAATTACTGAATTGGCTATTTGGTATGGCATGCTTGCTCCCGCCGCCGCTTGAGGAAAGCAGCTGTCGATGCCGCATTAGGTAGTGTCAAAAATCCCATTGGTGTTAGCGACAACCTTCACTGTCATGTGTACGAATACGCCTATCGGGACTTTACTACCTGCCGCCGCTTCGTCCAGAAAAGCAAGGTCAGCAAAGCAGCGTACCAGGTCGTCGTATACTCTTCTCGTCATTTTCGACATGGTGCATTGAGAGACTTGATGATAACATATGTAACTTAGCCTTGAGAAGGTTGGTTGGAAATAATAGGGATGGGCTGGAAACGCAATAGTGACAACCCTGATAGCAGCAGCGGGCCATTCCCAATTCAGTTCAGATTCAGCCGCCCAGGCCAGCCAGCTATCAAAACTTGACTGAAAGGGAAGGAGAATAAGGAGAAGAAAAGAGAAGGGAAAAAAAGACCAACCCGGTTGGCCCAGGAATGCAAAATTCGCTGTGAGATTCGACCCTTGCACACGTACTAACTAACTAACCTTATGTAAGAAGAAGCAAGAAAACCATCTCTCTCGATGGTACCTTGCCTAAGATAGATTGGCCCTCAGACCAAACTCCTTCTCCACTATACGACGGAACCGACGACTCGACCAAAGTGTTCTCTGACGCTACCACATCCATTCTCTCTGTTGAGTTGTTTGACGATATGTCGAACCAGATACGCTCTCTAATTTTATACACCTAATATATCCCATGAAACTGTTGCCAGACAACAGCCAAAGAATATCACTCGTTTACTGTCAGCTGAAGCGGCAAGCCTCAAGAGTCCAACCAAAAGCCCGAGCGGCCGACCCTCCTCCCCAGCGAACCGAACCTCCTGCCTTTCTTTAAGTGCCTACATTCCCTTCCATAGGCGCCGGCCCTTACAACTCCACAGCAACCAACTCTCCCTGCCAAACCCTCGACGTTGGAAATAATCGGGCGGACCTGAGACGACGGCCAGACCAAAGCCTACGAATCCGGTGGTCGCATGCACCAACATAGACCGGCGGCCATGTCGTCTCCATTAAAGAAGCAGCCAGAAGCTGTAGCAGACAAAGTCCTCAAAAGAGTGGAAGTAAGCAAGGTAAGTGAGCAGTAGCATAGCAGCATAGCCCTTTTGACTATCGTCCTCTCTCCCCGCATGGGTTGCAAAGCTTAACGATGAAACCTGTGGCCTATAGATTGCTCGAAGGCTTCAAGGCCGCCTGGCTCTTGCACATTTCAAGACAAAACATGGTTGGGAAGACCTCACCCTCGATACCCTAGAGCCCAAACTAGACGAGGAGCGCCGTAAGCGCACCTACGATGGGGACGTCCTCTCCGACTCGTCATCCAGCACATCGGAACTGCCGTACCCAACGAGAGCCCTCATGAGCTCGCCCCTGAAGGCTCCCCTCTTCTCTGATGCCATCGGCTCTAGCAATGGCAGCACAGGACACCGTAAGCGAACCTACATGGCTTCCTTTGACATGGACATGGCCATGTCGAGTCCTGCCAAGCGGTTTCGATCGTCACCCACCGCACACAAATCTTTCCATGCGGGACAGAACAGCTGGAAGTCGCACCGGCAACTCATCCAGTCATCCCCTATCAAGCCGCGCAGGCAACAACATTTCACTACTTCGACGGGCCCTAATGTGTCCTTCTTCCAAGGCGCCCGGCGAGTGTCGGTCGACCTGGCGTCGCCCAACTTTGCCGCCCCTCCCTCGGATGATGAGGAGGACCTCTTCCCAGCTCACTCCTTCCAGCTCACCCACCACCATTCGTCACCACCGAGGACGCCACCTATGCGCAATAGGTCTCTACATGGCCGCAACAAGGACAGAAGCACTGCGAATAACAACAAGAGCGGCGAGGAGGGCGCAGATCTATTACTCTATCTAGCTGCGTCTCCTTCACCTGCCATGCCGTCTACTCGGACTAGAATGGAACCGCCGTCTACACCTCCACCGAAGAAAGATCTTGCCTTGCCGTCGTCGATGATGACTACACCTGGTGGTGGCAATCTATTCCCCGCTACGCCAGGGCAGCCCTTTGACTTTGCAGACTTCGTCAACATCACACCTAGTCCAGCGCAAAAAGCCTGGAAAACACCAATAGCCGCAATCTCGTCAGCGAAGACACCGATCAGTATCACCAGGCGAAGATTAACCTTTGATGAGCCGCTCATGCATGGACTTCCTTGAGACTAGCTACCCTTTCAGAATCATAGATCTCTTCTCTCATGGTCGACAGATATCAGTACGACCCTTTTTCCTTACGTGGATACGATACCATTGCACGAGCAACCTTGCCCCCAAAAAAGAACACCCTTTGAGTTTAGGGGGCCACTTGATATTTTTCTCCTTGTATGTTTGGGGAGAGGTGTTAGGATGCTTGCAGTAGTATGGCACGGGCAATATCAGGGTTTGTGGGCTCCAGTTGGTTCAAGGAGCTGGGATTTTTCGTTGTGGTTGGACACGCTTTTTTCTTGCGACACATAAGCCAACAAACAGCCCTATGTGGTTACCGCGAATCTTGGTTGGGGGCACAGAGTGTATGTTAGGCAGAAGCCATTCTAGTCTAATTCAGAGAGGAAAAACGCATAAAGATTGATCTTCCTTTGACTCACGATGCTCTTTTTGAATCACGCATGGTCGCGCAATGACATGGCTGGGGGAGTGCAGTGTGGGCCACTTTACGCGCCCCGAAACGTGTCAAGACTTACTAAATAAGGAAGTCAGAGGGGTAGACCGAGACGCCTACGCGACCGCGAACACGACCGCGACCGCAACCGCGACTTTTCGTGTTCATGTCTTAATCGCCTCTAATGTAGGTCTCACTATTACATAATAGGTTAGCACATAAATCCGCCAATGCCAAGACACCTCCTTTTGCTCAACCTGCCGTCGACCTTGCCGTCGCCAAGTCAACTCAGGTCAACCCCGTGCCGCGCCATGCCTTCACCGACGGTCTATGGTGCGACAGCAGATCCTCGAGTAAATATATACCTGTGGGCTTCTTTAGAAGGCTTGCCATCTTCTGGCTTTACGACTCACGGATATATAATGAATAGTCGATACGGTGCGCGAGATCGCGTGGTTCAAAGTCCAATAAGCTAAGCTCTACGCAGCGCAGATAACGAAAGGTCGGCTAGCTCAATTGGTTGGCCTAGAGCGTCGTACTAATTAATACACACACTCACACGCACTCCCCCCCCTTCCTGAGTTCTATCTCTTGAGTTGTCTCTGTTCACGTGAGCATGCTTAAGTAATGCGAAGGCCATGCGTTTAAGCCCTATACTGACCAAGATCTTGCTTATCAAGGAAACTATCGTCTGCTTGTTGTTTTCGTTGTCTTTCTTTTCTTAAGTCTGTCAGTGGCGGCTGCGGAAACCTGACGACGGAAGACTGCGCCCGGATGGATAGGGCGGGGGCGTCAGAGGCCTAGGCTAGGGGTGGAAACTGCTTGTTTCGACGCAAATGTGCACAGCATACGTTAGGGGGAAGGTTGCTTTACATGTGGGTTAGGGATGAGGTGTGGACGAGTCAAGGAGTGGGAGGGGGTTGGCAGGATGCGAATAGGATAAAAGTTATTGGATGCTACATAAGAAGAAGGCAGGAAGTACGTATATGTAGGGTTGGTTAGGCGACTGGGTGCCTCACCTACCGCTGAGATAGGGGTACTCTCACGCTCCTATCTTCATCGGTGAGACGCAGCATCGTGGTGAGGATAGCCCTTTGTTTTCTAAGTCTCGTGCGGGGAGAAAAAGAGGCAATCAAGATAAGAACGCCACTCAACCGTCTGGATTTTGAAAACGGTGTATTCCAATCATATTCGGAGAGACTTCAATCGATCATGCTCACAGGGGCGGCAGAGAAGGACAAGTCGTACGGTACATGCAAGGTCTCTCTTTCGTGCTTCGTGTCTGTGTCTGTCTGTGTCTGTGTGCGCGCTTGTAAAAAGCGGTCATTTAACCGTATTCATCATCTCTATCTGCACAAACAACTGGCCGGGTCAAGGTTATCCAGTAAAAGTTCTCCATCGTACAAGCTTGTACCACGCTCCTCCTTTGTTCGTCATATTTATCTCCTCCGCCAACTTTCTTCCTAGACTTCTGCCTTCGTAGCGGCGGCGGCAGGTCAACAAAGGCCTTGCAAATGGGGGTAATATATGGTTAAAGAGCGGCGCCGGCTATGCAACAATAACAGCATTGTCATCCCGGGACAGAAGAAACACTAAGCAATAGAGACTATGAAAAATCTTCCACATCCCCATGGTATTTATTCCCCAAGCACCCCTAATCTGGGTATAGCCAGTGATCAAAATAGAATGCAAACATCACCCTCTGAGTGGCCGAAGGGGGTGGTGTGCCGGGAACCCAAGGCGCCTCAGCTTGTCCGTTAAACGCCATGGCGCCCCTTGATCCGTATCCAACTCCTCGGGGGTACTTTTGAACAAAAACAGACAGAAAGAGAGAAAGCAACAGCGGCAGCGGTAGAGACTCTTCCATCAATAGGCCTTTCCGACACTATTCTGGCTAGACGAGCCGCTTTTCTTGTGGCCCACGGACGGCGGGGCGTACCTATTCGATGAAGAGCCGACGTCTGGCCCAGGGTCGCCAAAATCGTCTAGGCTGTTGACATCGCTTGAGTATCTACTGCTGTAGCTCGAGTTACGTGTGTGGGCGCGTCCAGGGGTCGACGGTATCCGGCCCATTGGCGGCATATTTTGTTCCAACGTCGACGGCGTGGAAGCAGAAGATGAGAGGAGCTCAGGTCGGTCAAGATCAAAGGGGTCTGACCGGAACTTATTTCGCCTCGTTTGGAATGATTCGACCGAGTCACCAGAATCTCTGTATATGGTCCCAGTGCGGTTTTGCGTGCTAGGAGGCCGAGGCCCTTCGACTGATTGGCCTCGGGATCTTCGAACATTCTCGACGTACGATGACGGTCCTATTTTCTTGGACTGCGTAGGAGGCCGAATCGCATTCGCGTCCGAGAATGGATCCCTTTCGCCGCCAGCCTTGGATAAGGGGGGCGGTTTGGCCGAGTCGTGGGGCATCGCATTGGAATCCAGGAAGGGATTTGTAGAACCAAAACTCAGGCCGAGTCCGCCCAGGAAATGGTTGGCCGATCCAGCACTTGACGACCGCCGTTTCCCAGCCAAGGTTTTTCGTTTTATATTCGCCTGCTCTGCCAGCTGCTTGTCGTCCATGTTGAGCAAGGCAAGGAAGTCTGGCTGAGAACTCCGGTCACGCTGGGTATCCTTCATGCCTCTCGTGTTCGCAAACAGATCCTCGCCGTCCTGCTTGCCGCGGTTGCCGAACCGCCATCCGGCTGCCGAGTCCCCATTGGGCTTGGAGAAGAAGTTGAGCAAGCGGCCCTTGCTTGGCGGGGCGCCATCACGCCCAAAGCTCCCGGACTTGCCATCACTAACACTTATAGACCCATCCAAGAATTGAGAGTTTCCCCTATCTAGGTTTACGCTTGGCGATGGGCTTCGCGCAACCAAGCTCTTGACTCGCCCCCGGATTTTCTTCAAGCTCTGTCCAAAAGTGACCCTGAACCTCTCCGACAAGGGAGTCGGCCCGATTGAGTCGCGGCTGAAGGTATACGACCTCTTCTCTAGGTTGCCGAAACCTTGCTCCGGTCCCCCCAGTGGCGTCAAGAGGGTGCTTCTCCGTTTCCGCCTCAGTCTCTTACGCACAAACCAGAAGATGAGCGCGGCAATTAGGACGAATGCCACACCCCCTAATACGCCGCCTACCACTGCTTGAGTTGTCTGCGTACTAGGTCCGGTGTCAGTCACCGCGGCATCCGAGCCCGCAGATTGACTGGCGGAAGGGGTTATCGTGAAAACGGCACTTCCAACTGTCGTCACCACGGCGGCATTGCCAGCGTTGCCACCATTTCCAGATGCCAAATCGTCGCTCGCGGGTGTTGATATCGCGGTTGCTGTGCTAAGTGGAGTAGTCGCATCTGCTTGAGACGCGTCCGTTGCTGTTGGTGCCGTGCTGTCAGCTGTCTGTGTCTGAGCCTCTGTAGTCCGTAACACCGTATCTGATGGCTGTGCTTGTGGAGAGGGGGAAGGTATAGCTATTATGGGAGGGGGCACAGCTTGTGGAGTTGATGTTGAGACATCAGGTGCAGCTACTACGGGAGGGGGCACAGTCTGTGAAGTTGGTGTCGGATCATCAGATGGCAGACTTGTTGTGGGCAATTCTACAGCGGTAGTAGACGTTTCCGCAACTGGTGGTGGCGGCGACGATGGCGGTGGCACGACTACCGCTGTCGATGTCTGCGCAGGTGCTGCTTGTGTGGGGGTTTGAGGGGTGGTGGTAGAAGCAAGGCTCGCCGTACTAGTAGAAGTCTCACTAGGAGGGGCAATAACTGTCGTCGACTCTTGGGGTGGCGCCACTGCTGGTGGTGCTGGTGGCGCCTGCACCTGGGTTGTTGTGCTGGTCTGCGGTGGTTGCTGTGTGGTCGTCGTCGAAGTGGCCTCAGCTGTCGTCGTTGCCGCCGCCGTCGTCGTAGAAGTCTGCTGTTGTCCTCCTCCGCCTCCCCCGGTGCCGCCATTCGTTTTTGGTATCGCCGTACATCTTTTCCCGCCCAACGAAGTAAT
Organism: Apiospora pterosperma; assembly: GCA_019976485.1. Classification (NCBI taxonomy): domain Eukaryota; kingdom Fungi; phylum Ascomycota; class Sordariomycetes; order Amphisphaeriales; family Apiosporaceae; genus Apiospora; species Apiospora pterosperma. Next base: position 3,543,599 of record JAFBMP010000005.1, read on the forward strand.
GAAAGCCCCCGACGGGAGGTTTGGACTCGACATGTTGCCGAGTAGTCACTCAAAGGCGATTCCAGTCGCTAAGGTTAATGAGAGGCTGTGGCTTCAAGCAAACACAGGCACCCTCTAAACGAAGAGAATCGAAAGAATCGGAAGAGAGAGAAAGGAAAAAGGCCGGCCGGCCGGAACCAATATCACGTCAAGCACATGAATCAATCAGATGCTCTGAAGCTGATGAGGAGATAGAAGGTAGAAAGATATTTCCCACTGGGAAGTCGAAACAACGGAAGACACACTGCTAAAGGCACAAACGGCCAGCAAGACAAGTGGATGAATAGAATGGCAGTAGGAGAAACAAGAATGGTAGGAAGAAATGGCCCTGTGAGGCAATTGGAGCCCGGTCGTGAACCGAGAGGGACTGGTCCAACCAGTCTGAGGAACAGCAACCCATGACGGGCCTAGAAAAGCTCCCCACCGTTCGAAGCCATGAGCCATGCATGCTCCCTCCCTCCCTCTCAAGACTCAGAGACGGGGAGGGTTGGCACGGCCTCGGAAACCTGTCGAACGTCTGGATTGGAGGAGATACCATGTAGCTTGTTTGACAGGCACAAACATACCGATGTATGTGGTGTCTGAGGGTGCTGCTGTGAGGGACTAGGATGGAGAGCCGTGATGTTCAGTTGGGTATGCAATTCCGAAAGAGCCAGGGTCGGGCGGGGGTGTAACGGGGCGCAACCACAAGCGAACCCCTGTTTTGCGACAAATGTGAAGCAGTTCCACCCTCAGAGCCTCACTGCGTCTGGGCATTGCCGCGCCGAGGGGTGGGATGGCGACAGACATTTACCAATTTCGGACCATTTCCTCGGCTTCCCGTTGCTGAGGATCTTATGGGTTTTCTTATCGTTCTGAGGGCCGTCAATCCTTTGTTTCTCTCTTCCAATTCAGAGTTCAGAGTTTATTGGACATGATCTACCGGTTGAGTTGGGAGGGGCTGACAAGTCAGTATGTACAGCAGTCGGCACTGCGGACAGTAAATAAGGCACAGTATCAGAATATGCGACTTTGGAACACTGGCCACTGGCAGCGAATCATGCTACGGGTGGGAGGGCTCAATATCAAACCCAGGACTAGCTAGCCCGATCAGGATCCGGTTCAAGAGACCATTCTCCGGATGTCTGACATCTATCCACTGCAGAGCAATCTATTCGGAGAGCAGCGCGGTCAGCATCTACGTGCAGGTAGGTAAGTAAGTAGGCAAGTAGGTCGTCGTAAGGGAACGAAGGGAGCGAGCGGGTCGTTCAAGCTTAGGTATGCTCCGATCCTGGGGTCGGCCCAGGGATGTCCCGTCATGATCTTCGAAAGGCATCGACCCGCCCGTGTGTTTGTTTCTGTTAATGCTAGATCTCCCGAATATCAAGCAGGGCGAAACCCCTATGCGCATGCACTTCCTGCAAGACAACTAACCATCATGAGCTTCCGGCTGGGTGTCAGTCTTCGTGGGCTGTTGTCCTTGTCCAGCATATTCGGTAGCCAAACATGAATACGAGCGAGGGGCGCAGCATCCGTCAAGTGTAGTACCAATATCCGACAGTTTTGAAAACATCGGTCAATCCGAACTTGTTCTTCATCGGAACTCCTAATAGGAGCATAGCTGCGAGTAAATAGCAAACATGACCGAGAGCGTTTGAATCCATACCAAATTGGAACCCTCGCCATGCTCTTTCCTGGAAATAAGTCCGTGCACGTACCCGGTGGCCACACCACGCCATTTCTCTCAAAACACCTCCTGGCCCCTACAACCTAGGACAATAGGGGATGGCTGCTGCTGCAACTGTGTCAATCAAGACCAGTCGCATTGCGGTGAGAAAGAAGCCCGCCAGGGAATATCAGGAAACATTTCTTAGTCATGGGTTGGCTGCTGAGGCCTCGTTCTGCTGCAACTTAATGTACCTAAAGTAAGTACATACTTAAGTAAGTAGATGGATTGATTCCATTAGCGTCTCCGGCCCGGAACCCCTCAGCCCCAGGTGAGGCTCAATTGCCTCCCAACGTCATTGTGGCACGCGACCATTGGCGAGAGGTTCTGGTCTGACTGAGGTCTGAGGTTTGAGGTCTGAGGTCTGAGGCCTGAGGTCAATTGCCGTTGTCCGCGACTACTCACCCGTACATGCTAGGTTAGCTACATGCCCGCCAGCCAGTACACAGCACAGTACATTTCTCCCGACAAGATACAAGATCAGGATACACGATAAGCTCCCCGCAAGCGGCCAGCCAACCGGCTGTTTGTTTAGCTTCGCGGCTTCGTAGAAGGGCGCGGGGACTATATCCAACCTTAGGTACTCGCTCGCCCACCGGTTGGAGTGCTGATCATGTTTGGCGGGTTGGTTGATTTGAGTAAGTCGCACTTCTCGTTCGGTTACTACTTACTTCTTATTCTCAGTTACGCCAGCCTCAGTCCCGTGGACAAACGGCAAGAGAATCTGATCTTACAAAGGCGGCGGTTGTGCATGCCTCAATGGCAAATGTGACGTAGCAAGTGCTCTCCTTCGCCTCTTCCTGCACTCCTCTTCCAATCCCCTTGTCACTGCACCCATCCGCCATAGTAAGTTGAGGATATCACCCGTCAACCTTGACTTTTAGGGGCATCAAGCCCGTTCATTATGTTCGCTTGGTTAACTCCGTCCCCGGGTTGTTGACCAGGATGAAGTACGTCTGGGCACTCGAATATGGAAGTCCGATGCCACCAGGCTGCCTGAAGATTCTCCTTGTTTGTTAAAATTCCACGCTCCGACAGAATGTAAGCTCACCTTTATATTAGTTACACCGGCGACCCTGGGTCCACCCCCCCAAGGGCATACCGCCCGCCACACCCATCAATCTACCAGCCTGCAACCCACAGCTGGCAGCAGGAAGCGTGCCGAGGCAAGGGTCCGTGGTGCGTCTGTTGCAATCCATACAGAGACCATCTCAGCTGGACCGCTCCCCCTTCGCGGCGCTTGGTGTGCATGTGCATACAGATGTCGGCGCCGAAGCTCTGCTACCGGACCCCTCGTATGCCCCTTCAGCGTCGGGGTGGGATGGCATGGACGTAGATGAGGCACGAGCCATGGATGCAAGGTTTCGGAAGCCTTTATCTAATGGTGGCTTGTCCCCAGAGGCTCGAGTTTATCTCGAAAGGCGCAATGAACTCTCGATTGATAATCAGGCCGCATTCAAAACCATCAAGCGCATCCGATCCGGCCCGGGGTCTAAGACGGTACGCCTAGGAAACTGCTATGAGTTTTTCAGGCAGCTTGACTCCATGGCTACATACTGGGACGACACCTCGCAGCCTCCAATTGAATACAATGGAGCGGATAAACAATCCCCTACTTCTTCTAAGCCGCGCCCGATGACCCTAGACGGTAGTCTCGAGCAAGCCGAATTTGCTATAGCCGGTGCCACAGCCGCCGAAGAAAGTAGCGCAACGCAACGGACCACCTACCGCACCGCATCTGGCTCTAGCATGCCAGCCGAGCTCAGACATGGTTTGATCACAGCCTTTGTCAAGTTGGTCTCGTATGACTGCGGCTGCAGCCTTGCGACACCTCGTGTAGAGCCGCGCCTTCATCTTCTTGAGCCGCCGTCAACTCCCCCCCAAAAGCGAAGCTCAGCACGCTCAGTCTCGCTTGGCACGGGCTTCTTATTTCCCATCAGGGTGCAACTTCCTTACTCGGGTGCCCTGTGCACGCGAAGACGCAAGGCGCGGCATTGTGGAAGGTCCACTTGCGGCGGTTTCTGCAAGAAACATTACAAGCTTCAGCACGCCGTCCGAACACAGCGTTGACTTCGGCCGGGAACTCGTGGCGGCATTGATCACTGCCCAGCATCGCGCACGCGAGGGCCAAGAAGAGAAGAGATTCGGCGATGGGAGGTGGTGGGCGACGATGAGGAGATGGGGAGGAGCGGAAGGTGGTCCTGTAGGTAGGGAGATTGAGAGTATGGGGCCTTCAGAGGGCGACGGCAATACCACACCTCTAAAGACTGATGGTACGGCCAGCTCGTCGTCTTCACCTACAGTAGAAAACACGGTTAAAGGCTCTGCACAGGCGCAGGCCATGGAAAACAATACCAGCAAGCGTCCCCAACCTCCGCCGCACCCCATATCTCCGTCATCGGGCCTTCCGATGCGCGGCCAACCCGCGAACAAAAAGCCGCGCAAGACACTCGGCATATATGATAACTACCGGATGGTGCGTCTTCCGGCGTCCAACTGGGACAAGAAGATGCGATACATGGCAATCGGCAAACAAGCTGAGGCCGACTTCGACGATGTTTTCGTGATCAGCAGTCTCTTTCATCATATCTCTATCCTGCGTGTCCGCGTGCCGATGCGGCTCCTCGACGTCTTCGCCGGAGCCCCCGAAGAAGAGACCAGATCCTGGGATCAGTTGGAGGTGTGGCGAAGCCCTTGGTTTGATCTTTTCAAGCCTCGGGAACGTATGGAAGCCTTCAGGTTACTCTGGGGCGTGAGCGTGTGGCTGATGAGGAAGACAGACGACGGCGAGGGCGACTCGACCAAACAGGATGTGGTTATGAAGGGAGAATGAGGGGAGATATTAGGCTTGTTCTGCCGTTGCGCTACAGGTACGAGAAAGCGTACTTCGAGAACCGGTAGCTTTCGATAACTGCACAGCGCAACTGGGAGGTACAGGACGGCGATTGCAGGACCTAGCCCTTGAGTGAAAACCTCGGTAAAGTACACATATATCGGTAGATGGTGACGGGTCGCTTAGGTGGTGGGCTTACACCGAGACTTCCTTTGCCAAAGCGTCACGTGGTGCAGTATACAGAGCTTGCTTGTGTGCAGTGATTCCTTGCGACGTTCCACATGTACCTTGCATCGGGGCGAGGCTTTTTTTTCATGTGGTATGGACAGCTTGTACACCTCTGCCCAGTCACTTAGGAGTGGTTTATAGGGTGCAGACATCGACTAAATCCTCGACCAAGCTACTTTGGTCGAGGCATGTGCTACCCAACACTCCCACAGCTATCTAATAGGAAGCAACTCCCTTTTGTGACAGAGATGCCTCTTCTCAGAGGGCCTATACGATGTCCATCAGCTAGACCGGCAGACTTTGTTTTTCATTGCTGCCGGGGCTGGTCGATGAGCAAGTCGAATCCTACACCTTGGTCAAAAAGTGTATAATCTCTGATGTCATCGCGGCTAAGCACAGCGAGCGGGAGAAAAGCATGTGCATGGACATTTGTTTCCTTACGTGGCACTATAGTATCATTTGGGCATATGCAATAATGGACATCGCATTATAGCCCCCCTTCCACATGTAAGATACAGCCGGCGTTACATGGCTGGCTTTCTTTGCATATGCACACAGGTGAAAAGGCTGTGCAAAATGCTTACACAAACCTCCTGGCGACAGTTTCAGCCCTACGCCAGCGATGCATCGTCTAGCTTCTCTTCTCACTTCAATTAAGAAGGGTTAGGCTCCGACGGTCACACCGGCGAGTTGCGATGTCTCCATGTATGATGAAGGATACAGTCTGCATGAGCGATACGTGTCATTCCATAGCCTGGGTGGAAGAATATGCCTCCTCGTACCATTCACGGCCTCTCAGGTAGTGAGTGGTGTCTTCTAGCTCGCAAAACCTGGTATACATCGCAGAGATAACCTGGTCCCAGTCATGCTGCTATATGCAATCCATGATTGGTGCGGATTGGACCTTTTTCAGGTCAGCCATGGCAAGCCGGAATCACCGTGACTTAACCGGAATGGGTTGTCCTGCATCCGGATAATCAATTGATGTTCCCTTTCTCCAAGACGCAAAACCCCACAACCAACACCGTTTCCAACATGCAATGTGGAAGGTCTAGAACACACCAAAAGGCTGCGATGGTCACCATTTACACGTGGCAGCAACCACAGTTCTGGCCCACGGGAAGACCGGCGGACATCTGATGGCGTGGGGATGGATGGATCACTTCAACGGCTAAGTGCTGTCGGAAGGATGCAGCAGACATCAGCCATATCATATATAAGACTCAAGATAGGTGGACTGGCCGAATCTGGCAACTTGTTAACCTAACCTAGGAACATGGCAGCTGTGCGTGCATTGTCAAGCTATGATTGGCCAGTGGCGCAAGCGATGCGCCGACATGACAGCGAGGCGGCAGTGCAGTCGGATACATACAATGTACCATAGAGGCTAATCTGACAGCACCGCTAGTGAGACGGAATGTCTTGACTTAAGGCAACGTAACCTGGGTCTAGTTCTGAAGTCTATTATGGTAGCACTTTACAACTACAGTATGCGTCATGTCGATCGGTCAACTGCCGGGGCGAATCAAAAAGTGGTAGGTTGCCTACCTGTGCGAGACCAATGGGGATGGGAGATAGAAGGGCATGAATATCACCAGCAACACCAAGGAAAAGAATCTTATCGTGGCCAGGGTCTTCGGGGCGCCACCAATGATTGTCCAGATGGGCCTCGTCCCCGGGTGAAGGGATTTTGAGGCTGAAATGGGTTTGTTTACTTTTGGTGACCAAGGTTGCTTAGTTAGTTAGAGGTAGTTGGGGGTATACCGATAATAGCTTAGAACGAATGACATATGCAGAAGACCTTTCGGAAGGTCGGCGAACAAACAGCAAATGGAGATGGGATGGGGGCAAAATGGGGAGAAAAGAAGAAAAGAAGAAAAGAAAACCAAATGAAAATAAATGATCGACAACCCCACCATCACCATCCCGAATGCTGTAGGTACTTCTCAGCTCCGTACTATCTTTACCTTTCAGATCCAAATACTAGGTTAACTAGCACTAATAAGTACCTCTTGGGTAAAGTACTTTAGGTTTGGTTTATCGCCGCCCGGTACGACTACTTGTCGTCATGTCACTCATTTTGATCTCACTCAGAGCTGCCATGTGCCATGCGCCATAGTCAGACAGGCAAGCAGGCCGGTAGGCAGACTGCAGTCAGTCAGTCCTCCCAATAGCATCTCATCCTATCCCGCATCAAGTCAGAACACCCCTCTCTCCGCCTCTACCTCCACCGGGGTAGAAAGTTGCTTCCCCCTTCACCACCTTACCTTACTTTACCTGCTTCGTATCCTGCCAGCCCCTTGTCGAAAGAGGAAGAGAGAAAAAAGTAAACGTGTGTGGCACTGCTAACTAGTCCTAACGTAGCAAGGGTGTTGTTGCCAGACCTGACGCCCTCTCCAGCGTTTGCATCCCTGTTAGCTGTAAGTCGAAATTTGTTTCCCATCGTCCCCGTCTGCACCTTCGCATGCTCCATGTACGACGCGCTTTGCTAGCGATTCTTTGGCCGCCGCACCCTTGGCCCTGCGCCGTCCGTCACCTTTGTCCGGCAGAGAGACAGACAGATATTTGGCGACCCAAGCTTACCACATCCGGTACGCGCGAGCCGGACTAGCCCACCCACCTGCCTATCCATCATCCCAAACAATACCTACGCCCACCACCACCACCACCATCACCACCACCACAAACGCGCTCCGCCTCCCGGCCACGATACCTGCAAACCACTGAGCCCATCGGCGCCTCCATGCCCACGAATATCTGTCACTGACATAATAAAGCCGCTTGTCTACACATAAGAGCTTGCCCCTGGCCCATCAGCCCAACCAACTTCAACCGTCCGAAGTCCCGCTTCCTCTCTCCGCCTCTTCGGCGTCCTGCCGGAGTAGAATCAGTACTCGCCAACTTCGACTTGATAAGCCCTTCAGGCTCTTCTTGCCATGTCCAACTACAACTACCCAGGTCATAGCTACGGCGCTCCGCCGCCACAGCAGTACTATAACGGGTACGTGACGAAGGACCTGCGGCGCCATGATTCATTCAACCCTACCCAGAGATCCCGAGCTCGACTAATGCGCTCGCAGCCCTTCTCCTTCTCAGGGATATAACTACCCCCCGCAAGCTCCTCAATACGGCTACGGTCAAGGACACCCCCCTCCGCAGCCCTACGGTTACAATCAGGTGAGCACAATGCCCACGGGTCTGCTTCGCCCATTTGCCCTCCCACCATGACCTGACATGGGATTACAGGGCCCTCCTCAACCACAATACGGTGGCTATGGCCAACCGCCGCAGCAGAGCCACTACAGCCGACCTCGTACGTTCTTCACACCATGATAGAGTGATATCCGACTTGGAGAGTCGCGACTGACTGTGGCCCACGCAGCTTCGAATGCCTACCAAGCCCCGCCCCCGCCTCCTGCCGCTCCACAAAGCTTCGGTCACGGAGCTCCCCAGGGATACGCGTTTCAATATAGTAATTGTACCGGACGCCGGAAAGCGCTGCTGATTGGTGTCAATTACTTCGGCCAGCGAGGGCAGCTTCGCGGATGCATCAACGATGTGAAGAACATGTCGGGCTACCTAGTCGAGCACTTCGGGTACAAACGGGAGGACATGGTCATCCTGACCGACGATCAGCAAAACCCCATGAGCCAACCGACGAAACAGAACATACTCCGTGCCATGCATTGGCTCGTCAAGGATGCCAGGCCCAACGACTCCCTCTTCTTCCACTACTCCGGTCAGTGTGGACCTCATCGTTACAGAGTAAGACATGAGCTAATCGGAGACAATGCGCACAGGTCATGGTGGACAGACCAAGGACCTTGACGGTGACGAAGCCGACGGCTACGACGAAGTCATTTACCCCGTGGACTTCCGCTCTGTCGGCCACATCACGGACGACGAGATGCACAGAATCATGGTTCGGCCTCTACAACCTGGCGTGCGGTTAACGGCAATCTTCGACTCGTGTCATTCTGGGACTGCTCTCGACCTTCCTTACATCTACTCGACGCAGGGTATCCTCAAGGAACCTAATCTGGCCAAGGAAGCTGGCCAGGGGCTCTTGGGCGTTATCTCATCCTACAGCCAGGGCGATATGGGTGGCGTTGCGAAGAACGTAATGAGCTTCTTCAAGAAGGCCACCAACGGCGATGATGCATACAACCGAACCATGGCTACCAAGACATCTCCCGCGGATGTCGTCATGCTTTCAGGCAGCAAAGACGACCAAACATCGTTCGTACACCCTCTCATTACAATCTTTTCTCATTAGTTTGACTCGTCCACGCGGCAATCTCACTTGTTCGTCCATGTATGCTAGAGGATTGCGGCAACGCTTATGAGGGGACGTTGATGCACTGGCGAGAACGGATTTGGAAGCTTTTGGTAGCTACATGTGTATACGAGCACGCAAGGCTCACGGCGTTGGCGCGTTTGAGGCACTTGGGGACGGTTTTGGACAAGCAGCGCTTGGAGGGTTCGTACATGCGTACATAATAGGGCGAGATTGGGTGCTCTACGCTCTAGACCAAAGTGCGGCCTACCCTACGGTCGGGACTTTGCGTCTAGGGCGACGAGTCACGTTCGGCCGCACCGAAGGGTGGGGGGTTTCCTGCTGTTGTTCGTTGACATGTGCTTCATGTGGCCAGCGGCGTGCTTGAGCTTTCGCTAATGATACATGCCTAGGGCTGATGCTACTATTGCTTCGCAAGCTACCGGGGCCATGTCATGGGCATTCATCACGGCATTGAAGAAGAACCCACAGCAGAGCTACGTCCAGCTCCTCAACAGCATTCGCGACGAACTGGCGACACGTTATACACAGAAGCCTCAACTTTCATGCAGCCACCCACTCGGTCAGTCCCACCACAAATACCTGGCTTCCGGACCCCTAGTCAATTCACAGGTTTGAAAGGGGGGTTTAGAAGGAAGAGAATGCACATACTAACGCAGCAGTTTGTTATCAGACACGAATCTCCTATTTGTTATGTAAATTATAATGATCACGAGCGGTTTTTGGGCAGGATACCCAAAGAGCAGGGCAGGCAGCGCACCCTAGCCGAAAAGGATATACGCGCTCTTCCCTCTCTCCCTCTCTTTTTTTTTCTTTGGAGGTCTTCGTGTCAGGATTCGGATCATGACTCTCAACCCTACGTTACTTGTACATAGGCGGGATGCATCGAGCCAAGTACGGGCACGATTGACAACATGGGTTCGATTGTGCCCCTAAAATGGGTTGGTTTAATGCTTTTGTTGGGTGAGATAATTGCGGCAGACACGGCTTTCTGCACCAAATGCATGTTTGGGCATTTCATCCCCCCCTAAAAGCCTACCTTTATATGATGCATCTTGGGACAGTGGGAGTTTGTTGCAGGGAGAATGGCGTGGGTAGCATAGTAAATGCACATGTGAATTAACGATACTCTGGCTTACAGACACCCGTCTGGGCTTCCATATCGTATAAAAAGGTACGCTGTATCCAGATTTTAGTAAAGCTTTCAAATGCTGAAACCCCTATCCTAATCCTACGTGACGCCTTCCCGAAACAGACTTGTACTCCTCGGCTTTGCACCCCTCCCCCTATTCCCTATTCCACCAACATTGGCCAGGCGGCACAATAAGAAACAGGCACTACACAATGCCTAGCTATCATCAAGCAACTACCATCGGTCTCTCCTTGTGCTGTTGCTGATCCTTCCTCTCTCTATCCAGCGCCTTCAGCAACTTCCTGCGTGTCTCCTCGTGTTTACCCCACTGGCGCGCCCCGATGCGCATTCTGGCCACGGCTCGGATCGCCGAAGCAAACACCGCAAGATTATGCTGGACCCTCTCGGCGGTAGTAGCAGCAGTGTCCCTGCCATTCCTCCTCGTAGTAGAAGGCGAAGACGGGCATCTTCGTCCGTCCTTCTTCTTGTTCGCCGCCGCCTCCGGGGACGAGGACGAGGCCAGGCGATGGGAAGCCAGCAGGGACTCGGGGGACTCGAGGCCGAGCTGCTCGTGGATTTGACTCAGGACGCGGAGGTCGGCCTTGTTGCAGGCCTCGGCGAGACTGAGGCGGAGCTCGAGGTACTTCTTGCCGAAGGCGGCGTCGCAGCGCAGGCGGGACTCGCGCTCCCAGCGGGCGTGCATGAACTGCATCTGCAGGGCCAGGCCGCGAATCTCCTTCTCGTGGCGGCGGGCGGCCTCGTCGGCGGCGCGGATCACGGCCTCGTGGTCACGCTGGTCCACCACGTTGAGCACGCCGTCCTCGAACCGGATCGAGGCCCGGCCGGCACGCGCCAGCTCCTTGGCGCTGGCGTAGGCCGCCGACTCTTGTGACGCTTGCGAGTTGGTGGATTGACCGAGTTCTTGCTTGTCGTTGGTGAACGAAGGCGCGACGGTAGCCACTTTGCTGGGATTGGAACTGATCCAACTTGCTGTCTCCTTGATGGCTTTTTGGAGGCGGTCACAGTCGACTCGCAGTTTGCGAGCATTTTGTCCATGAGTGCTTGCCCGCTTACGTGCCACGTCGAGCTTCTGTCGGAGCGTATCCTGAATGGACTTTTGCGACCTAATCAAGGAGGCTTGCTGTAGAACATCATGCTCCAGTGCCGCGACTTCGGCCTGCGATTTTTGGAGGAGGCCGCGAAGCTCCTTGCGTTCATCGGAATCCATCGCCTGCCCATGAGCAGCTGTAGGCTTGGCGGGAGATTTGCGGGAGGAGTGCTGCAATTTGAACAACTCGTGTTCGAGTCTTCGTACTTCCCTCTCCTGCTTGCTCCTCGCTTCGTCCGCAGCGAGCTGCGCATCAGCTAGAGACTGTTCGAGCGCCAGCTTCTCATCCTCGACCATATCGACTTGAGTCTGCAGATCTTGAACGATCCCACTGTACTTGTCTGCTTCCCGGCTTGCGGTGCGCTCGGCATCTCGTAGTTTCTGGCGCATTTCACTTAATTGGAGTCTGAGCTCGCCGGCTTCTTGTTTGCGTGCCGAAGCCGAATTTGATGTCATGTGCTGTTTCCGAATGCTGCGAAGCTCTTCTTCTGCAGCTTCAGTCCCAGCAACCGCCTTGGTGTGTGATGCGCGTAGGAGTTGTAATTCTGAATCCAGCTTGGCCAGTTGGTCCTCCAATGATTTCTTTTCATCGGCTGCTTTACTGATTTGACCTCTGGCCTCGGATAGTTGCTGTTCCAGGCGGGAGGAAGCCTCATTAGTTGGCCGATTGGTGTCCCGCGACGGAGACTTCATAGCTCGAGGACTGGTCGGGTTATTCCGAGCGGTGCTCAGCTGCTTGCGCAGATCCTCGCATGCTTCCTGTGCTTGTGCGAGTTCCTTGGCGGCTTCTTCGGCTTCTTCGTCCACGGTAGCCTGCAGTATCTCCAGCTCATCCTCGAGAGCCTCGATCTTCTCCGTCTTGGCCTGCGCATCTAGTTGGCTCTGACGAAGCTCGTCGCGAACAGAGGAGACCTCGTTACGCAGATCAGTTAACATTTGTTGCCTTGCTTCGAGATCTTGTCGTAATGTGTCGATCTGGCGGCTCAGGAGAGCCTGCTCGCTCTTGTGGCGTTCCGTCTCGCTGTTCAACGCTTCTTGCAGCCTCGACTCCTTTCCTGACAGTGATCCTTCAGCCTCACGGAGCTTATCGATGGTACGCTGAAGGCCGGCTGCTCGTTCTTCTGCCCGTTCTCGTTCAGACTCAACCTTGCGCTTCTCGTTCTCCCATTTCTCGCTGTCATTGTCGTAGCGATTGTCTTTCTCGCGTAGTTCAGCTTGCAGGTCTGATATTTCGTCATTCAAGCGGTCAATATCGGCCCTACACTGGTTTCGCACATCCTGCTCAATTCGCAGCGCGTGCGCCTTTTCTTGGTTGAGGTCCTGTTCGAGCTCAGCCATTTGTTTCTCGAGGCGAGCAACATCCCGCTGAAGCGATGCCGATTCTTCGCCCAAAGCGTCGTGGCGAAGTTGAAGAAGGTTCTTCTCGTCCGTCCGTGTACCCAGATCCTTCAGTGCCACATCCAGCTTGGCCGTCAAAGTTTGTCGTTCCGTCTCCCAAGCCTCTCTCTGTTGAAGAAGTTGCCGGGCCTTCGTCTTGACATCGTTATTGTATTTGTCCTTGTCGGCAGCCTGTTGCTCAAGGAACTCGTACTTCTCCTGGGACTTGGCTAACTCGCCCTGAAGCCGGGTAACCTTTTCCTCCAGCTGGCGAGAAAGGCCTTTGGTGGCTACTGACTTGTTGGACATGTCGTCCTGCAGCTCCTCGAGATTCTCTTCAGCGCGTTTCTTGTCAGCGACCGCTTCTTCCAACTGATCCTTGATGTCGTCAATCTGCTGTTCGAGGTGTCGTACGTTGGCCTCGAGGTCCTCGATAGTCTCTTTCGCCTCATCCAGGCTATCATTGGACCGAAGTTGCAGTTCTAATTCGGCGATGCGCTGTTCTGCGGACTTCCACTTCTGGACTGCATCATCTGGCTCGTTGCTAGACCTGGTATTTCGTTCCAGCTCCTCCACTCGTCGCTCTGCCGATTTCCATTTTTGCCTAACCTCCTCGAGCTCGCCACTAGCGCCAGCATGTTCTTCAAGCTCAGCTATCCTTTGCTCTGCCGTCTTCCACTTCGCTTCCGTCTCATCCAGCTGACCTTGGATGACTTCCAGCTCTTCCTCGCGCTCACCAACCTCGCGCTCTTTCTGGCGCAGGTCGGCTTGGAGGTCACCTATATCATCCCGGAGCTGTTCGATCTTATCCGAGTCACGATGTCCGTCATCCAATTGACGACGCAACTCGTCAATCTCGGCGTCCTTCTCGTCCAGTTCCCTTCGCAGCTTCTCGGCTTCGCGCCTCATACCTTCGTCGGCGTACTTCTTCTTTGCGCGCTCTTGAACTTCCAGGATCTGTTTGGAATACGTTTCGAGGTCGGCCTCGGCATTCGCCAGCTGTTTCTTGTATTTTTGTAGGTCCCTGTGCATTGTGAACTTGTCCACCTTCAACTCGGTGTTCTCTTTAAGGGCGGCCTCGCCGAAGCCGGGGCCTGCTTTTCGCAAAGCCTCCTCGAGGAAGTGGATCTTCAACTTCAGGCCGAAATTCTCCTTCTCGATTCTATCAATGACGTTCTCCTGTTCTCTTAGCGAAAGCTGGTTGCCGTCGTGAAGCGGGCCCTTGTCGCCTCCCCGCCGGGGCAGGACTACCAAGGGTGTCGAGGCCGCACTACTATTGTCGACCTCGGGCAATGGAGTTGCCTCAACGTACGAGTGCCTTGAGGGGCCATACAGGGAGGACTCGACCGGGATATTAGTCATGTCGCCGTCCTCTTCGATTTTGCCTAGAGCAGGTGTTGCGAGGCCATTCTGGTTTTCCTTGCCATAGCGACGCGCGCTATTGCGCGTCGCAGATTTCAGCATGGGAGTAAATTCGGCGCCGCCAATACCGGCGGGCAGGTTGTGTTTGTTGCCGAGCGGCGGACGTGAGCCGCGCGGTGTTCGGAGAGAGGCGGCGGCGGACCTGCCATTTCGCATCTGCTGAAAGAGGTTGTTTTTGTCTGGGGGCGATTGGAAGGAAGGCTCCTGGGTCATGTCGAAATCTGGCTGGCGACTCAGGTATGTGGCATCACCAACGTTGGTGCGCGGCGTATCGAGGCCGCCACCATAGTTCCCGTGAACCATGGCGTGTGGGTATCGCGAAGGGGAAAGTGAGGGTTGCGACTCGGGTTGTTTACTTCATTGGTGCATACGCTGATGATTTAGAGAGAAGGCGGGAGAGACAATTGTATGTCGCACGACAGCAAAATGACCGCGATATCAAGCCAATGCAATTCCAAATCGTATGCTGCCGAAAATGCGTCGTGTTTACTGTAAGTCGGGCTGGTTGAGTGGGGAGAAATTGAACGCGATGACAACCCCAGCAAGTCAAGAAAGTCGAAAGTCGCGTATAAGATGGAAAAGCACAGGTCGCTTCTGATTGGCTGTTGGCTCTGATGTAAACAGAGGGTGGCAGGGCCGGTGATTGACAGGACCGACCGGGCTGACCCTCTTTTTCTCTTGGGTTGCGTTAAGTACTTGGTACTTACGGATACTTAAGTACGGATACTTAAGTACCTACCTTACTCATAGACGAAATTCATGACATGACTGAATTTACCATGAGAACGATCGAGCTATTACGTCGCGTAGTGCGTGGTGTGGTAGGTACAATTACATCCTACACTACACTGACATGAGTTGGTTAAGTAAAGTAGGTTATGCTTAGTTCAACCGTCGGCTGGTTTCGTTCCGTCGCATTCGACCCTTTGGTCGTCGCATCATTGCAGATACTCTATGCGCACAAGGGGACGGACCGTCCAGGCCCCCCCGCCAATTCAACTCTAACTACTACTACCTCTTGACCTCGTGAGCACCATTCCAATTACAACTCAATCAGTCAAGCAAGCAAGCAAGCAAGCAAGCAAGCAAGCAAGCAACCCGATTCCACATATCGTTGTGCTTTCGTTCTCGTATAATCTTGTCCAATTAACCCCCGCCCTGAAATGGCCTCCTTCCATGCTCTCCCCGACGAGCTCATAACCCAGATCTTGCACTACACCTCCCCCGAAGAGACGCTTCTGCAAATCTCCCGCGTCTCCAAACGATTCGCCCGGGTCGCGCAAACACCCCTACTCTGGAGATATTACTGTGACACCACTTTCAAGTACTGGCAAGTTGACCACGCCTTCCACGCCAAACGGCGCAACAAGCATCTCCAGATTGATTGGAGGCGTCTCTGTACCCTTCGCCTAGTCCGGAATCGCAAAATCTCCCGACTCCTCGACGGCATTGTCGCAACTCGCCTCGAGAGACTACAGAGAATTGAGGAGATTTGTCAGTATGGATACGATGCCAAAGACTACCTCCTATCCCAATGTAAGATCGACGATGGCGCCCAAGACGTACTCGCCCGCCGTTACTACGCTTGCACAGTCCTCGACAGCATCCACCGGAGCCTGGCAATCGAAGAATGGGCAAAATATCAGCAGCATGCAGCCCGGCACATAGGAGACGCTCCTGCCAGCGAGAAGACCGACTGTGGTATGAGACTTGAGCGTGCTCTAGGCGCCTTTGATATGTTTGTCCTTCACGACAATGAGGGCGATCTGGACGAAATATCTGAGATCCTGGACCAGCTGGCCGCGCGCTTTCGGCGCGACATACCCCATGTGGACGGCATGACCACCCGCCAGAAGAGCATGGCCTTGAGTAAATGGTTGCACGCAAGTAACTTGACGGCTGCCCAGGAGGAGGAGGGCATGGCCAAGTATCTGCGCACTTGTCTTATCGGCAGGGCTTTACAGGATGACCAGCATCCCTCAATGCCCATTATTTCCGCCGCGATTTTCTCGTCCATTGCCGAGAGGCTTGACGTGGAAGCCTATTGCTGTTTGCTCCCTACCCAGGTCCATATTGTTGTGCTATCGCCGCAGGGCGTATCGCTGGATGGCCACTCTATTCCCGAAGATGAAGAACAACAGCAAAAGATGTTCATTGACGCCTATGGCTCAGATGGCGAGGTTTCACTAGATTCCCTTCGCGTTTTCCTAAATCGCCTAGGTGCACATTCGGCACATGACAATCTGCTAGGGCCCACTAGCACCGACTTGATTGTGATGAGGACAGCACAGAATATCAGGTCGTCATTCACAAGTTTCAGGACCCTGGAGCGACCTGTGGCAGACCTAGTGCCATTGATCGAGCTCCGCCACGGAGACTGGGCTCGGAACCTCCAACCGGCTTTGTACAGTATGATCTGGGCAAGCATTATGATGGTGCCTATCTTGCCAGACAACGAGGATATGCGCTGGGATTGGCAGCAGGATGTTAGAGACCTGCTGCAATACTTCTACGAGTACTTCCCTGAGGACTCGTGGCTGGTGGAGAAGTACGTCTGCCCAATGTATGATACTTTCGCGGCACCAGGCCGCAGACAGAACAACTGGGAGCTTCCCTCGAGAAGGGTCAGGGATCAGATAAGGGAGATCCGGCGCGTTGATTCGTCCGAAAAGGCTCCGTGGAGGAGAAGTACACTCGACAATCCCGGCAAAGTCAAGTATCGGATCGGTCAGGTCTTCAAGCACAAGCGCTATGACTATCACGGCATTATCATCGGCTGGACAGTAAACGGTGCGGGTTTTGACGACAATCCAGCCCGCCTTGAGTCTCGGGTTGCGCAGCCATTCTACCGTTGCATGTATGTCAGAAGCTCGTATGTACGCTTCTTTGATCACTGACATCCTCTTAGGGTTGGTACGGACGGTTCAGATCACCATGTTATTGCAGAGGATAACATGGAAGTCCTGGACCTTAAAGGCGGGGTTCAGCAGCTACCCCGTGAGATCAGAGATTTGGTGCCAATGGCAGGCAAATTCTTCAAGAGATGGGACAATGGAAATGGCGTCTTCGTCAGCAACTTGAGAGAGTTGTTTCCTGAGGACTGAAAGACGTGGTCCAGTTGAAGGACCATTGCATCTAACTGCCCCCCTCCCCCGCCTATAACTGCCATGCGCAGTATGTGTGCTTGGCATCACTGATCCTAGCACCCAGACTGGCAAAACTCGTCACGTCGTGTTGAAGCCGGCCGTGTTGGCCCCCAAACCAATTATCGAGGGTGCCCATGGGTTGGCCTTGGCGGCCTGCCCCTCCAAGGCCCCTCCAAGGCCCCTGAGAAGAAAGATGCTGATGTCGGCAAGAAGCCCGCCTGCTGTCCCAAGCTGGTTCGTTCACTGGGTACACTGCAAATGAGCGTTTTCATTCTGACCGCTGACAAAGCCGTTGAGGCCCAGGAACCTGGTCCGGCATGGAAATTTTGAAATATCCGTATTCGTTTTTTTTTTTGGGGGGGGGTTTCCTGGCATTTCAGCCTCCCACCATGATTGAGCGGCCTGGCAAGATCACCCAGGTGTGGTGACTGTAAGCCTCTGGGTTAACCAGTGAAAGCAGTGAACTTGAGAAACAGTTACAACGACGATGTCCTGGGAGCTGTTACAATATGGTCACTTGCCTCGTACGCAAACTGCTATACATTGCAGTAGCAAATGATTAGGATTTGAAGCGTGGCAGAAATCGAATCATGTTCAAAATCCAGCCTCAGAGGTTGCGTGTATTGCTTTATTCCGAGTACCGAAGGAGTCGGGCATTCGCAACCTATTATAGGTTTCGACCCTCAACAAGATAGCCTGCCTGACTCTATGCTAGATCCAGGTCGAACAGGCATATCGTGGAAGTCCGCTCTCAACCCTTGGTCAGTGTGACGGATTGTTCACTGGGGCTGTGCGCCAGTTTCCACGATGAGTTGAACTTTCTAGCCGACCATCCCGAGTTCCAGATCTTCCGGTCCTGTTTATCCTCACCAACCATACCACTTGATACACATAAAAATCACCCGCAAGTGCACTGCCTGCGACCACATCTTCCGACACGACATCAATCCCCCGCAAAGATGTCCGGGCTTAACCAGACGCCAGCTTCTTCAAACCCGCCAGGTCCCCGTTGAACTGGTCCCCATCCCCGCCGTATGCGTACGAGTCCGCATACTGCCAGATGGTTTGATATGGCCAGCTGCCGGGCATGGTGCCGGGACTGCTGGCGTACCGAGCCAGGACCAGAGGGTTGGTGCTGACGAAGGCGTTGGAGTTGCCCGTGCACGCCGTCCACCACGACGGGTTCGTGTACAGGAGCGGGTACCGCCCCGTGCGGCCGTGGTATGTGTCGCTGAAGTCGCGGATCCACGACACCTATCGTACTCACGCTCTCGGCATCAGTATTTCCCTTCCAGAAAGTTCAAGCAAATCTCCCTCCTAAGAGGATATTGAAGGCGGCGCTGCTGCATCTAGTCATATGAATCCCCCCCCATCGTTTCCCAGCTAGACACAACCCGAAAATAACACGCGAGAGAGAGAGACCGAAAGTATGCAGTCCGCTTACCATGGCGCTGGTCGACAACCCATAGCACTGCGAAGACCCCGACTCCAGGTCCAGCATACCCGGCAGCGTCTTGCCGTCCGCGCTCCACCCACCGCCGTGCGCCAGGAAGTACGTCGCCTGTGCCGCCCCGCTGCCGCTGTTTGGATGCGCGAAGTGGTACCCACACCGCATCAGGCCGGCGTTGGTCGCGCCCGTGTAGTGGTCCGAGAACTTTGGATCAATGTAGTTTGTGCCTTCTGTGGCCTTATATCCACCGATACGTTAGTTGGGCATATCCAGCTAGCTAGTTGGGTGGGTGTGCATGTGTATGGGTGGGGGCGAAGGTATTCAGGGGTTTCCTCCCCTTTCTGGTGTTCGACTCTACCTTGATGATGACGAAGCGGGCCCCTGAGGAGTAAGCACCCTGGAAGTCGACGCTGGACTGATAGTGCGAGATATCAAAGCCCTGGACTGCAGCCTGGGTTGTGTCCATCAGAGCAGTGCTGCCAAGCAGCGTGAGCAGTGCAGTTTGGTATAACATGGCGAAACATTGAAATGTAATGATGCTTTGACACTAACTTATGCGTTTATTCACTTGAGTCTTCTGATTCCAGTCTTCAGGTCCAGCCGATCCTACCGCCGGAGACACGTTCCTTATATAAGTAAGTAGATAGATGCAAACTCTCTTTCCCGCCTCCTACATGCATAAGAAGAGTGCCTTTTTCCTCGATAGTCTGCAGATCCAAGTTCTACATGGTCTAAACAAGGAGTCGAATGGGCCCAGGGATGCCGATCCTCGCCCTTTGACGTAACTGGCTGTTCCCCCAATCCTCAGCCGCAACTTCACTGGACGGATCTCGTACCCCGAGGGCTACCTAGCTATGGCAATGTCTAGACAGCGGCAGCATCCGTCTTGGCTAGATGCAACCACGGGTTGAGTACCTAGGGTATTTGTTGATCGGTCGCCTCGCAGATGTGTGATCCCTTCCATCTTGCGAGTACATCTAGACATTGTATGCCCAGCTAGATCCCCTATGTTTACCCGCCTCTCTTATGGTATTAGTCGACCACTCAAGTAGTATTGGGCAGGCGTTCCGTCGAGATCGGCACGGTCGTCAGCCCCGACCATTCCTGAGGCGGGCACGGAATTACGCCCGTTACCACCACGATGGCGACTTTGCCAGATGGGGTAGGAGGCGTCAGTAGCGACCTCTTCCTTCTTGAGATGCCAAATCTGGAACCTGGGAGGCCAAGCCGTGGTAATCTGCCAGCTCATTGATTCGTCAAGGGATCGGACCAACCCTGACCTCGTCAGTATAAGACGCATGGCATGCAGCATGATTTGATTTTCAGCTCACCTGCAATTACTAATATTTCTCGGTCGGCGCCGAAGCTGGAACGCGGCATGAAGTGACGTTGGTAGCGTCACAGACCGCCACGGATGCCGATCGTCCGACCATGTCCCAGGGGCTGTGGCTTTTTGTGAGACAACTCAGCCCCCCGCTAGGTCTTCTTGCCTTTCTTCTTGCTTTAGGTTAACGATTGCATTGCACGTTTCGGTAAGACACGAGTGCTGGCATATGTGATACAGAATTTGGCCTTTTACGGACCCTAAGAATAGTGAAAACATGGAAATCGACCGTGTATTACCCCCCAAAACATCTGGAGCCCAAACCCACGAGGCATGACCTAGACATCGACACCTCCTCATTGAGCTTCCCATAATGAACCATCCCTACCTACCGTGGTTTTGAAGGAAAGAAACCGGGCTTGAGCTACACTGCAAAATGCTTCTGGTGACCAGCGTCGTGTTCTACACGCATTCCGTTGACCGCCGAGTGCGAGGAAGCCATCTTTTCCCCCTCCCAGTTTCCAGTCTTGATTGACCCTCAAGCATACGTTTTTTAGTGTAAAATCAAAGCATACCGTGCCATGACCAAAGGTCAAGCCTTCATCACGATGAAGGCTCTAGGCGATCCAATCACGGCGGCTGAATCGAAGTCCACGGCGCTGAACTGGCTCGGTTTCCTGATCATGCTGTGTATGAGTAGATTGTTCTGTTATACGATGACCTCGCTGCTGGAAAGAACTTACCGGTACATCACTTCGTCGTACGAGGCCACCTGATCGAGTGCCACGGCTGACCTCATCGTCCCGCTTGTTGTTGCCACCGTTGTTGTTGTTGCCACCGTTGTTGTTGTTGCCACCGTTGTTGTTGTTGCCACCGTTGTTGTTGTTGCCACCGTTGTTGTTGTTGCCACCGTTGTTGTTGTTGCCACCGTTGTTGTTGCCGCCGTTGTTGTTGCCGCCATTGCCGCTAACAGTGAAGCGAATGCAGTCGTCTTGAGCTCCGCGTTGGGCGATGGGCATGAGGACAGGTTGATGGTTGGAGGCCGAAGTAATGGTGCAGACTCGGAAGTTGCCTTCCGGAAGGCCGCCGCTCACAGTGGCGGAAAGAAGACCATTGCCATTCCCAGCGTCATTGATCCCCTTGAAGAAGGCAAACTGGGTAGGGTCAAGGGTTTTCTGAGGGTTCTGGGTGTTGCCGAGATCTTGCACAGTGACGTGAGTATGGCCAACAACCAAGCCGCCTTGCAAGTCCTGAGGGGCGGCGTAGTAAGTTGTCTGAGCGTTGGTGAACGAGCCGGCCACAAGGTTCTTCACCAGAACCTGGATGTCAAAACTAGTGTTCGGCGCGATGGTGTCACCGTTGGTCGGGTTTTTAACGAGTGTTGAGATCATCTGACCCTTAGACGGGATCTTTCCCATGGCTTTTGCATGTTGAAGAAAAGTCAATAAACAATATCAGGACAGGGGAGGAGGGGGGGTATTTTAGCATATAGCCATGGCAACTTACGAATACCGTTGCAAGAACCACCATTTTCCTGCTTGCCATTGGTGAGTTGCTGGCCCGAACAGAAGTTGATGAAGTTATTCTTCGAGGTGGCCGAAGCAGCACCATCACCGCCATTCTCGGTGCCATCAGAGAAGGAACCCGTCTGAACAGCAGCTTCATCTAGTGTCAGAGTTGCGTCGTTGTTTCCGCCGTTATTGCCGCCGTTGTTATTGCCGTTGTTACCACCATTGTTGTTGTTGTTGTTGTTGTTGCCATTGTTATTGCCGTTGTTGTTCTGAGCCACAGCGAGTCCCAGGAGGGCAGCCGCCCACAGCATCTGAGATTTGGCAACCATCTTGTCTTGGTATTTGATCTGATATGAAGGGTTTCTTAGAAGAATAACACAAAGAGAGATTTGCAATATTAGAACGATAAGGCTAATAACGAAGGTAAAAGATACACACGGTCAACGTGATGTCCTTGACTGGCAAGTGCGAAGAGAAAGGAGGGTAAAGGGAGTAATTAAAAGAGCGAACTGGCCATGCACATAAGAGCGTTAAGAGTGTGATTGTTCTCGTCTTATGGAGGGCGGGAATTGGCCATTTTTGTACAAGAGTTCGGCTGGGCACTGCCGTTTTCCACGAGCTACAAAACAAAAGAGCTTCGCCATGCCTGTCGCTTGTCTGAGATCTCACACCCGTCCATGGGAAGAAGGTGTGCCGTGGAAATCATCAGAGTGATGAAACGAAGGCTCATCTCAAATCAAGCTCACAAGTCGCTGCAACTCGGGTTGGTGAATACTGGCACGCGGATCCACGACCCGTGGGCACAGACTATATTCTGACCTATATCACCGCTCCCGCAGCAGCGATCAAGGCCTTCGTCCAGCTATGGGTTGCCTGGAGTACGAGCCTCAGGGCACCCGATTAGCAATGCTTGGCAGCTCTAGACAGACCCATTGAATAAAGGTAAGGTTAGAGTATACATCTCAGCACATTGGGCCTGGGGCCTTGGCGGATGCGCGTCGTCCGAAGTATAGATGGATGCGGATGCGGATGAGACATGGGGCTGCTTGTCTAGAGTAGCACGCAACAATGCCCCAGGGCGAGTGAGGGCTGAGGTTGGTGGAAACCATGTGTGTCGGAGACTCTTGGGCTGGAACAGATCGAGGACGGACGATATACAACCGCCGGATAGACGACACACCAGTGACGTCCCAACCCTATAAGCTAGCGAGGATCGTCCCTAGCTAGCAGACGGTTGGGCCATTGCAAACAGGGTTGATCTCAAATACGACGCTTAATCCACATTGGATAGGATTGATATAGAGTAAGTAGGCTTGTCCTGTCCTGGCGAGGTGTTGTACATGGAATCTAGCATGGATGGCACAGCCGCCAGCTTTCGCACAGACGAGACGTGAATAGAGTATGTTCCTATGGCTCGGACTAGCTCTAAGGAACTTCCTATCTCTTCTAGACCGCTGCCGGGAGTTACCAGCTTAGCTTCGATGCAGGGACTTCGGATGCTAGAGGTATTACGACTATTGTGATAAATGACTCGTTGGTATCGCTTTCGGCGTCGGGACAAGGGTCAGAAACAAGCTTATTTCTGCGACTAATAATCCATGGGACCAAGGGTCTTGTTACGAAGAGCCGTGAATGATCAGTGTGTGATAGAGTAAGTAATGAGTGGGCAGGTGAGTGAGCGCAAAGCTGACTAAAAAGGAAAAAACCCCAGGTCACTCCAAGATCAGACGAAGTAACCTTAAATGATCGGCTATCTAATGTTTCCAAAATTTTAAGGGATTTGCTTTCCAGCCAGGGGCTGGCCACACGGTCCGGAAACCAATATAGCCCATCTTCATGCATACGAGTAGAGCAATTCACTTTGAACCAATTCCGACAATGGGGCCGACGCATGTCGCTTTCCCTGAGGTCTTCGGGCCCCCAAACACACCAGCATCAGCTTGACACCTTGAGATATCATCACCATGAATAAGAAGCCTCATACACCCCACGCAGACCCATGTCGATCTTTACGGGACCTGGCTTGCCAAGCTGATCGCCTTGCGGATGGCTTAACATCAGCCCAACATCAGAGGTGGGCATGCGTGCTTTATACGCCTAAATAATAGACACTCCACCAGGCTGATTCCCTTCTACAACCATCTAGATTATTATGCCTAACCAGGTATCACCTCACCTAGCTAGCCCGCGTTGTAGGCCGAAGTCAAGATGCATCAACGGGGTAATGTTAGTTGAACGATAGACTTGTGCCCTGAGTCAAGCTGACAGGCTGTCTTGAGTCACCTCCTGGCTTTCGCGACTATAGACACTATGCCGAATGTGAAGCGCGAGCGGCGATCTGCAATGCATACGTAGCACCAAGGCGTGTGTCTTGGAATGCCACATATAGTAGTCCACTCACCCGTCTCCAGGCTCATGAGCCGTATGACTTGGGTGGGATCCCGTCACCGGATCCCGTCACCGGATCCCCATTTGCGTTCTAGGCCCTCTTGGCGATAATACCGCCGAAAAAGCGTGTCTATACATTGTAGAATGGTGGCTGCAAAGCAGCTGTGGCTATGGTGGAAACCTGCTCTCGAATCTCTGAGCAAATACCGCGGCCAAGATTCCGACACTATAGCAGATCTGTATGAATCAGAAATTGATTGGTTGATATTGAGGCTTGGGCCTACATACTGCATGATGTCGGTAGGAAGATGCTGGTGTATCCAACGAAACTTGAGAGGGGGTCGGTCAAGAATACACAACTCGGGGATAAAAAAATTGGCTCTTGAGCCGCCAGGACCGAGAGACACGGAATCCAGAGTCCAGACTACCATCTATCTTACTCCATGGCCGAGCTATGTCGGCCAAGCGAAGTCATGGCGGGAGACCAACTTTGGAGGGAGGCGATAGACTCGACCGATTTGACTACTTAGCAGATCGGTGAGTTAGGTATCCAATGGGATGCAACAAAGCCAGGCCATTGATGTATGTGACCGGCCGGCTTTATCCGGTCTGGTCCTGGATACCCTTAGCAAGCAAGGGATGCCCTTGAAAATAGACTGTGGGAGGGAGCCGGCAGATGACACCACGCACAGCAATACGTGCAGTGCGTATATAGTTGTAAAGTCCTGCCGCATTCAGCAAACTTCCATGCTGCTTGATGGGGTGAGATGGTTCCCAAGCTGCAGCTGCTCCTAGTCCTTCGGGGTTAGTTTTGATGGGTGTCGGCAGAAACTTCACAATGGAGCGAGCCGTTTTCACAGACCAAATACAATACGTGGGGCAAAGGTCCGGAGTAACCCTGCTTCCACCGAAAGTGAAAGTACTGTACGGTGGGAGGGGAATTTAGGGTAGCCGATATGACGTGTAAAGCGCTTCGTCAACTATCGAGAAGATCTTGTTGGCTGAATCTATATCACGCCGCTCTGCATGAACAGGTCGACCCGTTCGAAATCGTACTGTAGGGAAAGCAGCGTTATGGCGTTCAACCAACGATGTAGTGTTCAAGAGGATACTTGTAGTAGTAGTGGAACGAACCACCACCCTGCCGCCGCCCCCCCTTCCGCCCCCCCTTCCGTCCCTCCAAAAAAAAACAAAAAAGAAACAAAAAAAACAATAGATAAATCAAAACAACCGAAGGCTTCATTAACCTTTAGGTGGTTGCTCGCTCTGTGTCGGTGCGAAGCAATCGGAGACAATTGCTGGTGGTTAATGACTAATAAAACTCGCCGGCGCTAAGGGTTGTATAGAACCTGAGAAATAGTCCGATGAACCCTAGGCTTCTGGCCTGGCCTGAAGCTGAGTCTTACTGGAAGGAAGGAAGGAAGTCTCTGCCACCCCATCCCACTTATGACAAAGTTTCTTCTACCACTACAACACGGTAACCTTTTCCCTCTCTCTCTGTCTCTCTCTCCCCTTCTCTCTCCAGGGTCCTTATTACAAGCTGCTTGTTGGCTTCTTTTTGCTCTTTCCTTTTCACCACCATAAATCTGCCTTATCTGCCCATTCTGCCTCTTCAAGATCTACCAATCATCATTTGATATCATACGAAGAAATTGCTTGTCACTGGACAAATTTGACTTGAACAGCCCAAGCTTCTGATTACCTATCAATTGATTGCTCCAGGCCCCGCATTTTCTGCCTCTTCCTCCCATCGAGCCGATTACTCCTCCACGCATCATCATGTCGTCCCCCGAGCAGCGCAAGCGACCGCGTAAGTGAAACAATGATAAAGCCCTTGACCGCAATTGATTAAACTCGTTATTTTTGTTCATTCCTTTGGACCCCTCGAAACGAGCCCCTGCATTTTGCATGGGTGATTCAACGCAAGCCTGGGCGGAAACTGCTAGTATTTTTCTTGTCCCAATCCTGCTCTACTAGTGTGGCTTCGAGTGCTATGTTCTAAGGCTTGGGACAGCGGGCTTTCTACCTCACTTCGCCCTCAACACCACCCCCCCCAAAGTTTTTCAGGCAGTCAAAGAAGAGCCATTTTGCCAAAATCAATTCGGCAAGAGGGAGCCCTGTGCGAGTCTGGTCTTCCTAGATACTTTCGAAGCCATACTGTCGTTGCATCCCGTAGAGAGGACACAAGCAAGAACAACTAGACACCCGCAGCTGACACCATGGCACCCAATGCAGGCACTCAGTCCCTTCCTCCTCCGGCTCTCCCGCAGCTGGTCGCTGAACAGCATACGCCCATCCCGATGAATGATAAGAACTCGCAGAGACTCATCGTTGTCCTCTCCAATGCCAGTCTCGAAACCTACAAAGCCGCGCACGGTGGCGGCGGCGGTCGCATGGGCATACAACGCGATGAGAAGTACTCGTTGCTCAACAGTGATGAACACATTGGTGTCATGCGCAAGATGAACCGGGACATTAGTGATGCTCGTCCTGATATAACACACCAGGTTGGACCAACATCTGTCCTCCGATCTAAGTCGGGCATTCAACATGCTGACTGTGCTAACTGGACTAGTGCCTCTTGACTCTGCTTGACTCGCCCATCAACAAGGCCGGCAAGTTGCAGATATACATCCATACCGCCAAGGGTGTCCTCATCGAGGTTTCGCCCACCGTCAGAATCCCTCGTACATTCAAGCGCTTCGCTGGTCTTATGGTCCAGCTTCTCCACCGCCTTTCCATTCGTTCTACGACCTCCCAAGAGAAGCTCCTGCGAGTCATCCAGAACCCCATTACCGACCATCTACCTCCGGACTGCCGCAAGGTCACGTTGAGTTTCGACGCTCCTTTGGTGCGAGTTCGTGACTGGGTAGACAGCGTAGGTCCTAAGCAGAGTATTTGCGTCTTCGTCGGAGCCATGGCCAAGGGCGCCGACACTTTCGCCGATCAGTTTGTTGATGAGAAGATTTCCATCAGCAACTTCAGTCTTTCGGCCAGCGTTGCCTGCAGCAAGTTTTGCCACGCTGCTGAGGACATATGGGATGTCATCTAGCTGTCTTGGCCAAATCTGCAAAGATAGCACCTACCTGAAAGAAGCAGGGACGGGACGCAACAAGGAATGTGACAGGTATGAGATATGAGTGGCATCGTCTTACAACAGCCGTTATACAACATTACGGTCTTGTTGCAAGCGATCCCGAGAAGCTTGGGTCTTAGGTTCTTGTTCAGTCTCTGTTTTCGCAACAAAAACATCAGGCGTTCAACATGGGATCCAAGGCGTTTCATCGTCTTTGTGGGCCACTTCAACCTGGCCCACGTGTTTCCTTTTCGTGTCCTGGTTTCTATTATTTTTTCCTGGTCTCGCTCTACTTGTCAAAATACTAACCACAGGTGGGATATGAGCTCACGTGGTCGCGTGGCTACGTACGCTAACCTCGTCGCCTATATTGATCTTCCTCCGGGAACTGAGTTGTATGCCTGCGATGCCCGGCTGCTTGGACCCGAGCGATGTATCTAATCAACACAACCCAGCCATTATTGGGGCGGACGGGCTGAGCTTGACATGGCGAAATAGGAAATCGCAAACAGACATGGGGTCCGTTTCACGGTTGCTGAGGATGGTGGAAAGAGTATGGATAGACAGGGTTGTTTGAGAGCCTGAATCCGGTCCAGGCTCTGAAGGTCAACCGATCAGTCAGTTGCTTGTGCTTGCTCATGAGGTAATACTGCAGATACGCTGCAGGCTCGTAGCAGGGCCTAGTGTATGTAGTCTGTCGAGTATCTCTGGTTTGCGCACGGAGATGGCCAACTGATGACGTCTCTGGGACTTTCGGGTCAAGGCGACGACAAGGTCGTTACATAGCGTATGGCACTGAACGGTGCCACGATGAATTGAAAGAGCGAATCCAAGATGCCAGATGCCATTTTGATTTGTGTGTGGTCACCGGATTATCGACTCCAGCCACTCTTGGCTCTACCATCTTTTGGTCGGTTGAGCCTAGCCAACGTGTGCGTATCGGATGGATCCAACCTAGCAGGCTGTGCGGAAACAGCGGCCATCTGATATTGGTGTGAGTGAGCATCTGGATTGCGCTCAATTGTTGCCCAACCCTTTCCCTCTGAAGCCGACCTTCTGGCCGACCTATAGCCTATAGCGTATGTATTGTCCGGCACCTCCTCCACCCTGCAGCGGGGTCCTGCAGCCAGCAGCTGCAGAAGCGCCACTTCTTCACATGCTCGTATCGAATCATTTCTCTGGATATGAGACTGCAGCCGAACTGGATGGTTGGTGGTGGATGTATTCTCTTTGTTCGGCCGGCGTCCCCCCTCGACGTGGCAGGCGTTGGATCCTTCGCATTCCACTGTGAAATCCAACGGCGGAGAGTGGGACTTGGTGGGAAATGATGGCTGGATGATGGCACTCGGTTACTCTGACTCTGCGGGGTTGAACAGCGGACAGTGTTCAGTGTCCAGTGTTGAGCGCGTCTAACCGTGAAGACTTCGCAGTACTCGTGGTCTCGTACGAGTACGTCGTAGTATCGTAACTTACCTCCTCCTAACCTTGAGGTTGGCCAGACGTGTCTACTTGCATACATTACCTAAAGTACCCTAGTGTGTACTTAGGTAGGTACATATGTACTTATGTACGGAGTACAGTGCCAAAGTGTGATTCCTGGTTGTCCTGCATTAGTACCTAAACCCACCAAGGCGGTCGGTCGTCAGTTGGAAAGGCTTCATTCAGGGTAATGTCGCGATTCGATGGGCGGTCTGGTATATCACGTTAAAAAACATTCAAGAGGGTGCCACCGCGACGATAGGGCGGTCGGCTTCTGATGGGATGGTGTTGCCTGCGTCCCTTTCCACACATACCTTTCCCTCACTCATCCTTCTCCTGCCTACTTCTTACACACCACTTTTCTTCTTCTTCCATAAGAAGTAGGTACTTCTACTTTACACCACCACCCCCGCGCACGCACACTCAGCCTGCCTTGTGCCTCGTGAGGCTACTTGCCTGCATATTCCGTCACATTCCTCAGATTTGACGTTGGTGTCCTTGGGACTAACTCTCGTCCAGGGGATTCGCGCCTTCTATTTGCCTGACGGTCATCTCGGTGGTGTCATCATTCATCACATACATCCGCGCGCACACATATACACCACACCCCAGACGCTTCCAGGTGTCTGCCCTATCTTCTCTATGCGCCCGTACGCCGAAGCTTCCCACCTGCCTGCATCTGCATCGTTCTATTCAGCTGTCACCCACCCCCTTGGACTTCGCTTTCTGAGCGCCGACTCTTCTCGCGTTATATACGGTGCCGGCGACGCAGCAAACCCGGCAGCAGCAAACAACCCTGTGTTTGAAGTCAAGGCTACCAGTGACGACACTCAACCGCTGAGACACGCCCGGTTTGTTCTCTCTGCATCTTCGCCTTCGGTTGTGTCGGACTTCCACGCTGCGGGACTGCGGGCACACCCTGACCTTGTAAAGATCGGCGGTGAAAGTCATTTTCTCCGCCACGCACGCTCGGACCCATCTGCCGGTGGCGAGAGTCGAGCCAAGATCACTGACCTCGACGGTAATATAATGGAGGTCGTCTATCGTCCTCCTCAAGACTATCCAGCCCACCACGATGGTTCCACTGTGAGACGTACTCAATCTACAAACGGCGAAGTAAGCCGTATCCTGGACTGGAATCTCGACGTGGCAACCTCCCATCCTGCCCAATCCGTTGCCGGCCCCGGAGCCCCTGGTGGGTCAGCGACCGCCCTTGCGCGACACCCAGCACGGCCAGCTGCTGAAGACGTGCCGTATACTATGCTACGACGCAGTGTGACGACTTCGACGTACGAGACAACCCCTTCTCCCCGTCAGAACTCCAGCGGACTCGGAACCGGAACCATTGTTAGCACTGTCCTCGGAGCTGTCGCAGCCGGCGCCGCAATTGGTGGCGCTCTGACATACATGAGCATGAGGAACGACCGTGAGCGTGCTCCTCGTCAAGAGTTCGACCCTCCCGTCATGCAGAGGCGATCAACCATGCCGGATCCCTACCCTAACCACCACCCGCGTTATGTCGAGGTCGAAAGGACCGTGGAAAAAATCCGCTACCCTGAAGATTATCCCCCCGCCAAAGGGCCCCGCCACTATCCTCCTCCCAGCTACGTAGCCCGCTATTCCCAAGCCCCTACCCGGGCACGGGAGGTCGAAGAGCTTGATGATCGCTCGAGTCGTCATTCTACCCGTCATAGTACCAGCGGGAGGAATCGGACCCGAAGCGAGGCTACCTCGTCGCGCAGACCACTCATGATCGCGGATGTGGAGCACAGGAGCAATGCCGGATCCAAGCACACGGCCGCACCGAAGCTACTCATGGAGTCTGAGTATCGCAGCCAGGCCGATTCTAGATATACAAACAGCTTCATGCCGGAAATGGACGCGATGAGTCGTGCCACGTCGAGACCTTCGAGGCATTCGACCGTGCGATCGGTGCGACGTCCGGAACCAGATGCTGAGTCGTATGTTTCAGCCCGCACTCAACGAACAGAGCGAACGGCGCGAACAGAGCGAACAGATCGGTCAGAACGCTCAGAACTCTCAGAGAGTACCATGCGGCCTCCGCCGACATTTGTCAAGGCCGAGACCATGTCAATTCCGGTCAGGCCAAGAGCGCCTCCTAGTCGGCACTCAACCGCCACGGTGAAAAACACGGTGAAGAACACGGTGAAACGGATGCCCGCGGGCGGTAGGGCCACCATGTATGCCTCGGCGAATATGGTACCACTGCCTGAAAGTGAGGCGGGCAGCAACTGGGACGACGATAAAGACAGTGTTGCCCCTGATGATAGCATTAGCTGTGTAGGTGGCAGCAGAAGCCGCAGATCACGCCGCTAAGGAAGCAGCGGAAAAGGCAGCCTGGCTGGCCATCAGAGTAATGCAATGCGACGAGACTAGATATCAAGATGGATAACTTGTACCTCCCTCGTCAACATCGATCTGGATGATCATAGAGACGACAGAAGCCTTCACAGGAGCTATAGACTCTTGAGCGTGAAGGAGATGCCGGTGACACAGGACGCACTCAAGACGGAAGAGGAATGTACTACTGCTTCTCGCGAAGCATGAGCAGAGCAATCGGTACCGATGATGCGTCTCTGCTTTGGAATACCAGCACGACGGGTTGGATGGATGATGGGGGCGTGCTCTCTGGGGGATACTCATATATTTCTGCTCCGGTTTCAGGCGGTTTCAATCGAATTTCACATGTCGTCAACGGTTTCCATTCTGCATAGGTGATGTATATATATAGCCTGCTTGCTGATCACGTGTGGGTTAAGATGATACTATGTCGCGATGTCTACTTCTTATGCATGTCGGCCAAAGGGTATGGCTTTTGCCAGCCGTTTGTCCTTGCGATCTACTCTCAGTGAAGAGGGCACTCTCGGGCCCATGAACACATACTTCGGCATGTCTCGAGGTGGGCCATTCAGTGCAGGCCGCCTCTCTCGCGCCCACTAAGATAGATGTCTTCTCGTGAGCTACATACTTGTCCCCCAAGTTGTACTTGGGGGGTTTAGTGGAGACATGAAGTCCAACTCCCGGGGGTTGGTGGTGGTGGAGGGGCGCATGGGCGGCATGGGCGGCATGGACGGCATGGGCGACCCGGGCCCGACACTAGCGCAGAATTTAATCCGGGCGAAACTTTCCTGGATTTATTTCAATTCAATTCAATTCAAGCCAGACATTTCGACTTCGCCCCGCCGACACCGAACCACGACAACTTGCGACATCCATCCGTAGAGAAGGGAAAGGGCGCCAAGTCCCAGAGACATCTCGAGAGAAGAGAAAAGCCCAGGAGAAGGAAAAACCCCCCTCCCGACCAAGATGAGTGCAACAGGAGCCTCGCGAGTTCTCGAGGCCGCAGCCAGTGGCATTGGTAGCGCCGGCCGTATGTACAAAGGCAGCAAGACGGGCGTCGTGGTATCAGCTGGGCTCATGGACCAGACTGTCAAGGTGCGGCTCTGGGGTCAACGATGGGAGAAGCACGTGTCCAAGGTATGTTGTGACTTGCTTTGTCTGCTCTCTCTGCCTTGCATACATCAATCAGGCAACAACAACAGACATGCTGACAATGCTACCTGCACTTCCCCCCTCCCCCAAAAATAGTCCTTCAAATACCCGCACTACCACCTAGTCCATGACCCCTCCAACAGCGTGCGGCAGGGCGACGTGATCAGCATCGCGGCGGGATGGCGGGCGTCGTCGCGGAAGAAGCACGTCGTAAAGCATATCATCGCGCCCTACGGGACTCCTATCGACGCGCGGCCGCCCGTGCCCACCGAGGAAGAGCTGAAGGCCGCCTACGTCGCCGAGCGCGTCGCCAAGATCGAACGCCGCGACGCTGCCGCCAAGGAGCGCCGCGAGGCCAAGCAGCGCGAGCTGGCCGAGGCCGCGGAGAGGAGGTCGCAGAAGCTGGCCCGGGTCCGACAGCATCAGCAGCAGCAGGACGGAACGACGACGACGACGACGAGTATTGCCGATGTTGATTAAATTGGGATGACAGACCTAATTATTGGGGCATACATAACCTGGATCTGACTCGATACTGCGGTTGAAAAGGCAGGTGGGTTCAAAGCCGGGTCTGCCCGATATGAGAGCTCCTGAGTAGGCATGGAAAAGACAGAGAGTGTGCAAAACAGTCGCTGGATACTGCGCCCAGGAAGGGGCTAGTGTATATATACAATATGTATCATAATGTGCAGCACGTGTGTAGCCAAGACCAAATCCACTAGGTATACCAAATCCCTTGGCCCTTGGAAAGGCACTGATGTTGCCTGCTGCCCCTCCCCAGGTCGTATGCCTTTCTTTGTCCCAGGTACCATATCTATGCTCCTATCTCGACCCTCCCTGAAGAATGCCTAAAACGCCCGCGTGCGGAAATCGCCCATTTTCTTGACTACATACTCTTGTCTTCGAACTCGTGCGGGCAACATGTACTAGTCCGCAGATCTATTTATTCCCTTGGCAGTTCCGAACCCATGCAGCAGCCAGCAGCACTAGCCGCCGCGTTCTCCGAACTGTTTGGCCCAGTCTTCGTATTCTTTCAGGCCCTCCTTGCTGACGCTGGGGCGAATCATACGCAGGCTAGCCTTGAAGTCGCCCAACTCTATCGGTCTGATCTGGTCCATGGTCATGTGAAGCAGAGCCTCTCCAAGGGATCGGAGGGGCCCCATAGCCGCATCTTTGGCGAGAGCTGTGATATCGGAACCGGAGAAGCCTATACGCAAATAAAAATATTAAATATATGATTAGTATCGTGCGGGCTAGTCAAAGGGAGAGAGAGAGTGGAAAAAAGGGGGGAGGATAAGTATGTATGCACCCACCGTCGGTTAATTGGACTAGTTCCAATATGTCGACTTGGGTAAGACTGTGCTTCTGCTGGCCCAAAAGAGTACGCAATTGAGTAGCTCTTGTCTCTGGTTCCGGCAATGGGATATACTGCCGCCTCACGAACCGACGCCGTGCGGCATCGTCGATGGCCCATGGCAGATTGGTCGCCGCCAGCACAAGTACCCGATTCGCATCTCCGCGGCTTTCCCCTTTGCTGCCCGGGCTGCTCTCGCGCCCCGCCGCTGCCCGTTGAAGATCACTCCACTGGATCAAGAACTCGGTCTTGATCCTCTGGGTAGCCTCATGCTCTCCTGACCCGGTCCTCTGAGAAAGAAGCGAGTCGATCTCATCTACAAATATGATGCTTGGTGCCATGGCCTTGGCAAGAGCGAACAAGGCGCGCACGAGCTTCTCCGACTCACCGAGATACTTGCTGGTCAAGCTGCTTGCCGAGATGGAAAAGAAGGTCGACTTGGATTCGGTCGCCACGGCGCGAGCCAGCATGGTCTTCCCAGTCCCGGGCGGGCCAAACAGCAGCATGCCCCTGGCCGGCTCACGGAGTCCCATGAACAGGTCAGGCCGCAGGAAAGGGTAGACGACGGCTTCGCGCAACGCGCTCTTGGCAATCTCCAATCCCGCAACATCGCTCCAGTGGACTTCGTCGCCCTCCACGACGATCTCGTTGAATATAGCTTTCGCAGCAGCGCTATCTACACCCGGTGGAAGTCTCTTGAGGACTGCTTTCTTCTTATTCTCCCATTCCGATTTCGCCTTTTCTTCCTTTTCTTCTGCTGACCCATCCGGAGTGTTGATTGTAACATCAGCCGGTACAGGCGACTCCCGCTCTTCACGCTTAGCACCGCCGACATCCTCGTCCTCGTCTTCTGAAGTCGAGGCGTGCTCATGCTTCTTCTCACGGCTCGGTCGTCCTGTGCGCTTTTTACCGCTGTTGGGCTCTGATGGGGAATGCTTGTGGGCTACAGGTTTCCTTCTGACAGGCGACTCGGTTGAACTTCTCGCTGAAGCCGACGCATCAGTCCCAGGATTTTTGGACGCACGAGTAGCATCTTGCGCCGTAACATAGCCATTGTTTGGCTTGGATGAACGTGACGGGCGTGAAGATGCTGCCTCAGATCTCTCGCAGATCGCCAGAGAGCCCAAGGCACTCGAGGCGGCACCCAAGGCCAGCGAGGATGGACTTGGGAAGGCGTAGTAGTCTGGGTGTCTCGTCGAGGGTGATTCAGGGCTTAATGCGTCTAGTGCCCCATTATCAGGAGTCGACACGAGCCTTCTCGTGTGGCTGTCCCACTGTGAATATGCAGAAGCCGACGCCTTTCGCGGTTGCTCTCCAGAACGCCTTGGCTCGCTCAAAGAAGCAGCAGGTGAATGTAAGTCCGGAGAACTTACTTTCCAAAGGTTATCCTTAGAAGAGATGTTTGACCATGCCAACGTAGCGGCTTTACTTGCCCCAGGGCGCTCAGCGGTCTTGTGCGTCATACGAGGTGGCGGCTTCACCGTCTTCTCAGAAGATCTCCCCGACCGTAATGTCGTCCGCATAGTCCGCTTATCCGGGCTTGGAGATCTTGAGCTCTTCTTCCTGGGGGTGGACGATGATGCATATGGGGGTAACGAAGGCGGTTGTTTCGCCGCTGGTGAAGGCGAACTCCGCTCGGCACTGATGCCCTCCTTCCGTCCGACCACGGCCCTCTCCGACGACGTTCTCATGGTGAGCGAAGGCCTGGGAGGTAGCGATGGCCTCGAGAGCTCTGTGTAGGATATGGCTGGAATAGTCCCATCCCCAATCCAGCCCCTCTCGCTAGGGTCTGCACTCGAAGAACCGCCATTGGTACCGGTCGAAGAGGAATTGCGCGGGGCAGCGCCATCTTGGCGGGAAATACGTAGCGCTTCCAACAAATCAATCCGTTCCTTGCATTGGGTCTCGAGGGTCTTCAGGCTCTCAAGCAGGGCCCTTTCGGTCTCGGATTTGGGGGTATAGCTTGGCTTGCTGGGGGAGTTTTGATTGATCTGATCGAGCGCAGTTTTCCAGTATCGCATGGCCTCCTTCTCGTTCCCTTGGCTTTCGTAGTAGACGGCGGTCGAGCATGTTAGGTAACTCTCGTCGTATGTTTTCTGGAGGTTGGAAGCAGCCTTGTTCGCCCACATGCTTGCATTTGTCCGGATTACAGCCCGCGGGTGTCGTAGAGTTTTCGTTCATTCAGTTGGGAGCTGAGACCAAGAACATGGAACGTCTCGTGCAATGCAAAGGGACCTCGACTTGTGTGCTGGCTCAATATACGATCTCGAGGGCGCTGGGGACCATCCGGAAAAGCATGAACTATGTATGTATGGGCCGAGTACACATGGACATACATGCGATCAGAGTGAGCGAGCGTGGTTTTTGCAAAAGGCTATTGGCAGTAGGTTAATGCATGGGCATGCCCAGCTTGCTTGTGACGTCGTTACAGTCAGTAAGTACATAAGCTTGGTTTGCAGGGTAGTGGGGTGGGTTATCCAAGCCATTGATGATGGTAAACGCGTCTACAGTGGCTGGCGCGGGATCCTGAGGGGGCGGCGGGGGCGGGGTTGGTGATAGCGTCGGGTGGCTAAGTAAGTATTCAACGCCACAGATACTGGCTGCCCATATTCGAAGAAAGTACATGTATTAAGGAGCGTCGCCTTTCCTTTTATCTCAAGCAACAAACCAACATGTATGCA
Source organism: Apiospora pterosperma (assembly GCA_019976485.1). NCBI lineage: Eukaryota > Fungi > Ascomycota > Sordariomycetes > Amphisphaeriales > Apiosporaceae > Apiospora > Apiospora pterosperma. The sequence continues at coordinate 3,579,662 of JAFBMP010000005.1, forward strand.
TCTATGCAGGCCCACACCCTTCCAGTTCTACCTGGGTTGGTTTTCATTCTGCGTTCTCTTCATCTCTCGGCAGCTTCATGCCGAACATTCCTAGCATGTTGCCAACTGGGCCTGCTGTGCCTCCCTGACTCTTGAAACTCTCAAGCAGATTCTTGGCCAGGTTGTAATCTATGTCGACTTCCCCTTCGTCGCCACTTTCCTCTGCGTCATCGTGCTGTACCTCCTTGCCCTTGCTGTCGACTGCGCTCTTCTGTTTCAGCGCCTTCAGCTTCCTCGGCGTCGGATCGAGCTGCAAAGCCCCATGAGTGTTTAACTCAGCTTCCATCTGGGTCGCTAGTCGTCTGATCTCCCCATCTTCATTCTCATCTGCTTCCTCAGCCTGGCCCATCTTGCCCACGTTCCGATGGAGCTGTTTCGAATGGGTTGATGCTTCAGCAGGCATGCCCATCATTTCCCGCATCATCTTGGCAAATTGCTCCTCGTCGAAGCTGACATCCTTGTCTTCATCCTCACTGTCCTCCTCGTAGTCCGAAAGATCGTCATCTTCGTCCATATCGTCAAGCTCCGCCCCTTCAAAGCCAGCAGTCTCGTCGTTGAGGAAGGACTCGAAGCGTTCTACCATTCTGTGCAGATCTGCCTGTGCCGAGGCATCTGCAAAGCCTCCTTTCCTCCCCCTTTTAGTGTCACCCTTGCCATCAAGCGCTTTCTCGAATTCTTCGTAGTTGATATCCATCCAGGACTCATCGTCATCCCGCTTCACTCCGGGCCAAGACTCAATGACGGCATCGCTTGGGAGTGCCTGGTCGCCATCCTCTTCCAGGTCCTCTAGGAGAATCGCAACTTCTCGAGCAGTTCGGCTATTCTTAGTCGTGGCATTGGAAGCGAGCATCTCGAAACCACAAGTCAGTTTCATGCCCAATTCCAATCTGGCGAGGTTTTCTTGGGTGGCTTCAGCTGATTGCGTCTCACTCTCGGCTCTTTCCATAATGCTAGTCCACACTGGAGGTGGTGTAAACTTTTGGGATTTCAATTGCGCAAACAGAACCTTGGTGTACTTGACGCTCACAGTCACAAGGTCCTGCGGGGGGAAGCTCAATTTCCCAGATGTAGATAGGAGTGATTTCATAGAGATGGGGTCTCGGAGATAGAATGCTTCGACGGCGGGTGCGATGGCCGCTGGCTTCTCATGTAAAATATAGGCAAGTTTCTTAGGAATAGTTGTCAAAGCATGGTGCATGGCATCTTGTATCTGCCCAGGATACTTCTCTAGCCGGTAGAAAGTCTCGGCTTCCACAAGAGATGACTGAATTAGAGAGCTGGTGCCCCCCCGGATGTAGCCAATCGCTTGGTCCAACGCCAAAGGCCTCTTGTCTGACTTGTCTTGCAGTGGGATGAGATGGAGTTTCCCCTGGTTGATCCACACTCGATTGGTATCGATCTCCGGGCTCAACCAGGGTGGCAAGACGTTGGCAGCTTCTACTAGGAGAAACTCGCCATCACTATCAAATACCCGAATCCAGAGATCGCTAGAAGTTTTGCTGAGCTCGCGGAGAAGATATACAAGGAGCCACTCGTCCTCTATGGAATCACCATAGTACGAGCTACCATACAGATAAACAAGCCCACGTTCGTTCCTGACTTCCAACTGGAGCGCGTCGCGTTGCCAGATATAATCCTTGGTGAGTGCATCCGCTAGGTGCATGGCGGTTTTGCGAACATTCTCCAAAGCTGACAGTCTCCTGCGTGCTTCAAGCTGGTCGTCGAGGATGAAGAGGATGTACTCGACACAGTTTTCCGGGAGATTTCGGGGGAACCCTTCCTGGAAGAACCCATGTGTGTCTGTGTTTGGCTCCATGTTGATGATGAACCAGAAAATGAACCACAGGATCCATTGATCATGGCGGGGTGGTAGAAGGAAGAAGACCTACTATTAACCTAACCTAACCTAACCCAAGTACGTAATACCAGCAGCTAACCTTACCTAAGGTAAGTAGGTTGTAGGTTAGAAGCCCCGCTGGCCCGTGGGCAGGAGCTGAATTTGGGAAAGTGCACTCAACTCGATTCCAATTTCCACCACCCAACCAACGCGTAAAGTAAAGTGAGGGAAAGCGCGTCGTCCTGCTCGGCATTACGGAGATCCATCCCACTTGGACACTACATTGAAGTATCAAAGCAATTCAACTACAGCGACACAACGCATTCACCATGCAAGCTGCCCACTGAGGCACGCACCGAAGACTATCGGCGGCACGACCTCGCCCTGAGACGAGCGACTGTATTTTCTAGCAGTTGAATGCGTGTCTCTTCTTCAGCAACCACAGCCAACTTGGCCCGTACGTAACAAGGCACAGCAACAAGATGCCCTCGGCCACCCGCATTAAGCGCTCCCGCGCTGCATATGATGGCGAGGATGCAGACGACCATGCCGTTCACGCCAGCTCCAGTAAAGGGAGCGCATCCGTTAGTCAACTTGCTCTGAGGTTATCATGGCGTTTGCTGTAGCTGACATGGGCGTTCATTCCAGAGAAAGAAGGCCCGCGTGTCCGATGCGGATACAAGCAGATCCTCGGGCCGCCCACATCATGATACCTCACGACCTGCCTCTGGCGACGAAGACGAGATCGAAGATGAGGATGACAATGAAGTCATGCGAGATACAGAGGCGCCCCCGACACCCCCTCCGGCCACGCAGTACGAAACCATGCGTGATGCCGGCTTTCAACATCTACAACACTTAGATGAAGACGACCTGAGAGCCACACAGCGCCTCAAGAGCCGAAACCACCCTGAGCAAATGGGCGATAATGTGGCTGCGTTTAATGCCGTCATCGAGAGTATCACTTGTTTCAACTTCATGTGCCATACACGCCTACACTGCGACCTTGGTCCTCTTCTCAACTTTATTGTGGGTGAGAATGGAAGTGGGAAAAGCGCCATTCTCACGGCAATCACTCTATGTCTGGGGGGTAAGGCTAGCTCGACGAACCGCGGCGCCAGTCTACGTAGCTTCATCAAGGAGGGACAAGACCACGCGAGTCTCGTCGTCAAGATCAAGAATCAGGGCTCTGATGCTTACAAACCTGACCTGTTTGGGCAGTCCATCATCGTCGAGCGCAACTTCAACAGGGCTGGATCTAGTGGCTTCAAACTCAAAACGGCTACTGGCCGTGTAGTCACTACGAAAAAGGCAGATGTCGATGATGTGGTCGAGTATTATTGTCTTCAGGTAGATAACCCTCTAAATGTTCTCTCCCAAGATAACGCTCGACAATTCCTCAATTCAGCCAGTCCCACGACCAAGTACAAGTACTTTTTACAGGGCACACAGCTGGAGCAACTTGACAACGACCTACAGCTTTTCGCCGAGTTGATGGAAGCAAATGAGAACAAGCTCGTTGAGTATGAAGAGACGGTAACGTATCTCAAAGACAAGTATGAGAAAGCTCGCGCCGTGAAAGAGGCCTGCGATAAGAATGAAGAGTTGCGTCGCAAGTCTCGCCTTTATGTCCAGCAGTTGACGTGGGCCCAAGTCACGGAGCAGGAGACGATCCTACAGGAGAAGGAGAATGCAATCACGGATGCCCAAAACGAAATCGTGCGCCTGCAACAAGTGGCGGACGCAAAGACCGAAGCTCTCACCGCACACGATGAGAAAATCCAACAGGCTGAGCAGGCAGTCGATAATGTCAGTCAAGAGGAGGCTTTCTTCGCCGAGAAACGTGCAGAGGCCCTCAGCAAATACCAGGCGGCCAAGGACGAGATAGAGAGTCTCCACGCCCAGGAGAGAGAGCTCCGAGAGCAGCTGAAGCAAGCTTCGCAGACCGTTGACGACAAGCGGGCGAAGATTCAGGCAGAGGAACGCCAGCTGGAAGAGGTGAATGGCGGTGCCGCTGCCGAGGCGGAAAGAGCAGTCGATGAGGCAAGACAGGCACAGAAGGACTTGGATGATAAACTCCGCGATCACAAAGACGCAAAGCCCAAGCTGGATGACGAGATGGTCAAAGCTGAGGAGGAAGTGGCTGAGGCATCGAGGCTCGTGGAGCAGAAGCGGAAAGAAGTTACTGCTGCTGAGAACCGGTTGCGCCATCTATCCCAGAGCCGGATCGATTCGTTAGCCGGCTACGAACCACAGATGACACAGCTTCTGAAAAACATCAGTAACGACCGTGGGTTCCAGGACCAGCCCATTGGACCTCTTGGCCTGCACATCCGTTTGAAGAAACCAGATTGGACATTCATTCTTGAGAAGGTTCTGAACGATACGTTGAATGCTTTCATTGTGACAAATCGAGAGGATCAAGCCCGGCTGATCAACCACATGCGACGCCTCAGGATGGACAAGAGTGCCATCTATATCAGTAAGCCGGGCTTCTCCTTGAATGCGTTGAAAGAGCCTGATGCAGCGTTCGAGACTATCTTACGTGTCTTGGACATTGACGATCCACGCGTACGCGATCAGCTGGTCCTAGTCGCAAGAATCGAACAGATCGTTTTGATGCCACGTGCCGCCGATGTATGGGCGACTTTGGGGGATAGGGGGGGCCCCGCCAAGTGTCGCATCTATTCTAGCACTCCATGATACGGACAGGAATGCATTCATGCGGTTTCAACCCAAACCGGGCAACAATCTTCAGTCTACAGCGGAAGGGGTGTATAACGGCACTTCCCGCATGAAATCCGATTCAGAAACTCAGATCAGCGTACAAAAAAGAGTCGTCCAGCAGTTGCAATTGGACTTGGGCGAACTTGAACAATCCAAGAGACGCATACAACAGCATGCTCAGAAATGCACACTGGCGGTAACACAACACAAGAGACGAGAAATAGAGTTGGATCGACAGGTGCGACTGGCCGGTGTTGCCCTGAATGATGCTCAAAGCGCTCTCGATGCTTTTGACGGTGTCGATACGAGACTACAGGCTCTCCGTGAAGACCTGGTGGAGGCAGAGAGGAACCATGAACACTACGGAAGACAGTTCGCCGAGGTTGTGGTTTCAAAAGAAGTCAAGAACAAGATCGTCAGTACGCTAAAGGGAGAGCTCAGGGTCGCAAAAGAGGAACTCGACGACTACCAGATCCGCAAAAAGAAGGCGGTGGATAAGCTCGAGCGTTATAAAGATTCGAGACACATAGCGCTCACAGAGAAGAATACCGCCATTGAGGCTATCGATATGGCCGAAGGTGACAAGCGGGATGCAGAAGGAGCTCGAGACGAGCAGAAGGAAACCGTCCAGGATTTCATTTTAAAAGCACAAGAATTCAACCCACACCGCGTCGTCATTCCCGAAGGCGAGACGTACGAAACCATTGAGAAGAAATTCACTGCCCTCAAGACACAGTTGAAGAGATTACGCGAAAGCCTCGGTGGTACGGAAGAAGAGATCAACAATAAGATGGTCCAGGCAGCTGAAGAGTATCAAGCTGCGTCACTCAACCAGAAAAACCTGGGATCTCTAATGATCGAGCTGAAGCAAGCGTTGAGCAAGCGCCTGGACAAATGGCGAGCCTTCCAGCGCCTTATCTCGGCCCAATCCCGTGCCAATTTTCAGTACTTACTGAGCGAGCGAGGCTTCCGCGGCAAATTGCTTCTCGACCATGCCAACAAAAAGCTCGAAATCCGGGTTGAGCCGGACGAGACGAGGAAGAACGTGTCAGGCCGGAATACCAAGACCCTCTCTGGCGGAGAGAAATCGTTCTCATCTATCTGTCTGTTACTCGCCATATGGGACGCCATGGGTTCGCCGCTACGTTGTCTGGACGAGTTTGATGTATTCATGGACAACGTGAATCGTGCCATCTCTACGAATATGCTGGTTCGTATATCTTGGGCTTGACTCACATGGAATGGTTGAGATTGTGTACGGTGTGCTAACCAGGGCTTCATGCGCTACAGGTCGAGGCGGCCAGACGCTCTGTTGGAAAACAATTCATCCTGATCACACCCAACGCCATTGAGGGGCGAGCAAAGATCGCCAAGGACGTCAAGATCATCAGGCAAGTGCTCAACGCCACGCCCCCCGTAAAGGCATTCCTAGGTTACTAATATGCTCCTGATAGGCTCTCAGATCCGCGTCAGAGAACCCTGGTGGACCACTGATTTATAAGTTGGTCAGTTTATGCATTTGTCTTCACCTTCTACGATACCCTCCACTGGGGTCCTCTTGCGGTGGATTTATCCCGGCCTCGGCCTCGTCATATTTATTCGGCAGGAGGTAAAGCCAGCTACCATGCGTAGCTGTGTTGTATTCGGCGTATGGTTCGTGAGAAAGTATGCGGAGTTGAGGCGTTTCAGTCAGTGAGAGATTTCCACCGATGCGTAGGACATGATTGCTAGCAACAGGTTCATGTGCTGTCTAGGGGAGCTCTAGGCCCGGAGGGTATTGGTCTACAGGTCTATGTTCTCCATAGGCTTGTGGTCTAGGACTACGGTATACCAAACACAATACAAATCTTGATGGATAAGATTTGACTCATCAACCAGATGACATGATGTTATTTTTTTCTACACTCTCCGTTCCAACACCATGACTTAACCTTACAATATGGTATCCCGGGCACTAGTGGACTTGAAAAATGTACGTATGGAAGAAACGCCCCAGAATGCTCGCTGCCCTCCAGTCCTTCCGCATGATACTTGCTTTGTCATGTTTTGTTACACTTCCCCGAGACGTACGAGATCGCCATCTTGTGCCCCCCCCACTCTCTTCAATCTGACACGCACGCGTACTCAACACACTCAGATTCTCGCGCCCTTGCTCCGCAATACGTTGAGGCCGGCCGAGGCCGTGAAACCAACCCACTGGCCGATGCTCCCCAGAGTGCCAGCGAGAGATCCCGTCTCGTCGAGGCGGCGGCGCAGGAACGCGCGTGTATCTCCGAAGCCGGTGGAGCGGTCGTTCGTCATGAAGAGCTCGGAGGAGGCGTAAATGGTCGACAGCGACGCGCGCTTCGTGTACCAGGAAGGGTCGACGGCGAGATCCCCGGCGACATGGTAGATCTCGTCGGCCAGGAGGGCGAGCTCGTGCAGAGAGGCGGGGACGTGGCTTGGTTGTGCCATAACTGCTAGGGCCTAGATACAAGAAAGAAAGAAAACGGGCAAGTCAGTGAACCAATACCAAAGCGTACGAGTATGGAGAGCGTGAAGTAGGAAAGGAAGGCCCCAAGCACGTACCTCCTGCCATCGATGTATGACATGCTGGTTAGCTAGCAACCGCTCCCAGGTCAAGCGCTCGACTCTCTCGGGTAGCGTCAGCACCTGGCCCCGCGCACCGGCCGCAGTGTCGGGCGTTTCTCCTCCTCCATTGACGGGCACGTTGAAGATATCGGCGCTCCGCGGGGCGAGGGCCACGCGCTTAGTGGCGAGATGGTACCGGATGAGGCTAAAGGGGCCCTCGGGCACGACGTTGGTGCTAATGTCGAGGTAGCCGGCGTCGCGGGCGCCGAGGGAGAGGGACTTGTGCGTGAAGCCGTGCTCGGGTACATGGGCGTAGGCCGCGGACAGAATTTGCCGCTCGGCCGTGTTGAAGGCGTCCGGCGGTGGTGGGTGGTCGTAGGAGTGGTAGCCGCGACGATGCTGAAAACAGACGGCTGTAGTAGTGGTGATGGGGTTGGGTAATGATCTCGTTGTTTTCGTTGTCGTTGTCGTTGTCGCCGCTGCCGATACCAGTCTGGCGGCGAATGTTTTCGCGGTAGCCATGGCTTCTTGTTGTCTTTCGTTTCCACCCCCTCAGTTTGATAATCTCCCTCCAGTCGGCAAGGCTCTTTGGCTTTTGGAAATCACTGCAGTAACTAACCTAATAGACCGATGATGCAACCCGAGGTAGAAATTCGGAAGAGATTATTACCTACTTACCTAAGTACTTCTGTACTTAGTCCAGCAACCATCCCACTGACCCATATGTGTGCTAGTAGCAAGTACATGTACCCCTGGTGTTGTTTTGCTTTTGTTTTGTTGTTTTTTTTATAAAAAAGATCAAAAGAAAATTACTTAACTGGGTACTTACCTCTTCTTACTCATAGCTACCTATGTAGATCCTATTTATGATCTTCATGATTCGGGTGTTTGTGGGTTCTTGGTCGAACCACTCAACCACCGAGCCACTCGACTTTTCGACTTACAGTAATCCCATTTCAGTTAGTTCCCGCAAGGAGGAGAGTGTGTACGTGAGACGTTTTGTCCCGTCGTGTAAGGCCTGGTTCGCTGGCAATCAGCAGCAGCAACAAAGTGTCTGACCGTCCAATAATCATAGTTGGTACCTACCTACCTCTTACTTACCTAGACTACTACTAGACATTCTTACCTCCGAGGTAGGGGGAAGTCTCTCTCTGCCCCGCCATGGGCCATCATCACCCAGCATTAGCTGAGATAAGGAAACGTGAATACAGAGGATGCCCGAAACAAGACCCGAAGAAGCCGCAGATGACAGCCCTATTTGCATCGTCTGAAGCTCTCCCATGTCCCCTCCCTCGTGTACTTTCATGTGGATCGAGGCTTTTTGTTTTATTTTCAATGGCATGCCTCCCACGTTGTGCTCTGCTCGCTCTTACCGCATCGTGGACAGTGGTTGGTATCATATCATATCACCTCGCGAACTGTGTACCGTCTTCAGCCTTGGTGTTGCTGTCTGTGGGTGGAGCATGGTTAGTGTTGGGGCACTGCAGTCGAGAGTTTTGGGTTTAAATACCCATCGTAAGCGGTTCCGAGTGCATGATGGCTGCCTCGGGTGGATTCGAGGTTTCACACCGGTTCTCTATTCAGCTAAGTTCCTTCGAAGATTGCGATGACAATGAAATGCCAATATGCCCGGCCCATGGACGACGCATCAGAGTTTTTCTGGCGACATGCATGTCATCCTCGCTGGGAGCCCACCCTGTACAGCCCCGGGTGGGATTGCTAAGGAGTCCATCCCAGACGAAGCCACATGTTTTCTTGTCGCCTCGGGGCTCCAGGTGCTTGTGACCTCCCAGTTTTCCCACATATCGGGCTTAATCTTTTGCATTTTCTTGTCACGTTAGTCGGGATGGGTCCCCGCGAGCTTCAGGCTCTCTCTCCAGATGCCCGGAATGGCCACTGGATGTGATAGGATGTAAGGTTAGGTATTCTGAAGGATGGGTCAAAAGATCGGCCGGTCATGCGTGGGCTTTCCACTATCCTGCGCGTCGACCACTGACTGCCACTGGCTCGCTGGTAAACACAGACGCTGGGTGGCTCAGGAATCCAGAGGTGAACCAGACACTTCACCTTTTGATAGACCAATCAACGGCTGACCTTAGCACATGCCATCTCTTCTGAGAGCAGATTATCAGGAAATAGATGCAGCATTGTCCACACGCAGGGAGTGATCTGGTGCCTTGCACGAGATCAGACCCAGGGGTCACTCTGTCGCCCATGCTTCCTGCCCGGTGGCCCAAACTTCCATGGCTGGTTGTAGCAATCCATGGCAGCAGTGCTGTGCCTCGATGGCGACGATCCGATGCAAGTGCGGGATATAGACAGGGTTGCTGATCCGGCTCCGGAGCAAAGCAGCTCTAGCGCAACATGCAGTATATGTGCGCGGCTCCGGCTGGCTGCACACTTAACCTAAGTGATTGCTGCTGCGGTCGGATGGCATAGACCAGAACCAACATCTAGCCGCTCTCCTACGGCTCAGCCAGCGGGTGCTTCTTCATCATTGGTGCCTATGCTTTCGTGTCCAGTGCACTGAAGACTGCACACGGGCTGCAGAAGCTTCTCGTCCTTTGTAAAGACCCCTCCGTTCTGCCAAGCCCATGGTCCATAAACGGTACTCGACACCGGCCGCGGCCTGTGTTAGGATTGACTCTCATGCACCAATGCTGCAGGGCTCCCAATCGAGTATAAACAAGACTGGCAGAGTCCGCAAGCAAAAGTGACAAGCGACAGAAACCATCGTGGTTATCTACGGACACTAGGGTGGGGAAGAATCATTATCATCGCAAACACTGCTGCTTAATCAAGATGCAGCGGTGTCGCACATTCACACGGTTCAACTCGGTAATGACCGCGCTGGAACTCTTTTATACCGCTCTCTGATACCATCAGGACCATGTGCTGCTGTCATGTAGACCTTGTCTGGCTTGGGTCAGTCTGCGTAGAAGTAGATCGGCAATGGTAGGAGTTTGTCCTCGGAATATGAGATGTAGATCTGAATGCTTGGAGTCTTCCCCGAACGCTTTGACATTGATCCAACTGAAGAGGAGGGTTTTTCAGAGGACAGGCCCGAAGCCTCCGGTCACGTATGCTCCGAGGTCAGTGGCCGAATGTCACTGGGGAATTTGCAGACAACGGCTATAAGCCTCGTCAGTCAGTCAGTGATCTCTCACAACCCAGAGCCAACTGTTGTCCCACCACCCGGTCTACTTCGCCGTTTGCTTAAAAAGCTCACCAGTTGTTCAATGCACCTCCGACTTCGTTGTATCCCTTCCCTGCTGGCCAGATAATATCGATGCATAAGATGTTGAAGAATGCTTGACTGCATTGCATCGGTGCCGAATACGACCAAGGCGTGATGACGATATCTCGCTTACATATGTTCCCAGCAGGAGTAGCTGTTGCGGCAACCTCCTGGCTGGACCTCTTGGCCGGGGGAAGATTTAAAATGTGTATTAGGTATGCCAACATTGAAGCGCTTTTGATACCCTCTTCGCTTCCTACACTTGTCCACCTAAAGTACGAGAGCAGCTGACATATCCCCTTGACTGACATCGAATGGTGGTCGACAGCAGGGTTCTCCTAGCCTTGTCGTCGTCTCTTGCAGCTCGAAGTCCTGCATCGCAGTGTGGTACCTCGCATATGGCTTGGGTGGTACAGTAGCGGGCGTTGGATATAGTCCAGGCATATGTAGACCGGGAACAAAGCAACCAAGGGAATTTTGCCTATGAATGCGGCTTCCATAATCATATAATAGCGACTTGAAAAGCTCACATGGCGGTAGGCAACGTGTATAAGGGGTGACCCTAGATTTTTAGTCTGCTCACTATTACTTGTCCACGTATCCGGCGAAGTCGAGGCCAGAACAACCGGATTTGCCAGAGACCTGTGCTTTGATCACACTAGCCGACGGCCCTTTGTACGACTTGACATGTTATTTACCCCTTCCTCTCTTGGTATGCTGTAGGTTAGCAACCCGGCCGCATGGTGCCAACACGTTGGGCTCTACTGAGAAGGGACTTTCCTTAGACACCGGCATCCCATAGTTGCCACCCCCAGGACCTTTTCCCCACGCATTAGAAAACCAGCAGTGCAGTATGCAAGTGTCAAGATAGGGGTGGGAATAACAAGTCATCCCCTGAGGATCAAGGCATGGTAAACTAAACGACCCGCATTCACTAGCTCCTCCGGAATTCTCGCAGGCCATAAACTGAGCATCAAATGGGAGGGATCGGAAAGATCAAGGCGGGTCCCCAAGCCTGCAGCACTCGCGGCAAGATGTAGTTATATACTGTTTTGAAAGAAGTTGGAGGAACATGGACCCGATCCGATAGATAGATATGGCTAATAAGTTAGAGTAGTGTACTTGTCTTCTGTACTTGTGTGTGTGTAAGTAACTAAGTACTTACCTATGGAGAGAGGTGCCGCTATCTGTGCGGCTACCTACTTCCTACCTACTTACCTACTTAAGTAAGGTAAGTAAGTACTTATAAAAGGGCCATGTTGGTGGGTGAGCTGCATCTTCGACCCCTCCCTATTATGTCGAGTACGGCAACCTCATGATCTGATTACACTGCCATTATAATATGAAGAACAATAACTTATCTTGCGGGACACCATAGGGAAGTATTCTCGATGACAACCGGCATCACATCACCAACGATTTATGCGAGCCACTACTAGAGCTAATCCAACTCGATCTTAGACGTACTTCTTCATCTCAATACTAACTCCTGTTTGGCCGGCTCGGAAGAAGCAGTGTCTACATCCATCCAACCCGAGATATCTCGAGATAGACCAATGGCCAGTCTACCTGTATGCACAGTTTCATCTACCGGTTCGTCCTCTAAACCGTCCAACCAGACTCACAATAAACCAGTATTCTAAATAAATAAATTAATACTCTGTCGTTCCTGCCTGCCGCAAGCTCCTGCCTACTTCATCTACTTTATTAACTACTTGACAATGATAATAGGAATCCCCCTTCCCCCTCTTTCCTCTCCTTCCCTCTGGATATGTGACCACGGAATTTTGCTCATGCATTCGCACAGTGCAATATCGTAAGTAGCCGTACCCTCGCACTCACCTACCTGCCGGGGGTATTCACGAGCTTCAATCTGATGCAGCCGCTATGTTTAGATGCCTGCAAAGCATTCATCAATGTTAAACTTGTCACCGGGAATCTGCCCGAGTGCTCTTGATCCAGCCACACCCAGCGCAAGAGCCGAAACGTGAACCAAGCCGGGTTCCTAGGAGGGGCTGCGCTGCTGACCTGAACCTTAGCAGAACCGTACATGTTGTTAGGTAGTGTTAATAATCATCCCCCCGTCTACTTGTATTGATGTATTTAGATTCTGATGACAGGTCGTTAGACCTTGGAAAATCCGGAACCGAGTAACTATCAATTTATGCGCATTCATGTTCTGCCGACTTTGATAACCCGATTGTAGATACCTTCAACTTTCGAAATCAGGAAGAGGCTAGCCGATACATGTACACGCATGTTGGGATGGAAGTATGTAAAGTATGTTGTGTAGTAAGTACTTAGGTAATCTTGGAGAGAAAGTGGGACAATAACCATAGGGAAGCGCGGGCCCGAATTAGAAGGGACCGACCTTAAACGACCCCTGCCTGGTCCGCCATCCATGGAATCCATCTGTCCCGCTGTGAGCAATTGAAGGCACCAAGACACACACTCGCAGGCGATTGCCTCGTATCTTACTTGTACGTACATGTACTCCGCCCCTCGACTGATTGGTCCGAATTCAATGGTACTAGCCCCCATGTACTACTGTACGAAGTCGAACTTCAACGCCCAGGCGACTCCTCTTTTTTTTTTTTTTTTTTCCCCTTCCCTTCCTTTCGTGTGGCCTAAGGCCCAATCCGCAGTACGAGTAGTCAGGAAAATCACTCGCAGCTCCGTTCCACCCAATCCCGTTCCAGAACTGGACAAAGCAGAGAGAGAAAACGCAGGAGAACAGAACACACACCATACATCCCTGCAGACACAGTCAGAGAGAAGCGCGTTCCGTACCCAGAAATCGCGATCGCTCTTTAGACTCGCCCCAGACTCCGACCATACACGTCCAGTCTACTCAGCTGCAGCCTCTTTTCCCACACCAGACCACACCAGACCCGAGTTAATCAACATCCCGAGAGCAAAAGGCCTTCTCTCATCTTCAACCAGGTATGTCTACTTACATCGGAGCTGCTGCAATGCACGCGCCCTGTGTTTCCATGGTCTTTTCACCCCCATTTCACCGCTCCGGCCTCGTCATCACGTTCCTCTCTCATCTTGTCCTATCCTGTCCTGTCCTGTGTGCCCGCGTCTGTTGTTCTCCTGCAGCAGGCTGTGAGACCAGCAGCAGGCTATGGGATGTGTGCGTGCCAGCCCGAATCACGTCAGCCTGTCGGGGATACACAATGCTTGCTGCAGTACATTGGATGGATGGGGGTCCTTGAACAGGGAGCATCAGCAGCAGCATCAGCAGCATCAGCAGCATCAGCAGCAGCATCAGCAGCATCAGCAGCAGCATCAGCAGCAGCAGCCTTGTCCAAAACTTAGGTGCATGTTTCTGGTCAAATAATGAATGTTCTTATGGCCTATGGCGCTGGCTTGCTTGGTTCGATGCCTGGTTACTTCTACCATAGTCGATATACAATAGCCTTGCTGCACCAGGCCAGTACATTGGCTCTGGATGCGCTGCCGCCTACCCCCCTCCATGTACCTTTCCTTACCCCCTCCCCATCTGCTGTACTTGGCTGTCCGCCTTCCGTCCCCCCAACTTCATAGTACCTTTCTGAAATGCGGCAAGTCTCAAGCTCACCCCTCCACTAGCAGAAGTCGACCTCTTAGCCGAAGGGGTGATATTTTCAATCACTCCGAGATATCCTTAGAGGCCCCGAATCCGAAAATATCGACTTGGACAGTATATACCGTCATGGGTAAGTAGATCCACCTCATCCAAAGCAAGCTGCCAACATCTCGCCATCCATCATCATCTGTGGGATCCTTCCTCGCCCACGCTGGCTGCGCTGCGCTTGATATAGTACCTGATACTATCACTTGTCTTCCCTTGCCCATCCATCCATCCTCCATCCACGTATACACCACACACACACACACCCAACCACCTCCTGCGCGGCTCGCGTTCACTCATGTACATTCACCCGTCGTCCACTGCATTGAAGTCTTGCCCTACAGGCCACACCCACCAATCTTTCTTCTTATCCGCATGTTCAGGAGCATAAAACAAATGCCTCTGACGTGTTACCACCTTTGCCTACCATTGCCTAAGTACATTGTCCTGCATCTCTTGTCACGGCCTATGAGATTACCCGAATCTACCTACATCTGCTCCTCCCTTTGCACGACTTGCCATTCCTTTCCACCGAATCAGCCCTCGTTCTGTCTAGCACCCTTCCCCGTCCCTTTCGTCTTGCCTCGCTCAAATCTCACTTGTCTGGGACGCTGGACCGTCGATTTTAAGACAGCCGCTATCAATTAAAACAGACTCCCCGCATACATTCCATCCCTAGCTCTTTCCCTTCCTGATCGACTACTACTATAGTCGTGGCCAACTTCTTCGCGTGTGCACCTGCAGCCCCGTCAAGTTGCCACAGTTGACCACTTACCCATCCCCGACTTCTACCCACCAAGATATCATTCCCACTCCATGATCCTACATTTGGTCGTTTTGTCATTCTAACTCCCTACTTTGGCAGCTGATTCAGGAGACACATACCGACCTGTAAGTATATAACGTCTATTGTTCCGGGTTGTCAACGCTAGCCCTGTTGTTGCCCGCAACTGTTTTATCTACGAAAGTACCCTCCCTGCGTGAGCAACTTGTCAACACCAAAAAGCCAACTCCACTTCAGAAGTAGTCGGAAAGGTTATATTCTGGATCTGTCAACGAAAATCTAGATATGGCGCTGCGAGACTCTTTGACGGGCCGAACTAGCCTTGAACGTTCAGGACCACCGAAACTGGCTTTGGCTTCAGCCAAGCTCGCGCGAGAAGCTATTCTTCATAGCTCTCGACGGCTAAACCTGCCAGCTGTTCGGGGCTTGCCTAGGCTGGCAAAGGAAAAGGCTTTACTACCACACTTGAAAGATTGCGTCTTGTTGCAAATTCTGGCCACGCTGCACCTTTGCTACTACTTTGTCAAACCCCCATACACCTACCGCAAGCTTACCCGCTTGCCAGACTTTTAGCGTTCATGAGCCAATCAGATACTGATATTATACAGCGAGAGAGATCCCGCTCTCCCCGTCGAGGAAGATCCAGAAGTCCTGGTCGCTCAGGCCGCCGGAGATCTTATTCCCGTAGCAGGTCACCCAGTCGAGACGAATACCGCAGGTCCAACCGACGTTCTCGGTCTCCCATGACTGGTGCCGGCGTTCCCTCAGGAGGATCTGGACAGGGTTTCGAGGCACCACAGCGCTCGTTCGAAGACCGAGCCGTTGCTCGCGAACAAATGATGAACAACATCCGTGACCAGTCGCAGCAGGATCGCCGTGTCTATGTCGGCAACCTGTCCTACGACGTCAAATGGCACCACCTCAAGGATTTCATGCGACAAGGTACGCTCCCAATAATGGATGACCGTTGGGAACAAGCTGCTGATCTTTCTACTTTTTAGCGGGAGAGGTTCTCTTTGCCGACGTGTTACTACTTCCCAACGGAATGTCGAAGGTGGGCGCCTACACGTGATTCATGGCTGGTTTTTCTTTGTTTGGTTCCTTCTCTCTTGGCCCTTTTTCGTTGGAATTGATGGATTGACGGGTCGGGACGTTGTCCGCTGGATTTGTAGGGATGCGGGTAAGCCGACAACATACCGATACCTTCCTAAGAGAGTATTGACTGACTGGAAGACCAGTATTGTGGAATATGCAACGCGGGACCAGGCGCAAAATGCCGTTGCAACCCTCAGCAACCAAAACTTGATGGGGCGCCTCGTTTACGTCAGAGAAGTAAGGATTCTTGTGTGGTTAATTGCGATCGGGCAAGATATTGAAGTTGGGATTAGGACCGTGAGGCAGAACCTCGATTCAGCGCCCCCGGAGGCCGAGGCGGCTTTGGCGGCGGTATGCAAGGCGGTTACGGCGGCGGCGGCGGCCCCGGCGGCCCCGGCGGTGGCCCCAGCGGCGGCTATGGCGGCGGAGCCCCGGGCGGTATGATGGGTGCTGGACGTCAGCTTTACGTCTCCAACGTTTGTCCACACCCTCCTCCCCCCTTCCAGCTAATATAGGCACCTAGTCTTGAAGTTGACCTCTTCGCAGCTCCCCTATACTGCAGGCTGGCAGGACCTCAAGGACCTCTTCAGACAAGCCGGTATGTGACTTTCACCTTTGGCAGCTGGACGACGGCTTCTTGACTTCACCCGCAACTAACCTTTGAGCCATTTACAGCCCGTAACGGTGCCATTATCAGAGCCGATGTACACATGGGACCTGATGGACGTCCTAAAGGATCCGGCATTGTTGTCTTCGAATCGGCCGATGATGCACGCACGGCAATTCAGGAGTTCAACAATTACAACTGGCAGGGCCGAAACCTTGAAGTCCGAGAAGACCGTTATGCAGGCGGCGGTGGCGCAGGCGGTGGCTTCGGCGGCGGCCGTGGTGGATTTGGTCGCGGTGGTTTCGGTGGCGGTTATGGCGGCCGTGGCGGCTTCGGTAGTCGAGGCGGCTTCGGCGGGGGCTACGGTGGACGAGGAGGATATGGCGGAGGCGGAGCCCCAGGTGGAGCCGGCTTCGATGCCGGTGGTGGTACTCCTGCTGCCGCTACCGCACCTAACCCATTCACCGATAACGCGGAGCCCGGTACGGAGAAGAGTGAGCTCATCTACGTCCGAAACGTAAGTTTCATCCTCGTTGATGCCTGAATCCACATAGCAATTTGCTGACTTTACCAGCTTCCCTGGTCGACTAGCAATGAAGACCTGGTAGAACTCTTCACCACAATCGGAAAGGTGGAGCAAGCCGAAATCCAGTACGAACCAAGCGGCCGATCCCGTGGCACTGGCGTAGTACGATTTGACGACGCGAACACTTCGGAGACGGCCATATCCAAGTTCCAAGGTTATCAATACGGCGGCCGACCTCTCGGTCTTAGCTTCGCCAAATACCGGACTCCTGGCAGCGGTGACATGATGGAAACTGATGCCCATGGCGGTCTGACACAGGACCAGATCATGTGATGATGCTACGCCAAAGACGAGCCACCACGCACATGGCTACACCAACCACCGTGGCCATTCTCGACGTTCCATTCGTTCTTCGGTCTCAACACCCGGCTGGTAAAATGACGTTCAGGCAGTCTCTTTTCTTTTCTTTTTGTTACATAATCCTGTACAATCTCTTCAGTGCTACCACTCGCTCAACTTTTCCGGTGAAGTTGAACCCCACAGTTGGAAGTTGGGCAGGGCAGGGGGATTTCTAGGAGGAGGATGAGATTGGGGTTTTAGGGTGAGGTGAACAACGGGATCATGTACACATGTGCGCCCCCGCCATGTTTTACACTAGGCCCAGGCTAGGGTATGGCTCCTTGACCGATGACACTTCTCTCGACTCGCCCTCTCGCTGGACGCCAATGTTGGTCGTTTCTCTTCTCATTTATGGTATCTATCGATGCAGTGTTTACGATGCTAGGAAATGGGAAAAATCGGAGGGCTTTACCTAGATTGTATTTGAAATAGCATCTGATTTCTCCAGGCCAGGTGGTGGCTAAGTACGGACGCTTGTACGGGCGTTGGATTGGTACACGATACGACCATGGTAAGAATTGTGAGGAAAGCGTAGGACTCGAGCAATAATGTGCATGGGCTGTACCGGCCGGGAGCCGACGGATTGCTTCTTGCCGAAGTTGGGCGGCACTCTCGCTCTGAAACGCTCGCTGTATAGGAGGAGTCGCATTCATCATTCATGGGAGAGCGGCACCACGAAACGGCTTTTGCGACTTGGCGATGGTCACTTGCTCGGGGCTCTTTTGGATACGTTGTTTCGCTACATAGAAAGAAGCGTGGCCTCACGACCAGTCCATAGTGAATGAGCACAGTAAGCAGCTTTATATAGAGCATATCCCTCCGTGATACGGGCTAGATTGAACCGGGCTTCTTATTCTGGCGGTTCGGTATATATCGCCCGCCAATTCGAGCAATATGCTTTGGTCCCATGCGTGGAAGGC
Source organism: Apiospora pterosperma (assembly GCA_019976485.1). Classification (NCBI taxonomy): domain Eukaryota; kingdom Fungi; phylum Ascomycota; class Sordariomycetes; order Amphisphaeriales; family Apiosporaceae; genus Apiospora; species Apiospora pterosperma. The sequence goes on from JAFBMP010000005.1 coordinate 3,598,021, forward strand.
TGTCGTATTTCGAACAAGATATGCGTCTCTCGGAAAGGGGGTGATCTTAGGTTGCCTGTGCTGTACTTATTTAGCAATGACTTTCCAGGCGTCTCAGCCATACAATGCACAGCCTCTGTCTCGAGGTTTCTGCACTCTGGGTAAGATGCGATGACTGCATGGGGTCACTCGTCGCGGATGTTGGATTATTCGACTCGTCTACTTCATCAGGCGGGCGAAGGTTAGCTATTACCGCCCAAAGATGGGTATTTCGTATCTAGATCGTGTACATCAGCCACGGTCCATTAGCTACGTGACATCTCAAAGCAGGTCTGGAGAATGGTAACGCAGCTGAAACTGTGTCGCACCTAAAGATCTTTCACTTTGCACACAACACAAGGAATGGCGGTAGAAGTGTACAATGATATGGAAACCGTTGTGGCCCTTGACGTACTCGAGAAAGGCCTGAGCCGCACCCAAGATACTTGATCAGGTTTCATGGCAAAAAAAAAAAAACGATGTCTTTGGGATGATCAGACGCGGCCACTTGGGGGATCGGGGGAGCAAATTGCAGGATCTCCAATGGGAACGTACGCCGTCAGGCTTAAGCAGCAAAGTTGAACAGATGGATATCGTAAATTGTCACTGTGATAATCACAAACACCGGTCACGACGAACTACACAGATTATACAAACGAATAAGTACAGCCAGCGAGCGGTATCTGCAACCGGTTGCCTCGCGTCGCTACTGCTAAACGGATGGGCTATCACACTGCCACAAAAATCAGCACTTCCGTTTTATCAGGCTTCAAGCTGACTCCCAGCATGTCATTGATGCCGGCAAACAGTTACATCTTCCCGACCTCCGAGACCATAATCGGAAGATACGGCAGGCCAACTGCACACTGTCGGAGTCAACATGTATCCTACTTTCCGGGTGACTTCCCCTCTGTCACTCATCATCACTCCGAGAAGTGTACCTTGAGCTCGCCCAGAGACCTCTTCACTCAGCAAAAGCTACAGGCTCTATATGAGCTACGACGTCGTACGAACATCCACCAGGCCACCATTACCCCAGCTCTCGAAGCCCAAGTGCTGCAATACAGATTTCAGTAGATCGACAATAGAGCCACACGTCCATCTTTCCTTGCTGCTCCTCGAGGGCCAGTCAGTCAGTCACCTGGTCTCGGTCCCGGATCAAATTTTCAGCCGACCACATGTGATCAGCTAGTACAGCATACCATACCAGACTACTATACCATACGATTCACTTGCCCCGTTTGCCTGCCGCCCAGGCAGAGACAACGAGTTAGTTGCTCTTCTCCCTCCTATCTTGATTTTTGGTCTCCCGCCCAGAGTATAGATACCAGCCCAACACGTAGGCTTTCGACGAGAGAAAACCGCAGCAAAAACCGCCTCGGATGTGCGAGCTACATCCGCTCCGGTGCACACGATGCAAGAGGGTCTGGACAGCCTACAAGAGGCTAGCCAGCTGCGAGAGCCAAGACCCCGAGGTCGAGTGCCCGGCGAGCCTCTGTATGTACGTGGGAAACCCAAGGAAGCCCACCAAGAGCGAGTGCGATGACTGCAGGGAGATTAGGGAGGTGCTGGAGAGTCTCGAGGAGGACAATGAAGAACAGTAGTCACTAGTCACGGGGGTTTTAACAGACGTTAGGAAGTAAGGGGGGTGGGAACAAGACGTGTCCAGACTTTTCCTGAATAACACTGTATGATCGCGCTGGTCGTCACATCTATCGGAGCATAGTCTCCTGATCTGCCTCTTCATGGGAAATTATTTATGTGCCTTTTACACCTAGCGGTTGCAGGTTACCTCCGAGAGCTGTTCACAAAAAGGTACAGCCGCCAGCCAACGCCCTCCAACTTCACGAGATGGGCAACCGTAGTCATCTCGTCAACCAACCTGCCGTTTTGCATCACCCACGGCCCGCATCTCGGCGGTGAACCGCTATTCGCGTTGGACACTGAACTTCCCAAGCCCTCGCCGATGAGCACCATGGCTGTTTTGAGGTTTTTCTTGGCGCAATGATCTTGCCGATTCAAGAATGATTCCTGCTCCGCGAAGCTCACGCGGCCGCGGCAGTACCCGTTTTCTTCTTCTTCGCCTTGCCCTTTCTCTTGCTGCGATCGCGGGGCTTCAAGGTCGTCATGCCGGCCTTGCAGATATCGGCATAACGATCAAAGAAGGCGGGAAGCGCCTCGGCATCGACGACGGTCGACAGCTTGATCTTCTTGGCGCGGTTCTCCTTGCCCTTGCCGTTGGTCGCGCGAATCAGCACGGGCAGAGGCCGCGGAGGGTGCAGGTCGGGTAAGGTGGTGTTGCTAGTAGGTTCGGGGAGCGGCGGCTGGTCATAGGATACTAGATGATGGGGCATCAGGGCGTCAGCCACAGCTTTCAAAGTGCATGTGTGTAGAGCATACATCGCTTCTGGGTCAGGAAGACATGGCCATGATCCTTGCCTTGCCGGCTGTCGAAGAGCTCGACGAGTTTTGTGAAGAACTGGGCGCGCACCATGTCAGTAAACCCGAAAAGGATCTGTGTGATAAGGGGGGGTTATGGTCCTTGTACCTCGTCGTTGCAGAGATGGCCCATCTTGAAAGGTCGCCGTGTTGTGGGCGGACTGCGCTTTCGTTCTGCGGCGATGTCACAATTTCAAAGACGGCGGGGATATATGGCCTATCAGCACCGGCCGAAACCTTGCCGTCCTCACCTAAGGTTAACTTAGCAGTGAGTGTGGGCAGGAGAATTGATGCCCCGCAATGCGCCCAAAAGCTGCTTCAATTAGTTAGTTAATGCTGAATCGGCATTAGAGTGTTCATTCAATTCAATGTGGATATAGTACATAAAGTTAAGTACTCATACATAGTAGTCGTAGTGGGTCTCCACACTGTGGGGCCAGTTGGGATAGTTTTTATAAATTGGCAATCACCTGAGCGCCTTGGTCTCTTCCATATTGAGCGAACAGACAGTCACCATGGCGCCTAATAATAAACTGTCCCTCCCAGCCACACTGCTGCAAAAGATAGATCCTCATGGGGCGGCTTCAAGCGGTGGTCGCGGCGGTCGCGGCGGCGCCAGACAACAGAACTCGCGTAAAGACCAGGCGAGAGACCCAAGAGTGCAAAAGACGCGACAGCCGTATGCGCAAAAGCCTCGACCTGCCGCCTCTGCTAAAACAGTGAAGAAGCGGCCTTTGCCTGTGCCTGTGCCACGTGCGGAGCCGGCACAACCACAAGATAACGACGAAGATGGGATTGCGAACCCATTTTCGGAAGATGAAGAAGGCGCTTCTGATGCCTTCGAAAGCGACGGCTTTGGCAATCCCTTCTCAGATGATGAAGAAGGCGCTTCTGACGCTTTTGAGAGCGATATGGACATAGACGATGATGAAGAAGTGCCAAAGACTCCAGGAAAGGACTCGGAACCTCTCCGGCCAGCAAAGCGGAAACTGGACGAAGAGGATGCCGAAATTGCTGCTTTAGAGAAGAAGCTTGGCCTGAAAAAGGGAAAGAAGCTGTCAAGAGCGTTCGACGAGGATGGTCTAGGCGACATACTTGGCGACATGGACGAAGAAGATAGTGACAATATCGAGTCAACTATCAGGAGCAAAAGGAAGGCTGAGGCGGACGAATGGCTCGCCCAGAAGCGACGGAAAGCCGAGGCTGCCGCGACTGGCGACGAGGATGACGACTTCGAGGGCTTCTCGGATGATGGTGAAGCTGCGCCAGTTCACCAACGAGAAAACCCATATGTCGCGCCCCCCACTGCTGGTGTGGCCAAATATGTCCCTCCCTCTCTGCGCAAACAGGCAGGCTCTGGCGATGAAACCGAGGCCCAGTTGCGCCGCCGTGTCCAGGGTCTGATCAACAGGTTGACCGACGAGAGCATGGTCGGCATCCTCAAGGAGTTCTCTGGCCTGTACGATAAGTTCGCAAGACGCAGTGTCACCACTGTCCTGATCGACCTGATCGTTACCTTGGTTTGTTCGCCCGAGAAGCGGCCGGACGCATTCTTCGCCATGGTGGCTGGCTTCATAGCTGGTGCGCAGAAGACCCTGGCCGACCATGTTTCCGAGCTCCTGGTCGAACGGCTCGTGTTGGTCTTCAAGGAGCACCATGACAGAGCTTCGGGAGACCAGTCGGACGCGGCATCGAGACACCTCATTGCTCTATTAGCTGAACTGTACAACATGCAGGTCGTCGCCTCGCTCCTAGTCTTCGACTACGTACGCTTATTCCTGAACAATCTTTCCGAGCTCAACACGGAATTGCTACTTAGAATCATTCAATCATGTGGCCCATCACTTAGACGGGAGGATCCGCAGTCACTCAAGGAGATCATTGGCATGGTCAAGCCTGCGGATCTCAAAAACATGTCTGTGAGGACAAGCTTCATGATGGAGGAGATGAAGAAATTGCAGAGTAGCAAAAGCAAGGCGGCTGCCCGAAACAAGCATCTGACGGAACAGCGAACGCAGATCAGGAAGCGAATTGGGGCCCTGAGTGGGCCACGTGAGGTACGGCCTCTGCGCATAGGTCTTAAGGATATCGAGAATGCCGACACGCAAGGGAGGTGGTGGGTGACGGGTGCGAGCTGGGCTGGTACGAAGAATGGTGCAGACACCGGCAAGCAGGGACTGGGCAGCAAGACGTCCCCGGAGGAAGACCACGATGATACGGATGACCTGTTGGCCGATAACGACGACCTGGGTATACCGGACTTGTGGCAGCTAGCCAAGGCACAGGGGTTCAATACGGATATCAAACAGCGCATCTTCGTCGCCCTCCACTCAGCGACTGGTTACGAAAACGCCGAACTGCTCATCAACAGACTGCGGCTCAACAAGCATCAGCGGAAAGAGATCCCCGAAGTTATTGTACGCAGTGGCGAACGACTAGCAGATTATAACCCTTACTACTGGCTAGTAGCCAGCCGGTTTTGCGTCCATCGTGAGATGGCATTCCAGTTCCGCCACAGCTTAACGCAGCGGTTCCGCAGAATGGGCGAGGAAATCGACATGGGTGACGATCTAGACGACGGTGAGGTGGACGAGGAATACAGTAACCAGAGCCTCTTCAACGTGTCCAAGTTCTACGGGTCTCTCGTAGCCAACCGCAGCCTCGGTCTCGACATACTGAAATACCGCAACCTAGCAGCGTTGCAGGAGAAGACGCGGTGGTTTGTAGAGCTGATGCTCGTCACGGTTCTCCAGATGGCCGAGAAAGAGGAGCAGCTGAAGAGCATCTTCGGCACGGCGCTCCAGACGGAGCGCACCTTGGCCAGCGGACTAGTGCATTTCCTTGACAAGCACGTCAGGAAAACGAGGTTTTTGGGTACGGAAGACAAGGCGAAAATCAAGGCGAATAAACAGCAATGCGCTCTAGCGGTTGGAATCGTGGAGGATGTGGTGAAGGCCAGTGGTTAGGTCTATAGTGAGATAACCAAGCTGTTCCGTTGCTAGCCAGCTATTCCGATATCAGCCAGTTATCCCATCTTAGCCGTAGCAGGCAGGCCCTGGAGAACCACAAAGTTCAGTTCACTCTCGAGACAAAGGGATACGTAAAAGTACTTAAGGTACTTAGGACTTAAGAATTAGCAATGGCGCATACCCCGACCCCGACCCCGACCCAGTTGTATGGAATAAGTCAGATCAGACCAGTCAATTGTAGGTGGGAAGGTTAGTACTAACTTCTTAACCTAGTTGTTATTGAGCCGGCGTGTCCGGCTATTCCCGGTGGGCAGCAGCAGCAGCAGCAACAGCAGCAGCAGCACGGGCCGCCAAAAAATTAGAGCCAGCAGCCAGAGGGAGAAGAGCAAATGGACATTCCGGGGGGGCTCGGGCTCCAATCCAACTCACCAAAGGCAAACCCGGTAGACACTCACTAGCTCTTTCTCTGCGTGTCTCTGTCCGTCCGCAACCTTTTTTTTGTCATTGAAGATTAAGAACTATCTATCCCCCAACTATTCTTTGTTTTTGTTGTCTCCTGACCTCCTCCGACAGCATCTCTCCCCTTCCCCGGCCGCTCGTTCCTCCCTATACACACAATGCTGGCCAGTCGATTAATACCGCGGACAGCTGTCCGCTCTGCTTTCATTAAACAATCCTCGTGAGTTGGCCCCTCTTCTTCTGTCATGTCCCATTCGATCCGACGAGCTTCCTGGAGCTTCGGTGGCTATCAGCCAACGGCGGCACGCGCAACCAGCTGACACAATTGCATGCCTAGTCTTCCCACAATCATCAGCCCGTCAACGCGATGGAGGCGAGGATACGCTTCGCAAGCAGGTGCGTCACTATGACCCGCCCCCCAGCTACCCTATATAACCCGTATCCGCCCAATAATACCGCAGCAATTGACTTTTTGGCGCCGCAGAGGAGAAGGATCTGGTCATCATTGGTGGTGGTGTCGCCGGCTACGTTGCGGCTATTAAGGCCGGCCAGGAAGGCCTAAAGGTCGCCTGTATCGAGAAGCGCGGTGCGCTCGGCGGTACCTGCCTGAATGTCGGCTGCATCCCCTCAAAGTCCCTCCTCAACAACTCGCATATGTACCACTCGATCCTCCACGACACCAAGAACCGCGGTATCGAGGTCGGCGATGTCAAGCTCAACCTCGATGCCATGATGAAGGCCAAGGACACTTCTGTCTCCGGCCTGACCAAGGGTATCGAGTTCCTCTTCAAAAAGAACGGCGTCGAGTATATCAAGGGCACCGGGACTTTCGCGAGCGAGCACGAGATCAAGGTCGCCCTCAACGACGGAGGCGAGACCAGCGTCGTCGGCAAGAACATCCTGATCGCTACCGGTTCCGAGTCTACCCCCTTCCCCGGCCTCGAGTTTGACGAGGAGCGTGTCATTACCAGCACCGGCGCTTTGGCTCTCAAGAAGGTCCCCGAGTCCATGATCGTCATTGGTGGTGGTATCATTGGTCTGGAGATGGGTTCCGTCTGGTCGCGACTGGGTGCCAAGGTTACTGTCGTCGAGTTCTTGAACCAGATTGGTGGCCCGGGTATGGACAACGAGGTTGCCAAGTCCATCCAGAAGCTCTTGAAGAAGCAGGGCATGGACTTCAAGCTGGGCACCAAGGTCGTCAGCGGCGACAAGACCGGCGACAAGATTAAGCTCGAGGTTGACTCGGCCAAGGGCGGCAAGCCCGAGACTCTGGATGCCGAGGTTGTCTTGGTCGCCATCGGCCGCCGCCCATACACTGCCGGACTTGGCCTCGAGAACATTGGCCTTGAGCTGGATGACCGCGGCCGTGTCGTTATTGACTCGGAGTACCGCACCAAGCACTCCCACATTCGATGCATTGGAGACTGCACTTTCGGTCCTATGCTTGCCCACAAGGCCGAGGAGGAGGCCGTCGCCGCGATCGAGTACATCAAGAAGGGTTACGGCCACGTCAACTACGGCGTCATCCCTTCCGTCATGTACACTCACCCCGAGGTTGCTTGGGTTGGACAGAACGAGCAGGAGCTCAAGTCTGCCAACATTCCCTACAAGGTTGGCACGTTCCCCTTCAGTGCCAACTCGCGTGCCAAGACCAACCTCGACACGGACGGCATGGTCAAGATGCTCGCCGACCCCGAGACCGACCGACTCTTGGGTTGCCACATTGTCGGCCCCAACGCCGGTGAGATGATTGCTGAGGCTACCCTGGCTCTGGAGTATGGTGCCTCTACTGAGGATATCGCCCGTACATGCCATGCCCACCCCACACTCGCCGAGGCCTTCAAGGAGGCAGCTATGGCTACCCACTCCAAGGCTATCCACTACTAAACTTCCCCAAAAGTGAAGCAGCATGAAACTCAGGCGGGTGTCTCGGTGTACAATAGATGGTCCTGTACTTGCTAAATAGGTACAATGAGTGTAGATCGGTCCTAATCAACGGTTGCATATGTCTTCTCATTGCGTATATTCACATGTCAGCCCAGATACTCTTGTTGCTGCTGTGTCTTCTGGCGTTGTTTGATACTGTGCATTGCGGATCGCCCTTGGGCATGGAAGCGCTATGAATGAATCCAAGCTTCGTGAGAGAAGGCCCCCCCTACTTCATTCCTACCAGTGAGATGAGAGGTTGTTCTTGGGAACATCGATCTAGATGGACTACTACTGCCAACGGTAGTCGCTCTATCGAGAGGACTATTGCACCGGGTAGAAGAAGAAAAACCAGGGCTATGTACACAACGTGACATCTTTGCAAGGTTGTGTTGTAAACTATCGGACAATAAAGAGCGGATGCAGTTTCCAGGCAAACTCCTAAGTGTAATCGCGTGATGGGGGTAAACACAGCCAGTATAGATAGGCCCGCAAGACGGATGAGCTGACGCCCTCTTCACATCAGATATATCCACCTTGTTTTGGTTGTGATATCCGATCCAACGAGACAGGACTGGCTAGTACCAGTGAGAGGTGGGCGACGCAGGTAACGTTGGACCATTGACTCTACCCGTGAAGACTTTTGTCCGCCTTATGAGTCTGCTTGTTCCGTGTCCTGGCGGGTAGGCTCGCCGAATAGTCTCTAGCTATGCATGAGCTTAGCATACTGCAGCATCGTTCACACGCTGCCTCGGCCATGGACTAGGGTATTGGGCTCCAGAGAACGGGATTGAGTGTGTGCGGTTTTGATTGGAAGGGGACGCAGGAACCTGGGGTCTTCTGGGTTTCATTGCAGAGGGTAGACTCTTATTGTAGACAAAGCTCAACGCCGATCGTAAACGGCAGCTACGGCTTGATTGGTTCTACTACCGTAGTCCATCCATCCATCCCGCAGAACCGCAATATACTCCAACCCGGGAACAGATCCATCGCGCCCACCGTGAAGCCGCGGCGGGTAGGGGTAGTAGTCCTCCGGCCGCCGGCCGAAGAGCGGCACGTCCAGGTGTGCGGAAGGGCAGCTCGTTGTTGGCGGTGCAGTCGCCGGCCAACACAGCGGCGCCGCGTTTGCCGCGATGTAGCCTGTGTCGTGAGATTGTAAGACTAGCGTGTTATTGTTATAGCTTTCCGGCTTTTGGTCAGCTTGCTTTTGCATCTGCAGTTCTAGGGATGCTCTTGTTGTTATTCCCATTGGGGGAAAGGGGGGAAGGGAGGAGGAGAAGCTTACATGATGGGTGCGCCATGGTCTGGAAGACCTATGAATTTCTAGGTTCAGCTACCCCTAACTAAGATGGTTGGAGTATTCATATGAGAACTCACGATTGCAGTAGACGACCTGATGAGGATGAGCTATATGCGCGCCCGGATTGCCAAAGTATTGGCCAGTTGGTCCGTGGACGTAGTGACCCGCGGCGCAAGAGTGGCTGTGATAGTCCCCGTGGTGGTGGTAGGGCACGACGAAGGGTGGTGATGGTGATGGTATGATGCACGGCATACTGAGTGGTTGACTAGACGATGTAGGTGTAGGGTAGGGGTGGTGGGGGAGAAGTTCCAGCAGATGACCAGCAGATGAAGTGAAGAGTCTACAACTCGATCCAACTTCTGGCTGGTTGTTATCAATCTCAGGCAAGCATCTTGTCGGAAGCCAAGGCAGTCATTTGACAGGCTCGTGGCACCTAGAAGCCAGCAAACCCGTGGCCCGACAGGCAAGCAGCCTCCCTTGGAGATGAGGCGAGCAGAGGTTGGTTGGTTGGATGCTTGCCAGCATCATTTCTTGTCTCAGATCCAACCCGCTCTACTACACATGGGCTGACTATAAAATTCTTCACAGTTTACGGCGGCAGGGCTGTGGTTGGTTGACCTCAAGTCCACGATAGTCCAGAAGATAGTTGTCCGAGGGGTTCGTCTTAATCCAGTCCAGAGGTAAGTAGTAGCAGCAGTAATCTGAAAAGCATCAACCGATCGACCCGATTGGCCCTTCCAACCTTACCTACTTAAGCTTGGCTTAAGTTAAGTAAGTACTTACTGTACTTATTAACATGGGCCTAAAAAACATGCCATGCCATCCCAATATTATCAAATTCTCACCGCCGATCGATGTATCGGCCTCTAAACCACCCCCGACATCCCGCACTATTTACTATATCTACTTAAGTACCCTGATTCTCCCTCCTTCTTCCTCTCACTTATCACCTACCAACTGGCCTCTAGTAAAACCCATCCATCCCACATGTGTGCAGGCGCAGGAGGAGAAATCCCATCCCCCTCTCTCCAGGAACTTTGATGATTGTGAGGACGTAAAAATGGTGCCCAAGACGTACCCCCTCATGTCGCCGAGGGAGATTGAAGCCATGATAGCCGACGGGAGGAAGGTCTTTATCCTCGATCAGTATGTCGTCAAGGCTGATGCCTGGCTAGCCTATCATCCCGGCGGCGACAAGGCTATCCTGCATATGGTTGGCAGAGACGCCACCGATGAAGTCACTGTGTTGGTCTCCTTCCCCGCCCAACCTGCATGGCTTTCTGTGGTACACCACCCCTGACTTCCCTCGACACCAGCATACACTCGGCCGAAGCCCGACAACAGATGGACCGCTACCGCATAGGGAGAATCGAGGGCAGATGGACCAACTACGTTCCACCCATCCAAGGCGGGAAGTTCAGAGCCGCTGATGTTGACGACGATGACGACACCGATGGAGATGCCTCGGAATCCCCTCTCCCATCCACGGGAGCCTCGAGCCCATCCATCTCCCGGCACCCCTCCCCCGTCTTCGACAGCGACAAAGCCAGTATGCGCAACCGCCGTGCTGCAACCGACGCTTCTACCACTCCCGCGACCCCCCTGGAGACGACCCGGTCATGGCATTCTTTGACAGAGAAACCAAGAAGAAGATCTCCCTGGATTTGGATAAATACCCCTCCCTGGATTTTGCCACTCAAGACGACATTGTACAGAAGTACCGCGCGCTGCATGAGCAGATCAAGAGCGAGGGCCTGTACCAATGCAACTATACCTCATATGCGATTGAGCTGCTCCGGTACAGTCTCCTATTCGCAGGCTTTCTGCTTTTCCTGCACCGGGGCTGGTATCCCTTGAGCGCTTTTTGCCTGGGCTGTTTCTGGCATCAGGTTGCTTTTATGGTTCACGATGCCGGCCACATGGGCATCACGCATAACTTCCAAGTGGATTCCGTGCTGGGTTACATAGCGGCCGACTATTTTGGTGGACTGTCCTTGGGTTGGTGGAAGAGAAACCACAATGTCCATCACATCGTGACCAACTCGCCTGAGCACGATCCGGACATTGAACATATGCCCTTCATGGCCGTATCACATCGACTTCTTGGGAACCTACGATCGACGTACTATGACCGCGTCATGGAATACGATGCTGCCGCCAAATTTTTGATTGGCATTCAAAAATACTCGTATTTCGCATTGCTCGCTTTTGGCCGCTTCAACTTGTATCGTCTGTCCTGGGAATTCCTCCTGAAGGGCCAAGGCCCCAGGAAAGGACCTGCCTGGTGGCATCGATGGTTTGAAATAGTCGGCCAGGTCGTGTTCTGGTACTGGTACGGTTACCACGTCGTCTACAAGTCCATTCCTACCGGCTGGGACCGCTTCGTCTATGTCATGATCAGCCATATGATCACCATGCCTCTGCACGCCCAGATCTGCCTCTCGCATTTTGCCATGAGCACGTCGGACCTGGGAGCACACGAGTCATTCCCCCAGAAGATGCTCCGTACCACCATGGATATTGACTGTCCGCAATGGCTGGATTTCTTCCATGGGGGCCTGCAGTTCCAGATCATCCATCACCTGTACCCGCGCCTCCCACGCCACAACTTGAGGCGTGCCCAGAAGCTCGTGCAGGCATTTTGTGATGAAGTAGGCATCCCTTACGCGCTATACGGGTTCGTGGAAGGTAACGGACATGTCGTTGGACGACTTGGGGAGGTGTCACGACAAGCCGCCGTTCTCGCCAGATGCCAAGAAGTCATTATGAAGAGCGAGGAGCCTCTGCATGGCCACGCCCATTGAGATAGAAGATAGACAGACTCTTAGCCCAAGAATGTATTCATTTGTTTGAATGCGCCGCTCAATACTCGGTGCCATGTGCTGTTCGTGAGCTCCCCAGTGCGTCCCGATATGTTTAGTTAAATGCCCCAGGAACTGCAGTTCGCTTGGCCTGCAACTCATCATTACACAACCCTACGTTGCATCGTCTCTCTGGCCATTTCTTGACCAAGGGTCAACGAGCGAGGAGTGATGACGGCAAGAACTGATAGATGTATGGAAACGTATCTAGGAGCCCACAGGAAAGACTGCTTGCCTAGCCTCTAGACGATGCCACGCTGCCTGCTGCAGTGGATCAAACAGTGAACTGGCACGGACTGCAGCAAGCAAGACAGTTTACTGGCCAATATTAGCCCCAAACTGGTAATCAGCTGTGTACTTCTCATCGGCCCAGGCACTGCGCTCTTACATATCTACCGTTCTACAGGCATGGGCATGCTTCCGCCGGGGGGATAGATGGGCAGCGGAATACGTTCATCATATTACGAGTAAATAACAGATTGGGGGATATACCGCCCCTGGGCGAAGATCGAAAACCTATCATGTCACCTATTGCCACCTCCCTTGCATGGTACACACGTGTTACGACACGTCTGGGCCTTTCGGCATACATATTTTACTGCAAGACACAACGTTTACTGTCTCATTTACGTATTGAATACTTTGTGACCGGGTTCTTCTTGAGCAGGCAGCATGACGCAGTTTCGCTCTGAGGCCAGGCCCGGAGGCAAGGCAGCGCTCTGCTCTTGCGCATGTTCACACACACACATGCATGCCAATGTATCGAAATATAGCGGCTCGCCATACACAGCATATTCAAAGCCAGTCACATCATGTGCGGCTAGATTCCCCCGTGGCTGCGTCTTTGTAGGAGCGACCTCGCTGTATGTCTCTCAACTCCATGCTGTAACACCGCTGGCTTCGTGTGGCATATGAGGCGCGCCAACCAGCGATTGTGCATGCCACTGCCATGATGGCATGGTCTCCATTTGAGCCTCCCAATTGATAACCCCAACTTTTCAAGTTTGTCATAGACGTGTTCCTGGTAGACCACATTGGAATACGCCTTGCAGGAGTCGGGAAAGTGAGATTGAGTGCTTGTTAGCGACGGGGTCGGAACTACAGATCAGCTCTAACGATTGACAAGTGGTCCAAACAGATCCTCTAAGGATCGCGATGATAATATAAGAGCAAGGCCAGGGGCTATAGTCACATCCTCACCCCAGTGCCAGCGGCATACCCTGTCGGAAAGAGCCATCGTCGAGTCTCTGCGATCCGAACCTACTTAATCGGAAGACTCTACCAGGTATGGGACCTGGAGTGCCTAGTCTAGGTACCTGATCAAAGCGACCTTCCTTGCCTGCCTTTATTCACACGACAAAGTCTATCTTCAGGGGCCTTCTACCTAAGCCCACTTCACAGCTCCCGGGACGAACCCATTTTCAATGTCACCAGCCAAGATGGACGAGAAAGTAGCCGAACGCATCGCTAAAGCGCAAGGCAGAAATGTAAACAGACACAGAGCTCTGGTGTAGAGACGTATTGGTGAGGCTGAATAAGAATGGCAGGACCCTTTCGCGAAACGTGCTGATATGGCAGCGCGCACCAAAAAAGACCGAACTGGCGTCATCTCGGATACCTCCTGACGCATGGAACAAGGACAAGCAGGAGAAGAAATAATCCGGGGCTGGGGACAGAAGATTGGGATTGACGAGGATCAACAGACAGCATCCCACAGTTGGTTGTCGAGTATCGGAAGTAGGTACTCATGTGTAATGTCTTACTGCACTGCACGTCTGCATCAAGACAAGACGTGGAAGCGTTGGCCCCACGATAGTCTTATGAATATCGAACAATGCTGTCATTCGTGCCAGCACTTTCCGTAGTGTGACATTACTATCACAGCTGGACTCCAGGCGACACCCCTCGCCTCTTACACGACACAGACCAACGGGCGGCTGACAGACTGGTGAGTGAGTTCCGGCGCGAACCCATGCTTGCTACACACAACCGGGGTCGGTGCCAATGAAGCTATAAGTGCAGGGCCAACTACAACCATACAGGGAGATCAACGAGCATCCGCATAACCGAATGTAACATTCAAAGTCAGCCTAGGGATGATGAGGCTGGCAGGGTCTATTTTTGGAAACAGAACTAACTGGTACGTACGAAGACAGGATCGGGTAGGTCGTGTGCGCTTCTGGTGTGCGTACGTCTCTTCTCATCCCACGAAGGAAGACGTCTCGCGGCGGGATGGCCCCGCCCAATGTTACGTTGAGCCGGGTCAGATACGGAATAAAAGACGGACAACTCGTAGGTTGAGGCAGAACCAGTATGAGCGTCAGCATGACGGGGGTCGTCCGAGTCAAGAGTCAATAGTCGAGTGGCTCTCGCTCGTTCGCTCACTCGCTCGGCCCCACTGACGGGCCGAGGTCTCGTGTTCAAGTACCTCATGTAGCTCAAGCCTGACTTGCTGACCTAACCCAAGTGACTGACTAGGTCAACTCACACCCCCCGACTCATGCGACAGGCGACTAGCTCCTCCAATATTTGCAGGGGGGGACACTGACGAACCCAACCTACCTACCTACCTACATTGCTCGATTGGAGATTTGATATATTGCAGGACCATGTCTCCGAACCCAACCGCTTTTCAACTCGTGGCCAGGCAAGCCCCTCTGATCTCTTGTCTTACGTAACCGAGTGACGCCACATTGGAAAGTCTCCCCGCCATCCCAATCCCTGCTTTTCTCAGCCTCATTCCAGCTCTCATCTCAACCCCATACCTCTCACCAAATCCTGCTGCGCTCCGATCGCCAAGAAAACAACTCGGGGATATTCATCTTATTTGTTTGTGTCAGGAAACCGCAGCAGACTCAACTCGGTTCCTGCCCTGCCCCAAGTCTGCTATCTAAGCCTACCATCGCGGCATGCTTCTCCGGGACGCACCCCGGTCAAGCCAGTCATGGAGCAGAACGTCCAGCGCTTGTTGAATGATAAGCTATATGACAAGAGGAAAGTCGGTGCCCTCGAGTACGTATAGCTTCGTCATCCGTCGCACTGTTCTTGCAGCCCAGGCGCCCATGCTGATTTGGTTTTCGTGTCCAGATTGGAGCGTATTATCCGGGAAAATGTCGCCGCCAAGGACTACATAAGAGTCCAAGCCATCCTTGAGCAGCTATGTAACGAATATGCCTACGCCGTTCATCAACCCCATGCACGAAATGGAGGCCTCATCGGTCTGGCCGCCGCTGCGATAGCTCTCGGTTCGGTGAGTTTCTACCAAGTGTCCCCGCAGCCTCAACCCTCTCTGGGCAAGACTAATGCAGCTTGCTTCTGCTACCGTGAAGGAGCTCCCTCGATACCTGGAGATCATTGTGCCGCCAGTGCTTGCTTGCTTTACCGACCAAGATGCGCGGGTCCGCTACTACGCCTGCGAGTCCATGTACAACATCGCAAAGGTCGCCAAGGGTGAAATCTTGAAATACTTTAACTTCATATTTGATGCATTATGCAAGGTACGTCGAATGGGAAACTTGGCCTCGTCGTTCCTATTCGTCTAATGGTACTCCCCCACAGCTCGGTGCCGACTCTGAATTGTCGGTAAAGAATGGTGCAGAGCTTCTGGACCGGCTTATCAAAGATATCGTCTCGGAGTCGGCAGCGACGTACGTGTCGGTGCTTGAGAGTCCATCTTACGACGACAGCAAGGATTCAGAATCTTTATATGACCAGCCTGAGCCGCCGACGGCATTCTCGCTGCCCAAATTCATCCCATTGCTCAAGGAGCGCGTGTGGGTTATCAATCCCTTTACCAGGACATTCCTCGTGGGCTGGATTACACTGCTTGACTCCATTCCCGACCTAGAGCTTGTGACTTATCTTCCTGAGTTCTTAGGTGGCCTGCTAAAGTTCCTTGGCGGCCACAACCCGGATGTCCATGCAGCCACCCAGTCTTGCCTAGATAAATTCCTAAATGAGATCAAGCGCATCTCTCGCATCAAGAAGGGCATTGCCGATAGTAAGAAGTCCAGAGTCGATGGGAAACGGAAGCGCGAGGAGTCGGTGGATAGTGGGAGCGCACACCTTGCTCCTGAAGATGCCGACGAGACCGGATCTACCATCGCCGCCGATGACGATGGGGAGTGCAGTAGCGAGGATGACTGGGTCCCTGGCCAGGATGTCCAGATCAACTACAAGGCCATCCTGGAAATATTAACTGCAACCCTAGACTCGCCACTGGAGGAAGACAGCCTGCAAGAGAGCCTGCGTTGGATCATCGCATTTCTCGATATTTGCCCCGAGGAGGTCCTGCCCTTCACACCCAAGATCCTCGCCCATCTCCTCCCAGCCATGGCCAGTGGCGTTGAGCCGATCCGACAAGCTGCCGCTAGAGTCAACACATCGCTCCTGGAGTATGTCGTGTCGTTATCCGATGAGCCTGAGATGCAGCCCTCGCAGCCACTGTCGCGAATCCCGACTTCGCTTGCCGCGGATCGACAGGAAGGCGGGGCAAATAGTACACGCGCCTCTCTATCGAGCTCGCGGGACCTCGATGTTCGAAGTCCCACGCCTGCTCAGAACCAAGCGTTGAATGGCGGACAGTCATCACAAAACCCTCAAGCTGATCTGGACTATGCTGCTGCAGTCAACTCGTTGACGCTGCTCTTTTTGAATGACCATGAAGCCACCCGGGTTGCGGCATTAACATGGCTCATCATGCTGCATCGTAAGGCACCGAGAAAGATTGTCGCGTTCAACGACGGAACCTTTCCAGCGCTCCTCAAGACACTCTCCGACCCGGCAGAAGCTGTTGTCACCAAGGACCTCCAATTGCTGTCGCAAATATCACGGAACAGCGAAGACGACTACTTTTCGAATTTCATGGTCAGTCTGCTGCAGCTCTTCTCTACGGACAGAAGGTTGCTGGAGACCAGGGGCAACCTGATCATTCGGCAGCTTTGTATGACGCTGAGTGCCGAACGCATCTATCGGACCTTGGCCGAATGTATCGAGAAGGAAGAGGATGTCGAGTTCGCCAGCATAATGGTGCAGAACCTAAACAACAACCTGATTACCGCCCCGGAACTTGCTGATTTGAGGAAGCGACTACGGAATTTAGAGACCAAGGTAAACAAGCACCCCCCCTGGGACCGTGCAAAGAACCCCTCGCTGACTTGGCCGCTGATGTAGGACGGCCAAACATTCTTTGTTGCGCTTTTCCGATCATGGTGCTACAACGCCGTGGCAACATTCTCACTTTGCCTTCTCGCTCAAGCATACGAGGCTGCGTACAACTTACTACAGATATTGTATGATCTTGATTCCGGGTTCCTGCATGGCTGCTAACAAAGGCATAGTGCCGAACTCGAGATGACGGTGAATATATTGATTCAGATCGATAAGCTGGTCCAGTTGATCGAGTCGCCGGTCTTTACTTGTAAGTCCAGCAAGCACCCATGTAGTAGCTACCCAGATGTGCTGATGATGGATAGATCTGCGCCTACAACTCCTAGAGCCAGAGAAATATCCTTACCTCTACAAGTGCCTGTATGGGCTTTTGATGCTTTTGCCACAGTCTTCTGCGTTTGCCGCGCTCAAGAACAGACTGAATAGCGTGAGCTCCATCGGCTATCTGCACACAGCGCCAAGATCGTATGTATACTCTTCCTCCACCACACTCGCACCGCCACAGTCACGGGGAAGTTCTATCGCGGATGCTGTCACTTCATTTCAAGGCCACACCCCTCGTTCTAAAAGCGTTCATGACACTCATGCTTTTTCTGCTAGTTCTGTTACTACCCCCAGTACCTCCAATTATGATAGACCAAACAGACTCAAGGGGAGAGAGGATGGTCCCATTAGGTGGGAGCAGCTTCTGGAGAAGTTCCGAAGCGTGCAAGACAAAGCCCGAAGAGTCCAGAGACTAGGCGGCGGCTTAGACGAGGGGCCGGACTTCAGCGAACTGCGTGTCTCCGACGGTCAAGGGCCAAAGGACGGCCACCGTACGTTAGCGGGCCCGCCTGTACCGCAGAAAGATACGACGCCTGCGCCAGCAGCCGCGCCACCCAAACGCTCTGGCCTGGGGAGGCAATTCGGACGGTTGGGCGGTGCCGTCGCGGGCAGAGGCAAGAAACAGCAGGGTTGAGAGGTAAAACTGTACACGCTAACACCCGCGTCTTGTTGCATGGTTGATTTCTTGTTTTACTGCACCGTCACAGCGTTGGTTTTGCAGAGCATGTACACGTATGGGGTTATGTCATCATCCCGGTCGATCCATTCATTTCCACCCAGAGTGTAGGTAGGCTACAGCGCAATACCCCCTTAGCATAGCACGGATCTAGATTACGCGGCGTTGACTTGATTTTGTCTTCTTCTTCGTCCTCCTCGTCTTTCATGGTCGTCTCCTGGTCTTGACGGGGCTTTCGCGCTCCACCAAGCCCTCAAACACGGCGTCTCTTCGTGCTGTAGCATCCCTCAACTGGGCCCGTAGGGCTTCCAGCTCGACTCTAGCGGCTTCGACATCAGGCGGGAGGCCTGCAAAGGCCTTGACCTGGGCATCTAGCTCCTTCTTTGTGGCCAGCAGTTCCAGATAGACGTCTTCATCCCGCTTGACATGCTCGACGGTGAGATTCGGGACCGCCACCGACTTTTCGAGGGCAGCAATCTGCTGGCCAATTTCGGGAAGCTTGGCCGACATGATCTTGATCTGGCGCTGAAGGTCGAGATTCTGCTTGGCCAGGTCGGCAGCCGGTCGGTATTCCTGGCCCCGGATCTCCTGGATGAAGTCGTCCATGGTCTTGGACTCGCGCTCGAGGTACTTTTGAAGCAGGGCCACGCGGTCGGCGGTTTGCTCCAGGTCAAACAGCTTGGCCTGCAGCTCGACGTACCGGGACCCCAGGGCCTCGGACGTCGGGAACGCCATACCCAGCTCGACAGCCATGCGCGCCATGGCATCCAGCGCGGACCGCCCTTCCCGCGTCAATGCTTGGTCGATGGCGTCGAGAATGTCGTCGGCGACCAGCTCGCCTTTGACCACCAGCCCGTTGTCGTGTTGCGGCTGCTCCCGTCGTGCGGCCTCTTTGGCGGCGTCGGCGGCTTTCACCTCGTCGAGAGCAGCGGACTCGAGCTGCGACAACTGGTCGCGCTCGTCGTCGGCGGCCTCGTTGTGGGCGGCGAGAGCCAGCAGGGTCTTGAGGGTGTCCGGGTTGCGCTCAAACGCGGGCACGCTCCGGCCGGCATACTTGGACCGTAGCCAGCTGTCGACGTAGGACCAGTCCTTGGCGGTGGAAGCGGCGGCGCGGGCCACGCTAGGAGAGAAGATGGCGGTCTGGGGGTGTAGATGGGACATATCCTGCCGTGATATGTATCAGTCTGTTGGTAGTAAAGCTGTTAGGTACCGAAGTACTCATTGATGGGATGGATGGATGGATGGATGGATGCACAAAGTACAACAAAGTGGGGGTGGGGGAGTGTTGGTTGGTTACGGGTAGGGTCGTCTCGGGGGGTGTGACGCGGAAGGCGCTTCTATAGTACAGTATACATACACAGGTTGAGTAAAGTACTTATGTACATGCATGCATAGAAATGGACACTTGTCAACGACAGGGGTCCTTTGGTTGGCAAAAGTACAGACTCTCATCATTATCATCATCATCATCATCATTATCCTCCAGCACTTTCTTTGTTCTTCAGCATCTCTGTGTTAACTCCCGAACTTGGGTACTTACTTATATTTAGGGACTTTATGGATTGACCACCCACGCGCATTGCCATCATCAAAGGTCGACCAACCCCAACTTCCACTTCATTCATCGACATAAGTATACAGCCCGTGCCAATCCAATGCGACCGGTCTCGCCTTCGTAGTCGCCATGCATGTTCCTCTGTCGACTCTGGCGCTTGCCGCTAGCATCCTATCCTCATCGGGTTTGGTCGAGGCTCTCTCTGCTTCCGAAATCCCTGCGGACACCCCGATTTCCTCGCTGTTGTCCTCGGCGCAAGCCCATCTGTCCAAGGGCCAGACTAACGATGCCCTGGTTTACTACGATGCTGCCATCGCCCGCGACCCCTCCGACTACCTGACCTTCTTCAAGCGCGCAACCACCTATCTCTCGCTCGGTCGCACCTCGCTAGCGACCGAGGACTTCAACAAGGTTCTGGCCCTGAAGCCTGGCTTCGAAGGTGCTCACATGCAGCTGGCCAAGATCAAATCGCGAAGCGCAGACTGGGAGGGCGCAAAGGAACAGTATCATCTGGCCAACCAGAAGCAAGGCTCCCCAGACTTGGACAGGTTGATCGAGGCTCAGGGGGCCGCGAATCTAGCCGAGGCCGCCGCCGCGAGTGGCAATTGGGACGAGTGTATCGGCCATGCTGGGGAGGCTATCCAGGTTGCCAACCGATCTCCTAATCTACGCGAGCTACGATCGAGATGTCGCTTCGAGAAGGGTGAAGTCGAAGAGGGCATGGGCGACCTGCACCACATCATCAACATGAAGCCCGGCGACATCACGCCCCATCTGAAGATATCGGCCACCACTTTCTTCTCCCTCGGAGACACGCAGCAGGGTATGGCACAGATCAAGAAGTGTCTGCACTCGGACCCAGAGAACAAGGCCTGCAAGAAGCTGCTGAAGCAAGAAAAGAACATCGAAAAGACCCTCGGCAAGGTGAACAAGGCCTTGGACAAGAGCCAACCCATGACCGGGGTCAAGATGCTGGTTCCCCGAGAGGAGGACAAAGGCCTAATAGAGGAGGTCAAGGAGCAGGTGAAGCAGCTCAAGGCGGCCGGTATTATCCCCCAGAAGGCACAAAATACGCTGCTCAACAGGGTGGTCGAGCTGGCCTGCCAAGCTTATTACGAGGTAAATGTGTACTGTCTTTCAACATTACTCTTCGTCATGTCTAACCCGGTTCCAGATGAACGGCAAGAAGGCCAGCACATACTGCAAAGAGTCTCTCGAGCTGGATGGAAACTCCTTCTACGGCCTCTTGTACAAAGCCAAGACACTGCTAGATGCCGACGAGTTTGAAGCCAGTATAAACCTCCTCAACCAAGCTGCGGAGGTGCGGCCGGAGAAGAAGCAAGACATTGTCAACCCCCTCCTGCACAAGGCCCAAGTGGCCCTAAAGCGTAGCAAGACCAAGGACTACTACAAGGTTCTGGGGGTACCTCACGATGCCGACGAGAGACAGATCAAATCGGCCTACCGCAAACTCACCAAGGTTCATCACCCGGACAAGGCGATCAAAGTCGGGTTGACCAAGGAAGAGGCAGAGAAGAAGATGGCCGGCATCAACGAGGCATATGAGGTCCTGAGCAACCCCGAATTAAGGGCTCGGTTCGACCGAGGCGATGACCCCAACACGCACGAGCCCCAAGGTAACCCCTTCGGAGGCCAGCCCTTCATGTTCCAGCAAGGTGGTGGTGGTGGCCAACAGTTCAACTTCAAGTTCGGATCTGGCGGCGGCGGGTTCGGGGGCTTCCCCTTCGGTGGTTGATTTATACATGGAGCGAGCTTGTACGCGAATGAATATGATTGGAGTTCATGGAGTTCCTGCGCAGTCATGGAGATGACTAGCCTAGCATGCTTACTGAATCAAGACTTGCATTATATACTCCATTCTGTTGTCCCCTTTTGGCATTGCTATCGTGACAGAGCTCGTACGTTTATAGATTCTCGAGTTTCGCCGACGGAGCAAGGTCATGATTTCAAGTTGCGACAAGCATTGACTGACTGAACCTCACTGTATAACTACCGGACCTACCTGGCCTCGACCGAGGTCCCAGGCACTTATGTGGTCGAGTGGGGGCCGAGGTCGTCGCCGACGGAGGAGTACAGCAGCAGCAGCAGCAGCAGCAGCAGCAGTGGCACCATGGCCCGGGGTAGGGAGAAAGCTGCCGCGATCATGACCCCTAATGAGTTTTCACGTTTTTTTGTCGCGCAAGGATTTTATCCTGGCATATGACGGATTGGCAATCACTGTAAGCTCACAAAGCATTCATTATTGCGCCTTCATACCCTGGGGCTTGTGGTAGAGTCCCAAAAAGGGGCAGCGCGTCTAAATTACCGCGGCCGCCGTCACGGCCTCTCTCGTCCTTGGGGGGTGTTCGTTCAGGGTTCGCGGACATGCGCTAAAGAAACAGGGATGACAGAGAAATAAAAGGAAAGCTATTGAATAGTTTCCTACTCGACGTAGATGTGCAGATGGACTCTATAAATCAGCAAACGAGCTCTCTCACGCGCCGAGCGAATAGCGCTTTGCGTCACTTCAAAACCAATAGCCACGCAGTAGGTGCTCCCTACCATATGCCATGGGAATATACTGTAGAAGAGACGTGATGACGCCGACCATCTAGCGATTTTATTTTCCATCACATGCCACGATTAGTGTACAAGATAAGATGCCGTGAAGTCATCATTGAACGTGCTACCCAGACGCCACGGGCGTCCAGTATACATGATCATCAAGTATGGGAGGACGCAAAAAGCAACGACATGTTGCAACGAAAGATCCAGGAGACCGTCATCCTCGTGTCTCCAACTCGGCCACTTGATCCGAAGGCCGTGCCAAAGCTATGTACATAATTGTTCCTCGGAGAGGCCTTCTTTTTCTTCGTGTGTAATATCGGTATGATTGCTCGAGTGATGTCTTACCGAGGGGTTGTAATGTTATTCGTTTGACAGAAGTATTGCAGTATCAGGGTGGAATCGCCAAGACGGTGTAATGCCTGACGGGTTCCATGGACCGCAACAATCAACTCTGAACATTGCCCGGAGGTGCCGTGCGTTATGACGAAGGTGTGTTCCTTCGAATGAAGTATGCCCTGATATCCAAGGTCAGCAAAGAGGGAAAGGGCAGGAAACCACATCAGAGGCAGTGTGATGTGAACAGTGTGGACTGCACTTACTTGGATGCTTCGTAGGCGGACCAGCAAATGGCCGTACTTGGCATGGTCGTAACGACTCTCGGCTTGACACCCTTGAAGAAACCGCGTATCCCTTCCCGTTGATACAGCAGCCGGCAACCGGCCATGAAGCTGTTCACCGCGCGCAGCTCGGGATCTGTCGCGCTACCTCTGGTCTGGAGCATGGTTTTTATAACGTCCATGGGCGTGGTCAATGCTGCTGCAAAGCCTCCCGCCACGGCACCAGCCGTGCAGTGTGTAAAGGGGTCGTAATGCTTTTCGGGGTTCATGGCCGTGGAGATGGATTCGTAAGCGAGGAATTGCAGTGCGGTGAAGGGCACTGTCATAGACAGAGTCGTGGGATAGGAGACGTAGAAGGCCGAAAGACCCTCGTTCTTGTAAACATATCGCGCGCAGTCCGTCATGGAGCGGTACATTTTGCTCGAGTTCTGGATCTGCATGCGTTGCTTGATGACTGTGCGAGAGTTAGCTCCGGCGTCGCACATGGGGCACATCGTCTCAAGACTTACCATCGAAAGGATTCATAAATGCGTCACTGGCTATAGTGGCGCAGGCGCCGCTAGTTGCTGATATGTCGTGAGCGATCCAAAGGGGCTCTGAATCTGGTACAGGGTGCTGTTACTTACCAGCAGCCAGTGGGTGATGGACACCGGCCCTATTACCCCCCATGGCGTGCTTTACCGCCTCGTACGTGGCGAAGTAGACAGCATGCGCAGGTCCTGACGCAGTTAGAATGGATTGGAGAAACGTCCACATCATACGACAACATCCGGGCTTACCTGCTCCTACGACTACACTGGACATGCCTCGCCAGAGCTTCAGGATACCTTCACCGGTCGCGATCCGCATCGTGCCCTCGAGCATGCCCTTATAAACGGCGTTCGGCGAGGGATTGATGATTTGCATTCGCGTCTGCGAGGTGCTAAGTCAGTGGTCGTCCACAGTCCGACCCATTGGTGTTGACCTCTTACGGACCTTGATCGCGTCGATGGGATACATGACGGTGTGTTCCTGCCAGATACCATATCAGCCAGCAGCTCCGTTGCAGCTGGAATTATTTCCGAGTCGAAGACCAACCGCTATGCCAGCAAAGGCGCCAGCCGCCATGTTCTGCGCCAGAGAGAAGTTGGGCGGTAGGGATTCATAGCTATTGGCAGGATTGTCAATGTCAGCACAGGCGTAGGTAGTAGATCTTCTTCTGTAGCGCGCGCTCTCTCCCCCTCCCCTCTCCCTCTCTCTCTCACTTCCCCTCGGTATCATAGCATAGGAGGCGTATGGAGGGGGACCACGTACTCGTAATCGTCGACGGGCTCGGCTGTGGGCTGGGCCATCTTGGCCACAGCTTGCGCGCCTTCGCCGAAGGCTTCGGGTTGGAGCGCCAGGGTTACGGCTGCTATTCAGCACCGGAAGGGGTCGGTCGCACAACTGCAAAGGTCGCGAAGGTTTGCAG
This sequence comes from Apiospora pterosperma, assembly GCA_019976485.1. NCBI lineage: Eukaryota > Fungi > Ascomycota > Sordariomycetes > Amphisphaeriales > Apiosporaceae > Apiospora > Apiospora pterosperma. The sequence continues at coordinate 3,622,352 of JAFBMP010000005.1, forward strand.
TGGCGGTCCAAGGGTGAGTCTGTCAACGGTGACGGTGGAGGGAAGTCGGCTGAACACTGCAGACGCTGGGGAGGGAGGTGGCTGAAGGCTGAAAAAGAGAGCCTAAGGTCAGAAAGAGAAAGAGACGAGGCCGAGCTAGAGAGCCCGAGAGCTAGAGAGCTAGAAAGCTAGAGAGCATAGGTAGGTATGTAGCAGGTGTAAAATATGCACAGTAGTAGTCAGGAAGGGACCTGGGCCAAGGTCTCACCACCCACCATGAAGCTACTCTGAGTCTCTTTTATTTTATCTGAACGTAGTAGTTGTTGTGGTTTTTGTTGTTGTTGGTGGTCGTGGTCGTGGTTTTCCTCTTCGGGGGAGACCAACACGATAAGACAACAAATGAATGATTAAATGCACTGCTCACCAGAAAATCTTCAAATCGAATACGTACAGTACATGGATTTGGTAGGTCAGTAATTTAACCCAAGTTAAACTCGTTCATCCACCTTCGCTGCGCAGTCGGAGCTCGGGGCGACAAGGGGGGGTTGGCCGGGCTGACCGTATCCTCTTGTACTGACCGCTAGCGGGGAATGTATATAGACATAGTGACGACTGCGGGGAAGTACAAGCCGCATATCTGCAGTACCTCCTTGCCCCCAACAATACATTGCACACCCAAACGAGGTACGTACCTACATTATCATCCAGCCGGGTTTTCATCGATTCCATCCGAATCTAATCAATCAATCAGTCCATTAATCAGTCAATCCAAGATCAAGTCAGGCAAGATTTCGTTCCTGGATCCAAGGGACAAGGGAAGGGGGACATGCTGGCAACATCTTGCATCTCCCGCGGAAATCCCGGCTCCGAGTCCCCTCTTGCTCCGAAGTCTCTGGCCCAGATCAGCTCGGATGCGAACTTGTTCGCCGACTTGAAGACATATCCGATACATCATCACCCCCCCCCTCGCAACCATGCAACCATGCCCATTAGCCAATCACAGACCTGAGGCTGGTCTCAGGAGGATCCCACACAACATCCTTTATACTGACTCTTTGCCTTGCCGGTATTTGCATGTCGGCGTGTCCGAGTTTTGGTCGTACTCCCATCGTCTTGATGTTCTCAATCAACAACATTGGCCTCCATTCGGAACCCTCTCTCATTCTACCCTCGTAGCCAACATTGGACAAACCAATAGCGCTCCTTGCCCGCGCGCTTACGCACGAAAAGAGCAGTTCTGCATCCTCCACAGTGCCGGCCTGGTATAGGCCAACTCCCCAGCATGCCAGCTGCAGGGGGTCGCCGGTGCCGTACGGCGTAAAAGCATTGCCTACATTGTTTACCCCCAGACAAGCTGACAGTCCAAAGTCCTTGATCGCCGAGGGCACTTGGAGAGTGCCCCGAGGGCGATTGTGTGGTCTTGTCTGCTTCTCCTTCTCAGCCGGCCTGCCCATCATGAACAGGTCGCTGGTGGGTAGCCCAACAAAGTGCAGCGGCAAGTCCTGCTGTCGTATCCTCTTTGCCACGTCCAGGATCCTCTGGGTTGGAAGAGTGCTCAAATGTGAGCAATGCCCTATCACGATCGTCTTGGACTTGTCCGCACGCCGTGTCCACTGGTGCTCTTCCAACAACCTGATGACGGGTTCCGCAAGGAAGGCAGCTGAACTGTCTAGGTTGTAGTCCAGGTGGAAGTCGAGATGCACCCCATGCTGTATGGCTGTGCGGATGGCCCAGTCGATGTTCTTGATCGAGACTTGCTCGGACTTCTCGACGTATGGGGTCGTCCCCAACACGTCAATAGACGAGCCATAGTCGCGTAATGCTTTCTCCATCATGGACCTGTTCTCCTCTCCATGGCCAGTTGAGAACACCGGATCCTGTGCAAAGGCGCAGATTTGCACGTGGACAAGATGGGAAAAGTCTTGCTTGAGACGGATGGCCGCCTGAAGTGGCAGTGTCCCAGTTACATGATCTAGCTCCACAAAGGCCCGCATGGACGTGACCCCTTGCTGGTGGCTGGTGGCCAGAAGCTGGGAGCCGCGGAGGTAGAGGTCTTCTGCAGTATACCGCTCCTTGGCTTTGGACGTGTTTGTCAGGGCCTCGCCAAAGGAGCCAGTCTGGGGAGCCAGGTCTGTGTAATCCGGGTGGTGGTCGGATCGGGCATGGTTGCAGGTGAGAATGTAAGGCTTGTCCAGGTGGATGTGAGGGTGACACAGGGGTGGGAGCAGTAGGTTAGAGGGGGGTGCGTCTCGGCCTGCTCTGGTTGCTTCTATGGTCTGCAACACGCCGCCTGATACCTGGAGATCCCATCTGGCATCACCTGGTTCCTCGACCAAGATGACGTTTTCCAGCTTCATGGCAGAAGTCGGATCAACAAAAACGATCGATGGATTGAGTTTTTATTAGTAGTATTCGTATTACAATACAGACTCTGCACCATAATATGCTCTTCGGTACTTGAATGAGGATGGTTGATTGAAGCTTTGGAAGTTGGAAGCATCTACTTTAGTACTTGAGTACAGTAAGTAAGTACTTACTGATAACACACATCATCCCCGTAGCGGCTACCCTAGGTTCCATTTTCGGCCGACGGCCAACGGCGTTCTCGCGGCACGCCACTTAAATTTTTCATCTCCGATCCCGGCGGGGAGTAACCCAGACTTTGAAGCCATATGACTGGCCGTTGATTGCCCCCTAATTACTTGTGCATACCCAAGTAAGTACGTTAGCAAGAGACTGGTTAATGAATGGTTCGGATATGCTCAACCACCCGCTCAACTCTGTTGCGAGTGCGTGAGTGAATGTGTGTGTGTGTGCGTGTGTGTTTGCAAACAAAACAACAAGTCTTCCACTCAATCGAGGAAGGCGCCTACATCTACGGCCCCGCCCACAACGCCTGCTCTTATTGCGTGCTTCCTTCTTCCTTGGGGCCGGTTACAACACCGGTTTCTGAGCAGAACTTATCAGGATGCCGCCCTTTGATCTTGGCGAGTCTATACCTTCCGATACGGCTCATGTAAGTGCATCGTCGTCTTCTCGCCAGATGGGCGATGCCGCGCGCCCGTTCTAACCTCTCTGCTGTAGGCCGTGAGTGTCTCGCTGCCGACATGGAAGGCAAATGTCGGATACGAAGAAGGACAGCAATGGGTCGTCGACAAGATGGTCACTGGCTACCCAAGGTACAACAAGCCCGAGCCTAACATTTGCACCCAGCCCATAGCTCACCTCGTGCCTCCAGGTTCTTCATCCACAGGAGCATTCAGGCTCTGGCTAGCGAGATTCTATCACGCTTCGGTCAGCCCGAGCTGCGGGCCATGCTGTTTCCCACAAGAAAGACCGCCCAGCGTTGCTGCAGCTTCATCCAGGAAAGGGCGCCAAAAGATCTACAATCAAACCTTCACATTGTAGACTTGGCCTTGAGTGCCACTGCCTCTGTACCACCTGTCCTGCCGAGTATATCGCCGTCTATCTCGGCTGTGTTCTTTGCAGCCGATGCTTTTCCTATCGCCAAGCAGTACTGGCAGCACTCGGGAGACGGCATTTCGAGCAGGCGCGCCGAGTTCTGCCATGGTCTGCTGAGGGATGGCCTGCTGATCTCCGCCGAGCCCTCTCAGGCGCCACGATCTCCAGGCCTCCCCAACGCCAAAGTCTTCCGTGGCCCGCGCCGCTACCAACGTCCTGCTTCTATCGATGCCACCAACGGCGGCAACCACGCAGTGCCGGCGAAGCAAGCTGGCGGGAAGAAAGGCTCGCCTAGTCAAAGCAGCGATACTGAAACATTGGAAAGCTCCCGTTTTCTCGAGGAACGCTTCGGGCGCAACCTGGACCTGTCGCTGGTTAGCAATGCCAAGTCCGCCATCAGACGCCGCATCGCCGGTGTTCTTGCAGGAGATGTCGACCTGACGACCAAGCTTCCGACTATGGACTCGACAGCGCGCGGGGTCAACAATTTCCGGGAAGATGACATCTACCTAACCCCCTGCGGCATGAATGCCATCTTCACAGCGCACCAGACCCTGCTGAAGGCTCGGGAGCCCCAGAAAAGCATCAACTTCGGTTTCCCCTACGTCGACACACTCAAGATCCTCCAGAAGTTCGGGCCGGGCGCTGTCTTCTATGGACGCGCATCTTCAGCCGACCTGGACGACCTGGAGGGGCAACTGAAGAATGGCGCCAAGTTTCTCGCCCTGTTCTGCGAATTCCCTGGCAATCCCTTGCTTGCTTGCCCCGATCTCGTCAGGGTCCGCAAGTTAGCAGATGAGTACGACTTCGCCGTTGTGATAGATGAGACTATCGGCACTTTTGTCAACGTCAATGTCCTGCCCTATGCCGATGTCGTCGTGAGCAGCCTGACCAAGATCTTCTCGGGCGACTGCAATGTCATGGGCGGAGGTCTGGTTCTGAACCCCGGGAGCCGGTACTACAGCTCTCTCAAGCAGGTCTTGAACGAGACCTTTGAGGAAAAGAACTATTGGGCCGAGGATGTTATGTTTATGGAGCGGAACAGCCGTGACTTCAAGTCGAGAATCGACCGGGTGAACACCAATGCCGAGGCCATATGTGAAGTCCTCCTGGCGCACCCAAATGTGTTGAACGTCTACTACCCCAAGTTCAACGATTCAAGGCAGAACTACGAGGTTTGCAGAACGCCCCATGGCGGATACGGCGGTCTCCTATCGTGTACGCTCCAGAACAAGGAGCAGGCTATTGCCTTCTATGACGCCCTGGATACAGCCAAGGGGCCCAGCCTCGGCACGAACTTCACACTTACTTCACCGTACGTGCTCTTGGCACATTATCAGGAGCTGGACTGGGCAGCCAGCTATGGGGTTGACCCCAGCCTTGTGCGTGTCAGTGTTGGACTGGAAGAGACGGAGTTATTGAAGTCGGTATTTACCAAAGCGTTGAAGGCGACTGAAGAGATAAGCGCCGAGTCAAAATAGCGCAGAATCGACCACAGGTAGCATATCAACTATGCAGTTCTGACCTTCTTGGACAATAAGTAGCGGACATGGATCAAACAAAAGCCTTGAATAATGCGAAATGGATATTGCTAGTCTGAAGCGCTGGACATGTAATACATCCGGGGTATCTCTTGTTGCCTACGACGAAAAGGCCTCCATCCTGAACAGCACCGCGCTGAACGTACCTGGTCTTCATCTGTAAGGCAGTCGTGGTTGCATAGCCAAGTAGCACTCTCGTCCCCACCGTCTTACTACATTACGCAACAAGGACCGTCTGTGTAGTCGGGTCCGAAAATCTCCTTCCCACGCTCTAGCTCGTTGGCTTTCACCTTCTCCTTGACCTCTTTGGGGAAGTATTCCCGCAGAAACGCGGCACGTGCTTTGTCGAAATTGTCCAGGCCAGCGCGCATGACGACGTCCCCACGGCACAAGGGACAGAATCTTTCGCTCTTCCGCTGCATCTTGACCAGGCAGCGGCTGCAGAAGACATGTTCGCATTGCAGTCTAATGGGCCAGTAAGCCACCGCAAAACAGATGGGGCACAAATAGTCGTCGAGCTGCGGGACGGTGGCGATGACCTCGCTGGACACCTGGGCACAGAGATCCCGGGCCACGCTGCCGGCCAACAGCCGCTCGGAGCGGACAGCAACGGGGAAAGACTTGGCGACGCCAAGCGAGGTCCGCTTGTCGAACTTTTTGAGGATCTTGGTAACGGCAAGCTGGTTGATCTCCTGAAACTTGAGGTTCTGCAGCAGCATTGCGTTCAGGTTCAAGAACATGGTGAATGCCTCCCGGCTTGCTGGAAGCTTGAGGTTCTGAACATGTTTCCGTTGGAGAACCTCCCCTTGAAACCACTGCAGTTGCTTCAGGGCCTGCGCCGCTGTCCTGGCACCATGGTCCGATTCTCTCGTGGAAAAGAAGATGCGTGCGTCGAGGTATAACTCGAATATTTCCCGCCACCTGGCTAGATCTTCCCTGGCTTTTTTCCCGTTGGCTGGCCTCGTCGTCCGCGTCATTACCCGCCCCAGGGTTGCGATCTCCCCCTCCAGCCTCTCAGCCTCTGCCGCCTGCAGCGAATCGAGCTCGAAGACATCGTTCTGTAGTATGTCGAAGAACTCGCCATCAAAGACCAGTGGAATCTCGACTTGGCGCACCGGGCAGGATGTTGTGGATATGCAGTCAGTCTCGCTCGCCGACGCATCATTCTCGTCCGAGGCACTGGATTCAGGATCGAGGGCCGGGGATATGGTAGGGTGGGCTTGTTGCTCGGCCCTCCCTAACGCGACCCGTTCTAAAAAGTCCCTGGTGGCTGGTGACAGCTTCGCGTCTACGAGGACGCCGTCCTGCAGATGCACGAAGATGGTCAACCTCGGTCGGAAGTGTTTGGAGTTGCAGGGCTCCCCGTCAAGATGGTAGTGAAAGCCAAGATCGCCAGCGGATGTTTGACTGGAGGCGAGCTGCGCCAGTGTGTCCTTATCGAGGCCAATGGTCTCCAGCTCTCGGGTGACCTTCTTTAAGCACTTCTTCAGCTGGCCATACGGTATAGCGGAATCAATCCAGCGCTGGGGGAAGCCTAAGAAACGAGAAGTCAACAGGGCGGTTTGGGCACGGGGATTGCGGTCAAGTCGTCAGGAACCCACCTTCGCGCTGGAGCGCCTTTTTGAACTCCTGGGCGAATTTCATGACGATAGCATATACGGGTAGTAGCTCAGCCTACAGGATGTGCGCAGTGGGTTCATCCACTATGTATGGGGCGAAAGCGGGCTCGTTCCGGAGGACCATAAGAGAGATTCCCAACTAGATCAGGCGAGGGGTAGATGGTAGGCATATGTAGACGTCCTAGCCTCTCTCTCTTTCTCTCTCTCTCTCTCCCTCCCTCTCCCGTGCAGAGAGTGCAGCACACAAAGCAGAAGCTTATGTGTTGGAATAGGTAGGTGGGTATCTGAGTCGTGGTGGATCAAACAGTAAAAACCCAGGCCTCCAGCATCTGAGGAGAAGGAGAAGAAGAAGTGGACGAAGAAAGAAAGAAAGAAAGAAAGAAACCATATAACTAGGCAGAGGGAGGAGAAATTGAGAAGGGCCAAAAATGGGACAAGACCCGGTCTAATGGATTTACTTACATACTAGGTAGATTAGGTAGATAAGTGTAAGTACAAGTAGTAACCTAGATTGTAGATCGGCCAAGTCGGTTGTCGGCCTCGTCCGAATTGGGTAGTTCAGCACGCGAGCACCTGCCCTAAATGAGTCTGGACTCTACAGTAGGGCCTATTGCGGGCCTTGCCACGATTACGTGCATGTCTGGGCTGCTGTAAATCAGAAATGAGTCATGTGTTGTCGTCACTGTCACTGTCACTGTTACTACTTAGTATTCAAACACATACATATTAGTATTAGTATACCTTAGGTAAGTAAGTACGTACGTAACCAACCACGGCAACATGCAACGGTGTACAAAGCAAAATAGAGAAAGAAATACTTAATAACCCTGCTCTTGCCCCACCTCTTTCTCAAAAAACCCCCCTCCCTTTTGTCTGTTTGATCTATTTCACGACCCCGCCATCCATAGCCCGTCTCTTCTTATCGAGTCACCAGCTGACCGGGAAAAGGATTATGGGAGCTGGGCCGTCCACTGAGAGAGGCTCAGCGGCAGTCAGTGCCGAGCCCAAGAAAGTAGATTACTATGAGCTCCTGGCCGTAGATCGGCTCGCAACAGACGACGAGTAGGCACTGAACACACGCGCGCACATAGAAATGGTTTCATTGCTGACATCACATGCCGCCCGCCCTGTACAGAATCAAGAAGGCCTATAGGAAGAAGGCCCTGGAGCTACACCCGGACCGGAACTACGGTGATGTCGAAAATGCCACCAAGAAGTTCGCCGAAGTCCAGTCTGCCTACGAAGTCTTATCCGACCCCCAAGAGCGAGCTTGGTACGACTCGCACCGCGATGCCATCCTGCGCGGCAACGATCCCAATCTGGAAGCCGCCACCCCCGAGTACTACAATGTGCGCATGACCACGACCGAGGAGCTGTATAGTCTGATCCGCAAGTTCAACTCATCCGTCCCATTCACCGATGCCCCCGACGGCTTCTTCGGCATCCTGCAGGAGACCTTTGACTCGCTCGCCCAGCAGGAGATTGCCGCCTGCGAGTGGGACGGCCTGCCCATTGTGGAATACCCTTCGTTTGGAAAGGCGAACGATCACTACGACACCGTCGCGAAACCCTTCTACAGCGCGTGGTCGAACTTCGCCACGCGCAAGAGCTTCAGCTGGAAGGACAAATGGCGGCTCTCTGACGCCCCCGACCGCCGCGTCCGGCGCTTGATGGAGAAGGAGAACAAGAAGGCACGAGAAGATGCGATCCAAGAGTTCAATGAAACCGTGCGGTCCATGGTGGCCTTTGTCCGGAAGCGAGACCCTCGTTACATACCTAATACGCAAACCGAGGCAGAGCGACAAAGGATCTTGCGAGATGCGTCGGCAGCGCAGGCTGCACGGTCGCGGGCCGCCTATCAGGAGAAAATGTCCGAATATGTAGTTCCCGACTGGGCCCAATCGCGAGGCGACGACCATGGGCTCGAGGGCGAGTTCACGGAGAGCGAGGAGGAGTCTGAGGTTGAGCACATCGAATGTGTGGTATGCAACAAGATTTTCAAGACGGAGAAGCAGTTCGAGGCGCACGAGAAGAGCAAGAAACACATCAAAGCTGTGCAGCAATTGAGGAGGGAAATGAAGAAGGAGAATGCTGGGTTAGAGCTCGATACGCCTCCCACATCCACCAAACCTGCAGCAACAATGGAGGAGGAGGAAGAAGGAGAAGAAGAGGAAGCAGAATGCGACCACAACAATGACGACGATGTTGCAGATAAGAATGCAGACAGTTTCCAAATACCAACAGCGACAGGATTGGATCCTACCGAAACGAAAGCCTCCATCAGCACTCCTGCGGCGGCGAAACTCGAGACTAATAGTGAAGACGGTGACGGTGATGAGGACGACGACGACTATGCACCCAGATCCGCTGTCGAGGAGCGTCTTGCTTCAGGGGCAGGGCCTAATGCTCTCCTAGATGATAATATGGAGGAGCTGTCCAGCCAAGCCGGCGATATGTCGCTTGACGCCGCTGCACAAACAAAAAAGGTTGGCAAGGCGAAGGCGAAGCGCGAAAAGAAAGCTGCTAAGCAAGCAGCTCTAGAGCAGCAAGGGACGGTAGTAAGTACAGAGGATATGCTCAGCGATGTAGCAAGCTCCCAGTTAACTGTTCGCCTTCTAGCATCAATGTATGGTGTGTAATGATGCATTCGATTCCAAAACGAAGCTATTCGCCCATCTGAAAGAGTCGGGACATGCGGCGCCGCCACCTCAAGGGAAAGCTGCCAGCACGCCCTCCAAGTCAGGCAGGAAGAAGCGTTGAAAAGGATGCTGGTCCAACTCGATATGAGTAGTATACCATGTGGTTCCCTTGCCTCAGTCTACTGTCCCACATCGAAAGCGGCAGCGCACTACAGAGTGCGACGGCGCATAGACTTCATCATCATGTCATATGGGACCCGACAAACGACTGCTTCAAATGGGTTATTTGTACGCAATACTGGAGATATCTTCAGGCTCGCATATCCAGCCGTGAGTATCCATGTCATTTATTCAGGATCCCACGCAAGTCCCCTGGAATCTAACCTCCCAACGCCAACATCAACGCCATATACTCCCGAATCAATACGCGATACTTATCATTCTTGGGTGGGGGAAGGAGGTTCCTAGGAATCCAGGATAGCGTCTTCATCATCGCTCATGGCCTCGACCTGGTCGATAGCACTAGCTTGCTCACCAGCCTGGGCCACTGGATCATGATCCGAAACGTGGATGATTGACTTGCCCTGCACGTGCTTCACGCTTCGTCGCCAGTCCTGCCAGTCCTTTTCATCACGGATCAAGAAGCCGATCAGCATGCTAGGATCCATCTCCTTTATGTGAAGTCGACGGAGTTTGCGTGTATGACAAGTATCCACTTCGTCCCGAGTATAGTCGCTGGCGTCTTCATGGTATGGCAGAGCGGGTCTAGTGAAGTGCGGGTCTAGATAGAAGAAGTATAGCCCCTGTACCCCGATGAAGTAATGAGAAGACGATGGACGGCCCCTACGTTGGTCCCGTTAGTAAACAGCCAGATGCAATGCTTGTCCGTTACGACTTACCCTGCGATACCTATCGACTGTGGCATCTGTAATGATGCGACCAGAGCCTCCCAATATACAGGCGTAATCTTATCTATGCCCAGTCGTGTGCCTACTAAAACCACCGTCGGGTGGAACGTCTCGCCGTCGGGTTTAGCGATGTTCATGAACTTATCCTCATAAACATCGGGGCCGTCGCCGGTCGAGTACACACGCAGGCTGGATTCGTTCTCATTCGTCAAGGCTCTGGTAGTTTCAAGTCAGCTGCGGACGGATCTGTGACGAGGTACCCAGTACGAGAAGCAACGCACTGGATGCATCTGGCCGTGGCCGAAGGGCCGAACCATTCGCCGGGGTATTTTCCACAAGCTGCAGCGCCGTGCCGCACAAAGTTGTGCAAGGAATACGGCGCCCTCGCATCGTCCGCGAAAAGCTTGACGATCTCCTTTTCTTCGATGTCCCGAGTCTTCGTCCGCCAATCTGTCTACAATGTCAGCACCTTCCACGTATGCCCGTATTGCGTTGACGCGACGTACCCCGTCCCAGCCGCTGGATGGCCATGGCATTTGCTAGCAAGCTTTGACCGGACCTGATCATACAACCCCATCCGCTGTCCGAGGCAAAGCCTGTCGCGTCTGACAGCTGGGTTTTGATGCGCATCGAAAACGAGAGGGCAGCCAAAGCCTTTGGGTCGTGCGACTTGGCAATAGGCTCAAACTCGGACCGGTACGTCATCCATATTCGGGATTCGAAGTCGTCGAGGAATGCGGGCGGCCAGCCTCCATCCAATGGAGCTTCATCGTAGGCGAGTGACGAATCGAGGCTGCTCGATGTCGAATACGGAGGCGTCTCTGGGAGCTTCAGGGTCTCTGCGGTCGGTTTACTGGCCGCTTCTTCTGACGAAAGTTCGGCATTCGCTGGCGGCGCCGTCGGGTTGGGAGAGGCGGAGTGCTTGTTGTGGCTACCGGTGCTACCCGTTGTGTTGGTGTTGATGGTGGTGTTGAGTCGATAAGACGACCCTAGGCACCATACGGGTTGATCTCTCACTACATCGTTGGTTGGTTCAGGATCCCAAAACAGCTGCACTATGCGGCGTCCAACTTCCAGAGTGCTATCCATCGTAGATATAAATATAGCTAGGCTTGTTGATAAAGCAAGCAAAGAAAAACACAGATATCAGGAAGTTGATGGTCTCTCTTGGATGGAGGGGAGTCGGGATGACGTTGCTCGTTACTTAGTACAGTCTGGTGGAGAGTTGTCCGGGAGAATGTGTACAGGGTACAGCGCTCAATACGGCTCTTCTGTCAAGTAAGTGAGGGTGTAGAGATGTTCCGGAATTCAAGCAAATGGGCAAAAACAGCATGTGGATGTTGAAGCAGGGTGTGATGGGTGACCAGCTTGTCGGAGGCGGCCACTTACGGCACCACTTCGCGGATCATCAACGCGAGGCTTGTTTGATGCTGCTGGAATGCCTTTCTCTCACGGGCAACATGAGATTGTGAAAGGCAAAAGAAAAAGTCTCTGTTGGTGCTGCAGAGGCTGTGGTATTCTCACGAGCAATTTGATTCGGGACTTGATTCGAGACTTGATAGTAAACGCGAGTTTCCTGGACAATGAGCACACAGTCCCAAAGTCCACAGTCATCTGCCATGGGTTAGTTGGGGAAGCCGGGGCTAGCGAGGCGAGTGTTGCCTTGTGACGCCAGAGAGTCGAACCAGTGTACATGGTAGTGCGACAAGTACAGTGACCCGGGATGCCATGCTCCAATTGCAGGCAGATAAGTAAAGGCTACATCCTGTTAGATCAGAGCATAAAGTAGGTAGGTACTTGCATAATACCTTGCTCGCATTGCTCATAACCGGTGAAGGAAGGAGATAATACTACTTAATTAAGTACCTACTCACGCTTGTGGGCCGTGAGCAGGTGCCCATAACTCGCATGTATTCATTACCAGTAGATAGAGACTCCGTTCCAAAGGGATCCCAAAGGAAAAAGATTTAAGTCACTCAATTCAAGTCCACACTCAGGTTCGGGTCTCCATCATGGGCAGGCCTTAAACAAAGGCCTTTGTACAAGTATTCACTGTACAAGCAAGGTAGATAGCCCTTGCCTGCCTCTACAATCCGATCCAATCAATCAGATTGTGTCCTACCCACACGCACCTACTGCCTGGGTCGGAACCTGGGTCAGAACCTGGGTCTTCCGCCACAAGAATTCCGTCATATCAGACAAAGACACACCACCAGCCCTAAGTTCTAGAATCTCTCAACCGCATTCAATTGACACTCACCCTATCTCTACAGCATCAACCACCATGGCCAGGAGAAAACCTCCAAAGAAGTTCCCTCAAGCGCCCCCCGGCCAAGCCCAAGGCCAATCCTCTGGAGCTGGAGGCCGTGGCCCACGGCGTGACCCTTTGTTGGATGTGATACGTCCTAATACACCCGCCTTCCGCGTTCCTAACTATGGTACGAACTCCTCTCCAGCTGGTGGTCTCTGCAGCCTTTCTTTCTTTCTTGGGATGCTTACACACGTGCTAGGACCAGGACATACATTGGCCGATGAGGCTAGGAGCACGGCCCAGAGACGCCGCGGCGGCCCAGCTCAAGACGGGAAGTTGCGATACAATCCTGTCAAGTTTGTCAGTGCTGGCTACATGAACCCACCAGAGGAACTCAAGGTATTGCAGAATGAGGACAAGCAGACTGCCCCAGCAGATGTCCCACCAGTGGACGACAATGCCGCTGAGGCCGATGTCCCGGGTAACGCCATGGCAATAGATGTGCGGCATGATGACGCTGTTGACACAAAACCCGCCAACGCGGAGGAGCCCAACGATGTGGATGCTGGCGAGATGATCCCAAATCCGGACACAGCTGCAACGGACGCCCACTCATCTACTGCACCTTCACCCCCATTGTTTGTGATAGACATTTCGGGAGACAAGTCACTACGGCAGAGATATCCAGATATTCCTATCCAGGCAATGGATGGGAGCGTTCACGATTCGGACTCTAGTGAAGAAGTCATACTCTTCAAAGGTCGCAATCCGTCACGTCATACCACAGTGCCGGCCACGCCTTCTACTAATACTGCCAAACCGGACAATGATTTCATGCAGCTTAGCCAGATTGATACCGAGATTAAGGTGGTAGAGGAGACGATACATGCCTCCACTCAGCAATCTAGCTCGATGAGCGCTGACGATGATGTCTACAAGACCACCCTCACTGAACAATCTCCAAGCAAGCAGACAGTGGAGGACCAGCGGCTTGAAAAACTGCTAAACGACACCAACTCTGATGAGGAGGCTGCAATAATTGCCGACTACATCGCTAATATGGATGAGGTTGATGAGGATGACGACGACGAGCTTGATCGACATCCTGGTCTTGGTTCCCATGCGTTCCATCAACTTCGTGATATCGGGGGCACCGATAGCGAGGGGCTTCCGGAAGGGGTATTGGAGGAGGATAGCAGTGACAGCCCAGACGTCCAGCAAGTTGCTTCACAGAGCCAAGACGAGCGCCTAGCACAAATGTTAGCGAAGCAGGAACAAATGGGTCTTGGCAGCGATGAGGTCTTCCTATACGATGGCACGGGCTCCGGCGACGATGGAGACGACTGGACTATAGCCCCCAAGAGCACGCCGCGACGCAAGAAGAAGGGCTCTTCGAAGACGGCCAAGCTCATCCAGAAGAAAGGCCAATTCCCAAGTGCTTCCAAAATGGCTGAGGCCTTTGATGAGCTCGACCTGATGGACTGGCACCGCCCGTCTCTTCACAACTACAACCAACGCTCTCAAGTGCCCTATGTTTCCGACTCGGAGCTGGAGGAAGCGATGCATGCCACATTTCAAAAGGATCGTATGAAGAAGGCAGAAAAGAAGAAACAGCGGGAAACTCTTCGTGCACAAGGGCTGCTGGGCAAAAACGTTAATTCAGACGATCCACGCATCAAGTATCCAGGAGGCATGACCAAGGACGACCTTGTGTACGAGCTGGAGCAGTTCATCCTTGGCGATGACGAGCAGTAAGCGCCTCCACTATACCACTCAATCATTTCAATTACTCACAAGCAGTACGCAGGCTTAGTCTTCCCCCGTTGGATAAACATTCCCGACGATGCATTCACCAGGTCGCGGCGCAGCTCAAGGTCAAGTCACAGTCCGCAGGCAAAGGTGTTAGCCGCTACCCTGTCCTCTACCGAACAAAGGGCACTGTCAGCTACGACGAGCGTGGTTTCGCCTCGGCTACCCGCTTTCTACGCCAAAGCTACTACCCCCGAGTCGATGTCGACGAGGAAGTAGTCAAGGAATACAAAGCTCTTCGCCGCAAGGATCCTAACGTCAAGCGTGGCCATGCTGCTATCAGTTACCGAGAGGGGGAAGTTGTGGGTCAGCATGCTTCCGAATTGGCATCTGACAACAAGGGCCGGATGCTGCTCGAAAAGATGGGATGGTCCAAGGGGATGGCCCTCGGCACAACCGATAACAAGGGCATCATGGTACCTATTGTACACGTTGTCAAGAAGACCAAGGCTGGCCTAGGCGATTCTTGAGTAGAGCGGCTTCCATCTCGGCTACACCGTACAATAAATATACAACATGGTTGAATAGATGCAGTCAATTTCTACCGAGCACCAAGGAAATCGCGCCGGCATGTACGTGTGAATAGGACGCACAGGATTCAATCGCAGAAGCAAGGCATACCTGCCGTCCAAGCGTTGGCCGCATTTAATTCAAAAGAACTGCATATGCACAACATGGAATCTGTAGAAATCCATGACACCAGCACCATGCCGAGGCCGTGACAATCCCGATTATAAGCCAGCAAGCTAGGACGGCCGCCACCAGATAAAACGAGGCAAATGCAAGCCCGTATTCTGTGGCCCATCCATTCGCGTTACACCATGGCGTCCATCCATACCGGGCAGACTGCAACATGCTTCGACTTAGCGGGGAGCAAATGTGGTGACAACAATGGAAGTAACTTGCTCGTATGCACCGGTGCCTTCATCGCCGGCGTGGGTTCAGATAACATCACAGGCACCAAGGAAACAGCGAGGTTTGTTCATTGTTCAGTATCATTCCGGGAACCCTATCGGGAAATCTGTATTGTACAACCGCAGAACCCCATACCGTAATGCAGAGGCAAATCGCCTCCGAAAATCAAAGCCATCCGTAACGCATTATTGAGACTCCAGATCGATGTCAATTCATCAGAATCCATGTGTCGAAGCTTGAACCCCTTGGCCAAGCCTCATCATGATGCCAAGCAAGCTGTGTAAAAAAGGATCCCAAACCCAAGACAAAAACACCCTAGACAACCGCAGAAACCGAGAAATCCAAGCATCACTTATTTCGTGGATGAGGAGTACTTGGTTACGGCCTTGGTGCCCTCCGAGACGGCGTGCTTGGCCAGCTCACCGGGGAGGATGAGGCGGACCGAGGTCTGGATCTCACGGGAAGAGATGGTGGACTTCTTGTTGTACGCAGCGAGCTTGCTAGCCTCGGTTGCGACGCGCTCGAAGATATCTGTAGATGTGTATTAGATTGCGATGCTGGTGGTACAACGCGTTGGAACGCGGTCGTTGTGATGCCGGGGTCAAAGCTTACCGTTGACGAAAGAGTTGAGGATGGACATGGCACGGTTGGAGATACCGGTGTCGGGGTGCACCTGCTTCAGAACTGGAATTGGGAATTAGCAAATAGGCTACAAGCAGGGAGAATGCGTTGGCACGTAAACGCGACGCGATTCCAGGCAAAAGAGCGCGTCGAAAAGACAGTCAAGCAGCATTCGAAGACGATAAGACATACCCTTGTAAATATAGGAGGAGTAGGTCTCCTTGCGAGTCTTGGTGCGCTTCTTCTTCTCGCCAGTAGCGGCAGTCTTCTTGCCGGCATCCTTCTTCTCGGGAGCCTTGGAGGCGGTGGCAGGGGCCTTGGAGGCGGGCTTCTTGTCAGCGGCCTTGGGAGGCATTTTGAATTCGGTTGGGTTGAGTTGGGGTGGGAAAGATGAATTTGAGTTGATGTAGATGAATGGATTGGGAATCCAAAAGCTGTTGCGCTGGCTAGTTCTGAGGTTGGAAAGATGGGTTGGTTGATGGGAAGTCAGAAGTTGTGGACTGGAGGGATGAACGGGGGACGAAGGACCTTTTGTAGCTGGCGACGGCCGACACTAGCGTGGTTACTGATTTAACACCACAATTGAGAGGGAG
Organism: Apiospora pterosperma; assembly: GCA_019976485.1. Classification (NCBI taxonomy): domain Eukaryota; kingdom Fungi; phylum Ascomycota; class Sordariomycetes; order Amphisphaeriales; family Apiosporaceae; genus Apiospora; species Apiospora pterosperma. The sequence goes on from JAFBMP010000005.1 coordinate 3,638,689, forward strand.
AGAATGCCTGGTTTTCTAGAGCCACACACCCCCCCCCCAGCAGCCGCAGCGCGACGGCAACGGTAGGGAATAGAGAGAGAGACAGAGAGGCCCCACTTTCCCAAATCATTCAATCAATCAATCAATCAATCAATCAAGGGATTAATCAATTTGCACGGGTACGTACTTACCTCCATGTATCCTTATCTTTATCCCCCCCCCACCATCTCGTGCTTGACCTTAACCGTAGATGGGAATTAATCGATGGTTGGTCACCCAGCCCACCTTAAGATGGTCCAGCAAGACGCGCTTTTTGCTCGCTGCCGGCCCAGAAGCGCGTCACTTCCCTTCCCTGAAGAAACACGCCATCTCCATGAGGAAAGAGTCGGGGCCAGGGGCTTGTCATCATAGCTACTTATTGAGCCAATCAAATAATTCAATCTGTCTGCAAAGTACAGTGAGCTCTGAGGCTGCATCGCAGCCTGGTCCATCCAGAAGGCCCACCTTGTGGAGAGCCAGCGGCCCACACACAGCAGTGCCTATAACCATCGTATGCCGCCGATATCACGTGATTCTGAGAGTAACGGGCACGTCTAGACTTCCTCTTTTGTCACAAAAACGAAGCTATCACCAGATCTTCCCCGCGGCTGGCAGTTTCCGGGGCCAATGTTTGATAGGTTTGCCCCATAGTTCGGCCCGGCAATGTGCCAAAGGCGGCATCTGGCAAGGCTGATACCCCAGATCTGTACATCACATGCATATTTTGGACCACAGATGGGTATCCAGGACGTTTTCTCAGTTGAAGTCAAATGAAATTAAACCTGATGCTACACGTGTAATTCCACTACGACGTACCTCATTGACCAACATATAATACCAGACCCTGGGTAAAAGTAGGCCTTCCCGGACCTTGGATGAGCCTCAAGCTACTTGTAGCACCCGAATTGGGTTGTGGGCTTGGCTTCAGAGTTGATGTCATGGATCCAAGATGAAATAGATTCGGTTCAGAGCGACTCTCGAGTGCCATGTGAGTTGGCTGGCTAGACTCAAAACGCATCATCAGATCAGCCTGAGAGCCAGACCCGACCCCGATTCTAATCACCCAGCCGAGACCAGTCAAGCTGGGAAGAATGCAAATTATCCCAGAAAGGCCAGATCAGGCACGCCGAGATCAATTCGACACACCGAAGCTTAACCAAGGAACCAGAAGGCTCGAGTCGAACAATTGGGTCGTGTAGTTTGAAAAGAAAGTGAGCCTTGGGGGGAGAATGATTGATGCAGGGCGAGGGCGATAGGGCATGCCCATCTAGCGAGTGATCTGATCTGAGCAAGCAGACTGATCCGAAAGCTTGCAAAGACACGGCGGGAATTGGGAAAGGACGAGGGAAATGGGCAGGACTCTATGGAGTGGGTGCCTGACTACCTATCTATCTATGTAAGATTAATATTTCAACCAGGTGGAATCAGGGCAGTGCGTCAGCAGGGGAAATGCAATTATTTCATTGGCCCCTGCATCTGCTGCAGGCTGACCTTGAAGAGTGGGGTTTTGGCCCGGCCTGTTGATTTTCCCGCCTTTGTTTTTCCCTTTTCTCTGTCTTTTATTTTAACGAGTACTCCGTACTCCTCCGTACCGTGATTAATTTTCTGAACACACCTGGGCGCGCGATTTCCATTTCTGGCCCCAAACCGGACTAGCCCCTGTCATCCCCTGCTTCTAACGCTGTATTAGTCACTTTGTAACTCAGATCAGTGCCAAGTGCCACACCCACTTGGCCCCAGCTTTTCCCTTCCCTTTCCACCTGTTGGTCTTTTTGGTGATTTCGTGATCCCGACTGCTTGACGCGACCAGTACTTAAGCAGCTATCCCCCACTGAACTTCACCAATACTTCCCACTCCATCTCATCTCAACAACAACCACCATTTTCTACCTACAATTTCTTCCCTCAGCCACACACCTTTAGGTCTTTCTGATCTTCAGTCCTCGGCCATCAATCAGTCCACTCTCCTTCACAAACCCCACCTACACCCATCAAAATGACTGGAGGCGGAAAGTCCGGCGGCAAGGCCAGCGGTTCCAAGAACGCGCAATCGTAAGTAGATATACCCTTGGTTGCATCAGGACGCGTCGACCACCTCAGTCGCGCCAGCTCTTTGATCTACATGGATTCTAACATGGCATCCTTGAATAGCCGTTCATCCAAGGCCGGTCTGGCGTTCCCTGTCGGTCGTGTCCACCGTCTGCTCCGCAAGGGCAACTACGCTCAGCGTGTCGGTGCCGGTGCTCCCGTCTACCTGGCTGCCGTCCTCGAGTACCTCGCTGCCGAAATCCTCGAGTTGGCCGGTAATGCTGCCCGTGACAACAAGAAGACCCGTATCATCCCCCGTCATCTCCAGCTCGCCATCCGAAACGATGAGGAGCTGAACAAGCTCCTCGGCCACGTCACCATCGCCCAGGGTGGTGTTCTGCCCAACATTCACCAGAGTCAGTATTCCTACATTGTGTCCTACCCCTCCAGGAGCAACCGTGCTAACCAGTCTCGTAGACCTCCTGCCTAAGAAGACTGGCAAGCCTGGCAAGAACGCCGGCAGCCAAGAGTTGTAATTGGGTTTTGCGCTTGGTTTCTTGTGTTTTCTGCTTTGCAGTTTGGGACGCTTTTCATGAACAACGGGGTCACGGCAGGTCACGGTTTGCTTTTTATGCGAATGGGTTGTACATTACAGACATAATCCGTCTGGGAATCGTCCATTAGGGATATGGACATGAAATGAGAACTTTCTGAACAAACACCTATCTGCTGCGCCAGTGATTGTCTTAGGCATGCACCTATAAAGCCTCACAGCCTCTTCCTGTAGTCCTTGACACTTGTTGGCCACCAGCCGTCCCTGGTACCGCGCCATCTTTTATCCTTTGTGTGTGTCCGGCGGTGCTAGACGTCGTCATCTATCTACAATGCTAGGTAAGTTTTGTCGGTGCGGTGAAATCTTGGCAGGGGGATCAATACTTGAGGGCCGTGGTCCGCAGTGAGCGAAGCCGAGAAAACGGGGCAGGTTAGTTGCAACTTTTGGTGATATCTATGCGTAGATTACAGGTTCTATGTACAGTTTGCTGCCTCCTAGTCTTATGCAACCCATTGCAATTGATCAAAACTTCAAGTCTGGTGGGGCTGAGGGAGGGGGGGAGGAAACATTAGTTGATCTTGTTCATGTTTGCCGCAGCTCGAAAACGCATATAGGGAGTGATACTTACGGTCTGTGGAGTGCACTGGCAGGTTTCGCTCGTACTTGGAACCTGGGGTGTATATCATCAGCATGGCATTTCTCTAGGCAGCATTTTCTCCGCGCGCAGATTGTGAGCATACCTCCTGGGGCGGTTGGGGGCGTGTAAGGATCGGGGTGCTTCCACTCCTGCAGTAGCTTCTCCGTCTCAGTGAGCAGTGCCTATTTATTCGCCGAGGATTCTTTTGTCAGCTTTCTATTGTCTCCATCCATGGCCACCATGGGGGCGGGACGAAGCAGAAGTCTCAATAAGGTGAGAACGAGTGTTGAAGGGAATGGGGGAGTGGCGCACCCTTTGTTTCCGGGGATCTGTGACGTTGCGGTTCGCCTCAAAGAGCGAACGGATATAGAGAGCTTGGCCTCGCCACAGGTGCCGGTGCACAGCCCAGTCGAGCGACAGCTTCAGGGAGCGCCGGTAGAGCGACCTGTGGACACAATGCTTCGTCAGGAGCTTCTTCACATACGGACACTATCAAGGCGGCAATTGAGCTCACAGTGCGGCCTGTCTCGTCGACATCTTGGCCGAGGAAAAAGTGAGAAGAGCTCAATTGCTTCCTTCCGATGCCAACCCGGAAAGGACGAGGCGTTATTGGCCGGCCGAGGATTTGGGGATCAATTGAAGCGGAGTGGAGCGTGTTGAAGGGCCGTGGTGGTCGTAGTGGTCGTGGTGGCCGCGGTCAGTCGGACTCGCGATGATTTGGCGGCTTGGAGATAGATGCACACAATGTTGCAAGCTCGAGGTGGTGGGCTTGGGCCAATTGAAATTTGTGTGCCTGAGGCAACAACATTGGGGAGCTGGGACGTGATTTGTTCGCGGCAAAGTTGATTGGCCAGCCACAGAGGCCATGTACCTTTCTGAGAGTGGCCGCTGACTTTGCCCATGCTCCGTCTGCCGTTTTGAACCGTAAAGGTTTTCCAGTAATTACTGGAAGGCAGTCTGCCGGTCCCGTGACGTGTTCAGCTGGCAGACACGCTGGGTCCACCAAGGTCTTCCCTTCCCTTCCCCCTTTACACTTGCCATGCTTACTTGCTTGCAGTCTGGAGCTAACCTAACCAGGTACGTAGTTGATGCCGCCCTCCGGCATGAACGGGTGAAATCGGTGCGTCACTCTTGGAGTTGCCGGCTAATAAGAGAGGAGGACTTTCTTTCAGTGCCTGTGTGCGTGTTTTTTTTGGTTGTTGTTGTTTTTTTCCTACTTAGTAACCTCACCTTTCCACCTTAGCAGCCGGTGGCAGAACGAATAGCCAAGCTCCCCTGCTCTCCCCCTGTCGGAAACACGGGTGTTGCAGTTGCAGCTTTTTTTAGAGCTTCTCCAATCCAACTTGTCCAACCGCCTCTGCTTGTTTCTTGCGTCAAATAAATTCATCTGCGACGCTCTCTCTCTCTCTCTCCCTCCAATACATCCTAGACTCGCCCTCGAGAGACTCTTTCGCACATCCATCCGTGCATGTTTCCTCTTTCACAACTACAAGTGCATCATCATGTTTTCTAGAAGGCTACTCACCGCGGCGCGCGTGGCGCAATTACGACGTCCTATGCAGCAGCCCCTGCGAGGCGTTCCCTTGCCCGCCATGCTCAATCAAGTGCGCACCTATGCCGATACTCTCGTTAAAGTTCCTCAGATGGCCGAGTCAATTTCCGAGGGTACCTTGAAGCAGTGGAACAAGCAGATCGGCGACTACGTTGAGGCAGACGAAGAGATCGCGACCATCGAGACGGACAAGGCAAGCATACACCCGCCTAGAACCCCGTGCTAGTCCGCACTGCTCTCCCATATCTAGATGACTGTACCCGACTATCCAGTTGACTAACAAGCACCCTTCAGATCGACGTTGCCGTCAACGCGCCCGAGGCTGGTGTCCTCAGAGAGTTGATGGCCAACGAGGAAGACACCGTCACCGTCGGTCAGGAGATTGCCAAGATTGAGGCAGGTGCTGCTCCCGAAGGCGGCAACAAGGGCGAGTCCAAAGAAACCCCCAAGGAGGAGACGGCTTCCACCGATGCCAAACCCGCAGAGCCCAAGGAGGAGAACAAGCAAGAGTCCAAGCCCGAGCCTTCAAAACCTGCACCCCCGCCAGAGCCCAAGAAGGAGACACCTCCTAAGCAGTCCTCGCAACCTACTAAGGATTCTTCCAGCGCCGGCCCTACCCTGGGCAGCCGCGAGGAGCGCCGAGTATGTGAAACCCCAGCGTTTTGACCAAGGGGTTTCGGAAAAGTAATCTAACCCACTGTAATCGATATAGGTCAAGATGAACCGCATGCGTCTCCGAATTGCCGAGCGTCTCAAGCAGTCTCAGAACACTGCCGCCTCTCTTACCACTTTCAACGAGGTCGACATGTCTTCTTTGATGGATTTCCGAAAGCTTTACAAGGATGAGGTCCTGAAGAAGCAAGGTGTTAAGCTGGGCTTCATGAGCGCATTCGCTCGTGCCTGCGTCTTGGCCATGCGCGATATTCCTGTCATCAACGCCTCTATCGAGGGCGAAAACGGTGGTGACACCATCGTGTACCGGGACTACGTTGATCTCAGCGTTGCGGTTGCCACTGAGAAGGGTCTTGTCACTCCAGTTGTGCGAAACGTTGAGGGCATGGACATGGTGAACATTGAAAAGTCCATTGCCGAGCTTGGCAAAAAGGTGCGCAATCATCCAGATTACTGCTCGTTCATTTACAGACGCAATTAACCATGTCTCCTACTAGGCTCGTGATAACAAGCTTACAATTGAGGACATGGCCGGTGGTACCTTTACCATCAGCAATGGTGGTGTGTTTGGCTCGCTGATGGGCACCCCGATTATCAACCTGCCCCAGACTGCTGTGCTGGGTCTCCACGCCATTAAAGATAAACCGGTCGCTATCAATGGCAAGATTGAGATCAGGCCTATGATGTACCTGGCTCTCACCTATGATCACCGCCTGCTCGACGGAAGGGAAGCTGTTCAGTTCCTGGTTAAGATCAAGGAGTACATTGAGGACCCGAGACGGATGTTGCTATAGATGGTGCTGTTGTGTGCAATGGCATCCTTTCTTATGCAGTTGTAATAAAGCGTTGGCATGCATTAATTAGGCGGATGGAAAGGCTTTGTCTATAGTGTACAATACAGACTTCTGCATTAAAAGGCGTAATAATTACACACTGTTTCTTTTTTAATTTAATAATTATTAGAGTTATTACGGCGCATATAGAGACTAAGAGGGGCTCTAAATACGCTATCTGTGGCTGTACGCATGCGCCAGGGAGAGAAATACGGAATGTGCTCGAGAATAAAAAGTTAGATAGGGCTATTAGGGTGCTAGGCGCCCTTATAAGTATAATATAAAGGATGGTTACGTAGCTACTTTAAAGTCGCGCTTTTATTATATAAGGGAGGACTTTTTTAATTATATTTTAAAGAAAATAAGTAATAAAATAGTAATAATAATAGTATTTAAGGATTAACCTATATTATTATATAATAATATCTCTAAATTACTCTTTTAAACGATAAAGTGATTATTAATCGTTACTTAATTTAATCCCTTTTTTATTATTATATTTAATAATAGTTAATATAACGTAAACACCCGATTAAATAGCTTTTAATAAGACTTAATTACTATTATAAAAAAAGCTATTATAAATTTCTTATAATTAATAAAGGAATTCTTTAAACTTAATAAAAATACCCTTTATTTTTTCGTTTTTAATTACTAAAAGAAAAGTTAAAATACTTATAATTAACTTTTAAAAAAATAAGTATCGTCCGAAATAATACGAGCTTAACTTTTAAAAGAATAAGGATTATTCGAATCGATACGAATAAGCGAATAAGAAATTAATAAGGTTTATAAAAAAAAACTATAAATTAGTAATGCTTATTATAAAAATAAGCGTATTACGCGTTTATAAAAAGTAATATAATACTGTAAATATCGAAAAAAAAACAATAAAAACTATAAGTAATATACTACTTGAAATAAAAGTAAAATATTTATAATAAAGGTTATAAAAAGCCTAAAAACCTTTAAAGAAAAAAAAACAACCGGAAAAACTGGATTAATTAAGATTTCTTTTAAAAACTAATAATATTAAAGAAATTGATGCGTGAGCTATGGGTGAGGGACGCATGAGCCATAGATTAGATTAGATTAGATAGTGAGGAAGACCCACTTTGTTATTAAGTGGAGCCCCACCAGCCTTTATAGCTGGTGCCTTTTAACCCGACTAGGGTCCCCTCCTCTTCTTTTATTAATTATCCTAGTATTTCCATACACCTGTTTACAATATGCATTAATAATAGCATCTCTGTTTCTAATTAAAAAGACACTATATTACACTACCCTTCGATAATTAAAAGGATCAGATTTGAATCTAATTATTATTATAAAAAAAAAATTTCGTATTAAATTAAGGTTATAAAAAAGTCCAGATCTAAGTCTTTTACGTGTTTCCGGGCTTGATCGCACCACTAGATTCTATTTAGAATTAAAGTTATAAGGAGCGCTAGATTTAAGCCTTTTTTTCCTTTATCCTGAATAGGATTATTAATTGTTCTGTTTTAGACTGAACTTGTAAAGAGTGCCAGATTTAAGCCTTCTTTATTTTTATTTTATAACAGGGCAGAAAACCACTTTATGTTGGTTTAACCTTTCCTTTACTTAATTAACACCTAGGTAATAAGACGTTACGTTTTCCCATATCCTATCGGTTAGATTACGTTATTATTTAATATAATAAATTAAAACTCTCCCGAAATATCCTAAATCGGAAGCCTATCGAAAAAGGGCAAGGCCCTAGCGAATCTCCTAAGAGTAAAGATTAAGGAATTCGAGTTTTCTATACAAAACGAATCCGAAATAGCCGACGATAATTAAAATATACAACTTTTTTCGACTCGACCGTCTTAATTAACGGTATTAAAGCATAATAACCGATATTTTAATAACGAGCCCGAAGCTACGAAAGGATTATCTAATTCTAAATAGCGAAAGTATATATCTTATAATATTAAGCGATAAAATCATATAATTATTAATATAAAGGTAAAGTTCGAGGATCTCACCTTTACTTAAAATTCTAATTATCTTGTATTAATGAATTAAATAGCGAAGATAGCTTTTACCGCTGGTAATAATAAATTAATACGAAGATAAGTACATCGCGTTACCGATGTATTAAATTCTTTTAAAAGAGCTGCTAACAGAGCTAGAGAAATATTAACAACTGATCGACGGAATGCGGAAGCTGCGAACACCTTCCACTTTTCACTAGTCGAGCGACGAGGTTCCGAATTTAGATCGTAAGAAGAAATTAATTAAGGTAGCTCTTAAGTATTTTCTAATTATTAAGCACGTAATTCTTATATACACTTCCGACCGATAATCAGCGGTAATATAAAACGCTAATTAAATAATACATTAAGTTTTTACAGAGAAGCCGATATATATAACTAACTATAAACGGCATTTAGTATTAATAAATTAATATTAAATATGCCTGTGTTTAATTAGCCTTTATTCCATTAACTTTAATAACTTATCCCTACTAATCCCTTTTACAGTATCCCATTTATATTAACTAATAATATAGTATCTGCTATACCCTAAAATAACTAGGTACTTAGTATTTAATCTAGACGCCTTTAATTAAAACGAAGTATGATTAATTACTTCCATCTTAACCGTTCTAACCCAGACGGGAAAGGATTTATTTATAACGGTAATAGCACATATTTCACTAATGTTTACTCTTTTAAGGAACGCCTTTAAGAGTATCTTTCGGACGATTCGGTTAATAACGATTATAAACGATAACTCTTAGGCATCTTCTACACTTTATTAAAAGGTAATGCCCTGTATTAATAGATATATAAGTTATCTATAAATAAAAGACAGAAACTCAGACAGATTGGCTTTGAGGAAGGTATACTTACAGTATTGGTCGAACGTTTTAAAATGCATTTTATAATTGCTACTGAACGCTTTATAATAGGCAATTTAATATTGAAGGACGTAGTACGTAATAAAAGCGCTTTACTTAGTTTTATATATCGTAAAATTCGCTATGCTCGTGTAATAAGATCTTTCGCCCCGGATAATTCTAATTAGGCAGCTGTTATATATACTATCTAATTAAAAATATCTATAGATATTAAGAAAGTTTTACGCGCCCCGAGAGCCTTTTAAGACTAATTATTTAAAGTTTATATAGACATTATTAATAAGGTAAAAGTTATCTTGCTTTCTAATGTATATAATTATTATCCCCAGATTATAATGGCTTCAGGTCATTTAACAGAAGTAAAAATCGATAAACCAGCCCTATACAGCTTTTACCCTAGTCGATTATATAATAGATCTCTTACACAGTAGTTATAAAGGCGTAATGATTATAAAGGGAACCAGAGCCCCCGATAATACGCACTAAGATCGTTTTTCAGATTATTATCCCGCGACTCCGGAAGATCGTAAAAAAGGTATAATAATTAAAAACGATAAGAACGTAATAGCCGCGATAATAAAAGTAAATAATACAATAATAATAGGATATACGAAAAGCTTCGTATATCTTTTACCGACTTTTATATTCTTAACTATAAAGGACGGGATAGATATAAAAACTTATTACGAAATCGTAATAAAAGACCCTTTCGAGATCGCAGCAGAAACTATCGAAATTCGCGTAATAATAAAAACCGCCGAAACTCTCGTAACATTAAAAAAGAATCTGTTTATTTTGTTCGAAGTAAGAAGAACGACTCTAATGTCTCTTAAAGTAATAACGAAAGAGTATACTTTATCTTAAACGCCTTTAATTACGCCTAGTATCGTAAGTCATTTCGCTCTAAATAAAAACTAAAGAATTACGAACGAAAATGCAAGATCACTCCAAAATTAAAGCATTAAAAGCTTTAAACCCCTTCTACGGTAATACTTAATCTCCGCACTTATAACTATTGTAATACTGTTTTCCCTTCCCGTAACCGCATATTTAATTATCTCAGTTCCTATAAACAAACGTTAACTATAAAACTTATTCCTATTCTTAAACGCCTTTAAAAGCCTGGGCTAAAACCCAAATCTAAAATAAAAAAAGTCGATTCAATTCTATTAAAAGGGAATCGATACATTACGCCTATCCTAAATACTTCGAATTCGCTTATACTTTTAAGATTAACGCATTTCCGAGTTAAGGTATAAACCGGATAAGATAAACCCGTCACTAAGATTTACTTAAACAGTAGAACTGGCCGAATATATATTAGTAAAAACTTTCTTAAAAACCTTAAGTATACTATCGAATCTTATAACATCTTAGCCAAAGGATTAACAGAATAGCCAGTTAGATGCACGGAAAAAGCGATATTTAAGTTTATCTTTCTAAGAACTAATAAAAAAGGTAAGCTTATAACTTACAAATTTAAAAAGGTTAGTTACGTTATTAATATTCTATTCCAGCCCAATATTTTAATTAGTAATAACTTTATATTACTATATAGAGCGAATATTAATTATATAGCGAAAACAGTTACATTTACAGCACTGGATAGCATAATAATTAACCTTAAAGTTACTAAAAAAGGTAACCTATACGTAAAAAAGGTTCAAAACTATAAAACGGTAACCTTAAAGCCAGGAGAGCAGGCATACCTTTCGGCTTAATAGAAACTATTACTTAATAATAAATATTTCGCATTCTATTCGTCGAACCCTATTATTATAAACGCCGCCGTTAACGGTAATATAATACTTAAAGTTTTCGCTATTAATAATATAAACAAACCCGTTACTATTTAACGTAAAGCTAAACTAGGCTATATTAAGGAAGCCGATAATAATAGTTATTTTACTTATTCCTTTAAAGGAGTAATAAAGGCGCTCGCATACTCTGTAACGATAATAACCCTAATCCTTAGTTTTTCTGCGAACAGTTCTCTTGATAACTATGCTGATGTTATAACCTTAAATACAGAAAACGTGGCGATAAATGCTGCATTTAATCTAACACCCGAGATTCGTTAAACAGCAGTTAAAACTGTTTATATACCCGACCTAATAAATATTATAACCGACGTAAATATCCCGACCGACTCTTACCTTTTAACTACTCCTCTTATAAATACTATTTATAACATTATTCAACCTACCTAAACAGAAGGTATTAAACCTAATAAGGTTATTAAAGTTCCGGCATTTCGACCGAGAATTATACTAATTCACACAGCATTAGGAATCAAAAAACTAAAGGATATTAAAAAGCATACCACCCGAAACGGTATACGTATTTACGCTAAGGATCCAAAATTTATTAAACGTATTAAGAAGCTTCTTAATAATTACAGATAAATATTTATTAATTCAGAACTAATTAATATTCCTAAAGATTAATAACTCAAGATCCCGCTTATTAAAAAATAGCAGAATATAAAGCTTACTTCTAAAAGATACCTTTTAAATCGTAAAAACAAAGCTTTCCTTAACGAGCACCACGAGAAACTATACGTTAAAGGTCGATTCGAATAAGCCCTCGAGCCCTCTCTATTTACTAACCTAATATTCGTAGTTTAAAGAACAGTTCACAGTAAAGAAAAGGGTCGAGTTATTATCGATTTAAGACCGCTTAATAAGGCAGCTATCCTAAATAATTATCCTCTGCCGTTACAAGCCGATATTATTTTAGTATTACGAAGTAAACTCTATATTACCATCATTAACGCTACTAGTTTCTTCTATTAATTCTTCGTTTATCCAGACTATAAAAATCGTTTAATAATAATTAATCACAAAGGTTTAAAAAGATCGAAAGTTACTCCGATAGGATTTCGCAATTCTCCGGCCTATACTCAACGCTTTATAGATCGATAATTAAAAGATCACTAAGAATTCTATCGTACCTTTATCGATAATATTATTATTTTCTCCGACTTTCAAAACGAATATATCGAACATTTACGAACTATTTTCGATTTGTTTATTTATAAACGTATTACGATTAACCCTAAGAAATCATTTATTAAATACTTATCAATTAAGCTTCTAGGATTTCGTATTAATACTCTAAGTATATCTTTAACTACAGAACGCTTTAACGCTTTTCGTAAGCTTGAGTTTCCCTATATTCTTAAGGCCCTTAAAATATACCTAAGAGCTGCTGGTTTTCTACGGTATCTGCTGCTATACTTTACTCAGGTGTCACAGCCCCTTTAAGCTCGAAAAACGGAATTATTACGAAAAGGCAAAGTTAAAAGTAAAGTCATAAATAAGAACGTAAACAAAAAAGTAGCATATTATCGATCGATAATATACGAACCGATAAATTCGGAGATAGCTTTATTTAATGCAGTTTAAAACTTAATCTATAATAAGATAACTCTCTATTATTAAAACCTTAACGCTCTTCTTTTCCTTTAGGTAAATAGTTCATTTAAGCATGGGTTTAAAGTAATAGTCTTTTACGTTTTAAATAATTATATTTAGCAACCTAGTAACCTTATTCTTTCGATAAAGGTTCGATTAATCATATACTTTAATCGTTATCTATCTTCGGCAGAAACGCGCTACAGTTTATCGGAACTCGAAGTTATATACCTAATCTAAGCAGCCAAGAAGTTAAGAATTGTTTTACAATCGGTAAATAAGCCTATTATCGTTTTAACCGATTATAAGGCAACAAAAGGCATTATTAATTAAATAAATTTATTTATATCCTCAATAAACCAAGCCAATAAACGATTAATTAACGCCTTTATTTACTTATTATAATACGGTTTTAATATCTATTACCTTCTAAAACGTTTTAACTTTGTCCCCGATGCTCTTAATCGCTTTCGAGCTGTGTAAGACGCCGAAAGCCCGATAAGCCTAATCTAAAGATCTAATAAGTAACCAGTGCTCGATAAGGTTTAGTATACTTCTAACGAAGTAATAATAACTAATAAATTAAAATTAAAGTTTTAAAAAAGATACACCGAAAATCGTAAATATAAAGGTTTTCTAGATAATTTATTAAAAGCACTTAAAAATCCCAAGCCTAACGAATAAAAGTATCGATTCTCTCAAGACGCTTTACGAATCGGTTACCCTTTCGAGATTACGAATAGTCTTATATATAATATCGGTCGTAGAAGAGAAAAATGACTTTGCGTTTTTAAATTATGCTTTCCCGATATATTTACGTATATCCACGATAATAAACACTACTTCGGAAAAGTACGTATATTGTCACGGACCTGAACAACTAAGGTCGCCGAAAGTGCGCTAGTCGGCGCACGGGCCCGGTCCACGGAGGCATATCTGGAGAAATCTGCCGGAACCTGAATTGTAGCTCTTCGAGCTACGTCCTTGTTATATTCGTTACCGCAACCAGACAGATTATAGTAGTAATAAAACCCGATATACGGCGCACCTCCTTTTGTGCCCGCACCGCCCGTGACATTACGTAGCTCCTCCTTTAGGTGCCCGTTACCCGCCCGCCCGCGATGTCTTCGAGACCCGACCCCCCGTGAGAGTCGAGAGCCCCGACCTGCTCTGCACCGCTGTAGAAGCCGACCCGTCCGCCTGGCTCCTATACCTACGGAACATGTCACAATACGTCGATAACCTCGAAGAAGAGATTGCCGCCCACCAGGCTATTACTTCCGGACTCCGAGAGTCTATTACTAGACAAGACGGAGTGGTTGCCTATTAGAAGGAGGAACTAGCTCGATCACGCAAGGAACACGTTCAGCTCGAGTTAGAGAAACAACGACTTCTCATAGCCGCCACCCCTGCTGTAATTATCCCCCCCGACTGCCCCCGCCGAGGCCGCGCCGATCGCTGAATCTCCTGCAGATCCAACTCCGAACCCGACTACGCCTACTCCTCCTTCACGTTCCGGATCTGCCCACCTCAGTAAACGACTACCAGACCCGGACAAGTTTAACGGATCTCGGGAGGACCTTCGTCGCTTCGTGTCCCAAATCTTTGGCAAACTCACGGCTAATGCCGATCGATTCCCGACCGCTACGTCCCGCTTAACTTACGTAGCGGGCCGGCTATCTGGAAAAGCGTACGACCTGCTGCTGCCTAAGACGCTTTATGGAACCCCCCCAGTTCGTTGATTACCCCGAACTCCTGGACTACCTAGAGGCTGCGTTCGGGGACCCGGACCGTGTCCAGAATGCCCAGAACAAACTGTACCAGCTCCGCCAGAAGAACCTCGACTTTAGTGCCTATTTCGCGGAGTTCCAACGTCTCGCCTTAGAAGGTGAGATGCATAAGGAAGCACTGCCCCCGTTACTATATCAAGGAATCTCCCGCGAGCTGTAAGATATGCTTTTGCATAGCCCCGCCCCGTCCCGGAAGTATCGCGCTTTCTCTAGTCACTTACAAACCCTGGATAACCGTTACCGACAACATCAACAGCAATCCGCCCGTACTACCCGAACGGCCGCTCCCCCGAAGACTGCTAGCTATACCGCCGTCGCCTCCCCCAGGAATCCCCCGCCCCGTACCGTCGAGAACCGAGCCCCCGCCTCTCCTCGTCCCTCGAGCCCCGTAAACAGTGGCGACCCTATGGACTTAAATACCAGCCGGAGACCTAACGGCCGCCGCGAGCGTGGCGAATGCTACCGTTATGGCGCCAAGGGCCACCTAGTCGCTGCCTGCCCCGAACCAGACACCCGTCCCCGGTCCTACCTTAACCTGAACCGGATGTATCAGAACCCCAGCCCCGAGTCCTCCCGATCGTTTAGCCCAACCGACGCGACAGCTACAGCCTACCCCCAGCCGGTAAACGGGGCGAGCCTGGGGTAAGTCGCACCCAGGCTCCCCTCGAGCGCCCCGCATCCTATGCCAATAGATACAGAGGGCCGCAACCATCTGCATCCATTAATAGGGGATGCCCCGTGACGGAACTACAAGCGCCGCTGCGAACGATCCGGATATCCGCCGCGGCTATCAACGGACTGACCGTCCAACAAGAGACTGAGCAACGCTCTAAGGCGATGATACTGCCTGCCACCCTGGGAGTCGGGGGTAAAGAGATCCGCACCTATGCCATGGCCGACACAGGAGCGGAAGGAATGGCCTTTGTAGATCAAGGCTGGGCCGCCCACCATGAAATCCCGCTGAAGAAATTAAAGCACCCCCTATTACTAGTAAGATTCGATAGCACCGAGACCGAAAGTGGCTCCATCACCCACCAGGTCGCCGCCCGTCTAAAAATAGATAACCACCACGAAGACATCAAGCTCTTCGTAACCCAGCTCGCCCACTATCCTATCGTCTTTAAACTACCGTAGCTCAAGAAACACGACCCGAAGGTCCGGTTTACCGGACACACGTTCACTTTTAATAGTGACTACTGCCGAGAACACTGCAACCTGCCTGGAAGCCCAATGAAGGTACACGCCGTCCATAATGTACCTAAGAAGAACCGTCCGGAATATTTACCGCCCCGACCCGATGGCCTGAAGCACCTGGATATAGCCCGAGTTTCGATAAGGGCCTGTACGATGTACGGCCGACGGAACTACCGAATATTCACAGTCACCCTAAAAGACATTAACGGGTTCTTAGAAAACAAGAAACCCGCGGACCCGCTAGAACTGCTGCCGCCCGAACTGAGAGATTACGCCGACGTGTTCTCGCCCAAAGAAGCCGAGAAATTACCCCCGCACCGAGATTATGACCACACTATACGTATAGTGGAAGGCAAGACACCCCCGTTCGGACCCCTGTATCCCATGTCCCGAAACGAGCTCATAGCACTGCGAGAGTGGCTTCAGGAAAACCTGAGGAAAGGGTTCATTAGGCCGAGCTCTTCCCCCGCGGCCTCGCCCGTCCTGTTTGTGAAGAAGCCGGGCGGGGGCCTCCGTTTCTGTGTGGACTATCGAGGCTTGAACAACATTACTATTAAGGACCGGTACCCTCTGCCCCTGGTTAAGGAGTCTCTAAATAACCTGAAAGGGATGAAGTACTTTACGAAATTCGACATCATCTCCGCGTTTAATAACATCCGCATAAAAGAAGGACAGGAGTACCTTACCGCGTTCAGAACCCGTTTCGGACTGTTTAAATCCCTGGTAATGCCTTTTGGACTCACAGGAGCCCCAGCAACCTTTCAGAGGTTCATGAACGACACACTGCGCGAATATTTAGATCTGTTCTGCACTGCATACCTGGACGACATCCTGATCTATAGCCGTACAAAGAAGGAACATGAAGTACATGTACGAAAGGTCTTGAAAGCACTGCGCGAGTCCGGCCTGTATATTAAGCTCGAGAAATGCGAGTTCTGCGTCCGAGAAACGACCTTCCTAGGAATAATTGTTAGAGCGGATGGTATCCGTATAAACCCATCTAAAGTGAAGACCGTCCAAGATTAGGCCACACCGACCTGTTTAACAGATGTTCAAGCCTTCATTGGGTTCGGGAACTTCTACCGGAGGTTTATTAAGGACTTCTCTAAAATAATAAGCCCGATAGTGAACCTGATAAGAAAAGGTGTACGCTTTACCTGGAACGACGACTGCCAGAAAGCCTTCGACGCCCTGAAGGAGGCCTTCACAAACGCACCTATACTAGCACCCTTTGACTGGGAAAAGGAAGTAATCTTAGAGACCGACGCTTCAGACTACGTTTCTGCAGGTGTCTTATCACAGTACGACGACGAAGGGATTCTCAGGCCAGTAGCGTTCTTCTCGAAGAAGCACTCCACGACAGAGTGTAACTATGAGATTTACGACAAGGAACTGCTAGCCATTATTCGCTGTTTTGAAGAATGGAGACCCGAGCTGGAGGGCGTCGCCACGCCGATCAAAGTCATCACAGACCACAAGAACCTGGAGTACTTCACCACTACGAAACTGCTGAATAGAAGGCAAGCCAGATAGTCGGAATTCCTGTCCCGATTTAACTTCAAGATAATTTACAGACCCGGAAAACAGGGAGTTAAGCCTGATGCACTAACACGGAGGTCAGAAGACTTGCCTAAAGAGGGGGATGAGCGCCTGCAACATCAGAGTCAGGTTGTACTGAAAAGAGACAACTTTAAAATCCCGCCTACGCCAGACCACCCCCCTCACCCCATGACAATGAACACGATAAACTGGACCACCCTACATCCACGGACATAAGATGGATTCCCTTCGAGATGCCCCCGACTCCCCCACGGACTCCGGAACCGCCCGAACCTACAGGATCCGAAACCCCAGCACCGGTAGAGCCGACGAGGAAACAAGTACGCTTCGCCGAGCCGTTGATTCAGATCAGGATGTACACGATTATGCCTCACCAGAGACTCTGCCCGATCACCCGGTCCCGGAAACGACCAGCCTCAGCCCCTGAGACGCCCCGCCAACCGCCAGCCGACCCTCCGCACCAGGAAGACGCGACGCCGGTCCTCCCGCCGCAGATACAGGAACTCTTCACACAAGGCTACCGAGAAGATAAAGAACTCCAGTCAATCATGGAAGCACTGAAGACCAGACGCAGCCAGCATAAACGCATCACACTTACGGAATGCGAAGTACGTGGTACTTACCTGTACTACCGGAAACGCCTATATATACCGAACCTGCCCGAGCTCCATACCGAACTGTTGCGTATGTACCATACTAGTCCCGTCGCCGGCCACATAAAACGCGCCCGTACGTACGAAGCCCTCTCCCGAGACTACTACTAGCCAAGAATGTTAGCCTACGTCGAGACCTGGGTTAGGAACTGCCATACCTACAAACGAATCACTAGTTCCAGAGAAGGACGACAAGGCGTCCTAAAACCGCTACCGATTCCCTAACGCGCCTGGCAAAACCTGTCCATAGATTTCATTACGCATCTGCCCGACAGCTACGGCTATAATGCTATACTGGTTGTCGTCGACCGTCTCACGAAGATGAAGCACTTCGTACATTACAAGGGAACCTGTGACTCCGAAGAAGTTGCCCGCCTGTATACCAAGTATATCTGGAAACTACACGGCCTACCGAAGACCATCGTATCGGATCGAGGCCCCCAGTTCGTATCTGACTTCTAGAAGCACCTTATTAGACGCCTAGGAGTGAATTCCCTATTGTCTACTGCGTTCCACCCCGAGACCGACGGCCAGACCGAAATATCGAATGCCTTCCTGGAACAGTACTTACGAGGTCAGGTTTCGTACTTATAGGACGACTGGGTACGGTGGCTACCCCTAGCTGAGTTCGCAACTAATAACACCGTTAACGAGAGCACTGGAGTAACACCGTTCTTCGCTAACTATGGATTCCACCCCCGATTTGGATTCGAACCTGTTACACCTAGCCGTAAAATCGCCGCCCGAGATACTAAGGAACTGGCTCGCAAGATAAAAAAGATCCACGAGCACCTGATAACCGAAATCGGTCTCGTACAAGCCCGACAGGAAGAATACGCCAACCGGAAACGGAAGCCCGCCCGTCGCTTCTACGAAGGCTAGCGTGTCTAGCTCGATTCACGGAATATCCGTACCCTACGCCCGCAGAAGAAGCTGGACTGGAAGTATCTAGGGCCCTTCAGGATCGCCCAGGAGATTAGCCCCTACGCATACCGTCTCGAACTGCCCGCTTCGATGAAGATCCACCCGGTATTCCATGTGAACCTGCTCCGGCCTACAGCCGAGGACCCCCTGCCCGGGCAGATCCAAGACCCTCCGCCGCCCGTCGAGGTTAACGGTATAGACGAGTGGGAAGTCGAAGAAGTTCTAGACTCCCGCTGGGACCGTCGAGGACGAAGTGGGAAACCCCACTTGAAGTACACTATTAAATAGGCTGGTTATAATGAACCGACTGAAGTCACAGCGACTCACCTAGAGAATACCGCTGAAGTTGTGAGTAACTTCCACCGACGTTACCCGAGCAAGCCCGGGCCTGCGTAACCGCGTCGACGGAGCTCCGCCTAAAGGAGGGGAGTACTGTCACGGACCTAAACAACTAAGGTCGCCGAAAGTGCGCTAGTCGGCGCACGGGCCCGGTCCACGGAGGCATATCTAGAGAAATCTGCCGGAACCTGAATTGTAACTCTTCGAGCTACGTCCTTATCATATTCGTTACCGCAACCAGACAGATTATAGTAGTAATAAAACCCGATATACGGCGCACCTCCTTCTGTGCCCGCACCGCCCGTAACATATATTACACGAACTGGAATTATTCTCTATTTATAAAAAGACGTAATTAGTTAAGTAATAAGTTCGTTATTACCCGATATACAATGTCATTTAAACGGAACGGGCTAAAGCTACTAGAGATTACATACTAATCCGGGAGGATCTAATACTTATATCGATAATTTCGATCGATTTTATTATCGGCCTATTAATAGTTCCTGTTATAAACATTTTATAGAAAATAGTAAACTATAAAATATACGATTCCTTACTGATAGTAATATATTACTTTACTAAGAGAATATTACTCATCCCTAGCAATGCTCGTTATATAGCATTAAAATAGGCTATAATTCTAGTTCGTATGTTTTAATTAACAGATTAGGGTTACCCTAAAAAAATTATTTTTAATCGCGACGCAAAATTCACTTTAGATTTCTGGAAAGGTTTTTAAGACGCCTGTAATATAAAACTAATATTTACCGCTACTTAGCACTTTTAAGCGAATAGTTCTGCTAAACGAAAGAATTAAACTACTGAGATTGCCTTAAAATATTAAGTATTTAAATATCCAGAATCAAACTGGATAGAGCTTATACCTTTTCTTTAATGGAATTTGAATAGTGCGTATTCCGAATTAACCAAATTATCTGCTCACGAGCAGCTATTCGGAATTAAACTACCTGGACCCCTTAATATTATTATAAAGATCAATTCCCTAGATATTACTTAAATAAGAGAATTACGTCCACACTTAAAATAAGATACCGTATTCGTAATGGATTTCGTAATTACACGAGTTAAACGTTTATATAATATAAAGCACAAAATAATCGAATACGCTATCGGTAATAAAGTATTTATTCGATTACACAGAGGCTATAATCTCCTTAGTAAGCCTGGTAGAAAGTTTTTATAATAACGCTCCGGACTATTTAAGGTCATCAAACGCGTTAATAAATTAGTATATAAACTGGACCTGCCTAAAGAAATGCGTATTCACTTAGTACTAAGCGTTAAACACCTTTCACCGACTCCTAACGGTGCTAACCTATAGAACAGACGGCCGCCTCCACTAAGACCACTTATTAACGAATAAAACACGTTAAAAGATAATATATATGAAATTGAGATTCTTATAAATCATCGGGCAAAAAAGGACGGTTTTAATTACCTTATTAAGTAGAAAGGCTATAATTACGACTCTGCCACCTAAAAGAATAAAAAGGATTTAAAAGGAATACAGGGGTTAATTAACGAATATTAATAACGTAAAAGCGGGAAACTAAGAGACTTTTAACCAGACATTATTAAATAACCAGAACCGGTCGTAAAACGTTAGCGAGGGCGCCCTAAAAAGCCTATTAACGATAAGCACTAAGTTATTCCTAAGCGTCCCCGAAGAAGACCTAAAAAGAACGCACAGTAAATAATTATAATTAACGAAAGATTGAGTCGAGGATAACTCAGTTTTTTTTCTGCCCCCCGGTATTTAATACGTAAGCTATAAGTAAAGAACGTATAAGTTATAAATTAGATTAGATTAAATAGTGAGGAAGACCCACTTTATTATTGAGTGGAGCCCCACCAGCCTTTATAGCTAGTACCCTTTAACCTGATTAAGGTCCCCTCTTTTCTTCTATTGATCATCTTAGTATTTCTATACACCTGTTTACGATGTGCACTAGAAATTATTTATTTATTTATAATTAAAAATAAATTTAATAAAGAAAAGGTAAAAGGATTAAGAAAATCCCTTCGCTATAAAAGTAAGCCTTAAAAAACTCCGGATTTATCGGATTTAAACTCCGATAAATTAAACGAAGGTTTAAAAAGTAATAAAAAAAAGCTATAGGTAAAAAAAAGCTTTGGATATACCGGTTTAATATTATTAAAAAAACTAAATAAAACTGAATTTAAATAGAAGTTTCTTTTTAAGCTCGATTTAAAAAAGCGATTAAAAGGTTTAAAAAACTAAAATACTTATTATAATAACTTTATTTTAATAATAAAGTATATAAGTATTTTTATTAATATATACCTTTCCGATTAAATTAAAAGAATACTCGCTTCGATAATCTAAAATATATCGGAAAAAGCTATTAAAAAACTTATCCGAATAATAGAAAAGGGTACCGAAATTATCGAAAAACTAGATTTTTTATATAACGAATTAAAAACTATTTAAAAAGCGTTTATTAATAAAGTATTAATAAAATAGAAATACGATAATAAAAATATAATCGTACTCTTTTCCGAGTAAAATAAAAGGCTAATTAATTATTTCGAATATTTATTAACGGAAATTATAAAAGTAATAAAAAATAATTAATTCTTTAACGTTATAAAAAAGGCTAAATTTTAGTATTAAAGGATATTAACGTTATTATATTACAGTAAAGCCTCTTTAATTTTTGTAATAAAAAACTTTATCGCTTTTTAAAAAGTTTAAGTATTTTAAAAAAAAATAGAAACTTTTATAATAACCGAAGAAAAGGGAAAGGTTATAAATATAAAAGATTTATAGAAAACCTCCCCCGAATAAATAAAAATAATAACCTTTTATACTTTAAATATAAAAAGTATAAATATATAATAAAAAATTATTTAAAAGCTGCTTTTAAAATTAATTAAGTAGCGAAAAGCAGTATTAATAAAAGTATTAAAATATAAAGTATAATATAAATGTCAGGACCAAACTATGGGTCAAGAAAAGAATGTGCAATGAAGATGGATTACTATCTGTCTAAGGACAACGAACTATCTACTTATGTGGGTTGATATTGATCGTTCCGGAAGGAACGATCATCGTTGTTCGTTGTGCTGAGACAGTGTGAGGGGAACCCCACAATAAAGCCCGCCTTAAAAATTCGGAAATACGAATAACGATTTTATTATTTACTTTATAAAAGTAATTAAAGCAGAAAATCCAGCCGAATTTAATAGACTTATCTAGTATTACTATAAAAAGCGGAAAGATATAAAAATTATATATCCCGGATATTCCGAAATACCGAAAGCGGCGGATTCTTTTAATTAATTAAAAAAAATTAAAAAAACGAATCCGATAATAAAAAGTAAGTATTATACGTATATTCCGGTAAATTACCGAATATTAATAAGCTTTTATAGGATTTAAATATTAACGTTAATATAATTAATTTTATAAGTAACTTCGTTAAAAATATAATAATAAATATCTTTAGCCGAAACTTTAAAATTAATATAAAAAAAAGGCTAGTCGTCGCTATTTATATAAGTACGCTTCGATAAAATTTTACGAATAAAAAAGAATCTATAAAAATCTAAGTATAATTTAAATTATTAATTAAAAGCTTTCCGCTTAAAATAATCTCCGGTAAATAATAATATAAAAGCGGTAGCTACTTAAAAAATATAAAGTTATTCTTTTAAAAGAAGCTAATCGCTTAATTCGATATTTATAAAAAAGGGTTCTTTTTACTTTATTTAATATAACAGAAAAAAGTTAATACGTTTATTAATAAAGTAATAATTAACTACGTTATTAAAAAGCTTTAAAAAAAGAACCGGCTATAATATAAACGTTTATACTATTTAAGTTATAATTACTTAATTAAAACGATTAGAGTTATAAATAATATTAACTTTGTAAAAAAAAAAATTTAAAAATTACTTTATATTACTTATAATATAGCGAAAATATAAAAGTCTATTTTAAAGAACTATAATACTTAGCCTAGTATATTAAAGAAATTATTTAAGTAAATATAGGCTAAATTCGGCCTGTGTTTATCGACGGGAAATTATACTTTTCTTTTATAATCGACGGTTTTAATTATAAAAGGCGTTATAACAATTATAGAAAAAAGGATAAAGTGTCCTAAAATCTTATAAGTTACTTAGATTAATTAAAGGTTAAGTTAACTCTTTAATTAAAAGACTATTTTAACTATTAAAAGATAATTAAAACGTTAAAGTTAAATAAATGTTTTAAATTCGGTTTATTAATAATTTAAAATTACTGTATTAAACGTAGAATCGACCTGGTTATTTTAACCCTGTATAATTAGTATTAAAATAGTATAATAAAGCGGTATATATAATCGGTATAAAATAAAGCGAAAGCTATATATATACAATTAAAGATTTTAATATGCTTTTAGTTATATATTCTAAGTGTAATAGTTTATACCTTAAATAAAATAGCGTAGACTACGGTAACGGTAACCTTTAATTAGATTTTAAAAAAAAGGGTAAGTTTAAAATCGATTAGATTAAATAGGTCGAAACCTAATTACTAAAAATTAAGAATTATCGGTATACGCTATATTATATTTATCGATACTAAAAAATGTATTATAGCAGAAAAGATAAAACCTAAAGAAGTAAAGGCAGTCTTTTTTTTTTTATAAAAGATCGATAAATTATATTATATAATTAATAAACGGAGGGAGAATATTAATTACTTTATACGTAATCTTTTACGAAAACGTGGGAAAAGGAATTTTTATTATTAACTTTAAAAATATTATTTGATTATTATTATTATATATATAAAAAAGGCTTCGATACCGAGCAAAGAAAAAGACCCTGGTTAAAGCAAAGGATTAAAATATAATTAAAAATAACCGAATAAATAACGAAACTATCGTTATTAAACACAGAAGGCTCCGGAAAAAGAGATAAAACTTATATTTTATTAACGCCCTTAAAATATTCGTAATTAACGTACACCCCGATAATGTTTACTACGGAGTTAGTAGTAATAAAGTAATAAACGATAATTACGAGGATCACCGAATTATTTACCTTTTAAACGTAGTTATTTTTAGAATAGAAATAATAAAAAAAGAATTATTTTAATAGAACGTTATTTACGATTTAAATATAATAAGTTATTATATAAATAGAGATTATTATTATACGCTACCTGCGATAATAATAAACGTATTTTAAAAGGGGGTGGGATTATAAAATTCAGATTATTAAAATTACTTTAAAGAAATCGAAGATTACTTTAACTTTTTCGATTTAAATACCTTTCGACTATTCGCTTTTATTATAAACGCGGAGAATAAACCTAGCTTCCGGGAAATTATAAAGGGACCTAAACGGAAATAATAGTAAGAGGCTATATTTAAAGAAATTTAAAATACGCTAGATAAAAAAACATTTAAATTCTAACTTTAATTAATAATATATTAAAACCTGATCGATTTTAAATAGGTATTAAAAAAAATACTTATTTATTAAAGCACTTAAGAAATTTAAAGCCCGAATCGTAATTAAAAGGTTTACTTAAAAAAAGGGGTAAACTATAACGAAACGATCGCTATTACAGCTAAATTAGCGTTGTAATAGATTCTATTAACGCTTTTAGTAGTTAACGAGTAGTATATTAAACAAATCGATTTTATTATAGTGTACTTAAATAAACGCTTAAAAGAAAATATTTATATACGTTAATTCGAAATACTGAAAAAGTTCTTTATAAAATACTTTAATTAAGCGATTAAATATAAATAGTACTTAGAGTTAATTAACGTAGTTTACTATTAAACGATTAATATTACTAAACGATTAACTTTCGGCATTTCTTAATACTATTATATAAATTATTTTAATTATAACGCTTTAAATTAATTAAAACTATTCGCTACTTAATTTATTATTTAATTCTACCTTTATTTTATATATTCGCGTATTATAACCGGTTTCGCCGTATATATTATAACGCTTTTTACGGCCTGCCCTCTGTTTTAACGGACCCCCTTTTTCGCCATTATTATTCGTTAAACGCTTCCCTTTTAACTTTTCGGATAGTAACTTTAAATTCTTTTTAATAAATAAAGGTCCTCTATTTTAAATTCGCTGTTTTAAAGCTCTCCGGCGCTTAGAAAATATTAAATTAGCTTTTTATAATATACGTATTTAATTATGTATTAAAGTTATTTTATAAACTATTATTTTTATACTTTTCGTTATTTAATTTACCGCTTATAAAATCGGTATTAAAAAGCTTTTTTAATAATTAAAAATCTTACTTTTAATAAAAGTAAAATATTTATCCGCTTATTAAAAATTAAATAGTGTTTAAAAGTTATAAATATTAATTATCCTTAAACGTAATAAAATAAGTAAAAGCGTCCGAAAACGGATATTTAGTTTATTAATTACTTTATTTAAATTATAAAATATTAAATTAAAAACGCGGAATTTAAATCGAATATTGTTTTTATTAAAAACTTTAAAATGCGAGGCTTTAAACTTTATAAAGAATTCGGTTTTCGTAATATAATTTATTAATATTTTAATAAAACCTTCGATTTCTTTTGAATATACGTGTTTTAAAAGCGAACAAAGCTTTATATTTAATAGTTAAAGTAAATAAAAAAAGTAAAAAGGTATATTAATAATAATAATATTATTAACTTTATAATAATTATCGAATTTTAATAATATATAGTTTTTGTAGTTATCGATAATTAAAAAGCGATATCGACCTTTTTTAACGATTAAGTATATTAATCGAAATATTTAATTTAATTTACGCTTATTTTATTATCGGTTTATTTATTAAAAGTTAATTTAATAATTTAATTATTTAGTAATTTATATTCGGTAGCTTAATTCGTAAAGTAATATTTACTTTAAACGATTAAAAACGGCGGGATATAATAACCTTACGAATTAATATATTCGATAACTATCGATTATTCCCGATTATTAAGCTATATTAATTTTACTTTCCCGCGTTAATTAACGTATATAACGATTAATATAAACCCGATTATTTTTATTATAAAGCCGGTTTCGTCGAAATTTTATATATTTTTATTAATAATACCGTATTTAATTTTAATATTCGTAATTAATTTAAATTAATTAAAAATAATACTTAAATCTTTATAAAACGTTTTTTAATAATTATATTTCCGATTTATTTAAATTATTAAGTCCGGATTACAGTTAATATATTACGTAATTTATTACTTATTTCTATATTTATTATTTTACGAATCTAATAAAAAATTAATTATATCTGTAATATAATGAGTATTAAAAGGTATTTTTCGGTTATTTAAATCGAATATTTAATTCCGAATAACCTTTTTTTTAATCGGATCGAGTTTTTATTATTTTACGCTTTTTTCGTAGTATATTTATCGGCCGGCGATTCGAGCGCGTAATATAAAATAAAAAACTTTATATAATTTCGTAATTAATAATATAAATAATTTTTACCTATTATTACGCGCCGCTTAAATTATTAATTATAGCCTTTATTTTTTAGTTAATTTAAGTATATTAATTATAAAGTTATTACGTATTAAAGTTTAATAAAATAAAAAAGTGTAGTAAGTTAATTGTTTAGTAATATTAATCGTTTAATAGTAAACTACGTTATATAGTTATTATTACCGTTATATAAACTTAAGTAATTGAAAGTAGTATAGTAGTTTATTATTAAGAGTATATTAATAAAACTGGGCTTTTACTATTTATAGAGCAACGATATAATATATTATAGTAAAGAGGCCGGTATTTTAATCGCTTTTTATATAAATGATTTCTTAATTACCGGAGTAGATTTTTAAAAGATTAAAGATACTGTTATATTTATTAGAAAATTAGTAGTAATTAAGGATTTAAGGGACGCCGATTAGTTTTTAAAGGTGAAACTTTTAAGATCGTTAGAAACTGGCGATATTAAGCTCGATTAAAAATAGTAACGTGGTTTATTATTAAACGGTTAAAATCTTTAAACGGTTAACTTATTATACTTTTTTAATTTATTAAATTTTAATATATAATAATTTTATAATTATTATATTTAAACTTTTTAAAAAATAAAGGCTATAATTAATAGTTTAAACGATATATAATATAATACGAAAAAATTTTATATTAATAATCGCGAAATTATATAACGTTTTTAATATTACTTTATATATTCGAATTACCGGCCGATAAACTAACCGCGATAAAAGCATAATATAATAAAAATTCGATCCGATTTAAAAAAAAGTAATTAAAGATTATATAATCGATTTAAATACCCGAAAAATATTTTCGACGAAAGGTTATATTATAAATATAATTAATTTTTTATTAAATTCGTATAATAGTAATTATATAAATAAAAAATAAGTTATACGTTATATTTAACGTAATTTAAAATTAATAATTCGAATAAATCGGAAATATAATTATTAAAAAGCTTTTTATAAAGATCTAAGCGTTATTTCGGGTTAGTTTAAATTAATTACGAATATTAAAATTAAATACGGTATTATCGATAAAAATATATAAAATTTCAACGAAACCGGCTTTATAATAAGGATTATTAAATTAATATTAATCGTTATACGTACCGATCGACGCGGAAAAGTAAAATTAATATAGTTTAATAATCGGGAATAATCGATAATTATCGAATATATTAATTTATAAAGTTATTATATTCCGCCGTTTTTAATTATTTAAAATAAATATTACTTTATAAATTAAATTACCGAATACGAATTACTAAGCGATTAAATTATTAAACCGACTTTTAATAAATAAATTAATAATAAAATAAGTTTAAATTAAATTAAGTATTTCGATTAATATATTCGATCGTCGATAAAAAATCGATATCGCCTTTTAATTATTAATAATTATAAAAGTTATATATTAATAAAGTTCGATAATTATTATAAAATTAATAATATTATTACCGTTAATATACCTCTTTACTTTTTTTATTTACTTTAATTATTAAATATAAAACTTTATTCGCTTTTAAAATGCGTATATTTAAAAAGAATCGAGCTATTTATTAAAATATCGATAAACTATATTACGAAACTCGACTTTTTTATTATATTTAAAGCCGCGTATTTTAAAGTTTTTAATAAAAATAATATTCGATTTAAATTCCGCGTTTTTAATTTAATACTTTATAATTTTAATAAAGTAATTAATAAATTAAATATACGTTTTCGGACGCCTTTACTTATTTTATTATGTTTAAAAATAATTAGTATTTATAATATTTAAATATTAATTACCTTCGATTAAATAAATAAATAATTTACTTTTATTAAACGTAAAATCTTTAATTATTAAAAAAGTTTTTTAATATAAATTTTATAAATAATAAACTAAATAACGAAAGGTTTAACGATAATAGTATATAAAGTAATTTTAATACGCGATCGGATATATATATTAAAAAAAGTTAATTTAATACTTTTTAAACGCTAAAAAGCTTTAAAACCGCGAATTTAAAATAAAAGACTTTTTAATATTAATTAGAATTTAAAATTATTACTTAAAAAGTTAAAAGGGAAGCGTTTAACGAATAATAAAAGTAAAAAAGGGGGTCTATTAAAACGGAGGGCAGGATATAAAAAGCGTTATAATACATACGGCGAAACTAGTTATAATACGTAAATATATAAAATAAAAATAGAATTAAATAATAAATTAAATAACGAATAACGTGGTTTATTACTAAATAATTAAAATCTTTAAACGGTTAATTTATTATATTTTTTTAATTTATTAAACTTTAATACGTAATAATTTTATAATTATTATATTTAAACTTTTTAAAAAATAAAGGCTATAATTAATAGTTTAAGCGATACGTAATATAATATAAAAAAATTTTATATTAATAATTACGAAGTTATATAACGTTTTTAATATTATTTTACGTATTCGAATTACCGGCCGATAAATTAACCGTAATAAAAATATAATATAACGAAAACTCGATCCGATTAAAAAAAAAGTAATTAAAAATTATATAATCGATTTAAATACCCGAAGAATATTTCCGACGAAAAATTATATTATAAATATAATTAATTTTTTATTAAATTCGCGTAATAATAATTATATAAATAAAAAATAAGTTACGCGTTATATTCGACGTAATTTAAAATTAATAATTCGAATAAATCGGAAATACGATTATTAAAAAGCTTTTTATAAGGATTTAAGCGTTATTTCGGGTTAATTTAATGTGGGGTTCCCCTTACACTGTCTCAGCACAACGAATAACGATAATCGTTCCTTCCGGAACGATTAATATTAACCCATATAAGTAAATAGTTCGTTATCCTTAGATAAATAGTAATCCATTTTTATTACACATTCTTTTCTTAACCTATAGTTTAGTCTTAATATATAATAGCATCTTTAAGCCGCACCTAGGGATCATTAATACTAATCCTATATAATTCTAATATTAATAATTAATTAATCGTTTCTTTTAACCTAGCACAGCCGCTAGACGCAAGTCCGAAGGGCTAACGCTAGCCGTAAACGATTATTAATATAACGATCTCCCCTTAACTAACTAGTTTAAAGCCCATTAAGAGCAGGATATCGATTAATAACAGAATTTACTTACTACAGAAACAAGCTCGTTAGGGTATACTAAATAACGGACTTTATAAACGATAATAATAGTAACGGAATAACGAGCGATAACCTAATAAAGATTCGATCGTTCTCCGCTAAAATCTATAAATTATCGGTAGGTTTAATTATATCCACTATTAACTACCCTTTTTTATAGCGAACCAGAACTGTTCATTTCGAATTTATTAAAGACCTTATTAAGTATATCGATAAACAGGTTAACCCACCTCTTATTTTCCGGTTTATTAAATCCATTAGCTACGATATAACCTTAAAAAGAGCGACGATCCGTTTTAACGAACGGTTAAGAAGCAGTCTAAAAAGTAGTAAGTTACTAACAGCTCGACCGTCGTATAAACACATACCCTTAAGGCTGGCCGATAAAGAGTCGTTTAAAGACTAATTAGCTTTATCTCTTTTATCACTTTTTTTATTAGCCTAACGACGGAGAATAATTATTTAGAATAGGCGTAAACGAGGAGCATTTAAAGCATTATTATTAATAAGATTAATTCCCGTAAAGCTTATCCTAATCCCAGCTACAGATTTCTCTATCGAGGATTCACCTAGCTTATCTTCCCTTTAAAACGGTTTAAAACTAAATAACGATATAGCAAGAGACGACGATAATCGTCCCGGTAGAGCCGGAACGTTCGGTAATATTAATAGTTAAGTACGAATTAACGAAATAGTCGCGGCAATAATAATAATTATAAATACCCTAGATAATACTATAAGTAATTTCTTTAAATCTATATTATCCGTAGCACAGTCGGTTAAAGAGAAGTCCGATTCGTAAAAATTAAACTATTAATAGAAGTTTATTAGTATCGGTTATTTTATGCTTAACGTTAATATTTATTATAGTGATAGCGATTACGCTACTATAAGCTTTAACGTATATTAGCGTAACGTATATTCGTTTTCCGCAGCTGCCCGCGATAATGTGAGCGACGATCGTTAAAAAGAGCATGTTTTTTTAATTAACTTCCGTTAATTATTAAAAGGAGACGTATAAATATAGTATAATTCTTTTAACGATAGTACGAAGATGCTAATAAAAGATAACTTGAACTTTTATTTTATAAAGCTAGAAGCTTGTTTTAAAATCTTAGAAATAGAAGCTCTACGAAATTTTTAGGAGATGGGATTTATAGTAGTTATAATTTCGAACGGATAGTCAGTTCGTTTATAGGCTTTGGAAGTCGTCCGTAATTATAAGGCAGTATAAATAAATAAATTAGTATAGTATAACGCTATGATTTAGAATAAGCTGTATCTAGAATTATAGTAATTAATTATTTATCCATAAGGAGGGGTGTCCTTTAACGATTTCCTTACTTATTTCGAAGAAAAAACCTCGATATATAAGGAGACGTTATTATATAAGTAAATAAACGGAGCCTCGTTCCCTAAGCCTAGATCGATAGGCTTATAATTACTATAAAGCGATATCTTTAAAAACGTTATAAAGGCACTACTATAAATAAAAGCACTCTTAGCCTTAATAGTTAATATTATTAACGACGGAGCATTTTAGAGACGTGACGACGCAGACTAGGTTAAAAGTAATACAGGATTTTATAGCGGATATAACCGAAGTAGTTATAATAACCGCGGAAGCTTTAATAGTCGTAAAGGCTTTAATAACCGCGGAAGAGGCTATAAATTAAATAGATATAATAATCGTAACGACTCTGGTTATAAACGCACCTTTAATAATAGAGATTAATCTTCCGACGGACGACCCTTTAGAGGCCGAGGTTTCGGCTTTCGTAGACGAGGCGACAGAGGTCGAGGTCGTAGCAGATTCCGTTATAAATTTAAACCTTATTAATGTACGTATAAACGATAAGTTAAACGAACTTTTTAATAAATAGTATATAATAACGAAAAAGAGGAAGTATTTATCGATAAAAACGACTTAAATATTAATAGCTAAAAAAAGAGTTAGTAAACGAAGGTTACGTATTAGTCGATAAAGTAGTCGACGAAGGTGAGGAATAGGTATTTATTAGCTACGATAATAAAAAAGATATTACTGTTTATAAAGCTGAACTAAAAAGTAATAAGACAGAAACGCCCGTTACGTTTAAGGTCGTTAACTATAGAAAATGTGGCGAGAGCTACTTAACGAGGTTAAAGCTTTTCGTATATATATACGTTAATAACTGTATTAACCCTAAACTAAAAGGATGGGGTCCGTACGTTAAGGAGGTATAAGGCTTATTAAGCCTTTTAACGATACCTAGTCCGTTTTATAATAGATTATACGTAGCCGAAGAACCCGTTAACGTTAAATTTAAAGCTATAGTAACCTTAGTGTTAAGGCTTTACGTAATAGACGAGACGGACGAAGAAGGAGAAAGCAACTCCGACGAAACCGATAGTAAAAAAGACTTCGATACCGTTAACGAAACCGACGATACGGAAGAAGTAAATAATGCAAACGAAGCCACAGCTGAAATTAACGCGATAGCCTAATTAAGAACGAAGTTAAAAGAGTTATAGTTATTAAAAGTGGTTTATTTAAACCTATGTGACGAAGATGCTATCGATTAAATAGTTCGTTAAACCTATATTAAAATAGAAGTTTTTACGCCGAAAAGTATAACCTAAATATGCGTCGATTCTAGAGTTTTAATACTGATGGTAAGTAAAGAATTCCTAAATAACGTCGTGGGTAATTACGTTATAATTACCGAAGAACCCTTTTCGTGCACAAGAGTCGGAGGTAAGTAAATACTTAGCGAAAAAGTACACGTAATATTACGGGCTATAAGCTACGATAAGCAAGGTACGTAAAAGGTTATCGAATTCTCCGACGACGTATAAATCGTCGACTATTTATTACCGAATATCCTAATAAAGATACCGTAATTAAAGGGATTCGGAGCGATAATCGATTATTTAAGACGATAGTTAATACTAAAAGCAGCGGATAATTTTTCGATATTAATCGAGTTCGAAAAGAAACGATTACCCGTAGTAAAAAGAGTGGTCATCCGAATTAAAATTATTATATTAATTAAATTAACGATATTAATCCCGGTATCGTTCTTAGCTTTATTTAAAGAATTAAACGGTTTAAATAAGGATTATTTATTTACTGTATCAGCGCTTTACGTAATAAATACCTTTATATCTACGGAAAGCGTATACGTAATAGTAATAATAAACGATACTAACGAATTAATAAAGCTGCGCCGTAATATAAAAGTCGGACGAATTACCGATATTTCCGACGAAGGCTGTAATATAGTATTATAAGAATAAGTTAACGTAATAAAAGCAGTAGTAATATTTAACGAGTCCGAAAACACCGAAAAAAGTAACGATAACCCTTATTAGTTATTAAACGAATTCGAAACTAATAAGGCCGTTTATAACGCGCTATACCGAAACGAAGCAACGTCCGAAGAAATATAGTTAATAATACGCGGAGATAGGGTTAAACAGAACGAGAAGATATTTTAATTAAAAGCAGAAAAACTAAACGATATATTATTTATTAAAATAAAGTACGGCGTTTACGTCGCAGTTTTAAATAAGAATTTCGTATATAAGGCCTAGGATATATATTACGAATACGACGAGTTATAGTTAGATAAAGGTATTATTAAAATACTAGAAGATGAGAAGATAACGATAGAATTCGTCGAAGGCTGGTAAAACCAGAAAATTGCTATAGCTAAATACCTATTGGGATTAGAGGATCGTAAAGTATTCGACGATACCTTCGACCTTATATAAAAGTCCGGAAGATTTAGTTAGATAAAAAAGCTAATACCGTTTAAATGTCCCCTATTTATCGTTTAGCGCGTCGTCGAAGGCAAACGAAAAGGAAGAGTCGTTATAAACTTCCGGCCGGTGAATAGATTAGTAGTTCCCGATTTATACTTTTTTTTAATAGCCGACGAGGTGATTATTTATATACGCAGTAAGAAATATATTACCTTCGTCGACGGATTAAAGTTTTTTTACTAATTACTAATCGCCGATAGGTATAGAAATCAAATAATAATTATTTTACTTAGAGGGCTCGAAGTATTTAATATAGCACTAATGTGTAACGAACGCTATCTAGGTTCCAAAAGAAACCTAGTAGAACGTACTTAATTTATATTAGTTTAAACGAGAGAGTACCTTATAAATCGGGATTCGCTCCTGATTTTAGATAGGGCAATATAAATAAAGTCGTAAAAGTAACAGTGTTTTAAAGATAATCGAATACTTTATAATAAGTCGTTAAAACAGGTGCCTCATCTATAAGTGAAATAGATGCTTAAATTAATCACTAAAGTAAAAAGTATCTATATAAAATACATAGGAAACGTTTATCGTTATATATTTAATCTCTCCTTTACTAATATACCTAGATTATTTAGATTACTCCGATCCTAATAATCTTTTCTTTTAAGAGTATCTTAAAAGCGCTGCGCTTTTATCGCTCCTGGTTACGTAACCCGCGTATCTTTTTTATAAGTGAATTCTTATCCGTTTTTTAATCGCTAAACTCTTAAACCGGGGTAGGTTTATAATAGTTTCCTTTTTTATATAAATAAAAGCCCTGCTTCTCGGGTAGGGTTTAGTTTATTATTCCGTAGGTAAAGGTTAGTAATATCGTAGCCTGTTCGGGGTATCGTAATACCGTACCGAAAAAGTGGGTCCTGGCCGTATAATAAGGTCGGGTTGTAATACTATCCCTCCTCTCCTTAAATCTTTATCTTTAAAGTACTACGCCATAAATACCCTTATTATCCCATCGTATTAGGTCCTGTGTAAATCGTTTTTCCTTTCTTACTTTTATATAATGTATACTTATCATATTAGGTTACGTCGAAAAGTCTATTCGTAAAATTCGTAAGCGTAATTCGTTACAACGCTATATCGCTATTAACGGTTAGAACACCGATATGCCTTATTCATATTGTTTTAAGTACAAGAAATCGTGCAAAATAACGGATTATTCGTCTCGTTACGAGGAATATATTAACCGAGGCCGTCCTTATAACGGTCTCCTAGTAGTATCGTCTTTAAAGAAAGTTTTTTTACAGCAGCGAAAGCTAAACGCCGAAAAAGAAGAGGCGAGTAATAAATTATTATCGCTTTATTTAAAGCTAACGCGTTTTTAGTCCCAGTTATCGGAAGCTGTTAATCGTTTATCTCGTATCCGTAAAATTCGTCGGAAGGTGAAAAAGCGTAGTACTAAATTATTTAACCGGGGAATGCAAGAATTAAATAAAAAGGACGATATCCTCCCTATACTTAATAATTATAAAGACTATTTAGTAAGTAACCTTTAATATATAAGTATCCCTATTAACGTAAACTAGGCTGCTCTAAGTTTATTAGACTTTTAAAATCTTAATCCATTAGTTTCCGACCTTATTACTAATTTTCGAACTCCTAAAGCTCCTCCGCGGCATTCTCTAGATGTTTCTTAAGTTCCCAGGTATTATTTTCCGGTAGGTAACTTTTTTACTAGACGAAGTACTTCCAGCTTCGTCCTATTCGTTTCTTATCGAGTATCTTTTCAACTTCGTACTTATATTAATCTATTTTAACTTCTAATTGTTTTTCGATTTTAACGTTTTCCGGTGCTAGTTCGAATAAGGAAATATAGAATACCGGGTGTATTCTTATAGTCTTTAATAACGATAATCGGTAATTAGTATCCGAAACGACTTCTTTTACTTTAAATAATCCGATCTTTTTAAAGTCCAGTTTTATACTTAATCGTTTAGTTTTAATATTTCGTTATAAAAAGTAAACCTTATCTCCCCTCTTAAAAGTTAATCCCTTCAACCTTATTTTATTAGTATACCTTTTTATACGTTCTTAAAAAAAAGTAAAGTCTTCCTACAGCGATATCTATAATTATTTCAGTTTTTCGACTTAAATAGTCGCCATCGGTACTAACTCTCTCTTTTAGCGGTTCTTACGTAAGGTTAAAATCGAACCTATAGTTCGCCCGAAATAGTAACATACGTATCATCTCGTTGTCCGCGCTGTTATACGTAAATTACGCTATTAATAACAGTCGTACCCAGTTGTCTTACTCGTAATTAACGTAGCATCGTAGATATTACTCGAATATCTAATTTATCCGTTCGGTTTATCCGTTTATTTAAGGGTAATACGCTATAAATAGCTTATAATTAACTCTTAACTATGCTATAAACGACTTCCAGAACTTAGCGGTAAACAACTTATTTCGGTCGGAAATAACGTTCTCCGGCAGCCTATACTAACTAATAATTATTTTTAAAAAGGTGTACGCTAATTCGTCGGTGTTACTTACTTCCTTATACGGGATAAAGTACGTATACTTCGTAAGCTTATTTATAATAACTAGGATACTATCGTAGTCCGTTTTTATTATTAGTTTTATTAATAGTGGCAGTTTAACGATAAAGTCTAAAGCGATCGTTTTCTATACTTTATTAAGTAGGGAAACTGGCTGCAATTCTCCGTAAAATCGGTGTCTAACTGCTTTTACTTTATTATAAAGGTCGCATTCGTTAATAACCTTAGCCACTATTAATCTCAGGTCTTCGCAGTTAAATTACTTAGTAATTCGCTTCCAAGTTTTAAATATTCCTTAGTGTCCATACGCCGGATATTCGTAAAACTCTTTAATAAACTCCTCGCGATGCTTCTAAGGTATATAGATTTTATTATTATAGTATATAATCTTATTCTTCTCGTTAAATCGTAACGGAAGTCCTTTTCGGCCCAGGGTCTCTGTCTATTCTTTAAACTTTATAATCCACTCGTCGTAATATTATATTCGATACGTAGCGTTTAACTATCGGGATAATATAAAATTACCATTTTAATCGTATATTAAGATCGTTCTCGTTTCGGGAAGAACGTCCGTATAATAATCTAGTCGTCGGCTGAACGCGTCTGCTCGCCCGTTCTCGCTACCTTTCCGGTAAATAATAATAAAATTAAATTCAGCTAAGAACTCAGCCTATTATACTTATCGTTTATTCAGCTCCTTACTAATAATAAACGATATAAGGTTTTTATAATCGGTATAAACCTTCACTAACACTTTTATTCCATTAAAATAGTGCCTCCATTCTTCGAATACTTTAATAATAGCTATTAACTCCTTATTATAAATTTAATAATTAAGTTCGGGTCTATCTAGCTTCTTCGAGAAAAATATAACTGGATACAGCTTCCCGCTATTATCTCGCTAACTTAATTACCCTCCGATCGTATAATCCGATACGTTAGTTTCGACCTTAAATGGTCTCGTAGGATCTGCTATGCGAAGCACTAATTCGCTTAGGATTCTCTCTTTAATAGCTTAAAAGGCCGATTTTTCCGTGCTTATCCATCGAAATAGTTTATTTTTTCGTATTAAGTTCATTAGGGGTATCGCTATTTTATTAAATCCGGAAATAAAGATCCGGTAATAATTAACAAGTCCTAAAAAAGACTTAACTTTTATAACGCTTATAAGCGTAAGCCATTCCTTAATTACTATTACTTTCGAAGGCTCTATTCGGATCTCTCCTAAGGATACCACGTATCCTATAAAAGTGACTATTATTCGGTAGAACTCGCTTTTCTCGGGGTTAACTAGCAGGTTTACATCCTACAGCTTTTAGAGTACTAGCTTTACGTACTCTTTATACTATTCCTCGTTTTCGGAGTAAATAAGGATATCGTCGAAGTATACTATAACGAACTTATCGAAGCATTCTCGTAGTACGTAATTAATTATACTTTAAAAACTAATAGGTATATTAATCAATCTAAACGGCATTACTAAGTACTCGAAATATCCATATTTAGTACGGAATACGGTTTTCTACTCTTCTCCTTCTTTAATGCAGATTAAGTTATATACGTTTAAAAGATTAAGCGCGGTGAATATTTTAGCGTTATACAGTTTATCCTGTAAATCGCTGATTAAAAGCAAAGGGTATCGGTTCTTAATAGTAATTTCGTTAAGCTTCCGGTAATCGACGCATAATCGCCACTTCCTTTTTCCGTCCTTACTTTTTTTTAGTACGAAAAAGATAAAGTATCCGGTTAATAAAGTAGATAATCGTATAATCTTTTTATCGAGGTTTTCGGCGATGTATTCCTTTAATACTTATTCGTATTCCTAATTTAATTTATATATCGGTATAAACTATAATTCCTTCCTTTTTTTAAAGGGTATTTCGTAATTTTATTATGTGTATAATAGTAATCCTGTTTTTAGTTCTCTATTAAACAGGTCGTTAAACTGTTTATACTCCTCTAGTACTTAAGTTATAATATTCGGCTTAGGCTCTTTAACGATAATATATATTCTAAAGACCTTAGGCTTATTTAAAGGCTCGTTTTTAGAGCTCTTTTTAAAGGCTAAGTCTCTTTTTAGTGTATCCTATTAAAGTTAGCCGTTTCTCTAGTTAACTCTGGGATTACTTACCCGCAATTAAGGTATCCTTAATATTATATCGTATCTTAACACTTCCGTAATATTACACGTAATTCGTTCATATCGTTTTCCGATAGTGATAAAAAGGTTCGCGATTTCCCTCCGTATTTTTCTATCTTCGTACGTTATAAGTCCTTTATCGACGGTCCTGAATCGGTATAGGGCGTTTTTCTCCTGCTATTCTAAGCGTAACTTATTAACGATTCGAAGTAAGATATAGTTTCCTTACGCTCCGCTATCGAGTAACGCTTTAATGTAGACTCCCTTTACGCCTATTATTAATATAATATGCTCGTAAATATCTCGATTATCCGTTATTTAACACAGGGACTTTTTTTAGTCCATCGGTTATCGTCCGATTCGGCGGTATTCGTTTTCCGTCCGATACTATCGTTATTACTATATATATACCTCTTAATAACGTCGTACTTATAATCGTATAGTTTCTTCGATTGTGCTGTCTCGTTATTTTACTTTCTGGTTTCTGTGAGGCGTTACTATATATACTGGAAAGGGCGTCTCGCTCCCTTCTCCCGTGTGTAACGCTAGTCCTAACGCTTAGGATTTAGGTTCTTTTAGGGTTTCGAACACAAGTTCCTAGTACCGGGGCTTCGTATTACCTCCCGTTACCTATTATACTGTATAGTAAGTCTCGTCTTCGTTCGTAGTCTAATAAAATCCTTTTAATACTCGGATTATTACTCTTTCGATTATTATAAACGTTTAATTCTATTCTATATCGTAAAGGTCTAGTAATATATTATACGTCCGGTATACGTACATTATCCTCGGAATATTAAATATGCTAAAATTATAACGTATAAGTTCTACAGCTCTTATACTTTCCTTAATTTATCGGTACGCTCTAGCTTTCCGGTACGCGTACATTAAGCATCTATCCTTAATGCATTCCTTCCAGTCTCGTTCTTACAAATAACAAAGTCGTAACCATTCGGGATCTTTTTAAACGAATAAATAACGCTTCTATTTTTCCGGTATTAAAACCTTGATTTTCCTAATCATATAGTCTAGATAGGGGTACGCAATCGGTCTTCGGCCGATTTATCGAAGAAACCATTTGTTCTTTAATTTTTCTGCGAAATGTTCCGTACATCCGTCGTAAATATATAATATCTAAGAGAATATAAAGTATCCGTCGTTAATTAGTGCTACTCGGGGATCGTCCCTTACTTAATAATTACTTTTAATTCCTTATTCGAATCCGAACGAAATCAGCGTGTATCGAATTCGCTTAAAGCTAGGGCACGGGATTCCTAGAATCGCCAGCTATTTATCTGCCTCTAAGTCTTAAAACTTAATTAATTCTAACACTAGCTCATCGATTAGTATATCGATTAACCGCTTATAATCGTTTATAAATTATTCGTTATTATCGGGGCTTCTTTAGCTACTATCGTAGTCCTCTCGTCGCATTATAGCGAAGGTTCTAATACGGTTTTTCTTCTTGGGCTGTTTTAAAAACTATCCCGTTCCTTTTTTATCGGCTAAGTATATAGTATAACTATTATTATAGCAGGCTGTTTAAGATAAACTATCGTAGTCCACGTCGAGCGTATCGACGCTGCTACCTTTAATAGCTGCAGTAATTAATTCTTCTTTAATCGCGTTAATTTATCGTCTTTTAAGGACCTTGCGGAAATCCTTTCTTAGACTTCGGCACTCCTTTGCGTAATGTCCCTATTTTTAGCAGTTATAATAAGTAATACGTTACTTCCTATTATTACTTTTGTCGTACTGAGTAGCGTCGAAGTCCATAGGTCCGCTGTGTGTCCTATAGGAGGTGTTTTTCCACTGTTGTTAAATAGGTTTTCCGTAATTGGCTCGAAGGCGGTTTTAAGTCTTAATTCCAGATTAGCCCTTCCTTTCGAGGCGTTGTTCGTATAGACAGTTATTTATTTTAACAGTTTTTTCGACGTACGCGTCGAAATCGTCCGGTCTATCCTCCCGGTTAATTTTATCCTTCACGTCTTCTCGTAATCCCGCGTAAAAGAGTATTATTAAAGTATCGTCGTCGTTCTATTCCGTTCGAAAAGCGAATTACTTAAATTTAGCGGCGTACTAAAATACAGATCCTTTCTACCTAAGCTGTATAAACTGCTGCTTTATAATCCGAGTTTTATCGGGATTCTTAAAAGTAGCTTTAAATTTCTTTTCGAATTCGGTGTATCGTTAAAATAGTTATCGTATATTTACTTCTTGTTCGGTGCTTATATTATCGAAATAGTCTCGTATAATAAATTCGAATTATACGAATACGTTTCCCTTTAGGAATCCGGTAATACATAAAACTTTATTTAGTTCGGTTATAATAATATATACGTAAAAACGAAAGTAGGCTTTAATCTACGTAAAGAATCCTTAAACGTTACCTTCCTTTCTATCGTAAAGTTAAAGTAGTATAATACGGAACCCTCCTAATCCTTAGGGTGCGGCGTACATTAAAATGCTCGTAACCTGTGCGACGAGCTGGGTATTTTCCTTTTATACCTAATTTAACTGGGTTTATAAGTTCTGAATTATTTAGAGGACGTCGGGTCCTCCAGTCGGGTTAGCCGGGTTTCCGTTAGATACTATAATATCGATATTGCCTTTAGGTTAAAGTAGTAATTCGTAAGAATAAGAGTAATTAAAATATAACGAACGTTATCTAAGTTTCAAAAGAAACTTAATAAAACGTACTTAGTTTATATTAATTTAAACGAAAGAGTACCTTATAAATCGGGATTCGCTCCTAATCTTAAATAAAGTAATGTAAATAAAATCGTAAAGGTAACAGTGTTTTAAGGATAGTCGAATACTTTATAATAAGTCGTTAAAGTAAGTGCCTTATTTATAGGTGAGATAGATACTTAAATTAATTACTAAGGTAAAAAATGTTTATATAAAATATATAAGAAACGTTTATCGTTATATATCCAATCTCTCTTTTATTAATATACCTAGATTATTTAGATTATTCCGATCCTAGTGATCCTTTTTTTTAAGAGTGTCCTAAAAGCGTTACGCTCTTATCGCTCTTAATTACGTAACCCGCGTGTTTTTTTTATAGGTAAACTCTTATCCGTTTTTTAATCGCTAAACTCTTAGACCGGGGTAGGTTTATAATGGTTTCTTTTTTTGTGTAAGCAGAGGCCCTGCTTTTCGGGTAGGGTTTAGTTTATTGTTCCGTAGGTAAAGGTTAGTAATATCGTAGCTTATTCAGGGTATCGTAGTACCGTGCCGAAAGAGTGGGTCCTAGCCGCATGATGAGGTCGGGTCGTAACATAATGGGTTTCCGTAATTCCCCCGCTTTCGGCTAACGATTTCTCGATTAGAAATTTGCCGATATGCCTTTCGTTAAGGTATATATCGACGATATCGTTATTTTTAGTGATACTATAGAATAATACTTAGATCATTTTAAATAAGCGTTCTAACGATTCAGAGAA
This sequence comes from Apiospora pterosperma, assembly GCA_019976485.1. Lineage (NCBI taxonomy): Eukaryota > Fungi > Ascomycota > Sordariomycetes > Amphisphaeriales > Apiosporaceae > Apiospora > Apiospora pterosperma. The sequence continues at coordinate 3,680,329 of JAFBMP010000005.1, forward strand.
ATCGGATTATTACTATCCCCCGAGAAATCGTTTATAAGATACTTAGCTATTCGCTTGCTAGGCTTTATCGTCGACGGAATAGGCACGTTAACGCTAAACAGCCGCGTCGAAGTTATAATTAAACTTAAAATACTAAATAAGCTAAATAGATTAAAGAACTATATAAATATAACAGGTTTTCTCTAGAAATATATCCTATAGTATTCTTAAAAAATCCTACCGTTCTAAAAACGAAAAACAGAGCTCTTAATAAAAAGGAAATAAAAAGGACGCTCCTTTAAAACCGTAATAAGACGAAAGAAATAGATAACGACCGTTATTTACGAGCTAATAAAGAGCGAAAAAGAAGCATTTTAAATCCTGTAAAACTAGTTTACTAATACTTATTACTTCTCCTACTAGAACCTAAACGAAGTAACGTTTATTAAGCTGGACGTATCGAAAGAGCGTGGATATAAAATGGTGATTTTCCACCTTTTTTCGGTATAGAACGGAAGATCGATCGATATTAATAGTATTAAATTAATTATATACATGAGTAAGATACTAACGAAAGCAGAGAGTAGGTACTAGGTAACAGAACTAGAAGTTTCGTGCTTAGTATAGGTATACAGAAAGAAACGGATCGAAATCTAGTTATGTGCCCAGCTAATATTAATCCTAACAGATTACCAAGCGACGAAAGGGGTGGTTAATTAATTATTACTTAAATTAGTCGACTTCGTTAAAAATAATCCAAGACTAATAATAGTTTCGTTATACTTATCGCGCTATAAGCTCGACGTCCGATATATACCAGGACGTATTAACGTTATTCCCGATGCCCTATCCAGGCTCCCGATAATACCCAGTACCGAAAACGACGAAATAACGAAAGACGAAAAGTCTTTAGTTTTAAACGACGTCGTAAACGATTTCGTATACACAGCCTTTATAAACATAGAAATAAATAAAGAATAAAAAGTAAAATTCGTCGCTGGATATAAAAAAAACAGGAAGTAAAAATAATTAATCGACGAACTTAAGCTCTAATAAAATATAAAAAACAAGAGAAAACTAAACACGAAACTAAAAGGTCCCGATAAACCCGGCTTCTAATACGAATTAATAAATAAGTTACTATACTTTAAAAAGCCTTCCGGAGAACGAAGATTATACGTCCCGTAAAACTATATAACAGAGTTACTATCGGAAGCCTACGACGTTAAACACTATTTCGGTATTAAACGAATAACTTACGAACTGAAAAGCTTCGTTATTAAAGGACTAAGAAAGTACGTCGAAATTTATATCGAGTATTATCCCGACTGCTATAATAACTAAAGGGATAACTAAAAAAAATCGGCCTATTACAGCTGACCGAGAGATTAGAATAACCTTTCGAAAGTATAACTTAGGACTTTATCGTCGGATTACCGAAAGCATTAACGATTAATACCTTATAACAGGTAACAAGATTCAGCGACGTAAACGCTATATTAACGATAACCTATTAATTATTAAAAAAGAAAATGCTTATACCCAGGCATACTAAATATACCGTAGAATAATAGGCGAACTTAATCGTAACAGCGCTATTACTCTACGATTAAGGCGTCCTAAAAAAGGTAATATCCGATAGGGATTTAAAGTTTACGTTTATATTCTAGTAGACGCTTTAAACTAGGTTAAAAACGAAACTAATTATTAGCACAGCATAGCACAGATAAACAGACGGACAGAATAAGAAAATAAACCTCGAAGTCGATATAGCCGTACGATTTTATATCACGGCGTTAAAAACCCCTAGGTTTAAATACTCCTAGTATTATAATTTAATTTTAATAACGTATTTTCTACCGTACTAAAAAGGTCGTTAAATAAAGTCGTTTATAGTTTCAAGCTTAAAAGTATACTATTAATTATGGAAATACTATTAAAGCAAATCGATTTCGATCTAATAAAACGTATATATTAATAAAAAGTTAAAGCAGCTATAAACTTCGCCGTCGATATAATAAAGATTAGGTATAATAAAATAAAATAATACTATAAATTCGAAGTAGGCGACGAAGTATACTTTCGTTTTAATAAAGGATATAAGCTGCCCGGAAACAGGCTACTTAAATAGTCTTAATAGAAAGTAGGGCCGTTTATTATACTAAAGCGCGTTAGCGATTTAGTTTACGAACTTAATTTTCTACGATTATAAAAAGTATATAAGGTCGTATCGATAGCGTATTTATATTTAGTATTAAAAAGGGCGACCCCTTCGGGAGAATAAGACTATAACTAACGAAGATAATCGTCGAAAGTAACGACGAATAATAGTAGTTTTATAAAATCGAGAAATTAATTAATAAAAAGATAACGAAAGTAGCCGGATAGCTTCGATTAGAATATTTAATGCATTAAAAAAGATACGCCGCATTTTTCGACTAATAGTACTTACGCGAAGTATTAATAGAGAACGCCGCCGAGTTAATAGAATAATACGATAAGCTGTATAAATTATCGTTAAAAGAATTACAAAGAAAGTAACGCGATATAATAAACAGAAGTACCGTTACCCTTAATAACGATTTCGGTATCTTAGAAATAAGTAAAGTATAAGTGAATAAACGAACGAGACTAAGGAAAATAATCGAAGCTCCTATATAAGCTCGTTGCGTTAATTAATATTAATAAGTACTAATCTATTTATAATAAATTACGGTACTAATTCGATTTATAATAAACTTCCCGTACTTATCCCAGATATATAATTTACTATTATTTTAACTATAGTACTTATATAAATTTCCTCCTTTAAAAGAGCAAATCCCTAAACCCCTTAATAGATTAAATAGAAGCGAATAGTTAAAACGAAGATTCTCATAAGACGACCGAAGCTAGTTAAGAATATTACAGTATAATTAATAAAGTTAATAATAATATTATAACGCACGAAATAATAATTAAAGATAACGATCTTCGTAAAGTAACGAATTAGGAAACCCACGTTACAGCCTCGTACAGAATACTATTAATCGGAATAATTAAAGCTAAATAATAAATCAAAGTTCGTCGATTAATCGGAAAATTAAAGTAATAACCTATTCTTATATTATTAAGCCCCGAGCCCGAGAGCTAATAAAACTTCGTCGAATCTATTAAACGTAAAGAAATTAGAAACCTGTGGGCGAACATATTCCTTAAAGAAGTGAAGAACGAGGCTAACGAAGAAATAAGCCTGTAACCTAACTTATTAATACGACTATAAACCGAAAATATAGATTTTATTATAAAATATAAGAACGATATAAAAGTTATCTTTAATAAGATACTTAAATAAGATATAAAGCTAGTAATAGCGACGATTAATTAAAAATTATAGAACCTAAACGATTTCGCCCTGTTTAAAAACGTTAATAACACACTATCGTATTAGTAAAGTATACTAGAAAAGACGCCTATTAACGTATAACTAAATAAGACATTAGTGATTAAGGTAATAGTTATAATAATAATACTATATAGTTAAATTATAAGTAATACGATTTATAAAAACGTAAGAGCGATATTAGAAACAATTAGAATACTTTATAATAACGCCTATTAAACAGATATAAACCAGCTAATAGGCTTAGAAATACTAAGAGAAACAATACTAAAAGCACTACGAATTAACGGAGATATAGAAAAAGGATTAAGCGTTATGCTTAAAGTAATTAAGTAAATACTAAGCGAAACGAGCCTTAAATGGATCACGGTTAAACTAAGTAAATAAGCTATATTATAATTTTAGAGATTATAATACCGTTATACGAGGCTAAAGTACGATAACGACGTCCAGAAAGACTTAGACGTTCTATTTTATTTATATAAAAGAGATATCGCGAAAAGGGATAAAGATTTCGAATAATAAAAAAATAATATTATTAGCGTACTCGGATCGAAAACAGTCCAAAATCTAATAACAGTTCCCATTAATACTACTATTAAGCTAAGCACCGCGAATAAAACTTAAACGGTCACAGAAATTCAGAGCTTAATATATCCTCTTATTAACCCTACTACCGAATTAAACACTATAAATAATAACGACGATATAAACTAAAAGCTAGTAAACCTAAACTACGTAATTAACGAATACGAATCGTTAATTAATAAAAATACGAACAATATCGAGGAATTTAATAATTAATACGTTACTAACGAAATCGAATTCATTAAAATAAACGACGGAATAAGGAACTATAAAAGCAAGTATAACTAAATCGTTAAAGTAATTAACGACCTTACTAAGTTCGTCGTAAAAGCGAAACTATTATTAAAAGTATATTAAATTAATCACGATAAATTACAGGCCAGCCATAATAAAATACAGTAAGTAATAAGTAATATAATTAACCGTATAAACAAATTAGAAAATAACTAACGAGCCGAGCTACAGGCGGCCCCAGCCCTCTCACCACCGATCGTCGCGTAAACTTAAAGGTTTAACCCAATAGGGGTAATACCTACGAACACTATAATAAACGGAACGCTAAAGAGAGGCTATAAAAAACGATAAGGTTCCGACCCCTTCTCCTCGTTATCTGTCTTTAGCCTTACTAAAGTGAAAAAGCGATAAGTAATAATAAATACTACGAACAGAACGAAATTAAAAAGAGACGAATAATAACGAATATAATAATACCTTACTTTCCTATATTAATTTCTTAAAGTCGAAATAATTATATTATTATTAATAATATAAAGCTGTAATATATATAATACGATTAATCGTTTAAAGAACGATTACGTCCCTCTTTTTAAGAAGGGGGAAGTATAAAGTTCCCTTTACACTATCTCAGTATAACGAATAACGATAATCGTTCCTTCCAGAATAATTAATATTAACCCACATAAATAAATAGTTCGTTATCTTTAGACAGATAGTAATCCATCTTTATTACATATTCTTTTCTTAACCCATAGTTTAGTCCTAACATTTAAACTAATTACGAATATTAAAACTAAACACGGTATCGTCGATAAAAATATATAGAATTTCGACGAAACCGGTTTTATAATAAGAATTATTAAATTAATATTAATCGTTATACGCGCCGATTAACGCGGGAAAATAAAATTAATACAACTTAATAATCGGGAATAATCGATAATTATTAAGTATATTAATTTATAAAGTTATTATATCCCGCCGTTTTTAATTGTTTAAAGTAAATATTATTTTACGAATTAAATTACCGAATACGAATTACTAAGCAATTAAATTATTAAACCGATTTTTAATAAATAAATTAATAATAAAATAAGTTTAAATTAAGTTAAGTATTTTGATTAATATACTCGATTATCGATAAAAAGTCGATATCGCCTTTTAATTATTAACGGTTATAAAAGTTATATATTAATAGAATTCGATAATTATTATAAAGTTAATAATATTATTATTATTAATATACTTTTTTATTCTTTTTATTTACTTTAACTATTAAATATAAAGCTTTATTTACTTTTAAAACGCGTATATTCGAAAGAAATCGAGCTATTTATTAAAATATTGATAAACTATATTATAAAACTCGACTTTTTTATCGCATTTAAGGCTACGTATTTTAAAGTTTTTAATAAAAATAATATTCGATCTGGATTCCGCGCTTTTAGTTTAATATTTTATAATTCTAATAAAGTAATTAATAAATTAAATATACGTTTTCGGACGCCTTTACTTATTTTATTATATTTAAAAATAGTTAATATTTATAATTTTTAAATATTAATTACTTTTAATTAAATAAATAAATAATTTACTTTTATTAAACGTAAAATTTTTAATTATTAAAAAAGCTTTTTAATATAAATTTTATAAGCGGTAAATTAAATAACGAAAGGTTTAACGATAATAGTATATAAAATAACTTTAATACGTAACCGGATACGTATATTAAAAAAAGTTAATTTAGTACTTTTTAAACGCCGGAAAGCTTTAAAACCGCGAATTTAAAATAAAGGACCTTTTAGTATTAATTAAAACTTAGAGCTATTATTTAAAAAGTTAAAAGGGAAGCGTTTAACGAATAATAAAAGTAAAAAGGAAGTCCGTTAAAACGGAGGGTAAAACGTAAAAAGCGCTGTAATATATACGGCGAAACCGGTTATAATAAGCGAATATATAAAATAAAAGTAGAATTAGATAATAAATTAAATAGCGAATAGTTTTAATTAATTAAAAGCGTTATAATTAAAATAACTTATATAATAGTATCGAAATGTGCTAAGAGTTAACCGTTTAGGGATTTTAACCGTTTAGTGATAAACCACGTTAGTTTTAATTAATTAAAAGCGTTATAATTAAAATAACTTATATAATTATATCGAAATGTACTAAGAATTAACCGTTTAGGGATTTTAACCGTTTAGTAATAAACCACGTTATTTAAATAAAGCTTTAAATAATTTAAATTTTAAATTAGTAAGAGTAATTAATATATTAATCGTCCCGGGATCGAAAAACGTTACGATACGTAATATAAAAAAAGCCGAAAAAGAAAATATAATTAATTTTATTAATATAGTTAGAACCTTTATTTATTTAGTATATATCATTAGATTAAATTTATTATACGCTGTATCCTTATAGGCACGTTTTATAAGTAATTTTAACGAAGATTATAAGAAAGTACTTAATTAGGTACCTCGGTACGTTAAAAGAGTTAAAAATATATTAATACGGTATCGAAAACTTACGCCTAAATATTTACATTACCGATATAACCCTATTAAATTATACGTAGTAGTAAATACGGATTTCGCGGGAGATATTAAAATAGTAAAGTTAATAACAGGCTTCGTTGTATTTTTAATAAGATATCTTATTTTATAGATATTTAAATTACAGAGTTATATAATATTATTTATTATAGAAACCGAATTTATCGTAGTTAATATATACGTTAAAGAATTAGCGTAAATAAAATCGTTTTTAAAAGAAATCGATTAAATACTTAATAGTTTTACGATTATATTTATAAATAATACTAGAGCTATTTTATAAGCCGAAAGCATAGTAATAAATTAACGAAAGCAGTATATTAAAGTTTATTATAACTATATATAAAACGAGGTTTTAATAAGGAAAATTAAACTAGAATTCGTTTTTAATAAAGATAACTTAGTAAACGGGTTTATTAAAGCGTTAAAAGAGCTAGTTTTCGAGAGCTGGATAAGCTAATTAAGTATAGAACGCTTTTAAATAGCGTTAAAAGTTAGCGATCCGACTTATAAAAGGCGGTTATTAAAAGGGGGTATTAAAGTTATTATAGCGTATATAGAGATTAAAAGGGGCTTTAAGTACGTTATCTATAGTTATACGTATACGCTAAAAAGAGAAATACGGAATGTGCTTAGAATGAAAAGTTAAATAGGGTTATTAAGGTGCTAAGCGCTTTTATAAGTATAATATAAGGGATAGCCACGTAGCCACTTTAAAGTTACGCCTTTATATTTTAAAGAAGATAAGTAATAAAGTAGTAATAATAATAGTATCCAAGGACTAACCCGTATTGTTATAATAATAGGCTTTATTAATAATAATAACGTAGTTTACCACTAAACGATTAATATCACTAAACGATTAACTGGAAATCGCATAGAAAACCCGTCCGTGCGTAACCGTGCACTTTAACGAAACCTTAATAAAAAAGGCTAAATTTTTAATAGATTTTATTTAATTTAAAAATGTATATAATAGTATTTTTACTTATTTTTTATTTATTTTATTACCGCTTAAACGTAAAAGTACACTAAAATAATCCCTGTAATTTCGTTTTTTCTAAATAACTTTTAAAATAAAATAGTACTAAAATATAGAAAAATTCAGTATATTATTTATTAAGTTAAATATAAACTATTAAATTTTCGGCTTTTTTTATTAAGGTTTCGTTAAAGTATACGGTTACGCACGGACGGGTTTTCTATACAATTTCTAATTAATCGTTCGGTAATATTAATTATTAAATAGTAAACTACGTTAATATAGTTTATAAGTAATTCGGCTATATAAGTAACCCGCCTACTTAAAATAGTATTTAACGTATTTTAATTTAATTTATATATTCTCCCGCTATTAAAAATAGTTACTATTTAAAAAGAAACTTAGATTATTTTAATTATTTAAACTATTAAAAAAAATTTAAAACTAAATATTCGATACGCTGTTTTTATTTATAACTATCCCCGATCGATATTATATAATAAAATAAACGGTAAACCTATTAAAACCGAAACCCGATCTAAATCGCGAAAGCTTATAAATTTAAAAGAGTTATTAATTATTAAATATATATTCGAACTAAATACGTAATATTTTCTTTTTTAGATATAAATTATTAAAAATATAATTAATTAATTACGACGTAACCGTAATACGTTACCCGTCGGAATTAATTAAGCTCCGAACTTTATACGATAACGAAAAGAATTTTGGATACGTTTTAATCGTCGAATCGATTATTAAAGAATTAAATACGAAAATTTAAACGTATATAAAAAGTAGTTCGATTTTATATAAAATATAATCGCGAAATACGGAATTTAAAAATTAAATATTTATAACTTCGACGAAATAAAGTTTATAATAAACTAAATTTTATTATAAATAATAATTACGAACTTTAAATAATTATAAACTATTCCCGGTTTTTTTATTACGCTTATTTAAGTTTTATAATTATTTAAAGTATTAATTCCTTTAATTAAACGATAGCGCCGTTTATTATTATTACAGGAAAATATTACTTTTCGTTTTAAACCGAAAATAATCTATTTCCGCCCGATTAAATTATTTTAATTTTAAATAATAAATAAATTATAAATAAAATTAATTTAAATTAAGTTTAACGTTTTAATTAGGCTATAAAAACACGTTTTTCGGGTATATATCGTTTTTTAATTATAAATAAATATAAAATTTACTACTCGACCGATTTCGAGTTATATTATAAAAAAAAATATTATTATATTTTATATACCGTTTTATTCGTTATATAAATTCTAATTTTTCGACGTAAACTATTTTAATTTATTAAAAAAGACGTACGGGTTAATAATTAAAGATTTTATATAGGCGTATAAAATTTATATTTCGAAAAAAGACTTTTTCCCGGCTTTTTATAAAGTATTCTTTACTTTTATAACCGAATTAAATATTATAAAGGGTTTCCGAAAAGCAGGACTCGTTCTTTTTAATACGGATTATATAATTTTATAGTTAAATATTAAATTATATACGCTAACTTTTCCGGGAAACTTTTCGGGTTTACTTTTAATTTAGGAATTAAAAATACTAAATAATTTAATCGAAACTTAATTATAATTTAAATATATAAAAAATAAAGTTATACACTATTAAAATAGTTCTTTAATATTTCTTTTAACCGGAATTAAGTATTTTATAAAAAGGGTATAAAAAGTTATATATCGACTTACTATTATAAAAAATAAGGTTATAATACTTCGGAAAATAAATAAAAAGTTAAGTCGATATCGAAAAACTAAAAAAAGCGCTTACGGCTTAAAGGATTACTTATTAATTACGAAAATTAAGAAATTTTAAACGAGAACTAAGTAATAAAGTAAAAATATAGTGCATATCGTAAACAGGTGTGTGGAAATACTAGGATAATAAATAGAAGAAGAAGAGGGGACCTTAATTAGGTTAAAAGGCACTAGTTATAAAGGCTAGTAAGGCTTTATTTAATAATAAAGTGGGTCCTCTTTATTATTTAATCTAATTTAATTTATAGTTTATATATCTTTTACTTATAGTTTACGTATTAAATACCGGGGGCAGAAGAAAACTAAATCGTTTTCGATTTAATTTCTCGTTAATTATAATTATTTATTATATACTCTTTTTAGGCTTTTTTCGGGGACGCTTAGGAATAATTTAATACTTATCGTTAATAAGCTTTTTAAAGCGTTTTTACAGGCGTTTTACGACCGGTTTTAATTATTTAATAGTGTTTAATTAAAGGTTTTTTAGTTTCCCGCCTTTATATTATTAATATTCGTTAATTAACTTTTATATTCTTTTTAAGTCCTTTTTATTTTTCTAAATAATAAAGTCGTAATTATAGCCTTTTTATTTAATAAAATAATTAAAACCGTTTTTTTTACCCGATAATTTATAAGAATTTTAATTTTATATATATTATCTTTTAACGTATTTTATTCGTTAATAAGTAATCTTAGTAAAGGCGGCCGTCTGTTTTATAGGTCGGTACCGTTAAAAATCGGTGAAAAGTATATAATACTTAATACTAAGTAAATACGTATTTCTTTAAGCAGGTTTAGTTTATATACTAATTTATTAACGCGTTTAATAATTTTAAATAGTTTAAAGCGTTATTATAAGAACTTTCTATTAAGCTTATTAAAGAAGTTATAACTTTTATATAATCGAATAAATACTTTATCGCCGACGGCGTATTCGATTACTTTATACTTTATATTATATAAACGTTTAGTTCGTATAATTACGAAATCTATTACGAATACGGTATTTTATTTTAAATATAGACGTAGTTTTTTTATTTAAGTAATATTTAAAGAATTGATTTTTATAATAATATTAAAAGGTTTAAATAATTTAATTAATTCGGAATACGTACTATTTAAGTTTTATTAAAGAAAAAGTATAAGCTTTATTTAATTTAATTTTAAATATTTAAATATTTAATATTTTAAAGTAATTTTAATAGTTTAGTTTTTTCGTTTAGTAGAACTATTCGTTTAAAGGTATTAAGTAGCGGTGAATATTAATTTTGTGTTATAAGTATTTTAAAAGCCTTTTTAGAAATCTGAAGTGAATTTCGCGTTACGATTAAAAATAATTTTTTTAAGGTAATTTTAATCTGTTAATTAAAATATGCGAATTAAAATTATAGCTTATTTTAATACTATATAACGAGTATTATTAAAGATAAGTAATGTTTTTTTAATAAAGTAATATATTATTATTAATAAAGAGTCGTATATTTTATAGTTTGCTATTTTTTATAAAGTATTTATAATAAAAATTATTAATAAGCCGATAATAAAATCGATCGAGATTATCGATATAAGTATTAAATCTTCCCGGATTAATATATAATCTTTAATAGTTTTAACCCGTTCTGTTTAAACGATATTATATATCGGGTAATAGCGAACTTATTACTTAATTAATTACGTTTTTTTATAAATAAAAAATAATTCTAGTTCGTATAATATACGTACTTTTCCGAAGTAGTATTTATTATCGTAAATATACGTAAATATATCGGGAAAGTATAATTTAAAAATATAAAGTCGTTTTTTTTACGACTAATATTATATATAAAACTATTCGTAATTTCGAAAAGGTAACCGATTTATAAAGCGTTTTAAGAGAATCGATGCTTTTATTCGTTAGGCTTAGGATTTTTAAGTGTTTTTAATAAATTATTTAAAAGACTTTTATATTTACGATTTTCGGTGTATTTTTTTTAAAACTTTAATTTTAATTTATTAGTTATTATTATTTCGCTGGAAATATATTAAACCTTATCGAGTATTAATTATTTATTAGATTTTTAAATTAAGCTTATCGGGCTTTCGGCGTTTTATATAGCTCGAAAGCGATTAAAAGTATCGGGAATAAAGTTAAAACGTTTTAAAAGGTAATAAATATCAAGACCGTATTATAATAAATAAATAAAGGCGTTAATTAATCGCTTATTTACTCGGTTTATCGAAAATATAAATAAGTTTATTTAATTAATAATGCCTTTTATTACTTTATAATCGGTTAAAACGATAATAGGTTTATTTACCGATTATAAAATAACTCTTAACTTTTTAGCTGTTTAAATTAAGTATGCGACCTCGAGTTTTAATAGATTATAGCGCGTTTCTGCCGAAAATAAATAACGATTAAAGTATATAATTAGTCGAACTTTTATCGAAGGAATAAGGTTATTAAGTTATTAAATATAATTATTTAAAATATAAAAGATTATTACTTTAAACCTACGTTTAAATAAACTATTTACTTAAAAGAAAAGAGGAACATTAAAGTTTTAATAATAAAGAGTTATTTTATTATAAATTCAATTTTAAACTATATTAAATAAAGTTATCTCCGAATTTATCGGTTCGTATATTATCGATCGGTAATATACTACTCTTTTATTTACGTTTTTATCTGTGACTTTGCTTTTAATTCTGCTTTTTCGTAATAATTCTGTTTTTCGAGCTTAAAAGGGTTATAATACTTAAGTAAAATATAGCAGTAAATGCCGTAAAAAACCAGTAGTTTTTAAGTATATTTTAAAGGCTTTAAAAGTACGGGGAAATTCAAGCTTATAAAAAACGTTAAAGCGTTTTCTAATTAAAGATATATTTAAAGTATTAATACGAAATCTTAAAAGTTTAATTAATAAGTATTTAATAAATAATTTTTTAAGGTTAATCGTAATGCGTTTATAAATAAATAAATCGAAAATAGTTCGTAAATGTTTAATGTATTCGTTTTAAAAGTCGGAGAAAATAATAATATTATCGATAAAGGTATAATAGAACTTTTAGTGATTTTTTAATTATCGATTTATAAAGCGTTAAGTATAAACCGGAGAATTACGAAATCTTATTAAAGTAAATTTCGATCTTTTTAAACTTCTGTAATTAATTATTATTAAACGATTTTTATAATCCAAATAAACGAAGAATTAATAAAAGAAATTAATAGCATTAATAATAATAATATAAAGTTTATTTCGTAATACTGAAATAATATCGGCTTATAATAATAAAGGATAATTAATTAAAACGGCTGCTTTATTAAGCGGTTTTAAATCGATAATAACTCGACTTTTTTCTTTACTATAAACTATTTTTTAAACTACGAATATTAAATTAACGAATAAAGAAAGCTCGAAGGCGTATTTAAATCGATTTTTAGTGTATAGTTTTTCGTAGTATTCGTTAAAGAAAGCTTTATTTTTACGATTAAGAAGGTATCCTTTAAAAGTAAGCTTTATATTTTTTTATTTTTTAATAAGTAGGATTTTAAATTATTAGTTTTTAAGCATATTAATTAGTTTTAAATTAATAAATATTTATTTATAATTATCGAGAAGCTTTTTAATACGTTTAATAAATCTTGGATTTTTAATATAAATACGTATACCGTTTCGGGTAATGTGTTTTTTAATATCCTTTAATTTTTTAATTTTTAATGCTATATAAATTAGTATAACTTTTAATCGAAATACCGGAATTTTAATAACTTTATTAAGTTTAATACTTTCGGTTTAAACAGGTTAAATAATATTATAAATAGCGTTTATAAAAAGAGTAATTAAAAAATAAAAGTCGGTCAGGATATTTACGTCGGTTACGATATTTATTAAGTCGGGTATATAAACAGTTTTAATTACTATTTAACGAATTTCGGGTATTAAATTAAATACAGTATTTATCGTTACGTTTCCTGTATTTAAAGTTATAATATTAATATAGCTATTAAAAGAACCGTTCGCAGAAAAACTAAGGATTAAGGCTATTATTACTATAGAGTATACAAACGCCTTTATTATTTTTTTAAAAGAATAAGTAAAATAATTATTATTATTAGCTTTTTTAATATAGTTTAATTTAGTTTTATATTAAATAATAACGGGTTTATTTATATTATTAATAGCGAGAACTTTAAATATTATATTACCGTTAACGGCGGCGTTTATAATAATAGGGTTCGACGAATAAAATACGAAATATTTATTATTAAATAATAGTTTTTATTAAGCCGAAAGGTATGCTTACTTTCCTGGTTTTAAGGTTACCGCTTTACGGTTCTAAACCTTTTTTATATATAATAATACGTGAGCCGCTGGTGAAGGCCACACCGGAGGCAGATAAGTAGATAAAATTAAATAAAGAGGAGGACCTACGTATATTTAATAGAGCCCTTTAATTATATATAGTTAAAGCTTAATAGCTAAATAAGGTTCTTTTCTTTTATAATAATTATTACTTATTATATTTTTATATATTATTACGAAGTATATTAATAATAATATTTCTGTTTTTGATTAAAGAGATACTAAATTATATTAATTAATATAATATAGGATTAAATTTAAATCCTATTATAAACTTTTTTTAATAATAATAAGAGGATTAGATTTAAATCTATTTATTATTATTAAAAAAGATTTCGTATTAAAACGTTATTACTTAAAGAAAATTCTATTAAATTTTACAGTATATTTTATTAAATTATATTTATACGATAAGTTTCTTTAATAAATCCTGCTTAATTAAACGGAAGAAAATTTTTATTAAGTAATTAAAGTAATTTAAATTTAATAAGTAAACGTTATAAATACAGAAAACGATACTAAACTCGGTTTCGATATATTTTATAAAAACCTTCGGATATAAACATAAGTTTTTAATTTTTTAATATAAAAAGTAATCGTTTAAATAAGCTTAAAAATTTATTTTTCGTTATTAATCTTTATACTTAATATTTTATATATCTTTTTTTAATTTACTTATAAAATTAAAGCTACTTTTTTTTAATATATCGGAAATCGGGAGCCTTTCGAAAAAAGTAAGTTACCGAGTATTTTACGGTTAATTTTCGAAAAAATAAAGTCTTCCGATATCTTTTAAAGTTAATAGTTAACCGATAATAGCGAGCTTCTTTAAAACTCACCGGTATAACAGTAAATTAAACTAATAATATTACGATAAAGTAAATAACGATATAATAAAGAATATAAAATAATAAAAAGATTAATTAATACGGAGTAACGTAAATACATATTTTAAAATATTAAAAAACTAAATAAGATAATTAATAATATAGGAATATAACTTTAAAAAATAAAATTAGATTAACGGGCAGAAAATTAAGTAATAATAAATCGTATAACTAGAATAATAATAAAATTAAATAATATTAAATCTATACAATTAACGTTAATATAATTAAGGAATATTTTAGTTTAGGAAACATACGATAAATTCGATATAGTAATCGTTAATAATAAACGTAACTTAAAACAGTTAAAAAACTTTTAGTTTTTATTAATTAAACTTTAACTTTCTTAATAGCTTTAAACGTTAATTTAACAGTAACGGAATTTTTATATACTAATCCTTTTACTAACCGATAATAATATAATAAACTAATAAAAAAATACTTCGGCATTTTATAAAGGAATAAGTATATATAATATACTGTTTTTTCGTCCGATTAATCCGGTATTATAACTATTTATACTACTTAATATTCTATTTATAATACCCTTTAATAATAATAATATAATATAAATACCGTAATATAATATCGTATTAACCGCTTCGTTTAAACGTTTTTATTTAAAGAAAAGCATAGTTAAATATTTTTATTTAAATTATATTAACCTAAAAAAACAAGGTTCGTCCGTAACGGTAAAAGAACGATTTTTACTAATATAAACTTATTTAATAAACGAATCTAAAAATTCTTAAACGACGAACTGTATTACGACGATTATATACGATAATTTCGTAGCGTTTTTTATACGTTACTCGATAATAATATATTATATTAATAAATATATAAAGTATCCGTAATTAAGTAATATTAATTATAATAAATTAAATTCGAAAAAGGAATGCTTTTAATATTAATCGATCGTTTTAAAATATACTTTATATTTATAATAAAAGCTTTTACCGTAGGCCACTTTATATTAAAAAACATTATATATAATAATAACGTATTACTTAGATTTATTTAACGTAAAGTCCGTTATATTCGCGAAATAAAATCTTTTATTCCCGGTAATTCTAATTAAGCTTTAATAATATATATAATCTAATTAAAAATGTTTATAGATATTAAAATAATTCTACGTACTTTAAAATTTTTTATAGATTTTATATTTTAAGCTTACATAAAAGTAATCGAAGAAGTAAAAGTTATACTATTTTCGAAAGCTTATAATAATTATCCCGAATTAATAAGGTTTTCTAGATTATTAATAAAAGTAATAATCGATAAATTAGCCTTTTATAGCTTTTATTTTAATAGATTATATTATAGGTCTCTTTCGTAATAAAAAAAAACAGTTATAAAAAAATTAAAACTTTCGTTAATACACTTTAAAATCTTTTTATACTTTACCTTTTAAAAACTTTAAAAAATCGTAAAGAAAATATTAAAACTAAAAACGATAAAGCCGTAACGATTAAGATAATAAACGTAACGATAAAAGCCGTAAAAGTTTAATAGATTTTTATATTCCTAATTATAAAAAAAGAAATAAATATAAAAACATATTACGAAATTACGATCGGAAACTATTTCGCGATTATAATAGAAATTATAAAGACTTTCGTAATAATAAGAATAGTCGTAATTTTCGTAATAAAATAAGGGAATCTGTTTATTATACAGAAAACGAAAAGAATAATTTAAATAAATCCGATAAAAACGATAAAGTATTATATTTTATTTTAAATACTTTAAATTATATATAATATCGTACGCATTTTCGATCGGGACGCGAACTTAGAAACTATAAACGAAAATATAAAATTATATTAAAACTAAAATATAAAAAGCTTTAAACACTTTTAATAATTATACTAAATAAACGGATTTATAAATATTATAATATATTATTCTTTTCCCGTAACTTTATATTTACTTATTTTTTATTTTATTAAAAGGTAAAGAATACTAAACTTATATTTATATTATAACGTTTTTTAAACGGGAAAAAAAAGTTAAAAATAAGTATAAAAAAAATCGAATTAATCTTAAAAAAAGCGCGATGTGTAGTACTTATTTTTAACGTTTTTAGTATATTATTACTATTACGAATAACGTATTTACGAATTAAAATGCAGGTTATTTAAAACTTACTTATTACTAAAATTTACTTCGATAGTAGTATTAATCGAATATATATTAAAAAGAAGTTCTTTAAAAACTTAAAATATATAATCGAGCCTTACGATATTATAATTAAGGGATTAACGGAAAAGCTAATTAAATATATATAAAAAGTAACCTTTAAATTTATCCTTTTAAGAATAAATAAAAACGGTAAATCGGTAATATACGAATTTAAAAAAGTTAATTATATTATCGATATTCTTTTTTAGCTTAATATTTTAATTAAAAACGATTTTATATTATTATATAAAATAAATATTAATTATACAAATTAAATAATAACGTTTACAAAACTGGATAGTATAAAAATCGATTTCGAAGTATTTAAGAAAAGAAACCTATATATTAAAAAAGTATAGAATTATATTACGGTTACTTTAAACTTAGGAAAATAGAAATACTTATCGGTAACTTAAAAGTAATTATTAAAAAATAAGTATTTTATATTTTATTTAAATAACTTAATCGTTATAAATATAGTAATCGACGGAAACACTATTTTTAAGGTACTAACTATTAATAATATAGATTAATTAATTATAATAGGATATAAGCTTAAATTAAGTTATATTAAAAAGGCAGACGATAACGGTTACTTTACGTATTCTTTTAAAAGAGCTTTAAAAGCGTTAACTTATTCGGTAATAATAATAGTACCTATCTTTAATATAATTATAAACTTTAATACAAGTAAAATTACTAATATAAACATATTAATAATTAATACTGAATTCAGTTTAACACTTTAAATTCGTTAAAAAGCAGTTAAAGCAGTTTATAGTTTAAATTTAAATAGTATTATAATCGGTAAAAACGTTTCGGTAAATAAGAATTATTCGATAACTCCTTTTATAAACGCTGTTTTTAATATTATTTAACCCGCTTAAATAAAAAGTATTTAATTAAATAATACGGTTAAGGCCTCGTTTACACGGCTACGAATTATACTTATATATACGGTACTAAGTATTAAGAAACCAGGAGATATTAAGGAATATACTATAAGAAACGGCGTACGCGTATACGCAAAAGACCTAAGATTTATTAAACGTATCGAAAAGCTTTTTAATAATTATAATAAAATATTCGTTAACTTTAAATTAATTAACGTATTAAAAAATTAATAAATAAAGATATTATTAATCGAAAGATAATAAAAAATAAAACTTATATTAAAAAGGTATTTTTTAAGTCGAAAAGATAAAGCATTTTTTAATAAGTACTATAAGAAATTATACGATAAAAAAAGATTTAAGTAAGCCTTTAACCTTTCGCTATTTATTAATTTAATATTCGTAGTTTAAAAAACAGTTTATAAAAAAGAAAAGGGTCGTGTAATCGTCGATTTACGACTACTTAATAAAGCAGTAATCCTAAATAATTATCCTTTACTTTTATAAATAAACGTAATTTTAATATTACGTAAAAAACGCTATATTACGATTATTAATATTATAGGATTTTTTTATTAGTTCTTTATTTATTTAGATTATAGAAATCGTTTAACGATAATTAATTACAGAAGTCTAAAAAAATTAAAGGTTATTTTAATAAGATTTCGTAATTCCTTAGCTTATACTTAAAGATTTATAAATAAGTAATTAAAAGACTACTAAGGCTTTTACCGCGTATTTATTAACGATATTATAATCTTTTCCGATATATAAAACGAATATGTATAACACTTATAAACTGTTTTTAACCTATTTATCGATAAGTATATTATAATTAACTTAAAGAAATCGTTTATTAAATATCCGTTAATTAAATTATTAAGATTTCGTATCGACGCCCTTAATATATTATTTATAACAGAAAAATTAAACGCCTTCTATAAATTAGAATTCCCTTATACTTTTAAAGTACTAAAAATATACTTTAAAGTAATAAGCTTTTTACGATATTTCTTACTTTATTTTATATAAGTCTCTTAACCTTTTTAAGTAAAGAAAACAGAATTACTACGTAAAAAAAAATAAAAAAAAAGTTACAGATAGAAATATAAATAAGTACGTTGTATATTACAGATTAATAATATACGAACTAATAAAATCCGAGATTGCTTCGTTCGAAGTAATATAAAACTTAATTTATAACGAAATAACGCTCTATTATTAAAACCTTAATACTTTTCTTTTCGTTTAAATCGACGGTTCGCTAAAACAAAGATTTAAAGTTATAATCTTTTACGTTTTTAATAACTATATTTAATATCTTAACGACTTTATTTTTTTAATAAAGGTTAAGCTAATTATATACTTTAGCCGTTATTTATCGATTATAGAAATACGATACGGTTTATTAAAGTTTAAAGTCGCTTATTTAATATAAACAGTAAAGAAACTAAAAGTTATTTTGTAGTTAATAAGTAAGCCTATTATTATTTTAACGGATCACGCTTTAATTAAAGGAATTATCGATTAAATAAGCTTATTAATATTATTAACGGGTAAGGTTAATAAACGTCTAATTAATATATCTATTTACTTTTTATAATATAAGCTAAACGTTTATTATTTACCCGGACGACTTAACTTTATTTTAAACGCCCTTAATCGATTACGTACTATTTAAAACGCTGAAAACCCGACAGATTTAATTAAAAGATCTAATAAATAAACAGTACTCAACGAAGTCTAGTATATATTTAACGAAGCCTTAATAACAGATTATTTAAAGCTAAAGTTTTAAAAAGGGTATACGAAAAACCGTATATATAAAGGAATACTCGATAACTTATTAAAAGTATTTAAAGACTTTAAACTTAACGAATAAAAGCACCGGTTTTCGTAAGACGTAATAAAATTTAATTACCCTTTTAAAATAATAAAGGGTCTATTATATAATATCGGCCGCGGATAAATTAAACGATTATATATTTTAAAATTATACTTTCTTAATATATTTTTATAAATTTATAATAAAAAATATTACTTCGGGGAAGTATATATACTTTCCGAACTTAAATCCTTTTTTATTTAAAAAAAATATAATAAATTAAAAAGTGGGTTCGTTATTACCCGATATATAATATTATTTAAATAAAACGAACTAAAACAGCAAGAAAATATACAGTAATAAAGGAAAATATTATATTAATATCGATAATCTTTATCGATTTTATTATTAACCTTCTTACGGTTTCTATTATAAATACTCTATAAAAAATAATAAGATAAGATATTTACGATTCGCTATTAATAATAACTTATTATTTAATTAAAAAAATATTACTAATTCCCGGTAATACTCGATATACAGTATTAAAATAGGCTATAATTTTAATGCGTATATTTTAATTAACAGATTAAGGCTACTTAAAAAAGATTATTTCCGACCGAAACGTAAAATTTATATCGGATTTTTAAAAAGGGTTTTAAAATACCTACGATATAAAGTTAATATTTACCGCCGTATAGTACTTATAAATTAATAATTCTATAAAACGAAAGAATTAAATAATAAAAATTACGTTACGGTATTAAATATTTAAATATTTATAATTAAATTAGTTAAAACTAATCCCTTTTTTTTAATAGAATCTTAATAACGTATATTCCGAATTAATAAAGTTTTTAATATATAAATAATTATTCGGAATAAAGTTATTAAAACCTTTTAATTTTATAATTAAAATCGATTCTTTAGATATTATTTAAGTAAAGGAACTTCTCTTTTATTTTAAATAAAATACAGTATTCGTAATAGATTTTGTAATTATTCGAATAAAACGATCGTATAATATAAAGTATAAAGCGGTTAAATTCGTAGTAAGTAACGAAGTTTTTATTTAATTTTATAAAGGTTATAATTTACTAGGAAAGCTTAATAAAAAGTTTTTTTAATAACGTTTAAATTTATTTAGGATTATTAAGCGAATTAATTAATTAATATATAAATTTAATTTACTAAAAAAATGCGTATTTACTTAGTAATAAGTATTAAGCACTTTTCTTTAATACCGGACGGAGCCGACCTATAGAATAAACGGTTACTATTATTAAAACCGCTAATTAACGAGTAAAACACGTTAAAAAATAATATATAGGAAATTAAAATCATTTTTAATTATCGGGTAAAAAAATACGGTTTTAATTACTTTATTAAATAAAAAAGGTATAATTACGATTTAAATACTTAAAAGAACGAAAAAAATTTAAAAGGATCGTTAAAACTAATCGACGAATACTAATTACGTAAAAAAAAGCCGGGTAATCTTTATTTAAGTATTAATAATAAAATAGCACCGGTCGTAAAACGAAGAAAAGGACGACCGAGAAAAGTAATTAATAAATAAGAAAATATTATCGTTAAACGCCTTTTTAAAAAACTAAAAAAATAATATAATAAACTATATAGAAATAGGGATTAAGCTAAAAACAGCTTAAATTTTTTTATGCCCCCGGTATTTAATACGTAAGCCGTTAGTAAAAGCTATAGCGGAAGTAGATAAGTAAATAAAATTAAATAGAAAAGAAGACCTACGTATATTTAATAGAGCCCTTTAATTATATATAGCTGAGGCTTAGCAGTTAAATAAGGTTCTTCTTTTTTATAATGATTATTACTTATTATATTCCTATATATTATTACGAAGTGCATTATATAAGTTACTTTTTTTAATAACTTTAAAATTAATTATTATATTATTTAGTACTGTAAATATAACGGTTTTCGCTGTATAATTAATATTCGCTTTATATAATAATATAAAATTATTATTAATTAAAATATTAGGCTGGAATAGAATATTAATAACGTAATTAACCTTTTTAAATTCGTAGGCTATAAGCTTACTTTTTTTATTAGTTTTTAAAAAAATAAACTTAAATATTACTTTTTCTATATATTTAATTAACTGTTTTATTAATCCTTTAATTAAAATGTTATAAAATTTAATAGTATACTTAAAGTTCTTAAAAAAGCTTTTATTAATATATATTTAATTAGTTCTACTATTTAAGTAAATTTTAATAACGGGTTTATTTTATCCGGTTTATACTTTAATTCGGAAATGCGTTAATTTTAAGAGTATAAGCGAATTTAAAGCATTTAAAATAAGCGTAATATATTAACTCCCTTTTAATAAAATTAAATTGATTTTTTTTTATTTTAGATTTAAGTTTTAATTTAGGCTTTTAAAAACGTTTAAAAATTAGAATAAATTTTATAGTTAATACTTATTTATAAGAACTAAAATAATTAAATATACAGTTACGGAAAAAGAAAACAATATTATAATAATTATAAGTACGGAAATTAAGTATTACCGTAAAAAGGGTTTAAAGCTTTTAATACTTTAATTTTAAAGTAATTTTATATTTTCGTTCGTAATTCTTTAATTTTCGTTTAAAGCGAAATAATTTACGATACTAGGCGTAATTAAAAGCGTTTAAAATAAAATATACTCTTTTATTATTACTTTAAAAAATATTAAAATCGTTTTTTTCACTTCGAATAAAATAAACAGATTCCTTTTTAATATTACGAGAATTTCGGCGGTTTTTATTATTACGCGAATTTCGATAATTTTTATTATAATTTCGAAAGGGTCCTTTATTATAATTTTATAATAAGTTTTTATATTTATCCCGTCCTTTACAATTAAAAATATAAAAATCGGTAAAGGATATATAAAGTTTTTTATATATTTTATTATTATTATATCGTTTACTTTTATTATTACGGTTATTACGTTTTTATTATCCTTTTTAATTATTATATTTTTTTTACGATCTTTTTATTCAACGCGTAAAGTGTTATTTTATTCATTGTTCTGTCTATCTACTTCTATTCACTAAAGATTTCTCCTAATATAGTTATATAAGGCTCGTCGGGTTATATCTGGGTATTCCGTTATATATATATACTTTATATTTAACACACCCCCTTAAGGCTTACGCCGTAATAAGTCCATTTCTTCCTTGAGTCGTTATAGTAAAAGGCCTGATTTCCTTTAAATTTCAACTTCTCCTCCGATTAACAGATTTTCGAAAGCTTTTAATTATTTAATACTAATATTTATTACCCTTCTTAATTAAATCCTTCGGCTAATATTAATAAGTCCTATTTAACTATAAAAAGTACGGTAATTATCTACCGTAAAGGCTTTAATAAAACTATTTATAATTATTTCTTTTATTAAAGTGTATTCTACTTTAATCCTTCCTTAATTAACTTCTTAACGGAGCCAGTATTAATAAATATCGATATATCGTAACTTAGTTTAAAAAACAGCTATTTCTATATTAATTAAGCGGATTATTTAAGCGTTATCGTATTAAACCGTAATATTACGTTATTCTAATCGAATCTTAAACTTAAAAGTTAATCGCTATATTATAATTACCTCTTTTACCTTAAACGCGAAAGTAAGCAGTTCGGTTTCGGTAATAAAAGTAATAATAGTATCTTATTTACCTACCTTCTAAGCGATAATACTTCCGAATAGCTTAATTACGTAATCTTATAAACTTTTACGGTTTAAACTATTATTTATAAACGAAGTATCGGTAATAATCAGGGTTGGTATTTAGTCTAACTAAAGTGACTTTAGTTAAAATTTAGTCTAACTAAATTAATCAGTGGCCTAACTAAAATCACTTTAGTCTTAGTTACTGACTAACTTAGTCAGACTAAATTAGTTAGTAGCCTGACTAAAGTCACTTTAGTCTTAGTTATTAACTAACTTAGTCGACTAATTTAGTCACTTTAGTCACTAATTTTAAATAATTATTTTAATTTTTAAATAAATAAATAACTTAATAATTAAATATTATATTTAAAAACAAAGTAAGTTTTTATAAAATATATTTAAATTTAACGTTATAAACTTATATTTTATAATATAAAATATTTTAAAAATAATTACTTTATATTATACTATGTTTAAATAAAGAATATTTTATTAAATTATATATATTTATACTATATTAAAATATTTATAAAGATATTTATATAAAAGAACTTATTATTAATATATATATTTAATTATTATACCTTTTATTTTTAGTTTTTAGAATTATTATTTAAAATTGTATTGAAATTAACGTTATTATTTTTAAAGAAAATAATAAAAAGTATATAACGTTATTTACTTAGTAAATAATTAAATATAATACTTTCAATAAAAGATTTTATTTTAGTATAATTTATATTATATTAGTTAAATAATTTTATAAATAATTAATATATTATTATTGTATTTTGTATATATAACTATTTATAAAAGTAAAATTATCTTTTTACTCTTCTTCGCTTTCAGGCTCGATTAATTCGTTTAAATCTGTAATCTTCCAGCTCTTTAATAAAATTAACCACTTAATAACTTCTGGATCTAGCTTATTTCAGCTTTTTGTTATAATATTTCCCGAAATAGAAAAGCTTCTTTCTATAGAAGCTGTAATAGCTAGGATAAATAAATACTTTCGAGCTAAAATAACTAAATTAAGAAACCTAATTTTATTTGCTGTCTAGTATTCTAATAGATCAATCTATTTTATTATTAATAAAATAATATATTATAAAGCGTTAATAAATAATAAAATTACTTACTTATTACGGCATAACGATTTCGTTTAAATAAATATTATACTCTTCGGCAGTATGTTGATTTCGATTTCCTTGAAATAAATCGTTATCTGAATCGTAATCAGGCTCGTCGTTTTCGATTAAAGGGTTATTTTATAATTCGTCGATTTCGTTATTATTAATTAACCGATTATAATCAGCTTTTAATAAATCGATAGCGTCGGTTTTTATCGATCCGTATAATTTTAATAAACTATTATTTTCGAAATGTACGGTTTTAAATCGAGGATCTAAAATCATACTTAAAATATATGGTTTATAATTTCGAATAGTAGCGTTATTTAATCGACGGGGAAAGTATTTATTTAACTTTATAATTCCAGCGTTTAAAGCTTAAATTAAATTTGTATACTCTGTAATCTAAATATATTAACGTTAACGTATTTTATTTATTATTAATTATAAGTAAGTAAATAAATAAAACTTACCATATCTGGATTATCGACTTTCTTTTGTTCGAATTCGCTAATAAAACCTTCTAGTTTAATATATAATTTATATATAAATAAAAGGCTCGTTAGTAAAGTCGTATATTTTTCGCCTTGTAATTTTACAGACGGTTTAACGAATATTTCGAATATACGTTCGATTTCGTATAATAATAACCAGTCCGCATCATTTAAAAATAATGATTTATATTCGGCGTTTTCGGTAATTCGGTTTATATAATTTAAAACCAGTTTAAAATGTCGAAAAGTTGAAATCATTGAATGAGTCGAATTCCATTTTGTTAAATTATCTATTAAATAAATTAGTAATAATAATAACGTTAAATAATAATAACGTTAAGGAATAATAACGTTAAATATAATTATATAAAGAAAAACATACCTAACGGAATTTTTCGTTTTGTTATTAAAAGCTGGCCGGCAGTAGTAAATCTTTTAATACCTTCGATAAATAAGTCTTTTATTTCGATTTTGTATTTTATTAATATAACAATTCGTCGAACCCGGTTAATTAAATCTTATACTTATTAATAATATATAAAATATAAATTATAAACATTATATTTTACTTACTTAAATCTCCGATTTCGTTTTCGTCTTTTAAATTATTACTTATATAATTAAAGATATTATTCGATTCTTTTACTAATAAAATATAAAATCGTAAAATATCTCTCACTATTAAATTAATAATATAAGTAACGCATCGAATATCGTTATAAAAGTGCTTTCTCGTTTCTTCGTAATAAAAGGTAGAAAAGGCCTATAAAAACGAAGTATTATTCGATGCGTTATCGCGCGTAATACTATTTATTTATTAGTTAAAAGGTTATAATTTAATAAAATAAAGTAATTTACCTAAATATATTTTCGATAGAAATCCCTTCGGATAAATATAATACATTTTAAAAGGTTTCGAATATATTTAATCCGGTATAGTGATTATTAATCGGTTTAAAACCAATTAATTTCGATATTAATTTAAAGTCGTTATTAATAAACGATAAATTAACACCCATATACGAAATTTAGTTATTTACAGTCTAAATATCGAAAGTAAGATTTAAAAACCCGTTGTTTTTAAGTTGGTTTCGTAATTCGTTATTAAATATATTTAAATATTTAATAAAGTCGCGTTCGAAGATCGTACGTATTTTTTTCGATTTATAATTAAATCTCTATAGTTATAAAATTAATTAATAAAATACTTTAAATAATTATCGTTATTATTAATAAAATAACTTACGGTTTAAAATAAGTTATTAAATTCTAAAAAGAATCAGAATCAATTATATTAAACGAAAGGTTATTTTCGATAATAAAGTGTAATACTTTATTATAAATAACGTCGTTATTTAATTCAGCGTCTAAATTATTTCGGGCTCGCTTTCGAGCAGCTAAATAGAAAATATTCGTAGGTAATTCGTTTTATTCTATAATTAAATATTTAATTAGTAAATATAATATTATAATTATAATTATAATAACCTTACTTACTTTTTTCTCTTATTTTTTCAGATTTTAAATTATAAACAATAATAAGGTACTTTTATTAATAATACCGAGATAAATTCGATAAATTAAAAGAAAATAAATAAAGCTCAGTTTTCCAGTTACATATGTCTATTTATTAATTAGTATTTAATTCTTAAAATAAATAAATAATAAAAAAGCTTACGTTATACAGTAACATTATACTTTTCGGTTTTTACCGTATTCGATAAGTAATAAAAAGCGTTTAAATAAACCGTTTTTAATTACGTAAATCGTACTAATATCGTCGTTTAATTTATAATTCGGATTATTATAAATTTCTTTTTTCGGTAAAGAGTTAACCGAAGACTCGGTGGCAGAATCGGTATTTTCGTCGTTATTCTCGATTTCGTTATCTTAAAAAGGGTTATCGGAAATAAAATCAGATAAATTATCCGAATTATTCGAAAAAGACGTATTCTGGTTCGTATTTCGAAATCGGATAGTAAGTAAAAAGGAGTCGTTATCGGATCCGTACGAAAACATTTTAAATAAATATATATAACGGTTAACGTTATATTTAATTAATAAAATGTAAAAGTGTAAATGTAAATATAAATATAAAAGTAAAAGTATAAATAAAAATATTTATTTTATAATAAATATAAGTAATTAAATTCAAAAGTTATAAAGCACGAATAAAAAAAGTGAAAAGAATAAGGAGAATTAAGAGTCTTTATATATTTAAATTTTTATAAAGTATTATATTATTAATATATTTTATATTATGTTTTATATTACTAGGCTGTTTTAAATACTGTTTTATATTATTAATGTGTTTTAAATACTGTTTTATATTACTAGGCTGTTTTAAATACTGTTTTATATTATTAATGTGTTTTAAATACTGTTTTATATTACTAGGCTGTTTTAAATACTGTTTTATATTATTAGTGTGTTTTAAATACTGTTTTATATTATTAGTATGTTTTAAATATAGTTTTATATTACTAGGCTGTTTTAAATAATGTTTTATATTATTAGTATATTTTAAATATAGTTTTATATTACTAAGCTGTTTTAAATACTGTTTTATATTACTAGGCTGTTTTAAATACTGTTTTATATTATTAATCTGTTTTGTATTATTTACGAAGTGAAATATATATATATTAAGAGATTTCCTCTTTATAATATTTTTCTTTCTGTATTATACAATAACATTTCACCACTTTCACCACTTTCACCACTTTCACCACTTTCACCACTTTCACCACTTTCACCACTTTCACCACTTTTATTACTCTCACTACTTTCACTACTTTCACTACTTTTACTACTTATATTTATTTATTCAATAAATATACTACTTTTATTACTTTTATTACTTATATTTATTTATTAAATAAATATAATGTTTAGCTTTACTGTTACTACATTTCACACTTCCTAATACGACGATTTCCGGTACCCTATCGAATTACGAAGCGAAAAATCAACCGAAATACACCCTATTATTTATCGGTTTCTTTCTTTTGGTGACGTTCTTTTTAAAAGAGATTATATGTATAATCACCCGATTTATACCGGTTATAAATCGATTTTATAAGATGTGAATTACTATATAAATTATTAATTTTCTTTTAGTATTAATAAGTTTATTTAATTAATTTAATATTTTAAATATTAGAGAACCGATCCTTGGCTATATTTAATGTATATTTCGAAAGCGATGTATTACATGAAAAAGGCAATCGAAAGTCAATAAAATCCGATCGAATATATACACCTTTCTATTACTTTAAATAATTTATTACGTAGCTAGGGTAATTCCGAGCTATTTAATAAATTAAAAAAAGAAAACGAAAGCGAATATAAAGAAATGAAGGAAATGGCTCGTATTTTCGAGCAAACCCAGCCTCATTTACATTTAATTTTAATTAAACTAATAAATGAAAATAAAGAGAAGCTGGATAAATCGGATTTATATTATACGTATAAAGACGAAATTAGGTATTAGCATATATTCGGGGCTTATTTAAAGCCCCTTTTGGATTGGGTATGGATTAATCTATTTTGGTTAGATTTATGGTTCGAAGTATATAGATTAGAGTAATTTATTTTAATTAAAATTTATTTACTGTAATTTTTTTTATTTTTTTAAAGTAAAAAAGTACTTTAATAAATAAAACGTAAATAAAAAAGTAAATAAATAAGTTATATAATATTATAAATATAATTTAATATATATAATTTATTTTAAGTTAGTTAATAACGTTATTAAATAAAGAAATGTATTTTATTTTATATTAAATCTTATTTATAAAGTAAAATAAAAGTTATATTATAAATTTATATTAATAATAAATAATATAAATTTTAAATATAAAAAGTAATAAAAGTATTATAGTTTATTAAATAGAATTTATATATATTATATCATAAATATTTATATTCGTATTATATTTATTAATTATTAATACTTTACTTTTTATAATTAACGTTATTTTTATTATAATCTTAATAATAAAGGTTAACGTTATATAATTATATAAAGTATATTTATAAATGGTTTTATAAAAGTAAAATAGTTATAATAATAGTAATAAATAATATATTTAGATTATAAATAATAACTATTTAAGTAATATTAAATAATAATAGTAAATATATATTTAATATTTTATTGACTAAAAAGTGACTAAATTAGTCATAAAAAATTCAGGGCCTTAGTCTTAGTCTTAGTCAGGGGCCTGACTAAAGTCAGGTGAATTTAGTCACTGACTAATTTAGTCTGACTAATTTAGTCACTGGCCTGACTAAAGTCTGACTTTAGTTACTGACTAACCTTAGTCATTAGTCTTAGTCATTAGTCACACTGATTTTTTACCAACCCTGGTAATAATAATAAAATTATTACTACCCCTTAATTATAGGCCTAAGAAACGTGTTTCGTATAAATAATATAGGACTCTATCGGCTACTTTTATATATTCTAATCCTAAATTTAAATTAAATTTAATTAAACGAAAAGCTGCGAATATAATATCTAATTTCGTAATAATAACCGTATAAAAAACAGAGCCGACCTTTTTAAAGTAGAGTATACGTTCTTTAAATATTATAGTTCTTATTCGAAGTAATAATTCTATAATAGATATTAAAATCGAATACTTTCTTCGTAAGCTAGAATTAACAAAAGAATATAACTTATTAATATATAAAACTTATAATAACTATATAAACTTTTTATCTCGATCTTGAATAATTTTAATTCTAAAAAATTATTACAGATCGTTTCTTTTAGTTAATTAGTATTTACACTTTAAAGAATCCTCGTTAAAAAGTATTCGGTCTTTATATTCGGGTTTATAAGCGAAAACAATATCGTTAATATAGAAAAATACAATTTAACTTCCTTTAATAAAGTAATATAGTTCTTCGGGGACCTAAAAGTATTTAAGTAAATATAGTATATTAAAAAGTTCCTTTTACTATAAGTATAAAAATTCCTTTAACCTATATAAAGCTTTATTTAAAAGTAAAACGATTCTAGCTTTCCGATAGCTAAATAATATTTATATATATACGGTCTTTTTAAGCTTAGTATTAATAAAAGCGTTAATTACGTCGTACTAAATCAGTTTAAAGTTAAAGCGAGCCGCCGTTATTATTAATCTTCGGAAAGATCTGCCGTATAACGTGGCCGTATAAGTACTTTTTATAAAACAGGTTTATTATTAATCGCTTTTAACGATTAATCTTACTTTATATTTTTATTGCCAGCCGTACTTGTTAAACTTATATATATATACTTATATATAATTTAAAATTTAATATCTGTAAGCGTCGGTCCGCGAATATTCTATTTAAAAATTTATTTTTTTATAACTTTAAAAGTAAGATAACTCAGCTTATTTAAATTATTCTTCGAAAAAGTATCCCTTTAATATATTTTTAAGAACTGGAAGAAGTTTTCGTTTATATATTCGAAAACTATTTCGAAGTTTATTTTATAATATAGTAATTATATTATTAAAAGATATTTTCTTATTTCTTTAAAATATTTAAAAGACTACACTTTTAATATATTCTTATAGTCGAACCTTCGTTAAATCCCTTCTACTTTTTAAAGTACCGACGTAATAAGCCCGCGTTCTTAAAAAGAAAGCGAGCCGCTTTAAAAGATTTAAGCTAAACGTAATCGGATTAATAAACTTTAAGTTATATAAATTATAATTAAAATCGATTATAGACTCTATAATTTATATATAATTATCGTTTAATATAAATTCCGATCGTTATATAAAATTTAATAGCTATTCTGAATTTATTTTTAAAGTAAATAAACATAAAACCTTTAAAAGCGGAGTAAAAAAAAGTGTCCGTATTAAAATAAATATCGCGGTTATATAAAAAGGATTAATCTTATCCGCTTTATTAATAGTCTCTTAAAAAGATCTTCTTAGTTTATCTTTTTATACTTCGATATTAACGCTATTTTTCGGTACTCTTTTAACCGGCTTATCCGAACCGTTTATATAAGAGTTATCGTTTAGGTTTTCGGCCTTTATTATTATAAAAATTTCGAAATAATTACTTTAAATACGTTTATTACCGGGCAGAGTTAAATTTATATATATTAACGAATAATCTATTAATTTAAAGTTATTTCGAAGGTTTTATAAATTTCCGGAAAACTATAATTCTTCGTCGAAAATAACGTTATAAACGTATTTAACTTTACCGGTTTATAAGTTTTAAATTCGAAAACTATTTATAGAATTATAACCGATAAAGTATCTAATTTAAATACGGGCTTTCATTTTATAAAATCGATCTTTTTTTAATTTCGATAATAAATTAAATATATAAACTTTATAACCCAGTACTTTTAAATAATTAATTTATAATATAACTTCTAAGGCATTTAAATTAATCCGTTTTATAAAGTGTATATAAATTACTCCGTATAATGTTTATTAATTAAGTCTATATTTTAAAGTTCGATTTCGAATATAAATCGCTATATTTATAAACTTTTTAATTAATAACTTAAAAAGTTTACTTTAAATTCTAATTATTCGAATTGTTTATATTATAATACCCTTTAAACGCTTTATACCCCCGTTCTATAATTATGTATTCGGGGCTAAAAGCTTAATAATAATTAATATTTCTTTTTTAATAACTTCTTAAATATAATAGCTTTAAGCGAATTCCTTATCGTATTCTAAATACTTAATCTTATAGTCTAATTAATATTAAATTATTATATATAACTCTCTAAGAGCTATAGCGATTATCGTAACTTTATTATTAATAGTAAATACCGATTAAATAAATCTTAATAGTTTATTTATAATAAAAAAAACTCTCGATACTCTTTTCAATTTTTAAAAAAAGTATATAAAGTTAACCGTAATAGTATATCCTAAATATAATAGTTATTATCGAAGGGTTCGTTATAATTACGTTTTCGCTTTCGCTAGTTCGTAATTTTCACAGCGAATTATCGGGAATCCCTTCGTTTAAACTAATAAGCCGAACGTCCTCTTATAAAAGTGCTTAAAAGCTTTAGTATTAACGTATTTTAGTCGAAAATGCTATAATTCTTTTATTCCGCGGGCTTTATACGTTCTATTTAATAAATTAATTATAAACCTTTTAATAACGAAAAAAGCTTATAAAGTATTAAAAGTTAAGTCTTTTAAAACGAATTATCTTAAAATGTTCAGTATTTAATATAATATCGATTCGTCCTTTTTTTAAAGGCAGTTATTTAGAGGCCATTAATCCTAAAAATATTTTTATATTTTAAAGTATCGGTAAAATATAATATTATAAACGAAACCCTGTACGTACGTAACGTTTCGGAGTTTAAAGGGTTAAAATATTATTATTTTAATAGTAAATAGAATTTTTACTTTTTCTTAGCCGTGGATTAAGAGGACGTTATCGCTAATTATAATAATATTTCCATTTTTATTAGTATAATAATTTAAAAAACGGTTTTTTATATAAAAATATATAAAGTAAACCCTAAATTAAGTATAGTATACGATTTTAAAATATAATCGATTATAATAAATAAAACTAATAATATAGCTAAGATTCTCTTTTTTAATTTAGTGTATTTTTAGTTTATAGTATTTCGGTCTTTTTTCATTTTTTAGTATTCTTTTTTAATTATTAAGTTCTCTTTTAAAAACTAAGGGACTTAGCCTTATAGCTTTAACGCTAGTTTTTATTTACCATAGAATTTTTTTAAAGAATAAATATAAATAGTCGGTTTATTTATGTTTATTTACTTTATAAAATTTATAAAAAAAATAAACGGAATCTCTTTTTCGCTTATAGCCTTATTATAGTTTTTTAAATACTCGGGAAGTATTAACTCCCCGGCCTTTCGAAATACTACCTCTTTTTATAAAGGTTATTTATTTTTAATCTTTATTTTTCGGTTTATTATCGTCGCTTTATTTTTTTCCGAATATAACGAAAATCGCTTTTTTAATTCGGATACGATCTATTATTGTAAACTTATTTAGTATTCGTAAATTAATTATTATTAATCGGTAATCGTTGTTTTTTAATTCTTTTACTTTTTTAATAAAAGTAGTTACTTATAATAATATTATATAATTAAGTACCGTTAAAAAATCGTTGAACTAGCTTTAAATATATATCGTTTTAAAAACGCCGTACTTTTTTTTAGTTATAATAATTATTTTTTATTTTAAAATCTATTTTTTTATATTTCGAAACAGTTTAATTAAAGTCTAAACCGATTTTTAATATTCTTTTTTAACCCGAAAATAAAAACCGTCTTCGTCTAATCGTCCGAATTAATTTAAAGCTTTATATTAATAAGTAAAAAATTCGTACTTTAAATAGTAATTATTTCGAAGATTTTAATTAATTATCGTATAAATATATTTATAAAATTTAATTCGATTAATAATTTACCGATTATATAAGTTTTATTTTAATCGGTATATAATAATAACGTTAATATATAAAAAACGTTTATTAATAATAAAAGTTCGTTAAGCTATTTCGGTTAGTATTTTTCTTAAAGTCGGAAGAATTAGTATTATCGAAAAGTTAATAATCGTAACCGAAAGCGATAGTTTTTTAAAAACTTTAAAATCGTTTAGTTTAAAAACGTTAAGTTCTTTAAGCTATTCGCGTTTTCATCGGACTTTTTTTTATAAATTAAAAAACTTAATAAGAAACGTAAAGTCTTTATTTTAAGTTTTTTAATCGCGAAAAGCTTTTAATTAAGCTTTTTTATCGATATTATCGGATATTATATAAATTAGTTTTCGTATTAAAAATAAATCTAATAAATTATTTTCTAATTATTTCGTATTTATTCTGTTTCGGGTCGCCTTTTTAAAATAATAAAATTCTTAATTATTCGACGCGTAAAGTATTATTTTATTTATCGTGTTGTTTATTTACTTTTATTTATTAAAGATTTTTTTTTGTATAATTATATAAGGCTCGTCGGGTTATATCGGGGTATTCCGCTATGTACATATACTTTATATTTAACACTTCTAAAATCGCGGGATAATAATTTAAAAAACGATTTTAGTACGTATTATCGAAAGCTCTGGTTCCCTTTATAATTATTACGCCTTTATAATTATTATATAACGTAATTTATTACTAAACGGTTAAAATCCTTAAACGGTTAACTTATTATACTTTTTTAATTTATTAAACTTTAATATATAATAATTTTATAATTATTATAATTATATTTAAACTTTTTAAAAAATAAAGGCTATAATTAATAGTTTAAACGATACGTAATATAACGCGAAAAATTTCTATATTAATAATCGCGAAGTTATATAACGTTTTTAATATTACTTTATACGTTCGAATTACCGGCCGATAAACTAACTACGATAAAGGTATAATATAACGAAAACTCGATCCGATTAAAAAAAAGTAATTAAAAATTATATAATCGATTTAAATACCCGAAAAATACTTCCGATAAAAGGTTATATTATAAATATAGCTAATCTTTTATTAAATTCGCGTAATAACGATTATATAAATAAAGAATAAGTTACGTATTATATTTAACGTAATTTAAAATTAACGATTCGAATAAATCGGAAATACGATTATTAAAGAGCTTTTTATAAAGATTTAAGCGTTATTTCGGGTTAATTTAAATTAATTACGAATATTAAAACTAAATACGGTATCGTCGATAAAAATATATAAAATTTCGACGAAACCGGTTTTATAATAAGAATTATTAAATTAATATTAATCGTTATATATACCGATTAACGCGGGAAAGTAAAATTAATATAACTTAATAATCGGGAATAATTAATAATTATTAAATATATTAATTTATAAAGTTATTATATCCCGCCGTTTTTAATCGTTTAAAATAAATATTACTTTATAAATTAAGTTACCGAATACGAATTACTAAACGATTAAATTATTAAACCGACTTTTAATAAATAAACTAATAATAAAATAAGTTTAAACTAAATTAAGTATTTCGATTAATATACTCGATCGTTAATAAAAAATCGATATCGCTTTTTAATTATTAATAATTATAAAAGCTATATATTAATAAAATTCGATAATTATTATAAAATTAATAATATTATTACTGTTAATAAACTTTTTTACTTTTCTTATTTACTTTAATTATTAAATATAAAGCTTTATTCGCCTTTAAAACGCGTATATTCGAAAACAATCGAACTATTTATTAAAATGTTAATAAATTATATTATAAAGCTCGATTTCTTTATCGTATTTAAAGCTGCGCATTTTAAAGTTTTTAATAAAAATAATATTTGATCTGGATTCCGCGCTTTTAATTTAATACTTTATAATGCTAATAAAGTAATTAATAAATTAAATATACGTTTTCGGACGTTTTTACTTATCTTATTACGTTTAAAGATAAATAATACTTATAATCTTTAAATATTAATTACTTTCGATTAAATAAATAAATAATCTATTTTTATTAAACGTAAAATCTTTAATTATTAAAAAAGTTTTTTAATATAAATTTTATAAACGGTAAACTAAATAACGAAAAGTTTAATAATAATAGTATATAAAGTAACTTTAATACGTAACCGGATACGTATACTAAAAAAAGTTAATTTAATACTTTTTAAGTGCCGGAAAGCTTTAAAACCGTAAATTTAAAATAAAAAACCTTTTAATATTAATTAAAACTTAGAATTACTATTTAAAAAGTTAAAAAGGAAGCGTTTAACGAATAAAAAAAAAATAAAAAAGGTCCGTTAAAACGGAGGGTAAAACGTAAAAAGCGTTATAATATATACGGCGAAACCGGCTATAATACGCGAATATATAAAATAAAAGTAAAATTAAATAATAAATTAAATAGCGAGTAGTTTTAATTAATTAAAAGCATTATAATTAAAATAATTTATATAATAGTATCGAAATTAACGGGCCTAAAAAAGGGGTGTAATAATAGTAGTAATAATAAAGATGAGAGAGAGAGAAGGTAGCCAGGGGACTGGCGTAAGCCAGCCTTTTAAGAGGCCCTGGCTCTATCTAATCTATTATAGGGCAGTGTGAGGCAGTAGCAGCAGCCTAAGGCAGTAAGGCTACAGCTCCTAAGGCAGTAAGGCTACAGCCCCCCTAGTGGGGCCTGTTATATGCCGGCCTTAACAGAAGAGAATTGCCGACCTCGGCAAAACAGCATCGGGCTTCCGGAATAATATTATTCCATTAAATCCATTAAATCCATTAAATCTATAATAAATACGTTCCGTTATAAATCTATTATATTTATTTAACTTATCCTTTAAGTTTTAATTAGGAAGGTGTAATTATCGGATATAAGTAATGTAATTAATAACTTATTAATATTTAAAGCCAGCTCTATTTTCTAATTAGGTCGGTTAGCAGTATTAATTTTAATTAATTATAAAGGCAGCAACTAGTCCAGCGTATCGTTAATTACTCAGATTTAATAAGGAAGTATTTAATCAGTAAAGTAGTAGAGCATACTAACTTACCCTGGTCGGCTAGCATTAATATGTTTATAAAGTGAGCCTAGTAAAAGGGACCTTTCGAAACAGGTTAACTTTAAATAGCTGGCTTTATAGCCTAGAATTAACGGTTTTTTAAAGTAGAATATCGGATATTATCGTTTATATTATAGTATTTCGATAGGTCGTTAATTAGTTTCGGATCGGTCGATCCGGTTATCTTACCTTAATTAGCTAACGCTTTAATTAATAATAATAAGTACGATTTAGTACTATAATAGGGTAAGATACGACCGCATTTTTCGGATTACGACGTACCCTAATCGGTCGGTTCCGATAGTACTAATAAGTAATTACCTAGATTCGCTACTTATTACGTACGGGTTTTAAACTATATAAAAAAAGACTTATTACTTTCGCAGCTTCGGAGAGATGCTACTATTTAATAGGCCTGAAAAAGGGGTGTAATAATAGTAGTAATAATAAAGATAAAAGAGAGAGAAGGTAGCCAGGGGACTGGCGTAAGCCAGCCTTTTAAGAGGCCCTGGCTCTATCTAATCTATTATGGGGCAGTGTGAGGCAGCAGCAGCAGCCTAAGGCAGTATGGCTACAGCTCCTAAGGCAGTAAGGCTACAGCCCCCTTAGTGGGACCTATTAAAAATGTGCTAAAAGTTAACCGTTTAGGGATTTTAACCGTTTAGTAATAAACTATATTAATTATTATTAAAGTATTTAAAAAATAAAAGCACTATTTTAATAAAATAAAAGTATTAATAAAAGTTTATACCGATTATAAAAACCTTATATCGTTTATTATTAATAAAGAATTAAATAAACGATAAATATAATAAATTAAGTTTTTAATTAAATTTAACTTTATTATTATTTACCGGAAAAGTAACGAGAATAAGCGAATAAATACGTTTAACCGATAATTAAATTATTATACGGACGTTTTTCCCGAAACGAAAACGATTTTAATATACGATTAAAATAGTAATTTTATACTATCCCGATAATTAAACGTTACGTATCGAATATAATATTATAACGAATAAATTATAAAATTTAAAAAATAAATAAAAACTTTAAACCGAAAAGGACTTCCGTTACGATTTAACGAAAAAAATAAGATTATATATTATAATAATAAAATTTATATACTTTAAAAGTGTTACGAAAAGTTTATTAAAAAGTTTTACGAATATTTTATATATAAATATTAAAAAATATTTAAAACTTAAAAGCGAATTATTAAATAATTCGATTACGAAAACTTAAAATTAATAATAATTAAAGTTATTAACGAATACGACTTTTATAATAAAGTAAAAGTAATTAAATACCGACTTTATAAAAAACTATAATTAATTCTTTTATTTAATAAAATATAAAAAACGATCGCTTTAAACTTTATTATTAAACTGTTATTATTAATAAAATTAATAATAAAAATAGATTACGATAATATTTTAATTATTATAAATAAACTTACGAAGTATATATATTTATCTTATATAAAAAAATAAGTAATACCGACGAATTAGCGTATACTTTTTTAAAAATAATTATTAATTAATATAAGCTATTAAAAAACGTTATTTCCGACCGAAATAAGTTATTTACTATTAAGTTTTAAAAGTCGCTTATAATATAATTAAAAATTAATTATAAATTGTTTATAATGTATTACTTTTAAATAAACGGATAAACCGAACGGATAAACTAAAAACTCGAGTAATATTTATAATATTATATTAATTACGAATAAAATAATTAAGTACGATTACTATTAATAATATAATTCGCGTATAATAACGTAAATAACGAAATAATATATATATTACTATTTCGGGCGAATTAAAGGTTCGACTTTAATTTTACGTAAGAACCGCTAAAAAAAGAATTAATATTAATAACGATTATTTAAATCGAAAAACTAAAATAATTATAAATATCGCTATAAAAAGACTTTACTTTTTTTTAAAAACGTATAAAAAGGTATACCGATAAAATAAAATTAAAAAAATCAATTTTTTAAAAAAATAAAGTTTACTTTTTATAACGAAATATTAAAATTAAACGATTAAGTATAAAACTAAACTTTAAAAAGATCGGATTATTTAAAATAAAAAAAATCGTTTCGGATATTAATTACCGATTATCGTTATTAAAGATTATAAGAATATATTTAATATTCTATATTTCTTTATTCGAATTAATACTAGAAAACGTTAAAATCGAAAAATAATTAAAAATTAAAATAAATTAATACGAATACGAAATCGAAAAGATACTCGATAAAAAACAAATAAAACAAAATTAAAAGTATTTCGTTTAATAAAAAAATTATTTATTAAAAAATAATACTTAGAAATTTAAAAAGTACTAAGCGAATATTATTAAAAAAGTAAAGGAATATAAAAAAAGAAAAAGTTAAAATTAATCGAATTTTAATTAATAATATTAAAAGTATTAAATAATTAAATATCGATAATTATTTCGGATTCGGCCTTTTCCGTAGTTTTTAATTCGTTAAAAGAACGAAAGCCCCGTTTCGTTATTTTTACGCCCCGCGATATTAAGTTTTTTCGTTATTACCGGATTTATTTTAAGCGAAGGAAAGCCGCTTAGGCTTTACGATAAGCTTTCTTTAAAGCTTCGCTTATTCAACGTAAAAAATCGTTAACCGATTATTTTTTAGTACGGAAACGATAATATTTATTAATAATACGCGTATAATACTATAAATATAAATAAACCCGAATTATTATAAAAACGTTTATAACGTACGTATTCTTTATAACGATCTATACCGTTTATTATTTTATACGATTATTTTTTTTAAAAATAGAACGAGCACGGTATAACTTCGTAATTTAATTTATCGATTAAGGCGATTAAGTTATAACGTTACTCTGTTTTTTTAGATTTCGAACGATTAAAATTTTTTTAATACGACTTAATATAATAAGTATATATTATATAAAAATAAAGAAAAAAAGACGATTTATATAAAGCTTAATACGACGGGATAATAAAAGTATTTATAACGTAATACTTTAAAGATAAAGATTTTAAAAAGGGAGGAATAGTATTACGACCCGATTTTATTATACGGTTAAGACTTACTTTTTCGGTACGGTATTATAATACCCCGAATAAGTTATAATATTATTAACTTTTAATTAGGAAACGATAAACTAGAATTAATTTAAGTTATATAATAAATTACTAGGCTTATTAAAGAATGAATAGTAAACTAAGTAAGCCAGTTAAAAAAAGGGATTAATAAGATTACCCGTAATCGGTAGTAATTTAAGTAATTTAAATATATTAATAAGAGAGAAATTAAATATATAACGATGGACGTTCCCAATATATTTTATATAAATACTTTTTATTTTAGTGATTAATTTAAGTATTTATTTTATTTATAAATAAGGTACTTACCTTAACGATTTATTATAAAGCATTTCGATTATCTTTAAGATATTATTACTTTTACGACTTTATTTATATTACCTTATTTAAAATTAGGAGCGAATCCCGATTTATAAGGTACTCTTTCGTTTAAGCTAATATAAACCTAAGTAC
The DNA here is from genome assembly GCA_019976485.1 of Apiospora pterosperma. Taxonomy (NCBI): domain Eukaryota; kingdom Fungi; phylum Ascomycota; class Sordariomycetes; order Amphisphaeriales; family Apiosporaceae; genus Apiospora; species Apiospora pterosperma. Next base: position 3,720,414 of record JAFBMP010000005.1, read on the forward strand.
GTTCTATTAGGTTTTTTTTAAAACCTAGATAGCGTTCGTTATAAAATAGTAGGATATAATAATTTTACGAATTAATATATTCGATAATTATCGATTATTCCCGATTATTAAACTATATTAATTTTACTTTTTTATATTAATCGGCGTATATAATAATTAATATTAATTTAATGATTTTTATTATAAAGCCGGTTTTATCGAAATTTTATATATTTTTATCGACGATACCGTATTTAGCTTTAATATTTATAACTAGTTTAAATTAACCCGAAATAACGCTTAGATTTTTATAAAAAGTTTTTTAGTAATTATATTTCCGATTTATTCGAATTATTAATTTTAGATTACGTTAAATATAACGCGTAACTTATTTTTTATTTATATAATCGCTATTACGCGAATTTAATAAAAAATTAATTATATTTATAATATAACTTTTCGTCGGAAGTATTTTTCGGGTATTTAAATCGATTATATAATTTTTAATTTTTTTTAATTAAATCGAGTTTTCGTTATATTATACTTTTATTACGGTTAATTTATTAGCCGGTAATTCGAGCGTGTAAAATAGTATTAAAAACGTTATATAACTTCGTAATTACTAATATAAAAATTTTTCGTATTATATTACGTATCGTTTAAACTATTAATTATAGCTTTTATTTTTTAAAAAGTTTAAATATAATAATTATAAAATTATTACGTATTAAAGTTTAATAAATTAAAAAAGTATAGTAAATTAACCGTTTAAGGATTTTAACCGTTTAGTAATAAATTACGTTATAAGTAGCGAGCCACCCTATATAAAAAAGGGTTTACTTTATATAGTTAATAAGTAATCTTATATAGTAACTAGTGCGTTCGAATCGTTATTCTCAGTACTAATAAATAGTCTAGCTGTATCACTTTAAGATAAGCTATAAAATAGTAATTTAAAGCGTATATAAAACGTTCGAACGATACGTAACCTATACAGCCTAATAAAAATATAATAAATATAAATTTTATTACTTTTATAACTAATTAATACCCCCTTTTTAGTTTTAAGCTTTAGTTTTTTTATAATTACCTATAATTATTTAAAAACGTAATAATAAGCTATTATATTAAAAGGCTAGATTTTAAATAAATCCGGCTGGTTATCTTTTTTTAAAAAAAAATTAAAGAGCTCTTAATAAAGTGTAATCGATTTAGTAGATATAGTAGTATAATTAATCTACTGTACTATTATTAAAATAACGAACTTTTAAAGCTATTTCGGTAGGTCCGTAACCGAAAAGGTAGCCTTAACCTTATCGAGAATAGCCTTATTTAACAGGCCCCACTAAAGGGGGCTGTAGCCTTACTGCCTTAGGAGCTGTAGCCTTACTGCCTTAGGCTGCTGCTGCTGCCTCACACTGCCCTATAATAGATTAAATAAAGCCAGGGCCTCTTAAAAGGCTGGCTTGCGCCAGTCCCCTGGCTACCTTCTCTCTTTCTCATCTTTATTATTACTACTATTATTACACTTTTTCTTTAGGCCCGTTAAATAATAGCATTTCTCCGAAGCTGCGAAAGTAATAAGTCTTTTTTTATACGGTTTAAAACCTATACGTAATAAATAACGAATTTAAGTAACTATTTATTAATATTATTAAAACCGACCGATTAAGGTACGTTATAATCCGAAAGATACGGTGGTATTTTACTTTATTATAGTACTAAATCGTACTTATTATTATTAGCTAAAGCGTTAGCCGACTAGGGTAAGCTAACTAGATCGACTAATCCGAAGCTGATTAACGACCTATAATAATAATAATAGTTAATTTATCGTCTGGCCGAAGGCCTAGGCCTTATATAAACGTTAATATTATGCTATAACTACTGTAATACACTGTTATAACGCTTTAATAGCTGTCTTACGCCTCTTTCCGTAGTATCCACCTTTATAACTCTAACGTTCCACTAGAAAAACTCTCTACCGCGCCCGGAAAATACCTTTAAGCTTTATTTAGCTTTTACACTTCGAACATATCGTTTAATCTAAAAACTATTTATATCTATTTAATTTCGTACATTTATTAAAAAGAAAAGAAAAAAAAATATACGTTTATAAAAATAATAAAGGCGGGTATAAAGTAACTCTATAGTAATTCCCGGGTATATATAAAGTAGTAAATAAAGCGTTATTACTTTAAAATAAATCGTATTAAGTATAAAGGATAGCCGCTATTATTTAATAACCGTAACTAAAGCTAATACTATATAAAAATGTAAACGTTTAAAAACTTAATAATTTCCGGGGCTATTATAATACTATACTATTTTTAACTCTATTAATATATTATAATATACGAAAATCCACCGGTATATAGCCGATAAGCGACCGATTAACCTACCGCTTTTTACCGCTTTTACGAACGAACAGTTAACCGAATAATTAACGTCGCCGTAATAAAGTAGCTACTTTATAACTACTTTAAAACTACTTTATATCGCTAAGTAACTATTACTAAGTAATTACTTTATAATTAATAATAACAGGGTCGTTAATTAATATATATAACGGTATATAATATTACTTTTTATTAATTTAAGGCTTTTTTTTACTGTTTATATAAAGTCGATCTTTAAGCGTCCTCTGTTAAACCTTTAAAAGGCTTTTTCGGGGGTTCTTTCGGAGGGTTATCGTCCACCGCGGCGTTAATAAAGCGTTTAAAAAGGCCCGTCCGGAACAGGAAAATAACGGCGGTTTTTATTTTTTATAACTTTTAAATTACTTTTATATTAATAAAAGGTCTCGGGCCTTCCTAGTAAGACCCGGGGCTTAATTATACTTTTTTTTATAGTGCTTTATATTTCGTATAATTTAATAAAATATACCGTATAATTTACCGATCGCTATAGTCGTATAATAAAAAATCGGTACGCCGGATTTACTAAAAGTAATCTTTTAAGCCGATTTTCCCCGTCCGGATTTAAAATATAGTAATTACTACTGCTCTTTTTAAGCTTTTATAACGCTATAAAGTAACCTTTTCCGGTACCGGTAAATAATAGTATAGTACTCTCCTGTAAAAGTCGTAAGTTTATTTTATAATCTATTTAATCTAAGTAGTCTTTTTAGTTAATATACACTAAACGGCCACTATAATATAAAAGTTTTAATTAATAATAAGTGCCCGTAAGGCCGGTTTCGGTACTAAGGCCCCGGGGGCCTTCGGAGCCTTTAAAGCCTCCGGGGCTAAGGCTTCCGCAGCTGCTTTAACGAACTAATCGGCCTTTTCGTTACCCTGTACCCCCGTATATACCGGGATCCAGTAGATATAAACCTATATATCTTACTACCGTAAAGTAATAATCTATAAAGAGATTTAACGTAATAATTATTAATTTAATTATTTTTAAGGTTATATAGATAAAGTAATAACGGCTTAGTTATTTATAAATATATCGACTTTATTATACGACCTCCTTTTTAAGCGTATAACAGTATTTAATAATATATAAATACTTTTAAGCTCTGCGAAATAGATTATTAATTATATTAACGGGCCGAAATACGTTATTATACTCCGTTCGTATTTACTAATAAATTAACGAAGCTAGAACATACTAATTCCGACCCCTCTTTTAAACCCGCTACTATTTATATAAAATATTAGTAATTTAACTCCGAAGCGGTTTAAAATATATTCATAGTAGGCTTTCCCGGCCTTTTCGTCTTTAAAAATAATAATACTAACCTTCTTTTATTATAACGGGACGATAAAAAGGGAGATTATTTCTAAGGGCGGCTAATTCTAATAAAATTACTAATAATACTATATTAAACGTATAAAAAGCGATCTTTAATAGGCTTTACACTGTATATCACTATAAGCAATGCCGTAGCCCGCTATAAACAGGTTAATACGCAGCCGTAAATAAGTTATATAATTAACTTATAATAGCTATTATTCGATAAGCAGGATATAAATTTTAGTTATTATTATTAGCACTATAGTAATTTTCAGGCCCCTTATAATTACTAATAACGCTTTTTATTATAAACGCCGTAACGCTATAAAGTACTATTTTATAAGCCCTTTTCTTAGGGCCTTAATATACGGCTAGTATTATATTATACTATAGTATATAATTTAAGGCATTATAATTACCTAATAGAATTACTTTAATTACAGGGTACCGCAGCCTTAGTTAGCACTTAAAATAGCCTTAAAGGCCTGTATTAACTTCCGGACTTTAACGACGATAGCCTATATATAATAGTACTAAAACAGGCCTAAATCTAGCTAAACCCTTAAATAGCGGAGCTTTTAAGCAGGTTCAATAAGCTCGAAGCCTAAGAGCTGGATGTACTTATCCAGTAGTGTTATAATAGTTCTAAGGCCCTTAAAACCGGTAACTTTAAAGCCTATAAAGCCCCTTTTTATATGAAAATGCATTAATTCGTACTTTTTTAGTGTAAAGACGCACCTGTATTTAATAGCTTATATCGCTACCCTATTATAAACCTACTTTAATATTCTATTATTATCTATAGCTGTTTTACCAACGATTAAAATCCCTATATTATCGACTTATACCGTAATAAATATCCTATAGTTTAAATTATCGCCCTTTATTTTTATACTTATAACTCTTAATATAGTATCCGTATCTATTAAGTTATCCCCTATTAGGATTTCGTTTAAAAAATTAGCGTTATAAAATAACTATAAAAAAAGTTATAATAATAAACTTTACGGGATACTGTAATTTTAATAAATCTATTCGGATTTACCTTTAAAAAACTTTAATTTAATACAGCGGTTATTAAGTTAGTTACAGATCTATAAAGTAATAAATACTAGAATCTTTCTGCGTATAAAGCATTTTATAAGCTTTTTGTAATATATATTATTAAAGGCCCTTAATATATCCAGCATTAATAATATAACTACTTTATAATCCCCTTCGTCCGTTAACGCGTAAGCTTCGTAAATACGTTCGAATAGTATATATATAACATACTCGGTAGATCTCGTTTTGGAGCCCTTATATAGTTTTCCGGTAATAAGTAGTACTGTTCGATATAGTAGCTAATACGCTCCGCTATAACTAATTCTAAGGCCTTACCGATAATTTCTAGTAGGGCTATAAGCTTATACGACTTAACCAGGCTGTAATCGTCTTTATTAGGCTTTTTTAAAACTACTATAATCGAATCTTTATATAGGTAGATACCCTTAAAAAAACAGTAATTAAATAACGGGTATAAAACTAATATAAACAGGTCCATTAAAATTCGAAAGATATAATTAAAAATACTAGAAAGTTTAAAAGCTTTATAAAGTTTAAAGCGGAAAATAGCCTGCTATACTTCGTCCCTAATAAGTAATAAGCACTAGATTTTAGTATTAAAGCGTAGTAATTCTTTTAATATATTAAGCGTTAAAAGTCCCGTTACCGTTAATATTAAAAAGAACACTTTATTTAAAGCAGCCACTTTATTTTCGTAAGAGTCTTATCTTTTTATTATAAGCGTAACTTATTATTATATAACCCCTTAACCCTTTATATAATAAGACTTTATTAGGTCCTATAAACCTTTAAGCCTTTTCGAATATACTTTAATTACTCTGTATTACTATACTTTTTTCAGTACTTTAAAAACTGCTATAGCTTTTTAGTTCCGGGCTTTTTTAAGCTTCTTAGGCCTCCGGTATTTTAATATATTATTAAGCTTTATGTAATTTATTAATTTCTTAATATATAGTTTTATAAGTTAATATAAAGCTTAATGTGTATCGGATAAAAAGGTCCGTTATAAATACCGTATTTTCGATAATAATTATTAAAGTTACTACTACTTAATTTATAGTATCGGTTACTTCTATATCGGTAAATTTACCTTATAATTTCGGTAGCTGCTCCGAAAGCCTAATATAAAACTGCTTTATAGGGGTATTTTTCTAAAGTTTTTAGCGGGGTTTCGTAAAAGCTTCCGTTAATTATAACTATATTATAATATAAATAGGCTAATAATTTAAATTATAATATAATTCGTTAACCTTTTTATATTTTACTAGTTTTATAATAGTATTTTTATTATAAATAGCTAGGTTAATCGTAAATATAAAGTCGTTTTTTTCCTTAATAATAGTGCCTTATAACAGTATTATCTCTAAGCTTTTTATTTTTAAGAGCTCTTTAAAATATAGCAGGCCTTAACGGGCCGAGCCTTTATCGCTTATATCTTCCGCGGCCTATTCCGGGCCCTTTATATTAAAATCCTTTATTATAAAGTAGTATTCTAAGTCCAGTATAAAGTAGCTTACTTTATAGTTTATCCTATAGCTTACTTTATAGTTTACTTTATAGCTATTTAAAGCCGTTTCTAGTTCTTCTAGGATTTAAATAGGTTAGTCCTCCGGGGGCTGGTTATAAATATTATATATATATATAATTTCGGTAATATTGGTAGTATTAATTCCGATAGTTAATATTCTTTCCGCTATAAAGTAATTTAAAGTAAAGGAAAAGGGGTTAGTATATATAATTACGAACGTAATTATATTATTATTATATATAGTAAAAAAGATATTTACTTAATCCAGCCTAGTTTTATTAATATAAAAGGCTACTCCGAATAATTTCGGCCCCGGATCCGGGAGTTAAAGTATAAAAATTAACGTTATAAAATTATAATTATTATATTTTATCGGGCTAATCTAAGGCTTTTAAATAACGAAAATATCGTATTCTAGCATTTTTAAGTCCCGGAAAAGGGGTATTATAACGATATCTTTCGATTTTTATATATTATACTATAAAATTCGTAGCGTTAAAAAGCTAATTATTAAATATTCGGTAATAAATTAAAAACGATTAGTTAAATCTATTCTTTATTATCGGTATCGGTAAAGTGCTATCGTTTAAATAAAAGGCGTTTTTATAGGGTTACCGGTTTAATTACGTTAAAAGCTATATTAAATTTTTTAAGTATAGCTCCGTAAATAATAACGTTTTAGTTATTTTTTAAGGCTTTTTAAATCTCCGAAATACTTATCCGGGTATCTTTTTTACGTTTCTGTTTTTTTGCCGGATGCTTTTCGGCTAGGCTTATAATAAGTATTATACTAATTAATTTATCGTCGAAGTCGTTATTTTTAATTAATAGTCGGTTATTTTTAATCCCGTAAAACAGGGCAGCCTTATATAACCTTATTATAAAGTTAATATTTATGTTTTCCTGGTTTAGTTTTAATTTTAAAGTAATTAGTACGTTTACCGATAGTGCTTTTATAGGTCCGGCGTATTAAGTTTATACTTTTATTAATAGTGCCTTAATAAACGTCGTTAATATATAAGTAATAAATATATATAGTTTTAAAGTGGTCGGTTATAAAATAGCGTATTTTAAAGTAGCGGGTTAACGGATTATTTATTTTAAAGTAGTTACTTTCGGTACGTTCTGTTTTAAGGTAGCTTATTCCGGGGCGGTTAGTTTTAAAGTAATAGTTTAGTATATAGCTTTATTTTTTAAAGCTTCGTTAATTCTTTAGCGTTCCTTTTTATAGTAATTATATTAAAAACTTTAATTAACGTATTACTTTTTATAATTAATATATTTAAATGTTTTATAGGTAGTATAAACGGGGCACTTTTTTGTATCGTAAGGATTAGCGTAAAAGCTATAGGTATTACGGTCTGCGGCGTATTAAGTAGTAATATATCCGTATTTCTAGTATTTTAAATATTACTTAATCCTGTAGGCTTTATCGTACCGTTCGGCGGTATAAGTCTCGTTGAATTAAAAACATTTAATGTAAATAAGTCTATTTACCGGTTTAGGGTTACTAAATTCGACGACGATAAATATAAATGGTTTTATAATACCTTTTTAGGTAAGCTATTTTATATATATAATTTTATTATTCTAAATCAGGCCGGCATTTAAAGTAGTTAATTATACGGCTATTTCTTTTAATTAATCGGGGTTAAAAAAGGCGGTAAGTATAACGTAGATAATTACTTTATATAATAAGATAACCGCTGTAACTTTATTACCGACGTATTTCACCTACTCTTTTACGTAATTAAGTAAGAGTATTCTTTATAATATAAAGGCTGTGTGCACTTATAAATCCTTTAACTTTAAGAATAAGGTACTAAAAACCCTAATCCCGTTATATAATTTAAAAGGTGCTAAGTCCGTAGCGTTTATTATAATAATATCTTAATCTTTATTAAATCTTAAAGGTTTAATAACTGCGTACTAAATAACGTTATTAATATAATCTAAGAAGGCCCGGGGGTTATTAATAAGTATACCTTATAACTATGTCTTAATAGTCTTTTTATTGTTTTTAAAAGAGTTATATAGCTTAATAATAATTTCTCTTTCTTAAGGTTTAATAATATATTCCTTATAAGTATTACCAGTAATTAAAACCCAGGAATAAATAGTTTTAATAGCTGCTAAGGGCGGTTCTACCCTTTTAATAACTACTGTAGCCCAGGTGCGTCCTACCGGTTTCGTAGTGCCGGCAGTAGTATATAATCCCGTATTAATAATATTAATAATAATTATAGCTATTTTTAAAACGGTGCTAATTAACTGGCTAATTTAAGAGGCTTATTATTACTAGGCCTTATTAATTTCGTTTAAGTGGGTCTCTTACGCTTAAACCTTTAATTATACGAAAAGCTTCGCTATTAGGGCCTCTACCGATTAATATAAGGGCAGTAACTTACTACCGGGCACGCTAGCGCCCTTTTAACGGGCCTGTATAACCTTCTACAGGGTGTAAATATCTTTTATAAATTAGTAGGTATGTGCTGTAATAAATGCGGGTATAGGTACAGTGCCTAAATTAAGCCATAAAAGGCTCTAGCGGGATACTATAATAACTGTTTTAAGTGTGCGGTTATAAGTGTTCGGGCTTAACGGGCCTGAATACTACGTTTTCGTCCGTAGCGGCCTGCGCTTATAAAGTAATAACTTCAGCTTAAGGTTATATATTATAAAGTAATAACGTAGTTTACTATTAAACGATTAATATTACTAAATAATTAATTTATTATACATTTTTATTTTATTAAACTTTAATATATAATAACTTTATAATTAATATATTTAAATTAATTAAAAAATAAAGGCTATAATTAATAGTTTAAGCAGCGCCTAATAATATATAAAAGTTATTTATATTATTAATTACGAAATTATACGAAGTTTCTTATTTTATATTACGCGCTTAAATCGCCGGCCGATAAATATACTACGAAAAAAGCGTAAAATAATAAAAACTCGATCCGATTAAAAAAGAGGTTATTCGGAATTAAATATTCGATTTAAACGACCGAAGAATACTTTTTAATACTCGTTATATTATAAATATAATTAATTTTTTATTAAATTCGTAAAATAACGAATATATAAATAAGTAATAAATTACGCGATATATTAATTATAATCCGGACTTAATAATTCGAATAAATCGGAAATATAATTATTAAAAAGCTCTTTATAAAGATTTAAATATTATTTTTAATTAATTTAAACTATTTATAAATATTAAAGTTAAATACGGTATCGTTAATAAAAACATATAAAATTTCGATAAAACCGGCTTTATAATAAAAATAATCGGGTTTATATTAATCGTTATACGCGCCGATCAATACGGGAAAATAAAATTAATATAGCTTAATAATCGGGAATAGTCGATAATTATCGAATATATTAATTTATAAAGTTATTATATCCCGCCGTTTTTAATCGTTTAAAGTAAATATTATTTTACGAATTAAATTACTAAATATAAATTATTAAGCGATTAAGTTATTAAATGAACTTTTAATAAATAAACCGATAATAAAATAATCGTAAATTAAATTAAGTATTTTAATTAATATACCCGATCGTTAAAAAAAGGTCGATATCGCTTTTTAATTATCGATAATTATAAAAGCTATATATTATTAAAATTTAATAATTATTATAAAGTTAATAATATTATTATTATTAATATACCTTTTTATTTTTTTTATTTACTTTAATTATTAAATATAAAGCTTTATTCGCTTTTAAAACGTATATATTCGAAAGAAATCGAAGGTTTTATTAAAATATTAATAAATTATATTATAAAAACCGAATTTTTTATAGGGTTTAAAGCTTCGTATTTTAAAGTTTTTAATAAAAATAATATTTAATCTGGATTCCGCGCTTTTAATTTAATACTTTATAATCCAAATAAAATAATTAATAAATTAAATATCCGTTTTCGGACGCTTTTATTTATTTTATTACGTCCGGGGATAGCTAGTATTTATAACTTTTAAATACTATTTAACCTTTAATAAATAAATAAATATTTTACTTTTATTAAAAGTAGGAGTTTTAATTATTACAAAAGCTTTTTAATACCGATTTTATAAGCGGTAAACTAAATAACGAAAAGTATAAAAATAATAGTTTATAAAATAATTTTAATACGCGATTAAATACGTATATTATAAAAAGTTAATTTAGTACTTTTTTAAGCGCCGGAAAGCTTTAAAACAGTAAATCTAAAATAGAAAACTTTTATTTATTAAAAAGAATTTAAAGCTACTATCCGAAAAATTAAAAGGGAAATGTTTAGTAAATAATAAAGGCGAAGAAAAAGGTCCGTTAAAACGGAGGGCAGGCCGTAAAAAGCGCTGTAATATATGCGGCGAAACCGGCTATAATACGTAAATATATAAAATAGAAATAGAATTAAATAATAAATTAAGTAGCGAGTAGTTTTAATTAATTTAAAGCGTTATAATTAAAATAACTTATATAATAATATTAAAAAGTGCCGAAAGTTAATCGTTTAGTAATATTAATCGTTTAATAGTAAACTATGTTAGGCCTTTTAAATAATTTTAATAGTAAGCTAATTAAAGCCTGTTTTAAAGAGTTATTTTCAGAAATTTATTCTGGCTATTTATTATTATTTTTTCTAACGACCTATCGAAATACTGTAACGATAATGTCTAATATTCTACTTTAGAATTCTAAGCTATAAAGCCAGCTATCTAAAGTTAACCTGTTTCGAAAGGTCTTTTTTACTAGGCTCACCTTTTTATTAATACTAGCCGATTAGGGTAAGCTAGTATGCCCTATTACTTTACTGATTAGACACCTCTTTATTAAATCTAAGTAATTAACGATACGCTAAACCAGCTGCTGCTTTTATAACTAGTTAAAATTAATACTGCTAACCGACCTAACTAGAAAACAGAGCTGGCTTTAGATATTAATAACCTGTTAATTACGTTACCCACATCCGATAATTACACCTTCCCTACTAGGACCTAAAGGATGGGTTAAATAGATGTGATAGATTTATAACGGAACGCACCTGTTATAGATTTAATGGATTTAATAGATAGATTTAATAAAATGATATTATTCCGGAAGCCCGATGCTGTTTTACCGAGGTCGGCAATTCTCTTCTATTAAGGCCGGCATATAACAGGCCCCACTAAGGGGGCTGTAGCCTTACTGCCTTAGGAGCTATAGCCTTACTGCCTTAGGCTGCTGCTGCTGCCTTACACTGCCCCATAATAGATTAAATAGAGCCAGGGCCTCTTAAAAGGCTGGCTTGCGCCAGTCCCCTGGCTACCTTCTCTCTCTCTCATCTTTATTATTACTACTATTATTACACCCCTTCTTTAGGCCCGTTAAATATTCGAGCGTTTTATAATACTGTTCTATTTAAAAGTGTAAGTAATAAAGGGCTCTAGAATAATGCCTCTTTTTTAAAGGTATTTTAATAATTAAGTAAAGCTGAACTCTTTTTTATTATCGAGACGAACCGCTTTAAAGTAGTAATTAAACTACGTTTTAAAGTATTCGATTTCCTTTTAAAATAAATCGAGTATTTTATCTTTCGTTTTCGAAAATAAGACCTTTTAAAAAGACGTTTTTTCGTTTATAATAGTGACTATATACTCGAAGCCGTTATAATTAAAAGGCTTAATAAAAACGGTATTAAAACAGATCCGATTTAAAGGGTTTTCGGTTCTGTTTCGGCTGACCTTAGGTTACTAGCGTTAGAATTTACCGAAAATACAGCCTTTATAATAAAGGTCTTTTTTTAAGTCTTTTATAAGAATCCTTTTAATAGCTTTAACTATTTTTAAAAACTAATTAAAGCTAGGGTAGCTTAACTGTAAGTGTTATAAAATAGTAGTAATAACAGCCTAGCCTTTTTAAAAAAAGCTAGAGAAAGAGTAAGGTAAATTACTTTATATAAAGCTGGTAGTTATATATAATAAAAATGTATTACTTTATATAAAAATAAGGGGCGTATAAGATAAATAGTTATTACTTTATATAAATATTAAAAGGGCTAAGTCTAGCTTTTTCTAGTCTATTACACTTAAAAAGAAGCTACGCTTTTTCTAGTTTAGTATAGTAAAAGGCACCCTTTTCGAAGTAAGTAGCTAGTTATTACTTATAGCACCGCCGGATCGGTAATAAAGCTGGCTAGAAACAATATTTACTAAGAAGTTAAGGACGTAAAAAACCTAGAGTAGTTTAATAACTATGGATTTACGTTTCGTAATAGCGAACGAGAATATAATATTACTTATAATAGCTAATGAAATATAATTAGCCTTTATAAAAATAAAGTTCAGCTGGTTTATATACGAAAGAGTTTTAAAAAGAGATTTATTATTATAAATATATTTTATAGAATTAGTATTATATAATTACTAATTATAGGGGATAACCCCCTTTAAAGTACTAAGGGCTATAGGGGCTAATATACTAGGATACTGGTTTCCGGTAATCGAAAGATTATATAGTAATAATATAGCAGGATCACTAGCCGTGGTTAATAGATTACCCTAGGGGCTTTTAATAGGGTAGGTACAGGGTAAGTCACCCTGTACGAAAAATAGATAACCTTATAGCAGCTGAGTTATAAGGTCGTGGCTAGATTTATAATAACTTTATTATAGTTAAGCTATAGGGTTATTTTTAATAGATGTTTAGTTTTAAAATAAGTTTATAAAACTGTTCGATTATATAAAAGAGTAGCTTTAGGACTGAGTTATAGGCCTGTTATAAAGTAGAGTGCTTTATAGTAAATTTTTTTTTTTGAAAGCTGCGAAGTTTTTGGAAGCTGCGTAATTTTTAATACGAGAATTAAATGATTTAAAGTTATTTTTCGCCTTTTTTTTTATGCTTTCTTTTATTTTTTTATTTTTTTTTGAATTCGATAAATTCGAATTCTTTTTTTATACTGTTTTTTATCTTTTTTTCCTTTATTTTAACCATTTTTAATAAAGTAATTATTATTATTTATTTAAACGTTAACTTTTTTATAATCTTCGTCGAAAATATTATTAATTAAGGCTTTTAAAGTAAAAAGTGTTTTCGTTTTAAAAATAAAACGTTAACGATTAGCCTATACAGGGTAGCTTTTAACGAAAGTAGCTACGAAAATCGTTTTTTAATCGATATCGTCGATAATAGTTTTTAAGTTTTTAAGTTTCGAAACATATTTTTTAAACGAAGAAATAAATTTATTTAAGGATTTAAAATACTTACGTTTAATCCTATAAAATTTAAGATAAAGCTATTAACGTAAAACTAGGCTACTGCTTTAGTACGTAGTTATTAAAACGTCGATAGCTATTTAAGGATCTATTTTATCGAAAATTAAGGAAAAAAGTTCGTTAATTAAATTCTAACGTATAACTAGAAAGGCTTAAGTCTTTTAGATTTTAAAAATCCTTTTATATACCTCTCTATTTCCCTGAAAATAATAATCGAGGGAGAGCAGCTTAAAATAAAATTAAAAAGTAGACTTTTAAGTATTTTAATTATTAACGGCTTTAAACTTTTATTTTTTAGGTATTTAATAGTTATGTACTAATTTTATAGTGTTTACCGCTATCGTGATTAGTAAAAGGGAAAAAGAGTAGCGGAAAAGGTGTCAAAAAGCAGCGGAAAGGGCGTCGAAATATATTATAGCGTACATCGAAAAAGAAACCAGCTTAATAAATTATTAGGCCGGGCTTATAATTTATTAATAGGGGGCGGAAGTTTTAATTAACGTTACTTTAAAGTAGGAAATAGCGTTTTTTAACTAAGTGATTATTAAAAGGTAGATTTAATAGTTATAAAAGGCCGGAACTATAAGGTCGGTACCGAAAATGCGGTAATTATAAGTGTATAATTATATAAATAAACTATAAACTTACGGTGTAACTTTAGCGCGGCTATAAGGCAACGGGAGAAGCCTGGAGCAGCGGTAAAGTAACGGCTAAAAGGCCTAGTGCTATAATAGGGTAATAGCGGAAGTCTTAATAAAGTAACGGAATAGCCGGATTAGTATAATAGTAGGGTAATAATTAATAAATCGAAAAGGCGTACAGCTATTATTATAGTTATAAAAAGAATACGGGAATTAAAAGAGCTTATATAAAGGTAATAATTTAGTGTATATTACTTGTTTACTTCTTTAAAAACTACTTAAAAGAGTAATTAAAAAGCCTGTAAATATAGGTACCGGAAAGCCTGAAAAAAGGCTCTAGAAAGAGACAGTTTATATAATTATATACGTAAGCTAGAGCTTAAAAAAGGCTGTCGAAAGTGAATAAAAGAAATAAAAGCTGATCTAGTAATCAGTGTGCACTAGCCGTACTAAGCTTAATAAAGTAATATCCGATAACACAGTAAAAACAGTATAAGTAGTACTGGTGCTACTGTGTAATAAATACTTTTTAATACTCGTTATATTATAAATATAATTAATCTTTTATTAAATTCGTAAAATAGCGAATATATAAATAAATAATAAGTTACGTAATATATTAACTGTAATCCGGATTTAATAATTCGAATAAATCGGAAATATTATTATTAAAAAGCTTTTTATAAAGATTTAAGTATTATTTTAAATTGGTTTAAACTAGTTACGAATATTAAAATTAAATACGGTATCTAAAGCGTAAGCTATAAGTAAGGGACGCATAAGCTATAAATTAGATTAGATTAGATAGTGAAAAAGACCCACTTTTATTAAGTAAAGCCCTACCAGCCTTTATAACTAGTGCCCTTTAACCTAATTAAGGTCCCCTCCTCTTTTTTAGTTATTATCCTAGTATTTCTACACACCTATTTACGATATGTATTAATAGTAGTATCTCTGTTTTTAATTAAAGAAACATTATATTACACCACCTTTCGATAATTAAAAAGATTAGATTTAAATCTAATTATTATTATAAAAAAAATTTCGTATTAAGTTAAAATTATAAAAAAATCCAGATCTGAGTTTTCTACGTATCTCTAAGCTTAATTGTACTACTAGATTCTATTTAAAATTAAAGTTATAAAGAGCGCTAGATTTAAGCCTTTTTCTCTTTTATTTTAAATAGGATTATTAATTATTTTATTTTAAACTGAACTTATAAAGAATACTAGATTTAAGCCTTCTTTATTTTATCTTATAATAAAGCAGAAAACCACTTTAAATTAATTTAACTTTTCCTTTACTTAATTAATACTTAAGCAATAAGACAAGTTTTTTACCCCGCGGTATATAAGTAATTATTAAGCTATATTTAAACCTACTTTTATCGTATCTTATTAATAACCTAATTCTTATTTTATAAAACGTTACGGTTTTTTTATACCTTATCAGTTAAATTTAAATTCGTAATTACTTAACTTTTAAAAGATCCGCGTTATATACATTTTACGTTATTATTTAATATAGTGAATTAAAACTCTCCCGAAATCTCTTAAATCGGAAGCCTATCGAAAAAAGGTAAAGCTTTAACGAATCTCTTAAAAATAAAAATTAAGGAATTCGAATTTTTTATATAAAACAAATCCGAAATAGCCGACGATAATTAAAATATACGATTCCCGTCGATTCGACCGTTTTAATTAACGACGTTAAAATATAAAAACCGATACTTTAATAATAAACCCGAAACTACGAAAAAATTATTTAATTTTAAATAGTAAAAGTATATATTTTGTAATATTAAGCGATAAAACTATATAATTATTAATATAAAAGTAAAGCTCGAAGATTTTACTGTTACTTAAAATTTTAATTATTTTATATTAATAAATTAAATAACGAAAATAGCTTTTACCGCCGATAATAATAAATTAATACGAAAATAAGTACGTTATATTACCGATATATTAAATTCTTTTTAAAAGAGCTGTTAATAAAACTAAAGAAATATTAATAATTAATCGACGGAATATTAAAGCTACGAATACCTTTTACTTTTTATTAATCGAATAACGAAGTTCCGAATTTAAATTATAAAAAAAATCGATTAAAGTAGCTCTTAAACACTTTTTAATTACTAAATATGTAACTTTTATATACACTTCCGACCGATAATTAACGGTAATATAAAACGCTAATTAAATAATATATTAAATTTTTATAGAAAAGCCGATATATATAATTAATTATAAATAGTAATATAATTTATTACTAAACAGTTAAAATCCTTAAACGGTTAATTTACTATACTTTTTTAATTTATTAAATTTTAATATATATTAATTTTATAACTATTATATTTAAATTTTTTAAAGAATAAAGGCTATAATTAATAGTTTAAGCGATATGTAATACGACGTAAAAAAAGTTTATATTAATAATCGCGAAATTATATAACGTTTTTAATATTACTTTATACGTTCGAATTACCGGCCGATAAATTAACCGTAATAAAAGTATAATATAACGAAAACTCGATCCGATTAAAAAAAAATTAAAAATTATATAATCGATTTAAATACCCGAAAAATACTTCCGATAAAAAGTTATATTATAAATATAACTAATTTTTTATTAAATTCGCGTAATAACGATTATATAAATAAAAAATAAATTACGTATTATATTCGACGTAATTTAAAATTAACGAATCGAATAAATCGGAAATACGATTATTAAAAAGCTTTTTATAAAGGTTTAAGCGTTATTTCGGGTTAATTTAAATTAATTACGAATATTAAAATTAAATATAGTATTATCGATAAAAATATATAAAATCTTAACGAAACCGGCTTTATAATAAAAATTATTAAATTGATATTAATCGTTATACGTACCGATCGACGCGGGAAAATAAAATTAATATAGTTTAATAATCGGGAATAGTCGATAATTATCGAATATATTAATTTATAAAGTTATTATATCCCGCCGTTTTTAATCGTTTAAAGTAAATATTACTTTATAAATTAAATTACTAAATACGAATTATTAAGTAATTAAATTATTAAACCGATTTTTAATAAATAAACTAATAATAAAATAGGTTTAAAATAAATTAAGTATTTTAATTAATATATTCGATCGTCGATAAAAAGTCGATATCGTTTTTTAATTATTATTAATTATAAAAGCTATATATTAATAAAACTTGATAATTATTATAAAAATAATAATATTATTACTATTAATATACCTTTTTATTTTTTTATTTATTTTAATTATTAAATATAAAGCTTTATTCGCTTTTAAAACGCGTATATTCGAAAAAAATCGAGCTATTTATTAAAATATCGATAAATTATATTACGAAGCTCGATTTTTTTATTATATTTAAAGCTACGTATTTTAAAGTTTTTAATAAAAATAATATTCGATCTGGATTTTACGCTTTTAATTTAATACTTTATAATCTTAATAAAGTAATTAATAAATTAAATATACGTTTTCGGACGCCTTTACTTATTTTATTACGTTTAAAAATAGTTAGTATTTATAATCTTTAAGTATTAATTACTTTCGATTAAATAAATAAATAATTTACTTTTATTAAACGTAAAATTTTTAATTATTAAAAAAGCTTTTTAATATAAATTTTATAAGCGGTAAATTAAATAATAATAGGTTTAATAATAATAGTATATAAAATTATTTTAATACGCAACCGGATACGTATATTAAAAAAAGCTAATTTAGCACTTTTTAAACGCCGGAAAGCTTTAAAACCGCGAATTTAAAATAAAGGACCTTTTAATATTAATTAAAACTTAAAGCTATTATTTAAAAAGTTAAAAGGGAAGCGTTTAACGAATAATAAAAGTAAAGAAAAGGGTATGTTAAAACGGAGGGTAAAACGTAAAAAGCGCTGTAATATATACGGCGAAACCGGCTATAATATGAAATATATGAAATAAAAGTAGAATTAAATAATAAACTAAATAACGAATAGTTTTAATTAATTAAAAGCGTTATAATTAAGATAATTTATATAATAATATCGAGTTATATTAAGAGTTAACCGTTTAGGGATTTTAACCGTTTAATAATAAACTACGTTATTTATATTTAATCAGCTTTTATTTTACTAATTTTAATAACTTATCTTTATTAATCCCTTTTATAGCATTCTACCTATATTAATTAATAATATAGCATTTATTATACTTTAAAATAATTGGGCACTTAATATTTAATTTAAACGCTTTTAATTAAAACGAAGTATAATTAATTGCTTTTATCTTAACCGTTTCAACCTAGACGGGAAAGGATTTATTTATAACGGTAATAACACATGTTTTACTAATATTTACTCCTTTAAAGAACGTTTTTAAGAGTATTTTTCGGACGATTCAGTTAATAACGATTATAAATAATAGCTTTTAAATATCTTCTATACTTTATTAAAAGGTAATACCTTATATTAATAAATGTATAAATTATCTATAAATAAAAAACAGAAAGTTAAACAGATTAACTTTAAAAAAAGTATACTTACAGCGTTAATCGAACGTTTTAAAATATATTTTATAATTACTACTAAACGCTTTATAATAGGCAATTTAATATTAAAGGACGTAGTACGTAATAAAAGCGCTTTATTTAGTTTTATTTATCGTAAAATTCGCTATGTTCGTATAATAAAATCTTTCGCCCCGGATAATTCTAATTAAGCGGCTATTATATATACTATTTAATTAAAAATATCTATAGATATTAAAAAAGTTTTACGTACCCCGAAAGCCTTTTAAAACTAATCACTTAAAGCTTATATAAATATTATTAATAAAGTAAAAGTTATTTTACTTTTTAATATATATAATTATTATCTTTAAATTATAATAGCTTTAAATTATTTAATAAAAGTAAAAATCGATAAACTAGCTTTATATAGCTTTTACTTTAATCGATTATACAGTAAACTTTTTATATAGTAATTATAAAGGCGTAATAATTATAAAGGGAACTAAAGCTTTCGATAATACCTATTAAAATCGTTTTTTAGATTATTATTTTACGACTCCGGAAGATCGTAAAGAAAATATAATAATTAAAGACGATAAGAACGTAATAACTATAATAATAAAAGTAAACGATACGATAATAATAAGATATACGAAAAGCTTTATATATTTTTTACCGACTTTTATATTTTTAATAATAAAAAACGGGATAAATATAAAAGCTTATTACGAAATCGTAATAGAAGACCTTTTCGAAATCGTAATAGAGACTATCGAAACTCGCGTAATAATAAAAACCGCCGAAACTTTCGTAATATTAAAAAGGAATTTATTTATTTTATTCGAAGTAAAAAAAACGACTTTAATATTTCTTAAAGTAATAACGAAAAAATATATTTTATTTTAAACGCTTTTAATTACGCTTAATATCGTAAATCATTTCGCTTTAAACGAAAACTAAAAAATTATAAATGAAAATATAAAATCACTTTAAAATTAAAGTATTAAAAGTTTTAAACCCTTTTTATAATAACATTTAATTTTTATATTTATAATTATTATAATACTATTTTCCTTTTCTGTAATTATATATTTAATTATTTTAATTCCTATAAATAAACGTTAATTACAGAACTTATTTTTATTTTTAAACGTTTTTAAAAACCTAAATTAAAACCTAAATTTAAAATAAAAGAAATCGATTTAATTTTATTAAAAAAGAGTCGATATATTACACTTATTTTAAATACTTCGAGTTCGCTTATATTCTTAAAATTAACGTATCTCCGAATTAAGGTATAAACCGGATAGGATATACCTGTTACTAAAATTTATTTAAATAATAAAACTAACCGAATATATATTAGTAAAAGCTTTTTTAAAAACCTTAAATATACTATCGAATCTTATAATATCTTAATTAAAAAATTAATAAAATAATTAATTAAATATATAAAAAAAGTAATATTTAAGTTTATTTTTCTAAAAATTAATAAAAAAAGTAAGCTTATAGCCTACGAATTTAAAAAGGTTAATTACGTTATTAATATTCTATTTTAGCTTAATATCTTAATTAATAATAACTTTATATTACTATATAAAACGAATATTAATTATATAGCGAAAATAATTATATTTACAGTACTAAATAATATAACTATTAATTTTAAAGTTATTAGAAAAAGTAATTTATACGTAAGAAAAGTTTAAAACCGTAAAGCGGTTACTTTAAAGCTAAGAAAATAAGTATACTTTTCGGCTTAATAAAAACTATTACTTAATAATAAATATTTCGTATTTTATTCGTTAAACTCTATTATTATAAACGCCGCCGTTAATAGTAATATAATACTTAAAGTTCTCGCTATTAATAATATAAATAAACCCGTTACTATTTAATATAAAACTAAATTAAGCTATATTAAAAAAGCTAATAATAATAGTTATTTTGCTTATTCCTTTAAAGGAGTAATAAAAGCGTTTATATACTTTATAATAATAGCAGCTTTAATCTTTAGTTTTTCTGTAAACGGTTTTTTTAATAGTTATATTAATATTATAACCTTAAATATAAGAAACGTAACGATAAATACTATATTTAATTTAATACCCGAAATTCGTTAAATAATAATTAAAACCGTTTATATACCCGATTTAATAAACATTATAACCGACGTAAATATCCCGACCGACTTTTACTTTTTAATTACTCTTTTTATAGATATTATTTATAATATTATTTAACTTATTTAAACCGAGGATATTAAACTTAATAAAGTTATTAAAGTTCCGGTATTTCGACCGAGAATTATATTAATTTACACAGTATTAAAAATTAAAAAACTAAGGAATATTAAAAAGTATACTACCCGAAACGGTATACGCGTTTACATTAAAAATCTAAGATTTATTAAACGTATTAAAAAGCTTTTCGATAATTATAAATAAATATTTATTAATTTAAAACTAATTAATATTCTTAAAAATTAATAACTTAAAATCCCGCTTATTAAAAGATAGCAGAAAATAAAGCTTACTTTTAAAAAATACTTTCTTAATCGTAAAAATAAAGCTTTTTTTAACGAACACTACGAAAAATTATACGTTAAAAGTCGATTCGAATAAACCTTCGAACCTTTTTTATTCGCTAACTTAATATTCGTAGTTTAGAAAACAGTTTACAGTAAAGAAAAAGGTCGAATTATTATCGATTTAAAACCGTTTAATAAAGCAGCCGTTTTAAATAATTATCTTTTACCGTTATAAACCGATATTATTTCAGTATTACGAAATAAACTCTATATTACTTTTATTAACGCTATTAGTTTTTTTTATTAATTCTTCGTTTATTTAAACTATAAAAATCGTTTAATAATAATTAGTTATAAAAGTTTAGAAAAATCGAAAGTTACTTTAATAAGATTTCGTAATTCTCCGGCTTATATTTAACGCTTTATAGATCGATAAATAAAAGATTATTAAAAGTTTTATCGTACTTTTATCGATAATATTATTATTTTCTCCGATTCTTAAAACGAATATATTAAATATTTACGAATTATTTTTAATTTATTTATTTATAAACGTATTACGATTAACTTTAAAAAATCATTTATTAAATACTTATTAATTAAGCTTTTAAGATTTCGTATTAATACTCTAAGTATATCTTTAATTATAAAACGCCTTAACGCTTTTCGTAAGCTTAAATTTCCCCTTATTCTTAAAGCCCTTAAAATATACTTAAGAACTGCTGGTTTTTTACAGTATTTTCTATTATACTTTATTTAAATATTACAGCCTTTTTAAGCTCGAAAAATAGAATTATTACGAAAGGGCAGAATTAAAAGTAAAGTTACAAATAAAAACGTAAATAAAAAAGTAGTATATTATCGATCGATAAAATACGAACCGATAAATTCGGAGATAGCTTTATTTAATACAGTTTAAAACTTAATCTATAATAAAATAACTCTTTATTATTAAAACTTTAATACTTTTTTTTTCTTTTAAGTAAATAGTTCACTTAAACGTAGGTTTAAAGTAATAATCTTTTACGTTTTAAATAATTATATTTAATAACTTAGTAACTTTATTCCTTCGATAAAGGTTCGATTAATTATATATTTTAATTATTATTTATCTTCGGCGGAAACGTACTACGGTTTATTAGAGCTCGAAGTCGTATACTTAATCTAAACAGCTAAAAAGTTAAAAGTTATTTTATAATAAGTAAATAAACCTGTTATCGTTTTAACCGATTATAAAGTAATAAAAAGTATTATTAATTAAATAAACTTATTTATATCCTTAATAAACCGAACTAATAAACGATTAATTAACGCCTTTATTTACTTATTATAATACGGTTTTAATATTTATTACTTTTTAAAACGTTTTAATTTTATCCCCGATACTTTTAATCGTTTTCGAACTATATAAAACGCCGAAAACCCGATAAACTTAATTTAAAGATTTAATAAATAATTAATACTCGATAAAGTTTAATATATTTTTAACGAAGTAATAATAATTAATAAATTAAAGTTAAAGTTTTAAAAAAGATATACTAAAAATCGTAAATATAAAGGTTTTCTAAATAATTTATTAAGAGCACTTAAAAATCCTAAGCCTAATAAATAAAAGCATCGATTTTCTTAAAACGCTTTACGAATCGGTTACCTTTTCGAAATTACGAATAATCTTATATATAATATCGGTTATAAAAAAGAAAAACGATTCTACGTCTTTAAATTATACCTTCCCGATATATTTACGTATATCTACGATAATAAGCACTACTTCGGAAAAGTACGTATATTATACGAATTAAAATTATTCGCTATTTATAAAAAGACGTAATTAATTAAGTAATAAGTTCGCTATTATCCGATATATAATATCGTTTAAATAAAACGGGTTAAAATTATTAAAAATTATATATTAATCCGGGAGGATTTAATATCTATATCGATAATCTCGATCGATTTTATTATCGGCTTATTAATAGTTCCCGTAATAAACACTCTATAAAAAATAATAAACTATAAAATATATAACTCTTTATTAACAGTAATATATTACTTTACTAAAAGAATATTACTTATCTTTAGTAATACTCGTTATATA
Organism: Apiospora pterosperma; assembly: GCA_019976485.1. NCBI lineage: Eukaryota > Fungi > Ascomycota > Sordariomycetes > Amphisphaeriales > Apiosporaceae > Apiospora > Apiospora pterosperma. The sequence goes on from JAFBMP010000005.1 coordinate 3,743,779, forward strand.
GCATTAAAATAAGTTATAATTTTAATTCGCATATTTTAATTAATAAATTAAAGTTACCCTAAAAAGATTATTTTTAATCGTAACGCGAAATTCACTTTAAATTTTTAAAAAGGCTTTTAAAACGCTTATAATACAAAATTAATATTTAACGTTACTTAGTACTTTTAAGTAAATAGTTCTATTAAACGAAAAAACTAAACTATTAAAATTACTTTAAAATATTAAGTATTTAAGTATTTAGAATTAAATTAAATAAAGCTTATACTTTCTCTTTAATAAAACTTAAATAGTATGTATTCCGAATTAATTAAATTATTTACTTATAAACAGCTATTCGGAATTAAATTACTTAAACCTTTTAATATTATTATAAAGATTAAATCCTTAAATATTACTTAAATAAGAAAACTACGTTTATACTTAAAATAAAATACCGTATTCGTAATAAATTTCGTAATTATACGAATTAAACGTTTATACAATATAAAGTATAAAGTAATCGAATACGCCGTCGGTAATAAAGTATTTATTCGATTATATAAAAGTTATAACTTTTTTAATAAACCTGATAGAAAATTCTTATAATAGCGCTCCGGACTATTTAAAGTTATTAAACGCATTAATAAATTAATATATAAACTGGACCTACCTAAAAAAATACGTATTCACTTAATACTGAGCGTTAAATACTTTTTACCGACTTTTAACGGTACCGACTTATAAAATAAACGGCCGCCTTTATTAGGATTACTTATTAACGAATAAAATACATTAAAAAATAATATATATAAAATTAAGATTCTTATAAATCATCGGATAAAAAAGGACGGTTTTAATTACTTTATTAAATAAAAAAGCTATAATTACGATTCTATTACTTATCAAAATAAAAAGGATTTAAAAAGAATACAAAGGCTAATTAACAAATATTAATAACGTAAAAGCAGGAAACTAAAAAACCTTTAATTAAATACTATTAAATAATTAAAACCGGTCGAAAAACGCCTGCGAAAACGCCCTAAAAAGCCTATTAACGATAAGCATTAAGTTATTCTTAAGCGTCCCCGAAAAAGGCCTAATAAAAGCATACAGTAAATAATTATAATTAATAAAAAATTAAATCGAAAACGACTCAGTTTTCTTCTGCCCCCGGTATTTAATACGTAAGCTATAAGTAAAGGACGTATAAACTATAGATTAAATTAAATTAAATAATAAAGAGGACCCACTTTTTTATTAAGTAGAGCCCTATTAGTTTTTATAGCTGGTGCCTTTTAACCTAACTAGGGTCCCCTCTTTTTCTTTTAGTTATTATCCTAGTATTTCTACACACCTGTTTACGATATGCACTAGTATCGTTAATAAAAACATATAAAATTTCGACGAAACCGGCTTTATAATAAAAATAATCGGGTTTATATTAATCGTTATACGCGCTTATTAATATAAAAAAATAAAATTAATATAGTTTAATAATCGGGAATAATCGATAATTATTAAATATATTAATTTATAAAGTTATTATATTCCGCCGTTTTTAATCGTTTAAAGTAAATATTATTTTACGAATTAAATTATTAAATACGAATTATTAAGCGATTAGGTTATTAAACCGATTTTAAATAAATAAACCGATAATAAAATAAATGTAAATTAAATTAAATATTTCGATTAATATACCCGATTATTGAAAAAAGGTCCATATCGCTTTTTAATTATTAATAATTATAAGAGTTATATATTATTAAAATTCGATAATTATTATAAAGTTAATAATATTATTATTATTTATAATTAACGTAGTTTACTATTAAACGATTAATATTACTAAACGATTAACCTATTATACTTTTTTATCTTATTAAACTTTAATACGTAATAATTTTATAATTAGTATACCTAAATTAATTAAAAAATAAAGGCTATAATCAATAGTTTAAGCAGCGCGTAATAATATATAAAAGTTATTTATATTATTAATTACGAAATTATACGAAGTTTCTTATTTTATATTACGCGCTTAAATCGCCGGCCGATAAATATACTACGAAAAAAGCGTAAAATAATAAAAACTCGATCCGATTAAAAAAGAGGTTATTCGGAATTAAATATTCGATTTAAGCGACCGAAAAATACCTTTTAATACTAATTATATTATAAATATAATTAATCTTTTATTAAATTCGCGGAATAACGAATATATAAATAAATAATAAATTACGCGATATATTAATTATAATCCGGATTTAATAATTCGAATAAGTCGGAAATATAATTATTAAAGAGCTCTTTATAAAGATTTAAGTATTATTTCTAATTAATTTAAACTAATTACGAATATGAAAATTAAATACGGTATCGTTAATAAAAATATATAGAATTTCGACAAAACCGGCTTTATAATAAAAGTAATCGGGTTTATATTAATTATTATACGCGCCGATTAACGTAAAAAAATAAAATTAATATAACTTAATAATCGGGAATAATCGATAATTATCGAATATATTAATTCGTAAAGTTATTATATTCTGCCGTTTTTAATCGTTTAAAGTAAATATTACTTTACGAATTAAACTATTAAATACGAATTACTAAACGATTAGATTATTAAACCGATTTTTAATAAATAAACCGATAGTAAAATAAGCGTAAATTAAATTAAGTATTTCGATTAATATACTTAATCGTTAAAAAAGGGTCGATATTACTTTTTAATTATCGATAATTACGAAAACTATATATTATTAAAATTCGATAATTATTATAAAGTTAATAATATTATTATTATTAATAACTATACTTCTTTACTCTTTTTATTTATTTTAGCTATTAAATATAAAGCTTTATTCGCTTTTAAAACGCGTATATTCGAAAGAAATCGAAGGTTTTATTAAAATATTAATAAACTATATTACGAAAACCGAGTTTTTTATAAAGTTTAAAACCTCGTATTTTAAAGTTTTTAATAAAACTAATATTCGATTTAAATTCTACGTTTTTAGTTTAATACTTTATAATCCAAATAAAGTAATTAATAAACTAAATATCCGTTTTCGGACGCCTTTACTTATCTTATTACGTTTAAAGATAGCCAGTATTTATAACCTTTAAATATTATTTAACCTTTAATAAACGGATAAACATTTTACTTTTATTAAAAGTAGGATTTCTAATTATTAAAAAAGCTCTTTAATACCGATTTTATAAACGGTAAACTAAATAACGAAAGATATAATAATAATAACTTATAAAATAACTTTAATACGCAACTAGATACGTATACTATAAAAAGCTAATTTAACATTTTTTAAGCGCCGGAGAGCTTTAAAACAGCGAATTTAAAATAAAAAACTTCTATTTATTAAAAGGAATTTAAAGCTACTATCCGAGAAATTAAAAAGGAAACGTCTAACGAATAATAAAAGCGAAAAAAGAGGTCCGTTAAAACGGAGGGCAGGCCGTAAAAAGCGTTATAACACATACGGCGAAACCGGTTATAATACGTAAACATATAAAATAAATATAAAATTAAATAATAAATCAGGTAGCGAGTAATTTTAATTAATTTAAGGCGTTATAATTAAAATAACTTATATAATAATATTAAAAAGTACCGAGGGTTAATCGTTTAGTAATATTAATCGTTTAATAGTAAACTACGTTACCCTTTTTATAAAATGCTTAATTCCGGTTAAAAGAGATATTAAAAAACTGTTTTAATAGCGTATAATCCTACTTTTTATATATTTAAACTATAACTAAGTTTTAATTAAATTATTTAACGTTTTTAATTCCTAAATTAAAAGCAGATCCGAAAAGCTTTTCGGAAAAGTTAACATATATAATTTAATATTTAACTGTGAAATTATATAATCCGTATTAAAAGGAACGAGTCCTACTCTTCGGAAACCCTTTATAATATTTAATTCGGTTATTAAAATAAAGAATGCTTTATAAAAGGCCGGGAAGAAATCTTTTTCAAAATATAAGTTATATACGCCTATATAAAATCTTTAATTACCGACCCGTACGCTTTTTTTAATAAATTAAAACAGCCTACGTTAAAAGGTTAAAGTTTATATAATAAATAAGACGGTATATAAAATATAATAATATTATTTTTTTTATAATATAGCTCGAAATCGGTCGAATAATAACTTTTATACTTATTTATAATTAAAAAACGATATATACCCGAAAAACGTGTTTTTATAGCTTAATTAAAACGTTAAACTTAATTTAAATTAATTTTATTTATAGTTTAACCGTTATTTAAAACTAAAATAACTTAATCGGGCGGAAATAAACTGTTTTCGGTTTAAAACGAAAAGTAATATTTCTTTATAATAATAATAAACGGCGTTATCGCTTAATTAAAGGAATTAATACTCTAAATAATTATAAACTATTCCCGGTTTTTTTATTGTATTTATTTAAGTTTTATACTTTTTTATAATTCGTAATTATTATTTATAATAAGATTTAATTTATTATAAACTTTATTTCGTCGAAATTATAAATATTTAACTTTTAAATTCCGTATTTTATAATTATATTTTATATAAAGTCGAATTACCTTTTATATACGTTTAAATTTTCGTATTTAATTCTTTAATAATCGATTCGACGATTAAAACGCATCCGAAATTCTTTTTATTATCGTACGAAATTCGGAGCTTAATTAATTCCGACGGGTAACGTATTACGGTTACGTTATAACTAATTAATTATATTTTTAATAGTTTATATCCGGAAAAGAAAATATTACGTATTTAGTTTAAGTATATATTTAATAATTAATAATTCTTTTAAATCTATAAGTATTCGCGATTTAAATCGGGTTTCGGTTTTAATAAGTTTACCGTTTATTTTATTATATAATATCGATCGGGGATAATTATATATAAAAGTAATATATCGAATATTTAGTTTTAGGTTTTTTTTAATAATTTAAATAATTAAGATAATCTAGGTTTTTTTTAAGTAATAACTATTTTTAATAGCGGGAAAATATGTAAATTAAGTTAAAACGCGTTAAATACTATTTTAAGTAGGCGGGTTACTTATATGGCCGAGATACTTATAAACTACGTTAAGTATTATAATCTACGGCGTATTAAATAATAATGTATCTATATTTTTAGTATTTTAAATATTATTTAATTTTATAAGCTTTATTATACTGTTTAACGGTATAAGTTTCGTTAAATTAAAAGTATTTAACGTAAATAAGTTTATTTACCGGTTTAAAGTTACTAAATTCGACGACGATAAACGTAAATAGTTTTATAGTACCCTCCCGGGTAAGCTATTTTATATATATAATCTTATCGTTTTAAATTAAGCCGGCGTTTAAAGTAATTAATTATACGGTTATCTCTTTTAATTAATTAAAATTAAAAAGGCGGTAAGTATAACGTAAATAATTACCCTGTATAACGGGATAACCGCTATAGCCTTATTACCGATGTATTTCACTTACTTTTTTACGTAGTTAAGTAAAAGTATTCTTTATAATATAAAAGCTGTATATACCTATAAATCCTTTAACTTTAAAAATAAGGCACTAAAGACCCTAATCCCGCTATATGGTTCAAAGGGTGTTAAGTCCGTAGCGTCTATTATAATAATGTTTTAATCTTCGTTAAGTCTTAAAGGTTTAGTAGCTATATACTAAATAACGTTATTAATATAATTTAAAAAGGCCCAGGGGTTATTAATTAATATACTTTATAACTATATTTTAATGGTTTTTTTATCGTCCTTAGAAAAGTTATATAACTTAATAATAATTTCTTTTTTTAAAGCTTAATAATATATTTTTTATAAGTATTACCGGTAACTAAGACCTAAAAACAGATAGTTTTAATAGCTACTAAAAGCGGTTTTTCCTTTTTAGTAACTACTATAACCTAGGTACGTTTTACTGGTTTCGTAGTGCCGGTAATAATATATAATCCCGTAATAATAATATTAATAATAGTTATAACTATTTTTAAAACGGTATTAATTAATTAATTAATTTAAAAGGCCTATCATTATTAAGCCCTATTAATTTCGTTTAAGTTGGTCTCTTACGCTTAAACTTTTAATTATACGAAAAACTTCGCTATTAAGGCCTCTACCGAATAATATAAGGGCAGTAGTTTACTACCGGGTACGTTAACGCCCTTTTAACGGGCCTATATAACCTTTTATAAAGTGCGAATATCTTCTGTGAATTAATAGGTATATACTGTAATAAATACGGGTATAAGTATAATACTTAAATTAAGCTATAAAAAACGTTAACGGGACGCTATAATAGCTGTTTTAAGTGTGCGGTTATAAGTATTCGGGCTTAACGGGCCTGAAAGCCACGTTTTCGTCCGTAGCGGCCTGCGCTTATAAGGTAGTAACTTCAGATTAAAGTTATATATTATAAGGTAATAGGCCTTTTAAATGATTCTAATAATAAGCTGATTAAGGCCTGTTTTAAGGAGTTATTTTGAAAAATTTATTCTGGCTATTTATAATTATTTTTATTAAATTTAATTAAACGAAAGGCTACGAATATAATATTCAGTCTCGTAATAATAGCTGTATAAAGAATAGAACCGATTTTTTTAAGGTAAAATATACGTTTTTTAAGTATTATAGCTTTTATTCGAAGTAGTAGTTTTATAGTGGATATTAAGGTCGAATACTTTTTTTACGAGCTAAAGTTAATAAGGAAGTATAACTTATTAATATATAAAGCTTATAATAACTATATAAGCTTTTTATCTCGATCTTAAATAATCTTAATTCTAAAGAACTATTATAAATCGTTTCCTTTAATTAATTAATACTTACGCTTTAGAAACTCCACGTTAAAAGTTACTCGGTCTTTATATTCGGGTTTATAAGTAAAAACGATATCGTTAATATAAAAAAAAACATAATTTAACTTCCGGTAATAAAGTAATATGGTTTTTCGGGGACTTAGGAATATTTAAGTAAATATAATATACTAAAAAGTTCTTTTTACTATAAATATAGAGATTCTTTTAACCTATATAAAGCTTTATTTAAAAGCAGAACGACTCCAGTTTTCCGATAGTTAAAAGGTATTTATATATATATAATCTTTTTAAGCTTAGTATTAATAAAAGCGTTAATTACGTTATATTAAATCAGTTTTAAATTAAAGTAAACCGCCGTCGCTATTAATTTTTAAAAAGATTTACCGTATAACGTAGCCGTATATATACTTTTTATAAAACAGGTCCGTTATTAATTACTTTTAACGACTAGTCTTACTTTATATTTTTATAGCTAGCCGTACTTATTAAACTTATATATATATACTTATATATAATTTAAAACTTAATGTCCGTAAACGTCGGTCCGCGAACGTTCTATTTAAGAATTTATTTTTTTATAACTTTAAAAGTAAAATAATTTAGTTTATTTAAATTATTCTTCGAAAAAGTATCTTTTTAATATATTTTTAAAAACCGGAAAAAGTTTTCGCTTATATATTCGAAAACTATTTCGAAGTTTGTTTTATAGTATAATAATTATATTATTAAAAAGTGTTTTCTTATTTCTTTAATGTGTTTAAAAGACTATACTTTTAATATATTCTTATAGTCGAGCCTTCGTTAAATCCTTTCTATCTTTTAAAGTATTAACGCAGTAGGCCCGCGTTTTTTAAAAAAAAGTAAGCCGCTCCGAAAGGTTTAAGCTAAGCGTAATCGGATTAATAAACTTTAGGCTGTATAAATTATAATTAAAATCGATTATAAACTTTATAATTTATATAACTATAACTAAAATCGATTATAAATTCTACGATTTATATATAATTATTATTTAATATAAACTCCGATCGTTATATAAAATTTAATAACTATTTTAAATATATTTTTAAAGTAAATAAATATAAAGCCTTTAAAAGTAAAGTAGGGAAATGTGTCCGTATTAAAGTAAATATCGCGGTTATATAAAAAGGATCAGTCTTATCCGCTCTATTAGCAGTTTTTTAAAGAGATCCTCCTAGTTTATTTTCTTTTATTTCGATATTAACGCTATTTTTCGGTACTCTTTTAACCGGCTTATTTAAACCGTTTATATAAGAGTTATTATTTAAATCTTCGGCTTTTATTATTATAAAAGTTTCGAAGTAATCATTTTAAATGCGTTTATTACCGGGCAGAATTAGATTTATATATATTAACGAATAATTTATTAATTTAAAGTTATTTTAAAGGTTTTATAAATTTCTAGAGAATTATAGTTTTTCGTCGAAAGTAACGTTATAAACGCACTTAACTTTATTAGTTTATAAGTTTTAAATTCGAAAAATATTTATAAAGTTATAACCGATAAAGTATCCGATTTAAATATGGGTTTTTATTTTATAAAATCGATCTTTTTTTAATTTCGATAATAAATTAAATATAACGTAGTTTATTACTAAACGGTTAAAATCCCTAAACGGTTAACCTATTACACTTCTTTAATCTATTAAACTTTAATATATAATAATTTTATAACTATTATACTTAAACTTTTTAAAGAATAAAGGCTATAATTAACAGTTTAAGCGATACGTAATATAACGCGAAAAATTTCTATATTAATAATTACGAAATTATATAACGTTTTTAATACTACTTTACGCGCTCGAATTACCGGCCGATAAACTAACCGTAATAAAGGTATAATATAACGAAAACTCGATCCGATTAAAAAGAAAATAATTAAAAATTATATAATCGATTTAAATACCCGAAAAATACTTCCGATAAAAGGTTATATTATAAATATAACTAATTTTTTATTAAATTCGCGTAATAACGATTATATAAATAAAAAATAAATTACGTATTATATTCGACGTAATCTAAAATTAATAATTCGAATAAATCAGAAATACGATTACTAAAGAACTCTTTATAAAAATCCAGGCGTTATTTCGGGTTAATTTAAATTAATTATAAATATTAAAATTAAATACGGTATCGTCGATAAAAGCATATAGAATTTCGACGAAACCGGCTTTATAATAAAAATTATTAAGTTAATACTAATCGTTATACGCGCCGATTAATACGGAAAAGCAAAATTAATACAGTTTAATAATCGGAAATAATCGATAGTTATCGAATATATTAATTCATAAAATTATTACATCCCGCCGTTTTTAATCGTTTAAAGTAAATATTACTTTATAAATTAAGTTACCGAATATAAATTATTAAGTAATTAAATTATTAAACCGACTTTTAATAAATAAACTAATAATAAAATAAGTTTAAATTAAATTAAATATTTCGATTAGTATACTCGATCGTCGATAAAAAGTCGATATCGCCTTTTAATTATTAACGGCTATAAGAGTTATATATTAATAGAATTCGATAATTATTATAAAACTAATAATATTATTACCGTTAATATACCTCTTTATTTTTTTTATTTTTTTAGTTATTAAATATAAGGCTTTATTCGCTTTTAAAACGCGCATATTCGAAAAAAATCGAGCTATTTATTAAAATATCGATAAACTATATTATAAAGCTCGATTTTTTTATCGTATTTAAAGCCGCGCATTTTAAAGTTTTTAATAAAAATAATATTCGATTTAAATTCCGCGCTTTTAATTTAGTACTTTATAATTTTAATAAGGTAATTAATAAGTTAAATATACGTTTTCGGACGCCTTTACTTATTTTATTACGTTTAAAAACAGTTAGTATTTATAATTATTGAATATTAATTACCCTCGATTAAATAAGTAAACAATTTACTTTTATTAAACGCAAAATCTTTAATTATTAAAGAAACTTTTTAATATAAATTTTATAAACGGTAAACTAAGTAACGAAGGGTTTAATAATAATAATATATAAAGTAATTTTAATACGCGACCGGATATATATACTAAAAAAAGCTAATTTAGCACTTTTTAAGCGCCGAAAAGCTTTAAAACCGCGAGTTTAAAATAAAGGACCTTTTAATATTAATTAGAATTTAAAGCTACTATTTAAGAAATTAAAAGGGAAGCGTTTAACGAATAATAAAAATAAAGAAAAAAGTCTGTTAAAACGGAGGGCAGGACGTAAAAAGCGCTGTAATACATACGGCGAAACCGGCTATAATACGCGAATATATAGAATAAAAGTAGAATTAAATAATAAATCAGATAACGAGTAATTTTAATTAATTAAAAGCGTTATAATTAAAATAACTTATATAATAGTATCGAAATATACTGAGAATTAACCGTTTAGGGATTTTAACCGTTTAGTAATAAACCACGTTATAAGCTTTATAACTTAATACTTTTAAGTAGTTAATTTATAGTATAACCTCTAGGGCATTTTAATTAATCCGTTTTATAAAGTATATATAAATAATTCCGTATAGCGTTTATTAATTAAATCTATATTTTAAAGTTCGATTTCGAATATAAATCGCTATATTTATAAACTCTTTAATTAATAACTTAAAAAGTTTATTTTAAATTTTAATCGTTTAAACTATCTATATTATAACACGTTTTAAATGCTTTACACCCCCGTTCTATAACTATATATTCGGGGTTAAAAGTTTAATTATAATTAATAATTCTTTTTTAATAACTTTTTAGATATAATGGCTCTGTGGGGTTCCCTTTACACTGTTTTAGCATAACGAACGACGACGATCGTTCCTACCGGAACGATTAACATTAACCCACATAAATAAATAGTTCGTTATCTTTAAACAGATAGTAATCCATTTTTATTACATATTTTTTTTAACCTATAGTTTAGTCCTAATATATAATAGCATCTCTCGGCGGTACCTAAGGATCATTAATTACTAATCTTACATAATTCCACTATTAATAATTAATAAATCGTTTTTTTTAACCTAGTAAAGCCGCCGGACGTAAGTCCGAAGGGTAACGCTGGCCGTAAACGATTATTAACACAACGATTTCCCCTCAACTAACTTTTTCCTCTATAAGTCGACTAAAAACAGAATTTACTTACCACAGAAACAAGCTCGTTAAAGTATATTAAATAACGGACTTTATAAACGATAATAATAATAACGGAATAACGAGTAATAACCTAATAAAAATTCGAGCGTTCTCCGTTAAGATTTATAAACTATCGGTAAATTTAATTATATTTACCGTTAACTACCTTTTTTTATAACGAATTAGAATTGTTTATTTCGAATTTATTAAAGACTTTATTAAGTATATCGATAAATAAGTAAACCTACTTTTTATTTTCCGGCCTATTAAATCTATTAATTACGATATAACTTTAAAAAAAGTAACGATCCGTTTTAACGAACGGTTAAAAAGCAGTCCTAAAAATAATAAGTTATTAATAACTCGACCGTCGTATAAATATATACCTTTAAAATTAACCGATAAAAAGTCGTTTAAAAACTAATTAACTTTATTTCCTTTATTACTTTTCTTATTAATTTAACGACGGAAAACAATTATTTAAAATAAACGTAAACGAAAAGTATTTAAAATATTATTCTTAATAAAATTAATCCCTATAAAACCTATCCTAATTTTAATTACAGATCCCTTTATCGAGGATTTACTTAGCTTATTTTCTCTTTAAAACGGTTCCGAATTAAATAACGATATAATAAAAAATAACGATAATCGTTTTAATAAAACTAAAACGTTTAATAATACTAATAATTAAGTACGTATTAATAAAATAGTAACGGCGATAATAATAACCGTAAATACCCTAAACAGTACTATAAGTAATTTCCTTAAATTTATATCGTCCGCAGTATAATCGGTTAAAAAAAAGTCCGATTCGTAAAAATTAAACTATTAATAAAAGCTTACTAATATCGGTTATTTTATATTTAACGTCAATATTTATTATAATAATAACGATTACGCTACTATAAATTTTAATATATATTAACGTAACGTATACTCGTTTCCCGTAACCGCCCGTAATAATATAAACGACGATTATTAAAAAGAATATATCTTTTTAACTAATTTCCGTTAAGTATTAAAAAAAACGTAAAAATATAATATAATTCCTTCGATAACGGTACGAAAATACTAATAAAAAATAACTTAAACTTTTATTTTATAAAACTAAAAGCTCGTTTTAAAATCTCAAAAACAAAAGCTTTACGAAATCTTTAAAAAATAAGATTTATAGTAACTATAATTTCGAACGGATAGTTAATTCGTTTATAAACCTTAAAAATCGTCTGTAATTATAAAGCAGTATAAATAAATAAACTAATATAATATAACGCTATAATTTAAAATAAACTATATCCGGAACTACAGTAATTAATTATTTATCTATAAAGAGGGGTATTTATTAACGATTTCCTTACTTATCTCGAAGAAAAAACCTTTATATATAAAGAAACGTTATTATATAAATAAATAAACGGAGCTTTATTCCTTAAGCCCAGATTAATAAGCTTACGATTATTACAAAGCAACATCTCTAAAAACGTTATAAAGGCACTACTATAAATAAAAGTACTTTTAACCTTAATAATTAATATCGTTAATAATAAAGCATTTTAAAGACGTAATAACGCAGACTAGGCTAAAAGTAACCTAGGATTTCGTAACGGATATAATTAAAGTAATTATAATAACCGCGGAAGCTTTAATAATCGTAAAAGCTTTAATAACCGCGGAAGAAATTATAAATCAAGTAAATATAATAATCGTAACGATTCTAGTTATAAACGTACCTTTAATAATAAAAATTAATTATCCGATAAACGACCCTTTAAAGGCCGAAGCTTCGGTTTTCGTAGTCGAAGCGATAAAAATCGAGGTCGTATTAGATTTCGTTATAAATTCAGACCTTATTAATATACATATAAACGATAAATTAAACGAACTCTTTAATAAATAATATATAACAGCGAAAAAAAGGAAGTATTTATCGATAAAAACGATTTAAATATTAATAATTAAAAAAAAGTTAATAAACGAAGGTTATATATTAATCGACGAAGTAGTTAACGAAAGTGAAAAATAGGTATTTATTAATTACGATAATAAAAAAGATATTACTATTTATAAAACTAAATTAAAAAGTAATAAAACGGAAACGTTTATTACGTTTAAAGTCGTTAATTATAAAAAATATAGCGAAAGCTATTTAATAAAGTTAAAGCTTTTTATATATATATACGTTAATAACTATATTAACCCTAAATTAAAAAGATAAGGTCCGTACGTTAAAAAAGTATAAGGCTTATTAAGCTTTTTAATAATACCTAGTCCGTTATATAATAAACTTTATATAATTAAAAAACCCGTTAACGCTAAACTTAAAGCTATAGTAACCTTAATACTAAGGCTTTATATAATAAACGAAACGGACGAAAAAGAAAAAAGTAACTCCGACGAAACCGATAATAAAAAAAACTTCGATACTATTAACGAAACCGATAATATAAAAAAAGTAAATAATATAAATAAAGCTATAACCGAAATTAACGTAATAGCTTAATTAAAAACGAAGCTAAAAAAGCTATAATTATTAAAAGTAGTTTATTTAAACTTATGTAATAAAAATACTATCGATTAAATAGTTCGTTAAACTTATATTAAAATAAAAGTTTTTACGTTAAAAAGTATAACTTAAATATACGTCGATTTTAAAGTTTTAATATTAATAGTAAATAAAGAATTCTTAAATAATATTATAAATAATTATATTATAATTACCGAAAAACCTTTTTCGTATATAAAAATCGGAAGTAAATAAATACTTAACGAAAAAGTATATATAACGCTATAAACCGTAAATTATAATAAATAAAGTATATAAAAAGCTATCGAATTCTCCGACGATATATAAATCGTCGATTACTTATTACCGAATATCTTAATAAAAATACCGTAATTAAAAGGATTCGGAGTAATAATCGATTATTTAAAACGATAATTAATATTAAAAATAATAAATAATTTCTCGATATTAATCGAATTCGAAAAAAAACGATTACCCGTAATAAAAAAAGTAATCGTCCGAATTAAAACTATAATACTAATTAAATTAACGATATTAATCCCGGTATCGTTTTTAGTTATACTTAAAAAATTAAACGGCTTAAATAAAAACTATTTATTTATTATATTAACGCTTTATATAATAAATACTTTTATATTTACGGAAAGCGTATAAATAATAATAATAATAAACGATACCCATAAATTAATAAAACTATATTATAATATAAAAGTCGGACGAATTATTAACGTTTCCGATAAAGGCTATAATATAATATTATAAAAATAAATTAACGTAGTAAAAGCAGTAATAACACTTAATAAGTCCGAATATACCGAAAAAAGTAACGATAACCTTTATTAATTATTAAACGAATTCGAAGTTAATAAAGTTATTTATAACGCGTTATACCGAAACGAAGCGACGTTTAAAGAAATATAATCGGTAATACGCAGAAATAAAATTAAATAAAACGAGAATATATTTTAATTAAAAATAAAAAAATTAAACGACGTATTATTTATTAAAATAAAGCAGGGCGTTTATATTATAGCTTTAAATAAGAATTTCGTATATAAAGCTTAAAATATATACTACGAATATAACGAATTATAATTAAATAAAAGTATTATTAAAATACTAAAAAACGAAAAGATAACGATAAAACTCGTTAAAAGCTAATAAAACTAAAATATTACTATAATTAAATACCTATTAAAATTAAAGGATTATAAAGTATTTAATAATACTTTCGATTTTATATAAAAATCCGGAAGACTTAATTAAATAAAAAAGCTAATACTATTTAAATATCTTTTATTTATCGTTTAACGTATCGTCGAAAATAAACGAAAAAAAAGTCGTTATAAACTTTCGGCCGGTAAATAAATTAACAGTTCCCGATTTATACCTTTTTTTAATAACCGATAAAGTAATTATTTATATACGTCATAAAAAATACGTTACTTTCGTCGATAAATTAAAGTTCTTTTATTAATTATTAATCGCCGATAAATATAAAAATCGAATAACGATTATTTTATTTAAAAAGCTCGAAGTATTTAATATAATACTAATAAACTTTTATAATTCCTTTATTTTCGGTTAACGATTTCTCGATTAGAAATTTACCGATATGCTTTTCGTTAAAGTATATATTAAAAATATCGTTATTTTTAACGATACCGTAAAATAATACTTAAATCATTTTAAATAAACGTTTTAACGATTTAAAAAAATCGGATTATTATTATCCCCCGAAAAATCGTTTACAAGATACTTAGTTATTCGCTTATTAAGCTTTATTATCGACGGAGTAAGCACGTTAACGTTAAATAACTACGTCGAAATTATAATTAAGCTTAAAATACTAAATAGGCTAAATAAATTAAAGAATTATATAAATATAGTTAATAAGTTTTCTTTAGAAATATATTTTATAGTATTCCTAAAAAATCTTACCGTTTTAAAAACGAAAAATAAAACTCTTAATAAAAAGGAAATAAAAAAAACGCTTTTTTAAAACCGTAATAAAACGAAAAAAATAAACGACGACCGTTATTTACGAACTAATAAAAAGCGAAAAAAAGCATTTTAAATCTTATAAAACCAGTTTATTAATACTTATTACTTCTTTTATTAGAACCCGAACGAAATAACGTTTATTAAGCTAAACGCATCGAAAAAGCGTGGATATAAAGTAGTGATTTTCTACCTTTTTTCGGTATAGAATAAAAAAACGATCGATATTAATAATATTAAACTTATTATATATATAGTGTACTTCGTAATAATATATAAGAATATAATAAGTAATAATTATTTTAAAGGAGAAGAACCTTATTTAGTTATTAAACTTTAATTATATATAACTAAAAAGCTCTATTAAATATACGTAGGTCCTCTTTTTTATTTAATTTTATTTACTTATTTATTTCCGGTATAGTTTTATTAGCGGCTTACGTATTAAATACCGAGGGCAGAAAAAAATTTAAGCTATCTTTAATTTAATTTTTATTTTTATATAGTTTATTATACTGTTTTCTTTAGTTTTTTAAAAAGGCGTTTAATAATAATATTTTTTTATTTATTAATTACCTTTTTCGGTCGTCCTTTTTTCGTTTTACGATTAGTACTGTTTTATTATTAATATTTAATTAAAGATTACCCGGTTTTTTTTTTTACGTAATTAGTATTCGTCGATTAGTTTTAACGATTTTTTTAAATCCTTTTTTATTTTTTAAGTATTCGAATTATAATTATACCTTTTTTACTTAATAAAATAATTAAAACCGTGCTTTTTTACCCAGTAATTAAAAATAATTTTAATTTCGTATATATTATTTTTTAACGTATTTTATTTATTAACTAGCGGTTTCGGTAATAGTGGCCGTTTATTTTATAAATCGGCTCCGTCCGGTATTAAAGAAAAGTACTTAATACTTATTACCGGGTAAATACGCATTTCTTTTAATAAATTAAACTTATATATTAATTAATTAATTCGCTTAGTAATCCTAAATAAACCTGATCGTTATTAAAAGAACTTTTTATTAAGCTTTCCTAGTAAATTATAACTTTTATATAATCGAATAAAAACTTCGTTACTTATTACGAATTTAACCGCTTTATATTTTACGTTATACGATTACTTTATTTAAATAATCGTAAAATTTATTACGAACGCTGTATTTTATTTAAAGTAAAAGAAAAGTTCCTTTACTTAAATAATATCTAAGGAATCGATTTTAATTATAAAATTAAAAGGTTTTAGTAACTTTATTCCAAATAGTTATTTATATATTAAAGACTTCGTTAATTTAAAATATACGTTATTAAAATTCTATTAAAGAAAAAGGATTAGTTTTAACTAAGTTAATTCTAAATATTTAAATACTTAATACCGTAACGCGATTTTTATTATTTAGTTTTTTCGTTCTATAAAACTATTAATTTACGGGTGTTATACGGCAGTAAATATTAATTTTATATCGTAAGTATTTTAAAACCCTTTTTAAAAATCCGATATAAACTTTACATTTCGGTCGGAAATAATCTTTTTAAGTAGCCTTAATCTATTAATTAAAATATACGCATTAAAATTATAACTTATTTTAATACCGTATATCGAGTATTATTAAAAATTAATAATATTTTTTTAATTAAATAATAAATTATTATTAATAGCGAATTATAAATATCGTATCTTGTTATTTTCTATAAAGTATTTATAATAAAAACCGTAAGAAGGTTAATAATAAAGTCAATAGAGATTATCGATATTAATATAATATCCTTCCGTATTACTATATATTCTCTTACTGCTTTAATTCGTTTTATTTAAATAATATTATATATCGGGTAATAACGAACCCACTTTTTAACCCTTATTAAATATAGTTATTAAGGACGTAGAAGATTATAACTTTAAATCTTCGTTCTAGCGAGCCGTCGATCTAAATAAAAAGAGGAGTATTAAAGTTTTAATAATAAAGCGTTATTTCGTTATAAATTAAGTTTTACACTACTTTAAACGAAGTAATTTTAGATTCTATTAATTCGTATATTATTAATTTATAATATACTACGCGCTTATTTATGTTTTTATCTATAACTTTTCTTTTAGTTTTCTTTTTACGTAGTAATTCTGTTTTCCTTATTTAAAAAAGTTAAGAAACTTACGTAAAGGAAAGTAAGAAATATCGTAAAAAGCCTGCTGCTTTAAAGTATGTTTTTAATGCTTTAAAAGTATAAAGGAATTTTAATTTATAAAAGGCGTCCAGTTTTTTTATTATAAATAATATATTAAAGGCGTCGATACGAAATCTTAATAGTTTAATTAACGGATATTTAATAAACGACTTTTTTAAATTAATTATAATATACTTATTAATAAATAAATTAAAAAATAGTTTATAAATATTATATATATTCGTTTTATATATCGGAAAAAATTATAATATCGTTAATAAATACGCGGTAAAAGCCTTAATAGTCTTTTAATTACTTATTTATAAATCTTTAAGTATAAACTAAGGAATTACGAAATCTTATTAGAGTAACCTTTAATTTTTTTAGACTTTTATAACTGATTATCGTTAAACGATTTTTATAGTTTAAATAAATAAAGAATTAATAAAAAAATCCTATGGTATTAATAATCGTAATATAACGTTTCTTACGTAATATTAAAATTACGTTTACTTATAAAAGTATTTATTTAAATTATTCTTTTCGCTTTCCGTATAATAAATAGATTCCTTTATTTTATTACGAAAGTTATGACTATTTTTATTATTACGAAAGTCTTTATAATCTCTGCTGCGGTTACGAAATAGTCTTTAATCGTAGTTTCGTAATATATTTTTATATTTATCCTTTCCTTTATAATTAAAAATATAAGAATTTATCGAACTTTTATATCTTTTATTATTATATTTATTATCCCGATCGTCGCGGTTTTATCGTCCTTAGTTCTAATATCCTTTTTATAATCTTTTAAAGTCCTTAAAAAGTGAAGTATAAAAGGATTTTAAAGTATATTAATAAAGGCTTTAATTATTTTTATAACTGCTTTTTTTCTGTTACGAAAGAGACTTATTATATAATTTACTAAAATAAAAGCTATAAAGGGCTAGTTTATCGATTATTACTTCCGTTAATAATTTAAAAAACCTTATTAATTCGGGATAGTTATTATAAACTTTCGAGAATAATATAACTTTTACTTTTTCGATTATTTTTATATAGGTTTAAAGTATAGGATCTATAAAAATCTTTAAAGTACGTAAAATTGTTTTAATGTCCGTAAATATTTTTAATTAAATTATATATACTATTAAAGCTTAATTAGAATTACCGGGAATAAAAAATCTTAATACGCGAATATAACGGATTTTACGTTAAATAAATCTAAGTAATACGTTATTATCGCGTATAATATCTTTTAATATAAAGTAGCTTATAGCGAAAGCTTTTATTATAAATATAAAGTGTATTTTAAAACGATCGATTAATATTAAAAGTATTCCTTTTTCGAATTTAATTTATCGTAGTTAATATCGTTTAATTACGGATACTTTATATATTTATTAACATAATGTATTACTATCGAATAACGTATAAAAAACGCTACGAAATTATTATACGTAATCGTCGTAATATAGTTCGTCGTTTAAAAATTCTTAGATTCGTTTATTAAATAAGTTTATATAAATAAAAATCGTTTTTTTACTATTACGGATAAACCTTTTTCTTTTTAGGTTAATATAATTTGAATGGAAATATTTAATGATACTTTTCTTTAAATAAAAACGTTTAAACGAAGTAATTAATACGATATTATACTACGGTATTTATATTATATTATTATTATTAAAGGGTACTATAAATAGAATATTAAATAATATAAATAATTATAATACCGGATTAATCGGACGAAAAAGCGGTATATTATACGTATTTACTCCTTTATAAAATACCGAAGTATTTTTCTATTAGCTTATTATATTATTATCGGTTAATAAAAGGATTAATATATAAAGATTCCGTTACCGTTAAACTAGCGTTTAAAGCTATTAAGAAAATTAAAGTTTAATTAATAAAAACTAAAAGTCTTTTAACTTTTTTAAATTATGTTTATTATTAACGATTACTGTATCGAATTTATCGTATATTTCTTAAATTAAAATATTACTTAATTATATTAATATTAATTATATAGATTTAATATTATTTAACTTTACTATTATTCTAATTATACGATTTATTATTACTTAATTTTTTACCCGTTAATTTAATTTTATTTTTTAGAATTGTATTTTTATATTATTAATTATTTTATTTAGTTTTTTAATATTTTAAAACGTCTATTTATATTATTCCGTATTAATTAATCCTTTTATCGTTTTATATTTTTTATTATATCGTCGTTTACTTTATTGTAATACTATTAATTCAGTTTACCGTTATACCGGTAAGTTTTAAAGAAGTTCGTTATTATTAATTAATTATTAATTTTAAAGGATATCGGAAAACTTTATTTCTTCGAAGATTAACCGTAAAACACTCGGTAACTTACCTTTTTTCGAAGGGCTCCCGATTTCTAATATATTTAAATAAAGTAGTCTTAATTTTATAAATAAATTAAAAAAAGATATATAAAGTATTAAATATAAAAATTAATAACGAAAAATAAATTTTTAAGTTTATTTAAACGATTACTTTTTATATTAAAGAGTTAAGAATTTACGTTTATATCCGAAAGTTTCTATAAAATATATCGAAACCGAATTTAATATCGTTTCCCGTATTTATAATATTTACTTATTAAGTTTAAATTACTTTAATTACTTAAAAAAAAAAATTTTCCGTTTAATTAAATAAGATTTATTAAAGAGATTTATCGTATAAATAAAATTTAATAAAATATACCGTAAAATTTAATAGAATTTCTTTTAAGTAATAACGTTTAAATATAAGTTATAATATTATAAAGCGTTTAATAATACGCCGTCCCGAAATATATTTCGGAAATAATTATAATTAATATTAAATTAAAATTAAAAAAGGTTTAAATTTAGTATTTCCTTTAATTTCGGTTTAAACGTATATCGAAAAGTAATCTTAATAAAAAGGACTTTTCGAAAATAAAAATGTAATAAAAGGTATACTTAACGAAAAGAACCTTTCGAAAATTATCGTAATATTTTTATTTAAAATTAAAAGAAAAAAAAACTTAAATTTAATACTTCTCGTTTCTTTAATAATAAATAAAATACTGAAAATAATTAATTAAGTTTAAAGATACTTTAAAGATTTAAATCTAGAATTCTTAGTAATTTTAACTTAATACGAAATCTTTTTTAATAATAATAAATAGATTTAAATCTAATCCTTTTATTATTATTAAAAAAAAATTTATAATAAGATTGAAATCTAATCTTATATTATAATAATTAATGTGGTTTAATATTTCTTTAATTAAAAATAGAGATTTTATTATTAATATACTTTATAATAATATATAGGAATATAATAAATAATAATTATTTTAAAAAAGAAGAACCTCATTTAGCTATTAAGCTTTAGTTATATATAGCTAAAGGGCTTTATTAAATATACGTAGGTCCTCTTTTCTATTTAATCTTATTTACCTATCTGCTTCCGGTGTGGCCTCACCAGCGGCTCACGCATTAATATATAAGCAAGATATTAACGAAAATAGAGATTAAGTACTAAGTAATAAAACTAGAAGTTTCGTGCTTAGTATAAGTATATAAAAAAAACGGATTAAAATCTAATTATATACCTAACTAGTATTAATCCTAATAAACTACTAAATAACGAAAAGAGTAATTAATTAATTATTATTTAAATCAGTCGACTTCGTTAAAAATAATTTAAAATTAATAATAGTTTCGTTATATTTATTACGTTATAAGCTCGATGTCCAATATATACTAAAGCGTATTAACGTCGTTCCCGATACTTTATTTAAGCTCCCGATAATACTTAATACCGAAAACGACGAAATAATAAAAAACGAAAAGTCTTTAGTTTTAAACGACGTTATAAACGATTTCGTATATATAACTTTTATAAACGTAAAAATAAATAAAGAATAAAAAGTAAAATTCGTCGTTAAATATAAAAAAAATAAAAAATAAAAACTATTAATCGACGAATTTAAACTTTAATAAAGTATAAAAAATAAAATAAAATTAAATACGAAACTAAAAAGTCTTAATAAACCTAGCTTTCGATATAAATTAATAAATAAAATATTATATTTTAAAGAGCCTTCTAGAAAACGAAGATTATATATTCTATAAAATTATATAATAAAGTTATAATCGGAAACTTATAATATTAAATATTATTTCGGTATTAAATAAATAACTTACGAATTAAAAAGCTTCGTTATTAAAAAATTAAAAAAGTACGTCGAAACCTATATTAAATATTATCCCGACTACTATAATAATTAAAAGGATAACTAGAAAAAGATCGACCTATTATAACCGACCGAGAAATAAGAATAACTTTTCGAAAGTATAACTTAAGATTTTATTATCGGACTATTAAAAGTATTAACGATTAATACTTTATATTAAATAGTAAGATTTAATAATATAAACGTTATATTAACGATAACCTATTAATTATTAAAAAAGAAAATGTTTATACCCAGGTATATTAAATATACCGTAAAATAATAAGCGAATTTAATCGTAATAACACTATTACTTTACGATTAAGGCGTTTTAAAAAAGGTAATATCCGATAAAGATTTAAAATTTACGTCTATATTTTAATAAACGTTTTAAACTAAACTAAGGACGAAACTAGTTATTAATATAGTATAATATAAATAAATAAACAGATAAAGTAAGAAAATAAACCTCGAAATCGATATAACCGTACGATTTTATATTACGGCATTAAAAACCCCCTAAATCTAAATACTTTTAGTATTATAATTTAATTTTAATAACGCATTTTTTACCGTGCTGAAAAGGTCGTCTAACGAAATCGTTTACGGTTTTAAGCTTAAAAGTATACTATTAATTATAGAAATGTTATTAAAACAAATCGATTTTGATTTAATAAAACAAATCGATTTCGATTTAATAAAACGTATATATTAATAAAAAATTAAAACAGTTATAAACTTCGCCGTCGATATAATAAAGATTAAGTATAATAAAATAAAACGATATTATAAATTCGAAGTAAGCGACGAAGTATACTTTCGTTTTAATAAAGGGTATAAGCTGCCCGGAAACAGGCTACTTAAATAATCTTAATAAAGAATAGGGCCGTTTATTATATTAAAGCGTATTAACGATCTAGCTTACGAACTTAATTTTTTACGATTATAAAAAGTATATAAGGTTATATCGATAGCGTATTTATACTTAATACTAAAAAAGGCGCGACCCTTTCGAAAAAATAAGATTATAATTAGCGAAGATAATCGTCGAAAACGACGACGAATAATAGTAATCTTATAAAATTAAGAAATTAATTAATAAAAAGAAAATAAAAGTAACCGGATAGCCTCGATTAAAATATTTAATATATTAAAAAGGATACGCCGTATTTTTCGATTAATAGTATTTACGCGAAGTATTAATAGAAAACGCCGCCGAATTAATAAAATAATACGATAAACTATATAAATTATTATTAAAAGAATTATAAAAAAAGTAACGCGATATAATAAATAAAAGTACCGTAACTTTTAATAACGATTTCGGTATTTTAAAAATAAGTGAAGTATAAATAAATAAACGAACGAAACCAAAAAAAGTAATTAAAGCTTTTATATAATTTCGTCGCGTTAATTAATATTAATAAATACTAATCTGTTTATAATAAATTACGGTACTAATTCGATTTAAAATAAACTTCCCGTACTTATTTTAAATATATAATTCATTATTACTTTAATTATAATACTTATATAAATTTCCTCTTTTAAAAAAGTGAATCCTTAAACCTTTTAATAAATCGAATAAAAGCAAATAATTAAAACGAAGATTCTTACGAAACGACCGAAGCTAATTAAAAATACTATAGTATAATTAATAAAATTAATAATAATATTATAATATACGAAGTAATAATTAAAAATAACGATCTTTATAAAGTAATAAATTAAAAAACCTACGTTACAGCTTCGTATAAAACATTACTAATCGGAATAATTAAAACTAAATAATAAATCGAAGCTCGTCGATTAATCGGAAAATTAAAATAATAACTTATTTTTATATTATTAAACCCCGAACCTAAAAACTAATAAGACTTCGTCGAATTTATTAAGCGTAAAGAAACCAGAAATTTATAAGCGAACTTATTCCCCGAAAAAGTAAAAAACGAAGCTAACGAAAAAATAAGCTTATAACTTAATTTATTAATACGATTATAAAATAAAAATATAAATCCTATCGTAAAATATAAAAACGATATAAAAGTTATTTTTAATAAGATATTTAAATAAAATATAAAGTTAATAATAATAACGATTAATTAAAAATTATAAAACCCGGACGATTTCGTATTATTTAAAACGTTAACGATACATTATCGTATTAATAAAGCATATTAAAAAAGAAGCTTATTAGCGTATAACTAAATAAAACGTTAGTCATTAAAGTAATAATTATAATAATAATACTATATAATTAAATTATAAATAATACGATCTATAAAAACGTAAAAACAATATTAAAAACGATTAAAATACTTTATAATAATACCTATTAAGTAAATATAAACTAATTAATAAGCTTAAAAATTCCGGGAGAAATAATACTAAAAGCACTACGAATTAACGGAAATACAAAAAAAGGATTAAACGTTATACCTAAAGTAATTAAGTAAATATTAACCGAAACGAAGCTAAAATAAATTACGGCTAAACTAAATAAATAAGTTATACTATAATTTTAAAGATTATAATACCGTTATACGAAGCTAAAGTACGATAATAACGTTTAAAAAAACTTAAACGTTTTATTTTATTTATATAAAAGAAACATCGTAAAAGGGGACGAAGACTTCGAATAATAAAAAAACAATATTATTAACGTATTCAAAACGAAAACAGTCCAGAATTTAATAATAGCTCTTATTAATACTACTATTAAACTAAGCACCGTAAATAAAACTTAAACAGTTATAATAATTTAAAGCCCGATATATCTTCTTATTAATCCTACTACCGAATTAAACACTATAAATAATAATAACGATATAAATTAAAAGCTAATAAACCTAAACTACGTAATTAACGAATACGAATCGTTAATTAATAAAAATACGGACGATATCGAAAAACTTAATAATTAATATATTATTAACGAAATCGAATTCACTAAAATAAACGAAGGAATAAAGAACTATAAAAGTAAGTATAACTAAATCGTTAAAATAACTAACGACTTTACTAAGCTCGTTATAAAAACGAAGCTATTATTAAAAATATATTAAATTAATCATAATAAATTATAAATTAATTACGATAAATTATAAACTAATTACGATAAGATACAGTAAGTAATAAGCGATATAACCGACCGTATAAATAAATTAAAAAAATAATTAACGAACCGAGCTATAAACAGCCCCAGCCCTCTCACTACTGATCGTTACGTAAACTTAAAGGTTTAACTTAATAAAGGCAACACTTATAAACACCGTAATAAACGGAACACTAAAAAAAAGCTATAAAAAATAACAGGGTTCCGACCCCTTTTTTTTACTATCCGTTTTTAACCTTATTAAAATAAAAAAGTAATAAGTAATAATAAGCACTATAAACAAAACGAAATTAAAAAGAAACGAATAATTATAAATATAATAATACTTTACTTTCCTATATTAATTTCTTAAAGTCGAAATAATTATATTATTATTAATAATATAAAGCCGTAATATATATAATATAACTAATCGTTTAAAGAACGATCACGTCCCTCTTTTAAAAAAGGGGAAGTATAGGGTTCCCTTTATATTATCTCAGTATAATAAATAACGACGATCGTTCCTGCCGGAACGATTAATATTAACCTATATAAATAAATAGTTCGTTATCCTTAAATAAATAGTAATCCATCTTTATTACACATTCTTTTTTTAACTTATAGTTTAGTCCTAACAAGCTCTAAGCGAATTTTTTATCGTATTTTAAATACTTAATTTTATATTTTAATTAACGTTAAATTATTATATATAATTCTTTAAAAGCTATAGTAATTATCGTAGTTTTATTATTAATAATAAACGCCGATTAAATAAATCTTAATAGTTTATTTATAATAAAGAAATTTCTCGATACTCTTTTTAGTTTTTAAAAGAAGTATATAAAATTAACTGCGATAGTATGTTTTAAATATAATAGTTATTATCGAAAAGTTCGTCGTAATTACGCTTTTACTTTCGTTAATTCGTAATTTTTATAACGAATCGTTAAAAATCCCTTCGTTTAAACTAATAAGCCGAGCGTCTTTTTATAAAAGTGTTTAAGGGCTTTAGTATTAACATATCTTAATCGAAAGTACTATAATTCTTCCGTTTTACAGGTTTTATACGTTTTATTTAATAAATTAATTATAAACCTTTTAATAACGAAAAAAGTTTACAGGGTATTAAAAGTTAAGTCTTTTAAAACGAATTGTTTTAAAATATTTAATACTTAATATAATATCGATTTATCCTTTTTTCGAAAGTAATTATTTAAAGGCTATTAATTTTAAAAGTATTTTTACGCTTTAAAGTATCGATAAAATATAATATTATAAGCGAAACTCTATACGTACGTAACGTTTTAAAGTTTAAAAGGTTAAAATATTATTATTTTAATAGTAAGCAGAATCTCTACTTTTCCTTAGCCGTAGATTAAGAAAACGTTATCGTTAATTACGATAATATCTCTATTTTTAGTAGTACGATAATTTAAAAATCGGTTTTTTATATAAAAAATATACAGGGTAAACCCTAAATTAAGTATAGTATACAATTTTAAAATATAATCGACTATAGTAAATAAAACTGATAATATAACTAGAATTCTCTTTTCTAATCCGGCGTATTTTTAGTTTATAGAATTTTAATCTTTTTTTATTTTTTAGTATTCCTTTTTAATTATTAAATTCTCTTTTAAAAATTAAAGAACTTAGCTTTATAGCTTTAACACTAATTTCTATCTGCTTTAAATCTTTTCGGGGAATAAATATAAATAATTAATCTATTTATATTTATTTATTTCGTAAAATTTATAAAAAAGATAAACGGAATCTCTTTTTCGCTTTTACTTTTATTATAGTTTTTTAAATACTTAGGAAGTATTAACTCCCCGGCTTTTCGAAAAGCTACCTTTTTTATAAAAGTTATTTATTTTTAGTTTTTATTTTTCGATTTATCGTTGTTACTTTATTCTTTTTTAAAATTAATAAAAGTTACTTTTTTAATTCGGATACGATTTATTATTATAAACTTATTTAGTATATATAACTTATATATTATTAATCGGTAATCGTTATTTTTTAATTCCTTTACGTTTTTAATAAAAGTAATTACTTATAATAATATTATATAATTAAGTGCTATTAAAAAATCGTTAAACTAACTTTAAATATATATCGTTTTAAAAACGCCGTACCTTTTTCTAATTACAATAACTATTTCTTATTTTAAAATCTATTTCTTTATATTTCGGGGCAGTTTAATTAAAGTCTAAACCGATTTTCGGTATTTTCTTTTAACCCGAAAATAAAAACCGTCCTCGTCCGATCGTCCGAATTAGTTTAAAGCTTTATACTAATAAATAAAGGATTCGTGTTTTAAGTAATAATTATTTTAAAGATTTTATTTAATTATCGTATAAACATATTTATAGAATTTAGTTCGATTAGTAATTTACCGATTATATAAGTTTTATTTCAATCGGTATATAATAATAACGTTAATATACGAAAAACGTTTATTAAAAATAAAAGCTTATTAAATTATTTCGGTTTATATTTTATTTAAAATCGGAAAAGCTATCATTATCGAAAAGTTAATAATCGTAATTAAAAGCGATAATTTTTTTAAAATCTTAAAATCGTTTAGTTTAAAAACGTTAGGTTTTTTAAGCTATTTACGTTTTCTTCGGACTTTTTTTATAAATTAAGGGACTTAGTAAAAAACGTAAAGTCTATATTTTAAGTTTCTTAATCGTAAAAGGCCTTTAATTAAACTTTTTTATCGGTATTATCGGATATTATATAAATTAGTTTTTATATTAAAAATAAATTTAATAAATAAATTTTTTAATTATTTCGCGTTTATTTTATTTCGGGTTACCTTTTTAAAATAATAAAACTCTTAATTATTCAATGCGTAAAGTATTATTATATTTATTATTTTATATATCTACTTTTATTTATTAGAGATTTCTTTTAATGTAATTATATAGGTCCTATTAAGTTATATTAGGGTATTCCGTTATATACATATACTTTATATTTAATACTATTTCGGTTTATTACGTACTTCGTCCGTTTAATAAAAACGTATAAATAAACGCATTATTTAATTAATTCGTAAAAAGAGAATTCGGTATATAACGGTTTTCTTAGTATCTTCGTTAAGTTTTCGTTAACGCGATTATATATTTTAAACCGTTATTATAACGTATTATATTACTGTCGATACCCGGTAAACTATTTTATAAAGTATATATAATATTTTAAGTATTTCGGCGGTACATAATCCTATCTTTTTTTATATGTTTTTTTTAAAGAAACTTATTAAATTCTTTTATATTTTTTTTATTTACTACGAAACGTAAGTTTTACGTTAACTACACGATTCTTCGTATTTAATACGGTAATAATAGCTTCGTAGCTTAAAATACTACGGTTATATTATTATTATAGCTTTAGGCTATATTTATAATATTTAACGCTTTAATATATAAAACGATTTTCGGGCTAAAATCGAAAAGGTTACAGAATAATTTAAGTTCGAATTCGATCCCTAAAAGGACGAGATCCGGGCTTTTTCGGTTTATATTTTAATGCCTCCGCCGCCGACTTTTACGTTTCCGCCGTAAGCTTTTACGCCGCCTGTTTATATCCCGATTTTATTACGAGTTTTTACGCTTTTATATATATTTACGCTTCCGCTATAAAGCTTTACCGTTATAAGTACGAATATTAATAGAAATACCGCCGATAATTAAAGTAGTAATAACGACGCCGTTCGCTTTATTATAATAACTGCGCGTAAATAAATTAAAAAGGTTAAAAAAATTAAAAAGGCTATATAAATTATTATAATTATTACTATTACTAACGTAATCCATAAGTAACTCGGCCACATAAATAACCCGCCCACTTAAAACACTATTTAAGATTTTAAATACGAATATTTTAATAATAACTTATTTAATTAATTAGCTTTTATCGCTACTTTCTTTATTAAATATTTTTATAACTTCTTAATAAATTCGCGTATTATAATTAGTCTTTCCGTAAATATTATAACTCTGTTCGCGCGGTTAAGCCTTTTTTAATTAGACCTTTTCTTAACGAATTTTAACCTATTCTTATTTTATTACTTAATTCTCGTTTAAAATTTCTTAATTTTCGTAATTAATTAGTGATCTTCTAAGCCGTAAATGCTTTTTTTAATTTTTCGGCGCCGACTTAACTTTTTATTTACTTTCCGAAGTAATAAAGCCTTATTTTCTATAATAATAAATCGATACATAACTTTCTATACCCTTTTTATAAAATACTTAATTCCGGTTAAAAGAGATATTAAAGAACTATTTTAATAACGTATAATCTTATTTTTTATATATTTAAATTATAATTAAGCTTCGATTAAATTATTTAACGTTTTTAATTTTTAAACTAAAAACAGACCCGAAAAGCTTCCCGGAAAGGTTAGCGTATATAATTTAATATTTAATTTTAAAATTATATAATCCGTATTAAAAAGAACGAGTCTTACTTTTCGGAAACCTTTTATAATATTTAATTCGGTTATTAAAATAAAGAATACTTTATAAAAGGCCGGGAAAAAGTCTTTTTTCGATATATAGGTTATATATACCCGTATAAAATCTTTATTTACCGATCCGTACGCCTTTTTTAATAAAATAAAATAACTTACGTCGAAGAGTTAAAGTTTATATAACGAATAAAACGGTATATAAAATATAATAATATAATTTTCTTTATAATATAGCTCGAAATCGGTTAAGTAATAACTTTTATACCTATTTATAATTAAAAAACGATATATACCCGAAAAACGTACTTTTATAGCTTAATTAAAACGTTAAACTTAATTTAAATTAATTTTATTTATAGTTTAGCCGTTATTTAAAACTAAAATAATTTAATCGGGCGGAAATAAATTATTTTCGGTTTAAAACGAAAAGTAATATTTCCCTGTAATATCAATAAACGGCGTTATCGCTTAATTAAAGGAATTAATACTTTAAATAATTATAAACTATTCCCGGTTTCTTTATTACGTTTATTTAAATTTTATATTTTTTTTAAAGTTCGTAATTATTATTTATAATAAGATTTAGTTTATTATAAACTTTATTTCGTCGAAATTATAAATATTTAATTTTTAAATTCCGTATTTCGTAATTATATTCCGTATAAAATCGAACTACTTTTTATATACGTTTAAATTTTCTTATTTAACTCTTTAATAATCGATTCGACGATTAAAACGCGTCCGAAATTTTTTTCGTCGTTATACGAAATTCGGAGCTTAATTAATTCCGACGGGTAACGCGTTATAATTACGTCGTAACTAATTAATTATATTTTTAATAGCTTATATCCGGAGAAAAAAATATTACGTTTTTAATTCGAGTATATATTTAATAATTAATAATTCTTTTAAATTTATAAGTATTCGCGATTTAAATCGGGTTTCGGTCTTAATAAATTTACCGCTTATTTTATTACGTAATATCGATCGGGAATAATTATAAATAAAAATAGCGCGTTAAATATTTAGTTTTAAATTTTTTTAATAATTTAAATAATTAAAATAATTTGGGTTTTTTTTAAGTAATAACTATTTTTAATAGCGGGAAAATATATAAATTAAATTAAAACGTGTTAAATACTATTTTAAGTAGGCGGGTTATTTATATAGCCGAGTTACTTATAAACTACGTTACTGTAATATATTATTTTTTTCTTGTAACTTTATATTTATTTATTTAATACGTGAGCCGCTGGTGAAGGCCACACCGGAGGCAGATAGGTAAATAAGATTAGATAAAGAGGAGGACCTACGTATATTTAATAGAGCCCCTTAGTTATATATAATTAAGGCTTAGCAGCTAAATAAGGTTCTTCTCTTTTAAAATAATTATTACTTATTATATTCCTATATATTATTACGAAGTATATTAATAATATCAGGACCAAATTATAGGTTAGGAAGAGGATGTGTAATAAAGATGGATTATTATTTATTTAAAGATAACGAACTATTTATTTATATAGGTTAATATTAATCGTTCCGGAAGGAACGATTATCGTTATATTAAAATAGTGTAAAGAGAACTTTACACTTCCCCCTTTTTAAAAAGAGGGACGTAATCGTTCTTTAAACGATTAATCGTATTATATATATTATAACTTTATATTATTAATAATAATATAATCATTTCGATTTTAAGAAATTAATATAGGAAAGTAAAGTATTATTATACTCGTTATTATTCGTTTCTTTTTAATTTCGTTCTGTTCGTAGTACTCGTTATTACTTATTGCTTTTTTATTTTAATAAGGCTGAAAACGGATAGCAAAAAAAAAAGGTTAAAGCCCTATCGTTTTTTATAGCTTTTTTTTAACGTTCCGTTTATTATAGTATTCGTAAATATTACCCTTATTAAATTAAACTTTTAAGTTTACGCGACGATCGGTAATAAAAGGGCTGGGGCCGCTTATAATTCGGTTCGTTAATTATTTTTTAATTTATTTATACGGTTAGTTATATCGCTTATTACTTACTGTATCTTATCGTAATTAGCTTATAACTCATCGTAATTAATTTAATATACTTTTAATAATAGCTTCGCTTTTATAACGAATTTAGTAAAGTCGTTAATTACTTTAACGATTTAGTTATACTTACTTTTATAGTTCTTTATTCCGTTATTTATCTTAATAAATTCGATTTTATTAATAACGTATTAATTATTAAATTCTTCGATATCGTCCGTATTTTTATTAATTAATAATTCGTATTCGTTAATTACGTAATTTAGGTTTATTAGCTTTTAGTTTATATCGTCGTTATCGTTTACGGTATTTAGTTCGGTAATAAAATTAATAAGAAAATATATTAGGCTTTAAATTATTATAACCGCTTAAGTTTTATTCGCGGTACTTAACTTATTAAAAATAATAATAGGAACTGTTATTAAATTCTGGATTCTCGTTATTCCGAATACGTTAATAATATTATTTTTTTATTACTCGAAGTCTTCGTTTCTTTTCGCGATATTTTTTTATATAGATAAAACAGAATATTTAAATCCTTTTAAATATCGTTATCGTATTTTAATTTCGTATAATAGTACTATAATTTCTAAAATTATAGTATAGTTTACTTACTTAGTTTAAACGTGATTTATTCCAGCTTCGTTTTACTTAATATTTATTTAATTATTTTAAGTATAACGCTTAATCCTTTTTTATATTTCCGTTAATTCGTAGTACTTCTAATATTATTTTTCTTAGTATTTTTAAGCTTATTAACTGGTTTATATTTACTTAATAAGTATTATTATAAAGTGTTCTGATCGTTTTTAATATCGTTTTTATATTTCTGTAGATCGTATTATTTACGACTTAATTATATAGTATTATTATTATAATTATTACTTTAATTATTAACGTTTTATTTAGTTATATATTAATAGGCGTTTCTTTTAATATATTTTACGAATACGATAATATATTATTAACGTTTTTAAACAAAGCGAAATCTTTTAAATTCTATAATTTTTAATTAATCGTTATTATTACTAGCTTTATATTTTATTTAAGTATTTTACTAAAAATAACCTTTATATCGTTTTTATATTTTACGATAAAATTTATATCTTCGCTTTATAATCGTATTAATAAGTTAAGTTACGGGCTTATTTTTTCGTTAGCTTCGTTTTTTACTTTTTCGGGGATTATATTCGCTTACAGGTTTTTAGTTTTTTTATACTTAATAGATTCGACGAAATTTTATTAGTTTTCGGGTTCGGGGCTTAATAATATAAAGATAAGTTATTACTTTAATCTTCCGATTAATCGACGAGCCTCGATTTATTATTTAGTTTTAATTATTCCGATTAATAATATTTTATACGAAACTGTAACGAAAGTTTTTTAATTTATTACTTTACGAAAATCGTTATTTTTGATTATTACTTCGTATATTACGATATTATTATTAACTTTATTAATTATACTATAGTATTTTTAATTAGCTTCGGTCGTCTTATAAAAATCTTCGTTTTAATTACTCGCTTTTATTTAATCCGTTAAAAGGTTTAAAGATTCGTTCTTTTAAAAAAGGAAATTTATATAAGTACTATAATTAAAGTAATAATGAATTATATATTTAAAATAAATATATAAAGTTTATTATAAATCGAATTAGTACCGTAATTTATTATAAATAAATTAGTATTTATTAATATTAAGTAATGTAACGAAATTATATAAGAGCTTCGATTACTTTCTTTAATTTCGTTAGTTTATTTACTTATACTTTATTTATTTTTAAAATACCGAAATCGTTATTAAAAGTAACGGTACTTTTATCCGTTATATCGCGTTATTTTTTTTATAATTCTTTTAACGATAATTTATATAGTTTATCGTATTATTTTATTAATTCGGCGGCGTTTTTTATTAATACTTTACGTAAATACTATTAATCGAAAGATGCGGCGTATCTTTTTTAATATATTAAATATTTTAATCGAGGCTATTTAGTTATTTTTGTTATCTTTTTATTAATTAATTTCTTAATTTTATAGGACTACTATTATTCGTTATCGCCTTCGACGATTATCTTCGTTAATTATAGTTTTATTTTCCCGAAAAAGTCGCCCTTTTTTAATACTAAATATAAATACGTTATCGATATAACTTTATATACTTTTTATAATTATAAAAAATTAAGTTCGTAAATTAAATCGTTAACGCGTTTTAATATAGTAAACGGCTTTACTTTTTATTAAGATTATTTAAGTAGCCTGTTTTTAAGTAGTTTATATCTTTTATTAAAATAAAGGTATACTTCGTTACTTATTTCGAATCTGTAGTATCGTTTTATTTTATTATACTTAATCTTTATTATATCGACGGCGAAGTTTATAACTACTTTAATTTTTTATTAATGTATACGTTTTATTAAATCGAAATCGATTTACTTTAATAGCATTTCTATAATTAATAGTATATTTCTAGGCTTAAAACTATAAACGACTTCGTTTAACGACTTTTTTAGTACGGTAAAAAATACGTTATTAAAGTTAAATTATAATACTAAGAGTATTTAAATTTAAAAGGTTTTTAACGCCGTAATATAAAATCGTACGGCTATATCGACTTCGAAGTTTATTTTTTTACTCTATCCGTTTATTTATTTATATTATATTATATTAATAATTAATTTCGTTCTTAGCTTAATTTAGAACGTTTATTAAAATATAAATGTAAACTTTAAATTCCTATCGGATATTACCTTTTTTAAAACACTTTAATCGTAAAGTAATAACGCTATTACGATTAAGTTCGCCTATTATTTTACGGTATATTTAATATACTTAAATATAAACATTTGTTTTTAATAATTAATAAGTTATCGTTAATATAACGTTTACGTCGTTAAATCCTATTACTTACTATAAAGTATTAATCGTTAATACTTTTAATAATCCGATAATAAAGTTTTAAATATTATTTTCGAAAAGTTATTTTAATTTCTCGGTCGGCTATAATAAACCGATTTTTTTCTGGTTATCTTTTTAATTATTATAGTAATCGGGATAATATTCGATATAAGTTTCGACGTATTTTTTTAGTCCTTTAATAACGAAGCTTTTTAATTTATAAATTATTCGTTTAATACCGAAATAATGTTTAACGTTATAAGCTTCCGATAATAACTTTATTATATAATTTTACGGGACGTATAATCTTCGTTTTCCGGAAGGCTTTTTAAAGTATAATAATTTATTTATTAATTCGTATTAAAAGCTAGGTTTATCGGGACTTTTTAGTTTTGTATTTAATTTTCTCTTATTTTTTATACTTTATTAAAGTTTAAATTCCTCGATTAATCGTTTTTATTTCTTATTTTCTTTATATTTAACGACGAATTTTACTTTTTATTTTTCGTTTATTTTTACGTTTATAAAAATTATATATACGAAATCGTTTACGACGTCGTTTAAAACTAAAGACTTTTCGTTTTTCGTTATTTCGTCGTTTTCGGCGTTAAGTATTATCGGGAGCTTAAATAAAGTATCGGGAACGACGTTAATACGTTTTAATATATATCGGACGTTAAACTTATAACGTAATAAATATAACGAAGCTATTATTAATTTTAGATTATTTTTAACGAAGTCGACTGATTTAAGTAATAATTAATTAACCACTTTTTTCGTCGCTTAATAATCTATTAAAATTAATATTAACTAAGTATATAACTAAATTTCGATCCGTTTTTTTTTATATATTTATACTAAGTACGAAACTTTTAATTTTATTACTTAGTACTTACTTTCTATTTTCGTTAGTATTTTATTTATATAAATAATAAATTTAATATTATTAATATCGATTATTTTTCCGTTTTATACCGAAGAAAAGTAAAAAATCACTACTTTATATTTACGCTTTTTCGATACGTTTAACTTAATAAACGTTACTTTATTCGGGTTTTAGTAAAAGAAATAATAAGTATTAATAAACTAGTTTTTTAAAATTTAAAATATTTTTTTTTCGCTTTTTATTAGTTCGTAAATAACGGTTATCGTCTATTTCTTTTATCTTATTATAATTTTAAAAGAGCGTTTTTTTTATTTCCCTTTTATTAAAAGCTCTATTTTTCGTTTTTAAAACGGTAGGATTTTCTAAGAATACTATAAAATATATTTTTAAAAAAAACCTATTATATTTATATAATTCTTTAATTTATTTAGCTTATTTAGTATTTTAAGTTTAGTTATAGCTTTAACGCGGCTATTTAACGTTAACGTACTTACTTTATCGACAATAAAGCTTAATAAGCGAATAGTTAAATATCTTATAAACGATTTTTCGGGGGATAATAACAGTCCGATTTTTTTAAATCGTTAAAATACTTACTTAAAATAATTTAAGTATTATTTTATAGTATCGTTAAAAATAACGATATTATTAATATATACTTTAACGAAAGGTATATCAGTAAATTTCTAATCGAAAAATCGTTAACCGAAAGCGGAGGAATTATAAAAGTTTATTAATATTACGTTAAATACTTCGAACTTTTTAAGTAAAATAATTATTATTCGATTTTTATATTTATCGGCGATTAATAATTAATAAAAGAACTTTAATCCGTCGACGAAAGTAACGTATTTCTTATTACGTATATAAATAATTACTTCGTTAATTATTAAAAAAAGGTATAAATCGGGAACTATTAATTTATTTACTAGCCGAAAATTTATAACGATTTTTCTTTTTTATTTATTTTTAACGATACGTTAAATAATAAATAAAAGATATCCGAATAGTATTAACTTTTTTATTTAATTAAATCTTCCGGATTTTTATATAAAATCAAAAGTATCGTCGAATATTTTATAATCTTTCAATTTTAATAAGTATTTAATTATAATAATTTTTTAGTTTTATTAACTTTTAACGAATTTTATCGTTATTTTTTCGTTTTTTAGTATTTTAATAATACTTTTATTTAATTATAATTCGTTATATTCGTAGTATATATTTTAAGCTTTATATACGAAATTCTTATTTAAAGTTATAATATAAACGCCGTACTTTATTTTAATAAATAGTACGTCGTTTAGTTTTTCTGTTTTTAATTAAGATATTTTTTCGTTTTATTTAATTTTATTTTTGCGTATTACCGATTATATTTTTTCGGACGTCGTTTTATTTCGGTATAATATATTATAAACGGCTTCGTTAACTTCGAATTCGTTTAATAATTAATAAGGGTTATCGTTATTTTTTTAGTGTTTTCGGATTTATTAAGTGTTATTATTATTTTTATTATATTAATTTATTTTTATAATATTATATTATAGCCTTCGTTAAAAACGTCGGTAATTCGTTCGATTTTTATATTACAGTATAACTTTATTAATTCGTCGGTATTATTTATTATTATTATTATTTATACGCTTTCCGTAAATATAAAGGCGTTTATTACGTAAAACGTTAATACAGTAAATAAATAGTTTTTATTTAAACCGTTTAATTTTTTAAATAAAGTTAAAAACAATACCGGGATTAATATCGTTAATTTAATTAATATAATAGTTTTAATTCGGACGATTACTTTTTTTATTACGGGTAATTATTTTTTTTCGAACTCGATTAATATCGAGAAATTATCCGCTACTTTTAATATTAATTATCGTTTTAAGTAATCGATAATCGCTCCGAATCTTTTTAATTATAGTATTTTTATTAAAATATTCGGTAATAAGTAATCGACGATTTATACATCGTCGGAAAATTCGATAGCTTTTTACGTACTTTATTTATTATAATTTATAGCCTATAATATTACGTATACTTTTTTATTAAGTATTTAATTATTTCCGATTTTTATATACGAAAAGGTTTTTCGGTAATTATAATATAATTACTTCCGACGTTATTTAAAAATTCTTTATTTATTATTAATATTAAAGTTTTAAAATCGACGTATATTTAAATTATACTTTTCGGTATAAAGACTTTTATTTTAATATAAGTTTAACGAACTATTTAATCGATAGTATTTTTATTATATAAATTTAAATAAATTATTTTTAATAATTATAACTTTTTTAGCTTCGTTTTTAATTAAGTTATTATATTAATTTCGGTTATAGCTTTATTTACGTTATTTACTTTTTCCGTATTATCGGTTTTATTAGCGGTATCGAAGTCTTTTTCGTTATCGGTTTCGTTAAAATTACTTTCTCTTTTTTCGTCCGTTTTGTTTATTACGTAAAGTTTTTATATTAAAGTTATTATAGCTTTAAATTTATTATTAACGGGTTTTTCGGTTACGTATAATCTATTGTATAATAGACTAAATATCGTTAAAAGGCTTAGTAAGCCTTATATTTCTTTAACGTATAGACTTTATTTTTTTAGTTTAAAGTTAATATAATTATTAATATATATATATATAAAAAGCTTTAACTTTATTAAGTAGTTTTCGCTATATTTTTTATAGTTAACGACTTTAAACGTAACGGGCGTTTTTATTTTATTACTTTTTAATTTAGTTTTATAAATAGTAATATTCTTTTTATTATCGTAACTAATAAATACTTGTTTTTTACTTTTATCGACTACTTCGTCGATCAATACGTAACCTTCGTTTATTAATTCTTTCTTTTAATTATTAATATTTAAATCGTTTTTATCGATAAATACTTCTTTTTCTTCGCTGTTATATACTATTTATTAAAGAGTTCGTTTAATTTATTATTTATATATACGTTAATAAAGTTTAAATTTATAACGGAATTTACTACGATTTCGACCTTTATCGCTTCGACCACGAAAACCGAAGCCTCGGCCTTTAAAGGGTCGTTTATCGGAAGATTAATTTCTATTATTAAAAGTATATTTATAATTAAAGTCGTTACGATTATTATATCCACTTAATTTATAACCTTTTCCGCGGTTATTAAAGCTTTTATAACTATTAAAACTTCCGCGGTTATTATAATTACTTCGGTTATATCCGCTACGAAATTCTATATTACCTCTGGCCTAATCTACGTTATTACGTCCTTAAAATGCTTTATCGTTAACGATATTAATTATTAAAGCTAGGAGTGCTTTTATTTATAGTAGTGCCTTTATAACGTTTTTAAAGATATCGTTTTATAATAGTTATAAACCTATCGATCTAAACTTAAGGAACGAAGCTCCGTTTATTTACTTATATAATAACGTTTCCTTATATATCGAAATTTTTTCTTCGAAATAAGTAAGGAAATTATTAAAAGATACCCTTCCTTATAAACGAATAATTAATTATTACAGTTCTAAATACAGCTTATTTTAAATTATAGCGTTGTACTATATTAATTTATTTATTTATACTGCTTTATAATTACGGACGACTTTTAAAATTTATAAACGAATTAACTATCCGTTCGAAATTATAGCTACTATAAATCCCATCTCTTAAAGATTTCGTAAAGCTTTTATTTTTAAGATTTTAAAACGAGCTTTTAACTTTATAAAATAAAAGTTTAAGTTATTTTTTATTAACATTTTCGTACCGTCGTCGAAAAAATTATATTATATTTATATATCTCTTTTTAATAATTAATAAAAGTTAATTAAAAAGATATACTCTTTTTAACGATCGTTATTTATATTATTACGGGCAGTTACGGAAAACGAATACACGTTATATTAATATACGTTAAAGTTTATAATAACGTAATCGTTATTACTATAATAAATATCGACGTTAAATATAAAATAATTAATACTAGTAAACTTTTATTAATAGTTTAATTTTTACGAATCGGATTTCTTTTTAACCGATTATATTATAAACGATATAGATTTAAAGAAATTATTTATAGTACTATTTAAGGTATTTACGGTTATTATTATCGCCGCGACTATTTCGTTAATTTATACTTAGCTATTAATATTACTAAATACTCCGGCTTTACTAGGACGATTATTATCGTTTTTTACTATATCGTTATTTAATTTTAAACCGTTTTAAAGGGAAAATAAGCTAAGTAAATCCTCGATAAAAGGATCTGTAACTAAAATTAAGATAGGTTTTACGGGAATTAATTTTATTAATAATAATGCTTTAAATACTTTTCGTTTACGCCTGTTTTAAATAATTATTTTCCGTCGTTAAATTAATAAAAACGGTAATAAAGGAAATAAAGTTAATTAGTTTTTAAACGATTTTTTATTAGCTAGTTTTAAAGGTATATGTTTATATAACGGTCGAGTTATTAATAACCTACTGCTTTTCGGACTACTTTTTAACCTTTCGTTAAAACGGATCGTCGTTCTTTTTAAAGTTATATCGTAGTTAATAGATTTAATAAACCGGAAAATAAGAAGTAAGTTTAT
The DNA here is from genome assembly GCA_019976485.1 of Apiospora pterosperma. Taxonomy (NCBI): domain Eukaryota; kingdom Fungi; phylum Ascomycota; class Sordariomycetes; order Amphisphaeriales; family Apiosporaceae; genus Apiospora; species Apiospora pterosperma. Next base: position 3,783,689 of record JAFBMP010000005.1, read on the forward strand.
TTATTTATCGATATATTTAATAAAGTTTTTAATAAATTCGAAATAAACAGTTCTAGTTCGTTATAGAAAAGGGTAGTTAATAATAAACATAATTAAACTTATTAATAGTCTATAGATTTTAACGGAGAACGATCGAATTTTTATTAAGTTATTACTCGTTATTCCGTTATTATTATTATTATTTATAAAGTCCGTTATTTAGTACACTTTAACGATCTTATTTCTGTGGTAAGTAAATTCTGTTATTAGTCGATATCCTGCTTTTAATAGGCTGTAGATTATAAGGGAAGAAGTTAATTAAGGGGAAATCGTTATATTAATAATTATTTATAGTTAACATTAGCCCTTCGGACTTGCGTCCGGCGGCTGTACTTAGTTAATAGAAACGATTATCCGGCGGCTGTGTTTAATTAATAGAAACGATTAATTAATTATTAATATTAGAATTATATAGGATTAGTATTAATAATCCCTGGGTGCGGCCTAGAAATGCTACTATATATTAAAACTAAACTATAGGTTAAAAAGAGGATATGTAATAAAGATAGATTATTATCGGTTTAAAAATAACGAACTATCTATTTATATAGGTTAATATTAATCGTTCCGGAAGGAACGATCATCGTTGTGCTGAGACAGTGTGAGGGGAACCCCACAAATAATAATATCTCTGTTTTTAATTAAAAAGACACTAAACTATACTAACTATTATAATATAAGATCAGATTTAAATCCTATTATAAATTTTTTTTTAATAATAATAAAAAGATCAGATTTAAATTTAACGTAGTTTACCACTTAACGATCAATATTACTTAACGATTAACTGGAAATCGCATAGAAAACCCGTCTGTGCGTAACCGTGCACTTTAACGAAACTTTAATAAAAAAAGGCTAAAATTTTAATAGGTTTTATTTAACTTAAAAACGTATATAACAGTATTTTTATTTATTTTCTATTTATTTTATTACCGCTTAAACTAAAAAGTACGCTAAAATAATCCCTGTAATTTCGTTTTTTCTAAAAATAAAATAGTAGTAAAATATAAAAAATTTCAGTATATTAATTATTAAGTTAAATATAAGCTATTAAATTTTCGGCTTTTTTTATTAAGTATTCGCTAAGATACACGGTTTTTAAAAATTGGATTTTGTATACGATTTCCAGTTGATCGTTAAGTGATATTAATCGTTTAGTAGTAAACTACATTATTTATTATTATTAAAAAAGATTTCGTATTAAATTAAGATTATTAAAAGTTTTAGATTTAAGTCTTTAAAGTATTTCTAAGCTTAATTAACTATTTTCGGTATTTTATTTATTATTAAAAAAACGAAAAATACTAAATTTAAATCTTTTTTTCTTTTAATTTTAAATAAGAATATTATAATAATTCTCGAAAAGTTCTTTTCGTTAAGTATATTTTTTATTATATCTTTATTTTCGAAGGGTCCCTTTTATTAAAATTACTTTTCGATATACGTTTAAACCGAAATTAAAAAAAATACTAAGTTTAAACTTTTTTTAATTTTAATTTAATATTAACTATAATTATTTCCGAAATACGTTTCGGGACGGCGTATTATTAAACGTTTTATAACGTTATAACTTATATTTAAACGTTATTACTTAAAAGAAATTCTATTAAATTTTACGGTATATTTTATTAAATTCTGTTTATACGATAAGTTTTTTTAATAAATCCTATTTAACCGGAGGGAAAAAATTTTTTCTTAAGTAATTAAAGTAATTCAGACTTAATAAGTAAATATTATAAATACGGAAAACGATATTAAATTCGGTTTTGATATATTTTATAAAAACTTTCGGATATAAACGTAAGTTTTTAATTTTTTAATATAAAAAGTAATCGTTTAAACAGGCTTAAAAATTTATTTTTCGTTATTAATTTTTATATTTAATACTTTATATATTTTCTTTTAATTTACTTATAAAACTAAAGTTACTTTTCTTTAATATTTCGGAAATCGGGAACCCTTTAAAGAAAAGTAAGTTACTAAATATTTTACAGTTAATTTTCGAAGAAATAAAGTTTTCCGATATCTTTTAAAATTAATAATTAACCGATAATAACGAACTTCTTTAAAACTTACTAGTATAATAATAAACTGAATTAATAATATTACGATAAAGTAAACGACGATACGATAAAAAATATAAAATAATAAAAAGATTAATTAATACGGAATAACGTAAATACGTATTTTAAAATATTAAAAAACTAAATAAAATAATTAATAATATAAAAATATAACTCTAAAAAATTAAATTAAATTAACGGATAAAAAATTAAATAATAATAAATCGTATAACTAAAATAATAATAAAGTTAAATAATATTAAATTTATATAGTTAACGTTAATATAATTAAGTAATATTTTAATCTAAAAAACACACGATAAACTCGATATAATAATCGCTAATAATAAACGTAACTTAAAATAGTTAAAAAACTTTTAGTTTTTATTAATTAAACTTTAATTTTTTTAATAGCTTTAAACGTTAATTTAACGGTAACGGAATCTTTATATATTAATCCTTTTATTAACCGATAATAATATAATAAGCTAATAGAAAAATACTTCAGTATTTTATAAAGGAGTAAATACGTATAATATACCGCTTTTTCGTCCGATTAATCCGGTATTATAATTATTTATATTATTTAATATTCTATTTATAGTACCCTTTAATAATAATAATATAATATAAATACCGTAGTATAATATCGTATTAATTACTTCGTTTAAACGTTTTTATTTAAAGAAAAGTATAATTAAATATTTTTATTTAAACTATATTAACTTAAAAAGAAAAAGGTTCGTTCGTAACGGTAAAGGAACGATTTTTACCGATATAAACTTATTTAATAAACGAATTTAAAAAATTTTAAACGACGAATTATATTATAACGATTATATATAATAATTTCGTAGCGTTTTTTATACGTTATTCGATAGTAATATATTATATTAATAGATATATAAAGTATCCGTAATTAAACGATATTAATTACGATAAATTAAATTCGAAAAAGGAATACTTTTAGTATTAATCGATCGCTTTAAAATATACCTTATACTTATAATAAAAGCTTTCGCCGTAAGCTACTTTATATTAAAAAATATTATACATAATAATAACGTATTACTTAGATTTATTTAATGTAAAGTCCGTTATATTTACGTAATAAAATCTTTTACTCCCAGTAATTTTAATTAAGCTTTAATAATATATATAATTTAATTAAAAATATTTACGGATATTAAAACAGTTTTACGTACTTTAAAGATTTCTATAGATTTTATACTTTAAGTTTATATAAAAGTAATCGAAAAAGTAAAAGTTATACTACTTTCGAAAGCTTATAATAACTATCCCGAATTAATAAGGTTTTTTAAACTATTAACGGAAATAATAATTAATAAACTAGTTTTTTATAGCTTTTATTTTAATAAATTATATTATAAATCTTTTTCGCGATAAAGAAAAAACAGCTATAAAAAGAATTAAAGCTTTCGTTAATATATTTTAAAATCCTTTTATACTTTACTTTTTAAAGACTTTAAAAAATCGTAAAAAAGATATTAAAACTAAAAACGATAAAATTATAACGATCGGGAAAATAAACGTAACAATAAAGGCCGTAAAAGTTTAATAGATTCCTATATTCTTAATTATAAAAAAAAATATATAAAAATATATTACGAAACTACGATCGGAAACTATTTCGCGACCGTAGTAAAAACTATAAAGACTTTTATAATAATAAGAATAGTCGTAATTTTCGTAATAAAATAAGGGAATTTATTTATTACGTAGAAAACGAAAAAAACGATTTAAATAAATCCGATAAAAACGATAAAGTATTATATTTTATTCTAAATACTTTAAACTATATATAATATCGTAAGTATTTTCGATCGGGATATAAACTTAAGAAATATAAATAAAAATATAAAATTACATTAAAATTAAAGTATAAAAAGCTTTAAATACTTTTAATAGTTATATTAAATAAATAGATTTATAAATACTATAATATATTATTCTTTTCCTGTAATTTTATATTTACTTATTTTTTATCTTATTAAAAAATAAAGAATACTAAGTTCGTATTTATATTATAACGTCTTTTAAACGGGAAAAAAAGCTAAAAATAAGTATAAAAGAAATCGAACTAATCTTAAAAAAAGTGTAATGTATAATACTTATCTTTAACGCTTTTAATATATTATTACTATCGCGAACGACGTATTTACGAATTAAAATACAGATTACTTAAAACTTACTTATTATTGAAATTTACTTCAATAGCGGCACTAATTAAATATATATTAAAAAAAAGTTCTTTAAAAACCTAGAATATATAATCGAACCTTATAATATTATAAATAAAAGATTAATAGAAAAACTAATTAAATATATATAAAAAACAACTTTTAAATTCATTTTCTTAGGAATAAATAAAAATAATAAATCGGTAATATACAAACTTAAAAAAGTTAATTATATTATCGATATTCCTTTTCAGCTTAATATTTTAATTAAAAACGATTTTATATTATTATATAAAGTAAATATTAATTATACGAACTAAATAGTAACGTTTATAAAACTAGATAGTATAAAAATTGATTTCGAAGTATTTAAAAAAGGAAACTTATATATTAAGAAAATATAAAATTATATTACGGTTATTTTAAACTTAAAAAAATAGAAATACTTATTGGTAACTTAAAAGTAATTACTAAAAAATAAGTATTTTATATTTTATTCGAATAGCTTAATCGTTATAAATACAGTAATCGATAAAAACACTATTTTTAAGGTATTAACTATTAATAATATAGATTAATTAGTTATAATAAAACGTAAGCTTAAATTAAGTTATATTAAAAAAGCGGACGATAACGGCTACTTTACGTATTTTTTTAGAAGAGCTTTAAAAGCGTTAGCTTATTCGGTAATAGTAATAGCACTTATCTTTAATATAATTATAAACCTTAATATAAATAAAATTACTAATATAAACATATTAATAATTAATACTGAATTTAGTTTAATACTTTAAATTCGTTAAAAAGTAATTAAAGCAGTTTATACTTTAAATTTAAGCAGTATTATAATCGGTAGAAACGTTTCGGTAAATAAGAATTATTCGATATATTAAGACTAAACTATGGGTTAGGAAGAGGATATGTAATAAAGATGGATTACTATTTATTTAAGGATAACGAACTATTTATTTATATAGGTTAATATTGATCGTTCCGGAAGGAACGATTATCGTTATACTGAGATAGTGTAAAGGGAATTTTATACTTCCCTTTTTTTAAAAAGAGGGACGTAATTATTCTTTAAACGATTAGTCGTATTGTATATATTACGGCTTTATGTTATTAATAATAATATAATTATTTTGATTTTAAGAAATTAATATAAGAAAGTAAGGTATTATTATATTCGTTATTATTCGTTTTTTTTTAATTTCGTTTTGTTTATAGTACCCGTTATTACTTATTACTTTTTTATTTTAATAAGGCTAAAAACGGATAGCGAGGAGAAGGGGTCGGAGCCCTGTTATTTTTTATGGCTTTTTTTTTAGCGTTCCGCTTATTATAGTATTTGTAAGTATTATTTTTATTAGGTTAAACCTTTAGGTTTACGCGACGACCGGTAGTGAAAAGGCTAGGGCCGCTTATAGTTCGGTTCGTTAATTATTTTTTAATTTATTTATACGGTCGGTTATATTATTTATTACTTACTGTATTTTATTATGGTTAATTTGTAATTTATCGTGATTAATTTAATATACTTTTAATAATAGTTTCGTTTTTACGACGAGCGTAGTAAAGTTATTAGTTACTTTAACGATTTAATTATACTTACTTTTATAGTTTTTTATTCCGTTATTTATTTTAGTGAATTCGATTTTATTAATAACGTATTAATTATTAAGTTTTTTAATATCGTCCGTGTTTTTATTAATTAATAATTCGTATTCGTTAATTACGTAGTTTAAGTTTATTAGCTTTTAGTTTATATCGTTATTATTATTTATAGTGTTTAATTCGGTAGTAAGATTAATAAGAGAATGTATTAGGCTTTAAATTATTATAACCGCTTAAGTTTTATTCGCGGTGCTTAGTTTATTAAGAGTAGTGATAAGAGCTATTATTAAATTCTAGATTTTCGTTGTTCTAAGTACGTTAATAATATTATTTTTTTATTACTCGAAGTTTTCGTTTCTTTTTACGATATCTTTTTTATATGGATAAAATAGAATGTTTAAGTTTTTCTGGATATCGTTATTATATTTTAGTTTCGTATAACGGTACTATAATTTTTAAAATTATAATATAGCTTATTTACTTAGTTTAAACGTAATCTATTCTAGCTTCGTTTTATTTAATATTTACTTAATTACTTTGGGTATAACGCTTAATCTTTTTTTTATATTTCCGTTAATTCGTAGTATTTCTAGTATTATTTCTTTTAGTATTTTTAAGCTTATTAACTAGTTTATATTTACTTAATAAGCATTATTATAAAGTGTTTTAATCGTTTTTAATATCGCTCTTACGTTTCTATAAATCGTATTATTTACGATTTAATTATATAGTATTATTATTATAATTATTACTTTAATTACTAATGTTTTATTTAGCTATATATTAATAAGCGTTTCTTTTAGTACATTTTACTAATACGATAGTATATCGTTAACGTTTTTAAATAGGGCGAAATTGTTTAAGTTCTATAATTTTTAATTAGTCGTTATTATTACTAGCTTTATATTTTATTTAAGTATTTTATTAAAGATAATTTTTTTATCGTTTTTATATTTTATAATAAAATTTATATTTTTACTTTATAGTCGTATTAATAAATTAAATTACGGGCTTATTTCTTTATTAGCTTCGTTTTTTATTTTTTCGGGGAATTTGTTCGCTTATAGGTTTCTAGTTTCTTTACGCTTAATAAATTCGACGAAGTTTTATTAGTTTTCGGGCTCGGGGCTTAATAATATAAAGATAAGTTATTACTTTAATCTTCCGATTAATCGACGAGTTTCGATTTATTATTTAACTTTAATTATTCCGATTAATAGTATTTTATACGAAACTATAACGAAGGTTTTTTTATTTATTATTTTATAAAGATCGTTATTTTTAACTATTATTTCGTACATTATAATATTATTATTAACTTTATTAACTATATTATAATATTTTTAATTGGTTTCGGTCGTTTTATAAAAATCTTCGTCTTAATTATTCGCTTTTATTTAATCCGTTAAAGGGTCTAAAGATTTACTTTTCTAAAAGAGGAAATTTATATAAATATTATAATTAGGGTAATAATAAATTATATATTTAAAATAAGTACGTAAGGTTTATTATAAATCGAATTAGTACTGTAATTTATTATAAATAGATTAGTATTTATTAATATTAATTACCGTAACGAGATTATATAGGAATTTTAATTGCTTTCTTTAGTTTCGTTTGTTTATTCATTTATACTTCACTTATTTTTAAAATACCGAAATCGTTATTAAGGGTAACAGTATTTTTATTTATTATATTATATTACTTTTTTTATAATTCTTTTAACGATAATTTATACAGTTTATCGTATTATTTTATTAACTCGGCAGCGTTTTTTATTAATACTTCGCGTAAGTACTATTAATCGAAAGATACGGCGTATCTTTTTTAGTGTATTAAATATTTTAATCGAGGTTATCCGGTTATTTTCGTTATTTTTCTATTAATTAATTTCTTAATTTTATAAAACTATTATTATTTATCGTTGCCTTTAATAATTATTTTCGCTAATTATAGTCTTGTTTTCTTAAAAGGGTCGCCCCTTTTTAGTATTGGATATAAATACGTTATCGATATAATTTTGTGTATTTTTTATAATCGTGGAAAGTTAAGTTCGTAGGCTAGATTACTAACGCGCTTTAATACGGTAAACGGCCTTATTTTTTATTAGGATTATTTAGGTAGCCTATTTCCGGGTAGCTTATATTTTTTATTAAAACGAAGGTATATTTCGTTGCTTATTTCGAATTTATAGTATTGTTTTATTTTATTGTACTTAATTTTTATTATATCGACGGCGAAGTTTATAGCTGCTTTAGCTTTTTATTAATGTATACGTTTTATTAGATCGAAATCGATTTACTTTAATAATATTTTTATAATTAATAGTATACCTTTAGGCTTGAAACTATAAACGATTTCGTTTAACGACTTTTTTAATACGGTAAAGAATACGTTATTAAAATTAAATTATAATATTAAGAGTATTTAAACCTAGGGGGTTTTTAACGCTGTAATATAAAATCGTATAGCTATATCGATTTCGAGGTTTATTTTTTTACTTTATTTGTTTATTTATCCGTATTATATTATACTAATAGTTAATTTCGTTTTTAGTTTAGTTTAAAACGTTTATTAGAATATAAACGTAAATTTTAAATCTTTATTAAATATTACTTTTTTTAGGACGCCTTAATTATAAAGTAATAACGCTATTACGATTAAATTCGCTTATTGTTTTACGGTATATTTAGTATACCCGGGTATAAGTATTTTCTTTTTTAATAGTTAATAGGTTATTATTAATATAACGTTTATATCGTTAAATTTTATTACTTATTATAAGGTATTAATCGTTAATATTTTTAATAATCCGACGATAAAGTTTTAAGTTATATTTTCGAAAGGTTATTTTAGTTTTTCGGTCGGTTATAATAGGCCGATCTTTTTTTAGTTATTTTTTTAATTATTATGGTAATCGGGATAATATTTAATATAGGTTTCGACGTACTTTTTTAGTTTTTTAATAACGAAGCTTTTTAGTTCGTAAATTATTCGTTTAATACCGAAATAATGTTTAGCGTTATAAGTTTCCGATAATAATTTTATTATACAGTTTTACGGGACGTATAATTTTCGTTTTCCGGAAGGCTTTTTAAAGTATAGTAATTTATTTATTAATTCGTATCGAAAACTAGGTTTATTAAGATTTTTTAATTTCGTGTTTAGTTTTTTTTTATTTTTTATATTTTATTAAAGTTTAAGTTCGTTAATTAATCGTTTTTACTTTTTGTTTTTTTTATATTTAGCAACGAATTTTATTTTTTATTCTTTATTTATTTTTACGTTTATAAAAGCTGTGTATACGAAATCGTTTATAACGTTATTTAAAATTAAGGACTTTTCGTTTTTTATTATTTCGTCGTTTTTAACGTTAAATATTATCGGGAGCTTAAATAAGGTATCGGGAACGATATTAGTACGTTTTAGTATATATCGGACGTTAAGTTTATAACGCGATAAGTATAACGAAATTATTATTAGTTTTAAATTATTTTTAACGAAGTCGATTAATTTAAGTAATAATTAATTAATTTTTTTTCGTTGTTTAGTGGTTTATTAGGATTAATACTGGTTAAGTATATAACTGGATTTCGATCCGTTTTTTTTTATATATTTATATTAAATACGAAACTTTTAGTTTTATTACTTAGTACTTATTTTCTGTTTTCGTTAATATTTTATTTATGTATATAATAAGTTTAATATTATTAATATCGATCGTTTTTCCGTTTTATACCGAAAAAAGGTAGAAAATTATTATTTTATATTTACGCTTTTTCGATATGTCTAGTTTAATAAACGTTACTTCGTTCGGGTTTTAGTAAGAGAGGTAATAAGTATTAGTGAGCTAGTTTTATAGGATTTGGAATACTTTTTTTTTGTTTTTTATTAGTTCGTAGGTAACGGTCGTCGTTTATTTTTTTTATTTTATTACGGTTTTAAAAGAGCGTCTTTTTTATTTCTTTTTTATTAAAAGCTTTGTTTTTCGTTTCTGGAACGGTAGGATTTTTTAGGAATATTATAGAATATATTTTTAGAGAAAACCTGTTATGCTTATATAGTTTTTTAATTTATTTAGCTTATTTAATATTTTAAGTTCAGTTATAGTTTCGATACGGTTATTTAGCGTTAATATGTTTATTCCGTTAACGATAAAGCTTAGTAAGCGAATAACTGGGTATTTTATAAACGATTTTTTGGGGGATAGTGATAATCCGATTTTTTTAAATCGTTAGAATATTTATTTAAAATAATTTAAGTGTTATTTTACGGTGTTGTTAAAGATGACGATATTGTCGATATATATTTTAATAAAAGGTATGTCGGTAAATTTTTAATCGAGAAATCGTTAATTAAAAGCGGGGGAATTATAGAAGCTTATTAATACTACGTTAAATACTTCGAGCTTTTTAAGTAAAATAATTATTATTCGATTTTTATATTTATCGGCAATTAATAATTAATAAAAAAACTTTAATCCGTTAACGAGGGTAACGTATTTTTTATTGTGTATATAGATAATTACTTCGTCGGCTATTAAGAAAAAGTATAAATCGGGAACTATTAATTTATTTACCGGCCGAAGGTTTATAACGATTTTTTTCTTCGTTTATTTTCGATAACGCGTTAAACGATAAATAGGGGATATCCGAACGGTATTAGTTTTTTTATTTAATTAAATCTTTCGGACTTTTATATAAGGTCGAAAGTATCGTTAAATACTTTACGATTTTTTAGTTTTAATAGGTATTTAATTACGGTAATTTTTTAGTTTTATTAATTTTCGACGAGTTTTATCGTTATTTTTTCGTTTTTTAGTATTTTAATAATACTTTTGTTTAATTATAATTCGTCGTATTCGTAGTATATATTTTAAGCTTTATATACGAAGTTTTTATTTAAAGCTGTAATATAAACATTATATTTTATTTTAATAAATAGTACGTCGTTTAGTTTTTCTATTTTTAATTAAGATATTTTTTCGTTCTGTTTAACCCTATTTCCGCGTATTACCGATTATATTTCTTTAAATATCGCTTCGTTTCGGTATAACGCGTTATAAACGGTTTTATTAGCTTCGAATTCGTTTAATAATTAATGGGGGTTATCGTTACTTTTTTCGGTGTTTTCGGATTCGTTAAGTATTATTACTGTTTTTATTACGTTAATTTGTTTTTATAATATTATATTATAGCCTTCGTCGGAAACATTAATAATTCGTCCGATTTTTATATTACAGCGTAATTTTATTAATTTATCGGTATCGTTTATTATTATTATTATTTATACGTTTTCTATAAATATAAAAGCGTTTATTACGTAAAGCGTTAATACAGTAAATAAATAATCTTTATTTAAACCGTTTAATTCTTTAAGTAAAATTAAAAACGATACCGGGATTAATATCGTTAATTTAATTAATATAATAGTTTTAGTTCGGACGATTACTTTTTTTATTACGGGTAATTATTTTTTTTCGAATTCGATTAGTATTAAAAAGTTATCCGTTATTTTTAATATTAATTATCGTTTTAAGTAATCGATAATCGCTTCGAGTCTTTTTAATTACGGTATCTTTATTAAAATATTCGGTAGTAAGTAATCGACGATTTATACGTTATTAAAAAATTCGATAGCTTTTTACGTGCCTTATTTATTATAGTTTATAGTTTATAACGTTACGTATGCTTTTTTATTAAGTATTTATTTACTTCCGATTTTTATATACGAAAAGGGTTTTTCGGTAATTATAATATAATTACTTATAACGTGGTTCATCACCAAACGGTCAAAATCCCCAAACGGTCAACTCTCAGCACATCTCGATACTATCATATAAGTTATCTCAACCACAACGCTTTCAATTAATTAAAACTATTCGCTATCTAATTTATTATCCAATTCTACTTCCATTTCACATGTTCGCGCATTATAGCCGGTTTCGCCGCATGTATCACAGCGCCTCTCACGTTCTGCCTTCCGTTTTAACGGACCCCTTTTTACCCTCATTATTCGCTGGACGCTTCCCTTTTAACTTCTCAAACAGTAGCTCCAAATTCTAATTAATACTAAGAGGTCCTCTATCTTAAACTCGCGGTTTTAAAGCTCTCCGGCGCTTAAAAAGTGCTAAATTAGCCTTTTCTAGTGTATGCATCCGGTTACGCACTAAAGTTACTTTATATACTATTATTATTAAACCTTTCGTTATTTAGTCTACCGCTTATAAAATTTATATTAAAGAGCTTCTTTAATAACTAAAAATCCTGCGTTTAATAAAAGTAGATTATCTACTTACTTAATTAAGGGTGGTTAATATTTAGGGATTATAGGTATTAGCTATCCCTAAACGTAATAAAATAGGTGAAAGCGTCCGAAGATGTATATCCAGCCTATTAATTACCTCATCAGGATTATGAGGTACTAAACCAGAAGCGCGGAATCCAGATCGAATATTGTTTTCATTAAAAACCTTGAAATGCGCAGCCTTAAATACGATAAAAAAGTCGAGCTTTATAATATGGTTTATCGATATCTTAATAAATAGCTCGATTTCTTTCGAATATACGCGTTTTAAAGGCGAATAAAGCCCTATATCTAATAGCTGGAGTAGATAAGAAGAGTAAGGAGGCATATTAACAGTAATAATGTTATTAGCTTTATAATAATTATCGAATTCCACTAATACATAGCTCTCATAACCGTTAATAATTAAGAGGCGATATCGACTTTTTATCGATGATCGAGTATGCTGATCGAAATGCCTAACCCAGTCTAAGCCTGTCTTATTATTAATCTATCCATTAAAAGTCGGTTTAATAACCTAATCGCTTAGTAATTCGTATTCGGTAGCCTAATTTACAAAGTAATATTTACTTTAAACGATTAAGAACGGCGGGATATAATAACCTTACGAATTAATATACTCGATAATTATCGACCATTCCCGATTATTAAGCTATATTAATTTTACTTTCCTGCGTTAATCGGTGCGTATAACGATTAATATTAACTTAATAATTCCCATTATAAAGCCGGTCTCGTCGAAATTCTACATGTCTTTATCGACGATACCGTATTTAGCCTTAATATTCGTAACCAGCCTAAACCAACCCGAAATAACGCTTAGATCTTTATAAAGAGCTCTTTAGTAATCGTATTTCCGATTTATTCGAGTCGTTAATTCTAGATTACGTCGAATATAACGCGTAACCTATTCCTTACCCACACGGTCGCTATTATGCGAATTTAATAGAAAATTAGCCATATTTATAATATAACCCTTCGTCGGAGGTATTTTTCGGGTATCTAAATCGATTATATAATCCTTAATCATTTTCTCTTTAATCGGATCGAGTTTTCGTTATATTATGCCTCTATCGCGGTTAGTTTATCGGCCGGCAATTCGAGTGCGTAAAGTAGTATTAAAGACGTTATACAACTTCGCGATTACTAATATGGAAATTTTTTGCGTCGTATTACGTATCGCTTAAACTATTAACCATAGCCTCTGTTCTTTGGAAAGTTCAGGCATAATAGTTATAAAATTATTACGTATTAAAGTTTAATAGATTAAAAAAGTGTAGTAAGTTAACCGTTTGGGGATTTTAACCGTTTAGTAATGAACCACGTTAACGTTATTTAGGAATTCTTTATTTATTATTAGTATTAAAGCTTTAAAATCGATATATATCTAGGTTATACTTTTTAACGTAAAGACTTTTATTTTAGTATAGGTTTAACGAGTTATTTAATCGATAGTATTTTCGTTATATAAGTTTAAATAGATTATTTTTAATAATTATAGCTTTTCCAGTTTCGTTTTTAATTAAGTTATCGCGTTAATTTCGGTTATAGCTTCGTTCGTATTATTTACTTTTTCCGTATTATCGGTTTCGTTAACGGTATCGAAGTTTTTTTCGTTATCGGTTTCGTCAGAGTTACTTTTTCTTTTTTCGTCCGTTTCGTTTATTACGTAAAGCTTTAATATTAAGGTTATTATAGCTTTAAATTTATTATTAATAGGTTTTTCGGTTACGTATAATTTATTATATAACGGATTAAATATCATTAAAAGGCTTAATAAGCCTTATACTTTTTTAACGTATAAACCTTATTTTTTAGTTTAAGGTTAATATAATTATTAACGTATATATATACGAAAAGCTTTAATTTCGTTAAGTAGTTTTCGTTATATTTTTTATAGTTAACGATTTTAAGTGTAACGGGCGTTTCCGTTTTATTATTTTTTAGTTTAGCCTTATAAATAGTAATATTCTTTTTATTATCGTAATTAATAAATACTTATTTTTTACTTTTATCGATTACTTTATCGATTAATACGTAACTTTCGTTTATTAACTCTTTTTTTAGTTATTAATATCTGGATCGTTTTTATCGATAAATACTTTCTCTTTTTTACTATTATATACTATTTATTAAAGAGTTCGTTTAACTTATCGTTTATACGTATATTAATAAGGTCTGAATTTACAACGGAATCTGCTACGACCTCGACCTTTATTACTTCGATTACGAAAGCCGAAGCTTCAGTTTTTAAGGGGTCGTCCGTCGGAAAATTAATCTTTATTATTAAAGGTACGTTTATAATTAGAGTCGTTACGATTATTATATTTATTTAATTTATAGCCGTTTTTACGGTTATTAAAGCTTTTACGATTATTAAAGTTTCTGCGGTTATTATAATTATTTCGGTTATATCCGCTACGAAATCCTGTGTTATTTTTAGCCTGGTTTGTGTCGTTACGTTTTTAAAATGCTCCGTCGTTAATAATGTTAACTGTTAAGGCTGGGAGTGCTTTTATTTATAGTGGTGCTTTTATAACGTTTTTAGAGATGTCGTTTTATAGTAGTTATAAGCCTATCGATTTAGGCTTAAAGAACGAGGCTTTATTTGTTTATTTATATAGTAACGTTTTTTTGTGTATCGAGGTTTTTCTTTCGAGATGAGTGAGGAAATCGTTAAAAAATACCCTTTTTTATAGATAAATAATTAATTACTATAGTTCCGGATATAGCTTATTTTAAATTATAGCGTTATACTATATTAGTTTATTTATTTATACTGCTTTATAATTACGGACGATTTCTAAGGCTTTATAAACGAATTAACTATCTATTCGAAATTATAGTTATTATAAATCTTATTTTTTAAAGATTTCGTAAAGCTTTTATTTTTAAAATTTTAAAACGAGCTTCTAACTTTATAAAATAAAAATTTAAATTATTTTTTATTAGTATTTTCGTACCGTCGTCGAAGGAATTGTACTATATTTATACGTTTCTTTTTAATAATTAACGGAAATTAGTTAAGAAGATATACTCTTTTTAACGATCGTTGCTTATATTATTACAGGTAACTACGGAAAACTAGTATACGTTACATTAATATACATTAAAATTTATAGTAGCGTAATCGTTATTACTATAATAAATATCGACGTTAAGTATAAAAAATAACCGATACTAGTAAGTTTTTATTAATAGTTTAATTTTTACGAATCGGACTTTTTTTTAACTGATTATATTGCGGACGATATGGATTTAAAGAAATTATTTATAGTGCTATTTAAGGTATTTACGGTTATTATTATCGCCGTAACTATTTCGTTAATTCGTGTTTAGCTATTAGTATTACCGAACGTTCCGGTTTTATCGGGACGATTATCGTCGTTTTTTACTATATCGTTATCTAGTTTTAAACCGTTTTAAAAGGAAAATAAGCTAAATAAATTTTCGATAAAAGGATTTATAGTTAAGATTAGGATAGGCTTTACGGAAATTAATTTTATTAATAATAATACTTTGGATACTTTTCGTTTACGCCTGTTTTAAATAATTATTTTCCGTTATTAAGTTAATAGGAACGGTGATAAAAGAGATAAAGCTAATTAGTTTTTAAACGATTCTTCGTCGGTTAGCTTTAAAGGTATGTGTTTATATAATAGTCGAGCTGTTGGTAACCTACTGCTTTTCGGACGATGGTCTATAGATTTTAACGGAGAACGATCGAATTTTTACTAGGTTATTATTCGTTATTCCGTTATTATTATTGTCGTTTATAAAGTCCGTTATTTAGTATATTTTAACGAGTTTGTTTCTGTGGTAAGTAAATTCTGTTATTAATCGATGTCCTACTCCTGATGGGCTATGGACTATAAGGGAAGAAGTTAGTTGATAATCGTTTACGGTTAGCGTTAGCCTTTCGGATTTATGTCCGGCGGCTGTGCTTAATTAATAGAAACGATTAATTAATTATTAATATTAGAATTGTATAGGGTTAGTATTAATAATCCCTGGGTGCGGCTTAGAGATACTATTATATATTAGGACTAAATTATAGGTTAAAAAGAGGATGTGTAATAAAGATAGATTATTATCTGTTTAAAAATAACGAACTATTTATTTATATGGGTTAATATTAATCGTTCCGGAAGGAACGATTATCGTTATGCTGAGATAGTGTGAGGGGAACCCCACACGATAACTCTTTTTATAGATGCTATTTTTAATATTATTTAACCCGTTTAAACAGAAAGTATTTAATTAAATAATACGGTTAAAGCCTCGTTTATACGGCTACGAATTATACTTATATACACAGTATTAAGTATTAAAAAACCAGGAGATATTAAAAAAATACTATAAAAAACGGTGTATATATATACGTAAAGGACTTAAGATTTATTAAACGTATCGAAAAGCTTTTTAATAACTATAATAAAATGTTTATTAACTCTAAATTAATTAACGTATTAAAAAATCAATAAATAAAAATACTATTAATCGAGGGATAATAAAAAATAAAACTTATATTAAAAGGGTATTTTTTAAATCGAAAAGATAAGGCATTTCTTAATAAGTACTATAAGAAATTATACGATAAAAAAAGATTTAAATAAGCTTTTAACCCTTCGCTATGTATTAATTTAATATTCGTAATTTAAAAAACAGTTTATAAAAAAGAAAAGGGTTATATAATCGTCGATTTATAACTATTTAATAAAGTAATAATCCTAAATAACTATCTTTTACTTTTATAAATAAACGTAATCTTAATATTACGTAGGAAACGTTATATTATAATTATTAATACCATAGAATTTTTTTATTAGTTCCTTATTTATTTAAACTATAGAGATCGTTTAATAATAATTAATTATAAAAGTCTAAAAAGATTAAAGGTTGCTTTAATAGGATTTTGTAATTTTTTAGTTTATACTTAAAGATTTATAGATAAGTAATTAAAAAACTATTAAAGCTTCTGCCGCGTATTTATTAACGATATTATAATCTTTTCCGATATATAAAACGAATATATATAACATTTATAAACTATTTTTAACTTATTTATCGATAAATATATTATAATTAACTTAAAGAAGTCGTTTATTAAATATCCGTTAATTAAATTATTAAGATTTCGTATCGACGCCCTTAATATATTATTTATAATAGAAAAATTAGACGCTTTTTATAAATTGGAATTCCTTTATACTTTTAAAGTACTAAAAACATACTTTAAAGCAGTAAGCTTTTTATAATATTTCTTACCTTACTTTACGTAAGTCTTTTAACCTCTTTAAATAAAAAAGACAGAATTATTACGTAAAAAAAGAACTAAAAGAAAAGTTATAAATAAAAATATAAATAAGCGCGTAGTATATTAATTAATAATATATAAATTAATAAAATCCGAGATTACTTCGTTCGAAGTAGTATAAAACTTAATTTATAACGAAATAACGCTTTATTATTAAAACTTTAATACTCCTCTTTTCGTTTAAATTAACGGTTCGCTAAAACGAAAATTTAAGGTTATAATCTTTTATATCTTTAATAATTATATTTAATATCTTAGCGATTTTATCCTTTTAATAAAGGTTAAACTAATTATATACTTTAGCCGTTATTTATCGATTATAGAAATATAATACGGTCTATTAAAGTTTAAAGTCGTTTATTTAATATAAATAATAAAAAAACTAAGAGTTATTTTATAATTAATAAATAAGCCTATTATTATTTTAACGGATTACGCTTTAATTAAAGGAATTATCGACTAAATAAACTTATTAATATTATAAACGGATAAGGCTAATAAACGTTTAATTAATATATTTATTTACTTTTTATAATATAGGCTGAACGTTTATTATTTACCCGGACGATTTAATTTTATTTTAAACGCCTTTAATCGATTATATACTATTTAAAACGTTAAGAACCCGATAAATTTAATTAAAAAATTTAATAAGTAAATAATATTCGACGAAGTTTAATATATATTTAGCGAAGCCTTAATAATAAATTATTTAAAGCTGAAATTTTAAAAAAGGTATATAAAAAACCGTATATATAAAAGAATACTCGACGATTTATTAAAAGCACTTAAAAACTTTAAGCTTAACGAATAAAAGTACCGGTTTTTATAAAACGTAATAAAACTTAATTACTTTTTTAAAATAATAAAAGGTTTATTATATAATATCGGCCGCGAAAAAATTAAACAATTATATATTTTAAAATTATACTTTTTTAATATATTTTTCTAAATTTATAATAAAAAACATTATTTCGGGGAAGTACGTATACTTTACGAATTTAAATCTTTTTTTATTTAAAAAAAGACATAATAAATTAAAAAGTAAGTTCGTTATTACTCGATATATAATATTATTTAAATAGAACGAATTAAAGCAGTAAAAAAGTATATAGTAATAAAAGAAAACGTTATATTAATATCGATAATCTTTATCGACTTTATTATTAGCTTTTTACAGTTTTTACTGTAAATACTTTATAAAAAATAATAAAATACGATATTTATAACTCGTTATTAATAATAACTTATTATTTAATTAAGAGAATATTATTAATTCCCGGTAATATTCGATATACGGTATTAAAATAAGTTATAATTTTAATACGTATATTTTAATTAATAAATTAAGGCTATTTAAAAAGATTATTTCCGACCGAAACGTAAAGTTTATATCGGATTTTTAAAAAGGGTTTTAAAATACTTACAATATAAAGTTAATATTTACCGCCGTATAGTATTTATAAATTAATAATTCTATAAAACGAAAGAATTAAATAATAAAAATTATATTACGGTATTAAATATTTAAATATTTAGAATTAAACTGGTTAAAACTGATCCCTTTTCTTCAATAGAATTTTAATAATGCATATTCCGAATTAACGAAGTTTTTAATATATAAATAATTATTTGGAATAAAGTTAGTAAAACCTTTTAATTTTATAATTAAAATCGATTCTTTAAATATTATTTAAATAAAAGAATTTTTCTTTTATTTTAAGTAAAATATAATGTTCGTAATAGATTTTATAATTACTCGAATAAAACGATCGTATAATATAAAGTATAAAGCAGTTAAATTCGTAATAAGTAACGAAGTTTTTATTCGATTATATAAAAGTTATAATTTACTAAGAAAACTTAATAAAAAGTTTTCTTAATAACGTTTAAATTTATTTAAGATTACTAAGCGAATTAATTAATTAGTATATAAACTTAATTTATTAAAAAAAATACGTTTTTACCTAGTAATAAGTATTAAGCACATTTTTTTAATACCGGACGGAGCCGACCTATAAAATAAACGGTTATTATTACTAGGACCGTTAATTAACGAATAAAATACATTAAAAAATAATATATATAAAATTAAAATTATTTTTAATTATCGGGTAAAAAAGTACGGTTTTAACTACTTTATTAAGTAAAAAAGGTATAATTATAACTTAAATACTTAAAAAAACGAAAAGAATTTAAAAAGATCGCTAAAACTAATTAACAAATACTAATTACGTAAAAAAAAAAAAAGCCGGGTAATTTTTAATTAAGTATTAATAATAAAATAATACCGGTCGTAAAACGAAGAAAAAGGACGACCGAAAAAAGTAATTAATAAATAAGAAAATATTATCGTTAAACGCCCTCTTAAAAAACTAAAGAAAATAGTATAATAAGCTATATAAAAATAAAGATTAAACTAAAGACAGCTTAAGTTTTTTTATACCCCCGGTATTTAATACGTAAGCCGTTAATAAAGGCTATACCGGAAATAGATAAGTAAATAAAATTAAATAAAAAGAAGACTTACGTATATTTAATAGAGCCCTTTAGTTATATATAATTAAGGCTTAGTAACTAAATAAGGTTCTTCTCCTTTAAAATAATTATTACTTATTATATTCCCACACATTATTACGAAGTGCACCACTTATTTATTTAGACTATAAAAATCGTTTAATAATAATTAACTATAGAAATTTAAAAAAATTAAAAGTCGCTTTAATAAAATTTCGTAATTCCTTAGTTTATACTTAAAGATTTATAAATAAATAATTAAAAAACTACTAAAGCTTTTACTACGTATTTATTAACGATATTATAATCTTTTCCGATATATAAAACGAATATATATAATACTTATAAATTATTTTTAATTTATTTATTAATAAGTATATTATAATTAATTTAAAAAAGTCGTTTATTAAATATCCGTTAATTAAATTATTAAGATTTCGTATCGACGCCTTTAATATATTATTTATAATAAAAAGATTAAACGCCTTTTATAAATTAGAATTCCTTTATACTTTTAAAGCACTAAAAATATACTTTAAAGCAGCAGGCTTTTTACGATATCTTTTACCTTATTTTACGTAAGTCTCTTAACCTTTTTAAGTAAAAAAAACAGAGTTACTATATAAAATAAAAACTAAAAAAAAATTCACAGATAGAAATATAAATGAGCGCGTAGTATATTATAAATTAATAATATACGAATTAATAGAATCCGAAATTGCTTCGTTTAAAGCAGTATAAAACTTAATTTATAACGAAACAACGCTTTATTATTAAAACCTTAATATTCCTCTTTTTATTTAAATCGACGGTTCGTTAAAACGAAAATTTAAAGTTATAATTTTTTACGTTTTTAATAATTATATTTAATATTTTAACGACCTTATCCCTTTAATAAAAGTTAAGCTAATTATATACTTTAGCCGTTACTTATTAATTATAGAAATACGATACGGTTTATTAGAATTTTAAGTCGCATATTTAATATAAGCAGTAAAAAAACTAAGAATTATTTTATAATTAATAAGTAAACCTATTATTATTTTAACGGATTACGTTTTAATTAAAGGAATTATCGATTAAATAAACTTATCGACTTTATTAACGGATAAGGCTAATAAACGTTTAATTAATATATTTATTTACTTTTTATAATATAGGCTAAACGTTTATTATCTACCCGGACGACTTAATTTTATTTTAAACGCTTTTAATCGATTACGTATAGGTTAAAACGTTAAGAATTTAATAGTTTTAATTAAAAATTTAATAAGTAAGCAGTACTCGACGAAATCTAGTATATATTTAGCGAAGATTTAATAATAAATTACTTAAAACTAAAGTTTTAAAAAAAGTACACGAAAAACTGTATATATAAAAAAATACTCGATAATTTATTAAAAATATTTAAAAACTTTAAACTTAATAAATAAAAGTACCGGTTTTTATAAAACGTAGTAAGATTTAGTTACCTTTTTAAAATAATAAAAGGTTTATTATATAATATCGGCCGCGGAAAAATTAAATAATTATATATTCCGAAATCATACTTTTTTAATATATTTTTATAAGTTTATAATAAAAAATACTACTTCGGAAAAGTACGAATATTTTACGAACTTAAGTCCTTTTTTATTTAAAAAAAAATAATAAATTAAAAAGTAAATTCGTTATTACCTGATATATAATATTATTTAAATAAAATAAACTAAAGCAATAAAAAAATATATAATAATATAAAAAAACGTTATATTAATATCGATAATTTCTATCGACTTTATTATTAACTTTTTTACGGTTTTTACTATAAATACTCTATAAAAAATAATAGGATACGATATTTACGATTCGTTATTAATAATAACTTATTATTTAATTAAGAAAATATTATTAATTCCCGGTAATATTCGATATACGGTATTAAAATAAGTTATAATTTTAATACGTATATTTTAATTAATAAATTAAAGTTACTTAAAAGGATTATTTCCGACTAAAACGTAAAGTTTATATCGGATTTTTAAAAAGGGTTTTAAAATACTTATAATACAAAATTAATATTTACTGCCGTATAATACCTATAAATTAATAATTCTATAAAACGAAAAAACTAAATAATAAAAATCGCGTTACGGTATTAAGTATTTAAATATTTAGAATTAAACTAATTAAAATTAATCCTTTTTTTTAATAGAATCTTAATAATATATATTCCGAATTAACGAAGTTTTTAATATATAAATAACTATTCGGAATAAAATTATTAAAACCCTTTAATTTTATAATTAAAATCGATTCTTTAGATATTATTTAATTAAAAGAACTTTTTTTTACTTTAAGTAAAATACAGCGTTCGTAATAGATTTCGCGATTATTCGAATAAAACGATTATATAATATAAAATATAAAGCAGTTAAATTCGTAATAAGTAACGAAGTTTTTATTTGATTATATAAAAGTTATAATTTACTAAGAAAGCTTAATAAAAAGTTCTTTTAATAACGATTAAATCTATTTAAAATTATTAAGCGAATTAATTAATTAATATATAAACTTAATTTAATAAAAGAAATGCGTATTTACCCGGTAATAAATATTAAACACTTTTCTTTAATACCGGACAGAGCCGATTTATAAAATAAACGGCCATTATTACCGGGACCGTTAATTAACGAATAAAATACGTTAAAAAATAATATATACGAAATTAAAATTATTTTTAATTATCGGGTAAAAAAGTACGGTTCTAACTATTTTATTAAGTAAAAAAGGTATAATTATAATTTAAATACTTAAAAAAACGAAAAAGATTTAAAAAGATCGTCAAAACTTATCGACGAATACTAATTACGTAAAAAAGGAAAGCCGGGTAATTTTTAATTAAGTATTAATAATAAAACAGTACTAATCGTAAAACGAAAAAGAGAACGACCGAAAAAAGTAATTAATAAGTAAAAAAATATTATTATTAAACGCCCTCTTAAAAAACTAAAGAAAACAGTATAGTAAGCTATATAAAAATAAATATTAAGCTAAAAACAACTTAAGTTTTTTTCTGCCCCCGGTATTTAATATATAAGCCGTTAATAAAACTACACCGGAAGCAGATAAGTAAATAAAATTAAATAAAAAGGAAGACCTACGTATATTTAATAAAGCCCTTTAACTATATATAATTAAGGCCTAGTAACTAAATAAGGTTCTTTTCTTTTAGAATAATTATTACTTATTATATTCCCACACATTATTACGAAATGCACTACTAAATATCCGTTTTCGGACGCTTTTACTTATTTTATTACGTCCGGAAATAATTAATACTTATAACCTTTAAATATTATTTAACCTCTAATAAATAAATAAACATTTTATTTTTATTAAAAATAAAATCTCTAATTATTAAAAAAGCTTTTTAATACTGATTTTATAAGCGGTAAACTAAATAACGAAAAGTATAATAATAATAACTTATAAAATAATTTTAATACGTAATTAAATACGTATACTATAAAAAACTAATTTAATACTTTTTAAGCGCTAAAAAACTTTAAAACAGCGAATCTAAAATAAAAAACCTATATTTATTAAAAAGAATTTAGAATTATTATCCGAAAAGTTAAAAGGGAAGCGTTTAATAAATAATAAAAGCGAAAAAGGGGGTCCGTTAAAACGGAGGGCAGGCCGTAAAAAACGCTGTAATATATACGGCGAAACCGGCTATAATACGTAAATATATAAAATAAATATAGAATTAAATAATAAATTAAGTAGCGAATACTTTTAATTAATTTAAAGCGTTATAATTAAAATAATTTATATAATAGTATTAAAAAGTAGCGAGGGTTAATCGTTTAGTAATATTAATTATTTAATAATAAATTATATTAACGTAGTTTATTATTAAACGATTAATATTACTAAACGATTAACTTATTATACTTTTTTTTAAATTAAACTTTAATACGTAATAACTTTATAATTAATATGCTTAAATTAATTAAAAAATAAAGGCTATAGTTAATAATTTAAGCGGTACGTAATAATATATAAAAGTTATTTATATTATTAATTACGAAATTATACGAAGTCTCTTATTTTATATTATGTGCTCGAATCGCCGGCCGATAAATATATTACGAAAAAAGCGTAAAATAATAAAAACTCGATCCGATTAAAAAAAGGTTATTCGGAATTAAATATTCGATTTAAACGACCGAAAAATACTTTTTAATATTAATTATATTATAAATATAATTAAATTTTTATTAAATTCGCGGAATAGCGAATATATAAATAAGTAATAAGTTACGCGATATATTAACCGTAATCCGGACTTAATAATTCGAATAAATCGGAAATATAATTATTAAAAAGCTTTTTATAAAAATCTAAGTATTATTTTTAATTAATTTAAATTAGTTACGAATATTAAAATTAAATACGGTATCGTTAATAAAAATATATAGAATTTCGACGAAACCGTCTTTATAATAGGAATAATCGGGTTTATATTAATTATTATATATACCGATCGATACGGGAAAGTAAAATTAATATAATTTAATAATCGGGAATAATCGATAATTATCGAATATATTAATTCGTAAAGTTATTATATCCCGCCGTTTTTAATCGTTTAAAGTAAATATTACTTTACGAATTAAATTACCGAATACGAATTATTAAGCGATTAAATTATTAAACCAATTTTAAATAGATAAACCGATAATAAAATAAGCGTAAACTAAATTAAATATTTTGATTAATATACCCGATCGTTAAAAAAGGGTTAATATTACTTTTTAATTATCGATAATTACGAAAGCTATATATTATTAGAATTCGATAATTATTATAAGGTTAATAATATTATTATTATTAATATACTTTTTTACTTTTTTTATTTACTTTAATTATTAGATATAAAGCTTTATTCGCTTTTAAAACGCGTATATTCGAAAGAAATCAAAGGTTTTATTAAAATATTAATAAATTATATTACGAAAACCGAGTTTTTTATAAGGTTTAAAGCCTCGTATTTTAAAGTTTTTAATAAAAATAATATTCGATTTAGATTCTGCGTTTCTGGTTTAGTATTTTATAATTTAAATAAAGTAATTAATAAGCTAAATATCTGTTTTTAAACGCCTTTACTTATTTTATTACGTTTAAAGATAATTAATACTTATAACCTTTAAATACTATTTAATTTTTAATAAGCGGATAAATATTTTACTTTTATTAAAAGTAGGATTTTTAATTATTAAAAAAGCTTTTTAATACCGATTTTATAAACGGTAAACTAAATAACGAAAAGTATAATAATAATAGTTTATAAAATAACTTTAATACGCGATTAAATACGTATATTATAAAAGGCTAATTTAGTACTTTCTAAACGCCGGAGAACTTTAAAACAGCGAATCTAGAATAGAAAACCTTTATTTATTAAAAGGAATTTAAAGTTACTATCCGAAAAATTAAAAAGGAAGCGTTTAACGAATAATAAAGGCGAAAAAGTGTAACGAACGCTATCTGGGTTCTAAAAGAAACCTAGTAAAACGTATTTAGGTTTATATTAACTTAATTAAAAAAGTACCTTATAAATCGGGATTCGCTTTTAATTTTAAATAAGGTAATATAAATAAAGTCGTAAAAGTAATAGTGTTTTAAAAATAATCGAATACTTTATAATAAGTTATTAAAACAGGTGCCTTATTAATAAGTGAAATAAATACTTAAATTAATTATTAAAGTAAAAAGTATTTATATAAAATATATAAAAAACGTTTATCGTTATATATTTAATTTCTCTTTTATTAATACGCTTAAATTACTTAAATCGCTCCCGATTTTAACGATCTTAAATATCTTTAAATATATTATATCTTAAATATTTATTACGTAATTCGCGTATTTTCGATCGGTGGCTTCCCCGTTTATAATTTACTAATACTTTTTTTTAAAATAAATAATCTTATTTTTTAAGTTAATTTTAGTTCTTTAATTCGTAATTAAAAATCGGTAATTTTATAACTTAACCGGGGTATCGTAACGCCGCGCCGAAAAAGTAAGTCTTAATCGTATAGTAAAATCGGGTCGTAATACTATTCTTCTTTTTTTTAGGTTTTTATTTTTAAAGTACTTATAATATAAATACTTTTATTTATTTTTTCGTATCGGGTCTTTTAATAAGTTATCCTTTTTCCTTTTTTTACTTTTATAGTAATATATACTGGTGCACATCGTAAACAGGTGTGTGGAAATACTAGGATGATCAATAGAAGAAGAGGAGGGGACCCTAGTCAGGTCAGAGGGCACCAGCTATAAAGGCTGGTGGGGCTCCACTCAATGACAAAGTGGGTCTTCCTCACTATCTAATCTAATCTAATCTATGGCTCATGCGTCCCTCACCCATAGCTCACGCATCATATACTTATTATATTTAATCGGGTTAAAAAACGAAAAGCTGTTTTTAAAAAAATTAAATAACGTAACGCTTTATTATTTATTATTTTATAGCGTTTTATTATTATACTTTCTTATTTTTACTACGAAAGCCGCGGTTTTTTATTTTACGAAGTCTCTTTTTAAAATTCTATTCGTTATACCAAATATATCCGTTAAAGTCGTTTTTATTATAACGTTTTAAGCGTTTCTCTTTCCGAATTACGTAAAATCGCCGAATAATATTAAAAACTAAAAAACGACCTATAAACCGTAAAAAAGAAAGTTTTTCGTTTACGAAAACAGAAAAAATTATAATTCGAAAAAATAATACGCGCTATTCGTTATAATATCGATAATATAAAAAAACTAAAACGGATCGAACACGAAAAAGCGGAAAAAAAAGCTCGTTATAAAACGGTAATTAACCCGTTATTTAAAATAATTTTTATATTACTTTTTAATTTCGTAATTAATTAAAACGAAATGTACCCGAACGTTTTATTAAAACCGTTTTTATTAACCGAGTTTAGTTTTATTCTTTAAACTTTTTTAATTCTTTTTTAGTATTTATTAAATGCTTTTTAAGTTTTTAAGTATTATTTTTTAATAAGTAATTTTTTTATTAAACGAAATACTTCTAGCTTTATTTTATTTATTTTTTATTAAGTATTTTCTCGATTTCGTATTCGTATTAATTTATTTTGATTTTTAATTATTTTTCGATTTTAACGTTTTCCGGTATTAATTCGAATAAAGAAATATAGAATACTAAGTATATTTTTATAGTTTTTAATAACGATAATCGGTAATTAGTATCCGAAACGATTTTTTTTACTTCGAATAATCCGATTTTTTTAAAGTCTAGTT
The DNA here is from genome assembly GCA_019976485.1 of Apiospora pterosperma. Classification (NCBI taxonomy): domain Eukaryota; kingdom Fungi; phylum Ascomycota; class Sordariomycetes; order Amphisphaeriales; family Apiosporaceae; genus Apiospora; species Apiospora pterosperma. The sequence continues at coordinate 3,811,063 of JAFBMP010000005.1, forward strand.
TTATATTTAATCGTTTAGTTTTAATATTTCGTCGTAAAAAATAAACTTTATTTCCCTTTTTAAAAGTTAATCCCTTTATTTTTATTTTATCGGTATACTTTTTTATATATTTTTAAAAAAAAGTAAAGTTTTTTTATAGCGATATTTATAATTATTTTAGTTTTTCGATTTAAATAATCGTATAAGATTTATTATATAAAGCACTAGTTCGCTTAGGATTCTTTTTGTAATAGCTTAAAAGGCCGATTTTTCCGTGTTTATTTATCGAAATAATTCGTCCTTTTATATTAAATTCGTTAAAGGTATCGTTATCTTATTAAATCCGGGAATAAAGATCCGGTAATAATTAACGAATTTTAAAAAAGACTTAATTTTTATAGCGTTTATAAACGTAAATTACTTTTTAATTACTATTACTTTTAAAGGCTTTATTCAAATCTCTCTTAAAAATACTACGTATTTTATAAAAGTAATTATTATTCGGTAGAATTCGCTTTTTTCGGGGTTAATTAATAAGTTTATATTTTATAGCTTTTAAAGTATTAACTTTATATACTTTTTATACTATTCCTCGTTTTCGGAGTAAATAAAAATATCGTCGAAATATATTATAATAACCTTATCGAAGTATTTTTATAATACGTAATTAATTATATTTTAAAAGTTAATAAGTACGTTAATTAATTTAAACAGTATTATTAAATACTCGAAATATCTATATTTAATACGGAATATAGTTTTTTACTTTTCTCTTTTTTTAATACGGATTAAATTATATACGTTTAAAAAATTAAACGCGGTAAATATTTTAATATTATATAATTTATTTTATAAATCGTTAATTAAAAATAAAAAGTATCGGTTTTTAATAGTAATTTCGTTAAGTTTCCGGTAATCGACGTATAATCGCTATTTCATTTTCCCGTTTTTACTCTTTTTTAATACGAAAAGGATAAAGTATTTAGTTAATAAAATAAATAATCGTATAATCTTTTTATCGAAGTTTTTAGCGATATATTTTTTTAATACTTATTCGTATTCCTAGTTTAATTTATATATCGGTATAAACTGTAATTCCTTCCTTTTTTTAAAGGGTATTTCGTAATTTTATTATATATATAATAATAATCCTGTTTTTAATTCTCTATTAAATAAGTTATTAAACTGCTTATACTCTTTTAATATTTAAATTATAATATTCGGTTTAAGCTTTTTAATAATAATATATACTTTAAAAACTTTAAGCTTATTTAAAAGTTCGTTTTTAAAGCTTTTTTTAAAAAACTAAATCTTTTTTTAATATATCTTATTAAAATTAACCGTTTTTTTAATTAATTTTAAAATTATTTACCCGTAATTAAAATATTTTTAATATTATATCGTATTTTAATACTTTTATAATATTATACGTAATTCGTTTATAACGATTTCCGATAATAATAAAAAAGTTCGCGATTTTTTTTGGTATTTTTTTATTTTTATAAGTTATAAATCTTTTATCGACGGTTTTAAATCGGTATAAAGCGTTTTTCTCCTGTTATTTTAAGCGTAATTTATTAACGATTCGAAGTAAAATATAGTTTTTTTACGTTCCGTTATCGAGTAACGCTTTAATATAAACTTTTTTTACGTTTATTATTAATATAATATATTCGTAAATATTTCGATTATTCGTCGTTTAATATAAGAACCTTTTTTAATTTATCGGTTATCGTCCGATTCGGCGGTATTCGTTTTCCGTCCGATATTATTATTATTATTATACGTATACTTTTTAATAACGTTATATTTATAATCGTATAGTTTTTTCGATTATACTGTTTCGTCGGCTTTATTTTACTTTTTAGTTTTTATAAAACGTTATTATATATATTAAAAAGGGCGTTTCGTTCTTTTTTTCCGTATATAACGTTAATTTTAATATTTAAAACTTAAGTTCTTTTAAAGTTTCGAATATAAATTTTTAATACCGGGGTTTCGTATTACTTCCCGTTACTTATTATATTATACGGTAAGTCTCGTTTTCGTTCGTAGTTTAATAAGATTTTTTTAATATTTAAATTATTACTTTTTCGATTATTATAAACGTTTAATTCCGTTTTATATCGTAAAAGTTTAATAATATATTATATATTTAATATATATATATTATTTTCGGAATATTAAGTATATTAAAATTATAACGTATAAGTTTTATAGTTTTCGTACTTTCTTTAATTTATCGGTACGTTTTAATTTTCCGGTACGCGTATATTAAGTATTTATTTTTAGTATATTCCTTTTAATTTCGTTTTTATAAATAGTAAAGTCGTAACTATTCGGGATTTTTTTAAACGAATAAATAACGCTTTTATTTTTCCGGTATTAAAACTTTAATTTTCTTAATTATATAATCTAAATAAAAGTACGTAATCGGTTTTTAACCGATTTATTAAAAAAATTATTCGTTTTTTAATTTTTCTACGAAATATTTTATATATTTATTATAAATATATAATATTTAAAAAAGTATAAGTATCCGTCGTTAATTAATACTATTCGGGGATCGTTTTTTATTTAATAAGTACTTTTAATTCCTTATTCGAATCCGAATAAAATTAGTATATATCGAGTTCGTTTAAAGTTAAAGCACGGGATTTTTAAAATCGTTAATTATTTATTTACTTTTAAATTTCGGGACTTAATTAGTTTTAATATTAACTTATCGATTAATATATCGATTAACCGTTTATAATCGTTTATAAATTATTCGTCGTCGTCGGGGCTTTTTTAATTACTATTATAATCTTTTCGTTATATTATAACGAAGGTTTTAATACAGTTTTTTTTTAGGCTGTTTTAAAAACCATTTGATTCTTTCTTTATTAATTAAATATATAATATAATTATTATTATAGTAAGCTATTTAAAATAAGTTATTATAATTTACGTCGAGCGTATTAATATTATTACTTTTAATAGCTATAGTAATTAATTTTTTTTAATCGTATTAACTTATTGTTTTTTAAAAACCTTACGGAAATCCTTTTTTAAACTTCGGTACTCTTTTACGTAATATCCTTGTTTTTAATAATTATAATAAGTATTTCGTTACTTTTTATTATTACTTTTATCGTATTAAATAACGTCGAAGTTTATAAGTCCTTTATATATTTTATAAAAGGTATTTTTTTATTATTATTAAATAAATCTTTTATAATTAGTTCGAAAGCGGTTTTAAATCTTAATTTTAAACTAGTTTTTCTTTTATTTTAATAATTTTTTCGACGTACGTATCGAAATCGTTTGGTTTATTTTTCCCGGTTAATTTTATTTTTTACGTTTTTTCGTAGTTTTACGTAAAAAAGCATTATTAAAGTATCGTCGTTGTTTTAATTTATTTAAAAAGCGAATTATTTAAATTTAACGGCGTATTAAAATACGGATCCTTTTTATTTAAACTATATAAATTACTGCTTTATAATCCGGGTTTCGTCGGGATTTTTAAAAGTAGTTTTAAGTTTTTTTTGAATTCGGTATATCGTTAAAATAGTCGTTATATATTTATTTTTTATTCGGTATTCGTATTATTAAAATAGTTTCGTATAATAAATTCGAATTATATAAATACGTTTTTTTTTAAAAATCCGGTAGTATATAAAACTTTATTTAATTCGGTTACGATAATATATACGTAAAAACGAAAATAGGTTTTAATTTATATAAAAAATCTTTAAACGTTACTATCTTTTTTATTATAAAATTAAAGTAGTATAATACGGAACCCTTTTAGTTTTTAAGGTATAACGTATATTAAAATATTCGTAATCTATATAATAAATTAAGTATTTTTTTTTATACTTAATTTAATTAGGTTTATAAATTTTAAATTATTTAAAGAACGTCGGGTTTTTTAATTAAATTAACCAGGTTTCCGTTAAATATTATAATATCGATATTACTTTTAAATTAAAGTAATAACTCGTAAAAATAAAAGTAATTAAAATGTAATAAACGTTATTTAAGTTTTAAAAGAAACTTAATAAAACGTACTTAAATTTATATTAATTTAAACGAAAAAGTACTTTATAAATCGGGATTCGCTCTTAATTTTAAATAAAGTAATATAAATAAAATCGTAAAAGTAATAATATTTTAAAGATAATTAAATACTTTATAATAAATCGTTAAAGTAAATACTTTATTTATAAATAAAATAAATATTTAAATTAATTATTAAAGTAAAAAATATTTATATAAAATATATAAAAAACGTTTATCGTTGTATATTTAATCTCTCTTTTATTAATACGCCTAAATTACTTAAATCGCTCCCGATCTTAGCGATCTTAAATATCTTTAAATATATTATATCCTAAATATTTATTACATAACTCGCGTATTTTCGATCGGTAGCTTCCCCGTCCATAATTTACTAGTACTCTTTTCCGAAGTAGCTAGTCTTATTTTTTAAGTTAGTCTTAATTCTTTAATTCGTAATTAAAAGTCGGTAACTTTATAGCCTGACCGGGGTATCGTAGCGCCGCGCCGAAAGAGTGGGTCTTAGTCGCATGGTGAGGTCGGGTCGTAATAAAAAGGGGGTCCGTTAAAACGGAGGGCAGGCCGTAAAAGGCGTTATAGTATATACGGCGAAACCGGCTATAATACGCGAATATATAAAATAGATATAGAATTAAATAATAAATTAAGTAGCGAGTAGTTTTAATTAATTTAAAGTATTATAATTAAAATAATTTATATAATAGTGTTAAAAAGTGCCGAGGGTTAATCGTTTAGTAATATTAATCGTTTAATAATAAACTACGTTAACGTGGTTCATCACTAAACGGTCAAAATCCCTAAACGGTTAACCCACTACACTTCTCTAATCCATTAAACTTTAATACGTAATAATTCTATAACTATTATACCTAAACTTTCTAAAAAATAAAAGCTATAGTTAACAGTTTAAGCGATACGTAATACGACATAAAAAATTTCTATACTAATAATCGCGAAGTTATATAACGTCCCTAATACTACCTTACGCGTTCGAATTACCGGCCGATAAACTAACCGCAATAGAAGCATAACATAACGAAAATTCGATCCGATTAAAAAGAAAATAATTAAAGATTATATAATCGATTTAAATACCCGAGGAATACCTCCGATAAAGGGTTATATTACAGATATAGCTAATCTTTTATTAAATTCGCGTAATAGTAACCGTGTAAGCAAGGAATAGGTTACGCGTTATATTCGACGCAATCTAAAATTAACGACTCGAATAAATCGGAAATACGATTACTAAAAAACTCTTTATAAAGATCCAGGCGTTATTTCGGGTTAGTTTAAGCTAGTTATAAACATTAAAGCTAAATACGGCATCGTCGATAAAGATATATGGAATTTCGACGAAACCGGCTTTATAATAGGAATTATTAAGTTAACATTAATCGTTACACACGCCGATCGACGCGGGAAAGCAAAATTAATACAGCCTAATAATCGGGAATAATCGATAGCTATCGAATATATTAATTCGCAAAGTCATTACATCCCGCCGTTCTTAATCGTTTAAAGTAAATATCACCTTACGAATTAAGCCACCGAATACGAGTTACTAAGCAATTAAGTTATTAAACCGACTTCTAATAAATAAACTAATAATAAAACAGGCTTAAACTAAATCAGGCATTTCGATCAGTATACTCGATCGTCGATAAAAAGTCGATATCGCCTCTTAATTATTAACGGCCATAAGAACCATATATTAATGGAATTCGATAATTATTACAAAGCTAATAATATTATTACCGTTAGTATGCCTCCTCACTCTTTTCATTTACTCTAGCTATTAAATATAGGGCTTTATTCGCCTTTAAAACGCGCATATTCGAAAGAAATCGAGTTATTTATTAAAATATCGATAAACTATATTACAAAGCTCGACTTCTTTATCGCATTTAAGGCTACGCATTTCAAGGTTTTTAATAAAAATAATATTCGATCTGGATTCCGCGCTTCTGGTTTAGTACCTCACAATCTTAATAAAGTAATTAATAGGCTGGATATACGTCTTCGGACGCCTTTACCTATTTTATTACGTTTAGGGACAGCTAATACTTACAATCCCTAAACACTAACCACTTTTAATTAAGCAAATAAACAATTTACTTTTATTAAACGTAAGATCTCTAATTATTAAAGAAGCTCTCTAACACAAATTTTATAAGCGGTAAACTAAATAACGAAAAGTTTAACGATAATAGTATATAAAGTAACTTTAATGCGTAATTAGATACGTACACTAAAAAAGGCTAATTTAGCACTTTCTAAGCGCCGGAGAGCTTTAAAACCGCGAGTCTAAAATAAAGGACCTCTTAGTATTAACTAAAACTTAGAGCTACTATCTAAAAAATTAAAAAAGAAGCGTCCAGCGAACAATAAGGGTAAAAAGGGGGTCCGTTAAAACGGAGGGCAGGACGTAAGAAGCGCTGTGGTATATACGGCGAAACCGGCCATAATACGCGAATATATAAAATAAAAGTAGAATTAAATAATAAATCAGATAGCGAATAGTTTTAATTAATTAAAAGCGTTATAATTAAAATAACTTATATAATAATATCGAAATGTGCTAAGAGTTGACCGTTTGGGGATTTTAACCGTTTAGTGATGAACCACGTTATAGCTTTTACTATTTAAAAAGTTTAAATATAATAATTATAAAATTATTATATATAAAAGTTTATTAAATTAAAGAAGTATAATAAATTAACCGTTTAAGGATTTTAATTATTTAATAGTAAACCATATTAATTTAAATATAATAATTATAAAATTATAATATATTAAAATTTAATAAAATAAAAAAGTATTAAAAGTGCGTTATATTATAATATATATTATATTTTAATAAACTAACGTATATTAATTATATAATAATATTAATTCTTTAATAATAAACTATATTAAAGTAAAATTAATAATTATATTAATATAACGTAGTTCATTATTAAACGGTTAAAATCCCTAAACGGTTAACCTATTACACTTTTTTAATTTATTAAACTTTAATATATAATAATTTTATAACTATTATATTTAAACTTTTTAAAAAATAGAAGCTATAATTAATAATTTAAACGGTATATAATATAATACGAAAATTTTTTATATTAGTAATCGCGAAATTATATAACGTTTTTAATATTATTTTACGCGTTCGAATTACCGGCCGATAAATTAACCGCGATAAAAGTATAATATAACGAAAACTCGATCCGATTAAAAAAAAAGTAATTAAAAATTATATAATCGATTTAAATACTTAAAAATTATTTTCGACGAAAAGTTATATTATAAATATAATTAATTTTTTATTAGATTTACGTAATAATAACTATATAAATAAAAATAAGTTACGCGTTATATTCGACGTAATTTAAATTTAACGATTCGAATAAATCGGAAATACGATTATTAAAAAGCTTTTTAAAATAATCTAAGCGTTATTTCGGGTTAATTTAAATTAATTATAAATATTAAAATTAAATACGGTATCGTCGATAAAAATATATAAAATTTCGACGAAACCGGCTTTATAATAAAAATTATTAAATTAATACTAATTATTATACGCGCCGATCGATATAAAAAAATAAAATTAATACAGTTTAATAATCGGGAATAATTAATAATTATCGAATATATTAATTCGTAAAGTTATTATATTCCGCCGTTTTTAATCGTTTAAAGTAAATATTACTTTACGAATTAAATTACCGAATACGAATTATTAAGCGATTAAATTATTAAACCGATTTTTAATAAATAAACCGATAATAAAATAGGTATAAACTAAATTAAGTATTTCGATTAATATACCCGATCGTTAAAAAAAGGTCGATATCGCTTTTTAATTATCGATAATTATAAAAGCTATATATTATTAGAATTCGATAATTATTATAAAATTAATAATATTATTATTATTAATATATTTCTTTATTCTTTTTATTTACTTTAATTATTAAATATAAAGCTTTATTCGCTTTTAAAACGCGTATATTCGAAAGAAATCGAACTATTTATTAAAATATCGATAAACTATATTATAAAGCTCGACTTTTTTATCGTATTTAAAGCTGCGTATTTTAAGGTTTTTAATAAAAATAATATTCGATTTAAATTCCGCGCTTTTAATTTAGTACTTTATAATTTTAATAAAGTAATTAATAAGCTAAATATACGTTTTCGGACGTTTTTATTTATTTTATTACGTTTAAAAATAATTAGTATTTATAATTTTTAAATATTAATTACTTTTAATTAAATAAATAAATAATTTACTTTTATTAAACGTAAGATTTTTAATTATTAAAAAAGCTTTTTAATATAAATTTTATAAGCGGTAAACTAAATAACGAAAAGTTTAACGATAATAGTATATAAAGTAATTTTAATACGTAACCGGATACGTATATTAAAAAAGGCTAATTTAATACTTTTTAAACGCTAAAAAGCTTTAAAACCGCGAATTTAAAATAAAAGACCTTTTAATATTAATTAGAATTTAAAGCTATTATTTAAAAAATTAAAAAGGAAACGTTTAACGAATAATAAAAGTAAAAAAAAGGGTCCGTTAAAATAGAAGGCAGAACGTAAAAAGCGCTATAATATATACGGCGAAACCGGCTATAATACGCGAATATATAAAATAAAAGTAGAATTAAATAATAAATTAAATAACGAATAGTTTTAATTAATTAAAAGCGTTATAATTAAAATAATTTATATAATAGTATCGAAATATACTGAGAGTTAACCGTTTAAAGATTTTAACCATTTAGTAATAAACTACATTATATATTTTTTAAATTTAGTTATTATCGTTATTAATAATCTCTTTAAATAGGTCCTTATATAGCTTAGTATGCTGTAATATTACGTTATAGAATACAAGATTATATAAGTCGCTTATATAAAGGTCGTGTGCCCCTTTCTGGAGTTTCCTCTCCGGCCTCGAAGCTTCCGATCGCCATTGCGCATTTGTGCGTAGTGTGGACGGTGGCTGGCTGATGTGGCCCTGGAGGACAAGAGGACGGAGCGGCGCGGCGCACTCTTGCCATGGAAATGAAAGAAGCACCTTTCCACAGGCCGTGGGCCAATGTCTACGGCAGTAGCATCATCTCGCACTGACCTGTCCTGGCCATACCTTGCTAGACGAGAGAGTCCAGCGAGATTGGGTGCCGCAGGAACAATCACTTCATCCGAGATCAAAGCCAGCCAAGCCGTTCTTGATGCCCTGATAGTCTAAGATTGGAAGTTGTGCCCCTGGTTTCGACTCAACCAGTCTCTTGGGCCCACGACTGGTGTCTTGCTTGGTGAGGCTTCTACCGGCATAACTATTAAGCCCGATGACGTTTGTACCGGAGCAGATGCGGGGGAGGAACCAAGTGGCAATCTAACACTTCTCCAGAGCCACCGCAACCCGAGGAACCCTACCACAACCTTGCATTGATTACCTGGATCTCAGCGATCCCATCCACAGAGCGCGGGGTTGGTTGTGGGGGTGGAGATATAGCCTCGGCTCCAAGGTGTCTCATATAATACCTTCTGGACTATTCGACATCTGTATCTTAGTTCAACCCCATCAAGCGAGATGGCATCGACAGGCGACAGCAAAGTGCCCCAGGTCCACAAGGCCTGCGTTTACGACAACCCGGGATCGTGCTCGATCGCCATCCGCGAAGTTGAAACCCCCGAGCCTGGCCCCGGCGAAGTGCTTGTACGACTCACTCATTCCGGTGTCTGCCATTCCGACTATGGGGTCATGATGAACACCGTAAGTACTCAGAACCCACAGGCGGACGACTGCTCATACCTCTGTGGCCCAAAGTGGGCACACCTACCATATCCTACACCCCAAGGCCAGGTGGGTGGCCACGAAGGGGTGGGTTTCGTGGCTAGATTAGGCGATGGCGCTGACCGCGGCGGAATCAATGTGGGTGATAGAGTAGGCATCAAGTGGATATCATCCGCCTGCCTGGCTTGTCGTAAGTCAGGAGACAGCTTCCCAAGTACAGACCTGCCTCTGAATGATGCATCGCAGCCCCCTGTCTCGAAGGCATGGATGGTGTTTGCTCCAATCAGGTAGGTACCTATCAAATTCGGTGCAGCCGGTGCCCGTGTGACTTGTTCGGAAGGACAACGGCCACTGACATAGACGCGTTAAACAGAAAGTCAGCGGATACTTCACACCTGGCACGTTCCAGCAATACGTGATAGGCCCTTCCAAGTAAGCTCCCGCCCCGGAAGCAGCTGCAGGCATGATGGCGAGGGAGTACTTATATTATGTTCAGCTACGTAACACCTGTGCCGGAGTCGCTTCCTGGTGAATTGGCCGCGCCAATGCTTTGCGCAGGTATGTGCAATCCGCCCCGCCCCGGCCCTTGAGACCGTGGCATTAGAAACTGACCATGCCCAGGAGTTACAACCTATGCTGCTCTGAGAAAATGCGGAGCCAAGAGCGGACAATGGGTTGTCATCGCAGGAGCAGGTGGAGGACTGGGTACTGTTGCAGTGAGCCTCGGAGCAAAAGCCATAGGATATCGTGTGATCGGTATCGATGTACCAAACAAGCAGGACGTCGTTCTCGATTCCGGTGCCGAGTATTTCATCGACGTCACGGCCCACGATGACGATAGTATCGCTGCGGAGGTCAAGAAGCTTACTGGTCACGGAGCAAGGGCTGTGGTTGTGGTAAGTCTGGAGCTTTATGTTTTCTTTCCATTGTTGCCCCAAGTCGGGGAAAGAGTCAGCTCCGTCCTACCTGCCTACCGCGTTCTAAATGAGACCCCTCTTTGTTTTCGAGCCACTGCTAATCGTGGGTGCGGTAGTGTACTGCAAGCAACAAAGCCTACGGACAAGCGCTCGGCATGCTGGGCTTTGGAGGCACCTTGGTTTGTGTGGGCATGCCCGAAGGCGCCCCTGAACCTATCGCCCGCTCATATCCCGCGGCCATGGTGGCCAAACAGGCGTCAATCGTGGCCAGTGCTGTCGGCAATCGCCGCGAAGCAGCAGAAGTACTGGACTTCGCAACACGGGGACTGGTCAAGTTCCCGGTCAAGACCGTGGCGGTGGGCGAGCTACAGTCTGTCTTCGACAGCCTGGGCAGAGGGGAGATTTCTGGCCGGGTTGTCTTGGACCTCTCCAGCTGGACGGATTAGGATTACAGTTTTGTCTGCTTGTCGCTTCCTGTAGCCTTTGTCTCAAGCCCCGTGCTCTTGTAGCCAAATAGATATCCAGCGACCTTTCTCATCTGCACTTCTTCGCTCCCCTCGGTGATTCGGTACCGCCGGAAGTGCCTCCATATGTGCTCAAAGGGCTGATGTCTGCTATATCCATTGCCACCGTGCACCTGGATCGCGTTATCCGCTGCCTGCGTGGCCAATCTATTCGCGTAATAGTTGCACATGCTGATCCTATGCCCCAGTTGCTTCTCTATGGCGACCCATGGCGCCAATTGCCCTGCACTGCTGGCACCGCCCCCGAACTTCTGCTGCAATGCGTCCATTTCCGTGGCCGTCCGCAGGATCAGGAGCCGTAGCATCTCAGCCTGCGTGGATAACTCCACTAGGGGCCACTGGATGGCCTGGTTGGAGGACAGCGGCATGCCGAAGACGACTCGCTCTCTAGCGTAGGCCACAGAGCGATCGATACAAAACGTTGCCGCACCGCATGAGCTCGCTGCCTGTCTGATGCGGTTCTCGTGGGTGAATGTCTGCGCTATCGCCAACCCGTCATCAAGCGGCCCCAGTATCGCCGAGGCAGGCACCTGCACATGCTCCAAAAGAACCGTTGCATGGTCCGTTGGCATATTGAGGGTGTACTCAAAGGACTTGACCGTCAACCCAGCCGTATCTCGGGGGACAATGAAGGCCGTGATGCCGATCGGATTCCCGGCCTTGCCCGAAGTCCGCGCGAAGATCAGCATATGTGTTGCCGAATGAGCACCCGTCTGCCATTTCTTGTTTCCGGCAATGGTGTAGCCAGATGCTCCGTCGGGGAGGATGCAGGGCGTGGCCATTGTATCCATGTGGGTTGCATCGCTTCCGTGGTCTATCTCGGTCAAGCCAAAGGTCATTCGGAACTCCCCTCGCAAACGCATTGGGAGAAACTCGGCCTTCTGTTGTTCGTTTCCCCAGTGATAGAGCATCAAGAAGTCTGGGAAGTTCCCCACTACGCTGTGCTCGTTCTGCAGGTCGTTGGCTAGACTGACACCACCGCCGTAAACGGGGTTTGAAGCCATATGATACCTCATGGCGCACATCCATAGGTTGGTGTCTGGGTGCCCCTGCCCACCGTAGGACTTGGGCAACGGGAAGCGATAGAACGTTGCCCGGTCGGCGATACCACGTGCCTGGCTAAGCAGGTTCTCCCATTCCGGTGTGGGAAGCCCACCATTATCCCACTGTGTTCGCGACGGCTCGCGGCGATGGTCGAAGAAGCGCATGTTGTCATCTCTGCTCTGAAGTGGGATAATGTCGCTATGGATGAAGCTGTCCAGCTTCTCGATGTATGCCTGGAGGTCCGATGGAAGCTCGAAGTTCATTGCGACGGAGGTATTGGATGGATGTCAAGTGTGCATGGGAGTACTGTTTATTAGGGGCTCTATCGACGTCTCTCTCTCTCTCTCTCTCTCTCAAAAGGGAAATGCCATACACCTGCGGAGGTATCAAAATATTTAATAATAAAAAAGAAAAGAAAAAGCGTATTACTCACCCACCACTGGTCGGCCTGTTCCTGTCCCTGTTCCTGACACCAGGCCGCGGCTCGTCTCCGCATTGTGGCCACCCCCGGCGAAGGCAACCCCGCACCGAGGCAAGACACTCAGGTCTCCCGTCACGCCAGGATCTTCTTATAGTTCGGGGCAACGGAAAGAGTTTGTTGGTGCGACAGTCGGAACGACAACGAGAAGACCAACGGCTGCCTCGCCCATCAGACGCGCCATGATGACCAGCTTGGTGAGGCATCCCATCGACGTTGAGTCACTGGAGACTTATCTTGCCCATCATGTCCCCCAGGTTGAGAGACCGCTGGAGGTCAACCCATTTGGCCTTGGCCAGTCGAATCCCACCTATCAGCTCACCTCTGTGTAAGGCCCCCTTTCCGGCAGGGCCCATATCCTTCCTACTCAACCCAAGGTATGGGGCAGCACCATTATACTAATCAGCCATTAATTAGGTCGACAAAAAAACGCTATGTTTTGCGTAAGAAGCCTGCAGGAGAGCTGCTCTCCAAGGCTGCTCACAAGGTTGAGCGAGAATACCGGATCATCCGTGCTCTGGAGCCAACAGACGTACCAGTCCCCAAAGCCTACTGCCTCTGCGAAGACGAATCCGTCATTGGCACCCCATTCTATGTAATGGAGTTCCTGCATGGCCGTATTTTTGAAGATGCTGCAATTCCTGGTAAGAGAGAACTGCCTACTGAGTCTTCCGGGTGGTGTTGACCGACGAGACTCCCGTTAGATGTGGCTACCACCGAGCGGACTGAGTTATGGAAAGCAGCCACCCAGACCCTTGCGAGGCTACATGGAGTGCATCATGCCAAGGTTGGCCTAGACGACTTTGGAAAGCCTGGGGGCTTCTATGCCAGGCAATTGGCAACCTGGAAGCAGATCTGTGGCGCCCAGGAGAAGGCAAAAGATGCCGATACTGGCGAGGCGGTTGGAAGGATCCCCCATTTCGAGGACTTGCTCCGCTACTTCTCTACTGGGACTCAGCCTCAGGATCGAGCAACCTTGGTTCACGGTGACTACAAGATGGACAATCTTGTTTTCCACCCGACCGAGCCGAAGGTCATTGGCATTCTAGACTGGGAACTGAGCACCGTGGGGCACCCCCTGTCAGACCTGGCCGGTCTTCTGCTCCCGTATTACACTGCTCGGCTGAAGACCAAGTACATGTACTTCCGCAGCGACACGTTCCTTTGCACGCCCGGCTTGCCCACGCCCCAGCTGGTGATGCAATGGTATCGGGAAGTCGCTGGGTGGGATCCACAGCCTGAGATGGCATGGGCTGTGGCGTTTGCTGCCTTTAGATCGTCGGCCATCTGTCAAGGCATCGCTGCGAGACTGGCGACTAGGCAGGCCAGCAGCCCGCAGGCCGAGAGCTATGCTGACGCATTTCGACCGTTTGCAGACTTGGCCTGGGATATGATACAGCGCAAGGACCCTGGTCGAGGAATAGGCGAAATAGGGCCAAAGCTGTAGATTTCTTGCTGTGGGCCACCCACGGTTGGCCATGCGCTTCGCCAGTGTCAATATCAAACATTAGTAGTTACGACTACTTTGTAGTAAGAGGACGTCATTCAAACAGGGCAGAAAATTATGAGACACAGTTTCTCATATCTCCGCGGCAACTAAACTACATCTTCTCAAAGCCTTGTGCATGAAGGAACTCTATCCAAGTACCCGAACTGTACATTTACCGACGTCCCCTCCAGGTTCTTCACCCAGCCTCAGAAGCACTTCTCGTATATCACAGATAGTGAATGGAAACTCCTCAATATCACGAGGTGGCCTTAACGTGGGTGTGCACAATCCATATGCCACATTTCTCTTGGTTGGCGGCGTTGGCGGGCTGGGTAGGTCGAACTGCCGGATCGAGCCATGCAAGCAAAGCATTACTGAGAGAACTCAAGGGGATGGGGATACCATACTAGCTTCGTCAAGGCATCTGTAAACCACGTGGATGACGTTTGTAGGGTAGGACTCTAATGACTGAGATACGGTAGGTTAAATAGCACGACGTGCTTGCGCCCAAGTTCGATGGAACTTGGAATATCCACAGTGCTTGCTGAGCGGGCAACCGGTAGCGGCGTCAAGTAACGGGGACTGCGGCGGCGTTCCACTATTGCCTGGGGTAGAGAGGGATCTCAGTCACCTGCTTGCTCATGGGCCACTACCCACTGCCACAACGAGAGCGCTTCCAGTAATGTCGCCAAGGTCCACGACAGCCCACGGCAGGGTTTCCTGGGGCGCGTAGCCCAAGAAGACGGCGCACTGGAGTTGTTAAGTGAGGCTGGGTCCTAGTTGATCGCCCATGAGATTGTTGGGAGGAGCATAAGCGAACTGCTGATCAGGCCAGTCGAGGAAGTTGACAAATCGGCGACATTGGATGGCGCACATGGGCTTGGACTTGCTGATGGGTATTGAGTTGAGTCGTTGGCTCAAGAGCCTTGCCAACTTGGGCTGAATCTTAGCGTGTTGGGGCTCATTGCAAGCGGCACTCTGCTCCGGCTGGGGCGAGTCTTATTGGCCAAGATGATGAGGAAGTATGGCCGAAAGATCTTATAGCTATGGGGGTTATCTGCATTCTGATCTTTCCGCTCTCATCTGTTTGAACGAGTTACGATAGTCATCATTAATAAGAACTGGTTGTGATGCGGCTTCTCCAATGCCTGCAGTGGATATACGTAGTAATATGTGGGCTCGCATGCAGGCCGACAAACGAGACTCGAGACAGAAGCGTGTCAAACCTCCACGGATATTCGGTTACGAACATGTGCGGCCAGAAGCCAGACATCTCTGTTCGCCATGATGAGCCTCACTATAAATGTTGACCAAACAAAGTAGCTACTCACCCACTTTACAAGCTGAATATGCATAGGCATAAAACAGTCTCCTGACACATACGACCATATCCTGCTGAATACTAGGGATCCCGTCCGCTCTCCCATATATAAGCAGCAGAGAGCCGAATTAGTACTAGGGTCGGTGACGACCTGGGAATCCTCGGTGTTGTATGTTCTTTTTGCTGGTTCTTTAGAAAAACTACACATTTCTCTTCGTCTTTTTATTTCTAGCCTTGGGGTTATAGTTAATACCTACTTAGTATAATTGGGATTTCAATTTTAATTAAATTCATATTTCACTCTGCCTCGTTATTATAAATTTGATTAAGGAGTTGTGGTGATAGTGGTAACAGAAGATCTAACGTGCGGCTCGTGCTATCAATGATTGCTGGGGCGAATGTTCGAGATGATGCAAGAAAACAGTGCCGTGGTGCCTTGGTGCCTGATCATGATCCAGCAGTCATAGGCTTGTACTACTACTACTACAGTACAGGAGGTTGGTACCTGGTTAGTAGCTTGTATTAGTACCCCGCCAAGGTCTTGAGTGGCTGAGGAGTATACTTATAGGAGCGCAGCTCCGGAACGAGTGGGTAACTGGGTTGGTGCCCCCCCTGTCAATACCCGATACCTGCGGCCTGGTTCGGGGCGAGGGACGGAAGTTTCTTGTCGTGAGGGTGTGAAATACGACCAGAGCCGGGATTTGGACGTGAGAAGAACGTGGTAGATAGGACTGGACGATAATTTATCGCCTTGGGAGCAGTGAAGTCGATTTATTCCATGTCCTTTGATAATAAGAGGTATCCTGACCACGAGCAGGGTTAGCAGCCTGGTTTTGTATGTACGAGCCAGTACTCATATGTACCTACCTCTTAGGTAGCTACCTAATAATCCCTGTCGACTTTGGATACAAAAATCCTTACTCCGTAATCAGTTGGGATTCCTTGCTGACTATTACGTCGTTCTGGCGGGACACACAGCACACTCCCTGCATTATTCCTCATTCTGACGGTGAAGTCTGAGGAAACGCGTGGTACCTGGACAGATTACTAGACAGATTACTGAGAGATATCAATTGGAATTTGGGGGGGCGACGGAAGCTACTTCATACTGCTAATCAGATACCATCTGCCTTATTAGTACATACTTGCATTAAGTGCATAATAAAAAGTCACATCCCAACTTCTTCTTCCTTCGTTCACCCTGCTCCTGCTCCTGCTCCTTTTCTTCGAATCCCAGCCGGTCAGAATTCCAAGAAACAACTAACTCCTTTATTTTGGTTGTTTTGCTTGTCGAGCTATCATCATTTCCTCAGTTCGGTGCAAGTCTTCTTTCTTCCCCTTGACATCTCTCTGCTTTCACGACATCGTCAGTCACTCTTGCTACCCCGCCACAGGAGTCGACTGTCGACAACCCGACACAACCCACCCCACCACGAACTGAAATCGTCCCACCTGCATACTTGCCATACTTCTTAACTACTTCACACTGCTTCGAGATCTTTTCTGCCATCCGCACCAGCTGGGAAACTACGATTCGCTGTCCTCTCAAGCTGTTGCTGGCCTTTGCCTGCTGGTCTTGCCACAACAATCTCAAGCTGCCGCAGCTCGGCGCATTTCGTCACTGCCCCCACCAACCAACCCACCACCCACACAACTTTTCCAGATGCCGTCTACAGAACAGGTCGGCCCCTCGTCCGGCCGACTTCTGCTGGTCTCCAACCGCCTTCCCATCACCATCAAGCCCAACGAGGATGGCCAATATAGCTTCTCCATGTCCTCGGGCGGCCTGGTCACTGGTCTCAGCGGTCTCAGCAAAACCACCAGCTTTCAGTGGTACGGCTGGCCGGGCCTCGAGGTCCCCGAGGCCGACATTGAGAAGGTCAAGGATCAGTTGAAGCAACAGTACAGCGCCCATCCCGTCTTCATCGACGATGATTTGGCCGACAGGCATTACAATGGCTTTGCTAGTGCGTCCAGACTGCCCTCCCACTTCCCTTCCTCGTCCATGACCTTTGACTGACATGCAAGTCCCCCTCCCCCAAAACAGACTCGATTCTCTGGCCCCTCTTCCACTACCACCCCGGTGAGATCACGTTCGACGAAAGCGCGTGGGCTGCTTACAAGGAGGTGAACCTGCTGTTTGCCAAGAAGATCATCGAGGACGTCAAGGATGGTGACCAGATCTGGGTCCACGACTACCATCTCATGCTGCTTCCCGAGATGCTGCGCCGGGAGCTGGGTAGCACACGGAAGAACATTAAGATTGGCTTTTTCCTCCACACCCCCTTCCCCAGCAGCGAGATCTATCGGATCCTCCCCGTGCGCGAGGCCCTGCTGCGTGGTGTCCTGCAGTGCGACCTCGTCGGCTTCCACACCTACGATTACGCCAGACATTTCCTGAGCTCGTGCTCTCGCATCCTGGAGACGCCCACCACCCCCAACGGCGTCGAGTATGAAGGCAAGTTCGTCACCGTCGGCGCCTTCCCCATCGGCATCGACCCCGACAAGTTCGTCGAAGGACTCAAGAAGCCCAGTGTGCAGGACCGCATCGCTGTCCTGTCACGCAAATTCGAAGGCGTCAAACTGATAGTCGGTGTCGACCGTCTGGATTACATCAAGGGAGTTCCGCAGAAGCTACATGCCCTCGAGGTCTTCCTGACAGAACATCCCGAGTGGATCGGCAAAATCGTCCTCGTGCAAGTCGCTGTCCCCTCCAGACAAGATGTCGAGGAGTATCAGAACCTCCGAGCTGTTGTCAACGAGCTGGTGGGGCGCATCAATGGCAAATTCGGCACCATCGAATTCATGCCCATCCACTTCCTGCACCAGAGCGTCAACTTTGAGGAGCTGTGCGCTCTATACGCCGTGTCTGACGTATGCCTTGTGTCATCAACCCGAGATGGCATGAACCTCGTCTCCTACGAATACATTGCCACTCAACAGAAGCGCCATGGTGTCATGATTCTCTCCGAGTTTACGGGAGCGGCGCAATCATTGAATGGCTCGCTTATTGTCAACCCCTGGAACACCGAGGAGCTCGCCAACGCCATCCACGATGCCGTGACCATGTCGCCGGAGATGCGGGAGGCCAACTTCCGCAAGCTTGAGCGCTACGTGTTTAAGTACACCAGCGCCTGGTGGGGCCAGAGCTTCGTCCAGGAACTCACCAAGGTCAGCGCCGAGCAGGGCGAGAAGCAGCAGTCGCTTCCCGCGATGCAGAAGTTGGGCGAGAAGGTCTCCGGGGCGGTCGAGACGGTGAAATCCGCGGCCAACCAGCTCGGCGAGGAGGCGTCTGCAAAGTAGGGCAGCGGTCCCTCCATAGCCGAGCAAGCACGGAAACTACTCCCCGCCCCGACGCGATTCCAGGAGATCATGAAGTCAGCCGCCGAGAGGGACAGGATCAGGGCCAGATCGGCAGATGCTGCGAGGGGTCCCCGCAACAATAGAAACCGCCTCGCTCGAGGCACTGAGGAGTCGCAGTGGCTTTGAGCGAGCTGTGTCATGTTACCCTCTACCAGACTTTCTCCACATACAGCAGCACATATGATTTCCTTCCCCCCTCTCCTCGGCCCCCGGCACTGTAAGGTGGATTCTTCATGAATGAGATGACGATGAATGAACGATAAAAGCACTATTCGCATATCCTGCCCCTGCTTTCATTCTTTTCTTTCGGGCGTGTCTAAGTTTCTTTTTCAGATAAAGCTTAGCAGCTTGTGGCTTCCCCCCTCCACCCCCTCCCGAGGTATAAAAGACTTTTCAGAGCAGTAGTCCTCTTCTCAGAGTATACAGAGGCCCGGGCAATTAGATAGACTTATTATTATTAAGATATTGTTCCGTATTTTCTGAGCTGAATGAAGCATCCTTTGGCCCTTGAACTATTCCAGTTTCCAGTTGCAATGCCATCCATAAACGACATAATAATATTGGCTGTCCCGCAGTTACTCCATGCCTATCACTCTACATCTTCGATCAGAACGTGTATACATGTGCTTAGTTGGGCTTAAACGAGGTGCTCAGCGCTACATTGCAGGAGAACAAAGGCAGTGGGATCATTTATGGAAAATTAGTGAAACTACCTACGCAACCAACGGTTAGCTAAAGGACATTCCCACCTTGGCCAGGGAATCTCAGTAAAGCAGAAGAACATAAGGAAAGGAAAACCATCAGCGAGGCCTTGGGGCTGAAGTTGCAGGTATCAAATGTCTACGCCAACCAAAATCAAGCGACTGTCCAGTGATCTATCTCCCTTACACAATACATCGCGGCCATGTTCAGACACTCAAATATTCCATCCCAACCCCCTGCCTCCTAAAACGCCTCGTGAGGAAACTTTGCCGCCCCGACACGCCAAATCGCAGTCTGTACTGTACCATCCTTAACACCTTTGTAGTTATTAATCACTTCTTGACGTCACTGGTAATGCGTGCCCGTTGGCCAAGACATGGGGGATGTTTTGTGCGATCAGAATGGAGAGTTGACGACATCATCTTTCCCGAGCTTATAACGGCCACTGTTCAGGTTGCCCACACGCCCTGAACTACGCCGCGGCGTGCTGAAGCGGGCCCCATGACCGGCAATGCTCTCTCGTGTAGGCCTCTTCAGTTGTTGCTTGCCGACCATTGAGACCTCGTTAGGCAGGGCAACGAGCACATTTTGGTCGGTGCCGAACTTGAAGTCATCCGCCTTGACTTCTTCTGTATACCGCTTGATGATGTATGGTGCCTTGGCTCCGCGAAGAACCTTCTTCATATTCCAGTTGATGATGTAGGGGCCTGTGGCAGAAATGATGGACGTCTCCTCGTTGGACTGACCGGCATTGAAGCGCGCAGGGGTGAAGCTGACTGGCTTGCCTGTCTCGTAGGCGAACTGGGCAACATGCTCAGGCGTCAAGGCGAGGCGGCGAGGTTGTGGCTTGGAGTCGGCGGCGAAAGATTTCTCAAAGCCGAGCTTGCCTTCGTTCTTGCCAGACTTCTGCATAGCGTCGATCAGGAGGAGATAGGTTCGGCAAGTAGCAAGTACCCACCGACCATCTGCCGAGACATCGAGACCAATAATCGACTCGCCCAACGCTGGAATGTGTGTCTTCGCATTGATACCCAGACGATCAAAGAGACGGACATCTCCCTTGTTGGACGCAACGGCCACGTAGCCTTTCTCGGTTGTGGAGATAGCGCTGAAGTCGTTCTTGGAAGCATACTGTTTCAACTGGGAATCGACGAGCTTGTTGCCGGACAGTCGCGGGTCAACACGGAACAAGGAGTTGGTGCCAATGCCAAGGAATGTAGGCTCGTGAGTCATTTGGGCGAACTTGTTCTCAGGGGCAAAGGTTACGACTGGGATGTCATCGTGCACATTCCACTCGTCGACGACCTTGCCGTACTCCAGATCCATACGGTAGAGTTTATTAGGGTCTGTATCGTTCTGCAGAACCATGTTGCGATCTTCGTTATGCAGCATGACTTTTTTCGGGCTGAAAAGAGTGCCCTTGGGTGTCTCAATCTTGGAGATATTGGTGGAAAACTCCAAGTTGTTGGCAGGTGTGTGCTTGAAGACACCGATCTGAGTGCCACGCACGACGAAGGAGCGGTCGTGTTTGTAGCCGACGGCAATCGCCTTGTTGGTGTTACCATCCTTGGGTTGCGTCTCGACATCGTCCTGCTCCTCGTCGGTGTCATACTCCTCGTTCCTTATGCCGACATCCTCTTCACCCTCCCCCTCGTGTTCAGGCTCATCGTGCTCCTCCTCTTCCTCGTGCTCTTCAATGGGGGCATCTTCCATATGAAGATCCTCAAATGCATCCAGGACGTACTGGCGTTCCTGGTCCTTGACTTTAGTCCACTTGACTTCATTGAGCTGCTCCCATAATGCGCGCATCAAGCCTTCTTGGAATCTTTCGAGCGTTTCTTGATCTCTGAAACGCAAGAGCCAAGAGTAGGCGGATCCATCTTCAGTAAACTGATTGAAGATGAAGGATAGGAACTCGAAATTGAACACGGGATTGATGTCGGCGACGACAGGAATGCCGAGCCATTCGCGTTCCTTGCTGGCAACATGTAGCCAGTATTGCCAATTGCCGATGTCCGAGACCTGAGCTGTGACAGAAGAGTCTTGCAAAACGAAAGCACCAGAAGGGAAGTCGAAGAAATGAAGCTCCCCCAGTTCCATAGACAGTATTTCAATGGGCTCGGGCTGTGGTGGTGCGACCGGTGGGCCCATGTCCTTTTCCTGATCAGGGGCCTTGACTTCTCTCTCGTGGCGCTCAGATTCCGGCTCGGGGCTATCTTGGACCAGCATCTGGGCAATGGGGGCCCTTGTGGGCGTCGAGTCGCGTTTCAAACCCATGTTAGCCGCCGCCTTGGAGTTATTGTTGTTGTTGATTGCGAACATGTCATCAGAGTCAAATGTTCGGCCGACAGTGGGGCTATGTATGGGGCTGGCTTGAGGGATGGGCTGCTCGTCCTCGAACTCGAACTGACTGAGGTCGGCTTCGGAAGCGGTCGTATGGGGCTTTCGGTACTTGCGCTCGTACTGGCACTGTTTGGCGATGCGATCAAACGAGGCGACTTGGGTTGCCGAGACGGTGCCGTCGCAAACAAATTCGAAAAGGTCGCCAATATCCCCGCTGAGGTCCTTCCAGGCGAGTATGTTCTCGGACCCCTCCCTGCTCTCGACACGGAAGTGCAAGGCTTCGTCTAGAAGGAACGTCTTCTCGTCGCGCTCGGCAGAAAGAGCATCGATCTCGGCATCCTCTCCTTCCTCGTCGGCTAGTAGGTCGGCCTCGCCTTCCTCGTAGACCCTCTGGACGACAAGCTGGTATTGGAAGTCCTGGCCGGTTCGTCGAATGCGAGCGGTGGCATCCTTGAAGATGAGTTCCGAGTAACCCTTGGGGGATAGCGGGCGGACGAGGTACAGCTGGCCTTGAGGGAGTTCTATCATGGACTCCTGGCTGTTGCTGCCAAAGATGAGCTTGCCAACATTCTTGAGCACAAACATTTTTCGCAGTTGGCTTGAGGCTGATGCACACAGGTTGACGGGAGATGGGGGTAATGAATGTGGACAGCTAGCTGAGTTGTGCGGGGCAGATGTTTATCGTGGGCTATTTTTTGGGGGGTTTGTTTCCTGGGTTGTTTTGATTGATTGATTGATTGATTGCATCCACAGCCTCTCACAGCAATCTGGGATGTGATGATGGTGGTGACATTGGTGCAGGATGGATGAATCACGACAAAGAGCCCAATAATACAATGTGTACCAGCCAGCAACGGACTCTACAGTACATCGATGTTGTAATGATGCTCTGCTGATTGCTCACTGGCTCGCCAACCAAGCAACAAGTTTGATGGATTAGATTGTCACAAGGCAGAAACGTCATCCCTGTGAGAGAGAGAGAGAGACCTGGGGATGGTCCATGATTAAGAAGTAGGTACTTGGCCATTTAAAACGAAACGCATTTGGAAGGTGGGGTGGGTTTCTATGCACGCACTTATAAGAAGTACTTATGTAACCTGCACAGCTAGCGAAGTACCTAGCTGTATGAGCTGGATCCAAGTGGTCTCGGGAACGAAAACGTCACTATTGCCGATACAAGTATCCCCAAAGTATACATAGGAATATCTTAAGTACAGTGCATTGCAAATAACTCCAGACCAGAAAGATGGACTCTATGAACATGGACTTCAATTGGGAAAGAATTTTCCACATATCTTATATCGAAAGGGAAAAAGGTCATCCTATGTAGTAAGTACGGCCCGGGAGATCGGCTCTTCTGCATACTATGTGCTTGACACGGGCGACATACCGAGCATACCGGCCTTCATCAGCAATATCATCACCTCGGAGCATCCGGGGCTTGACTGTTTGGTCAACAACGCGGGCGTACAACGGCCACTGCACGTCCTGAAGCAGGATCCGGAAGACTTCTTGAGTAAGGCGGACCAGGAGATCAGTATCAACGTCCGGACCCAGACAACAACAAAAGGAGGGCAACGCCAAGGCATTGGGTGTGGAAGAGTTCCTGGACGAAGTCAGCAACAAGTTGGAGCAAGGCGATGAGACCATCGGTGCTGGGATGAGCGCGGATGTGGTATCCAAGCGGTACGGCGCATTTGTTGACATGTACGGAGTACTCAAAGAATTGATTATTAAGTAATTTGATGGCGGCCGTTTGTTGCAGGGTGCGACGGACGGACGCTAATAGATCCAACCGCAGTTCTTATTGGTTCGCCCCTTGCTGCTTCTTGTAGTTAACCTAGTAGGTTGAGCACAGCTACATAACCTACTGAATCTCCGTCCAACATCAACTCTCTCTTCAACCCAGCAATCAGTTAGTTCGTCAAATTCCGTGCTGGAGAAAGGGACAGAGCCATAGCCCTTTCTCGTGCTACATGCTAGAATTTGACATGATTCTCCTACACGCTGTCATCGCTCTTGCGGCCGCAGCGGGACTTGCGCCTGCGTCCGCAGCTGACGTTAGCGCCAGGCCTGTGAAACAAGTCGCTATCATCGGTTAGTCTTGACTTATAAGGCACCACGATCTTCCAAGAATCGCATCAGCATGGATGGCTCACCAGCCTTACCCGCGTCTCGATCAATCACAAAACCCTTGATTGCGTGGTCCTGTTCGCTAATACATGATCCAGGTGCCGGAGCTGCCGGGGCTTCGACGGCTTATCACCTTCACAAGTACGCCAAAGAAGCGGGCATAGCCATCAATGTAACAATATTCGAGAAGACCAGCCGAGTAGGCGGTCGCACACTCACGGTCAATGCACATGACAATCCCCTGGAACCTGTTGAGTTAGGAGCTTCCATATTCGTAAAGGTCAACCACATTCTATGGAATGCCACCGAAGACTTCAACCTTACCCGTATCAATCCAGGCCTTGATGAAAGGGGGCTTATGGGCATCTGGGATGGCGACAACTTCGTCTACACCCAAGACTCGGAGTCTTGGGGCTGGTGGAGTCTGGCCAAGCTCTTCTGGAAATATGGAACGGCTCCCTACTATGTCAACAATCTTGTCCAGCAGACCGTAGGGACCTTCTTGAAGCTGTATGAGAAACCCTATTTTCCGTTCCGATCTTTGACCACTCGCGCCTTTGAACTCGATCTTGTCAAGGCAACTGGTGTCACGGGCGCACAGTTCTTGGCTGCAAATAAGGTGTGTTCCTGAATCGACCGTGCCGATGGACTCCTCTGCTAACTCCTGACCAGCTTGATGGCCCGTTTGCGCACGACATTGTACAGGCAGCTTCGCGGGTGAATTATATGTCTAACCTAGCTTACATACATGGGTTAGGTACGATGGTAAGAAATTCCCTCTAATCCTTCCGCAACGCCTTGGCTGAGGAGTCCTAGGTGTCGATGGCGCCCGAGGGGGCGAAATCCGTCCTTGGGGGTAATTGGCGAATCTTCTCTAGCATGGTCGAGAGCTCTAAAGCCCACCTCAAGCTCAACACAACCGTTGCCTCAATCGTCCGGGAGGAGGCCAAAGACACGGGCGAGGTGATTTCCAAGTACATCATTAAAACATCCGATGGCAGTTCGGCAGCAGCCGGTCCGGTCTTGCAAGAGCATACTGCTTTCGACGACGTCGTCATCGCGGCCCCGTGGCAGTTCAGCAACATCGAGGAAGAGGGCGACGTGATCCAGCACCCGATCGAGCCTATCCCGTACGCTAAACTACACGTGACGCTCTTCTCCTCGCCTTTCCGATTCAGTCCTCGATTCTTCAACCTCGAACCTGCGGACCCGGTGCCCAACTCTGTACTAACTACTCTCGCCGATGATGATGAGGCCAAGCCGGGCGCTGCTGGAGCCGGCAAGGCCGGCTTCTTCTCGGCTACCCAAGTCAGAATGGTCACCAACCCCAAGACGTTGGGTGAAGAGTATGTCTACAAGATATTTTCGCCCGAGGCCGTGACTCCGGATTTCCTGTCGTCGCTTCTTGGCGTTAAGGTACCCGAGACTTTTGTTCGCACATCGACAACGGATGACGCAGAGGATGCAGATTTCGAGATGATCGATCCGATCTCTTGGTACCACCCTGCTGTGTTCCGCCCTTACCCGCAGAAGCTTCCGCGCGTTACCTTTCAGGACCCGATTCTTGGTAGGGGCTTGTACTACACGTCGGGTATCGAGTCCTTCATATCAACCATGGAGACAAGCGCTTTGATGGGCAAGAATGTTGCGAGATTGATGGTCGATGACTACCTCGGTGTTTCTAGTACTGACGAGGAGATTGCCGGCGCAGGCTTGGAGCATGATGGCGAGCAGCAGATGGTCCTAGGTCCAAGGGTGGGCGGAAAGCAGGGTGTCGCTACTGACGAGCTCTGAGTTGCAAGATGCTTGAAGCGGGAGGATTTGGCTTGCTTGGATTAGCTCAGGTGCATTCCAATTACCTGGTAGGAAGACGTGAAGAGGCGGAAGAAAGCGTTCAACAATCATCATCTGGAAAAAGCCGGTGCCCTGTAATCTCTCTAGATTACCTACTTGAAGTCAAATCGAACACATCCCCGAACACACTTACTTGGTGATGGTGAGGGGCAATTTGCTCCCATGTACCAATGTACTTAATTTGCACTCAGCATTCTCCTTTGCGGCTGGCAGAGCTAGGCTGACGGGCCGGCACAGATAGAGCCAACCTGCAGGTACGCCGTGCGGACAGAAAAAAAGTTGGAGGGACAAGCTCCAGTCCTTCATTGATCGTGATAAGTCGGGGTCTTGGATAACGAAAACCATATCCAGCTCTATCCCACCCACCGCTTCACCACCCACAGCAAGCAGCCTATTCAGAACTCCCATCATGTCTGCGGCCCAACTTCTGAACCCCAAGGCCGAGTCTCGGGTGCGTTCATTCCCCCCTACCTCAAACCGTTATATAAACAATAACCCCTCCCCTCCTCGCTCTCTCCCTCAGCTAACCTGGCCTCACTGATCACAGCGGCGGGGCGAAGCTTTGAAGGTCAACATCAGTGCGGGAGAAGGTCTCCAAGATGTTCTCAAGTCCAACCTGGGTCCTCTTGGTACCATCAAGATGTACGTGCTCCCTTTACTGCAGCCTGATGTTAAACAACCTGCTGACTAGATGCAAATCCAAGGCTGGTTGATGGCGCAGGCCAGATCAAACTCACCAAAGACGGCAATGTGCTGCTACGAGAAATGCAGATCCAGAACCCGACCGCCGTCATGATCGCCCGAGCTGCCACGGCCCAAGACGATATCTGCGGTGACGGCACCACATCCGTTGTGCTTTTGGTCGGAGAGCTGTTGAAGCAGGCAGACAGATACATCGCTGAAGGTTTACATCCGCGCATCATCACCGAGGGTTTCGAGATCGCCAAGAACGAGTCCCTCAACTTCCTCGACTCGTTCAAGCTACCAAAGGAAGTTGACCGCGAGCTCCTTCTCTCCGTCGCCCGAACCTCGCTGTCGACGAAGCTGAACTCTACCCTCGCGGGCAAGCTGACCCCCGATATTGTCGATGCCGTACTTGCCATTTACCAGGCTCCTGCGAAGCCCGATCTGCACATGGTGGAGATCATGAAGATGCAACATCGCACAGCCTCTGACACACAGCTCATCCGTGGCCTGGCTTTGGACCACGGCGCGAGGCACCCTGACATGCCCAAGAGGGTCGAAAATGCCTTTATCCTGACGCTGAACGTGAGCTTGGAATACGAAAAGTCGGAGATTAACTCGGGATTCTTCTACTCCAGTGCCGAGCAGCGCGATAAGCTCGTGGAGAGCGAGCGAAGATTTGTCGACGCTAAGCTGAAGAAGATCGTAGAACTGAAGAAGGAGGTGTGCGGCAACGACCCCAAGAAGGGATTCGTTATCGTCAACCAGAAGGGCATCGACCCGCTGTCTCTCGATGTGTTGGCCAAGAACGGCATCTTTGCTCTGCGAAGAGCCAAGCGGAGAAACATGGAGCGTTTGCAACTCATTTGCGGCGGCACTGCACAGAACAGTGTCGAAGATCTCACACCCGACATCCTTGGCTGGGCCGGCCTGGTTTACGAGCAGCAGTTGGGCGAGGAGAAGTACACTTTTATTGAGGAAGTGAAGGCTCCCAAGTCAGTGACCCTAATGATCAAGGGACCCAACCAGCACACCATCACCCAGATCACGGATGCCGTCAGGGATGGCCTGCGCAGTGTCTATAACATGATTGTGGACAAGAGTGTGGTGCCCGGTGGTGGTGCTTACCAAGTCGCCTGTGCTGCCCATTTGAAGAGCGACGTTTTCAAGAAGACAGTCAAGGGCAAGGCCAAGTGGGGTGTCGAAGCATTCGCTGATGCCCTGCTTATCATTCCCAAGACCTTGGCTGCGAATGCCGGCCACGATATCCAGGATGCTCGTAAGTGCATACTTCATTTCAACCCCTACCCCGGCCAGTACGTGCTACTAACAACCGTGACAGTGGCGGCCCTTCAAGACGAACACGCAGATGGTCAAGTTGTTGGTCTGGACCTGATCTCAGGGCAGCCTATGGATCCTACACTGGAGGGCGTCTATGATTCATTCCGAGTTCTGAGAAACTGCGTTGCGTCATCATCGAGTATTGCATCTAATCTGCTGCTGTGCGATGAGATGCTCAAGGCTAGACAGATGGGCCGGCAGGGCGGTCCGGGTCCGGGAATGGATGGCCCAGAGGAATAAAGAACCATGATACCCATTGTATTCTAGACGCAAAATGGAATTTGCCATAGATGTGAACATGGTTGCCCTTGGTTGACACAATTCATCGCTACTTTGCTTGATCCACACTATATGCCGCTTCACGGGCTTGACGGTGGTCGATGTTCCCAACTTCTGGATGGATACCTAACCCAGAGCCAAGGGCAGTCAGCCGTTATGGTCGAGTAGCATGTGTCTATACCTTTGCTGGCTACTTTCTAGGAGTGACGTCCTCAGCTAGATTTGTCCTACCCCTGATCTCTTTCGGAAAACAAAGATAACATCTCGCTCGAGATTTTCTGCCCATTTCTTTCAACAACTGCATCGCAACAAAGGTTATGTTAATGGACACTAGTGGTTTTAAGAGCAATGACTTTTCACCTATATAATCACCCACCCCTATGTGCACTGCTCGTTCACTTGCAACGCCAAATCAGAATCCTCTCATAACTTGCAACCATCGCCAAGCAGAGACATAAGCATACCGAACCGACAGATTGTGTACAGGTACGTCCGTGTCTCTCTCTCTCTCTCCTCGTCTGTCCTCCAACATGTCGAGTATCACTCCCCTCACGATAGGGGCAGAGGCTGAAGGTGTCCTAGGGGCAGTCGACGAGCACATCTTTAGGAAGAACGCAAGAAGCCTCGAGCTGATCAAGCCACTACTAATAAGGCCCAGGCCTCAGGCTGATGCGGAGGGGCAAGGAGGAAAAGACCCTGACAGCGATGAGACAGATTACGAGTGGACACTTGAAGACTGGGTGCGTCAAGAAGTCAGGCGGGCCATTGCGAACGGAGCCGGCGTCTATGTAGCCGAGCAGGGCCCCGGCGCCAAGGTGAATTCGCAACGTATCCACACCGGCTGCCGGGACCCTCTATATTACGGCTGGCGCGTGGTGGATGAGGCGACGGCGTCCATCCCCGCCGACCAAAGACAAAACCACCCCCCCTGGTGAAGTATTTCGGCTTCGAACTGCTAACGCCGGCGATGCAGTTCAGCCAGGAGAACCTTGAGGAAATCGGCCACGTCTACAGGTGCCTCACCGAAGCCCAAGCCTTCCAGCCGGGCCCCCTGACCCCGACGACGTGCGGATATCACGTCCACGTCGGCGTCGGCTCCGCGCGCTTCTCGGGGTTCCAGATGCGCCGCCTAGCCTGCATCACGTACGCCACGGGTAGACTGCTCACGCAGCTTCTCCCAAGGCATCGGAAGGGAAACATCTACGGGAGGACGAATTGCTACTACTCCTACCTTGCCCACGGCCACGATGCAGAATTCGCCTGCTCCGAGGTTCGGAGAACTGCCGAGAGCTATGGGTTGAGGGGCGAGAACGAGCTTCCACTCCCCGAGCCCGCGGAGACCTACGTCAACCACGGGCCGCTGAGCTTCTCGTGGGAGAACAAGGAGAAGGGGAAGGGGGAAGCGGTGGTGGATGACTCCGGAGAGGTGGAGATGGAGAAACCACGGTTCATCCGTCAGTTGGAGTGCGGGTCACTGCCTTGCGAGGAAATCACCCGAGAAGGTTGGTTTTACACCAGCATCGGCCAGCAGAATCTCTTCGGCAGCTCGTCCCCCTACGACGCAGTAAAATACAACGAGGAGCCGTCCCCGGCCAGCATCGCGGACGCGGTGGATGTAGTCATGCGCTGCCCAAGCGCATTCGCCGTGGCCCAGCTGATGCGCCCGGGCCGCCTCGGCGTCAGCTTCTCCAACTACTACACCCCCGAGGCCGAGTACCGCGCCATGAAGCCGACCATCGAGTTCCGGCAGCTGCCCGCGACGTTTGACGCCGCCGCCGCCACCACCTGGATCTGCGTCGCGGCCCAGCTGTGCCGGGTGGCCCTGGATTGGCACTGGGACGATTTCAACAAGCTGCTTCGGCGCTGCGCGGGGGCTGAGGCGGAACCCCATACGTACGACGTCTTCGACCTGCTTGTGGACATTGGCTGCCCCGCCGAGGCTGCGCTTATCCAAAAGATGGTCATGGACGGGCCGCCGGGCAGCCCGTTCACGCGATCAAACGAGGCGGAAGACGAAGGCCAGCCTGGAACTGGTAATGTTGATCCTTTCATAAATCCGCCAGCCGACAGTGGTGGTACGGAGGATTAACCGTCTGGGGTCAGCCCGCCTTAGGACAAGAATTGGTCGAGGGCGGTAATAGATAGAGATGCTGTAGTGTTTCCAGAAGTACAATACCCTTTTGGTGCCGCTTAATACAACCATTTTCCCCGGCCGCGCGATCAAAACTCATGTGACCTTCTTCCCAAGCGGTGATTAATCATCAGCAGGGGCAGGCAGGACATGATAAACATCGTAAATGAACACTCCTCATCTCGTAAGGAAAGGAACGAGGAGTCTGTGTCGGTAAGTGGTTTCTTCAATCCAACGCCCGACCGCCAGTAGAACTCATAGGCTCAGCCTAGACCTCATGTCAAATTCGACCCACCAAGCTCCAATGCCTTCTGACTCCATTCTCTGCGCTCTTTGTCGTTCCTCGTCGTTGTTACATAAGTATGTATATATACACTCAAGTGCCCGTATCGCGTTACTGGAGGTAAATGCGACCGAACTCGTCCATCACAGGCGTCTTGCCTACGGGTATATTGAGCCTGTCATGAATCATAGTCAGCTAGTGCTGCTCTGCTGATCCATCAACGTGATCGAATGCCAAAAGTAGTGTCAGTGGAACTTACCCATGGCGGCCATCGTTCTTCAAGTCGAAGCCACCTTGGCTGGCCCATATGGTCTCCATGTCGATACGATGGCGGCTCTTGGGATGACCCTGGGCTATCCGCAGCTTCTCGAAGAAGACATAGGCAGCATAAAAGAGGGACGACGAACAGCCGGCCCGAGGTCCCTCCTTGGCCTTGAAGTCGTTGAGCTGCTTGGACTGCAACCCGGTGAACTTGGTGCCACGAAGGTGCACGTACAGGTCTCGGCAGAATTGGGCCGCCGTCAATCCAGGCGTGCTCTTCATGTGCTCATTGATCTTGTGACGAATCTCATCGCAGGTGTCAAAGACAGGCACGAGCCCATCGTCCCCGACTTCCAGGTGGATCCGGCTCAGATCCGGCCCATCTGTAAACTGCGGAGTACTTCGGCTGGGCGGGCTGATGCCGGCATGGACAATAGTGTCTGCTGTCTTCTGCTTCTTGGCAGAGGCTTCGTCCCCAGAACCTGCTGATGAGCGTTTGTGGCCAGCTGAAGAAGCAGCTGGACTGGGTGCAGCAGAGGCTGCTCTGTTGGTAGAGACCGAAGACTTGGGAGCTGGCGACGGGCATTGCAGGTGGTGATGATGGCTGCCATCCGTGAGCGCCCATTGCTGGGTAGGAAAGATACTTCTTAGTAAACTTGTTTTTTGATCGTGGTCACGTTCACGCTTGTACGTACCGCCGTGGCAGAAGAGTCGGGTGGGGCGTTTTCGTGGCGAGACGGGGTTTCGTCGTTGCCAGTGGCTCCCATAAAGACCCCGTTGACGAAGATGTTGATAGGATTGCAGCTACTTATGCGCACCCTGCCAATAGTCGGCGCGTTCACAACAGTGGTGTGGAGTGGCATTCTGAACGTAGGGATTGATGAATTGCTAGACTCGCGGGGCAGAAAACGCGCTGGCACGTGCAGAGAGAATGTCCATGATCAGACTGCTTTACTCGGCCGTCTTTGCTGAAATGAGAGGTGGCCACCCGGCGCTGGGCTTCTCGAGCACTGGGGCGCAAGTGTCGCGTTCGTTCGTAGCAGGCAATGAAGTGAAGATGCGTTCTTATTACCGAAGGGGAGAGCAAATATGTTGAATCGCTGACTAAGGACCAGGAGGGAAAGATGGGAAAAAGGTTAAATAAGCATAAAAGTACATACTTAGGTATATATTAAGTACTTACTTACTGAAGTAAATAGTTCGCATTGGCTTGGATTAAGTTAAATTAAATGGCGATTAACCTATAAGAGTGGTGGTGGTAGCAGCTAGGAGTACTTACCTAGTTGCTTACGTAACCTACTTAACCTGAACATACTTCCTAGGTGATGAAGTAAGTAATAATGAATGCCAGGAGGTCAATACCTTTTTTGCAGAGCCAACTTCGATGGACTACTATCATTTGAGGTAGAATAGAATAATAGCAAGCTGCTCGCCAGGGTTACCTGACCAACTCAGTTGCCGGTTGGCTGGTTACCAGGTAGCTAGTCGGGCCCGAAAACGCCAATGTACCTACTTGGAAACCCTTCTATACACGGTTACTTCTAACGACATGTAGTCGGAAGCAACTACCATAGCAATAGAACAGCAGGCTTCCTTCCCGTGGCTACTACGCACTATACTCGTGGCCTGCGCGCAAAAGCTGGGTAGTAAGTAAGCTGGTGGATCCATTATAGTGCCATGTAATAGTAGGCATATGCCTATTATCATACGTCTGGCGCACAACTGCTTACATTTGTAGCCATGCAATGTATGTCTACTTACAAAGTATGCATGTATAACCTGCTGGGCAACAAAGGAACTGGAATCTGAGCTTCTTCAGCAACACTATATAAGTACATGCTCGAGGGGGTTGTGTTCACTCGTCAATCAACCCTCTATCAATTTATTTACCTGCCCGTCAGGTAACAAAAACCAAACACCGACACCGCTAATCTGTCCATCCATCTTTCGACAAACCCAAATCAGTCACGCTGCCTCCAATCGCAAGAGGTACAATGGACGCACTGAGTAACTATTCCGACATGTGGCGGGAGCTCCAGTCCTTTCCCAAATTCCGCCAGCTACCCACTGAGATACGCGAGATGATCGTGAGTAAACTCCATGAGAATTGAACCCCCCCCGGCACGCCTGACTATGGGACATTACGCTAGTATGCTAACAATCAACAGTGGTTGGAAGTATTGCCTCAACAACTTATCTTCACTCGTCCCACCGGCTATGTCTTCGTTCCACGTCCTCCCGTGCTTTTGCAAGTGTGCCAAGAGTCGCGAAACCTCATGCTGCGGACTGGAACTCCATGCTACTACGACAAATGGACGAAGATTCCAAGCAGCATGTGGATTAACCCAGCTGTCGATGTACTGTACTACACAACAGCTACATCCACTGGCAGACTCGATGGACACCCTGTCTTTGAAAAAAGCTTATTCAACGTGGTGAGAAGAGTCTTGTTGGACAAAGACAGCGCATCTGCCTTTATGAAGGAAGCATCCAAGTTTCCCTCGCTGAAACAAATCCTTGTTGGGATTGGGCCCAAAGGAATTTCATTCTCCGAAAGACCTAGGCATTGGTCTTCAGCTTGGCATAGGAAGATCTTCGGGGGGGAAGGCTGGCGTCTCGTCAACCTCGAGGACGAGAGCAAGAATGAGATAAATCAACTTATCGCCTTGCTTATTGAAGAAGAAAGGGCGCTGCCATTTGCGCAGGGATTAAGCCAAGCACTTGCCGAGTATACGACCGATGGGAGCTGGACCACTATGGTGGGGAAGTGCGAGGTCGAATGGCTTACAGCGGTCTACGAAGCCAGGAAAAGTGCTAGGAGGGGTGTCAGAAACTGCCGGCTCGTCAAGGACCACAGAGATATCGATCACGATGATCCTTGGATGAAAAAAGCTCTTGCCGGAATGCCCAAGTTACAACCCGTCTTTGTCTTGGCTGACATGGCTGTTCACCCGTCACTTATCCAGAATAATCGACGTCAGACCCAAGACAAACATGAAGAGCCTCGCTACACTTTCAAACAAGACTCCATGTTTTGGCAAAGCAGGTGGTGAAAAAGCCTAGTTGGATAGCGAAGAAACGCCCTGGCAAGACTGTACTATATTCAGCCGTTAATGGATTCCTATCTGGGGATGATGGAAATGATATATGATATGATATTTCTACTGGGCTCCTACCTGTGAAAATAGCTCAGTAAGGCCGTGTGACCTGACCGAAGAAGCTGGGGAGGCGGCGTCTTAGCACAACTGGCTTTACGCGAGAGGCTTGTTCGAATCTTTTCGTGACATCTGTGACACGAAGCAGTGCTTTTCTTAATCCATCTGTTAGTATATAACCCAAGTCGCTTGGCAGCCATCAAGCAGGGATGGGGAGCGGGGGACAAGGCATTAAGGTCCAGCTGGTGGTGCGAGGCAATCCAGCTTGTTTTAAGACTGCTAGCAGCCACTGTGATAAGGTCAGCCATGACGTCCAGGCGTACCTGTAGGTTGTTAACACTTAGGATCATACTGTGAAGCTCAAGGCGGCAAGCTTCTGAATTTGTGGAAGCACCGGCCCTCCCGCCACTCTTCGATGGTGGTCTTGCTGTATAATGCATCTAACATGTCTGTTAATGATAACATAAAGGATCGCTGAACCTAGGGCGTAAATTTCTTTCTTTCATGAAACGTCAACCATTTATTTTTCTTTTTCGGCTGCATGTCCATCTCTTTCTTGTCTGCAATGATGTCCTGCCTACCTGAACTGATTTTCTATTGTTGGTAGTAAGTAAAGCCGTAGTAAGAAATGTTGATGGCTGAACACGACTCGCTTAGACATGGCTAGTTGCTGAAAGGGCTCGGGTTTTATATCTGTGGTTAGCCTGTAGCTACTTATGTACAGAGTTCCCTTGGTCCAGATCTTTCGTCTTCGGGTATAGAATAACATAGCAGCAGCCCATACATATATTAGGAACCCTGTAATCACTGGCATTGTACTATTTAATAGAGGCCTTTTGGCTTGTAAATGCAGTTTGTACTTAGTCTACCCTTAACTGTCACTGGTGCTTCTGGTTAATTCTAAACATCATACGAGCACAAATAGTTAAAGGGCTTCTTAGCAGTGATTCCATTAACACTATAAGCCACAGTAAACATTCTTTGTGCTGGAATGTTTCTAAAAAGCCCCCCCGGGGGGGAGACAGGAACTCCCCCGAACTTAGGTTGGTTAAGAAGAAGTGAAGTTTCCATGAGATTTCGGAAAGACTGTCCCTTCTTTATTACAAAGAGCATGATACATCATATTCAGGATGGTTGTAGTTCCAGAAAGAGACCACAGAGTGCTATTTCAACTTGCCGTGAAACCTATCTGGGGCGTCTATGAATCAAATCCGGGTTTATTAACCAAAGGTTTCGTGATGTATAATGTGTAGAGCTGAACATGGGAAGTGCCTGCCACACAGATCTAGAGCTCCCGCAACTAGTTTCGCACAGAATAGTCCCTTCTCTCCCGAGTCTGTATGTCTGTATGTCTGTAGAAGACAAGGGTTTATGTACCACTCTCTCTCCGTTGTCAGTATATCCTCCAATGCCAATATCCCAGGATGAGGAGCCGCCTTTTCAGCTCCTTTTCACTACGCCTGCTGATTATGGTACTACAGCAGTATCAAAGGTAACATGGAGGAGGAAGAGATGGTCCGTTCCCAGAATGTATTTGTCTATGGCGGACAAGCACTGCGAGGGCCACCAGACGGTAATCCCTTCTCCTTACACACAGCTGACTATCTGATGCCACTGAACTCACAGCACAGGTCAAGGACAACTATAAAGACGACAGAGCTTATGCAACGAAACAAAACACGATTGGATTTAGGTATTGCGCAGTTATATGCCTAAGGCCAGCCGCAGGTTGGACTACACATGCCTGGCATATTGCCCTTGTAAACATGGGATATTGAATACAAGCAGATTGTGCTATTGTTCAATTGCCATAGGATTCTTATCAGCCACCCTCGACGTTGCTTCCCTATTTTTACATCACATTCACCACTCTGAATCTGGGTCACATCGAGCTCCAGATTCTCTCTTTCACCCTTCACTGGGCTTCTCGACGTGGTTTCTCCTCCTCACCACCCCCGAGGCTTTTTGATTGTCTACGATGGTCGTTCTCGGGTGGTTGTATTCTAAATAATCGACTCGAGGAAGGCACACCTGGAAGATCTTATCGAGCATCAGCACCGGCACCAGCACCTACCAGCGCCATTAAATCCACCCTGCATTCATCCTCTTTGGAGTAACTGACCTCTTAAATGAGGATACTGTTATTCCATCTCCTTCTCTGATTCTAACTACTCCTGCCATTTCCTCATCCAATTGGAAATCAAACCTCGAGCCATCTCAAAAAACCCTGGCGCTCCATCATCAAACATCATCACCTGCTACACCCAATCCAAGCCAAGCCGAGCCAATCTTGTCTATCTAAGACCTGGCTGTTTAGCTCTTGGGCCTTCAGCTCAGCGATAGTACCACCAGCCAGCCCGAATCGTGGTGATACACCATCGACAATCGTGCACATCTAATTACCTCCGACAGGACTGTGAGACTCTCCGCTGGTTTTTTTTAAGGTAGGTCGCTCGCCGACGGATGACCAGACTTGCAAACTTCAACAAAGAGCCTAGCATTGTGCTGATCATCAGCATTACCACCATCGGCGATGGCTCAATAGTAACCATATGCCCAGCAGCTAATCCATAGATCACAGGAAATCTATCCAGTCAAGATGGGTTCAATCATCGATAACAGCAACGAGGGATTCTTCAGCCCAGTCCCTATCGCCGAAGTCGACTACGATGAAGAACGGACCTTCCATCCTTTTCCAAAGCTGCCTCCAGAGATTCGCCAGAACATCTTCTATCTTGCCCTTGAGATCAATCATGTCAATCTCCCTGCTCCTGGTTTCGGTAGGAAGTCCGATGTCTTCTCGCCACATCCGCCTGCCCTTGCCAGTACCTGCAGAGAGGCAAGAGCTCTTGCGCTGAGAGCCGGACAACCACACTCGATCAACAACGAGACCAAGACTTACAACAGTTGCTGGTTTCAACCTAGCTTGGATCTGCTCGTCCTGCCCTCATACGTCGCAATGGGTCATGTCCAATACAGGAACAGGATATGTGCGACTTCTGTCTGGGACACTGCCGAAAGAGTGGCCATTCGCATCGAGTGCTGCAGAAACTTACCTGGTATTCAGGTCATGCAGATCGAGGAAGCGATGAAACTACCGAACATCAAGCATCTCTTCTTGTCACTCGGAATGAACGCCTTCGGTCAGATCCCTAATCCATGCACGTTGAAGGGCTTTGGAGTTTCCTCGCACAGAATGGTGCCAGTCGATGACCAAGATGAAGTGAATCTTCTCGTCGCGAACCTGCTTGCTCAAGACGGCCACAAAGACAACCGAGCGGCAACGGAGCTGAATGACGTCCGGCATGCCTATCTTGATCATGAGATAAGCAAAGTCTCGAAGAAGAAGTGGTTTCAGTCAGAAGTGCTATTGCGATGCGAGCAGATCTGGCTTGAGCATCAGTACAGTATCGCAAGGGCTCCCTTGGCGAAGAACAAGGCTACCTACACCAAAGCCGAAGAAGACGGTGCTGTTGAATTTGTCTCAGAAGAGCCGCGTCCGGTGAAGCCCAAGACCCAAGATGGCAAGCTCGCCAACCGACAGCACCCATGGGTCCAAAAGGCTCTGAAGGCGATGCCCAAGATCTCGGCCGTTTACATACTAGAGGCCCCAACCCATGGCGAGGACAAGAAAGTGACAAGGGCCCGGGCAGCCTACGAACCGGACTTCATCTTCAACGACGAATTCAAGCTGTGGCAGAAGGTCATCAAGAAGCAGATGTGGAGCAAAGGCAGAAGCCGCCCTTCTTGAATTTGGCTGGCTGTCGCGACTCTGGATCGGCGATGTTCATTGGGTTGAAACGCAGGGCACGCTCTAGCTATTTTGTAGTTTGGCTGATGATATGATGATCACTTGATTCTGACAAAGGACTTTCTCTATGCCTTCCTGTCGTACATGGAGAGGAATTTATGAGTGAGGTATTATGCTTGATATCGAGAGACGTGCATGCTCTGCTTTGCGGGTCGTGATAAAAGCGCGGCTGTCCGTGTGCTCTCCGAGTTGGGTTGCTTGCAAATAGCTCGCTCCCTATCGTGAAGTTTTGCAGGCCAAACTGAACTGGATGGTCTTGGTTTGTAAGGAAAACAATGGCAGCATCTGCATATGCAAATATCAAAGACCTCGGCATCACACAGTTTTGTTGTGAACTAAGCTACCGGCAATGCATCGCAGTAGATGTGGCAGAGACAGGCCAGGGATCCCAGTTTACCAAAGCTGGTGATTATGATCAATGGCCCTTTGTAATTAATTCATTGCATTACTTAGAACGCCCCTATAGCTGAATGATAGCAAAGTTCATCGCACATGCCATTTGCTGACGATGGTGCCTCCCCTCCTCCTTCTCTCCTCACTACGCTCTCAAATGAATTCCACGTGCCCAAAGAAAGGCGTTATGTGAAAGCTTGCCTTGTTCGGCGGGCTCCACGCGCCAAGGGTCTGGTTCGGGAACGTCGCCGGGGCCACGACGGTTCGGAAGAAGTTCATGCGCCACTTGGTGCCCTGGGCGGTGCCGTCGTCGACGTTGAAGAGGCCGAGCGGGATGGAGACGCTGGAGGACCAGAGCTGCGAGGGCTGGTCCAGGACGGTGAAGGCGGTGAAGCCAGTCTCGAGCGTGCGGTTGATGAAGAAGGTCTCGAAGGGGGCGCCCTCGGCCCGCACCTTCGTCGGGTTGTAGATGACGGCCTGGAAGGTCACGTTGTTGGGGTTCACCTCGAACTCCAGGTAGGTCTGCGGGTCCCCATCGCCCAGGGCAATGAAGGTCTCCATGACCTCGTACTCCCAGATGGCGTCGTTGGTGCCCTGTGCCGGGTCGAAGTAGAAGTTGGTCTCGTTGTGCGCCGTGAAGGTAATATTGATGCTGGTGTCGCCGTAGCACAACGCCACGTCCGTCTGGGGGAAGTCCTTCTGCTCCGGCACGGTCTTGTTGTAGGACGCGAGGACGAGCTTGGGGCAGGCCGGGACTTGCAGGCTGGGGGGTGGTGCTGTATCCGGCCAAGGCTTGGCTGGGGAAAAGAACAGCCACCATGGCGATGGTGGAGGCCCACAGACGCAGCGACATCATGATGACAAGAGTTTGGTGCAGGTGCAGGCTGGAATGTAGGTTGCTTGTTTGTAGTAGCAGGAAATCTGCCGGTGTTCTTGAGAAGGAGGTACTGAAGAGAATAATGGGCATTTAAATAACTAAGTACTTAAGTAAGCAAGTACCTACTTCTTAGTACTAATAGTTACCAATAGCTTGATTTGACCTTACATACTGCGGGGTTACTGCGCCATCCCTTACCAAAGGTAATGTCGCTCCCTTGCTTGAAGGACGTAGTAGGTACATCTAAGTAGGTAGGTAGGTAAGTATTCAGCCGAGGGATGACCTATCATGTTGCGGGGTTCGGGGTAATAGGGGGCTAGAATGACATGTTCCGTATCGCTATATGCCAAGACAGGGCCTTCATCCTCGGTCATCAGCCTTGATTCGCCGCCAAAACCGCCTTGCTTAAAGCGGTAGGTGAATCAATCCTTCGGGTCCGAGCAACGTTACTGCAACCAAGCTATAATGACGGTACTTGATGCTAGGTGTTACAAGACAACCAAGGCCTCGCCCTGATTGCGCCTCAGCCGGTAGGGGAGTTGCCGTCATCTGCCCAAGATATTTCCGCGCACTTGTATAACTGAACTGGAGCGTACGCCTGCATACCGAGCGTTGACTCGTAGGTCTACATGGGAAGTCGTCGAGGAAGACTAGCCCCCCTGCAATAACTGTTCACAGACCCTGGGGTGAGTGATAACCAGAGACAATGCGACATGGATTTCTTATCTTGGAAGTGGTATCGCTCCGACTTTTGAGTTGCTGTTCCTCTTGCCTCTACGATAGTAATACGCGGATCTCCCCTGTAGTTCTAGGGAACAGAGCTCGGAGACTCGGCGCGTCTTGGGTCTCGCCATCCTGCTTATTGGGGCTCGACTCCTGCTCCGCCAATTCATCTGCGAGAATGAGCAGCTCCTGCACATGCTCAAAGTCGACACAGAAATTCTCGGCAGCTTCCTCGGTCACGTCACGTGCTAGCTTGGAATCCTGCAGGTGTCGTAAGTTCTCCATTGCATCCATGAGCGCCGACGGCAAGAAATCGTCCAGGTTCTGACTGGCAGCCGTCAGAGCCTCGGGTCTCAACTCCTCAAGAGATCGCATCTTCGCGACCCCCTCCTCTGAAATCGGCAACGGCTCTAGTGCGTTGAACAGCCTATGAAGGCCAGACTCTGTCCGGAGGTACGAATATTGCCTGCTTCCCAGAGTCTCTGCATGCTGGTCAATGGTAGACTGGAGCCGCTCGATCCTGCGAGCAGTAAAGT
The DNA here is from genome assembly GCA_019976485.1 of Apiospora pterosperma. Lineage (NCBI taxonomy): Eukaryota > Fungi > Ascomycota > Sordariomycetes > Amphisphaeriales > Apiosporaceae > Apiospora > Apiospora pterosperma. Next base: position 3,851,558 of record JAFBMP010000005.1, read on the forward strand.
CGAACGGTGCGAGGGCGCCTTTCGCTGCTGACAAGCAATTGATGAGAAATACAGAACTGGACGAGGACTCGATGTTCTTCGCCATGTTCTCGCAGCCAGACAGGAACGGGTCGAATGATTCGACAAGGATAGGTTCAAAATCTGCTTCCCGGTCGCCCGATGACGACAGTGACGTCTCGTAGGTCTTCATAATTGACGTTAGTTGTTTCAACGAGTCCTGCAAGAAGTCCGGCGGACCCAGATCAGAGGGGGTATGTTGAAATTCGCCCTGCAAGGTAGCGATGTGATCCCGCTTCAAGGAGCGGAATTGGCGGAGCGCTTCGGCCTCGAGATTTGTCATTGAATCCAGAAGAACGGACTGGGCCCCTAAGAGTTTCGAGAACGTTACTCGATAGAAATTCAGCAGGTTCGCCATCTTGTATGCTAGGATGGTATCCTCGTTGGTCTGGATCACTTGTTCGACTCGCTGCCGCAGGATTCGCGCAGCGCCTGCGACATCCCGGTCTACAAGCTCGTTGAGTGCCTTGACTGGGTCAAAATCGGGTGTGCCATCAGCCTCGTCTGCCATCAGCCGCCAAAGCTCATTCTCCCGTCCTTCTTGGATGCCCTTGACCATGTCGTCTCCTTCCGACACAAACAAAACCTCGAGCGCTTCACGTTCGCTAACAGCAGCCGAGTGTGTCCATGCAAGCATATCGCCGACATAGCGTAAGGGGTCATGGGCAACTAGCTCGATCGGCTTGACAGAGTGGTCTTCTCGCCCTGCTGCCGATGTGCCCGTTAATGCCAGATAAAAGGCATCCGACAGGATCTGCTCTCTGGCTTCAGCGAAGAAATCCAGGCAGTTTTGGAAGAGAGAAGGTCGTTCAGCAAGAACACGGAGGGCACGTCGCACAGATGAGTTGATCTGGGGGCTCTCGAGGTTGAGAGTCTTAAATTCCTTTTGGATCCAGCGATACAGCTTCTGGAATGCCTGGTTCAGGTTCTTAGTAGTCCGCTCCATGACGTCGAGCCCTAGGGTCTGGTTTTCGAAACCTAGAAGTACTTCGCAGTCATTGAGGATCTTCTTGGCTTTTGCTAAGGCGCGGAAGAAGCAGTCGTCAACAGGCTCCGAACTTAGTGTGAGAGCGGCGACCTCATCCTCGGTAAGCACAAAGTGCTCCTGAAATGCCTTGAGCAGTAGTTGTTTGGCCTCGACATCTCGCTTCTGTCTCATCAGGGACGAAGCTTCTTCCAGCGTGATGGAGGTCGCCGAGTGAGCAGCAGTGACGTGAGTCTTCATTTCCCGATAGTTCTTATTGAGCTTGTCAATGGTGTGACCAATTCGACGCAGCTGCTCCGCCACACGTCCGAATTCGGTGATGATGTCACCATTGCTCTCAATGACTTCCCTTTGGACGTCCAGTCGCAGCTGGCGGCGGGTCTCAGCAGCATTGCCGATACCACGCTGATCCAGAAGGGTGAGGGCATCACGAAACTCAGCATCGGCATAAGAAGTTGACAGGACAGTGGTGACTTTCGAAGTGAGGGCATTGCTAGACCTCGGGGCCAGTCCGGGGGTGGACGGCGTCCCAGGAGACACGGCACCGGAACCTAAGCCGTCTCTTGGGGGAAGTTGCAGGCTGGCTGCGCCATTCGACGCCATGCCAGGGAACAGAAGCGGAACGCGCGATTTGTGACTGAGGCTATAGAGGAGTTTGCCGGCCGACACCCGTCTCTAGTCCAACCGATCTCTGCGTCGCCCGCTCAAGCTGAAATTCAGGAGAGTATCCTAGAGGTGTTGACGGCCAGAAGAGCTGCTTCTCGCCAACCGTCCGTGTCCGTACATCAATCAATCAGCGCTTGCAGGGAGCCTTAGTTCGGTGGGTCACACACCAGCTGGTGGGATGCAATTTCCGAAATCCCATCATACAGTCAGTATCCATTCTACCTGGATTCTGAACCGCTGCAGCATCTATTCGTCTCGATTCCATTAGCGTAAAGGCGTAAGGAACTGTGCTAGCCCAGGCTAGAGATCCCCTACTTCATACTTCCCAGCGAATTCTACTCTCACTTCTTGATGCTCCTCCCTTTGGAGAAAGGCTGTTTGGGGCTAGAAGGTTCGTCGCCTGGAGAGCCCAGCGCTGACAGCTGGCAATGACGACACCGGCGTCAGTGCTAAACAAGCACTAGCCTTAGGTTAAGTAAGGTAATTACTTAAGTACTTTGGCACGCGGTGCGCGGTTGCCTCTGGTAATCCGCCGTTAGCGGCGTCCAGCTGATCCATCATCCATCATCGATAAGGCGGAACGCAGCAGCTGATTGTTCCTCAAGACACCAGCTCGTGGTCCGCACACTCATAGCCCTTGATTTTGGAGGGTACTGTCTGTTCGTTTCTTCTTCTTTGCGAATCGCCATTATCACTATGGTATGAATCGACTTTGTGAGTAAACCTAGGGTGAAAGAAGCTGGGGCCTTGACGCACCATCAACCCTTCAACTATCCCATCCCCCCCCATGGTTCACGACAACCTTTTCTCTCTTTCTTTATTTCACCCTTAATCTTGGGGTTCCGGTGCCATCACGACGACTCTAGCCTGCCTACTTCTTCGAAACCAGCATCGTCTGGTCAAATTTCTGTTTGCAAAGCGACGAGATGGCTGGCAACTTGTTCTCCCGTTTCGTCCCAGGCAAGGATGATCGAGCCTACTATGACCAAATCCCAGACGATCACGACATCGACATCGAAAACCGCGCTGGTCTTGCTATTGATGAAGAAAACCTCAACCACGATTTCCACGATGACGACCTTCAGAATGTCAGAGGGCTCGGCTTAGAGGACAGTAGGATCTCAAGCGGCAGCGCAATAGTGCCGATCCGGGATGCTCGCGCTGCACCGGGCAGGCGACATAAACACGATGCAGGGGTAAGGTGGTTATCCGTGGACGACGATGGAGACAACGAAGTACCCGCATCACTGTTGGTAGAACACCACACATCGGCTCCAGCCACGGGCAGCAATCCCCGAGGGACGGGGCCTCGACCATCCAGGCAGGCCGCGGCCGCTACCTCCGGCCCTTCTAGTCGGCGGAGTCAGGCGCAGTGGGAAACTGCTCAAGTACAACAGCCGCTACACCCTGACGACGACTATAGCCACCCACTACGTGGCCTACCGCCCAACGGCATCCCCGCCAGACGGGGTGGGCTCCACATCAATCCTCGAGATAAAGCTATGTATAGATGGGCTAATGTCCAAAATCTCGACATCTTCATCGGCGAGGTCTACAACTATTATCTGGGCGCTGGATTGTGGTGCATCCTCCTCGATCGCGTGCTGCATCTGCTGTAAGTTTCCCATGTCCATGTACCAAGCCGATAAGTTGTTTCACTAACCAGAACCACAGCAAGATCGTGTTCATTGCTGTTCTCTTGACGGTCCTCAGCCAATGTATTGACTTTTCCAAGATCCGCGACAGCAAGAGTCTGTCGCAGGTTATCATCCCCAAGTGTACCAGGAACATGTGGGGCATTTGGAACGTGGGCTTGTGGTTGTGCAGTTTCTACGTTGTCTGGCAGACGATCCAGTTCGCTCTCGACATACCCCGCCTCATGCACATCCGGGACTTTTACACGTACCTACTGGAGATCCCGGAGGAAGACATGCAGACCGTATCATGGCAGGATATCGTGTCGAGAATAACGGGTCTCCGGGACCAAAACGTGAAGACGGCTAGCAACATCACGCCCTCTCAACGACGTTATCTGTCCAAACAGCTTGGTCGCCACATGGTTAGCCAATCGAAGGAGCGGCTCGATGCCATGGACATCGCCAACAGACTGATGAGACGCGAGAACTATATCATAGCATTATTCAATAAGGACGTGCTGGACTTCACGGTTCCCATCCCTTTCTTGCACAACCGGCATTTCTTCTCCCAGACTCTTTTGTGGACGCTGCATTTCAGCATTCTTGGATTAGTGTTTGACGAGTCCAACCAAGTCCGCCCCCAGATATTGAAGTCCGATCATCGCGGGCAGCTGAGCCGTGACTTGAGGGTTCGGTTCGCGTTTGCGGCTACAATGAATCTGATATTCTCCCCGTTCGTCGCCATGTTTCTGCTCATCGACTTCATCTTTACATACTATAATGTTGGCCCCCCTTTCCCCTCCCGCTGCTCAGCGCAACACTACTGACTGCTTCACAGGAATTCAAGACAAATGCATCTTTCTTCGGCGTTCGACAGTACACCCCACTAGCAGAGTGGAAGTTCCGAGAGTTCAATGAACTCCCTCACCATTTCAAAGAGCGCACGAACTTATCTTACCCCTTTGCGAAACATTACATGGACCAATTCCCCAAGAAAAAAACGGAATCTGCCGCAAAAGCCGTGCGTTTCTTCGCTGGGGCACTTATCGCGATTATCGCCATTGTGGGTTTTTCTGATCCCGAGATGTTCGTCGAGTTCGACGTATTCCCAGGAATGAACGCTCTTGGCTTTCTGGCCATCTGCACGACTACTTGGGCAGTGGCCAATGGTATGGTCTCGGAGGAGAACGATGTCTTTGATCCGGAGTTTGCCATGGAGAGTGTCATCGTCCATACACGTTACGAGCCCGACCATTGGAGAGGCCGGCTTCACAGCTATGACGTCAAGGCCGAGTTTGCAGAGCTCTACAAACCGAAGATTGTTATATTTCTAGAAGGGATTTTCGGCGTGCTCCTGACCCCACTGGTCCTCTTCTTCAGCTTACCCAAATGCTCCGATCAAATAGTTGACTTCTTTCGGGAGTTCACGATCCACGTCGACGGTCTCGGCTACGTATGCTCTTTTGCTGTATTCGACTTCCAAAAAGACCCCCGTAACACAAAGAAGCAGGGAGCTACGCCCAGTGATGCACGCGAAGACTACTACGCCACCAAGCACGGGAAGATGCAAGCCTCGATGTATGGGTTTTTGGACAATTACGTCTACAATCCAAGGACTGGCTTACCCGGTAACCACCCCATGGGGCCCGCTGGCAGGCATCAATTCCACCCGCCACCTGCTTTCCCGGGACTGAACTCGCCGACTCTGGCTGCTGATATGCGAGCCTCCCGTATGGGAAGAACCGATGTGTCACGCAGCCGTGCACCTCACAATGCCCACCAAGCAGGCAAAACACCTCGTTTCGGCCCGGCGTTAGCGCAACCGTCGCCGATGGCGTCCATGTTACTTGACCCCCATAACCAGCCCTCTTCGTCTTTTGTCGCAACTAGAGCCCATCAGCGAGCACGCCAACAACGTGCTCCCTATCTCGGCGAAGGTGGGATCACTGAGGAGTCCACAGATGATGGTCGCGCAGCAAGCATTTTGCAACGACAAGGAACAACATACGGCGAAGAGGATGTGGAGGAAAGCGTAGCTCGTCTCGGTGAATCAACCTGGGAAGACTCACCACGGCGAGGTCTCAGTCGCGAGAACAGCGCAGTCGCAACTGATGGCGAAAATGGACCCGGCGTGGTCAAGCTCTTGAAGCAGTTTCAACAAACACACATGAATGCTAGGGCCGGGACGATCCTGTGAACTCTCGATAACTGAAGGAATGTCAGCGTCAGAGGCTACGCTACGACAGCATGCACGCAAGACATGAGAGCTTGGGCATTGTACCTTGATGTTTACGAACGGGCCCGCCATTTCATAAGTTTCTGTGGTCGTCGTCGCACAGCCATGACATCCGAATACAATTCATAACGGGGCCCCGCCGTTGTGTGGTCAGTTGATCGGGATTCGGTCTATGTCCATGGTGACGTACGGGCTTCAAGTGACAAGCATGTTGTGCGAGTTCAGCCACCGTCCATGAGCACGAACCAGCCGTCATCAGGACTACAGGAGGATGGGCAAGCGCACAGGTGGGTGTCTCACTGCGGCACAAGAAAGGGACCGATCTCCGAGGAAAATCGGATCTTCAGCGAGAATGTGCTCACCATGAGCCGATCCGCTGGCCAACAACGACACCTATCCTTAGACCGATTGCAGGCTTGTTGGTAGTGTTCATGTCAACCAACCCTGCGTCAAGTAGATATCGGTTCGAATCCTTTGCAACCGTAAATCGCCCCATGTGAAATCATATTGTTCTTATCCTGCCTATTCGGCCCATTGCAATCTTTAGCAAGCCCGTCGTTGCCGGTTCGATTCTCCTCGGGGTGGCTATATTTGAGAGATGTTGTGAAGTTAAGATATGGAACGTTTTACCCCTTGCAGCTATGCGGTCGCCTTGGCCGAGTAGTGACTGTGATTCAACTGGAGTTCAAGTTGTTTAGGGATATATGGCAATGGTTGGCAGTCTTCAGATCTTCGAGCCTGTCTTGAGCCGTCCACGCTTCTGTCTCATAAACCCCAGCCACTCGCTCGGGGTCGTGACCACAATATTCTGGGCGAGTTGACCGCTGATCTGCTGCTTTGGGATAAGGAATGCCAGTGGTTGCCAATATAAGATTTGGAATCAAGCCGAGACGGGCAGATGATGTCTCACTCACTGGGTGGGGGCCGCTTCAGAGCAACGTGCTTCCTTGAGCAGCGCTCAATGAGCGTGGTTTCTGACGTTGTTGGTTCGTGTGAAACCCAACGACCTCTAAACCTGAAGAGGTTGTACATTGAGGCAAACACCAAGTGGAATGTCTTATCCATCACCCTTTTCATTGCAGCACGTCTGCATAGCCTTTTCCCACCCAGGGAAGCAGGGCAGGGCACCCGCGGACCGGCTATCCTACCACAACTCAGTCTGCCCCCGACCGTGACGGATATTTGAAACACTTCGCTCGGGCGGTACGTCTGTCACAACAGTTCCACGGTCCATCTTGGCTATGAGAATGGCAGGAGCCGGTTCTCACACCTGTATGCGCTTTGATGAGATTCATTACGTTTAGGTGTAGCGGGGCCTTGCCTCATTCCCTACCTGACATGGTAGATACCACATGACGGGAGATATCTTGCACTTACCTCGAGGACATCCATCTACCTGGAGTCATTTGGTCCCGGCAGCTTGGAGGATCACCAACAAGGCACACTCAAAATTTGATGCCGGTACCCTGGCCTCCTGGCTTTCGAGCCTTTCACTCAACGCCTCTCATCGATACAGGTTGAAGCTTATCAAGCCATATATGCTTCATGCCGATCAAGACCCTTACTTACGGTAGCATTTCCAGGAGCAACGAGCCCGCGTCTCACAGTATTCCGAGAGTATGAACATGCGCGGCAAAACTTGACTTAATTACCCTGTTTGCGGAAGCCTCCACGTCCTGATCCGAAGTCGGCTCCGGGGGAACTGTCTCGCCGCCCAACCTGTCCCAACACAGGGGATCACGGGGTTCTCATGTTTCTTCTACTTGCCCTTCTGCCCTTTGAGCCGAATCTTTTCAATCAACCCCTCTCATCCAGGCCTCTCTTCTTTTCAGTATAGTATAGCTATTTGGTCCTCGTTTCCTCCCTTGCCGGAGTGCGCTGATCGTCCCGCCAACTCCTCACCTGTTTCAGTCTCAACCTAAGTCAACGAGCTCAGCCTCACGGTTACCCATTCAGTTCCTTTCTTTTCTTTTTGCTTCATAGCTCCACTAGCCGCGATGCAAGAGAGTGATAATGAAGCCCCCGAAGATTCGCAGGTCTCGCCACATCTCATCTCCAATGGCTCAAGCGCAGGATCAGGTCGGCACATGTCACTGGAAGAAATAGAGAGGGCGCAAGAAACCATCAACGCGGTCATCCACTCCATTCGGAGCCATCGTCCACAGCACCAGCAAAGTCCACAGGGAGATTCGGCACAATTTGAGCATGTCGATGAGATACCAACCACTGAGACCGACTCCATCGGGGAGACACCCGGGTCATCATACTCCCAAGACTCACATGACGCCGTTCCAAGGTCCAACACAATCACAGGGGTGATGATAAGGCCATCTTCGGACTCTCTCGACTCAAACTCCCCTAACCCACGACACGGGGCAGCAGTAGAAATGGCTTCAACTACAGCTTTGACTTCTCCCAACCGCTTCCCTGCCGGACCAAACCCCATGCGAGTAAACATGTCGGCTGAGCAGGAAGAACAAGGCGGCTCGGACATAAGTGACATAGTCATAAACGCTAATGCAAGGCCACATCACAATTACTGGGCAGCAGCAGCGGAATCCACGCCCACACTCTTGGACACCTTCGCTAGAAGGCACCTCGAGCGACCAGTCTCGTATCACCCGCCGAACTACCGCACGCTGGATATGTCCCCACGACGCGCGATCTCATACAGGGAGACGTACAGGGACAGCGTTGGGAGCCTGGAGGGTCCTCTCCCGCATCGTCTGAGCTCTTACCGAGAACGTGGTGGTCGAACCAGCCGCTCCCGACGCACAAGCGTGCTGCGTGAAGTCTACCAGGTGCCGGAGGAGCCGCACCTGAGATACACTCCGCCTTCGATCTCCTCGAGCAAGGATAACCCCAATCGCCACTCGGCAGTGTCGATGGACCTGATGGAAGCCGCAAATCAGATGAAGAATGCCGGGTATGGGGGACACATGCGACCCATTTCGAGATGTGGCGAGCCAGAAGATGGTACATCGGTGCCAGACGCTATCGAGATTGGAGGCCACACCTATGTGCGCCATGGCTCCGGCGTGGATCGCGAGAAGGCAAGACAGCGGCGGCCATTTCGGAAACGACGCAAGGGAAGCCCTGAGGGACCGGACATGACGATATGCCATGAGATTGCGTTCTTCCTGCTTATTGCTACTGCCCGTAAGTGAAACCCACACAGACTCATCTGAACAGCCTTTTACGTTGTACCCCCCAGTGCGATTCAAAGCTACCAATCCTGATGGATTGTAATATATCGCTTTAAGCTTGAAGGAGCCCAGCCGCCCTGAAATTGAACTGATGACACTGGGCTGACCTATTCCGTCTCCAGAGGCCCTCATGCTTTCCGGTGTTGCCCAAGCCATGATCCCAGCTACCATTATCGGAGCGACTTTCGGCCTGTCCCAGCCAGCAGATCTGGCTTGGTTTTCGGCGGCGTACGCCCTGACGTCCGGCACCTTTGTGCTCCCCGCGGGTCGTCTGGGCGACCTCTACGGCCACAAGAAGGTCTTCATCATCGGGTTCCTCTGGTTCAGTGTTTGGAGCATCATGGTCGGCTTCGGCGAGATTGTCCAGCTGAGCTCCTTCGCCAACGGCGTCGTTTATTTCGACATCTGTCGCGCCATGCAGGGCATCGGCCCCGCGCTCCTCGTGCCCAACGGCCAGGCCATGCTGGGACGCGCCTACACGCCGGGCCCCCGCAAGGCGCTGGTTATGAGTCTCTTCGGGGCCGCGGCGCCGTTCGGGTTCGTCGTGGGCGGCGCCATGGCGGCCCTGCTGGCCGAACGCGCGTCGTGGCCCTGGGCCTTCTGGACGCTGGGCATCGTGTGCGCCGTGCTGGCCGTCGTGGCCGCCTTCGTTCTCCCGCCGACCGAGCAGACCAAGAAGAATGACAAGGAGAGCTTGTGGAGGCAGCTTGATGTCACGGGCATGCTCTGCGGCGTAACGGGCCTCGTCCTCTTCAACTTCGCCTGGAACCAGGCCCCCATCGCCTCGTGGACCACGCCCTACACCTACTTCATGCTCATCATCGGCCTGCTGCTCATAGGCGTCTTTGTGTATGTGGAGATGCACGCTGTGCACCCGCTCGTGCCCGTCGCCGCCATGCGCTCCCAGACCAACTTCGTCCTGGCCTGTGTGGCGGCCGGCTGGGGCTGCTTCGCTATCTGGGTCTTTTACTACATCCAGGTGGTCGAGAATCTGCGGGGGTGGGGTCCGATGCTCACGGCGGCCAGCCTGGCGCCCGGCCCCGTGACGGGCCTGCTCGCGTCGCTGGTGGTGGCGGGCTACATGGCCCGCGTGGGCCCCCACTGGATCATGGTCATCAGCATGTGCGCCTTCGCGGCGGGAAGCCTGTTCATGGCCACGGCACCCGTGAACCAGTCGTACTGGGCCAACACGTTTCTGTCGGCTGTCATCATGCCCTTCGGCATGGACATGAGCAACCCGGCCGCGTCTCTCCTGCTCAGCAATAGCGTCGCCAAGGAGCACCAGGGCATCGCCGCCAGCCTCGTCGTCACCTTCGTCAACTACAGCATCAGCACCGCGCTAGGCTTCGCCGCCACCATTGAGGTCCAGATGCACAAGAACAGCGCCGGCACCGACACCCTCGCGGGCATCCGCGCCGCGCAGTATTTCGGCCTAGGGCTCGGTGTGCTCGGCATCTGCATCGCGCTGGCCTTCTCCGCGGCGGCGTGGCATTCGCGAAGAAAAATTGCCGCGGCAGGAGCGACGACAGCGCTGTCGCCCAATACGGTGCCACAGTCAGAGATGCAACCCGCGCCGACCCAGGGGTTTGGGTAATAATAGCTGAAGTAGTAGGAGCCGGGGTTTGGTTTGGATGCATACATACGAGGGCTTCCTATGACGACGGTGATGAGAATGACTTTCCTTTCTCTTTCCTTTGGTTAATACGCAAGCTAATAATTATTAAAGAAAAGAGAAAAAGAAAGAAAAAAGAGTACATGATGGTTCATATGCGCCGCTAAGCACATACATATTACATGGACGAGTTCCTCGTAATTACATATTTAGACACTCACGGCTGTGGCTGGCCGTCTACCAAATATATGCCATGCTCTTGGGAGCAATTGATTTCAATTCTAGCCAGTAATGCTCGTGATCTTAGTGTACATTCAAATGCTAACCTTGAGTCGCCGATGGTCCAGGTCGAGACACGGTAGCGTACCTGCCCAGGCGGCTGTGCAACACCAAGACAGGCCAAGCATAGTATATATTGCGTGCTGCTTAGGCCATGTAACGTATAGGTTGAGGCTCACTCGGATGAACTTGTCCTGTCGGGGTCAGATCAGCCACGGGCAGCAGAGATCCCCGTTGAATGTCTCGCCACAGATATGATCCTGTTCATCCCTTTCCATGCCAACGGAATCCAAGCCGGGGACCCATCGTGTATGTAGTAGAGTCGGAGGCCTAGTAACACAGGTAACCACAGAAAAGCCGCCGCGGTTCACATCAAAAAAGGCACGAGTTTGGTGATCAAAAGGGATTTTCTTGAGGCAAATGCCACAAGCAGTGAGCAATATCAGACAATGAACACCCTGTTTTGAGCAAAAGATCCGTAACGCCTGGGGCCCCCCATTCGCGACCACATTTCAGCCCATGAATGAAAGAATAGAATCGCAACGCCAATGTCTAGCCGGACATGGGTACAAGGTGGTCTTTCCGCGGGGGATTCTTTCTCGGGGAGAAAATACCAAAAGACGAGCAAATCCGAAATGGCCGTTGAGCGATCATCGCCCCCTGCCGAAGCCACCACCACCACCACGGCTAAATCCACCACCACCTCGGCCTCCGCCGCCGCCACGGCTGAATCCACCGCCCCCGCGACCACCACCACCACCACGGGCACCAAACCCGCTTCCACCACGTCCACCTCCTCTGGAGAAGCCACCAGGGCCGCCACGACCTCTACCGCCGCCTCGTCCACCGCGCATGGGACCACCACGGCCACCGGCACCGCCTCGCCCAGCTCTCTTCACCTTGGGGGCGCCTGGCGGGGGTTTGGGCTTCGGCAGGAACTTGTCCATGGGTAACAGTCTCTCGCTGCCGATAAAAAACTTGTCTCCGGGCTTGAAGCTCGTGGCAACGATGCCTTCGCTCGGTTTGATCGTGTAGTAAACCTGGTTGATAGGGCCAAGGACCTCGTCGACTTTGCCGACCTGCAAGGGATTGATGGGTCAGTTTTGTGTCCATGGAGCGTATGGGATGAGTGGGTATGGGGAGGATCTGATCTCACAGAAGTCTTGTTTTCGAGGAAGATCTGAGCTCCGAACATGGGAACTTTGGGGTTGTTGGACTCGCAGACCATCTCGCCCTCACAGGCATGCATGAAGGTACCCATTTCGAGGATCTGGGCAGGCGGGCCGAAATCACGTTGTCCGAAGCCACCGCGGCCTAGTGAAGGGTGAAACCATGGTTAGCTATGTCTGCAACAAGGCAGTTGACACGAGTTTTCTTTAATTTTTGAAAAGACTCACCACCTCCACGACCGCCGCCAAAGCCGCCGCCAAAGCCACCTCGTCCTCGGGGAGTTCCTCGTGACATTTTCGCGTCTGTATGGTGACCAATTGACGCTGTGAGGATGTTGCGCTGGCGCTGGTGATACAAATTTCTTGTTAATTGGAGCTTGGATTGTTTTTTTTTCCCAGATTCGTCCTATGCAGCTTTGCTTATCGGAGAAACTTTTTGGTGGTTGGCCGGATTAATCCCGTTTGATAGCTTATCGAAGAAGTGGGACAGAGAGTTGTGGGGGTGGGACCTTGCCGACTTTGATGTGGCTTGTGTGGTGTTTGCGTGTGGCTTCTTCTACTACAGTCAGTACCCCCTGACACACTGAGGTCAACGAGGGGCAGGTACATATGACCGACCCGTACGTAACCTAGTAGCTGCATCCCAGGTCAGTCAGTGCCCCACCTAGTACAAACACCCCGCGCCTACCCTACCGACTTTCTATCATGGTTGAACAAATAAATACGTTGTTGACTCACCCGCACAATATTCCCACAAACCCACCATTCGCGGCGACGACAACAATTCGAATATGGCGGACAAAGCGAAGCAAGCCGTCGAGTCCGTCATTGAGGGTGTCAAGAATGTCGCTCTCGGTGCGGGAGACAAGCCTGACAAGAAAGCCGCCAAGAAGGAGAAGAAGCCCAAGGGGGAGACGATGTCGCTGCAGGCCCTCTGGAGATGAACCCGCCACCCGACTTTTTGAAGCACCGATTGGACCTCTTCGACAAGATCAAGCAAAGACAAGATGAAGAGCTTGCAAAGAAGCCTCGAGTCCCCATCAGCATTACCATGCCCGATGGTACCATAAAAGCCGGCACCTCATATGTCACCACCCCCGGAGAGATCGCCAAGAGCATCAGCAACAGTCTATACAAGCGCACTGTGGTAGCACGGCTAAACAATGACGGGGAACAGCTGTGGGATCTTGACAGACCACTGGAGGATTCTTGCGCTCTGGAACTGCTCGACTTCGAGGATGAACAGGGCAAGATGGTCTTCTGGCACTCGTCGGCCCATATTCTGGGCGAAGCCTCTGAGCGACGCTTCGGTTGTTCTCTGTGTATCGGCCCCCCATCGATAACGGTTTCTATTACGAAATGGGCCTCCCCGAAGGCGCCGCAGTCCAAGCCTCGGACTGGAAACCAATCGAGAACATTGTGTCGTCCATTGTCAAGGAGAAGCAAAAGTTCGAGCGATTGACCATGACAAAAGATGAGCTGCTCGAGATGTTCAACTACAACAAGTACAAGCAGCACATCATCAAGGACAAGATTGCCGATGGAACCTCGACCACCGTCTACCGCAATGGCCCCCTCATAGATTTGTGCCGTGGTCCTCACGTCCCGGATACCGGCCGCATTGAGGCATTCGCCATCATGAAGAACTCGGCCTCGTATTTCCTGGGCGATGCCAAGAATGATTCTCTGCAAAGAATCTATGGCGTTTCTTTCCCGGACAAGAAGCAAATGGCTGCCCACAAGAAGTTCCTCGAGGAGGCCGCAAAGCGGGACCACCGAAAGATTGCCAAGGACCAGGAGTTGTTTTTCTTCGACGAGATGTCGCCGGGTTCTGCCATGTGGTTGCCCCATGGAACCCGAATCTATAATACTCTCTTGGGATACATCCGAGAACAATGTAGGTTTCCGCCGCTATCATTATTTCCGTCTATAATGGAGGGTTGACCTTGTTCAGATTGGAAGCGTGGCTACGAAGAAGTCATCACTCCTAACATGTATAACTCGGAACTGTGGAAGATCTCGGGCCACTGGGATTTCTACAAAGATGACATGGTATAGTAGTAACCGGTCCCAACTGGCCGTCGAACGAAAAGCTTACACGTGTCAATAGTTCGTCATTAACATGGAAGAAGACACCAAGTTTGCCATGAAGCCGATGAACTGCCCCGGCCATTGTCGATTGTTTGGCCACCGCGAGAGGTCACACCGAGAGCTGCCATGGCGAGTTGCCGACTTTGGTGTCCTTCACAGAAATGAAGCTTCGGGTGCCCTATCCGGCCTCACTCGTGTCCGCCGATTCCAGCAAGATGATGCGCACATTTTCTGCAGGGAAGACCAGATCAAGTCTGAGACGCACAATCTCTTCGACTTCTTGCAAGAGATGTACGGCCTTCTTGGCATGACCTTCAAGCTCAAGCTTTCTACCAGGCCTGAGAAGTTTATGGGTGACATCGAGACATGGGACAAGGCAGAGCAAGCTCTGCGTGAGTCTCTAGACGAGTTCACTGCCAAGGGAAATGCTGCGTGGACCTTGAACCCGGGAGATGGCGCCTTTTACGGACCCAAAATTGATATCACAATTGTTGATTGCCTCAACCGCGACTGGCAATGCGCTACCATTCAGTTGGACTTTGTTCAGCCAGTCAACTTCAACTTGGAGTACAACACTGGCGAGGTCGTCGCTGCCAAATCCGAGGAGGACAAGCCAGACCCCGTGGCGAAGCCTAAATTCAAGGTCAAGAATCCCCAGGCAGTCATCGACTCGGCCAATGCTGCTAAGGAGGGCAAACCGAACCCAGGAAACCCGGCGAACCAGGCCAGCGACGCCCCTAAAGAACGAGTCGTCAAGCCCTTGACACCTGGCACCGCAAGACCCGTCATGATCCACCGCGCCATGGCCGGCTCGATTGAGCGCTTCACGGGCATTCTATGCGAGCATTTTGCTGGCAAGTGGCCGTTCTGGCTGTCTCCTCGGCAGATCCTGATTGTACCCGTCGGTGTTGGCTTCTATGAATATGCCGAGAAGGTTTGGGACATCTTCCACAAGGAGAAGATGTATGTCGACGTCGACCTCAGTGGTAATACCCTCCAAAAGAAGATCCGCACTGGACAGTTGGCACAGTACAACTTCATCTTCGGTAGGTCGTGTATCTTGGGCACCCCCCTCTTGAGCAGAGTTGCTAATCATGTTATGCGCAGTTGTTGGCGACGAGGAAATGAAGGGTGAGCAGGTCAACATCCGATGGCGAGACAATACCTCAGCTCAAGATCGTGGGCAGCCAATTCCGTTGGCCGAGGCTGTGGAAAAGCTGAAGCAGCTAAAGGCGGATCTTGGCTCATACAACCCCTTCCCTGAGATCGAGAAGAAGCCTGCTAAGGAGGAGGCGCCAGCAGAAGCTTAGATAGCTCAGTCAATTCGACTACAGATCAGGTACAAATGAGGATCCGAGGCATTATCGGCGTTGTAGAGTAAAAATGGGTAATCATTACGAGTCCAAAGGCATTGTCATCCAGTATCCTGAGCGAAGCCTGTGATGCCTTTTGTGCTAGCCAACTTTCCGACGCCCCCTATGCGATCAGTAGTATAGTATTGCCGACGGTGCCCCCCCCCTTCTACCCACAACCATCCACAAGTTCGCTGCAGTGCGGATACATCGCTGATATGCTCTGTTTCATGTTTCAGAGCTGCCATACGTTACGATTATCCAAACTACCCCTATTCCAGAAACATTGTGAAGTCAGAATAGGGGAGGTGGTTAGTTCGGAACCCCTTTTTCCCTCTCGCCTCGGCTCTCAACTCCGTACGTGCATAGTTTCGAGAAAATATACAAGAAGGTGTGGCATTCTGGAGCTCTTTCTCCTAAGACCAGTCATAGCAGCATCAAAGTCAATATCATCGCCGTGATCAAAGTGAAGGCAAAGCCGGAAGTGGGAATAGAGATCGGATTGATCCCATGCGCGTGGATGGTGGAAGGATCAAAGCAAAAAAGTCGATGCATAAGTAAACATGAAGCGTAAGTCTGGTATATCAACAGAGCACCCTCCCTCATGTGCAATCTCTTTTGTCTCCAAAGCGCCCTCGCAAGAAAGCCGGATAAAAGAAACACACAAAGCGACAGACTGCGGACTTCCGTCTTGGCCCTCCTCTACATATCCCTCTCCCTGCCGTCGAACCTCCCAAACCATCGGCGAGCATCAAAGAAAAGTCTAGTATGACACACTCTCGGCTTCAGTACACGCTAGGGGTGGTCGCAGGTGTGCCGCGGGGGTACTCGCCGGGCACATGGGGTGTGCTATCCGTCCGGCCCTGGAAGCCGGGCCGCGGGACTTTCCCATTCTGCTTCTGCCCATAGGCGCCAAATCTATCCACGCCCTGGGCCGACCCGTTCCCTGCCGCCTGGCCCTTCATCATCATGGGGGGTTGGCCAATGGACTCGTTCTCGTCGTAGGCCGGGGAGGCGACAGGAGCGTACACCGGCCTGCTGGAATTGTGCGACCCAGCCTGGCCCGAGTCTTGGCTGATATCCGTGAGATGCGACGAGTTCACGTGGTGAGGACCTGCCACCACAACTGGCGCAGCAGAAGACCGCAGCGAGTTACTGCGCTGGGGCATAGCGGGCTCGCCATTGTAAGGGTTGACGCCATCAGCGACGGCTTCATTGTGGACCATGGTGGCATGGCTTGGGGCAGCATCCATATGGACGCCTTGTGAATTGCCATAGTTCTGGCCTACCATCACCTGAGAAGCCCGGTTCCCTGGATATGGCTCCCCAACTCGACTGCCCGGGAGTGCACTAGCTGCCGCCACGGCTTCGTAATCGTTAGTGACGTTGCCGTTGACAGACGCGCCTTGAGCATACTCGTTGTCTAGAAACCCAGAGCTAGCATCACTGGGCGAATGTGGGACCTGCATGCCCCTCTGGGCGTTCACCTGCAGGTCGCTGGGGAATCTGCCACCTGTAGAACACGTACTGTCAGCATCAAGATGGAGAGGTATGTGAGTTGTTGGTCCAGTTGAGTGCTCGCTGGGCATTCAAACACGTGTGGCGCAGGCCGCTGAAAGGGGGCACAATGCCTGACTCGTTCGAAATGCAAAGAACGTCAGTATTGCTCACCAGGCTGAGGCCGGTTCGAGATTGAATCTTGCCGGGAGCCGGGGCTGGCCACAACAGCCGCGGCATTCTCATGGGATACGAAAGGTTCCTCGTCCTCGTCATCCACCATGCCATCGCTGGAGATGGAGCGCTGTGAAGAGCGCGACAGGGCGCGAGCATGACCTCGGACGAACGTGCTGCGCTCCTCGGGCGACTTCTCGGTGAGGGCTTTGATGTCCTCGTACCAAGCCATCATGGTGTCGTGACTTTCCGCACGGAACACCCACGTGTGACCCCGGTGCATGGCGCCAGTCTGCCTGCCCTTCAGGATAAACTTGTTTGACGAACCGCCTTCCGTGGAGTGCGAACCCAGCTTCTGCTCGGGGAGATACAAGCTCACGACCGGCGCGCCACTCTTGTCTGCAGACTTGAACTCGTGAAGATGCGTCGGCGATAGAACGTACCTGGGGAGGTTGTTAGCATGCTACCTGTACGCTTTCCTACGTTTGGATACCAACCAGCCTGCAGTATAGCTCTTTAGGTACTTGCTCTTCCGCTCGAGCAGGCCACCTCTAATCTCTTGACTAGCATAGTGGTCTCGACCAGGATAGTGAATATGTTCTGGGGAGCGAATCGGTATGTCCGGATCCACGAACTGGGCATCCCTCTGGATGAACATTTGCCATTCGTGGTCCTTGGGCATGGCAATGGGTCCGACCCGCAAGTCCTCGATGGTGTTGTAGGACCCGTCGGCCTCTCGCTTAAGGATGCCAGCGTAAGCATTGTACGACTTTTGAATCTCGCCAACGACGATGGATTCAAGCTCCCGGCCTGACGTTTCCAGATTGAGATAGGCCTGGTGTAGATAGGTCTCCTCGTCAATCTGGCGCTCGACTTGCCGATCCACCGCCAGCCTCAGGAGATATGGATCTTGTTTGCCCGTCGTCAATGAAGAGTCCATCTCGCTCTGACCCAGCACCTCTTGCAAGGCGTTCACCGCCCTCCTCGTATTCTCCATTTCCTTCTCGACCGAGTTTTTGAAGTCGCCAGACAGGCTCTTGATCTCCTTCATCTTCATGTTCAGGTCGCTTCTCAGACCAGTCAGCGCCAAGATGACATCCTCCTCAATCTCCCTGGCCTTGTTAGCCTCGATGATGGACTGCTTGTGGTGAGTTCTCAAGATCTCTACCGCGTCGTCGAGTCCGCCGGAAGCAAGGAAGCCGGGCGGCGTGGCCATGTTGTTTGCGACATTGGCCAGCTTCAGCAGCGACTTGGATCGGTGTTCATAATGCGACTGGATCTCCCTAAAATAGGCGATGAGGTCTTTCAGAATCTTCCGCCAAGCCTGAAAGCGGTTGGCCAAGACCTCGGTGGGGTTTCCCGTGGTTGGGACGGGGCAGTAGAATGCGCTGAGGGCCTCCTCGGGATCGTGATTGCTCTGCAGAGCCAAACTTCGGACACTACCCGCCTTCATGCTCCGCCGACTACTGCTTCGCTTCAGACTCCCGCTCCTACGCAGCGAGCCTTTCTTCTTCAGAGTGTTGCCCCTGGATAGGGACATGCCGGTGGTGGTGCCGTCGCCCGTCATACTCACGGTATCACCATGGCGCGACGATGTTGAGTTGGAGCGCTGCATGGCGGCTCTATGGGTTGGGCCGTCGATGATGGAACTTCCCCTCACACTGGCATCCCACTCCTCGGTAAATTTGGGCTCGCGCCTGGAGTTATCCGCGCCGGGTGAAGCCAGTTGCGCATTAGCCAATGTATTCGAGGCGGTTTCTTCGTCAGCGAGGACGCCTTGCGCAGGAAGATATTGCGGCTGTGTTTGATGATATTGAAAGTAAGAGTTATCTGCTGCGCTAGGTTGCCTTGACGGGCCGGCTGTGTTATGGTTGGCACTGCGAGGACGGCGTATATGGGGATTAGCAGGAAAGCGTCACCCAACGTACTTAGGTACTTATGTTATGCATGCGGAGGGCTCGGACTGCCTGTCGCTTTGTTGTTGAAACTTGGAGGTGCGAAGCGAGAAGGGATGAAAGGGGGAAGGGGGAGGAGGAGAAGAGGAGGAGGAGGAGGAGGAGAGACGTAGTGGCTGCGTACCCAGGGGGTCAATGACGGCCGCGTTATTCAAAGGCGTCCGTGGTCGTGGTTGCGACAGCGGGGATCTCGTAGTCGCCATTTTGATTTGGGGGCGAGGGACGGGAGGGACGGGTATTAATTATTGTAGTATGCGCATGTATCAATGTATTTGGAATGCGAGCCGGAGCGGGAGACGACGTCAGGCGCAATGTTGACGCAATCACTTAGACTTCCCTGCTTATTTCACAGCTTTTAGCTCCATGTCACTCACTACGACTAATCGTCTTCCTTTCTCTGCCGCCCAGATTGCTGGGTCTCAGCCTCTGCCGGCGCCAATCCGACCTGTCTTGCTTAGGTCCTTCCTTAGTGTCGAAAAATCAGATCGGCAAGCCCGGTTCGCCAAGTTTGTCTGTTGTGATTGTCGCTTCGCCAGACTAAGACTCGAAAAGGTTCAAGTTGGCCCAGACGGTCTTGTCTTAGTGGGATGCCCGTGGCGGAACGTATTATGTACCGGGGCAGGAGGCAGTAGGCAGATGCAGATGCGGATGCGGAGGGATGGGGATTATTCACGAGTCTTGGTTACCTCTACTGTAGTCTGTGTGTGCTGGCGTAACAATGATGTGGCGATGGCAAACGAAGGGATGTCTTCGTTGGCAGTCGTACAACGATGGATGTGGGAGGGTTCCAATGACTGGAAACTGAAAGGGAAAAAAAAGCAGATCTGACAGGCGCCCAAGATCCAGGCCGCATGCAGGTTGGCTATCTCTTGAGGTGAATGATGAATTACGGAATTAAGTAGTAGTAGTAGTAGTAGTAGTATAGTAGCACCGAAGCAGTCTGGAGTGTGGGTGACGGACCCAGAAACTGACCCAAGGGGACAAAGCAGGAGGGAAAAAGATGATGTCGTCGTCACATCCCAGCACACTTCACCCCCCTTCTCCCCAAATTTTCTGTCGCCCCACTACTAAGTACAAACCATGCAGAAAGAGCCAATTAGACACGCGGCTTGTGGCTGCAAGCGGCCAAACCAAGCGGGCCAGCCAGCCAGGGGTCTTCTTTGGGCTCAGCACTACGTACTACTGTAGATAGATAGGTAAGTACACATGTACATACTTACATACATGCCAATCTCTCTTACTATTCGCTCCCCAGGCAAATGACGTAGTGTTCTGCCCTTGGACTGCTCGATGATCCCAATCCAACTTCATCATCATCATCACGTCTCCCCGTCTCTATGGCTGTGGAAAACCGGCATCTCGGCAGACACGGCGAAGATACCCCTTCCCAGAACTTCCTTCTTGCAGCTAATGGCGAGCAGTGGAAGAAGCGCTGGGCTCTGTTTACATGTTATGAAGTACAGAGGTATCCAGCTAATTCAGTTAATTCACTTGGCTCCCCCTCCCCCCACCTCTCCCCCCATGGTTCGCAGGATGAACAAACCGATTTATAGGTCCTTCTTACATAAAGTAACTAAACTGCTTATACCTCACGTGCTATTGATCAAAGCTGCGTTCATCTGCGAGCCATCCAAACGATCTATAGTTGAATCGTACGTACGTGTAGAGTGCCCGCCCTCTTTCTCCCTCCCTCCCCTTTCTTTCAAACCCCTTTCTATTCATCAGGTAGTAGCCGTTCACTAGCTCCACTGCCCATTACAGTAGAAAACGACATACTACTATCAGGTACATTCTTTGTACTAGTTCCCACCCCATTGTCGGACGGGTTACGCCGGTCTGATCATAGTCCCACAAGACTTACATATTTCTAGGTTCCGTGTAGGTAGTACTCGGTTTCCTCAGCCGGCGGCCTCCGTTCCGCCAACTCTATGGTGGCATAGTCGAGTCGTTGTTTGATGTATGCTGCATACTTAATTAACACTTGCGAGATCAATGACACCCGAGCCCCAACTTGGTAGAGCAGAGAGCTCTGGACATATTTTGTCAACCGCTTATCTCGTGGCTACGAGCTGCGGCTGTCTGCGGCTATCTGCTCGACTCCTTTCCCCAGCTATGTAAGCAAGTATGGATGAACCCATGCTATCATCGAACCAGCTGCCAACGCCGCGCCATGTGAATGCCGTTCGTAACCCGTAATCTTTTGCAACAAAAAAACAAAAAAAGAAGGAAAAAAAGAAAAAGGAAAAGAAGAAGAAAACAGCAGCCTCTGGTGAAATACGGACCGGACCATCAGACGTCCCAAGTATTGTAGACCCAGACCATCAACTATTCCGCGTCGAGGAAGGGCTGTCATGTGCCGCACGTTGTGATGTTTTACGCCAACAGCACCCATCAGTGCGCCGACCCAAGTGACGAAGCCCAGTCAAACACACCTCTCGGTATCCTCCCCTATGGTTTGTGAGCGGGTGCAGGCTCGGCCGCCTTGAGCCTGCCTCTTCGTCTGGGTGGCGGTGCCTGCGGCGGTAGCTTCTTGGCTGTCCCATTCCCGTTCGTATTGATGTGGACCACCGGCGCAAACGGCTTTCCGTGCCTGGACTTGGGAACTTCGGGCACCTTCTTCGGCTTCCGTAGCAAGTCCTTCGACGCCTCCCCGCTGTGCGCTACATCCTCCGGAGACGATGGCGAGTTGTGCACCTCGGCAGCATTGAGCTCGGCCTTTCGGCTGGGCGTCTGCACTCCAGGCTTCTCCGTCACCGCCGCCACGTCAACCACACTAATCTTGCTGGCTGCGTCTTGAGACTCGAGACTGATACCGAGCAATCTGTTTGCAACCTCGCCTGCTCCTTCGTCTGGCAGCCAACTGACTTTTCTCACCCGATCGACCAGTCTCAGGGTTGTCTCATCTGCGGGGGCAAAGTGCGCATTCCCCGAGCCGGCCAGGATCTTGAGCACCCTCACGATGTGATCTTGTTTGTAATAGGGCGGCTGATTGAGCTGAGTGTGTGCGAGCAGAGGGTATAGCACGCGAAGGTACGTATGTCGCAAAGACATCAATTCGTAGGGCAGATCGAGGAGGTTTCGTATTATGACATCGAGGAGCACTCGGAGGTCGTTGGTGTAGAAGTATTCATATGTTGCCTTGGTTGTGAAGAGGAGATAGAGGAGTTTCAGGATCAGCAGCTGTAGCGAGGTCTCCGTCTCGCGATTCAGGAGAAGAATGAGGTTCTCTCCAAAGGCGCGCCATTGCGGCCCGTGCAAACACAGACACTTGACGACTCTGTTTGTCAGCGATGCGTTTGGCGACGTAGGGTCTGCGGCGGCCGCGGTGGAGGCGACCATGTACTGCTCGTTGAGGATGAGCAAAACCTTGATGATGGCGTAATTGTAGGGATCGTGGGCATCGTCCGAGAGACCTTCGGTAAGCTGGAAGAGGTATGCTACAAAGCCGTCGTCGACGTGCATCAGATCTTCGGGGCGCAGTTGTTCGAAACGAGGCATCTCGTACATCAGTTCCAGGAGCAACCGGTAGAGTCTCGGATCGTCGTCCCTGTGGCCATTCATCAACTCCAGCAAACGGTGAAAGCACCCCTCGTTGACCATCTCCCGATAGGTGGTCTCATCGCCCCTCCCATCCAGCAGGAGGAAGCTTGCAATGGCGTAGAGAGAGGCGGGCTCGTCCTCCTGCAGCATGCTATATATTATCTGCGTGCGTACATAATGCTGGTCGGTATGGAACAGAGGGCTGTCGAGCAATCTCTCTGCGCAGGTAAAGACGTCATCTTCGGACTGGGAAAAGTCTCGTCGGCATTTGGAAGCAAGGTCTAGCCATCTGCGCAAGGCATCGTCAACGGATTCGTGGTCGTGGGCGGAGTAGGTCTTGGAGAGGACCTCGTCTAGTTCTGTAGGTGGGCGAGGAGCAACTGGTCAGCTAACGCTCAACTAAAGAAAGACACCAGGAGGGCAACCAAGTGATGCGCACCGTCCCATAGTTGTTCCTCGGTCTCAATGGTGTAGGTGATGTCCGAATCCTCCATGACGAATTACTTCAGGGGAGATTGCGCTGGCTTGAGAGCGGGGCAAGCATCACGAGAAGGTATCGAGTGTACCCTGCGATGGAGTCCGGGGTTTGGGTGGGAGAGAGAGGGAGCGAGTATTATTATGGTGGATGGGGATGGGGCCAGACACTTTTAAAAAGTGGCTGGTTCAAGGAGGAGGTATCTATTCTAGTTGTCAGGTGTTAAACAGACAAACAACAAACAAAACAAAAGCACGAGTATCTAACCCACAGTCTCTAGTCACATTGAAAGCTGGAAAGTGAATAATCAATCCTACTTCAATGTCTCTGTACTCTGTCTGCTATGTATGTCTTATCTCATTTTTGGTGGTACGATAAGTGACGGGGGCTGCCATGACTTGACCCATTCATTCATTCGCTGGATAGGCCGAAAATGCGGGTGGGTGACTTGGGCACCAGACAGACAGACACACACACACACACGTAGCAGGGGTTAGGTTACATAAGTGGAAGGGCCCGAGGGCTGCTAGGTTAACCTACTAGGTTACTGCATGCTGTAACTACCAGCACGCTGTACCTACCAGCTGCCAGTTTATTTCATTCATCGCTTGTACATGTCTAATAAGCAGGGCCAAGGCCAACAAGCAAGGCCTTGCTGGCCTTGCTTGCCTTTGCACCCCTATTGGCCAACGGCCCAGAATATCTTGCTCCATGGTGCTCATGAGGAGAATCACCGCCGCTATTGTACAGTGCTTCAGAGCAGAGTCTAAGCATGCCCAACCTTCTTAAACAACCAGTCTGCGCTCAAGCCGCTCGAGTCGCTGGTGTTGGCCTCTTCGTACCTCTGTTACTAATTCAAGGTATGCAGCCGGCAAGCCCCCCACGATTTCTCGGCGCACCCCATCACTTCCACCACCCTGTACTACAGCGACTAGGAGTTGAACAGGCTAGCCACATCTTCCAACCCTTGCTCTCCACCTCCGTTGGCCGCAGAGTCCCCCGTCGAATTTGGAGGCGCCGTCATAAACTGCTGTGCCAATCTGCTGCGTGAGGGTTTCTTCGACGACGAGGAGGATGGCTTTGGGATGTTGATGCTTTTGGCGAGTTTGCCCATTTCCGAGATGCTGACACCCTTCAAATCTTTCAGTAACTCCAAAATGTGCCCACGCTGGTTGCGTGAGTTGGTCGACTTGAAAACCTCGCGCAGCACCCTGTCGACCTCGCTGGGTTTGATGTTCGGCAAAGACAGCAACACATCTCGTGGTGTTGTCGTCAACGGGGCATAGTAAGCTATTATAGTCGCAATGAGTGCGGCAAGGTCCTTTTGAAGGTCGACGAAATACGGCTCGTGAATTGATGTGATGCACGCCTTCAAGACGTTCGAGGATATGTATTCGCGAATCGTGGATGCTGTTGCTGCTGGAATGGCTGCTTCCTCGAGATCGCTCTTACCGTCATCATCCATCTTTGCGAACTGCGACTCGTTGGACTCGGTTGCCATGAACTCTCCGGGGATTGTGCGAAACACGCGGAGCATGATACTACAACATCTTGTATCCCGCACGCGGATCGCGTGCGTGCAGAAGAGGAGCAGAGGCTCGAGTATAGATGAATGTGACAGGCAAAATTTCCGGAGGGAGAGATATTTGCGCTTTGGCTGTTGCGACGACTCCGGCAACGGGTCATCTGTACACGGGTCAGACTCCTTGCGTACGCGGGACCCCGTTAAACGGTTCCTTGAGTTCCACTTACTCGTGCGAGCGGGATCCAAGAAGTCAGCCACCATCATGACGGCTGTGTAGGTTAATTGGCGGAGAATGCTTTCAGCTTTCATTTCTTCTGTTAGGGCTTCCCCGCCAGCCCGGACTCCCTGCTGTTCACCTTGCTTCTCCCACTCCAGATTGACCTTGGTATCCATCTGTTGAAACGTGGAAGCTAGGAGCGGAGGCAAGAAATGGTCGCGGAGTTGGACCGGGCAGTTGTCGACCAGGTACCTAACCAAGTTCAAGAGATTGATCATCTGATGCGAGGATAAACTGTGACAGTCAGCCAGGAGGGAATGCGCAAGGGGTCCCGGGAGCTCGCTGAAGCCGTAAAATTGCATATCCAAGCGACTCATGCAGTAAATCACGGCATAGACCGACTCGCGAACGAAGCGAATGCTGCCTCGGATGGTGGAGGCGAGTCCTTCGAAAGTGAGCTTCTTGTCAACAACTCGGGCGTAGAAGTCGTCCTTGGTCCCTTCCGAAATCCCAGCTTGCCAGAAACGGTCAGTAAGCACACGGCCAACGATACTCTGCATCTCTTTCGGAAGGCCTTCCCAGTTTCCAGCGCTGTGAGACGCATGGGCATAGCTAGAAAGGTGATTAGCAGACTGTGTACGCATTGAATTTGCCACTGATGCATACCTGAGGAACTTCAGGAGCTCTGGCAGGATGGCGGGGAAAGCGTCTTGCCACAGCTCGCACGAGGTATCGTAAGGGCCGGTGCCCTTCTCGACTTTGTCAATCGAGCAACTCAGAAATGATTTGGTAGGTCGCAAGGGGAGCGCTGCTTGCCTCTCTTCGAGCTCGTTCTGAAGAGCCTGGCCTTCAGCATCTAGCGCCACTGAGCCCCAGTCATTAATTTCGTGGACACGCTTCCCAGCCAGATAGCTTTGGGCTTTGTCAAGTCCCATCATCTGGCAGAAGCCCGTGTATGACGACAGGGCTTGCTTTAGACTTTCGTCCTGCCACTGTGCCTTAATAGGTTGTAAAAACCCAACGAGTTTCTGGAGTTTCGTTGCCTTGTCGACCCGACCCGACCTATGAACTATGGTGAAGAGAAACGTCTGGTACGTAATCTGCCGTTTCTCGTCTAGCGTCCCTGACGCTACCATCTCGCCAACCTTTGCCGAGATTTGATCATAGACTTCGAGAAGATGATCCGGCATCTTGACCGCAAGTCTCTGTAGCTCGACCATGCTTTCTGACTGTAGATCCTTGACAGCGTCTGTATATGCCCGATGTTCCGGCTGCGTTGCCGGCCACGTTACCAATATGTGCTCCAACACCTTGAGCATGAACCCCGGCTTCCTATCAAGTGCAGTCGTGGAGAAAGCCACGAGCAACTGGAGTATCCGTTTCCTAATTAATGGATCCTCGAACTTCTTCGTCAACAGTTGCTCGGCCCACGATTCTAGACTAGCCTCCACCGCAGCTACATCACCTTCGTTCAACTCGGTAGCCGATCTCGCCCTCCATTTGCAAAAGCCTTTCAGGGCAGCCTCGATGACAGTAGCCCGTGCGTCGGCGCGAAGCGAGGCGGTTGAGAATTTTGTGTAAGTGGCGGGATTGAACGAGGATTGACCGTCGTAAAGATTGTCGAGAACCGGCTGCGCGTGACCCAGAATGTGACTGATAGCGTCCACGGGCTTGTGACGAACAATGCCCTCAATCACCTGGCAACTATATCGACGGTAATTTCCAAGGAATGCGTGCCTCTCTGGTAAGGTATCGGTGTCTTCAAGGAGGAACAAGAACGTGGGGTCTCGAGTTTCTTCGGGCAAATTCTCGTAGCGAAATTGGCGGGAACTACAGACATCCAGTAACGGACCAATGATCTCCGGGGCCTGCGCAATGTTGGGGCCCAGATATTGCTGGTTCAGCAATCTTGTCCAGGTCACAAGCACGGGAATTGATACTATCAAGCTTGGACTTTGTGTAACCAGCAGCAGGAGCTGTAGAAAGGCTGGGAGGTCGACCCGCCCCTCATTCAGGGGCAAAACCTGGAATCGTCGATCGATGTAATTCGCAACAAATGAAATCAATTCTGAGAGCTTCTTGCCAAATTGGTATTTGTCATCGTCTATATCCTCGGCGTCGACCTGAGACCATTCAAATAGCTGTCGGAAAAGCTCGGCATACTTGCGGTCGTAAAGTGGCACGACGAGGTCAAGAAATTCCTGGTCCACAAAACTGGTACGCGAATAGAGTGAATGCATTGCGTCAAGAGCAGCCTGTCCCGGTGTCAATTATAGATGGAATAAAGTGTATAAGCATGTTCAGGTTGGTTACCTTTTGTACGGCGAGATGCGGTGCACGCAGTCCGTCACACATGACACCCACGCAGCCTGTAGCCGTGGCAGCATACGGCACAACCCAGGGCATGAGGGAATAGAGCACAGCGAATGCCCGAACGGCACAATTACGCAACTCGGCGTTGTTCTGCAAGTCCATAGAGAGGCACTGGCGTAGAAGGACGGTAATTCTTCCAAGCCAGCCTTCTTCGCCACATCGGACATTAGGGCCGGCCTTGCGTTCGGGAAAGTGCTCGACCAAGACGGCAGCGGGAGTGAATATTTCAACGGCTGCCTTGCTAAGAATACCTTCACGGATTGCGACTACTGCATCGTCTCCATTGAAAATCTCGTCGGAGAGGGTTTCCAGTATGAGTAGGACAAGTTCCTTGTGTACCGCCGAGTCTGGCACCTGCCAAAGCTGGACCAGCATGGTGTCCATGTCCATCCAGCCATTCTCGTCTGCCCAGCTGCGTTTCGTAACCTCGACCCATAGCACAGCAATCTTGTTTCTCAGGTAGATGGGGTCTTCTCGGGAAATCGATCGCGAAAGCTCCAAGACCCAGTTGCGTAGGGCGACTGCTTGATCGGGGGTGTACTTTGCCCATTTGTGTTTGATCGCATGCTCGAGTAGCGACAGGGCGTAGTGTCGTACGACTGGAGATTGGGCCTTATCGGCGGCCAGAGTGTAGCCGTGGAATGGGGCCTCGTCGGAATCCTTGACTTCCTCGAGAAACCTCTGGGCTTCTTGACGCGTATCGTTGTTGGAGTACGGATTGTGGACGAGCTGGAGGGCTTCTCGAATCCGAGGAATCACGGCCATGCCGTCGGCGGCATGACCATTCGCGACCGTGCCCACCATCCCCATGTTGCCGTTGACCTGTTGCGCCGTTTCCATGATGAGAGGAAGCTATCTAGGGCAAGGTATAGCTTTCGCGATTCTTGGCTCGGCGTTTGATGACGGACAGCGATCTTGGAGGGGTGGGCGGTAGTTCTTTATGTTGATCCACCAGGACTGGCTGTCAGTTGGAGAGATGTTTGTCTTATGTGCGAGTCATCAGGTAAGGTTTGCCGTGAAGGACGTCCTTGTCTCGTAGCAATCGCCAGGCCAGGAAGAAGAAAAAAAGGAAGCGGGCAGAAAGGGGTACCCAAGTAAGTCGGTGACGTGTGGTCGGTGCAGTGCAGTGCAGTGCAGTCTGGTGAGAAGGAAATATTTTGGTTTAAATGACTGGATCGGTAAGTAGGTACAGGGAGTATCTCCAGGTTAAAGCGTCCCAACTGCAGTCCCCGGTCCAGTTGAATCCTTTGAACCCGAAGCTATGGCTTTCCTGGGCCTAGGCAGGCACGGCCTTTAGGTTCTGGCCTGGTGTGCTGGATGTCAGCTAAATTTTAGGTTAGTGGTTGAGTCACTGACTTCGACCGGGGTCTTCAAGTCAGCCCCAGTTTCGATATATGTATGTGTGTGTGTGTGGTGTTTTTTAATGGCACATGCATGCATTTGACGCATGTAATGTAACTGGCCGATTTACATCCCATTTGATCAGGCAGGCAGGCAGCCAGGCAGCCAGGGCGGGCAGGCGGGCAGGTGGAGCATTAGAGAATGGATGGAGGACGTTGGACAGTGGACGGAGGTCGCTGGTAATAAACACAGCACTGGAAGTCCCTGTGTACAATAAGAAAACTACGGTGCTTGAGTAAGAGGTAAGTACTTATAGAAGCCGAGTATTTTATGTTCAAGATAATATATACATGATTCTCGCCAAGTTACCAGTTTGTCAACAATCTCGTCAGGTATCATCCATCCAGGCCTTGACTTCCAGATCTTGATTCCAGCTGGTCCCTGACTAATCGGTGGAGTTATATTCTTAGGTAGGTACTGTAGGTAAGTACTTATCTACTCGTACAGCGCAATATTCGAGCACCTTTACTGCAGTTGGTTGGCAATTTGACTGCCCGTTATGGTGAGACATGCATGGTCTGATGCAATCCAACCCTGCTGCTGTTACCACCACCTTCGCCGGACACATGTGTCCCCCAACTCGTTATACTGAGTGGCCTGTACTTCTAGCATGCCTCATCCAGGCATTTCCCAAAAAGCTCCGTGGATTTATATATGCCAAGTGCCCTGGATACCAATATGACGCAGAGCAGTATGACGTAACATACGAGTCTATAGCAAACTTACCTCTCAAGTACTTAAGCACTCGTGCGTGGCATGGCGCAAGTAAATTCAGATAAAATGTCTTCGCACCTGAGTATTATTGCTTCTACGTCCTTAAAGCGTCACATCCGATCCATCAGTAAATGCAAGTCCGAGTAACCATGTTTGCCGTGGCTCTATACATACTCAAGTAGGTATAGCATGTAGGACAACACGTTTCAAAGCAACAGAAATATCATGTATGTGGAAGCACCCAGAAACACAGGAGCTTGTCATAGAAGCTTGTGGAGATGACTTTCAGCCCTCTCCCAGGTAACTCGGAACCTGGTTGAAAGTCACTGCCGTAGTTCATACTCTTGTGTTCCTCGAAGCGTGCCACAACCTCGAGTGCGCACTCGTCCATCTTCGAGCTCCCCGTGATTTTCAAAATCCGCGACCCGGCATGCATGCAAGAAGCTAAGACGAAAACCTCCCAACGATCATTTTGCCGCGTCAACCTTACAAGTTTCAGCCTCCATACACCTCCGCCTAGGTTGGTCTCTTGTAATAACTGGGCTCTCATGGCCAGTGCATCGACGCCAGACTCGTAGGTGGCATAGATGCGGAGGTGATCATCATAGCTCCCTGTTAATACGACTCTGGCTTTGCTCTCGAATATGACGTCGAGAGGCAGAATTGCCGTCACCCCTGCGCCATGTCCTTTGGTTTTTATGAGAGGATCTACCGTCTGGAGGAGCGGCATGTCAGATTGCAAATTGCAAGCAGCCTGTAGCAGCATGGAATCATCTCCACCCGAGTAAACTGTGAATGTCTTTTGGTCAGTTGCCTCATGAAGGACGGGAGAGAACGCGACCGTCCATGCCTCCAGCGTGTGCGCGAGCACAGGCTCCTCACTGGCTTCAAAGACGTTCCAAGCATCATCGACCCGAAAGACGTGCACTTCGAACATTGACGTAGTGACGGAAATAAGATCCGGCAGCACAGGGTGCCAGCAGCAGGATAGGAGGAGTGTGCTCCCATCCCCGCCTAGAAGCTGGTGGGTAGCAAGCTCACTCAAGGTTGCAGATGCATCCCCTGGCGAGGCCTCCAGCTGGAAGAAAGACAATGTCCCGGTGCTTGACACGACAGCCAGTATATCAGATTTTTCCTTCTGCGGATGGAAATGCAAGTCTAGGACCGCAGAAGGCTGCTGTACAGTCTGAACGTGCCGTCTGCATTGGATAGGACAAGACAGTCAGACAAGGTGCCGGAAATAGCAAAGGCCGGGTTTTGCTTACACCTCCTGGCCGTCTAGGTGGAAAACAACAAGGCTCCCATTGCGGTTCTGGCCTTGATGGACAGCCACTTCTTGCGTGGCACCATCGTCATCGTCGTCGGCATTTCTGTCGTCGGCAGGCGCCTTCTCATCTTTCTGCAGATCGTAAGTGCCAACGACAAAGTACTGCGGGTGGGCAAGGCAAAACTCAATACAGCTTGGAGGGAGATCAAGCGTCAAAGACTGCCGGGAACTGATGACTTGTTGAGCTGCCTCCATACTGGAAAAAATGTGTACGACCATAGGTTCATAGTGGCTCGAAGTCTGGAATTGGAAGTTGGGGGAAAGAGCCGGTGAATACTTACTTACCTTAGGTACTTAAGTAAAGTAGTGACCCCCCACCGACAGGGCTGGCTTACTTACCCGCTTCAGTCCCCTGCTTTAGCGTGGGCGCGTACTTGCGTGTAACGTGTTGGGACCAAGTAGGCCCGCCCCAGGCCCGCCCCAGGCCCGCGCGCGTGGGCTGAGCTGAACGGCCGCGCCAAACGGTCGCTCAAGTAAATCCCCGAGTGTACCGCGTAGATAGACTTACTTCTTACTTACATTAGCTGCTACCCGTAGGCAAGGTACGGTGATCTGCATTGCGTTGAGTGGGTTACGTTACCAGTGAAACCCGGCTTCTGGTATGACCTCACCCCAAGGGATCAGTCATATTTCTCTTCCTTTCCACGCCAACGATTCTGGACCCTACTGTTATCGTTTCTCTTTGTGCAACGAGCAATCTGCGATTACCATCAATCGTTGACCCAGTTCCTCTTTCTAGGCGACCCTCATAGCTTTGCATACTTCGCAAGATGGATTCCGGGGACGAGTCGGATTTCTACGGTAGCCCCTCCTCCCTTGGGCTTTCTTCGTCCGTCTCTAGGCATCCACTTACTCAAACTCCCAGGCGGCGAGAAAACGGTCAAAGAGCTGGAGGAAAGGATTGACAGCTTCGATGTCCAAGGTTGGTGTGAACAGCAGCAGCACGTCCACAGCGCTCTGCGACTCCAGGCAATGCGACAGACCCAGACCAACACGGTGCAGCTGCACAACCCCTACTCCGGTTACGACTATGCATGGCAGCTTACCGAGACGGTGGGGGCGTTCCTGGAGAGACTCCCACCCGCCACAACGGATGAGTCGGACCGCTGCCCGTGGATCTTCATTTGCAATCCCTATATTGAGCGCAAGCACAAGTCCCGCGCCCAGAACCAGAACGTCCGCGGGAGCGAGGACGAAGCTCCCGAGGAAGAGCTCTCTGATGTTCCTCGGTTGATCGAAGGCGGCAGCGAGAGACTTAGTATGGTCACCGAGTTCTCCGACTTCATGAAGAAGTCAACCACATCCAAGGCGGTCATTACGCGGGAAGTGAACAAAGCCGGCAGAGAGGCTACCGGGGACATTCTCAACCTGGCGCTTAATCTGCACGTGAAATGCGGTAAATGGATGATCTTCTGCCCGGTCCACAGCGTTAACGAGACTTGGGCGCTCGTGGCAAAAGCCACCGCTAATAACGAACTGGGAATTGCGGCCAAGGTCGCCCCGAGATCCGCAGTCGACCAGAGAACTGAGCGGCTCATATGCGTCTACACCGCAGATTTCAGCGACAAGGCGGATGTGCAGAGGGTAGCTACTAAACTAAAACAGCTTGGCCTCGTTCAGCCCCAAAGTAGACCTCTTTACTACAAGCCAGGTCAGTTCTCTACAGTACAAACGATTGGATGAATTTATGGACTAACGCAAAAGCAGATTGCTATACATACCTAGGCATTGGCTCTAATAACGCATGGGGTGTCAAGGCCTCCATCTACAACACGTCTGAGATATTGAGCAAACCGTAAGATAGATATGGCGCTTGCGTAGAGGGCACCTACGTTCGAGGAGCTATTTGCAAATTTGTTTTGAGATACCCTTGCTTTTCCAAGTTATGTAGTTGCTTTAGTTGTTGGAGGCA
Organism: Apiospora pterosperma; assembly: GCA_019976485.1. Lineage (NCBI taxonomy): Eukaryota > Fungi > Ascomycota > Sordariomycetes > Amphisphaeriales > Apiosporaceae > Apiospora > Apiospora pterosperma. Next base: position 3,883,958 of record JAFBMP010000005.1, read on the forward strand.
CCATGCCACCAAGAAAAAAAAAGGGGGGAGGGCTTGGTATAGGTAGAACGGTTGGTTGAGATGTCAAGCTCATGTCATTGATAAGAGAGATGCAAATTTTAGCCAAATGCAATGCAATGCAATACATGCAATACATGCAATACAGCGCCTGCTATCAGTGGGTGCTAATTTCTCATCGAACCGATGACCAATGCAAAACCCGCGTATTCCCTGATGCAGTCCCGAACGCCGTCAATGCTTCTCCTACGTAATGATGGCTCGCCTCCCACCGTTTTCGTGTAATTCGGGAGTCGGAGACCGTGGGTTTGAAATCGCTATCCGTCCCCTCTCCCTCACCCTCGGGTTATACAGAGTTGATAAAGAAATACGAGTGCCTACTGTAGCTCAGAGTGATTACGTAGGTGGTGATGAACTCTCAGGGCGGCCAAGGATCTGTGCCGCAGTTGGCAGCACAAGGGTTTTCCCCTTGCTACCCGCCTCAAATAAGGTCACAACTTCGCCTATCTCAAGCACGGCCTGTAACCTTGGTCTCTGCCTTTGGTTGTTGCGTGACTGTTCGCGTAGTTCCTGCAGCAGGGCACCAGCCCGACCAGGGTCTTTTATCATGGGGGCGCCAGGGAGAAATGGTTCATCCTCCTCCACCTAATGAGTTGGGCTGACTGGCCTGACATCTTCCGTGCCACCAGCGGCCGCCGCGCTTGCGATGTCAAGGGGCAACAACGGGGGCGGAGGCTTCATAGAGGCTTTGAGTAGCAGAACGAGTCGGTAAGCGCTGTTTCCATTCAAATAATACCGATGTAGTTTCTTGGATCGTAGAAAGCCAAGACGCTCATACAGCCGCATGGCCGCCGTGTTGGTTTCCTCTGTCTCGAGCACCACCTCGTCCGCATTCCGGTCAGCCATGGCGTCGATTGCCATCTTGACGAGCGCCGTAGCGATTCCGTGGCCTCGGTAGGCGGATGATACGGCCAGCATGGCGATGTAGCCTCGGTGCGTGGCGGGGGAGTGCGAGGCATGGTGTTCGAGTTTGCAGATGATGACGCCGATGAGCGAGCCGTCATCTGGGTTCAATGCCTGTCAGAGCCCCATGTCTATGTCAGCTAGGAAGTCTTCCGCCGCTATCCCCTCCTCTCTACGAATAGACAATGTGCAAAGGGGATTCAAGAATCAAGGTTTGGGCCTAGAAGGGCTGAACAAGACGGTAGGGTGGGAGGCTGACCATGTAACACAAGTGGGCCCATTGGTACAGAAAGTAGCGGTACACGTAGATGCTATAGGGCTCGCTGAGATCTTTCGATATCAAGGCGCGGATGGCGGGCAAATACTGCTCCTCGAGTGCATGTTCGTATTGGATGTACCGTAGTTCGCCTGGCAGCTCGGTAACGCGAATCGCTGTTTCCATGTTACCCGTCGATGGGGGGTATGGCAAAGGTAGAGTGGAAAATGAAGTTTTTGGCTGGGTGATGGCACGGTAGACTATCACTCGCTAAATACCCCGCGTCCCCGAATCGGTGATCGACAGCTGGATCCTTGATTTTACTGCTTTCACAATGTGACTACCAGAACAAGTTGACATTGAAACGGGATACTTTTTGCTCAGGGCAGGGGAAAGAAAAAGAAAAAGAAGGAAATCTAAAGCGGATATAAAGAATCGGGATGGTTCAAGAACGATACATTACTTATGCATGTATGTTATTACAAGTGTACAAATGCAATCTCGAGATCTCACATGCGTCAGTGCCGGACAATTATCAGACGGGCAACGTAGAGAGTCGAGACAGTATATACATGTAGGGAGAAGGGAGACGCCAGCCAGCCAACCAGCAATAGCAGATACCGAAAGTCGGATAATGAATCGGAAAAGAAAGAAAGAAAAAGGCCCCATCCACGTTGCCAACAACCAATATGGCTTCACCACCAAATAAGAAGCACCTGCCCTGCTGCTTGCCTAACTTGCCCACTTTCACATGTGACAGTGGCCAGCATACCATGAACGCTTGGAGCGGAACCAGGATTGGCGCCAATCAGTCCCGCCCGTGTGTGCCCGTACAGCTCGACTGCATGGCTCAGAAGCATGGCTGTCTTTCGGTTGAGTCAAAATGGTACATTTGCACTTGGGGGGGGAAGGCAAATATAGAAAAAGCACCCGTCTCGCTCCGGTCAGTGATGATCGCTGTAGCTTCCATGCTTGTTGTTCCGGTCCATTACAGTAACCTAGTGTCTACTCTAAAAGAAGTACCTACAGTAGCGCATTTGCAAGTTTTGACGTCAGGGTGTTTCGAAAATAATTGACTTGTGGTCTATCAGTCTGTTTTCCCCTCCGCTCCAGTCTGCCAGGACTCAGGTGGAAAGGCTTTTGTGTACAACTTGTGCCGTGTTTGCCATAGACTTTTTCGCAGTCCGACCGTGGAGTCCGGAGGAGCCGCGGTTTGTTGCTGCCCATATTATACATAGTATAACGAATGACCGACAGGCGACGACCACAATCAGTTCGAGCCCAAGTCTGCGCGCATATCCCTCCCTGCTGCGCAACTGGCATTTCTTTCGGCCCAGCTATGTAGCATCGCTCGAGGGGATCCAAACCAAAAAAGAGAAGAAGAAAAAGAATAATGGCTTCAGAACTTCGTCGGCGGGTGCTTGGCCCTGACACGGTCTCCGAGTCTTCGACGCCAGCTTCATCGCGGGAGGACAGCCCCGTGAGGCCAGGGGACCGGGTGAAGGTGATTCATCATGTTCAGAAGTCCAAGACCCAGAAACGCAAGTCTACCTTCATCTTCTTGATAGGTAGTCTCTGCGGCCTCATCGCTGCTGGTTTATTAGCCCAGAGCAACGATCTGATTGCGTTCCCCGAGCTTACCGAGTTCAGCATGGACAGCGTTCTGGACGTTCTACCCGCTGGCTTGTCGAAAGAGATGAGGGAGCTCATGGTCTGCCCCCCCCCCATATCGTGATTGGGAACTTTCCCAGCTGTACTGATCTAATGTTGTGTTGTTGCTCTAGAACGGCGAGCGCAATTATATCGAAAGCTACGACGCCTTTTCCGTTGGTCTCAAGGCCCGCGCTGAGGGTCTCCACGTCCACCATCCCATCATCATGGTCCCCGGTGTCATCTCGTCAGGACTCGAGTCGTGGGGCACAGGCAATTCTTCCCGACCGTATTTCAGAAAGAGGTTATGGGGCAGTTGGACAATGATGAGGGCGTTGGTTATGGACAAGGAGACCTGGAAGAAGCATATCATGCTGGACAAGAAGACGGGTCTCGACCCTCCAGGAATCAAATTGAGGGCCGCACAGGGGTTTGATGCCACCGATTTCTTCATAACAGGCTACTGGATCTGGAACAAGATCTTCGAGAATTTGGCGTCTCTCGGTTACGATCCAACAAACTCGTTCACCGCAGCATACGATTGGAGGCTCTCTTACACGAACCTCGAGACGCGCGATCAATATTTTACCCGCCTAAAGCTTCACATCGAGATGGCGCACAAGTTCACCGGTAAAAAGGCTGTCTTGGCATCGCACAGCATGGGTGGTCAGATTGTCTACTACTTTTTCAATTGGGTTGCTTCAGCCAAAGGCGGGGGAGGCGGCGATAGCTGGGTAGACGATCACGTCGAGGCTTGGATTAACATCAGCGGGTGCATGCTCGGCGCGGCCAAGGATGTACCCGTGCTGCTCTCTGGCGAAATGAGAGATACAGCACAGCTCAACACCCTTGCCGTCTACGGCCTGGACAAGTTCCTCAGCAAAGACGAGAGAGCAGAGCTATTCCGCGCGATGCCCGGAATCTCGGCCATGTTGCCTATGGGAGGTGACAGGGTTTGGGGAAACTTGACTTGGGCTCCAGATGACCGGCCAGGACAGAAGCATACATTTGGCGCCGCTATGAACTTCCGGATGGGCATGAATTGGTCGACTCCAACCGCCAATTACACCATGGAAGCAGCCAGAGCCTACTTGCTGAATGCGACCGAGGACTGGTATCGAGCTCATGTCCAAAGCAGCTACTCGGACGGTATTGCCGATACAGCTGCTGAGGTGGAGGCCAATCAAGACGATCCTGTCAAATGGATCAACCCGTTGGAGACACGACTGCCACTAGCCCCCAACCTGAAGATTTACTGTTTTTATGGTGTGGGGATACCGACAGAGCGGTCCTACTACTATCGGACGCCAGACTCGTCCATTTTCACTAATCTCAGTATGACGATTGACACGACGTTAACGGTGGACGAAATCAACCATGGGGTGATCATGGGCGAAGGCGACGGCACCGTCAACCTTCTGAGCACGGCATATATGTGCAACAAGGGATGGAACATAAAGCGATACAATCCGGCAGGGGTCAAATTGACGGTCTACGAGATGCCTCATGAACCTGAGCGGTTCAGTCCAAGGGGAGGCCCAAAAACGGCGGACCATGTTGACATCCTTGGGCGACAGAGCCTCAATGAATTCGTGCTGAGGGTTGCTGCTGGCAAAGGAGACACGATTCAACCGAATGTTGTGAGCAACATACTCGAGTATGCGCCGAGGGTCAAGATTTACGAAGAGGATGAGGCGCCTGAAGAGCCAGCCGATAGCACTGACGAATAGAGTACGAGTGGCTGGGAGTTCACAGACACAATATGGCATGGTTTGGTCATGGTCACATTTGGAGTTCTTGGCCATCACCAAGGCCTGGCCTGGGTGGCGTACGATTACGAATAGAATGGGCGGCTGGCGACCCATCTGATTACTTACCTACAAGAGAGAGGTTTCTAATATCCTATAGATCGAGATTCTGCTGCTTTCATATAGTCATAATGGATAGATGTAGATACAGAAGATAACTATGATTGCTGGCTCGCTTCGTTGGCTGACCGTCGGAAGGAAGGCGTGCCAAAATTTGCACTGGATGGGAAAAGCACAGACCGTTTTGGCAAATCCCACTTTAGTTCAATTGGATTTACAGTAGATTAACACTCAGTCATTATTTGAGAAGTATTCTTTCATTTACACGCTCCATTGGAATTGTCAAGACAGATTCTGTTTCTGTCCACCCTGCTACCACCATGAGCTCCGCACCCAAACGAAAAGATGCACCGCCTGGTGGTGGTGATCAAGGGCGTCTGAAGAAGAGCAAGGCAGGCACCAAGACTTCTCCGAGACTCGACACGACCTGAAGCATGCTGACCCGTGGCGTACATAGGGTGGCAATGCTGGTAAATGGCAAACACCGCATCAAAAAGCCAAGCTGGACACGCTGAGGGCCAAAGGTCGGACACTGGATGTTGGCGACGTAGGGTTTTGGGTTACTTGCCAACGAAACAAGGAAGTCAAGGCCCTCGATGAAGTAATAGCAATGTGCGACGAAGTAAGTCTCGAAAGCCCTAGACTGTTCCTCAACCGCGCTAATGCCAGTTGTTATATCTAGTATGGCGAGAAGCTATATGGCATCAAGCCAATGACAGATGATGACAATGACTCCGAGGAAGAGGAAGGCGGCATTGAGGCCGCTATTCAGAAGGAGGTTGCTGGTATGAAACAGGCTTCGAACAAAACCCTGGATACCTCGGTGTTCGCTCCTATGCGCCTCAGCCTGGATTGCCTGCTTTTCGTGAAGACCAAGCAACCAGTCGAACCCCGTCAGTTCGCTCGCAAGGTATGCGAAGATGCCATGCTAGTCTCGGACAGGAGACAGCGACGGTCCAGGTTCCTCAACAGAATCACGCCCATTACTCTCGTGGGAAAAGCGACCGAGTCTGGAATCGAGGAAACTGCGAGAACAGTTCTGGCACCAGAGTTCGATCTGGTAGGGGGGGATCTGGGAACCTAGAGGAGCAGGACGCCAAGGGCCCTTCGGTAAGTCACAAGAGTGGAACAGTGGCCAAGGACCTGGTATACATTTCACTGAACTGATGCTTGCGCAGTATGCAATTCGCGTAAGCTCGCGAGCACAAAACAACCTCAAGACCCAAGATGTGATCAAACAGATTGCAAGTCTGATTGGCCCGCGCCACAAGGTCGATCTCACGAAGCCGGACAAGTTCATCCTAGTAGAGATATTTCAGGTAAGTGTGACGTGACTCTCTAACCGTCTCATCATGCTCACCTTGTCACAGACATTCTGTGGTATGAGCGTCGTCGAAGGAGACTGGAACGACCTGAAGAGGTACAACATTCGCGAGTTGTACGAGTCAGCAACCGCAAAGGCTGAAGGTCCCAAGACAGAAGGACCGAGAGGCGGACAACCAACAGGAGGCGACCCAACCATAGAGCGCAGCCCGGCGACGGAAGCGAAGCCTGACGGATCGGACGCAAAGATCGTAGTGGAAGATAACTCCCATTCTGCCGCGCAGGAAAGCCCAGCCAAATAGACGGCTCCCTTGTAACATGTCCCCAATCGGACTTCATTCTGATATAAAAGCGAGGCCAAACGTCCATGAGGTACCAGGGAGGCATATATGAAAAAGGACTCTCAATAACGGAGCCCGTGGCCTAGCCGACAGCTAACGTGATCAATGCCGGGCATGTTTCCGAGCCCAGTATACTGCCGGCCCCGAGGACGCAAACCTAGACCTGTGTAGCCTAGATATATCTCCAATTTTAACCAATGTGATCTGGTACACCCTCGATTGAGCAACCCGTCGTATCTTGGCCACTGGGATGGGGACCAAGGTAGGACTATATCGGGAAATAAAACAAATGGCACAGCAACTTTGTGCGACACTGTCCTGCATAGAAGGGGGTACGGCACGATGGCTTCGGGCTCGTAACATTCCCAGATACTCAAGTACTTTATCTATCTTCTTCCACACAGTCCTCGCCCCTGGCCCCTTCAAAGCCACCATCAGTGGGCAATGCCATGAGTAGAGGAAGAGGGTCCTGCGAACGAAAGGCCTGCACACCACTCTTTTTGCTACAGAGCGCATCTGTCTACACATATCTACACCCAGCTAGTGTGTACGCCTAGTCCGGTAAGCTACACGGGCGACACTTTTGACGCTAAACCGGATCACGACAAAATTGACGAGAATAATCTCGGGTGCGAGGAGTTTCACGCATATCTGACAACCCCCCCTCTCCTTCCCCCCCCTCTAACCCTCTCAAAAAAGACAGGGAGAGAGAGAGACTGCTAGCCCTGCCCTATGAAGTCCCAGCAGAGAAGGCTGAAGCTGATTCACGCATCCTCCATCGGCTTGAACAGGATCGTCATCCAACCAGTAAGCACGTGATGATATGCAGTGTATTTTCCCCCTTATTCAGCTGGCTTTCAGTGCACATCCTTGTAGGTTAACGGTTCCAGCGGTACGGTTGAGCGCCGATTGATAGGCGGGCCGGAAGGGGAAACGATGGCCGACCGGCTCCATTGCCCAATAAACCCATAACCCCCCGCCGGCTTCTTGCGCTACGAGGTCTAGCCCCTGTAGATTCGCTAAAGTCGGCCAATGGGAGACAAGTCTTCTCGCTTCTTCAAAAATCCAACTGGTCGGATGATATCAACTGGAAAGAGAAGGAGAGAGAGAAAGTGTTCGAAAGGGTCCTCGGCCAAACCCGCACCTTCTGCGCATCTCCAGGTAGGTGCATCGTCCTACTGTTGAGACAACGGTCTCGGTCAAGCGAGCTCGCTTCAAGGCCCAATCACAAATGGCTGGCCAACCATGTTCTCTTTCTCTCCTTCGAGCGTCGTTGGGTTGACGGGCAATTTTATACACATAGCCTCACATCTCGAGTTGATGTGATGTTCAAGCAGCGCCTCATGCTGTATGCCTGAATGACGCCCATAACCCCCACAAGAAGTGCCACCTATCGCTGCTGCTACTCGCAGCCATGACGCTATCCATTAATACTTTAAGTAGGTACTTACCTATGGTTCAAGCTTAGGCCCAATGGCGCTGGCTAATCCCACGTGCAATCTGTCGCTTCCCTCTGCGCCCACACGTACAGCATGGCTGCATGGGTTGGTTGCTCTGCGCTGCTCTGGTCAGACAATAGATTCAACTCAGAACACCACACCGGCTTCTCGAAAACTCCTCCCGGTGTCTTGGCGATTCAGCCACTCGGGGCTGCCTTAGAGAGTAGGGATTCCTTCCGCTGATGAACATCGTCCAAGACTTGTCAACATCTTCGTTTCATCCTGGAGGACTCAGCCATGCATATCGCCAACTCCCTTCAGCAACTCCCCCCTTGCCTTGCCCCGTCCTCGGTGACCTGGCTTGTGGTCCTCCGCCTAGATAGCCGAGTAGACCGTTACCTTCGTGTGCCTGTTCCTAGTGTTCGAGCCGTTTGTTCGGCGACCACGCCGTTTTCTTCTTGTTTTGTTCGTTCGCGTCTTCCCAGAGCAAAGCCTCGCTCGTCAACAAGCGGCTGCTACAGTCTGTACTCTCCGCCTAATGGAAATCACCCCTTCTTCTCGTCTTCTTAGACATGTCATCCCATGTGCTCAACTCCTTCTCGCGCCTTCCCACACAACCAGTCGGATCGGGCACAGTCAGCTATCTTGTCAAGCAACTGTATTTAAAAAGACCCGTGCAGCTTCCCACCCCCTCCGCACGAGTTCACCTGTTCATCTATGACCCCATTCGTTATCACAACCCGTCACTTGCTTTCAACTCCTCTGGGGATAGTTAGACCCGCCGCTCTATCTCCCGATTCGGACCAGCTTGCATATCACGGTACCGTCATGGTCAAGGTAACTCGCGCCACCTGCAGCCAGCGAGTGCTTACCGTTTGCTATCTGCGCAGAGGGTTGTCTCGGGTCCCTATCCATACCCCTACCTGTGTAGAGAGAGAGGAGAGAGGAGAGAGAAAGAGAGAAAGAGAGAGAGAGAGATAGAGCCAGAAACCCCCCCACAGGACTCATCCGTCCCACAAACGCCTTCGTGAGCACATAGGTAGCGGCTACTTTGCCGGGCTACCATACTGCAGTCAGTCCATGGTCAAGCCAGATGTTGGGGTAAGAGGCAGCAGCAGCTTAGCAGTCCGGGTGGAACCGACGGCAGTTTCCATTCCCTTCGCAGTGGCTCTTTCCCGTAAATCTTCCATGCCACTCTGCAATCTACACCCGGCCGTCTCTGAGCTCCGCGCGTCCAGAGCTTTTACACGTCCGCAATGTTGCACAAAGATTCGGGGATCACGTCACCAAGCATCTTGCCTTTCACAAACTGACTCCTTGCCACCTGTCATATCCATGAACCGGCCGCCGTCACTTGAACGTCTAGAAGCTGTTGTAAGCCATACTGTGCCCCAAGTAACCGTCAAGTCTCTCCAGCCTCTGCCAACGACGGGTGGGCTGCAGAGGCTCTTCGGTGTCGTGCTATCGGACAATAGGACGCTCATGCTGAAGCTGCCGCCATCGCTCATGCTGCGGCTCCTGCGCTGGGAACAGTACCTCACGTTGTCGGAAGCTTGCGTGATAACATGGATCTTCCGGGAAATCCTCGAGCCGACGCGACCTCCGAACCCCAGAATACCCATGCAGAGCTTCGTCAAGCCCAGCACTCGAATGGGCTTCTCGCCCCCAGCGGCAAACAAATCCTTGCTCTCGTACTTGCCGGCTATCATCACGAGCTCAGCATCCAACAACAAGCTGGGGTCCCCTTTCAGCTTGTGGGAGCCTACCATGGGGACTTGTATCGCGAATCTTCCTCGGCCACTCACACTGACAGAACGGAGAGTTGTAGAATACCAAAAGGGGCATCTTGTTCGACAGATATCCCAGTTGCGCGCTCCTAACTCTCGCTTCGGCCCCGCGATCGCTGTCCTCGGTGGTGCCCCTACATCTCCAAGTACGAGCGGCGTCAGTTTGCCCGTGCCGTCCGCTGTCGGCTCTGATGGCGTTGCGACATGGTCTACGGCATTTCTGGCCCTGATGGAGGGGGTACTTCGAGACGGCGAAGACATGGCTATCATGCTCAGTTACTCGCTAATCCGCGGTCACATGACGCGTCTGAGCTATACCCTGGACGGCGTAATGGAATCGCGCCTAGTGCTTTTCGATGCTGGGAGTGACGCAAACGTATTGGTCACGCGCTCCGCCAAGACAGCGCAGTTCGAGGACGGGCCTAGAGCGGAATATACGAAGAACGCGAATCCGCAAGCAAGATCGGCACTGACGAGTGGAATATCTGACAGCAATCACAAAGAGGTGGCCATGACATCTCACAACACCGAGCGCGCAGGGGAAGCGATTGGGACACAAGGGGTGGTTGATGGCAGCGTGGCCGACAAGACCATAACAAATCTTCTTAGTGTCACAGGCCTCCAAGACTGGAGTAACTGCATCTTTGGCGATCCGCTTATGGCCAAGGTGTTTAGCCAGGACCCGTCGGACGATTTCCTTCGCGGGTTTCGGGGCCAACCAGCCGAATACCCCCCCACTCCCATCGCCGAGCTGTCCAGTGGTACTGGGGCAGCGATAACGTCATTACCCCCAACGCCCATGACCACGCCCAAGTCTCCATCTCCAGTTTCGGTGACCAAAATACCACCAAAGGCACGGCAGCACTCGTTGGGCTCGTCCTCGCCTCCGCCACCAAGCATCGTGATGCCCGAAGTCACGGCCGGTGGTTTCTCAGGAGAAGGAAAAGACCACGGCGACGGTGATGGGAAACGGGGGCATAATCACCACGCTAACGAAGAGGCTGAGAGCGCCGCGGTCCGCCTCCTGCTGTACGAGTGCTACCACGCCACATGTTGCGTGGTGCAGCAATTCTACCGCCCATGGCCACCCGAAAGCACCCGGCGCGAGATGGCGGCGCGGCGGCGTCTGGCCGAGGTGCTGCGTAAGCTCGACCGGATCCAGCGCGAGCCGACTCACAACGACAAGAGCGGTAGCATTAGCGACGGCAGGAGGTCCAAGTCAAGGAGGGCTAGTGGTGACGACGACGATGGCGGTGATGGATGGCCCATCAAGAGGGCGAGGTCCGAAGCTGGGGATTAGTGAGCAACAGGAAGGCAGGTTCTTGTTTGGGAGAAGAAGATAGACACATATATGGTATTCACAAAGGTCCAACACGGAGACGAGGAAAGGCATAAAGCGGCGCAGGTGGCAGGATTGCTCAGTGAACGGAGGTACATATTAGCCCAAAGCTGTACAGAGGATGCTCTTTCTTGTCATGGCATAAGAAACCCCCACTTGTTTTTGGTCTGGCAGAACTGGTCTTCTGGTTCCCGTACTCATACAGCCAGTAGTAGGAAGGAATTGGCAGGAGGAAGTGGCCATCGGGATCGACCGGGAGGCATTTACGACAGGTTTCGGGCCTTCTGGCGGGTGGGGGCCATCGGGACGGTCGAGCGGTATTGGGCTGTTCAGGATTTTCAGCAGTATGTAGGGGGGAGGGCGGTGGATCCGCCGGGTGGCGCCGCCCACTAACTCGAGTCCGGCCGAGTCCCCTCCTCCCTTTTAGAGTGAGTGGTTGGTGGGTACCTCTAATGATTGCATCACCACCCTGTAACCAGCAATGCTGCAAGTGGGCTGATGGCCTCATGTCAGCTATCTAAGTATGTCCACAGTCTGGTTGGAAGGACCAGAAGGAAGGACGTCGCTAATCAAGAGCACGCTGCCATCGTAAGATCGGTCCATGTCCCTTTTCTAGATTCGGCCTTTTTCCCTCCTCCGCAAGCTGAAACAAGAGAATAGCATCATTATTCATCAAACCGAGCAGACGTCGTTCGATCGCCCGTCTCTCTCCGACGTGTTCTGTCTGCTGTTCTGTTCTGTTCGTGACATTCCGGCTTTCCATTCTGGACCCTTCTCTCTTGCTGGAGACTACCAAGCTTAGCCTACCAAACGTGGTCGGGTCGAGCTCTGGTTTAAATAAGTAGACTGCCCCTCGCTGTCCGTCATGGTAGTTCCAGTCAACCACCACTCCATACCCAATCCCTTCCTTCCCCCTTGGCACACCTCTAGAAGATGGCGTCGACATTAGATATTCGTACCCAAAACCTCAAGAAGCCCGTCACCGTGGCCGAGTACCTCTTCACCCGACTCCACCAGATGGGAGTTCGCTCCGTCCACGGTCTCCCCGGTGATTACAACTTGGTAGCTCTCGACTACCTCCCCCAGTGCAACCTGAAGTGGGTTGGCAGCGTTAACGAGCTCAACGCCTGTAAGTGTCTTTCTCTTCTCCTTCTTTTTCTTCTTCTTCTTTTTCTTCTTTTTTTTTTTCCTTCTTGCTTGCTCCAACAGCCACAAGACTATTATTATTAACCTTTACTTATATAGCCTACGCTGCTGATGGTTATGCTCGAGTAAAGGGCATCTCTGCCCTCATCACCACCTTCGGTGTCGGTGAGCTCTCCGCCATCAACGGTATCGCCGGAGCCTACTCCGAGATGGTGCCCATTGTCCACATTGTGGGCTGCCCCAACACCGCCAGCCAGAAGAACGGCCTCATGCTGCACCACACCCTGGGCAACGGCGACTTCAACGTCTTCGCCGACATGAACGCTCTCGTCTCGTGTGCCGTGGCCAAGCTCAACGATCCGACCGAGATTGCCACCCAGATCGACCACACCCTCCGCGAGTGCTGGCTCCGCTCCCGGCCCGTCTACCTGATGCTGCCCACCGACATGATCGAGGCCAAGGTCGAGGGCGAGCGCCTGCAGCAGGCCATCGACCTGCGCGAGCCCGAGAACGACGCCGAGAAGGAGGACTACGTCGTCGAGGTCATGCTGCGCTACATCCACGCCGCCAAGAAGCCCGTCATCCTGGCCGACGCCTGCGCCATCCGCCACCGCGTCCTGCCTGAGCTGCACGCCTTCGTCGAGAAGACCAAGCTGCCCGTCTTCGTCACCCCCATGGGCAAGGGCGGTGTCGACGAGGAGATCGACACCTTCGGCGGCGTCTACGTCGGCAACGCCTCGCACCCCGAGGTCCAGGAGATGGTCGAGAGCTCCGACCTGGTCATCACCGTCGGTGGCCTCAAGAGCGACTTTAACACGGCCGGCTTCAGCTACCGCCTCAGCCAGCTCAACACCATCGACCTGCACAGCTACTCGTGCGGCGTCCGATACAGCGAGTACCCCGGCGTCAAGATGCGCGGTGTCCTGAGGAAGCTCACCGAGCGCATCGACCTCAGCTCCCTCAGCGTCACCAAGGTCACCCCCTCGCAGAAGCTGAGCGGCATCGAGCCCCAGTCCAACGGCGCCGACGACGGCGTCATCACCCAGGAGTGGCTCTGGCCCCGCGTCTCCACCTTCCTCCAGAAGAACGACATCGTCGTTACCGAGACTGGTACCGCCAACTTCGGTATCTGGGACACCAAGTTCCCGTCAGGCGTCAGCGGCCTGAACCAGACGCTCTGGGGAAGTATCGGTTGGGCCGTCGGTGCCTGCCAGGGTGCTGCCCTCGGGGCCAAGGATGGCGACATGAACCGCCGGACCGTGCTCTTCGAGGGCGACGGTAGCTTCCAGCTCACAGCCCAAGAGGTGACGACCATGATCCGACACAACCTGGACATCATCCTGTAAGTCCCTTCCATCCCCCCCCTTCTCTCTCTCTCTCTCTCAACCCCAACCTTCTTCCGTTGAACCAACTGTTCCTTTGCTAACATGTGGGCACCCTCCCCCACTTACAGGTTTGTGATCTGCAACGATGGATACACCATTGAGCGTTTCATCCACGGCATGGACGCCGAATACAACGACATTATCAAGTGGGACTACAAGGCCACCGTGGACGTATTCGGCGGCGCCAACAACGCCAACGTCAAGAAGTACGTGGTCAAGACCAAGAACGAGCTGTCGAACCTCATGAAGGACGAGGACTTCAACAACCGCAAGGGCCTGCGGTTCGTCGAGCTCTACATGCCCCGCGACGACGCGCCGAGGAGTCTGATGTTGACGGCCGAGGCCGCCGCCGCCCGCAACGCCAAGATGGATTAAATGGTTGCCCGTCTGGCAGAGTGTGGGAAAAGGACAGTGTGGTTTTACCCGATGTGCTACATTTTTGGGGGAATTGCTTCTCCAAAGTGGAAATAAACAAAAATATAAAAGAAACGGCTTAAAAACGGCATCTTGGGTAGAGAGGATGGCGTTGGGTAGATGCTCACCCAAGGAGTTTTTATGAGATTACGGGTTTTTCCGCTTTCAAAAGCTGATGGTTCCTTTTTGCCGTGACACGTGTGTACTTCTTGAGCATGAAAAGGAAATCCGTGACACTGTTATGTCGGCGCCCAGATCGAATCGGCCCAGTCAGTCTCTTTTCGTCCGATCAACGCCTGACCCGGCACCAGCATGGGACTCGATGTCGGTCTGCGCCTATCATTGTAACAAGTTTTCGAAATACACTTGTTCCCCTGCCACGCGCTCCGTTTCTCGTCTCTGAACACTAAAAGGCATGTTGTAGAATTCCACTTTGAGTACCTGGTCGACCTGCAATCCTAGTCCCGAAGACTGTTGTGAGGTGAGATGTTCCAAGGCCAGTTGTTTCAACCTTTGCCGGCGCACTCTAAGATGCCTAGCATAGAGAAGTGGAATCTGGCCGTGGACATGTGCGCCTGTGGAGGCACATCGGCCAAGGAAGAAAGCAGTTATTGGCATATTCAGAAGGACATTGCCCCTGGGACAGGACTCCGAACTATTCAATACCTTTGACAGATGATATCTTAACGAAGCTACAGTTCTCTCCATAAGCTGCGTAGAGGTAGGGCGGGCAGGCTGTCTAATTGTGAGAGACTTGGTTACATGCTATGAGGGGCGACATGACCCGATCCAATCCTTATACCAAACGCCCATCTAATGCATTCGCTTTCTCGTGACACCCAAACCTAATTTACATAACAGCGTATACACGGCCGGCCTCCAGCCCATCTGCCTACCCAGTGAGCCTCTCTAACTGTTCCTTTCGCCTCCTCTTCCGCCGCCCCTTCAGTCGCACCGCCCGTCCTTCCAGCCGTCCCGCCACCTCTCCTCCCAGCGCGCGCAGTCGAAGGCCTGCTTGCCCAGCTTGCGGTTGACGGCGTTGTGGGCCTCGCACAGCCAGCGGCCGAACTCGTCGCGGCTGCCGACGGGCATCTGCTGCTTTGCCATATAACTCTGGAAGTCCTCGGCGCACGACCAGCACGGGTACAGGCGCGAGAGGGCGCCCATGAAGCCCCGCAGGTCCGTCTGCTCGTGCGTCGTGGGCGCCGACGGGTATGTGGCCGCGATCGAGTGCAGCAGCGTCCAGGTCGACCGGCCCAGCTCCTCGACGTCCGGCGGGCAGTCGGTACGCAGGTTTGGTGTCGCGGGCGTGGGGGTGGTTGCGGCGCCAGCGGCACCACCGGCGACGGCGCCAGCCATGGCGGCCGGTATCGCACCGCTCGATTTCAGGTTGGATTTCGTTTGTTGCGAGACGAAGTTGGAGAAGGCCATCTTGGATGAGCAGGAGCGACAGCTACCAAACGAGTCAGGGGGAAAAAACGAGGGCGCGATAGGGGTGCCTCGGGGGAGGAGATGTAGCTTACGGTTTGCCATCTTTGCCGAGGACAACGCCCGGAGGCAACTTTTTGGGATCAATGCTTCCACCTGCGGAAGCGTTTGCGCCGGTGACCTCTTTTCCGTCCACCGCCATATTTATGTAAAGAAGGGATTCAAAGCAGGTAAAGGATTGAATGCGCTATGCAGGGTACAAGGACGCAACAGTTGGCGAAAAGAGGGAATGCCATATGCGTAGATCGCGAGGGTTGCAATGTGCATTTGTCATGGGTGATGGGCCTGGTTCTAGAACAAACCTCTCGTGCCTAGGAAGAGAAGAGACCCTTGTCCCCTGTTAAGAGCAAGCAAGCTCTTATCGATAAAGCTTTCCCTGATGCTGCCCCTCCATACTTACTTTAAGTATTTACCTGAGTGTAGGCCTCGAACTGCGAGAGAGAGAGAGAGAGAGAGAGAGCTATTGTACGACATTGAGCTGTACTTCACGTAACATCATGCCTAGAGAAGAACAAAGAACGCCTATATTGTTGCTCAAGACCAAATCAGGTCCCACCGATGCATATGAGGAGCTCTTCTCTACCCCGCGAGATGGCTTCGACTTCGAACCCACCTTCGTTCCCGTGCTGCGGCACCAATTCGAAGAGGACGGCTTGGGGGTCGTCAGGGGACTCCTGGAGAGCAGGAAAATCAGCAAGACAGACGATGCTGCTTTTGGCGGTCTGATCTTTACTTCACAGAGAGCAGTTGAGGCTTTCGGTCAGCTTGTGGACGAGAGGCAAGGTTGGTTTCTTCTGGTGACGGTTGGTGACGGTCTGCTAGAGCAAGGAGCTATAGCTTACGTGGGTTTTTAGGAGAGCAGTCCTGGCCTCACTTACAGGATGTGCCCCTATATAGCGTTGGGCCTGCGACTACGCGGGCTTTGAAGGCTATTCGTCAAGCACCCCCCTTGCAGATCTTTGGCGGACACACCGGAAACGGTGATGCGCTTGCTCATTTCATCCTGGAGCATTACGGCGAGTGGTACTCAGACCGGCCCACGAAGCCACCTTTGCTGTTCCTTGTGGGGGAGCAGAGACGGGATATCATTCCTAAGACGTTGATGGACCCTGCCTTGGCTGCCGACCGGCGTATAGAGGTCACAGAGACTGTAGTCTACGGTACAGGAGTAATGGAATCCTTCCCAAAGGACTTCAAAGAGGTACTGCGACAGACGTCGGGTCGAACGGTGCGATGGGTGGTGGTGTTCTCACCCACGGGGTGTGATAGCATGCTTCGAGGGCTAGGCATGCTCGGCGAAGGAGGCCAAATAGGCGAGGTGCCAAAGCAGAGGACCACGTTTGTTGCTACCATTGGCCCTACGACAAGGGACTATCTGAAGCGGGCGTTTGGGTACGAGGCAGATGTCTGTGCGGAGAAGCCTAGCCCCGAGGGTATATGGGAAGGAATCACCAGATTTAATTCGCAATGAGAGTGTCCTGTTCAGGATCTCGGCATTCTCACAGAATAATGCCTGTAGTCCCGCCAAGGCCATCATCACGAACGATTCAGCCATACTAGGGTATATCAAAAGCCGCAGTTTCCCTGTAAGTGTCCTAAACTGGTTTTGCTGGTGGTTATCGCGGGCGGAATGGACTCTAGTTCGTGTCGACTGAACATAATAGGGTCGTGTGATCAAGACAGACAGACAGACATTCAATGAACCGCTACTTGGGCTAGGTCAGAAAGGCATATCTTCAGACGACCCGACTAAAAATAGCCAGAATAAATACTACTTGTTACAATTTGTGAAATGACTGAATAATATGTAGGTAGTTATCTTGTAACTACTTTGGATAAAAGTACTAGGTTAAGTAAGTAAGTATGCACGATAACAAATGTCTCGGTAGTTTCAGAAACCCAAGTCATACAACCAACCAACCCTACGGATATGATCTAACCTAGCAGTGATCACACCCACTCCCAGCCCAGCCGGTTACGTAGCCCTTGAAGGCGAAGGCCCTGCGAGAGTACATACCTCTCTCCTCTCTCGGTGCAACTTGGATCAATTGTTGATTTGTTGAACCCCCTCAAAGTCAACGCCACGGCACATTGATGCACCCATTGCTTTCACTACCTCTGAATCTGTCTGAAATCTGTCTTGTTGTCAGGCAAGCCCAAATACAGCCCATGACCCCATACAGCCAGCGTCTTTACCACATTCTTTGCATGGCATTGATATAACTTCGTCAGATCACCGTCGCCCCACCTTCAGCTCGCTTGACGGCTTTCGAAGAAGCTCCGCCGTACCTGCATCTCCACAGCCTAAAGTTAGCCAGCAACAGAGACAACTTTGAGAACCTCGATAACAACATTGACATACCCCCGAGGTACCTTCCAATTTCCGAGGCCCACGCTCTGACGATCACTGGCCAGAGCAAGACAAAACGAGCTATTAGGTATCATTGTCGACCGCTGGTCCTAGACACACGACCATGAGCCGCCCGCAGTCAAGACCGGCTGCACATCCCGAAGAAAGCCTGATCGACCTCTCGCCGCCATCGTCCGGCATCACAACGCCCAACTCCCAGTCCGGCTCCTCCAGCGCCTACGGCCTCAGCTCCGCCTTATCGGGTCTGTGGCGCCGCATATCCTCGGCCGACCCCCACGCTTTCCAGCAGCCCCAGCACGCCGCCACGTTCCCGCAAGCGGTGCAGCACCATTTCCCGGCTACCGGCGACGGCATCAACGATCCCTTCACCCCGCGGTCGCCGCGGCGCACGGCGTCGCCTAGAGGGCTGCCGAGCCTCGAGCCGCTCAACTTGACGGGCTATGCTGCAGATACCCCGCCGGACGAACGGCTGCTGAGCCGGAGCATCGCCGAGGAGATCCGAACGTTCCTGCCGGAGCGGCTTAAAATTGGCGAGGACTGGCACCTGGTGTATAGCTTGTACCAGCATGGGAGTTCCTTGTCGACGCTATATAAGCTGTGTGACGACTATCGAGGGAGGAGGGTAGGCTTCGTGCTCGTGGTTCGTGACGGGAGAGAAGGAGTAAGTCACGCTTACGCACAAGGCAGCACAGGCAGCAGCAGTTGAAGAGAAGAGGTGGGCACGATGGCTAACTTGGCAATCACTACAGACTTTCGGCGCGTACCTCACCGAAGCACCCCATCCCGCAGCCGCCTACTTCGGCACCGGCGAGTGCTTCCTATGGCGGGCCTCGGTCCAAGTTCCGCTCCCACCTCCACCCTCTGCCGACACTACCGACCTCCTCGGCACGCGCTCCACCACCATCGCAGCGCCGACAGCCGATACCTCTGCGGGAACAGAGGATACGAATGGGCACCTCGCGCCCGGCGCCACCGACCCTACCACCAACAAGCTGGCATCCTCGCCCACCACCGCGTCGGCGGCGACCGCCCAGCAGCAGCACTCGATCCGATTCCAGAACTTCGCCTACACGGGCGCCAACGACTACTGCATGTTCTGCGAGACCAAGTTTCTGTCGGTGGGCGGCGGGCAGGGCGCCAACTTTGGGCTCTGGCTCGACGACGGCTTCAGCCGCGGCCACAGTGGACCCTGCGACACCTTTGGCAACACCCCGCTGAGCGACGAGGGCACTAAGTTCGACATCTTAGGCGTGGAACTCTGGGTCGTGGGCGCTGGTTGAGTTCTTCTCGATACGGCGAAGTTTTCTAGTCTCCTTTAATAAATAAATAAAAAGAGAGAGAGAGACATAGAAGAAAAGCAAACAAACACAGCCAGAAAGGGGGGGACAACAAAGGGTAAGTGAAAGTAGGCTGGCTCGGTTCGGGAAGATGAAGGGTAAAAGGTTGGCTACTTATAGATCGAATCTGTTTTTACTTACACGACATGAGTAAGGCACTGACGGACAGAGACTAGTCCTCAACGTGAAGAAGAAAGGCCCAAGAGAAGAAGTAGGAGGAGGGCATGAGCAAAGGAGGCCTAGAGCCTCATTCTCATGGGAGACCGAGACCAAAGCATTTGTAACGAGTAACGATATGATACCACTACGGCTTAATAGCGAGCAATGAAACAGGGAGGTGACGACCAAGTCTAGCCTAATATATACGTGGATCGTTGAATTCGCGGGAGGATCATCAATTCAGCGAAGTTCAGCGTAGTTCAGCGGACAAGAGATGCACTTGGGCTCCGATCGAAGCATCAATGCCTGCAGTTGCTGACTGGTTTGATCGATTCATGAGGATTGGAAGTCAAGGCACAAGAAATCGACAAGATAGTTATATAATTGTTTGATCTTGATATTTCTATGAAAACATCATCAGTAATCAACATCATCTTCGCTCCCACATCTTGCTCCACGATGTGCGCATCTCGACATAATCACCTTTCCTCATCACACCCGTACACTTTCTCTCCTTACTTCAGGATCTTATTATATACAGCCATATATTCAACACATAGAATACTGTCCCGCCATTTGCTTTACAGCATGGGCTTCAGATCGTCAGCCACAGTAAAGGGGGCCTCGGTCTTGGCCTTGATCTCATCCACCGTCACGCCGTCCGCAATCTCGATCAGAGTGAGGCCGTGAGCGAAGTCAACATCAAACACACCCTGTCATCAAAAGATTAGTTACTTGGAGCTTGGAACTGCGAACGATGGCACCACGCCAAGTGGGCGATTCGTATTGCGAGGAGAGGGCAAAAAGAGAAAAGCAAAACTCACAAGCTCAGTGATGATGCGTGACACGCAAGCGCGGCCAGTCAGAGGGAAGGCACACTGCTTGACGATCTTGGGAGTACCCTTCTTGTCCGTGTGCTCCATGGTGACGACGACCTTGGTAGCGCTGGGGTTGGAGACGAGATCCATGGCGCCGCCGAAGCCCTTGACCTTGCCGGGCAGCATCCAGTTGGCGAGGTCGCCGGTGGCGCTGACTTGCATGGCGCCGAGGATGGTCAGATTGATGCGGCCGCTGCGGATCATGCCGAAGCTCTCCTCGGAGCCGAAGACGGCGGCGCCGGGCTTGAGCGTCACCGTCTCCTTGCCGGCGTTGATGAGGTCGGCGTCTTCCGCGCCTTTCTGCGGGTAGGGGCCCAAACCCAGAATGCCGTTCTCCGACTGCAGCTGCACCTCGACCTCGGGCCCGACGAAGCTGGGTGCCAGCATGGGCATGCCGATGCCCAGGTTGGCGTACATGCCGTTCTGGAACTCCTTGGCGGCGCGGCGGACGATGCGTTCGCGCTTGGCCGCCGTGTCCCCGGAGCCCAGCGCCTTCTTGGCGTCCGGGTCGCTCTCGTCCTTGGCCCAGGTGAACTTCTCAATGTTCTTTTCGGTCGTGCTCTGGATCACGCGCTTGACGTAGATGCCCGGCAGGTGCACGGCCTCGGGCGGGATCTCGCCGGGCTCGACGATGTGCTCGGCTTCGACAATGGTCATCTTGGCATTTCGGCCCATGGCACCGTTGAAGTTGTTGGCGGCAAGGCGGAACTGCACGTTGCCGAGTTTGTCGGCCTTGTAGGCCTTCACGAAGGCATAGTCGCCCGCAATGCTGTGCTCCAACAGATACGACTTGCCGTTGAAGACCTTGACATCCTTGGGGTACGAGTACTGCTCTGGCGTGCCGTCCGGCTTGTTCTTGAGGGGCAGATCACCCGTCTGCACTACGGTGCCGAATGCAGCGGGAGTATAGAACGCCGGTATGCCCTTACCGCCAGCCGCGCAACGCTCCGCCAGCGTGCCTTGCGGGGTAAGTTCAAGCTCGACCTGTCCAGTCAAGTACATGGTCTCAAAGGTCTTGTTCTCGCCGATATAGCTGGCAACCATCTTCTTGATCTGCTTCGTCTTCAGAAGCTGGCCCAACCCGGAGCTGTCGGTGCCGGCATTGTTTGAGACGGCAGTTAAGCCGGTGATTCCGGGCTTCTTGAGGACTTCGTTGATTAATGTGTCTGGCACGCCGCAGAGACCAAATCCACCGCACAGCAGTGTGGAGTTGGGCTTCATGTCCTTCAGGGCTTCGGCGGCGGACGGGTAGACCTTGTTTATCTCGGCTCGGCGAGAAGAGGCCGAGAAGGCCCTGGAGAGGACGAGAGCATGCTGCGACGAATTGGAATGTCAATTGGCATGCAGATGAAAAGACGGATCCATCATTCTCGAGGTTATGGCCAATTACATACATTAGAGCCGTACTTGGAGTACGCTCGAAGCGTTCTCATACACAGCGCTGCCGAGGGCATTCTGGCGGCTCACTACGGCTACGTGCGGCGGATATGTGGGTGACAGGTGGATGACGTCGCGCTACTATTGTTGTATCATATATCAATGACTTGTATATAAATCGAAAGAGAGATACACACACAGAGGGAGGGGGAGACCAAGAGAGAAATGACCGAAGTACTCTCAATCACGAACGAGGTTTTGCACAGTTGAGCAAGGGGAGAAGGGATTCCGGGGGAAAAGCTGCGACGGGAAAACATTGGATTGCAGCAGCGTGTAAATATTGAACCCCCAGAAAAATGGTCAGGACCCCATGCCCATCCATGCCTTTACCACCCGCCAATGCACTCCGCGCTCGGGAGCATCAGGGCGAAGCTATCCGCTTGGGATGGGGGCCCGGGAAGACTACTCGGCATTGAGAAGGGCAGGGTAAAGAATGACCCTCTGGGGGAGCAAAGATGATGAACGCCTTTCCGAGGGCTAATTCCGAAACTCTCCCCCCCTTGCGGCTGTAGTGCCGGTACCTTTTCTTGCCGTCGGAAAGTGGCGGGTGCTGCATGCTGGATGGAAAGCGGAAGACTGTGATGCTGTAATTAAGTATGTACGGGCTGCGGTTACTGTTTTCAGATGATTGAGAGCGAGCCATATTCACGTATCGCGATGCATGGTTTCTAGACAGACCTATACTGAACCCGGGTTCTTCATTCAGGATGACCGTTTAACCGTGATTCCATCTCCAACTATCAACTCCACTCTTTAACCTACTGTACGACTACATGTTGTCTCGTGCAAGCCACATAGGCGGGGTGATGGATGTACTGCTAAGCCACACACGCTCATCGATAGCGATAAGATCCTCCTAGTCAAAAAAGTTCAATTGCTACAGGTGAAGCAATCTTCAACAGCGCATCGTCATGGAGGCCAACCTAGCAAAAAGGCGCAAACTTGGCCATGGGCCTTTTGTGCCAGTTGGGACGTCTAACACACCTGCCGCCAGTGCTTTTGCAGATGCGACCGAGGAATTACTCCTTGATGTCCAGGTGGATTATGCAAAAACCTTTGAAGGTGTCGATGACATCCTACGCCAATTCAAGAGTACAATTGAAGCCCTGGAGCCCCAGGAGCCTGCTCTTGTACGTTTCGTGAACCCCTTTACACGGATGGGCCTTTTCATAAGCTAATCCTCTCAGATCTCTGATGCCACCGCGAAGTTCGAAAAGGCGCATGGTATACGGGTCCCGTACCCCAACCCACGGCCAGCTAAAGACTCCCCTTACAAACTCGCATTCGCAAAGCCAGCCCAGGTCAACGTGGTGGGAAGCTATGTCGCCAAGACCATGATCAGAACACAGGCTGGTCAGGCCGTCGATATGATCGTCGTCATGCCTGCAGACCTATTTCAGGACAAGGATTTCCGAGATCTCCGGTATTTCTACAAACGATCCTTCTACCTCGCGCGAGTCTGCGCCGGCCTCCAGCTGCAATTTAAAGGGTCTATGGAATTCAATTTCCATTTCCTCCATGGGAATGAGCTATTGCCAGTCCTGGTGGCCCAGCCAACAAAAGCCGGCCAAAACAAGTACGCAATTCGCATCATACCGTGTGCACCTGAGAACCTATTCCCAACCTCGAAGCTGTGGCCAACAAGCAGCTCAGTCCGTCGAAACGGTAATGAATCGAAGGAAGCACTGGCACCTACTCCTTTCTATAATGCCACACTGAAAGCGGAGAGTTTATATCAATCTTACCTGCGTTTATTGGCCAGCACTGGAAAGACTTGCCCGGGCTTCAAGGACGCCTGCATCCTGGGTAGAATCTGGTTACAACAGCGAGGCTTCAGCTCTGATATATCGCAAGGCGGCTTCGGGTCGTTCGAATTTGCGGTCCTTGTCGCCCTTCTCTTATCCGGCGGAGGCCGCAAGGGGGAAGCGCTTCTTGCTAAATCCCTAGGAAGCTCACAGATAATTAAGGCCGCCATTCAGTATCTTGCCAACACCAATTTCCAGAAGAAACCAGCAATCTTTGGCACACACCCCTCCGACCCAGATGCTATACGGCAGGATGGGCCGGTACTGTACGACGCGACGAGGAACCTGAATCTTCTCTGGAAAATGGCACCATGGTCGGGAAATCTGCTGCAGCAGTACGCTAAATGGTCTCTTGCTGGTTTGAAAGACAACTCTCTGGACCAATTCGACCCCTTGTTCATCATTAAAGTCCACGATAAGTCGCAGATATATGATTTACAAGCCAATGTGGACTTGCCGACAGCTACTCAATCAGTTCAGTCGCAAGATTGCCGTGGTCGCACTTGGGATTTCTGTGAGAAATTGTATCAGGTCTTGAAAAGAGCCTTGGGCGAGAGGGCGTCCTTAATCAACATCGATACGTCCAGAGCGGACAACTGGGCCGTATCTGTAGCTCCTTCAGAGGCCCAGCCAGGAAATGTAACGGTTGGCGTTATATACGAGCCATCAAGCGCTTTTAGACGGATGGACCTTGGGCCAGAGGCCGAACAGAAAAAGGAGGCTGCCAAGTACCAGGAGTTCTGGGGCGAAAAGTCGGAGCTTCGCCGTTTCCAGGATGGCAGTATCCGGGAATGCATCGAATGGGCTAAGGAGGCATCTGCCAGTATCCCCAAGCAAATTATTCGATACATCACTCATTTACATTTTGGCCTGGATGACCAGAGCATCACGTTCTATGGAGCCGAAGCAAGCATTCCACCCTCAGACACACATTACTTCGATATGGCGAAGGAAGCTTTCCGAACGTTGGAGCATGATCTTCGTGAATTGCACGATTTGCCGCTGCACATCAATCAGATTGCCGGCATAGGACCTGAGCTGCGGTATACCTCTTTACGGCTTCCAACTCCTGACAAGCCTATTCAGCCCATGGAGGCAGTCATCTCTTTTGAGGCATCTGGGAAATGGACGGACAACCTGGCTGCCAACCAGAGACTCAAGATCGCCTTCCTACTAAAGATTGGGTCATCCCTTGAAGAGGCCAAGGAGGAGATCAAGACGCATTTGGGACTGGACCAAGCAGCCCAAGATACCCATAACCTCGCTTTTCTTGATGTCGTGTATGAGGATGCGTTTGCCTTCCGCCTCCGTGTGCGCAGCGATGCGGAAGAAAGGGAGCTTGAGATGCAAACCCGCAACAAGCAACTGGATCGCCACGTCCAGGCTGAGGCAGCCACTTCCCTTGCCATCATCAGACGCTTGTATACGAATCTGCCGCTGCATACCCAGACAGTCTCTTCCTGGTGTACGAGGCTACCACCTTTGTCTGCTGCGATCCGGTTCACAAAGCAGTGGTTTGCATGCCACAAGCTTGCTTCGCATCTCAATGAGGAACTCATTGAGCTGCTGGTGCTTCAAGCATTTCTCAAACCTTTCCCTTGGAGAACCCCTACGAGTGCATTCACCGGGTTTTTGCGAACAATGCATCTCATCTCGCGGTGGGACTGGCCTGAAGAACCCTTGATAGTCGATCACTCGGACTCTATATCAGCCGACGAACGTTCTGCTATCTTTGCACGGTTCAAAGACTGCCGCAAGCTTGATCCTCGCTTCAATCGAACTGTCCTATTCGTTGCCGATTCTCACGATACCGGTGGTACTACATACACACGTGACGGGCCGTCTCGTGTTGTCGCCAACCAAATGGTCAAGCTTGCCAGATCAGTCTGCGAGCTTGTGCGCGCCGGTGGCGACCTGAAGCTTCTCCTCCAACCGTCGCTCAAACATTACGATGTTATCATCACGCTCAACCCGAAGGCTCTCAAGGCCGTATTACGTGAGAACGGCGCCCCGAAACAACCACACTTCAAGAACTTAGATGAGCGGAACCACTCGGCAGTGTTGCCACTAGCAGAGCACCCTGTAAGCGCGCTGCTGCAACAGCTGCAGGCACAGTACTCGACGGTCTTGGTCTTTTTCCACGGTGGGCCGGAGGACCATGTCATCACAGCCCTGTGGAAGCCCGAGCTGGACCAGAGGACGCGCAAGGTCGAGATGCCTTGCTCCTTCAGGCCTATAGGGACGGAGGATATCCTGGAGGTCGATCGGGCCTCGATGCTGGCGGAGATGGCCAGGATAGGTGGGGATATGATAGAGAAAATCAAGGTAAAGGGCGCAACATGAGACGGTGTGTGGTGTGGGAGGAAGGAAGCTGCCGAGGGCTAGGCTTGTCTGGATTAATGCGAGATAGATACCCTTCAAGATACAGATTTAAGAATAGGGGTCTACGATCCTTTTGGAATTTGGCTCCATTATTTCGTCCTATCCGCTTAGGCTTCCTTAATCTCTGCTGTTGACCCGCACTGGCCTTGATGTTTGATATATCCACGTGCAACATCCTGACCTCAGTGCCACCCTTAGCAAAAGGGATCTGCTTCACATGTCCGAGTCTGGTGTCCATCCTGTTAAGGCAAAACAAGAGCGATTGGACGGGAGGGGGAGGGGGAGGGGGAGGCAAAAAGCAAAGCTGACCATCAGCCATCTGGATTGGTTCGTCGCCCCTCACAGCCCTTCCATTCGTTGTTGGTGCGCTCAAAGGGGCCTAGGTTGTCCCTGGGTTACAGTATGAGGCAAGACATGGCGCTGAATTCATAGGAGTGTACGGAGTAATGATTTCCCAATCCCTATAGTCTTGTCGCTTTTTTTTGTTGCTTTCCCGGCCCCTCTTCCAAGTTTCTACCCATCCAGTCAGTCAGGTGATGTTTCTTACATGACCAGTTTCTTTGCTGTCTCCCTTTCCCGATCATCCTGTCTTCTCTCCATCTCGGGGATCTTAGGTTTAGGGCAGACACAATCAGATCATGACCGCGCGCTTGGGGATGGGCTTGGGGTCAGGAACCAAAGTCAAACTTGGGCTGATTCGAACTTCTTCTCTAGCGGTACTCGTAGCTTTGCTAGGTTCAGCTTGCTGTTTTCACTGTTCCTGGTTTTGGCTTCCTGCATCGTGACACGCTTCTTTGCTTTTGTTTACTCAGCCTTCGTGATGAACTCACCCCCAGCCAGATTCTTGGCAAGGGTCATTGGGCCAGTCACTGCCTTGCAGCAGGCGTTCCCACAGGACACTCGGTACGGCTTTGACCCCAGGGTGCCGGCGGATACAGTTTTTGCATCTGGCCGCTCGGGTACTTGGCGGATGTGGTAGCGGTAGGTCAAGATGATTCACTGAAGATGCATCGACCATCTGAGTGAGGTGTTGTCGTCGTATCAGCAGGGGCTCTATACTACTACCCTGACTACATCAGTTGTTGCATATACGGACTGCTGGATGGTGGTCCTTTCCGCAGCACCATACGACTTAGCAGAAAGACTTGGTAGGCCAGAATCTGATACCCAGCGAGTATAGGGCTAGGTACGGACTAGCAAGTAGCGGCGGGTGAGAACCTGAAACTGACCTCAAAGCTGGGCAATCTCGGCGCTTTGACTCGATGGGGGTGGTCAAGGTTGCAACTGTTACACTCGCGTTTGTTCTTTTGACAGACACTGCACTCTCCAGCCTAGGTGAAGATTCTACCACTTCGTCGCCAAGTTCTCAAAGATTACTGCATATGGCAGTCCGCCCTGTCCTGCTTTCCATCTACCTGGGTCTGTGGAACCCTGGTCTCGTCATAGGATAGCCGCAGCAACATCACCACCATTGTCCTCCTCGAAGAGTATATTTGTCACGAGAGGCGGCAAACATGAATCTCCGCTTTCTGCTCATTCTGACTCGTCAACCCTAGGCTACGCAGGCAAGTATGAGTCGCACACGCATGTCAAGAAAGACACGGGCCTCCACTCCAGCGTGGGTAATATCAAGGCAGGATAAACGAGTCATATTGCTACGAACATATATAGTCTGGCAGGGTGCAGTCGATACTTGCGGGATCGAGTTTAGTATGGAGTTTATCGATCTTGCTGATCTCCGAAGTCATCCCTGAACTGCTCCGGCGACCGCGATTCTGCTCCGATATTTGTGTTGATTCATTCCAGGGATACCAGGGGATGAAGGTCGCTTTGATCTCCAAAACCAACAGTGAACAATTGGTCCGGACCCTTGCTCCTCCGAAGTGGCACATGCCATTCGTTTTAACACGACATAGCGAGGGGTTCGAGTTGACTACAGATGCAACGTGGGGAAATGTATCCCTCCAAATACCACTATGAAAGCAAGGTTGCACGATATTCACAGCCTCATAGCTGTCTCGAGCCTCTAGTCAAGGCTGTCTCCTCCATGATACCGTGGTCGATAATGCATCTCACTATAAAGTACATCTCTTATTTTCGAAATTATAAACTACTAAAAAGCCTTTAAGTAAGTAAAAATGAGAATTAGCTAACTAAAGTTAATAAATTTTAATTTGTTTTTAAAAAAAAATAAGGTAGTTAGTGTTAATTAAGTTATTTTTAATAATTATTAAATTTTAAATAGATTTATTATTTTAAAATAATATATTTAATCAAGTTATACTAAGAATATAATTAAAAAAACCTTTCTGTTATAAGAAAACCAGCCCTTATGGCAGGTTCCATGTATAAGAGGTTACCTTCTCGCCCGAGTCGTTCTGCGACTCTTTCTCTCTTTTAAAACAGACTCATTAGGTACCTTACTTTAGCTACATCGCCGTTATTACGTGACTAGTAGCCCCAAGGCATGTCTCGCCTTCCACCGTCTTTCCCATAACACTTTCCTTATACATATAAGTTAACTAATTAACTTATGTATTTATTATTAAGCATAATGGAACTGCTAGTGCTAAACAGTAATCTCGTGTCCCTATGCATCGACCATCTTTAGGCTCCTGTCACATCCAGCCCCTGCGTCCTGCTCCCTGTCATCCCATTGAAGCACCCCTGGCACTAATGCAGACCGACCTCTTTCTTGAGACTTGGCTGTTAGAAGGTGAACTGTCAGTTCATGAAGCTCAGGTTAGGTTTGGTTTGGTTTGGTGGAAGAGTATCCGTTTGGAGGACCTGAGACATGGTTGGACTTTCCTGTGGATGGGGATGGATGGCGAGATGGGCAGCGGACGGATGTTTACGTGGGGAATCATGTCGTATCATCTACTACGTATCTTGCCCTCTCTCTCTCTCGCGACCAAAAACAAGATTGGGAGTTGACTTGACCGAACCATACCCGTACTGTACGAGTATGCCGTGGGAAAGGGCTTCCATCTGAATGAAACGCAACCCACTGTCCCAACGTCGACTATGACTGGCAGAAAACAGTCCGAGAGTCCTGGACCTGTCAGTGCTTTCTTCTTATTCAAGGTGAAATCATCATCATCATGAGTCCCCTGACGAATAACATGTAGCGAGGCACCCGGTCACTCCACCCCCTCTCTTCCCTAGATGGTGATCGTGCAGTCCACCCACTGTGCAGTCCGGTGGCGCGGCCACATCCCCGAACCAAAAGACAGCAGCCTTGGCGGCCCCATCTTCCGATTGCGGGCTTTGTTCTGTTGGCCCAGCAGAGAAAGGCGTCTCAAACTGAATCGGCATTGCCACAATTACCCGCTTCGAACGAGGGGCACTGCTGTTCTTCCTTTTCTGCGTGAGTTGAAGACGAGTAGGGATTGCTTCACCTGTTCGTATGCTGCCTGCCTGGCCCAAGAAACCCCCCCTTAATGGACGAACCATCAGCCGGACGAACCTGCAGCTATCCATAAGCGGGTGCCCAGGTTGTCATTCCTTCATACCAAGTAGCTAGGGACGAGGCTTCCTAGTAGCATTTTACCTATAGCACGCGGTAAGTATTCAAGCCTCAACCCTGCGTAACGCTTGCATGGGCCATCCTCCCCGCTCTTATTATTGCAACTTTATTGGTCTCGGCGCCTGTACTTACGAGTACGAGATCAGAGCCAGGCCTAGGACAACGACACTGGCCCGGCATCAGCTGCCCATCGTATTCTAAAGTTTCATACCCCTGCATAAATAGTCGGCTGCATCCCAGGGTTCTTACACATTGCCGACGTGATCGCCAGCGAGGCCCTGTCACCCCGACGCATCATCTCATCACTATCATTCATATTCACAAACAGCTAGCTCTCAGGCGTCCCAGAATACTAAAATACTAAGAAAGGGCCGACTTTTCTCCTTCGTCAGGTTCCGAGAATACATACTTCTCACTCACTTACAACACGCAGCCAACTACAACACCAACAAACACCACTTGATATCCATCAGATCTCGAAATCAACATGGTTTACTGTGGGAAGCCCTCTCGGGGCTGTCAGATGTGCCGCACGAGGAGGATCAAGTGCGACGAGACGAAGCCGACATGCAACCAATGCGCAAAGTCACGGAGACAATGTCCTGGCTACAAAGACGAGTTCGACCTGGTCTTCCGGAATGAAACATTGGCTACGGAACGAAGGGCCCGCAAAGCCAACAAGAAAGCTCTCGCGAAGGCTGGCAAGTCTGACGGCGATGGCTCAGAAGGCTCCTTCGCCTTGGGCCCAAACATGCCGCAGGAAGTAGCCAAATCACCAATGGAGCAGGCTATTATTATGCCCGCCCTTAACGTACCGGTAGAGACACAGGCATCGTGCCACTTCATGTCCAATTTCGTTCTCATGCCGAGGCAGGGAAGCACCCGAGGATTCATGGATTTCCTGGTGCCCATGATCAAGTCTGAAGGCCCCGACAGCCATCTCCAGCGTGCTTTCAACGCCTGCTCATTGGCACTCATCAACAACCGTTCGGCCTCGAGGAACAGGTTTGCCGACAAGGCTCTGAACGAGTATACACAGGCGCTCATGGGGACTAATGCGGCATTGAGGGACCCGGAACAGCAAAAGGCGGACTCGACCCTGGCCGCCGTGCTACTGCTCGGTCTTTTCGAGAATATCACAGCGAAGCAAATAGGCATGCTAGCATGGGGCTCGCACATCGAAGGTGCCATTCAGCTGGTAAAACAGCGAGGTCGAAAGCAGCTGCGAACCAAGATCGGTCTGACGCTATTCGTCGCCGTCCGCACACAGATGGTATGGCCTCGACCCATGACTCGGCAATATACCCAGACAATCCAAACCGCGGATCACTCACTGACAATACCTATGCACTAGATTATCCACACACTTACGACTGGCAAGGCGCCCATCATGGGCGTCGAATGGTGGCTTACTGATGCCATCAAAGACCAGTCCGCTGGTGAATGCCAGCGTATCATGATCAAAACGGGCGAGCTCCGCGCTGAAGTCACGCGATTGATGAACAATATGGTTCGGTCGCCCGAGAATGTCGAGATCATGCTCAACATGATTCGGAGGTGCCAGATGGTTGACCAAGAGGCGGTAAACTGGATGCGAGACTTACCAGAGCACTGGCACTTCAAGACGGTCGCTTGGGAGGATAACGTCCCCAATGGCGACTATTCAAAGGCGGAAGTATTCCCCGGACGCGTAGACGTATACAGGGACTTCTATATTTCCAGTGTCTGGAACATGACGAGAACCGCGCGGTTGATCCTGGCATCGCTCATCGTCCGCAGTGCCGCCTGGGTATGCGCGCCGATCGACTTCCGGACGACGCCCGAATACGCTACAGCCTCGCGAACCTGCATGGACACCATCACGGACATCATAGCTTCGGTTCCATACCATCTGGGGTGGCATCTGAACAAGCCGCACATCGTCCAAAGGGCGAACCTAGGCCAGTTTGTTTGTGGCAACGAGGACGCCCTGAAGAGTCTGGCCGGATATTTCCTGACGTGGCCGCTGAGTTGCGTCATGAGCCAAGACTACACCACCGACAACCAAAGAGCTTGGACGATAGGTCGACTTCGTTATATCGGGAATGATCTCGGCGTCAGATATTCCCACATTTTGGCTGATGTAAGTACCCGTCGCAGTCCCCTTTGCGCCCCCCCCAAATGATGATGATGATGCTGCTAGGTCATGATACTAACATGGCAAAACCAACCACGCGTAGCTCCAAATCCGTATTCCTTCCATGATGATCCGTCGCGATGGTCTGATGGCGTCCCCCTATGGCGCGGCCCATAATTTTGAAAAGCTGGCTTCGGCACGAACCACGGCGCCTACCGCAGGATACAGCATGAACCCGCTCCAGCAGCGCGAGGCGATGCATAGGGAAATGTTCGAGCAACGTCGCGCAGAGCTGCTGGCCAAGGCAACCGGGAAGACTACTTCGCATGAAACGCAATGGGTTGCTCAGAGCTGGCTGACGGTATGTAACCCCCGTTAGAACTCACAAGTTTCCCGAATGTGCTAACATCCATCTGCGCAGCTCCCCGAACGAGCCAGTCCTGTCCCTTCTGCATATCGATGCTGAAAATAGAAAGTCAATCAATGAACTAGAATGGAGAGTGGGATGACGGCAAAAAAAAGAAGAAGAAAAAAAAAGAAATACCCTCTTCTCTACCAGCGTGATAATCTTATGCGAGGGCGTGGCGATATTGATAGGGAGTTGTGGTCATTTTAGGGGGCGGACGACACGGCATTTTGAAATGATACCGCGAGACAATCAATATTCTTACAGGATGACAATGTCCTTTGAAGTTATTTGGTGGACGGGGAGAGAGTCGCTTAGGGTCGACCATCATTCTTTGACATATATGTATACAATTACGTAGGCCAGGTGAATATGAGAACTGTATCGATGGCTCTACACTGCCTCCCCAATCCTGTCACAGCTATATTGACACATGCTGACGGACTTCACCAATGGAGTTCTCCATAAAGGTTTAGTGAAGTCCTGGCCGAGCCCGGAAGCTGTAAATCGCATACGCTGGGGGAATCTTCTTATGAAATAGAGCACAGCTATCTGTCTTCTCCCGCTTGGTGACTCGAAGTAGCAAGAGATTCATTCATTCGTGGTAGTCCCCAAATCATTTTGTATCCATACCTGGTCGGCTCGAGAGCATCATCAGCCGTAGATAACCCCATGGGACATGCCTTTCTTACAAGCATCTTTGCATCTACAATGAATGGCCGTGCCGGCCCGTTGCACACCTTCATGGCCCCCCTATCTGTTGGATCTGCGCCCGTGCAGGAGTTTCATTTTGGTCCGTGGTATCGCTTGAGCTGTCCCGTCCGCCTGTCTGCTCATCCTGTTGTAGCCCCAATGCATCGTCATCTCTCGTATAACCTCTTCCCCGCGCGCGCGCACACACACACTCGCTCGCGGCCCTTCGCCATCTGGTCACCCTACTCATTGCCTCCTCTTCGCCCTGGCGGCAGCAGCATTCGACGAGGACGATGTTGACGACGTCATCGGCGACGGCGCAGCCATGTTCCAGGCCTTGACGAACCAGCTCTGGGTGGCGTCGACATAGCGCTCCTGCTCGACGTGCTTGACGCCGACGCGCATGCCGTCCTTGGTGAAGACGACGTTCTTGCGCGCCATGCGGTCCGTCGCCGACTGCTGGATCTTGCCCACGCTCGCCCAGATGTGATACCCGACGAAGATGGCGCCGCCGACGAAGAGGAAGAGGACGGCGAGGGAGAGAAGCTGGCTGTGTGCGCGCGCGGTATGTTAGTGGGTTTTGCTTTGTTCAATTGTTGCGATGAAGAAGCACATCAGTTCAATGGACGGACGCATGGTGGAAAACAACTACTGCTACTGACCACATACTACACTGGTAGTAGTAGTAGATACCTAGCACGTTGCGCGAAGGTCGCATTGCGGCTTTCATACATAATGGCGACGGGAGAGTACACGCACGACTCGAGCGCACGCGCTCTTTGGTTGCTTACCCGAATGTTGAAGCCATGGTTCCAAGTCGAAATGTTGTTGCTTGGACCGCGCTGTTGTAGGTGCTGACTGGGTCTATGTTACGGGGAAGGGGTCTGGATTGGAAATGGAATCCTTTATGCGGGTTAGGATGCCTTGGCGACAGCGTGAAGGAGACGGACTCGGGTCCAGAGACTGCACAAAGAAAAAAGAGAAAACAACTTATTAATATATCTCCCCCCCCCTTTGCGCAACACTGAGTTCGAGAGTAAGTCCTGGAATCCGGGTACTGCTTTGAAGGGGGCTGAGCAGAGACGGGCTGGGCTGTCAACTGATCCTGGACAGTCAGTGGCTTCGTCTTTATGAGTTGTGTAAGTACTCCATGACCCATTCAATATGTTTTCAGACACCACTTTACAGCCACTATGTCACCACACATCCATCTATCTCTACAATCTAACCTACTTACCTACAGTATAACAACCATCACATGACAGACAATCACCGTCCAGCGCGTCCATCATGGAGCAAAATATGGTGGGGGGGTGGTAAGTAAAGAAGTAAGAACCAAGTACCTAAGTACCTACTTACTTATGTACTAACCTACTCTGGGAAATAGGGAGCCGCCCAAGAAAGAGATTTGGCAGCTGCTCTTCAGCTGCTCTTCAGCTGCTCCATCGAGGCATTGATGTGGACAGCTCACCTACATCTAGAGAGGACCAGGACCGTATACCTCCCTCCAGTATCCGTACAGTGAACTACAGTACTCTCACTAACCAAGGTTAGTATGTGCAGCGAGCCATTGCATATTCAAGTATGTAGTCGTAGTATAAAGTAGTAGTACCAGAGTGACGACGAATCTTGGATCCCAAGTCGTCTCTGCTGTAAAGCTGTCCATTCGTCAAGTTAATTACTGACTTCGCCGACTCAAAGTCTCCTTTTGTCTCTTGGAATCAACCGTGGCCACAACAAGGAAGGCCAGAGCCGCGAGGAAAAGGCCACCTGTGCTAGGCCAAGGCTACCTGGCAAATGAACTACTGACCTAAGTACGAGTAGAAACAGGCGGGAAGGTGGTCACTACTCTCTCTACGGTTGGTTACTCCGTACCACCTTGCATTTATTCTTTAGTACGAAAGTATCCATCCCACTTTCGTGCAGAGCTCCCGCCCCCCATCATATATCATCCTCACCGACGACACCTCTGCGAACCACTCCCACTCCCACTCCCACTCCGTCGACTTCCCAGGCATCGCAACCCACCAAGTCACCTTATTGCCTGGACCTCAACTGTAGCGGTGCTTTGACCATTGCGCCGCCATGGCTGCCCCCAATGATGGTTACGGCCAATTCCCCCCGCAGCCGCAATTCGAACAAGACCAGCCGCAATCCAACGAAATGGGCTCCGCAACTTCGCCGCCTCCCACCCAGTCACAATACCCTGGCGATGCAGGAAAGAAGAAGAAGCGAGGATATGCGACCCAGGCCTACGAGTTTGGTGCCGGAGGGAATGCTGCTGCGGGTGCCCCCATCGCTGCCGGCATGATGCCCGGTCAGCCTGCCCCCGTCGCAAGTCCCATGGGCGGCTATCCGGCCCAGCAAGACTTCCAAGGAGGATATGGCGGTGCTTCTGCTCCTGCGTACGGCGCCAGCCCTGCCCCTGCTGCGTATGGTGTCCCCCCTGCCGGCACTCCCACCCAATCTGGAGTTGGTGGTTATCAAGCTCCAGATACCTACTACCAGGGCGCCGCCGTACCTGGCACGCCTCAGGCTATGTCGGGCATTACCGCGGGTATGCAGAACATGAGTATGGGAGGGCAGCCTGCACCGCCCCAGCCAGCTCAGCAGCAGGCTCGTGTTGCTCTGAACCAGCTCTATCCTACCGACCTCTTGAACCAGCCTTTCAACGTGTCTGAACTGGATCTGCCGCCTCCCCCTTGTATTTTACCACCCAATGTAAGTCCGCAGTGCTCGCCATATCGTTTGCATAGTACCCTAACAATGGTGCGTGTCTCAGGCCAGCGTCACTCAATCTCCCGATGCCAACTGTCCGCCCAAGTACATTCGATCTACCCTGAATGCTGTCCCTACGACCCATTCTCTTTTGAAAAAGTCGAAGCTCCCTTTCGCCCTCGTCATTCAGCCCTACGCCGCACTCCATGATATCGACGATCCTGTGCCAGTCGTGCAAGACCAGGTCATCGCCCGCTGCCGAAGATGCAGAACATACATCAACCCGTATGTCATCTTTCTGGATCAGGGCCATAGGTGGAGGTGCAACATGTGTAACTTGACCAACGATGTCCCCCAGGCCTTTGACTGGGATGCGGCTGCGCAAAAGAGCGTCAACAGATGGGAGAGAGCCGAGCTGAACCACGCTGTTGTTGAATTTGTCGCGCCTCAGGAATACATGGTTCGCCCGCCGCAACCCCTGGTTTACCTTTTCCTCTTCGACGTCAGCTACGCCGCAGTATCTTCCGGCCTCCTTGCGACCAGCGCTCGCACCATCTTGGACAGTCTTAACAGGATACCGAATGCTGACCGACGCACTCGCCTTGGCTTCATTGCTGTCGACTCGAGCTTACACTACTTCTCCGTCCCCAAGGATGGGGATGAGAATGTTGAGACGAGTATGCTAGTCGTCAGTGACCTAGATGAGCCATTCTTGCCCGTTCCTCAGGATTTGCTCGTCCCCCTCACCGAGAGCCGGGCCAGTGTCGAAAGCTTCCTCGCCAAGCTCCCCGAGATGTTCCAGAACAACCAAAACAATGGGTCAGCCATGGGCTCCGCTTTGAGAGCCGGCCACAAGCTCATTTCTCCTCTTGGTGGTAAGATGGTGGTTTTGAGCGCGTCGCTCCCAAACATGGGAGTTGGCAAGTTGGACGTGCGAGATGACAAGAAGATGCTGGGGACTTCCAAGGAGAGCGGTCTGCTGCAGACGGCAAACAGCTTCTACAAATCATTTGCCGTCGAGTGCTCCAAGAACCAAGTCTCGATCGACATGTTCCTGTTCTCTTCCAGCTATCAAGATGTGGCCTCGCTGAGCAATCTTCCCCGGTACACGGGTGGCCAGACTTGGTTCTATCCTGGTTGGAATGCTGGCCGGTCTGAGGACGCCATCAAGTTTGCTTCCGAGTTTAGCGACTATCTATCCTCGGAGATTGGGTTGGAGGCTGTTCTGAGAGTACGAGCTACGACGGGTCTACGCATGAACACTTTCTACGGCAACTTCTTTAACAGAAGCTCCGATCTCTGCGCTTTCCCGGCGTTCCCCCGAGACCAATGCTATGTAGTTGAAGTTGCCATCGACGAGACGCTGCAGAAGAACTATGTCTGCCTCCAGGCCGGTGTTCTGTACACTACGTGCAACGGCGAGCGACGTATTCGCGTCATGACCCTTGCCATCCCTACAACCACCAACCTGGCCGACATCTACGCATCCGCGGACCAATGCGCCATCACCACCTACTTCAGCCACAAGGCGGTTGAACGTGCTCTGAGCAGCGGATTGGATGCTGCACGTGATGCCCTGCAAAGCAAGCTTACCGAGCTTCTTCAGACTTTCAAGAAGGAGCTCGGTGGTGGCAGCATGGGCGGAGGTGGCCTACAATTCCCAGCAAACCTACGTGCCCTTCCGATACTGTTCCTTGGTTTGATCAAGAATGTCGGACTTCGGAAATCAGCACAAATTCCCTCCGATCTGCGTTCAGCGGCGCTTTGCATGCTTTCCACACTGCCTCTCCCGCTGCTCATGCAATACATTTACCCCCGGCTCTACTCGTTGCACGACATGCCAGACAATGCCGGCGTGCCGGACGGAGAGACCAACCAAACCGTGCTACCACCGCCTCTGAATCTGTCTTCGGAGAGATTTGTTAGTTACGGTCTTTACCTCATTGATGATGGGCAGACACAGTTCCTGTGGGTCGGCCGAGACGCTGTCCCCCAATTGCTCACAGATGTATTTGGGGTTGCGGACCGAACACAGCTTCGGGCAGGCAAGGGCTCGATTCCCGAGCTGGATAACGACTTCAACGAGCGAGTCCGAGCAGTGATCCAGAAGAGCCGAGATCATCTCTCACGGGGTGTAGGAAGCATCATCGTGCCGCATTTATACATTGTGCGCGAGGACGGGGAACCGAGTCTCAAGTTATGGGCGCAGACACTGCTGGTGGAAGACCGGGCGGACCAGGGAATGAGTTTCGGTCAATGGATGGGTACCATGAGAGAGAAGGTGAGTAGCTAAGCGATGGCACTTATTTTGGGTTCAAATTTTGTAGCGGCAAAGCAGGTTCTGACGATGATGACGCCCATCAGGTCGTGCAGTGATGGGCTTCACACACACAAACACACAAGGTGGATGCATGCATATATGCATACTTGTATAGACGTCGAGGTTGAATCAGTTCTCCCCAAAGAAAAGCCGGGTGACATGAAACGATACAATGCAAAGGAATGATCAGAATCTCCAATACACACACACGCGCGCGCACATACACTACTGGCCCAGACATGACATGAACCCTCTCCGGCCTCACTATCGTTAAAGGGGCTGGAGATGAGGAGGTTCACATAAGGCATTAATCGGACAGGCCACTGTGCTCTGTGATGCATTGCACATCCATTCATGCATAAGCTCGGTAGAACAACAGCCAGGCGTCAACTGTGAACGTATGAAGGTGTGAATGTGTCGGAAGCTATCCATCTCCAATGGCCGAATCTGCTCGAAACACGGGTTTGTAGAGGCAAACAGGGTATGTAGGGACGGGTAGCGTCATGCCCGAGATTTGACCCAGTTAGTTTGGTATTGCAAGTAGAATGTATGTAGTAAAGCAGGTCTATTCTTCTACGAGTAGGTATATATATATATATATTTGGTTTTGGGTATAGATGGATAATCACAGTTGGTTTTGCCATCTTGTTGGTCACTGTCGACTGGCGAGTGGGATTGATTGGGGGAAGACAGAAAATGTAAGTAGAGAAGAAGGAAAAAGAAAAAGGCCGCGTTACGAATATAGGCGTGGCGGTTGGCTTTCTCGACGCTAGCACTTGAATGTTCCGCCTCGCATACCGAATAAGTCGTGGATCTTGAGCCTTTTTCTGGAGTCTCAGCGAAATGAGTGAAACAAGAAGATCGAGACAGTGAAACACGCGCCCACTGCTGGCTGGGCGCCTAAGTCGTGAGCTAATTGGGCCGGCAAGCGTGTCATGAAATAGTGCCGTGTGTGTCGGGGGGCCGGCCAGCAAGAGCGGCTACGGGCGCTCTCTGTTTGGACAAGAGACTGTGATGTGTATTTGATGTACATGATGAAGACTGCTTTTGCGCACAGTTTTGTCTGGACCTGTCTTGGGGCCAGCAAGCCAGTCCATCCGTTCATTTATTCACCTACCTACCTACATCATATTGAAGCTGGCTGGCCCTTCCAATATATGTAAGTAGTTAGTATGCCACCGATTCACATACCAGGTTAAGAAGTAGCTAGCTTTGGGATTGGAGGCAGGCTAGTGTTAGTGAGCACTGGGAAGCAAGGGTTGCCCGGCGAGACAAGTATTGGTCAAAATTCCATTTCTAGTTGTACTTGGTCATGCGTGAAATAACGGCGCCGACTATTATGTCTACTTTGTTTCTTCGCTGAAAACGAATGCCATTCGGGTTCTGATTCCGCATCAAGTGCCTCGCCATCATCGGGCAGTAAATATAGAAACCACGTGGAGGGAAGCCTCCTTCCTAGGTTGGGCCTTTGAGCAGTTACGACATACATCTTTTACCCAACAACATCCACGTGTAGAGACGCTGGGGATATGTGACGAGTTCACCAGGAGTACATAAGTAAGTATGTAAGTAAGTAAAGTAAGTTGGTTGTGATTCAGAACAACAAGGACCAGGAAATAGTTGTTGTCGTACATACTTACATACATACATGCTTACTTACTAACCCGCTCGATTAACCTTAATCTTGACATCTCGAACAGACCTCGACACTTCTAGTTTGTCTCATGTTGGACGGTTTCAAAGGTCTCACAGAGGGTTCTGGACTGGCACTAGACTTCGTAGTGCGGGTATAGCTGCTACGGTTAGAATGAATTCAGGAAGACGGAGTACCTGCTTCGGCTGCACCTCCATGTGAAGCAAGTGAGTGAGTGAGTGAGTGGGTGGGTGTGTCGAGCTGCTGTCTGACAGGCTACCATGGCCCCTCCATATGTTCGCTCTCAGTGGCTACGAGTCCTGATTGGCCTGCCTGGCCTGGGTGATGATGAGCCAGAAGCTGAGGTGGGCTGCTATTGCTTGCTCGCTACCGCTACCGCTACTGTTACCCCTCATCCACATCCACCACCTCACCTCATCCACTGGTTGACTGGTATTACTACTACTAGTAACTAAAGTAGTTACTAGTAGTAGTGTATGTACCTTTTCTGTGTTGTATTGTCACCACCACCACCCACTTGGACGACTTCATTCGGCTCCAGTCACATTCTCCTGCCTCGCGCTACAGCTCCGTTACACTCACTCTTCTATCAATCCATACATTCCTTCATTCATTAATGGATTGATTATTGACAGATTGTGATTGCAAAAGCCTTCCCCCCCTACTTCCTCTCTCCTGGTCTACTTGCCGTCCTGTCCTGTCTTGTGTATAGACGGTGCTCTCTATCTGTCTTTCTCTCTCTCTCTCTCTGTCTCTGTCTCTTCGATTGTCCAGACTGATCTGGGTACCGTGATTGCTTCCTGCTTCCTGCTTCCTGCTTCCCCTCTTCGGCCCAAAATTCGCACTACCACGAAAACCCGCTGCTTGCAGACACGAACTCGAGCTTCCCTTTCTTGCTACGAACAAACTCGACCAAAACACTGGGGAAAGGCCTTGTCTCGTCTCTCCGGCTGATCAACAACAATCCAAACTTCTGCTCTCTAACTGCTGCGGGCGGGGCAACCAGTCAGGCACATTCCCAAGTGTCCCTCCAAAAGGTGAGAGAGAGAGCGAGCTCGTAAGCTTGTACACACACACACTTGCACTGCACAACAACTGCACAACCAAAGCTTCCATTCCTGTCCCTCCTTTTTTTTCTCCTACCCCTCACGAAGATCATACAGGAACGGTCAGCCGGCTGCGCAGAAAAGCTGTTGTTGGTCTTTGTCTCCTGTACCTGCGACTTCACCCACACCCACATCCACATCCACACCCACACCCACACCCACATCCACTTTGCGTATCAGAACTGCGAGCTGCCGTACTTGTGCTGTTTACTTTCTCTTTTCTCGACTCCAAATCTACATGACCTGCATCATCTTGGGACGAAGCATAGTTGTTTTCTTAAGTGCTGTCGCATGTCAATCTGCTGTTGCCGAGACCACACACCCCGCGCCACAACAAATCATTATCACCACAACCACCCGCCTAAGTAAGCAACAAAGAGAGCTCCGTGCTTGCTATCTAGCAGCACCCCTCTATCTCGACCGATAGACCTGTTGCGACTCTTTGTCACCTACCCTTTATACTCTGCCATACCGTC
This sequence comes from Apiospora pterosperma, assembly GCA_019976485.1. Taxonomy (NCBI): domain Eukaryota; kingdom Fungi; phylum Ascomycota; class Sordariomycetes; order Amphisphaeriales; family Apiosporaceae; genus Apiospora; species Apiospora pterosperma. Next base: position 3,924,738 of record JAFBMP010000005.1, read on the forward strand.
CCAATTTCATAGTGGCTAGACCACGGCCGACTCACAAGATTAAACGCCTGGGCCTCGTCACTACCAAAGCGGATCCGGGTTGCAATTGCGTGTGTGTTCCCCATTCTCAAACCACGACCCGGTACCCTTACCAAGCCGCAGCACGGACAGGACTCGGGACGCTCGACTACTGCTCTCTTGGTTGCTGATGTTACATGGAACCTCTCAAGCGATGCGCGAGTAATTGCTCCTGATTGACTGGCCCGACCCGTAACTGAACGATCCCGTGGATCATCTTCCCCTTCTGCGTCTTTTCTTCATTGTTCTCGTTCCTCCTGGTTGTTTCGCCTTACTTGGGGAGAACTAAAGACTGACAACTCGACCCTGTGTCTCGATTCAGACAATCCCACCCAACCAACCATCAGTCCGCAGAACTAGACTGAGAGCAACGACCCGCTACAAAGAGACTCGAAACAATCAGCTGATTATTGCTGGCCCTTTTCCATCCAACCTGGCCACTGTGTTATTCGAGCGACTAGCCAGAGCCATTTTCGTCTTGTGCCGCCACTTCTTCCGCAAAAAGAGGTCGACGCTTCTGGGCGCAACTTGTAACCTTTTCATCGAGCACTTCCGAGCAATTGCCCTGTTCAACTCGATATTCCACTACTGTCACGAGGCTCAAGCTCGGTCGGTTCTGAGGCTGAGCACTTTGACGAAACTGACGAAAAACCTCGGTCTTGTCGAATAACCTGAAACCAGGGTCTAGCGTCGGACCGCAAAGGTGTCATTGTGCTGGCCTATACCTCTCATAACATACCATATTTCCTTGAACCTTCGATCTGCTCGGTGACAGATATCCAACATGTCGCGAGCGAACCCCCCCAATGCCGCGGGCTCCCGCAAGATATCGTTCAATGTTAGTGAACAATACGATATCCAGGATGTCGTCGGTGAGGGTGCTTACGGTGTCGTCTGGTACGTTAAAATTGTGCTGGCAGGCGGTGCGACGGAATGCTGATGTTTATTGGTGCAGTTCTGCCATACACAAGCCCTCGGGCCAGAAGGTCGCTATCAAGAAGATCACCCCGTTCGACCACTCGATGTTCTGTCTGCGAACACTCCGAGAGATGAAGCTGCTGCGCTACTTTAATCACGAGAACATCATCTCCATCCTCGATATTCAGAAACCTCGGAACTATGAGTCCTTCAACGAGGTTTACCTGATCCAAGTGCGTCGTAACATAGTTGCTCTCACGTCTTTCATTGGCTGACCTAGTTGCCGTCCAGGAGTTGATGGAGACAGATATGCACAGAGTGATCCGTACGCAGGATCTCTCTGATGATCATTGCCAGTACTTCATCTACCAGACGCTTCGTGCCCTCAAGGCCATGCACTCGGCCAACGTCTTGCACCGAGACTTGAAGCCTAGCAACCTTTTACTGAACGCCAATTGTGACCTGAAGGTTTGTGACTTTGGTCTGGCTCGTTCCGCTGCCTCCCAGGAGGACAACTCCGGTTTCATGACGGAATACGTCGCCACTCGATGGTACCGTGCCCCGGAAATCATGTTGACATTCAAGGAGTACACCAAGGCCATTGATGTGTGGTCTGTTGGCTGTATCCTGGCGGAGATGCTCAGCGGCAAGCCTCTTTTCCCCGGCAAGGACTGTAGGTTACCTTCCCCGTGGCCAAGCGAACTCGGCATGCTGACACTTGTATAGACCACCACCAGCTTACACTGATTCTCGATGTCTTGGGCACACCGACGATGGAAGACTACTATGGGATCAAGTCTCGTCGTGCTCGCGAATACATCCGATCGCTCCCCTTCAAGAAGAAGGTGCCGTTCCGGACCCTGTTCCCCAAGACGTCAGACCTAGCTCTCGATCTCCTTGAGAAGCTGCTTGCCTTCAACCCCGTTAAGCGCATCACCGTTGAGGAAGCCCTCAAGCACCCGTACCTGGAGCCCTACCATGACCCCGAGGATGAGCCGACGGCGCCGCCGATCCCCGAGGAGTTCTTCGACTTCGATAAGCATAAGGATAATCTGAGCAAGGAACAACTCAAGCAACTCATCTATCAGGAGATCATGCGGTAGAAACGCAAGCTGCTTGGAATTAAGGGGTGGGACCAGACGTCAGACGCAGACGCGGACCTGCATGATTCGGAGAACATTTTGAATCGGGACGCGCTGGGCCGACTGATGGGCGAGTTGGGCATTGCATAGATTAGCGAGGTTTGGGCGGGCTGTCTTGGACTGTTACCGGTTCTTGTGACGAGGCAGTGAGTGCAGTCAGTGTTGGAGTTGAAATGGCCTGATGGCATGAACGGCATTGTTGATGTGCTACGTCTGGTTCGGCATAGCGAGCGAGGGTTCCTCGATCAAAGAGGAGCAATGAGGCGAAATACGATGACTCTCGGTTGATTATAGACTAAGGGGGTAATGCTGCAGGTGGCCTGATTCTTCGGCGAGTGGAAACCAAAGAAAATCGATGGATATCCTGGGCAAGACGGGTCTCGGCAAGACGAAAGCTGGGACAGGCCCGTGGGAAGTTATATTTGTAGTTCAGAGGCAGATTCTGACTGGATCTGTATTAGCCAACTCGATGTTGCAAGGCTGTCCACAAACAGGCAAAACAGCTGAATGGATATCTCTTTGTTTCTTGTAGTATGGCAAGAGTGCAGTGAAGAAGAGTCTTGGTCGCGTGTTTTTGGCGAGGGGTGGTGAGGGGACCGGTCACCATGGAGCCAGCCATACAGGTATAGCCTCATCTGTTATAGGTGACCGACTCCCATCACATGCATGCAATTCGGTCTGCTTTTGGGCAGCGGCAGAGTGGCGGGGTAGATGCAGTGAGAATGCACAGCCTCGGCCAATCATCAAATAATGCTCTCTCGTCATGAAATATCCAAGAGCAGAGATAAGGCTCGCTGGCGGCCTCCTTGGACCACGAGTGAGGTGCCCATGTCACCACCGCCGCGTTCTTACGACCCCGAAGACACGCATCTCCTCGCCATGTGTTATCAAGTTATTGAGCTCTACAGTGCCTGCAGGTGTCTCTATTACCGGCATGCTGTGGATCGATGTCTCGCCTTTCGCAGACCTGGCCATGACATCACCCGGAAAACCATACTTGTAGGATACGCCTGCTCGGATCACACCCAACAGCTTGATGAAGAGCGTAAAGCCGCGGAAAGCCAGGTAGCCAGCCCCCGACCAACGCTGAAGCAGGCTGTCCAAGAAATTCGACAAAGCGAAAAGACGACGCCACTCCAGAGGCCCTTGGCAACACAGCCGGGTGGGAATCAATCGAAGCCCTCGCCGCGCACTGGTCCTCGCTCGGAGACTGGAAATACTGCTATTGATGATTCCAAAGGACCTGAAGGCCATGATAGTGCGACGGTGCCACCCGAAGAACCGTCTATCCAAGCTAGACGAAGCGTTGATGATGACAGTGAGCTGTCTATCAACGTTCTCGATGACAACGCACCTTCTGTCCTCAGCTCCCTTTTTGATGAGCAGGCAATCAGCAGCGAAACATCCATCAGTACTTCCGAGACTTTGAATGCCGTGGAATTCCTGTCCAGCGGGTTGGTTTATGACAAGATCTTGCAGTACCTCTGGCCCCAGCTGTTCCTTCGGGCATCTTCGATGGAACATGCCAATCAATGCATCACACGCTTCCTTCTACGATACAGTCTGGACCTACAGAGCTTGGCGCAGAACCTCGGCAGCTTGGAAACCCCCGATAAACTCTCCGACTTGAAGTTCCGGACCGGGCAGTTTATCGAGAAGAGAAGGCGCGTGGTAGCGAAAGAGATCTGTAGAAGCTTCTGGCTGCCGGATCCACGCTCCGAGTCTTCGGCATCGTCTGCAGGAGCCACGGATCTCTATTCCAGGGTGCCCGAGGACGACGAAGGCGGCTCTGGCCAACCCGAGCTCGAACGCCTTGACGTACTCCGAGACTTTGTGTTTAACACTGATCCCTTCTTCTGTTTCCGGGCCAATGTGTGGGCACTTGTCGAAGAGGTCAGTTCTAAGCCCCCCCGGTGTGAATTCAGGTACTTATTTCGAGAACGGACCTAGCCACTTTACTTGCCTCTTCACACCAGAATCGCGGATTCGACCAGGAGAGTTTTCGACAACTTTGTGAACAGCATGTGCCAGCTAAGATCGAAGCCGGCCACCGGAAAACAGCGAATTCATTACACATGCGTGAGTCCTCGTCCCATTTATGAGACATTTCAACGCTGTGCCTGACGGATTTAGAAATGTGGACACCAACTGCACGATGACTACACGGAATACCGAGCCGGTGGCTTGGAAGAGCTGAAATATTCTCTTAATGCAAGCGGTGTCCGCGTGAAAGCAGCTGGAGATCTGGAATCCAATAGTATGCCGAGGCCAACACTACCGATAGGAAAGCCCGGGGCTTCACAAACAAACCCAACGCGCCGACAGTCAAATCTACAGTTACCCTTCGACATTCGACTGCCGAGTTACTGGCAGAGTCAGAAAGGCAGGGAACTTGGAAAGTGCCCCCAAGGACGTAACGCAGCGGCTGAACCAAGTAATCATCACAACTATCTCCTTCTCTGCGTCCCGTTCGGCAACCTCATATGCAAGCTACATCAAGCGGAAGCGTGCACGGTTGACTCTGACCAGGACTTTTTCTCATTGCTGCGGGTGCTGTACCACCAAGGCCGGTCCAAGTTCTGGCTCCCAGCTTTGCGACGCGTCAAATCCATTCACTTTGTTCAGGTACGTTTTCTGTTAAACCATCACCATCTCTACAAAGACCTTTTGTGCTTTCCCACGGGCTCCTAATGCGTTTTCTCATTCTTCAAGTTTGAGGTGTACCGTAAGGATCTCGCAGACGTCCGCAGCCACCCCGCTCTGCCGCCAGAAACGCAGGACAGGGACTACTTCTATGACCCCATGCCGGCAGACTTGATGCCGCCCATCGGTTCGAATCTCCTGGTGCACTTCTTCGAGCACCCGACGCATGCCAGCCTCCTCCCGGACCTGTACCGGAGGATACCGAAGAAGCTGCGAGAAAGGCTCGCGCCCTGTCCGCAGAAGGGAAGTTCGCTCGGCTGGGGCATTGCCTTCGTCGAGGGCATAGACACGTTCATGTTCTTCCTCTGCGGCTGTGCCGGGTTCATCACCTGCCTGGTGGTTGCTGTGGCGTGGACCATCGCGCAGAGTGATGTCCAGGGAGGCTTCGGCATCGGCGCGTTTATTTTGGCCTTTATGATCTTCTGCGGTGGGCTAGTCTACTCGTCCGCTGCTACCAAGTTGCGCCTATGAAGAGGTAGGTAACGAGAATATGAAGGACTGGTTATCTATGTCTCAACCATTGATGATTAAATTGCTGGCATATCTATAGTATTGGGTTTCGTTTATAAAGCAGGCGCTATGGCTAGCACGGCGTGCCTCGTAGCGGCCTCAACAGCTGCCGCGAGATCAACATGGAAATACGGCCTGTCCATCCCCGTTACCGGGGCCAGCCGTCGCCGCCGCCCATCACGCTGATGGCAAGTGCTATCTGACCCTTGTTGTTTGTTTTCGGCATCTTCCCCATCACCAGCAGCGACCTCGGTATCAGACCCGCACGTCTCCTCCTCGTCACTATTATTTCTATGACTATTACTATTCCGCCGCCCCACCGGCGGCATCGTGGCACCACCTCCACTCGCTTCGCTCTCATACCGCGCTGCAAGGCTGAACCCGGGCCTAACGGCGGTTCTGCTGCTGTCACTACTTCTGTCGCAGCCGAACCCGACGGCGACGAACGCCCTACGCACCCACTGGTTCCGCAGATGGGCAAAGTGCCATTCTACGGGATCCGGCGCGGCCCAGCGGTTGAGCTGTGCGCGTAGGTCCGCTAGGCCCTCGACAGCGCCGCTGTCGGTGTGGTTGATGGTGGCACAGTCGAAGATGACAGCGCGGAGCGTGGGGAGGGGTTGCTGTTGATCCGGGCTGGTTGAGGCAGCGGATTCCATGGGCGGGGAGCGAGGCGGACTGCTGGCGGGATCGCGAAGTGTGGAATTTGGGTTGTTCGGTTTTGGTCTGGAGATTGTCGGAGAGGGGTCGTTCCAAGGGCGATCCTGTGAAAGGAAATTTTATTCTTGTTAGTGGATGCTCTTCGTTAGGCAGAGGCGACGGTCTCATATTTAGTAGGCTGATGGAAAGCGAGAAAGGGAATGCTTACCCCTGGATGCGCATATTCGGCCATGGTCGTGCGGCGAGTATGGCCCATGGTATGCTTGGTAAAGGTGTCAATGAGTTGAGCTTGATTGAGATAACTGAATCCGTTGGGGAAGCGGAAGATGAAGACCCCTGGGTATGGCGAGACGATGGCGATTTCGGGGTTGATGGCCTCACGCCGGTCGAGGCGGAAGAAGATGTCGCGCGCAGGGGGAGCTTTGATAAACCTTCCTCGTCGTACTCGTTCTGGCGGATAGGTTTGACCGGGGGAACCACAGTCTTGGGAGGTGAGGTTGGCAGTTGATGCTCAGTAGGGGTACAAGGTGTAGATTCCGCTTCTGCGAGATCGTTCTCGGCTTTCCCGTTCCCTACCACGGCATCGCCAGGCTCACTTTGAGGAAGAGTATAATAATAGGGGTAGACAGTGACGATGCCGAGTAACTGGCCCTTTGCCTTGGCGATCCTCAACAGCAGCAGCGCCAGCGACAGCGCCACGGTGACGTAGATGCCGTCCTCGAGAGAGTCAAAGACGGAGACGAGGACGCCGACGAAGTAGAACAGGACGTCGGGCGGGGCGGCGCGCCACATACGAACCAGCTCGGCCGGCGGCGTGATGAGGTTATAGACGGCGTGGATGATGAGAGCGGAGAGGCTCGCGAGGGGGATATAATAGAGTACCGACGTCAGCACGTACAGGGCTAGGATTAGCACCACGCCGTTAAAAACGCCCGCCAGGGGCGTGCGCACGCCGGCCTTGGACAGGATGGCGGTGCCACCGAAAGAGCCCGTCGACGCGTACGCGCCCAAGAAAGGGCCCGTCAGGTTTGTGAAGGCAATGGAGATAAACTCCTGTGAGGGCACCACCATGTAGTCGTTGATGCGCCCGAAAGACTTGCCAATGGCAATGTGCTCGATCAGCAGGATGATGACGGCCGGTGGGAGCTGGGGCAGGATCGCCGATATGAGTTTCGGGTCGAAGCTGGGCGGGCCGGTGTGGATGAAGCCTGAGAAGAGAAAGTTAGATATGCCTGTCAGAGGAAACCCGTCGTCGCCTTCTGATAAAGGTGGGAGAGGAACAGCGCTTACCTCGCGGTAACTGTCCGAGGATACGGAACTTGGACTCCTCGAGCGGCACCTTGCGATGTACGAGAAAACTGACGAGGGTGAAAAGCAAGATGGTGACGCTCAGCCGAAGTGAGCAAAACATGTTCCACATGCGAACACGCTTGGGATCCCGCTTGGCCATGCGGTCGCAGTACCCCTGGATGAGCGCGAGGAGGACGAGCCCCGAGATGCCGATGGCGGCGTCCAGCCTTGCGTGCGGCAGCGCCCGGCAGGTGTCGATGAAGACCCTGTATGCGGCGTTCTTGGAGTCGACCTCGGCCTGGATGCCCAGCAGAGCCGGGGTCTGGCTCAGCGAGATGGTGAAGGCGGCGCCCGTCACGAAGGCGGCGATGGCGACGTGCGGGATGAACTCGACGAGCCAGTCGAGGCGCAGCAGGCCGAAGACGAGCAAGACGCAGCCCGCGAGGAAGGCGTGGGTCTTGGCGACCTGCTCCCGCGTGTAAGGCGGCTGTTCAGGTTGCCGTTCCGGTTGCTGCTTCAGTATTTCGTCGGCCGTCTTGCCCACCAGCAGCGACACCACCGCCGTGGCCCCGATGGCCACGTCCTTGGACGTCCCGAATAGCCAGTACAGCGCCGCGCCTGTGAGGCTGGTGTACAGCCCGTACTCGGGGCTCAGGTCGGCTAGGAGGGCGTAGGCCATGGCCTGCGGGATGACGACCAACCCCAGCGTGATGCCTGGGAGAAGAAGGGCTGTTAGTTTTCGGGCTCCTTGGAGACATCCCTGGGGGTTGGGGGAGAGAGCCTTGTCAGCGTGGTTTGAACTGGTTGTACCTGCAATGACGTCGGCTAAGAGCCAGCGCGTGTTATACCGCCCTAGCCAAGACGTGAAGGGAAAGAAACTGGTCATGTATGGCACCACATCGTGTCTTGTGGGCAAGTGATCCCGTAGCCAGCTGCCGACTGTGGGATCCTCCTCGAGGTACGGCTCGAACGGTGCCGCCGCGGCTTGGTCTCCGTTGGTACTGGTATCCTGATGCTGATGTGCCTCCAAGTCTGTATCGAGAGCCTTTCGTAGTAACCTTCTAATCTTTCCCATTCTATCAACCCCGATAGACATAGTGCCTCGTCTATTGCATGCAATCAGCTGTAGGAGAACCCGGGAGACAGCAAACTGGGGGGGACAATGTAGCAACAAGGCGGGCGGTGAAGCATTTCTATAGCCCCAAGTCAAAGGAAAGCCAAGAAACTCGAGACCAATGCCGGCCGGCCGGCCGGTACCCTCAAAGCCGTCCGATATATACATTACAGGGTAAGCCAAGAACGAATACCAGTGGAGGCTTGAAGCCAAGATGCAAACAGCCGTTGGTTTGGGGGCCGCTACAGCCGATTCCGCGCATTGGAGTGGTACTTGATGATTGAGAATGCTAAACGGGACAAGATTGCGGCTGAAGCTTGTCGCCGCATGCTACGAAACGTTGCAAAGGAAAGGTTATTTCTTCTCTTTCCTCCAAGCGTTGTCGCCTCCCTTCTTCTTCCCCCCCCGGATTTCGGCTCTTCATCTCGAAAGAAGACAAATGGCGTAAAAGTATACGGATGGCAAGGTTTTGGACGTAACAGCATGCCACATGGTTTGATGCACTGAAGTTAGCCTGCCGATAGCCGCTATCAGGCAAGGCGAGGAAGAAAAGGTCGAGACGAATACACAAGCCAAGACGTCTTGAGACCCTCGACCGCGCCGGTAGCCGTTCCCCGATTCCTTCCCGGATGCCGTATGCCAAGATTGCTGCGGGCCGTTCAGCAGGCGGCCGTCGGCAGAGAGAGGAGATGATTTCTACAACAGCCACGGGTTGTGATGGGAAGCGTACTGTTGCAGGACGGAGGTGTGGCGCTCCAAACTTGCAGAAGTCCAGCGACAGACAGAGCCTCCAGAGGTGGGAATGCAAAGGCCGTATCGGGGCAGGCTCTTGACAAATACGACCATCTCAGCTGACCTAGTGGTAGATGATGTTGGTTGAAGAGATTAGGTTCCAAGTACTATTTATTTATTTCCCTTCCGACCCCACCTCCCTCCCTCTCTGTACTCCAAATTGCATCCCACCCTACAACAAAACATACAGCATGGCCACGAGGCATTTGGACCACGACACTGGCCTAGTCTACTATGAACATCAATTTCGGCCTCAAATCTCGGACGCCGGCTGGGACAAACGACCTATTCCGCCCGGACTCGGGCCAGCCAGGGGATTCAGAGGGGCTCGGTCCTTGATGGGAATGGCAATGACCGCCATAGGTGACAACTTCAACCGTCTCTCTGCTCAGGCCTTGCAATCTTGTCCAGATCATCTGGTCTGGCACACCTGGGACCATTTCCATAACCAAGCCCGCCCCCTCACTTTCCATGGCTGGAAGACATTCCTCGACACCTTGGCAGGCCAGAAGCACCCGCAGCAGCATGTCGACCCCTTTGACCTCGCGTTTCGCTCCTATCGTGTGTCCATCGCCAAACCCAATGCTCCCCTGGCCCTTTTCTTGAACCCCTTGAGACCCTCGAGAGTCGAATTCTTAGTGCGACTGACTATATGCCACGGCGCCTCGTTCGACAAGAGCGAGCTGTTGGCTCTGGCATACCTGCAGAACCTGTGCACCCTCTCCATCATCTCCCCAGGACTCAGTACAGATACGTGCGCATTTCCCCGTGTCGACGATCGTCTTGTCCGAGAATGGTCCCTGCTGCGTCATCCCTTCCCCTCTCTGCGGGCCTTGACCATCTGGGGGAACAACTTCACGACTTTTCGGTCTCTAGAACATGCCCTCGCCTTCCCTCTTCTCAAGGTCTACAACGTCGCCGGGAGATACGCTGATTGGGATTCCCGGGCGCTTGACGGGAAATACCGATGCCTGTGGGACCGAGACCAACCTGAAGATCCCGATGGGCCCATTGAAGCCGAATTCCAAAAGGTCAGCAGACCATATGTTTGCATGTTTCTTGGCGACGCGGATGGGGTGAAATGCATCCCGACATCCCCAACCTCGAGATACGAAACAACTCACACCTATATACGCAACGAGCAAGCCCCCAGACTAAACGGAGCGAATAAAGCCTCGAAGCGACGGATAAGTTCGGTTTCTAACCCCGCAGCAGGATCCAAAGGGAAACGGCTTTTGAATATAAGCCAAGTCCTTGCCCAGTTTTCAAGCCCCCGATGATGGTAGATGGACTGCAGGGTTCACCAATCCATCGTGATCTGATGACAATCCCAGCTAAAGGCTAAGACGCCACAGCCGGTGCGCAGGTTTCTACCTACTTCTCAGGCCTTTTGGAACGCACCCCCCCAGAGAAGATAAGCGTAAGCGAGAGAGTTTTCCGGGCATGGTCCAAATATACTGAAGCGTCATCATATAGCTCATGTACCTCGGGGCGGCTCTAGGAATTGCAGAATATGCCATTGAGAAGGTTCGTGGGCCGAGTAGAAGCATCTTGGCGTGCCATCAGCGTCCACCAAGGTTTGAGACATATATTTCAGTTGATACCTACTTGTTCAGGTTAGCTGCAACAAGTTGGCCTCGAGGCCAAGCCTTGAAGCATATCAGCGGCGCCCGCGATGCCTTTTACCAAATTCTTCCATCGCGATTGAACTCTCCTGGACCACAAGTCTGAACACTCATCACCTATCGACTTGACATGATGCAACCCTTGCATTTCGCTGCCACCGCTGCGACTCTCGTATCCTTGTGCGCCACGAGAGAGATCGCTCTCAGAGTAAAGGAATTCCAGGACCACTTGAGAGGGGGAGGCCGCTGCAACAACACGCTGGTCTCGGGTCTCCGTACCTCCTTGGGCAGTCCTGACAGTATGGACAACATAGAGTCAACTAAGTCATGAACAGGCGGCTAATAGTAGCATCTTAGCTTGGTATTACTGTGGCGACTATGTCAATGCCACAGGAAGCTTCCTGTACGCTGCCAGCTCGGCGGCAGCAGCAGCCGGCCAGCGTTCTGACTTGACGATTGATTGCAACGGCATGCGAGGCGGGCCAGGAGATACAGGATTCTGTGACCGACTTCACGATAAACCAGCCAAGAGCACAGCGTTCCAGTCTCGCATGAACGTTGGTGGTATTCCGGTCAAAGACCTCAATCCCTATTTCCACCCTTACGTCGCCTTGGGAGATTTCCGCCGTAGCCAGCATAGCAGGAGTGGCTTCGTGGACTTCGACCCACAGGATCATGTCGTCGAGCCATTGAGTCTTGTGGCCGTGATATGCAATGGCAAGATGGTAAGGACTACCCAACCCCTCACGAGTCGTGCCCGTCCAATGGCAATCGCATTCCTTCCTATGTGGACTAACCGCTTCTTTCCCTTTCTCTACAGTTCTATGGCCTGTGGGCTGACACCAACAACGATACTGTGCCTCACCCCCTCGTCGGCCAGCTCTCGGTCGCCATGGCCAAAATGTGCTACGGCGAGGATGCCGTCGAGACGCAGCAGCGACTCGATGCCAGCGATCTCATGTTCTTGGCTTTCACCGGCACCCAGGCGGCTCCGGGATACTTTGGTGCCGATTGGGATGCCGAGACACCGGAGGATTTTGAGCAGGGTCTGGCCTTGCTAGGCGATAACTTGATTGAAAAACGGGTCTTTCTCGGCGAAGCCCCACGGGGGGATCTGCCGAACACTCTGATCTTGTTCGTTTTTACGGCGGTTAGCCTTGTCATTTGTTCATGATGTGGGGGAACCTAAAGCAGGGGGGAGGGTCGAGGGTTGTCGAATTCTGGGTGATACTGTCCAAGATAACATGATACGTAAGTCAGGAAGAGTATAACGGCAATATGCCTCGCCAAGATTTGACCAGTGCCGTTCTAGCTAATTGTCATACATAGTATTTACTCAGCCAAGTCGATAGTTGACCCATCAAGGAGCCCCGAGACACCCTTCACTCGGCCTGAAGGTTATCCGTGCTGCAGCATATCCATCTGAAATCAGACCAGCCATCGGAATAGAAGTATGGCAGCTGCTGTTGCTCGGGTCCTTCAGTTGGCCCACATAACCTTTTTGACTTGAATCTCAGGCCTACGACACCTGACTGAGATAGCTTTTGCCAAGAAGCATGGGATATCCGAGAAATACCGGCCAAGCGTCGCAAGTGACGCTGTGGTCTGATCTCAATGAGCTAACCCACCACTTCGGATGGCGGGGTGTTGGAGTAGACGACTTCATCCGTATAAATCGAAGAATTCTCTTTGCTTTAGACTTTTTCTATGCAGCGCTTGACTGACATGCGTACAGACAAAGCGACATTGCCATACTTGACAACGACGGTCCTCGCGTTTTCCTCACCAAGAAACTTCCCCTCCCAACTCTGTGCGTAAGATAGAAAGCGTATAGGAGGTATGCTCATTTTGCGTTGACTTTCTTTTTCCCAGAGAGAGAGGAGAAAGAGAGAGGAGAAAGAGAGAGGAGAAAGAGAGAGAGAGAGAGAGAGAGAGAAAGAGAGAGAGAGAGAGAGAGAGAGAGAGAGAGAGAGAGAGATCGTCGAACTTCAGGCTGTGTGGTATCCTATTCACCCGGTTGATCTTGACGAGGAGCCGCTCAAGAGAGAACAGCGGCCAGCAAGCAAGCAAGATCATGGTCTTCCAACCCGCTACCAAGGACGAAGATGGCGGCGTCAGCGAACCTCTCCTCACTCCCGCATCCTCCAGCACAAACGCCACCATCACTCAGCAGCAGGGGGTGACGAACGGCTACTACACAATCTCGCCGCATGACCAGAAGCATCACCATTTTGGCGGCGGTCCCCCAGCAACTAATCCTTCCCGACGCCACAGCATCGCCAATGGACACGTTGGTGGCTATCATCATGACCTAGTAGTTGCCCCCCTGCGTCCTCTGCTACTACCCCCACTACCACGACGTGCACCTCCACCACCCGTCGTTATTGACGAAGAGGCCGTGCTCCGGAGGATCGACTGGCGCCTCCTGCCCTTACTATTCCTGACCCAGGTCCTCGCTTCGGCTGACGCCGCCGCCCTGGCCAGCGCCGTCTTCCTCGGCGGCCTGCCCCAGGACGCCCACCTGCAAGGGCCCGATTATCGCGCCCTCTCCGTGTGGCTGTACCTCGGATACCTCCTGTGGGCATACCCGACGTGCTTCTTCCTCTCCACTCTGAGTACGGGGGGACCGGCCACGGCCAATGCTTGGACTAGCAAAAAGCACCGCTCCGCGTCCGCGTCGTCCTCTTTCTACACCTCCCTATACTCGACGGCGTCGTCGGAGTCCCTGTCCCTCTTCTTCCTCTCATCGGCGTCATCCGACTCGTCCTCCATTATCTCCACCTCGTCCTCCGACTCCTCTTCCTTCGACTCTCTCTACTCGCTGGGCCCAGACACGCCCAGCAAGGGGGCGGCGCCGGCGGCGACGATGAAGATGAGGATTTCGAGGGCATTCGCTTCGGCGTGGCACGCTATCTAGGACTCGACACGCTGGCTTGGGGAGCCGCCGTTGCCGCCACGGCCGCCACGTCCAGCTACGCGGGCCTGGCCGCGGCACGGTTTCTTCTGGGCGCCGCCGAGGCTACAGTCCTCCCGGCTCTCATGCTCGTCACGTCGACGTGGTACACACGTGACGAGGTGCCTCTGCGCACTGGCATCTGGTTCGCCGGCAGCGCGGCGGGCGGCGTCCTAGCCTCGACCCTGGGCCACCTCCTGGCCCTTCTGCAAGGCGACGGCGGCGGTTTCGAGGACGGAAGCAACCGGCCGCTTTGGAATGGTGATGATCATGCTGCTGCGGGCCTTGGCGGCTTCTTCTCCGGCTTCCTGCCGGCCTGGAATCCCTGGCGCTGGCTGTACCTGCTCCTGGGCGCGGCGACGTTGCTGTGGGGCGTTGTGATCCTCTACCGCCTGCTGGACCCCATCTCGTCGTCCAACTCGGCCTTCCCCGGGTCCGCCGCCGAGCGCCAGTGGGACCTGGACCGCGTCGCGGCCGCCGAGACGGCGAGCAAGCCGCTCTGGGCTCGCAGCAGCCATGCCCGGCCCCGCCCCGTCCCGGACTGGAAGTGGCGCCACGCCCGCGAGTGCCTCCGCGACCCCCAGACCTGGCTCGTCGTCGCCATGTGTCTGCTATGCCAGGTGCCCCTGGCCAGCACCCGGGGCCTCGCCGACCTGGTCCTCCTGGGCCGAGGTTCGAGCGACCCCGAGTCCGGCTCCGGCTCCTCGTCGTCGGCGTCCCCGTCGACGCTGCCGCTATCTCTCCAGGTCACGTACGCGCTGCTGACCATGGCCGCCATGGTCGGCACGGGCTGGCTCGCCAGCCGCTTCTCGTCGCTGACTTGCACCCTGATCGCCTTGGCCGTCGTGCCCCCCGTCATCGGCAGCGTCTGCATCGCCAAGGAACTCCACGACCCCGACGGCGGTAGCCTCGACGACAGCTGGCCGCCTTCGCCCACCTCGCAGATCCTCGCTTCCATGCTGCTCTGCACGGCGCCCGCCGTCATGCCCCTGCTCCTGTCGCTCGTCCAGGTCAACTTCCGCGGCGTGACCAAGAAAATGACCATCCAGGCGCTGGCGCTCGCCGCGTATTGTGTTGGCAACCTCGTCGGGCCCCGCCTATTCAACGGTGACCCCGACGACCTCTTCCCCCCTCCAATGAGGAGAGGCGGAACAAGGCGGCGTCGTACCACACGGCTGTCTATACTATCCTGGCCTGTAACGGTCTGGTCGTCTGCCTCGCGCTGACGCTGCGGGCCCACCTCCGACGTCGGAACCAGATCAAGCAGGACAACGAGATGACCGAGGTCATCGACGCCATCGAGACGCGCGCCGGGGTCTCGGAATACTCGCTCTACCGTGGGGCCGTCGACGAGTTCGCCTACCGGCATGATGAGCAAGACGAAGCATGCAGCGACGAACACTTGCTTGCAGTCGACTTCGACGATATGACGGATCGGAAGATCCCTGGTTTTCAATATCGACTCTAGATAGTCGGTCGGAGTACACAACAGGTATTTATTCTTCTCACTTATGGGTTGCGATCTTCTTTGGTAGAGATTTGCTGTATAGGATAGGATAGAAGATGGAAACTTTCAAAATTGTCATTAGAATAGCATGTAACCCAACCATCTGATATATCTTTCTCAGTTTGGAGACAACTCCGGACACCAAACAGCAGGAACAATACACCCTCATGTACAGGCAAATAGGTCGTCTCTTCGTTATGTCAGTTCAACAATCGATTCTTTACAAACATCCAATAGTCTCTCATGCAGCGGCTGGTACCACCTTGAAACCTTCACCAACAATCTTGGCAATCTCTTCATTCTTGTGCTGTAGTTGACCAAGAGCAAATGCCACATCGTTCCATTGCCGCTCCGTGTCGCATCGAGCCAGACGAGCGGCCAACTTCTCAGCCAGTTGCTTCGCGTGTTTGTCCTTTGAATGAAATGTTAGCAACTGGAGATGGATACCGTATGCAAAACGAAATCCCATGTAAACTTACCTTCTCCACGAAGCCAAGCAGGAACTTGACGACCCTTTTGAAACTCTCCTCCTCCAGGTTGCCAGCAGACAGAAGACTGAACATATCCACAAAGTGATTGTAGACAGCGTTGTCCTTGGTGCTGAGCTCGGTGAAGAACATACGCGCTAAATCAGCGATTCTCTTGTCACTGTCCTCGAGGCACTTGGCCATCTCCCCCAGCTGGCCCTTGACCTTGACCTGTCCAGCCAGGATCAGGAACGTCAGCGTCATCAGGCACGTGCGCTTGACAGACAAATCAGGGTCAGCCAGCCTTCGGTACAAGAAGTCCGTGTTCTCATCGATCAGGTGGTTGAAGCAGACGGCCATATCGCCCAATGCAATCACCACGTTTGACCGGACTGTCGCGTCAGGACTGCGCTCCATGATGGTGATGAGAAGTGGCAGGTGGGCTTCACAGTATTCCGAGCTGACGCACATGAGCTTCGCTAGACAAAGCGTAGCGGCAGCTTGAAGGCCCTTGTCTCTGTAGATGTCGCTTCGGGAGCAGATCTCGGCTACCATGGGTCCGAAGTTGGCGAGTAGTGATTGCGGGCCAAAGAGTAGTTCCCGCTCCCGAATATGCGCCATCGCCTCGGTGAAATCGTCTTCCGTGGTACCGCCAATGAGATCAAGCTCGTCACCCTCTTCGGGCGCCGGGGTTTTGGACTTTCGCCCCTTGGTCTTAGGTGCCGCCGCTTCTGACTCGGGCTCTGCCGCCGTCATCTTCTCCTTTTCTTGCTTCCGGCGCTTGAAGTCTAGCTCGCACATCTCCAGGTGGACAATCTGCTTGATGGCAACATGACCAACTATAAAAAGTAGTTGAGACAAAGCAATCGCTGCCTTTTGCTTTGGCTCCACCGGTGGCTCAGGAGCTGGCCGATTGACAGTCTGTGTCGGCTCGTTCAGTGCTACAGTCAAACCTTGCGAATCGGGAGTGGCAGCAGTCATGGCAGCGTCCGTGTCGCGAGAGCCGGGTCTCGAAGCGGCTCGCTGCGCCGCGAATACAGACTTGGTCTTGTGCTTGATAATCTCGCCACACAGGGCGTCCGGGTGCTTGGCAATGGCATAGATGGCATTGATGGCTTGCTCTGCGACGCCGAACCACTCTTTGCGATCACTCTGAACATCTGTGATGGCGGCAAGTTTGCCCAAGACGGCGTGGTCGGTGGGCAAGCGGCTGAATTTGACGGTCGACTCCTTGGCTTGACGGCCGGTGGGATTCAGTCTGCGCAGAGCGATGCACGTGTACTTGGCTAATTGGTGGTCGCTTCGCCCGTGAGCACCCAGACCAGTTCGTAGCATAGTTTCCATTTCACCGACAACAATTTCAGGATTTGCCGAAGCGAGCATGCCCAGGACGATGATGGCACCGCGCCGTTGAGATTTGGAGATTTCTCGCTTCTGGTAGCCGTAGACTTCCCATAGTTTCTGAATGACGACGTCCGAGATCATGCCGCCCTTCATCATGGTCGCGAGTAATTGCTCTAAGCTCGTCAATTCGGCGGGCGTGGTCCCGGAAGTCAGACTGATCATATTACGGGCAATGTAGATGGCTGCGTCGTTTTGGCTGAAGCTGTCAGGAGCCTCAAAAAACAGCCGCTTGTAGCAATCGATCAGATGAGTCTGCACGCCCTTGCCTTCGTCACTGTTGCCCTTGGTCCAGATAAGCCGTAGCATGCGCCGGATGCCGACCATGTTGTCTTCGATGTTGTAGGCATTTCCGATCTCCAGGTAGTCCATAGCCTCGATGACCTCGGATTTATTCTTGGAACCCAGAAGTTGGCACACTGTTGGCGTCGACTCCTGAAGTACCTCGATGAACTTGAGCGCATCGGTATAATACCGCTTGGTCAGAGTGAGCTTCTCGATCGCCTCAGACGTGGCGGCATCCTCCTGTGCCTTGCGGACGATAGCCTCCTTTTCCTCTTCAGTCATCTCTTTGGGCTCCCTAGGCTTCTGAGGGGACTCCAGCTGAGTGGGCTCGTCCACAAGAGCCGCGTTGGTCGTGTCGCCCTTCCCATCGCCAAGACCAGGTTCACCAGCAGGAGGCTGGAGAGCGTCCAGCTCCGCATCGACCTTGTCCAACCGCTCTTGCCAGTCCTTACGGGAAAGCTGGGCGCCGTGCAAGACAGTAAAAGGATGTGTCTTGATCAGTGTACCAAGCAGCTTGATCGCATTTCTTCGGACGTGGCTGCTCTTATCTTCCAAGCTGCGAGACGCAAGCTCGGCAGCCTTTTGGCGGCGCTTGGGAAATTTCTGATCAAGATCACACAGCTTCGTGTAAACCTGAATTGCTCTGCATCTGGAGTAGGGGTTGATATCCAGAAAACGCTCTTCAAGCACATCAAAGAAGGCATTGAGTTGAGACTTGTGGTTGTCGCCACGCTCTTCCTGTCTCGAAAGGTATGCAATCATGTTACCACACACCTCGATCAACGAGCAACGTAACGTATATGACTGAAATTTATTAGCCAAGGCCACAGAGGCGACTGAGGTCGTGTCATACCTCGCTGTCCAGCTGCTTAGCAAGCATTGTCATCTGCTTAATCACCAGCCTAGGGGCCAGCTCTGAGAGTTTCACAATGAAGGAAGACACAGACTTGGGTCCTCTGGTATCATTGGTGCTGAATTCCTTGTTGCTTAGTTCTCGCAGACTCTCGTCGGCAAGTTGGGGATAGTCGTATTGCTCAGCCAGAATATGAAGGAATTCGGCCATTGGCTCCGAAAGATGTTCAAAATAAGTCAAATTCTGGACGATGGAGATCTGGGCGGCTGTGTCCGGGGTCAACCCATGAGTTCTGCACGGTGAGTTCTACACGGCCGAATTTACAACGTACCATATCCGTGGCCATGATGCTTGACAGCAATGCACAGCACCTTGAAACCATGCATTCGAATAGCCGTGTTCTTGGTCCTTTGCTCACTCTCGAGAATCATGTACACAGGCCTTGTCAAGAGCCCGATGAAAGTATCGCGCTCACTGGTGGTGAGGAAGATCTTGCCCAGCTTCAACTTCAGTACCTTAGACATGACGTCGAGGGCAGCTTGTAACTGGGCAGCGCTGTCCCAGTTTCCGTCCCGGTCTTTGCCGGCGGCAGCCTTGGCCTTTGCGCCCTTAGCTCTGGCACGCGATACGGGGGCGGCGGATGTCTTCTCGGCGGCTTTTGTCTCGACACAGGCAATAGCCCATTGTAACAAGTACCCGTATACTTCGAGAAGGGTCTTGTGATGGGCAATGATCTCCTGCTCATCCGGATTTTCGAGGTCATGGTTGATGGCGTCGGCCTCGGCGGCCAAGCCACTCATTATCAGATCGAAGATCTTGCTGAGGGCATGGGTGGGAAGAAACTGCGTGCATCTGGAGCGGACGAAAAGTTCAGAAGTTGATCCTTGTAACGGAGCTGCACTGCGACAACACGAGGTATTACGGACAAAGGGAAGACTGGGGGAGGGAGTAAAGGAGGTGGGTGCACACTTTAGTAAGAATTGGAGCGAGTCGAAATACGCAGCTCTGGTTATAGAGTCGGGATTCTCAGCGACGGCGTCGACTATGGAGTTGAGGACGGGGTTGATAACCGAGTTGGAGAGAGACTCGGGGTCGTTTTCGCAGTCGACAAGGGCGCTGTCGGCTTCGGGAGTCGCGATGCTGGCGGGATCGCTCATGTAATGCTTGAGCGCATCGTTGATATCAAAGTTGATGGGGTCCATTCTTGGCAACAATTTTGCGCCGGATGCGCGCGGGCGCTGACAAAACAGAGAAGGTGCAGGCAGTAATTCGACGAGAAAGAGAGGCCAAATATCGTCGTACTGCCGTCGTGTGAAATGGGTCGTCGAGATGGAGATGTGAGGATGGATTGATGCAAATGGGGGGGTTGCGTGTATGGGTTATTTTCTTTTTCCCACTTGCAACCATTGCCAATTGACCCTCAGCAACGCATTTGTTTTTGTTTAGTTTCTGCCCAACAAGGGAAGGGGGAAGCGAGGGAGGGAGGGGGAAGCGAGGGAGGGAGGGGGAAGGAGGGGACCCGCAAAGCTGCAACCGCGACTTCCCATTCCTTGAGACGAGAGACGAGACTGGCAAGCGCGTCGCGGAACTGGTCCCGCCTCCAATCCCGGGCGCAACGGAAGAAGCCATAACAACAAACAGAATTGAACCACTCTCTTTTCGGTCGACACCTTATCCTTGTCGATATTCTGCTTGCACTTATTGATTTATATTGCTAGCTCTCCAACATCGCCTGCCTCGAATCTCGACTTCCAATAGTTCAAGACCTAGTGTTGAGTGAGTGCACTTGCAACCCACTTTGTCCCTACTGGCTCTTGTCGCATCCATAGATGCGCCAGTCGGCATAGGAGATATTGGGGACCTGCTTGATTCTCAACGGCCAGAGCGGTGTCTGACGCGTCGCTCACCAGCAGCAGTCTGGAAAATGGCTGCCACCGTGAGTCGCCGGCGGGTACCGAAAGAACCCTTCCAGATCCACGAGGACGACCCGACAGACTTTTCCGATGTCGAGACCGAAGAAAGTCAAACACAGCGTGCAGAAGACTTGGATGCGGACGACGCCCAACCAATCGAAGACGATGAGGACCAAGAGAACCAAGAAGAAGACGAAGTAATAGACGAGGAAGACTGTGGCGAGTCGGATTCCTCAGATGGCAGTGAGCCCATCGACTTGACGGTCCAGCAGGACATGGAGAAGCTCAACTTTACTTTTCCCGCTTTCAAAGACAATTACCGTCTAATCAAGCGCATCGGCGAGGGCACGTTTTCAACCGTCTACAAGGCAGAAGACATACGCTACGACCGTTACAACAACAGCTGGGACTTGGATGCCAGAGATAACCAGTGGGAGCCGCCGCCACCGCTCAAAACAACATCCAACTCGCGGTCCAACTCGAGAGCACACCCCTCGAGGAGACCCAGGAAATTCGTGGCCATAAAGAAGATCTACGTCACATCTTCACCTTCACGCATCTTTAACGAGCTTGAATTGCTCCACGACCTCCGCGATTCGCCTTCTGTGTGTCCCTTAATCACAGCATTCCGCCACTCCGATCAGGTGCTGGCGATATTGCCATACTTTCGACACCAGGATTTCCGGAAATACTACCCCAACATGACTGTTCCTGATATCCAGCTCTATTTTCGCTCCCTTTTCACTGCCTTGGCCGCAGTCCATGAGAAGGGCATTCTTCACCGAGACATCAAGCCCACCAACTTCCTCTACGACCCAGACAAGCAACGCGGTGTGCTCGTAGACTTCGGTCTCGCTGAGCGTGAAGGTGTCGACCATAAGCCCTGTCTCTGTCACTTGGATCAAGAGTCCCGGAGACAGAAGATTCGGGCCTCTTATGCCCTCAATGCATCACACGCCGGACCCCAGCCCGGATATCCCAAAAATGACACTCGTCCTTCGCGGCGTGCCAACCGCGCAGGTACTCGAGGATTCCGAGCGCCTGAAGTTCTGTTCAAATGCACGGAACAAACGACCAAGATTGACATCTGGTCAGCTGGTGTGATTTTGCTCACCATCCTCTGCAAAAGATTCCCTTTCTTCAACAGCACCGACGACGTCGAGGCCATGATCGAGATTGCCACCATATTTGGTGTAAAGCGCATGCGTCAAGCTGGACAGCTGCACGGCTGTGTCTTCGAGACAAACATCCCTAGTATTGGGGCCCAGGGTTTCAGCTTTGAGAAGATCATGTTGTGGAGTACATGCCGCAGCGACGGAAGCAAGGACAGTAAGAATGCCGAGCTGACTGAGGAAGAGAAGGGCGCAGTCGAATTCCTCAATCGTTGCATGGATCTTGACCCCAGCCGCAGAATCAGCGCCGAAGAAGCCCTCCGTCACAAGTTCTTGCAAATAGACAACGAAGGCGAGATCGAGGCTGAGGGAAGTGAAGAAGATGTCATGATGGTATAACGGTACGACGAGACATGACCCAGATAGCTGACTTGAAATGGAAATGTACGATATTGATCATGATGGCCTACTTGCCCAAGGATTGCGGCGTGTGCCTGGCCAGCGGGCTACAACGGGGCAAGTCCAAACAGGTTCTTGAACCCCTTAATACAGGAAATACCTTGGATGTGGCAAACGACTTGAACTTTAGCCGGCTTGGTTTTCCGTATCCTGCCTCCCGGTGTACATTCCATTTTGACGATTCTGCAGGCGCTCCTTCAGGCTGGACCAGGCGCGAGACTGCTCATCCGTCAACTTTACAACACCACCCTGGATTTTCTCACATAGATAGCTCCATGATACTGGATCCGTGGCCGCCACCATGCCTATCCAGACTCGCCTCCAGTCGCATGAGCCTGGCCGCCGTGCGCCATGGCCGCGCATCAGACTGGAAACGGCCCTCGATGAGATCCGCCAGCAACAACGAATCGATAACCTTGCTGCTGTTCTGGCCCTGGATCTTAACCAGCCATTCCTCACCAACTTTGAATACCCGAGCTTACTTACTCCTTGGTCATCCATCATCCATCCTGTTCGGGGTTATCGTCCTGGATTATCGCCAACTATGTAGGGTATAGGTCAGGGGGGTGATTAGGGGTAAAAAGGCCACGCGTGCGGCAGGCCTTTCCGAACTTGTGTATCATACAAAATCGTGCTGCGGAGTCATATCAAATAGGGGTAGCTTTTATCGCTGACACTCGAATCGGATGCCAATGAGAACTGGCTATGAGCCCAGCGATTAACGTAAAAGGTCTCAAAGTAGCGATCCAAAATCACATTCTATTCACATATTCGATCATAAACATTGGATAGATAGAAAACCAACCAGAGTAAGAGCATTCTGTTCTCAACCAGCCGTACTCTCGAACACAAACTCAAATTCTTCCTCCTGGACCTTGACCGTCAAGTCATCCCTGACCCCAGGCCCACAAGCCGCCGTCCCGACGCCGGCGACCTTGTAGGACAGATTCAGCAGCGTCGCGTCCGCGGGCACCAGGTCGCACGGATGTCTCGCCTTCTCCAGCACCTCGGGGCTATACCTCGTCGCGGTCCAGCTGAAGCCATCTTCGCCCCCGGGCCCCGCGGGCGCCATGGTCGCCTTGACGCCCGCGCCGTACTGGTCCCCGACCCGCACCCAGCGCGCCGCCATGCGGTTCGCGTTCTCCTGGGGCACGTCGTAGTCAACGAACAGGTCCTCGCCGTCGACCGAGGCCGGGCCCCAGACCCCCATGCGCTGCGCCCCGCGCTTGTCCGGGTACGACTCGCCGGGGCCCAGGCCGAGCCAGCGCGCGCGGTCGAGGCGCGCCGGCAGCCGCACGTCGAGGCCCAGCCGCGGGATGTGCGTCGGCGCCGGCCCCCGCGGGCACACCCGCATGCGGACCCGCAGCGCCCCCGACGCCGCCACCGTGTACGTGGCGTGGACGTCGAAGCCCCAGCCCAGGATCGGCGGCGCGAGGTACGTGTGCGCTTCGACGGCGACGGAGCGTCCGTCGCTGCTGTCCCCCGGCGCCGAGGCCCGGAACGACCGCAGCTGCGACGTGAGGCTGTCGACGCCGTAGTGCCTCCAGTAGGGCCAGTCGCCCGGCCGGTCGTTGTCGGTCGGGGCGCGCCAGAAGTTGGGGAAGAGCGCGGCCTTGGTGGCGGGGTCGACCTCGACGAGCGGCTGGCCGCCCGCGACCGTCCAGCTTGTCAGGTAGCCGCGCACGCGGTCAAATTCAAAGGCGAAGCCCGGGCCAGCGATCTGGCAGGTGGTTCGCCCATCGCGGACGGTCAGCGCACCGCTACCTGTGCCGAGACCGCTGTTGTTGGAGATAAGCGACGGCTGTGGTGGAGAGGCGCCATTGCCGATCTTGGCTTGGAACCAGGCAACCTCGTGCGAGACGTCGGCCCACTTGGTCGCCGTCCGCAGAGCGAAGCGGATGGTGAGGAAGATCTCGCCGACAGAATTGCTGAATTTAGTCAATTCATAGGACAAGGGCAATTCGGTTCTGGTCCATGACTGGACCTGGGGAATTTCCAGTTCCCCGGACTGTAACAGTGTAGCCCTAACTCAGGAGTTAGCCAAGTACACTTTCTCAAGGGGCAAAATCCCCAAACTGTTATTGTTGCCAGCACTTACTCGTCCCCAAGGGCCTCGATTCTGTACGTGGCCACCAGGTGCTCTAGTCCAACAAAGTCATATTCGTTCGTAATGAACACCTTGCCATCCTCCATCTCAAACTTGACGGGCTGGATGACCTTCTTCAGCTCCGTCAGGCCAGGCGTGGGCTTGTGCTCGCTGTTGCAGAGGCCGTCCATGACGAAGGTACCATCATTGGGCTCGTCGCCAAAGTCGCCGCCGTGCCCGTAGAAGCCGCCATCCTCGTGCCAGAGGCCGTGGTTGGCCCACTCCCAGATGAAGCCGCCCTGGAGCCGCGGGTACTTGCGAAACATGTCCTGGTAGTCTTGGAGCCAGCCGGGGCCGTTGCCCATGGCGTGGGCGTATTCGCAGAGCACGACGGGCTTGTCGAAGGAGCCGTCGGCCTCGCTGACCCCGACCGTCTCGACCCACCGGGTGAGCCGCTCCATGCTCGGGTACATGTACGAGTACATGTCGGCCGACTTGGCCTCGACGTCGCCCTCGTAGTGGACGGGGCGGCCCGTGTCGTCGAGCCGCTTGGCGAGGGCGTACATGGCGGCGTGGTTGCGGCCGTAGAAGGCCTCGTTGCCGAGGGACCAAATCACGATACAGGCGTGGTTCTTGTCGCGCTGGACGAGCTGGCGCAGGCGGTCCTCGTAGGCGGCCGTCCACGCCGGGTTGTCCGAGGTGAACTGGGCGCTCTGGGGGAAGGTCAAGGCCTTGCGCGCCTCGTAGTCCATCTCCTCGGGGATGTCCTGGGGCCGTGCGATGGCATCGTAGAAGCCGTGGCACTCGAGATCCGCCTCGTCCATGACCCAGAGTCCCAGCTCGTCGGCCATGTCGAACAGCCGCGGGTGCGACGGGTAGTGGCTCGACCGCAGCGCGTTGATGTTGTGCCGCTTCATCAACAGCAGGTCGGCGCGCATGAAGTCCAGCGGCACGGCGCGTCCGAAGCGCGGGTGGTGGTCGTGCCGGTTCGTGCCGCGGAGGAGGACGCGGCGCCCGTTTACGGTGAATATGCCCTTCTTGATCTCGACTTTGCGGAAGCCGACATTCTGGACAATGGTCTGGAAAGGCTTGGAGTCGCCACCTGATGACAAGGATAGCTCCACCTTATAGAGAAAGGGGGTCTCCGCAGTCCATTTCTTCGGATTGGAAATTGGCATCTCGATAGTGAGGACGGAATCCTTTACGTCGTCCGATTTGTTGGTTGCTGATGCGACCTCTTCCGACCCGTCCCGCAGCACGCACGACACTTCGTGACCCTGTGCCTCCGACAAGGTCACCTCAACCTGCAAGGTTGCGTCTTTATAGTCGCTGTCGAGATCAGTCTTGGCAAAGAAGTCATCGATCCTGGCTTTACCAGGAAAGGCCAACAAGTAAACATCCCGGAAGATTCCTGGCATAATAGTAGTTATTAGGCACGGTTCTGAATATTTGTTCTCGAAGTTCGCCTTGTTAACACTCACCGGAAAGCCACCACTGATCCTGGTCCTCGATGTACGATCCTTCGCACCACTGGTAAACCTGAACGACGAGCTCGTTCTCACCGCCCTTGTTGACCTGGGATGAGACGTCAAACTCGGCCGCGTTCCGGCTGCCCTGGGAGTACCCCACGAGGACGCCGTTCACCCAGACGTGGTACGAGCTGTCCACGCCCTCGAAACGGAGCCGCAGCTGCGAGTCCGCCTCCCAGCTGCTGGGCACGCCGAACGTGCGCTTGTACGTGCCCGTTGGGTTCTCCGTGGGGATCTCTGGGGGACAGACCGGGAATGGGTAGATGACGTTTGTGTAGTGCGGCCTTCCGTGTCCTTGCAACTGCCAGTGTCCTGAGTAGGCGTGCTAATTAGTGCCCCGTAGCCACGCTTGGCCGGCCCAACTCGATATCTGCGACTTACCGGGGACGTTGATGCGGGACCACGAGTCGACCTTGGCCAACTCGTCGCTGCCGACCTCGGGAGCTTCCAGGGGGTCTCCGCATAGTGGAAGTCCCATTCTCCGTTCAGCAGAACCGAAGTCTCGGGAATCCAGAAGGCTCGGGTTGGCAGCCGGTGGCGCTCCAACACCTCCAGGTTGGCGTAATCCGGCTTTGGATTTTCTGACGACATGTTGTCTCTGGTAAGGGAGTCTCGCCCCAGTAGACTATCCCTTCGAGTCCTCACAAGCCTGGGCGGAGTAGTTGGAAGAAGAGTTGAGAATGCTAGAGAAAAAAGACGCAGCAGCGGATCGAAGTATACTTGAGTCCTGAAATGAGGGATAAAGCAATTCTCGTATCAAGATTTATGTTTACTACTCAGAGGAGAACAGTCTCGAGGTGGAGAGAATACATGGAGCCTCCAGGTTGCATCGTGGGTGGGCAGTAGCCGTAATTGGCGGGCAACTACTAAGGTATGTGGCACATAGTTACCTGGTTAGTAGTAGTGTCAAGGGCGGCTAAATGCGAGAGACATGTCATTGTTGCTGGGCTGGTGTTTGCTCAGTGAGTCTGCCGGTCATTGCCGGTTAAAGACCCGTTGCTCTCCCTGCCTTACCCCTCTCTTTGACCGTTATATTCTCTGTGTAGTATGGGTCGCTATCTTGTGACCCACAGCCCGGTTCCACCCCCGGG
Source organism: Apiospora pterosperma (assembly GCA_019976485.1). NCBI lineage: Eukaryota > Fungi > Ascomycota > Sordariomycetes > Amphisphaeriales > Apiosporaceae > Apiospora > Apiospora pterosperma. The sequence goes on from JAFBMP010000005.1 coordinate 3,951,202, forward strand.
GACACCGGAGCCGCGCTGTCACCCGACCAGGCTCAGGGTAGATCATCTGTATGCTTCCATTTAAGTTGATCTGCTACTGTGTTCCTGCATCAGACCGGGTCCAGCCCGGTATATTGTGTGGCAAGCCCTGGTTATCTGTTTTACCTGTTTTGTGCCTATGTACTTATTAAGGACCGTCCATTGTGCATAATACCACAGCCCGCTATAGCCTGCCATGCATCATGAAGCTACTCCCGTGTCATGGCGCACATGGACGCTGCCACATCCACTTCCTCATCCGTCACGTTACTGGACCTCCCCACGCTCTGGATCAGGCGCTCCGTTTCGTAGATGATCCGCAAGCCTTGTTCTACGCTGGGCGACTCCGGCGTACCGAGTACTTCCTGCCACCGGTGGAAGACCTTGCGGAGATGGGGCCCCGTCGACATGATGTCGTGCCGCAGCTGCGTGATCTGTCGGAGGGAGTGACAAGTGGCCAGAAGTATCATCATGGCCGTGGCCATGGACAAGACGCAGATCCACGTGTCGACCAGGATGGTGTGGGAGAACCCCGTCAGCCCTAGGATGTGGGAGGTGCAGGCATCTAGGCAGATCTTGGCGCGGCCCAGTATCTCCGCCCTGCTAGCCCCTGTCGTATCCGATGGGCCATTGGCCAAGAGCCAGGCAAGGTAGGGCCGGAATATGACGCTTTTGCAAGTGAGATAGCGTTGCCTCAGGAAGCCACCGCATTCACTTGGGCAGTCAGTCATGTCGCTGGTATTAAATCGGAAGGCCGGTGGCAGCACGTCACGCCATTCGTCAAGCTGGTGGTCAAGCTCGGTGACTATAGCAGGAAACCTCGAGGGGTCTGTTGCCGCCCCCGAGTCACGTGCATACAACAACTGGTGCACCCTGTTTAGCAACCTGCGCATCGATATGCACGCAAGGAAGTACAAAGATGCATGTTCTGTCTCATCTGGGTCCTGATGCGTCGTATAGCTCCCCGGCAGGGGTATAGATGACTCTATCCTGGCAACCCCACTCTGGGGTAGGGCCGAAAGCTCAGCAAGATAGTCGCTGAAAAGATAGGTTTTGTTAGTGGCATCTTATCCGAGTGGACAAGCCCCGGCTGAGACATACCTTTCCAAGATATAGCATGCCCAGAATATCCGTCGCAGGCACTCTTGGTTCTCTATCGGCTCATTGACCGGAGGATACGAAAGAAGCAACTGGCACTTAGCTGCACAATCATGGATGTAGTTCCAGGCTTGCAAGGGCCTCCTTAGGTATGCAAAGTACAGCCTGTAGCCCAACGTTAGCACGCACTTGACACAGACAAAACGGGGGAGTTGAGGGGTAGCCTACGCCGCGAAGAACAGGGACTGTACGGCATTACAGGTCATCTCGGAATGCACGACGTTCATGGCCTTGAGTGCGCCGTCAAAGTAGACCTGGGCCATAGCCCGACGAGAGTTCTTGAAGTTGACCTCTTCCCGGGGCGAAGCCACATCCTCGGCTCCCACCAAGCCACTAACGACCACGCTCGCACAGCCCAGGGCCATGACGAGCTGGGTACAACAGTTGGCCACTATATCTGTGCCCTCTAAAAGCCCCTGGGAGACGGCGGTCCGCACACTGTCCAGCTGAGCCAGGGACAGTGTAGGGTACCAGAAGTTCACCCCTCGTTGAAAGCAAGTGAGTATAGACTCGAGATCAACGGATGATAGGTAGGGAAACATGGAGTTGGTTCGCATAGGGAGGCTTGGCCTCGACTGCTCCAGCTGGAAGATGGAGACGTAGTTCTGGCGGATGGTCGGGAATGAGTCGAAGTACGACCATGATAGTATAGACTCGGTCGTCGAATTATGCAACGAGTCAAGTATGGCATTCTCTAGGTTGTTTTGGTGAGGGTGCGACCGGACGTCATCAGTGGACATGCTCCGCTGTGACACATCCGGTGCTGTGACTGAGGTTGGACTCTGGACGGATTTGGAGGCTAGAGAGGGAGACGCCTTGGGCCATAGTCAATAAGAGGACAGCGCGACGGCTTATCATGAGGGATGGTGATACCAGAGACAGATCCAGGCTCATCTTTTCCAGGAGCTCTTCAACTCTCAAGACACCCTCGAGAATAAGGTCGCTCTTGCCCCGACTTGAAGACACTGTTAGAGCTACCGGGGTTGCGCATGGTCACTCGAAATAGTGGACAAGACTGACGTGTTGGCCTCTGAGCCATAGGAACAGTGCTGTTTCGAAGTGAGACATGCTTGGCATGGTTGATTGCCATCGCATCTAAGGCATTCATTGCTTAGTCAAAGGTTCGTGTACATTGTGCCGCTCAATTGAGAGAGCCTTCGATTCCGCCGACACATGCACCCCTACTGGCGACGACCATGATGGTGATAGCCGCCCTCCCCTCTCGTCTACTGTATACAGACAACGACGAGAAGGGAGAGGACTGGAAAGGATTGGGACCCACCTGATCTTCCTCGATCTGCAGATATCGCACTACACACGAAGGACCAGAGTTCCCAAGTCAGCCATGCATACGACGGGAGCTTGACCCGAGAATACGGTTGGGTGGTAATATGGCCGCTTACTGCATGGGACGTCCTCAGCCGTTTTTTCGTTGGTTCATCCATCGTCACACACAGTTGGAAGTATGCAAGAAACTGATCAAGTGATGAATCCGGACCGTGGCGGACCGTGGAGGACCACGGAGGGAAAAGAGATGACTGGGGGGGTGGGGAGGCGAAGAGGGAGAAAAGAGAAGTTGGCACGGGAGAGGGTTCTAGTTCTGGTCCTAGTCGTTGGCGGCGCGGCCGTTGCGGAGAAAAAGGCGGGGGAATGCATGTCGCCCTCGCCCTCGCCCTCGCCCTCGCCCAATTATGGTGATTCGCCCCTTGATCCTGGCCCAGATCCTGGTCCTCTTTCCCCGGAATACCCATGCCTGCAGCCACGGCGACCGACGGCCATTGTCACCGCTATTCACATCATTGGCTCGCTTGTCGCTGAATGGTTCAGCTCTGACCATTATTAAGTCGCATCCAGTGCTACAACAGCCGGCCTCGGTAGCAAATGCATCGACAATTCTGCGACAACCAAATGGATGCTTTCGGCTGCCTGCGCCGATCCGGCCCAGACACCACGCTTTATTGCCAGCATAGATTTCCCGAAATGCAATGCATGTGCTTAATATGTGATGTGTGCCCGCCGCCGAGTGGGTGCTAGCTATCCTCTTTAAAAGAGGTCCAGTTCCCCTAAGCATAACCCCCCTTTTCAAGAACTTGTTAGGCCAGCCAAGAGTCTCCCCAATATCTCTGGTCGCGCGCATTGTTCTTCACCGCATCACTTCCTCTCTGCTTGCCTACCATGGCCGATGAGAAGCCCGACGTCGTTACGCATGTCGATCGCGACGTGGGCGCTGCAGTTCAGCTTTCCCATGATGTCGAAAACAGGAAATTCTCCCCGTGGACAGCCTCCTTGCTGCGCCTTTACCTGGCCTTGATTCCTGCCTATCTTTGTGGCTGTCTCAATGGTTACGACGGCTCACTTATGGGGGGCCTGAACGGAATGACGTCTTATTATACCTACTTCGGCATGTAAGTTTACCCCCTCCCATCAGCATTTCTCCCCGTCTATTCCCGCCGTCCTCTCCACCTGCTGACCAGTGGGCCATCATAGGAAGCAAAAGGGCTCCGAGATTGGCATAGTCTTCGCCATGTATAACATTGGCTCAGTCGCGGCTGTGTTCTTCACTGGCCCTACCAACGACTACCTTGGCCGTCGAGCTGGCATGTTTGCCGGTGCTCTAATCATCGTCGTCGGCACTTGTATACAGGCTACGACAACAACTGGCGCCGGGTTTTTAGGGGCACGGTTTGTACTTGGCTTCGGTAAGTGGCTTTTACCAATGAGCAAGTCTTGGGTCACTGAATTGGGGGCCACCGTAGTACACTTCGTTAACGACAGTATACAGGTGTGTCCTTTTGCTCTGTGTCGGCGCCTTGCTATGTCAGTGAAATGGCCCACCCTCATTGGAGAGGAACCATCACTGGCCTGTATAACTGTACTTGGTACATTGGCTCCATCATTGCCAGCTGGGTTGTGTACGGGTGCAGCTATCTTGACCGTCCCGACGCATGGCGAATCCCAGTCTGGTGTCAAATGATCACATCCGGTGTCGTCCTGGTCTCCGTTTGGTCTCTCCCAGAGTCGCCAAGATGGCTGATGGCACGTGATAAATACGATGAGGCTGCTAAGGTATGCCAGTAATTACACTTACTTTCCCATTCCGTCCGCGACCAGAACGAACCGTGCCTAACATTTCACCCGCAGGTCCTAGCTACGTATCACGGCGACAAAGATACCTCGCACCCTGTCGTCATGTTACAGATGAGCGAGATGAATCAACAGATCAAGACGGATGGAAGCGACAGAAAGTGGTGGGACTACCATGAGCTATGGAACACCCATTCTGCCCGCCGACGACTTATCTGTGTTTTGGGTATGGCTGTCTTTGGCCAGATCTCTGGCAACAGCCTGAGCAGCTACTACATGGCCACCATGTTGGATTCTGCTGGGATCAAGGATGAGAAGAAAGTCCTGGCTATCAACGGTATCAACCCGGTCCTCTGCTTCCTAGGAGCCATATTCGGTGCCAGAATGACCGATGTTCTTGGCCGACGGTGAGAAACCAAGTCGATCTATCATCCGCATGAAACACAAGCTAATCCAATTCCATCAGCCCCCTCCTGATTTACAGCATCATTTTCTGCTCCTGTTGCTTCGCCGTCATTACCGGAACCTCGAAACTCTCTATTGACAATCCTGCCAATACGTCAGCCGCCAACGCCACCGTAGCCATGATCTTCATCTTTGGAATCGTCTTCTCGATCGGCTGGACTCCGCTGCAGAGCATGTATATTGCAGAGACTCTCCCTACCGTCACACGCGCCAAAGGTACCGCCGTTGGCAATCTTGCCAGCAGCTTGGCCAGTGCTGTCATTCAGTACTCCAGTGGGCCGGCCTTTGAGCATATCTCTTACTACTTCTACCTGGTCTTCCTGTTTTGGGATCTCTTCGAGGCGGTCTTCATGTACTTCTTCTTTCCCGAGACCAAGGACCGCACTCTGGAAGAGCTGGCAGAAGTATTTGAAGCCAAGAACCCCGTGGCGAAGAGTTTGGAGAAGCGAAGTCATGGAACCGTCCTCAACACCCTGAAAGTTGAGGCTGACGAGAAGGACGCCATGCAAGTATAAGCTAGCCATGTTTGTAAATAATAGCGGTACCATCACCATCAATTTCCCCGCTCATGTATGAGGAGAGGTATGGATAGCGTTGACATGAGTCTTGAAGGCCGCTCAGTTCCATTGGAAGCTTCATCTCAAGAAACAGTTATTCATTACTGCGCCCTACCAGATGGTAGATATGTGAGTGATATCGTTATCCCGGCAAGGTATCCCTAGAGCTTCAAGGTGGCCAGCACACGAAGAGCCAGTCCCGGTTATGAACGGGCTCAGCACACTAAAGTTGCGCCCTACACGTTCTTCTTGTTAGTGATATTATTACACAGGCAGCAGCCGTCGCTCAGATCTTCCTGTAACATTGTGGCGCGGTGGGACAGTCGAGTGAAATGTAGGTAGTTAACCATAACAGGAGGACGATATCAAACTAAAGAGTTTTGCGTTAGTTTAGTGATTATGATTAATGGAAACTGATTTCAATAATGGCAGTAAAGAAATTATTGGGTATCCCTACTTTGGAAGCCAATTACGCGATACTGTGGATGCTCTACTCATTCACGCATCGAGTACAACTGGGACCCCAGGCTCTCTTGACACCCAATAAGGTAGGCTTAGTTGGTAAGGGTATCAAAGTAGAATTAACACGTACATACACAAACAACAGGAATGACAGTATGAGCCACTACTGTTCATAGAAATCTTATAAGTTGCTTATAGGTTACCTGAGTCCGACGTATTGTCTACTTTTAAGCCCAGGGCCAACGATCAGCAGTAAGACAGCCTAGAGGTATGAGGTATCTTCTAGCTCCGGCCCCCGCGAAGGCCGCGGGCACGCCCCAGCTCACCTTGCTGGCGCTGTGCATGGCCGGGTCATCGTAGGCCCGCGCCGCGATCTCCCAGAGGCCCCCGCCCACGGGCGAGAAGTAGACGTGCGTCGTGGGCGAGTACCACCAGCCCGTTTATAGAGGGATCGGGCGTTCGCTCTCGACGATGAAGCTCCTCGCCGGAACGGCCTTTCCTGCACCCAGTTACTCAATAAAATACTCGAAAAGCTACCAAAGTTCTTACCGACATGTTTAAATCAGTCCATTCCGGATGGCCGGTGGTCAGTGAATCGGCCACCCCAAGTAGACCCAAGACGTTCCGCGAATTAGTTCCGATACTGAGTCCCGCGCCGACCTCGCGCAATATGTTGGCCTGCTCGTATATTATGAACTTGATATTAGGTATCTTCGATAGCACAATGACCGTAGCGAGTCCGCCGGGGCTGCTGCCAACCACGGCGACGCGGAGAACCGGTGCATTTCCAGTCATCTTTTTCGTCTTATCCACCAAGTGGATGTCTCATGACCTCACTCAGCTCGTATGCAAAGTGATCTTCTCATATCGGGGAATTACAAGTTGTATATTAAGGGTTTCCCTTATCTTGAAGTCGTCACCGGTCACGTGAATGACGTGCGAGCAAGATGCTGGCGTTATCTCCATCTTCATCATTCATCACTGACAAATCCCAGCTTTTGATAACCGTATGTCCCTTGGAACTGTATCACAAAGCTAGGGGGGCTTTCCAGACATGTAGACTCGGTTGACCTTTAATATGTCCTCACGACCCGTACGTACACTGGTGGGCGCGTCAACCCCCGCATTCTCCGAGCGAACAGTGTCGATTGAAAGAACCACGTCTGCTTCGGTCCGAAAAGCGACGATAAACGACGATCCTAATCATGGCGGAGATGGATTCCATCGGTACCCTCGTGCTGGACTCGGGAGCTTGGCACTTTGACGCCGGTGGCCAAATATCCTCGATCTGGGTGGGATCGGTTCGCCGGCGGGCACTTGTGCTGACAAGGACGCGGAAACGTGCAATCTTGCCTCCCTTTGGTAATCCCCATTCTGGGCGGGAGGGGATATACTAGGCTTTCGAAGAGGGGCAGGCGGGCTTACTAGTGATGATGGAGGCAACCAGAGTGATCTTCTCGGCTCTTCACTGTGGGATTCAAGCTCAAGCGTTCTGCTTGAAGTACGTGAGAGCTTATCGTAGCTGTAAGACTTATTCATTGCCCAACCATGCAAGTGCCCGATGGCTTGTGGCGCATAGAACAAGCCCAGTACCATGCCGCCGCACCGCACCCAACCCAGCCACACCTTACGTGATCCAGTAGTAGTCAGAAGGGCTGATTACTGAGTATCACGCCCCCAGAGCAGCTCTAGATTTGCCTTTGCGGTCATTCAGTCGACTGAAGTAATCTCCCAGATTCCACTTCCTCCAATCCGACGTGTACGGTGTCAGGGGCGAGTTGGGTGTTAGGGAGCTCGAAAACAAGGCGTTAAACGACGAGGTCCTCGTCGAGGTGCCAATCACATCTGTCGCTCTACCTGATATACGCCGAACCCAAAGTTGCCAGGTCAGCTGACGTCAACCCAATGCGAGACATTGTCGCTCAAGTGGGATGGAAGAGGGTAAAACCAGACTTACGGATGTTGCCGGCCCCACCGATGCCGTAGCCCCTTAATTGTTGATCCCGTTGCCGCACCATGACGTCGTCTCCTTCATCGTCTTCTTCATCACCGTCTACTCCCAAGCTCCTCCTCCTGCGCCTCCCTCTCGTTGTTGCGGTTATCCTTTGACTTCCCACGGCCGGCCGCGACCGCTGTGTTACTCTCGTCCTAGTTCTACTACCAAGGTCGGAGCAGCTACTGCCGTCGTCGACCCCTGTACCCGACCGAGCGGTCGGCGAGAGTAGGCCAGGTGTGGTAGTGGTGGTGGGCGGCCGCTGGAGATTCGCAACCGATACACTGCGTACGAGCGCCAGCTGGCCCTGGATCCGTACGCGGTGTGGCGGCATCCGCTTGCAGCGCGGCGGCGGCTGTATGAGACGACTGGTATCGGGATCGAGGGCGCTTAGCGGGATTCCGAAGTCGCTGCTACTGCTGTCGTCATCATCGGCACCGAAATCGACGCTGTGGGAGCGCTGTAGACGGCGGTTGCATGGTGGGTCTTGATTGGGAAGGTAGGTGGTGAGGTGGTCGAGCAGAGGCGGGAGAGGCACGGCGGGGGTGTAGGGATGGGAGCGCATCCCGAACGAGTGAGTGAATCTTCCCAGAAGAAGAAAAGAAGAAAAAAGAGGGTTTGATTGTAACTGCTTTCGGGTCAATGGGAAGCTTAGCGATCGTGTATCTATCAAACGAAAGGATGATGGGAGTTTAGGAATGGAATGAGCGATTTCTGCGTCTCTACAAGCGAAGGTGGTGCGATCTGTCTCTCCAATGCTCTCCAACAATTCCAATGACTCGCAATGAATGTATCATGACGAGAGAAAGCTAGGTAGGTTAAATAAAAGGAGTTTGCTGCGGCACGTCACGACAAGCAAACAACCGCTATGGCCCTGCTACAAGCACCAGCGCGGACTCTTCTTCCTTTTTCGGCTTGAATGTGCGACTCGGCAGGTTCACTAAATGAAGCGTCATGCAATCGAACCCCGGGCGGCGATCATTGCTGACTGATGATCCCTGAATACTCCGACATCTATCCAAATCGTCGACGGTACGCTGACGATAGATTGAAAGCCCGAAGCTTACTCATTACTGTGAGAACCGATGATCTATAAATATTACCTTATCTCGTGTTTGAAACAGAGTTAAGTAGTTACTGGAAATAGCAGCAATGTCTGTCTGCCTTGGGCTGCAGCTACATACAACTGATGATACCAACTAGGTTAAATTACCCCGCCTAAATTAGCCAAAGGTTTGTTTATTAGCTGCTCGGGGTCGACACCATCATATCATATCCAAGTAGGTCAACAACATCTTTCCATCTGCCCTTCATAGACGAGTGTCTTGAACAAGGCTGAACGTGGCTTTGATGCCCAGGTGATCCGTCACCCAAGCTTTCTCGAAACCAAGTTGTAGCAGCCGGTCCTTTTGCTCCTTCTTGTCGTCGCCGACCACGACGTCGGCACCGATCCTCTCGAAGCCCTGCAGCTTGATGCCACCGCCACAGAAGAACGCCTTATCCATGCGCGAGAGGCCGAAGCGCTCCCGCGCCGCCGGGTGTGCCTGCTGCCCCCACGTCGCCCCCTCGTCGGCGGCGCCCTCGCGCCCCCCGAGTTCCAGGTAGGCGTCTTTGAGGCCGTTGTCGGCGTGCAGGGTGGCGTCAAAGGGCTGGATGGCGTTGAAGTCGCCCGCGATGACGGCGCCCGCGAGCTGCTGCCCGTCGTCGTGCAGGCACTTGGCGGCGACGCGCACTTGCGTGGGGCGCAGCGGTGGGTCGAGGGCCAGCGACTCGAGGTGCGAGTTGCCGAACCGGACCTTCTTGGGCGAGATCGCCGCCGCCGTGACGTCGACGAAGAGAGCGTCTCGCTCCATCTGTGTCGCGGCGTAGTGGACTCGGAAACACGACGCTATCTCGAGTCGGCGGTCAACCAGCGTGGTTGTGCCGTACATGCCCGACCCCCATGCGGAGCTGTCCAGGTCGGCCATGTAGAACCCGCTTCGGACCCATTGCTTCTGACTGATGGTGATGAGATCCGAGGGAGTAGCTTCTTGTAGGCTGATGACCACAGCCGTGGTCGAGGCCAATTGGCTCGTAAGTTCCTCAAGATGAGCCAATGCAGCACTCATGCGCGCCTCGGCGCATGGTAGCATAAAGTCAATGTTCCAGCTATACAGAGCGATGGTGGTGACGCCATGGTTGGTGGGGGATGCTGACGGGGTCTTGATGGGCTGCCAGACCTCGGCCTCCGCGTCCCACGAATAATAGGCTTGTGGCCATGGTTCATCAGATTTCCAGGGAATGAGCTCTGGTGACTTCTTCTGTACCCCAGATTGTTTGACAGCTTTTTGCACCAGCTCATCCATGGTCGCCATCGTGTTTCCGGCTTCTAGTCGATTTTGAGGAGGGAAAAAGTAATTAGGAGGGGTCGGGCCTGCTTTCATAGGCCGAACGCCGAACCGAGGTAGGGAGTGAAGGCCAGCCACACGCCGGCTACGATACCACAGTCATTTGCAGCTATTAAGATCTGTAAGCAGCATCTGAAGCTGTTCAGCATGTCAGCAAGACGTGGAGCCTGATTGTTGATATTAAAAGAACGAGACACCCCCGCCAATCGCAGAATCCAAAACGAGACAAAGAGCGCCGAACCCCTTGAACGGGCATAGGCATCTGCATCTGCATCTGCATCTGCATTTCAAGGATGTGGTGTGTGAGACATTGATTTTGCACGCCTTATTTCGGAACGTGGGGCCCTACTAATTACCCTGTCCCGCCCAATCATCGACGGTATGCCACAGAAAGGGGTAAAGTCTCTTGAATATGACCCTGCTAAGCTTATGGGGGCCACTTGGTCAAAGTAATATTTCATGGGAACTTGCTGACACCTACTAGAGATGTAGGCATCTGTCATAATGAATAACTTAGGTGTGCAGATATGCCATGTTTATTAGATTCTAGACCGACCCATCAAACGTGCACAGCAGCTTTTCTGGTTCCGGAAAACGCCTCTCGTCGTCGTGGATCGTCCAGGTGTTTAGAACCAACACCGTGTCCTTGGGGGTGCGCTGCCCGTCGTAGATAAAGTCCTCGGAGGAGAAGTGTGGCGTGCCTAACCAGAACGGGTTGTAGCATCGCTCGACTTCTTTGATGATGGCGCGGCAGTACGGGAGGTGCTTCTCCTCCTCAATGTCAGGCAGACGGCCTCTGCCGACAACAGCGTCCAGCTCCTCTTGCGCGCGCCGCCGTATCTCCGGGTACGACGGTATCAGTGCTTGAAACCACTGCATGATGGAAGCAGTCTGCCGGCTGAGTGTTAGGTTACATTGCCCAAAGTGGGTAGGTAAGTAAGTAGGTATAAGAGTATTTAGCATTGATCGTACCGTCTCAACGCCACCAATCATAAAGGCTGATGCGAACATGACCATGTCTAGATCGTCGAGCTCCTCTTCCTCCCGCACCATAAGCAATGTCTTCACTAGACAGTTGGGGACCTCGTTGCCGTGGCTCATACGCTGATTTATGTCTCGAATCATGCCTCCGTATGTCTGGACCAGGCCGCGGTGTAGCTTTTGGCCACGGGAGCGAACTTGGGAGGGGAAATACTCCAGTAAGGGCAGAAAGTCGATGAGGTTGGACACAGGTCCTGTGCAATTCCTGGGGAATAAGCGAAGTCCTGATACCATCTTAAAGGACTTTCAACTCACATGAACTCTCGACCTAGTCGTAGCGCTGTCGATACGAGTGGGTCTTGCAACGACGCTGTCCTTGTGCCAAATACGATAGTCAACATGTTGTTGAGGGAGCAGCGGCCAGCAAAGGGCTGGGGATTGACCAGCGCAGCACCATCTTGGCTCGCCTCCAGGAGGCAGCTGACCATGTCAGTAGCCTCCCTATCAAAGACCGAAGTGAATTTGTCAACCGCCTTTTCCTGCAGCCAAGCAGTTGCGATGCGGCGATGCGTCCGCCTATATTAAAGCTGTCAGCTCTGCTAGCCCTTTGCCCTTTCTAGATCGAGGGAAAGGGGGGAGAGGGTGAAGGGGTTCTTACCACATATCATTATAAGCGGTCGCAGTAATTCCCCGGCCGGCAAAGACACACCGGCTCTTGATATACATGTCTTTGCGTGAGGAGAAGATGGCCCCGTTCGCCGCCAGTAGATCTTTGGCCACTTCCGGGCTGGAGATGACAACAACATACTGCTCACCCAACCACATGGAATATAGGGGACCAAACTTTCGAGCCCATCTGTCCAGGGTAATTTCGGGATAATGAGTGAGGAATGGAAATGATCCTACGCATGGTTCATTAATCGTACTGGGCTTACGTGATATTCAAGTGTATTTCGAGACGAGGCTTACCAACGATTGGAAGGCCCCTTGGCCCTCTGGGAGCCGCATCCACGGACCTTTTGTTGGTCGAGTGACTCTGCAACAGGAAATATGCAAGCAAGAATAGAGTACAAGAGAAGACGGAGCCCGTCAATAAAGCAGCCGCAGACCAAGATCCAGCATCATCGTGTCCCGGTGCTATGATTGTTGTCGAGACAACCGATATACTTTCGGACTTAACCATTGCTTGTTCTATAGATTAGGAGGATGGTTGCATGTAGTAGAGGCCTACATCCCCAAAGATGGGATTAAAAGCATGCGATGTGTGATGATACTTATAGTGAACCATTGAAACCCCTCTTGATCGGGAGAGTTGCTTGATTTCTTTTCATCACATTCCTGTAGCTTCAGTCCTGTGTCTGCTTTACTATATGCTACTTGATTAATAGATATTTTTACTGGTGGATCGCCTTGCTTGTGCAGTTGGAAGTCGGAACCCTTTTGCCTTTTTTTATTTATCTTTTCATCCCCCTCCCCCCCCCTTTGTTTTTCCTTTTTTCTTCTTTTCTTCGCTCATGTACCCCCACGACCATTTGAACGTCACAGAGGCGTTCGCTCTAGATAAAGCCTGACAAAACCGATTCGACAGTTACCCTAACAGGCTTCCGCTCTTCCAAGGTTTGCTGCCTTAGTCCCTGCGAAAACCCGATATACAACCACGAAATGATCGGCAAGCCTTGTTTTTCTTATCACACATGCTGAGGTTTCCATACCGAGCCTCTTTCTAGCCATCTTTTCCCGAGCCTTGAATTCAATAATGCTCGATTTCACGTCAAGTGACCGAATTCCGTGGAAACGAAAGTTACAAGGATAAGAAATCTACTACTGTGGTAGCCATAAGGACTATTATGGATACGTAAAAATAAACAACATGAGCTTGTACCGTGGAGCGCAGGCGTTCTCCGATTCTTCGGAGCAGCTTTTCCTAGAGAAGCGGTAGGCTCTATTATCTGTATAGTGAGCATATCATGAACTGAAGCATCATTTGGTGCGCCACACTGCGCGAGCTGAGCTGACGCCCCTCACCTTTCGCCAATCCTTTTGCTGGATTGGTTCATGAGTCCAGCTCTAGACTTAGTGCTACCCCCAAGTCGTTGTGTGCCATCTCGATATGTGGAAGCAACGGGCAATTATCCATCCCGTATCGGAGTACGACGCCACCGCCAGGGTTAAGCGGGAGACATGACCCGTCCTGCCCGCTAGTCCACTACCATGAGCCCTAAAATTGAGCATACATAAGAATAAGCATGGTCCGCAGTCTCGCTATGGTTGGGACAGCATCCTTTCAGCCGGACATCTCATCCCTTGACCTCTGTACGAGTCTGACATTAGCCGGCCTACTCCCTTAAAGCCCCTACCCGCCGGAATCTCTAGTATAGGATGTCGGCTGACTTATCCTCGCTCCCGTCTGACCAGCAGGAGGTTATCTTCAACAAACCAGCATTAAGTCCTCCCCCCGGGGTTGAGCCCAATTTAACGAGCCCTTCATACCAGAATGTGATCCCAGAGGCCGTTATACCTACCTGTCTCATTCTCGTTACTTTAGCACTACTTCTTCGATGGTATGGGAGGTTTTTATTGTCAAGCAATTCGACGTAGCCGATAGTAAGAACCTCTGATGCTAAATATGTCTACGCTGCTTCGCTGACCAATCGTTTCAACAGTTCTCAGCTTACTCGGACTCGTAAGACAATCTGAATTCTTTCCCCGAGAAATATCTGCTGCTTATTTGTATATGAATAGGGCAACTACCTTTTCTAAATCTATAGCGTATACCACACCACTTTCACGGTTGGATTCTGCGTACGTTCATGGAATGTCACCCTTAGAACTGCGTCGGGAGTTCAATATGTGAGCTCCTTCTCACCTTCAAGTTCCATGCTTGTGCCATCCACTTGCAATGGATTCGGATATTCGCTCCTAAAGGCACTCGTGGATCCTTCTTCCTAAGAATATCGAATATTTTCACAGCCTGTCTTGATGTCAAATTAGCTGACAATGATTGCTGTGCTAGTGGAGTTTCCAGGTCCTGATATGGATCAACATCCTATTCTATCTTGCGACATTAGGGTACCTGGGGTGTGCTACAATGGGAGACATCTGAACATGACCATTGCCGCTTTCAAACTGGGCTCGCATATCTGTATTTTGCTCCTACCACAACGAGTTATCTGGGGCCTCAACATGCCGCTGAAGAGGAAGATGGGTATCACCTTGACCTTTGCCGTTGGTCTCACGTAAGTGCCACAGAGCTGCCCCATGGCGTGCTACATCCAAATGGAGTATTGGGAATATTCTTGGTCGTTTTACTGAAGTGAAATCATTTTGGATGTTGTTACAGGGTTTTTGCCGCTGCAGCGACTCGCCTGGGAGTGACGGTGGGTTACATGACGGATCCGGACTGGCTGTACCAGGTAGCCGAGCTTTCGACGACGTGTATCGGCGAGATGACCTGCCTTCTTCTCGTCTACAACGTGCCCGGAATCTCCAAGGCCTTCAGCGAATCGAACTTTCTGACCAACACTTCCTTGCTTGGGCCCTAAGAAAATATTCAAACCCGCAATAGTAACACAAGTAATAGTAAACTGAGCCCATGCTTCCCCCTGTTTCATGGAGTTCTCCCACGCCATACCAGGCAGTGGAACCGTATTGAGCTTGTGTCCTGACGGCAAAGAATGGTTAACCGCGCCAAGTAATTTCTACATATTGGACGCCAGAGCGGGGAGCAAAAAAGAAACATTCACCAAGCACCGGTGGCCTTGAACTGCGTTACGTCCTTTGCAACAACATCAACAGGAATACTTCCTGCATCCATTCCCTTCACTCCGTGAACCAAGAAACATATAACGATACATTCGAATTAGAACAATGTCCGGACTGGCTGGGACATATGAGTGGCTGCTGGGCCCGTAGCTCCGCATTGAGATAACCATCCGGAAACTCGCAGCAACACGGACGCCCCGAAGCAAATCGGAGCCGTTTCTGCAAGTTTTTGGACTTCAGGAAAAGCTGACGCAAATTCAAACGACACAGGAGGTAATCCGCACGGACTCATAGACTCCATAGAAAGACAGGTATTGAGCCCGTAAACTCATTCGGTGGTTGCTGGACCCTCGTCTGGACTTTGAGATAGGTTGTCTCAGTATTGGCGACAATACTCGGCCGGTCCTTTTCAGTGAAACACGATATCATTGGGCTAGACCCAGCAATGCCACCTGCTCTCCGACTTGGGGAAATTAGGTTTATCGTCCAACATACAGAGGCGGTTTGTTATGGCGATTTGTTATGTAGGCAGTCACTCCCCTTAAAGTTTTACCCCTTTTTCAGGGGACGTAAAGACTTGTTTCTAAACTGTCTTTCGAAACAACGACGCTTGGGCTTCAACAACTCAATTCGGCAGCCCCCTGACTGCCGAGTAATAAGCTCAATAGACCAGATGTTTGGAATATCTAGCCTAGGTGTCTCATACTGGCAGCTTTGTCGGAGGGATTGGGGTGAGGAACCGGGCCTTTCAACCTTGGAGGATATATTTCATCTGGGTGGTTCGCATTATTAATGTGATGCGCAGTTCAAAATCGCCCCCAATCTGTTGCCTGACTACTGATAGAGCTCCGGGTATCTCTCACCAGAACCACCAATACTCGGGGAACTAACATGATTCCTCATTACATACGACATGCGTGCTGATGTAGCCCTTATTTCCATCATTTGTGCTCTGTATGTGCATATACAGCGTTCAACATGTTTGGACTCTATGGATTGTATGATCTCAGTAAGTCGACGTCGATTTTATAGTTGGGATCGGATGCTGAATACTTCTAGGGGCCTGACTTGGGGGCAACCACAAGGTATGAAATCACAATTCCGGGCATTTCATTGTGTCACTTTGCTGTTGTTGCTGAGAGTACGATGACTCTGACAAACCACAGGGCATCCAACACAATACCAGCCTCGAGAAGCAGCGTGGAGAGTGTTACTCACAAGATTGCAGCAGCTGCTGCCGGTGGCCTCGATGGAGGCGTTGAAGCTCGAGGTATACTAAATGGCATCCTGAATGGTTTGATTAAAGGAACCACCACTGCAACAATAGCTACGACGGCCACGATGGCCACGACTCTCAGAACCACGAGAAATATCACCATCACAATGGCTACGACAGTCACGCAAACTCCGCCAGCCACTACCACTATTATCAGTGCAACCTCAACCCCGCTTCCAGCACCTCCCCCTCAACTCCCGCCAACAAGTCTGACCAGCAATAGCCCCGAGGTCATCACAACTGCCACTATTCCTGGAATTGGCAACGGGCCTCCTCCCATCGACACGGTGAGTACCGCAGTAGTACCACCCATCGCGACTGCCTCCACCGTAATAACACCACCGCTACCGCTACCGCCACCGCCTTCGCCATCGCCACTACCACCATCACCGTCACCAGTGGCACCACCGCCGCCTCCACCGCCTGAAAACCCACCTCAGCAACCGACGGTGACCGCAGCACCGGCAACATCCATGCCATCTCCCACGCCTATACTCAGATCTACCCTCAACCTTGGAAACCTCGGTTGACATGCTTCGTTCTGTTAAACAAACGAAAGATAGGGCAAAAAAGATTGAAGAAGAAAAAAAACCAGGAAAAAAGAAAAGAATTAAAGCAGTTCTAGTCAGTTGTTCTCTTATTGCCGCTAGGAGATCCCTGGGGGATGAGCATTGTATGTATCAGTACAAAACCGAATATCGCGACTTCTCCTCTTTTTTCTCATATCCGTCCCGTCTTATAGCGATGTGGCCTCGATGCACAATTGGAAATGTCTGATCCAATTCCCGTAGAAGTCATGGCAATAGTTTGCACCCTACCAAGTAAACAGTTCGACGCTGATAACGAACACCTCGTGGAAGACAAGAAAGAGTTAACTTACCAACACTGCCTGCAGTGGGTATCCTGGTTGTTTCTCATGTTAGACTTGGTGGAGCAGTTGCTACATCCGACAGGCGGCAGTCTGTTTTAGCCAACCTGTTATTGAATTTGATACAGGCATAGCTTGACTTTTTTATAGAGTCACGATTGTTCAGTCAGTCATAAACAACATTATTTCTGGAAACTAGCACATACGACCACATCCTGCTGAATACTAGGGATCCCGTCCGCTCTCCCATATATAAGCAGCAGAGAGCCGAATTAGTACTAGGGTCGGTGACGACCTGGGAATCCTCGGTGTTGTATGTTCTTTTCTTTTTTGAACTTTGCTTTTTGTCCCTTTCAAAGTGTCCTGTAATTATCGTTTCGTTTTCTTTTTTTCTGCCTCCTTAATTCTTTACTATGTCTACTTTACGTATTTCCTCCCAACTGCTGTTCCCCAGGTCCAGTGTTTAACCACCAAGGATAGACTGCTGGGTGGATAACCCAGTATTAAACCGAAGCAAAGAGCGTTGGGTATCGTGGGAGATGGACCACCAATGGGTAAATTGTGAATGTAGCGGTATTCTATGAATAGGGTGCGCAGGGAGACGCATTAGAGATATCAGACGATCCACTAGGACAAAATATGGGGAGCCGTGATCCCGGGGGTTTATGTGACGCGTCTATGAATTTATGAAATCGATAGGCATGTTCTGGCTGTGCTTGCATCATGGGCTCCTTCATACCCTGACTGGGGCGAACCGAAGTGCGCCGCAGCAGAGGTTACGATAGTATTAAAGTCCCCGGGTTTTCTATCATTCTGCTCCCAGACTTTATAATCTTGAGATATCTGTGAAAAGGGGTCCAGCTAGATGAAAAGGACAAAAGCATTATGGGCTTATCGAAGTGGCAACATATAACCCAGTCGCTGCTAACCACCGTACTGCGCAAGCCCCTGACTCTAGAGAATGGACTACTGGTAGGTAATCACTGGGTATCCCAAGGATAAAGCGTGTATCACCAGCGGCCGGCAACAGAAAAGTTGAATATAAAATATTGGCAAATGCTTGAAACCGATTATACGCTGACTGCTGTCCCATACTACTATGATATGTGCCCAGAGAGTGTTAATGGCATACGTCTAATAGAGGTCATCATCCCTTTTATACCTCTTATCGGCGCGCTGGATTTGAAACTCCTCATCCACCACGACCTGGACCTTACCTTTCATCAGGCCGCGGACCTTCCACCCTTTCAACTTTTGTTCTTTCCTCAACCGCCTCGGGACCGTGTTATCCTCGGTCTGGTGCGCCGGTGCCGCGTAACCCTCTGCTTCCCCCTCTTCCCCTAGCGCGCGTCGCAGCCGGAGTCGACGCTGTCGCAGCGGCGCTCTCGCCGTCAAGCGGAGGCCTCGCTCCTCCCCGCGCTCGCCCCAGCACGCCTCGGTCCAGCACAGGGGGCACAGGTCGGCGCACCAGAAGTCGCCGCGGTCCGGCCGGAACCGCGGCCTGCTCGCGTCCGTGACCAGCTCGTCGTGGGTGCCGCGCCCGAAGACGTGCTCGCACAGGTAGAAGTCGTAGCACTCGAGGCCCCCGTCCCCGTCGCGCTGCGGGGGGCGCCCGCCGCTTCGTCGCCGGGCGCAGGCGGGCGCAGCGCGAGGCGCTCACGTGCGTGCAGTTGAGGCGGCGCAGGCGGCGGCAGGCGGAGCAGGGCTCGGGCCGGGGC
This sequence comes from Apiospora pterosperma, assembly GCA_019976485.1. Taxonomy (NCBI): domain Eukaryota; kingdom Fungi; phylum Ascomycota; class Sordariomycetes; order Amphisphaeriales; family Apiosporaceae; genus Apiospora; species Apiospora pterosperma. The sequence goes on from JAFBMP010000005.1 coordinate 3,969,931, forward strand.
TCGCCGTCGGTGTTGTTGCGCGTCCGCGCGTCTTCACTATCGCCGCTGTTATCGGCTTCCACCAGCTGGCGGTGGAGGTGCCGGGCGTACTGCGACATGCCTTCATCGTGCGCTACCTCGTAGGGGAGGAACTTGGGGTGATATCCGTGTCGTGACATGGTTATTCGGTTTCTAGTAAGTATAGTGTTGTTACTTCAGTACTATCCTTGAGGTCGTCACACAACCGGATTTCACGGTTTATATTCTTTACGATGGGCGAAAGAGATACAAAAGCATTATCGTCTACGAATCCCTTTGGGTGCCGAACAATGCATTCTCTAGACTCGAGAGGACAAGACGCCTCAGATAACAAGGGGCTTTATAACCTCTTTGTTGCCATGATCGACCTCACTCATTAGACTCGAATAAACCACAGGACGGAAAGCGAATGGAGCTTTGGTGGTCTAACGGATGACAGCCTACGGAGCTGGACTAGCTCATCCCCTAGACATCCGATATCCGGAGCGGCGATGTGGATCGGATACCGAGTCCCGGGGGGGGGGGGGGAGGGAGACTTTAATTGGCAGCTAGACAAACCCATGCCCACGCAATAATGCAATCTAATGAAGAATTAGCGTCAACAGTCGGTCATCAGTGGGGAAAACGGAGCAAATTTTAGTTTTGGTTGAGCAAGCAGGTGGAAACTCTTGTCTGTTCGTCTCATTACAACCTTGAGTTGAGAGACGGGGGCTCAAACCAGAAGAAGAAAGAACAGAAAGAAAAGAGATCCATTCATGACAATGCTACCTGAAATAAGTCACCGAGATTCCGGCCACAATGGTCAATCGCAACCTGATGAGACAGACCCATTGTTGCCAGTGCCATCACCGCCTGATGAGCACGACGAGCTGGCCGAGACTTCAAAGTCCGAGCTCTGGATCCTGCTGCAATACTCAGTGCCCCTGATCGGCACCTACTTGCTCCAGTACTCGCAGACCGTCATCACCACCGCCGTTGCCGGACACCTGAGTGCCGATGACCTGGCCGCCACGAGCATCGGCCTGACCACGCTGAATATCGTGGGGCTGGCCACCTTCGAGGGCATGGCCACCGCCCTCGACACCCTGTGCGCCCAGGCCTACGGCTCCGGCAACCACCGGGGCGTCGGCCTGCACGTCCAGCGCATGCTGCTGCTCATGCTGTTGGCCCTGGTCCCCATCAGCGCCTTCTGGCTGTGCTCGCCGTGGATCCTGGCCGTCTTCGTCAAGCAGCCCCACCTCGCCGTCAAGGCCGGCGCCTTCCTGCGGGTGAGCCTGATCGGCCTGCCCGGCTACGCCTCCTTCGAGGCCATCAAGCGCTTCCTGCAGGCCCAGGGCGATTGCAACGCCGCCCTCGTCGTCCTCGTCGCCTGCACGGGCGTCAACGCCCTGCTGAGCTGGCTGCTCGCCTTCAAGCTGGGCCTGGGCCTCGAGGGCGCCGCGCTCGGGCAGGCCCTCACCAACGACCTGCGGCCCGTGCTGCTGCTGGCCTACATCGTGTTCTGGGGCCAGTGGTCGCACGGCTGCTGGGGCGGCTTCTCCCGCGACGCCTTGCGCCGGTGGGGGCCCATGGTGCGCCTCTCGCTCGCGGGCTCCGTCGTCAACCTCGGCGAGTGGTTCGCCTTCGAGATCATGACCTTCAGCACCAGCTACCTCAGCACCGCCCACCTCGCCGCCCAGACCATCCTGTCCACCGCCTCCGTCATCACCTGGCACATCCCCTTCTCCGTGAGCGTCGCCATCAGCACCCGCGTCGGCCACCTGATCGGCGCCGGCCGGGTCGAGGCGGCGAAGCGCGCCGCCGTCCTCTACGCCGGCGTCTTCGTGGCCATCGGCGTCTTCGACGGCGCCCTCATGTTCTCCCTGCGCAACCACCTGCCCCGCTTCTTCTCCGAGGACGGGGACGTGTGCGACATCGCCGCCCGCTCCATCCTCGCCGTCGTCGCCTTCCAGGTCCTCGATGCCGCCGCCTGCGGGTGCAACGGCATGCTGCGCGGCCTCGGCCGCCAGGGCATCGCCGGCTGGATCGTTTTCCCCGTCAACTACTTGGCCGCGGTGCCCTTGGCCATGTGGCTATCGCTGGGCAGTCCCGGCCTGCAGCTGATCGGTGTCTGGATGGGCCTGGGGATCGGCGTGGCGACTATCGCCGTCATCGAGTTGGTGTATATGAGGATGATAAGGTGGCAGAGCTGCGTAGAAAGCGCCAAGTCGAGGGAGGAGAGTTAGGCTGGGAACATATTTAGCCAATATTTATGCTCTTACCCGCTGTATACGGTGAGATCCACCTCAGCGCACGGAATATCATGTTAGATACGGCCATTTCGATTTTGTGAATGTGGTGCTTACTGTTGTCCTCTACTGAAGGTAGATCCAATATCGTCGTCGACGCGTTTTTCAGCCTCCATGAATTGCCGGTGGGGGGTATATCGGACGCTGAGATGGGTTGAGATGCTTCTATGCGTCTGCCAGACCACGCCACAGGATGCCCTTAATCATACGATTCGTAGCTAGACTATACAAAATTGGAAATCTGGTGTACTCCCATGATTTTTCATCGAGCTACACCATTCCGTCGAAATTTCCGGGCCAACTTTTCTCAAATTCGCTTCACAAGGGGGCCAGAGGGGGTCAAAAGGGGCCAAAAGGGGCCAAAAGGAGGTAAAAAGCCTGCAGCTGCTTCAGCACCGCCATGCAGGTCTAACTGAATGCAAGAGAGACATGGCTATAAATACCAGTGACCCATAGCGCCGTGAGCTATCTTCGTTTATTAAACCGGATGCATTATTAACCGGAGCTATTTTAATTCAGCTGTAATCGACAGATGAAAATTTGAATGGGTTCTGCTTACAAGAATGATTAAAATCAGAAAAGCCCCCAAGCGAAGTCAGTTTCAGTTATGGCGTCTCAAGCAAATCAAGGCATATTATTCCTGGCTATGGCTGGTCTTTGACGTAGCACGAATCCCTCAGCCCCGAGACAAAAGATCTCACCTAACAGGCAGCGCTCACAACCAGACAGGGAACTTGAACAGTTTGTCGACGATAGTTTATTCGATATCTAGATCCAGCTCCAGCTCCAATCGTCGACATGACCACCACGCGTAATATCCTTGGGCCTCTCACCACCGTCTTCACGCCGAATCCAGCATGCGCGACGCCCATGGCCGGTAACTGCGACGCGCAACACTGCGTCGCTTACGCCGGTCAAGTCTGCCTACGTCTGTCAAAGTGGAGCAACTACTATGGGGTGATGGACGCGTCTTCCTGCTGGCCTCCGTATACGACAGGAGCCAGGACCATCGACGTGGCCGTAGTCGGGGCCCTGGGAGGCTGGGGCCTGTACTCGCCAGGTCTCTCGTGCCCAGCCGGCTATACCAGCGCCTGTACCAAGACGGCCGCTGATACCGACGGCTTCACGTTCGAGTTCACGCCCACGGCTAGCGAGACGGCCATCGGCTGTTGCCCCACCTCCTTCTCATGCTCTCTGAATGACCTGGGCCATCAGACGTGCGTGCGCACGGCGAGGTCGACGGTCTACGACGTCATATCCTGCGGCGGTTCCTCGGATCCCGGAACTGCCGTCACAACCTGGGTTGCGACAGCCAACACCTTCCATGTCTTGCTAGCACACATGATCCAGCTGAACTGGCAGTCGTCCGACCTCCTTACCACCGCGGCAATGGCAACACGATCGACCAACCTCGTCGCACAACCAACGGGAGGAGCGCCAACGACGCCAGACCCTAGTTCCGAGCCTCTTGCCGAAACGGGGCTAGATACCGGTGCACTAGCTGGGATCGGAGTCGGTACAGCTGTGGCCGGGTTGCTCCTGCTTGGGGGTGTTGGCTACTACATATTACTACTACGCCGGAGAAAGAGACGGAGCAAGATGATGGGAGGAGGCGTAGAAGGTCCCACGAAGAGAGAGGATGATTCAAGGCAACAACTAGACAGCAATAACGTATACGAGTTTGGCGGGAGTAGCCCTACGCGGGAGACCCATGAGTTGTGTGCTCAAAGTCCCCAAAATGGACGTGTCGTACGGGAACGGCACGAGATGGAATAGAAAGGCCAATAGCTATCTCGAGTGGACTGCTATTCCCCTCACGCCGGAAATGTTGCTTCCCATAACAAACATGATAATTATACTGGCACTTGTGAGGATTAATTCGGATTCCTTCTCGAAACAGCCTTGTTAAACGATACTTAACTCGCGAACACGGCTTACTACAATGAAGATATCTGTAAACTCTACCATGGTAAAAAGACAAAAATAAACATACAACACCGAGGATTCCCAGGTCGTCACCGACCCTAGTACTAATTCGGCTCTCTGCTGCTTATATATGGGAGAGCGGACGGGATCCCTAGTATTCAGCAGGATGTGGTCGTATGTGAAAGTCTACGCAATTATTGCTATCTATATTTCTCGATCGTCCACTTCCCAGCTGTTGAAAAGCTCTGCGCCTGGCACCGCAGCTGAGGCCAGAAGGGAATTGAGGGAACACGATCCCAGCATCAACAAGGGGTGTAATGTGTGAGAAAGAGTCCTTGCGGGAGCACATGGGGAGGGCACCATATATGCTGTGACAAGGAAGCGGATAATATTATCGAGAAGCTGGGAATGTCAGATCGGTGTGGAAGAAAAAGTGAGAATGAACCAGCACCAGCCCACAGCTTCATTGCCCGGGATGCTTATACGTCTTGGTGGCACTGCAATCACTATAAATCATCACCAACTATTCCACCGATAGCCAGTTATCCCGTGGCCAACAGTACTTTTCCCGGAACGGACTGCTTCAAATCCCATGGGGAGAAAAAGAAAAGGATTTAGCTTGATACTGGAATGTTAGCGAGAAAAAGACCAAAAGTAAATGTTTGACTCCGATGCGGGGAATCGAACCCCGGGCTAGACGGTTCAGTATTGAGAGCGTCTAATGTTAGCCACTACACCACATCGGATGGTGTTTGTTGAAAGGACGACGACTTATGAGTGTACTTGATGCTGACGTAGAATGTTCAGCGTCGAGGGAAGCCGAAATAAAAAAATGGCTCGTCGCCAACCACTGGTGGAGACGAGGCTTCATCGGCGTGAGAGGAAGAAAAAGGGTTTGAAGTGGATGGTTTGGTGGACCCCAACAGGTGAAGGAAAGCATATGGTACTTCCGACATATATGTTAGATATTGAGAGAGGATGATCTGGCTTGGGATGGTGGACAGGAGTAGGGAACTCCGTGTCCTGTGGTTGATGATTATGATACCTATATGCCTGGACAATTGTGAATCGGGCGTCACGCTTGTTGCAACAGAGAACATCCATACACTTGGGCATTGATGAACATTGCTTTGGTATAACTTGAAGGCTTCCTCTACCACTTTCTCGGCGCTTCTGCGCCACCAGTCACGAAGGACCGGCTGGTGACATTGGCCCGGGCTCGTTCCTTCTCAAGCCTTGCCAAGCCAACCCTGTCCGTGACGGGCGTGGCATCGATGATATTGTCGAAATCATCATCATCCTCCTCCTCCTCCTCTTCGCCGTTATCAGAATCGGGCTCGGCGTTGGGGTCGACTTGAAACTTCTGAGGTTGCGGCCGAGGTATAGTCTCGGGTTTCTTCTTCTGGCTAGCGTTGTCGGGGTTCGCGAATGTCTTGGACGCAAGGACTCTGCGCCGTATCTCTTCCATATCATCATCACTATCATCCGATATGGCGTAGGGGTCTCGTTCTTCTTCGTCGCTTCCGTCGGCTGGCTCGCCGGGTTTCGGCCATTGTGGCTGTGGCTTCTTCTTGCCCAGATAGATGCCGTTGACGCTGTCCTCGCCGTTGTCCCCATCTTCGTCATTGTCGGAGCCACTGCCCTCCTCCTCCTCATCATCTTCGTCGTCGGATGGCATTGCTATCCTTCGGTTGACATTACCACCCTTCCACAGATCATCACCGTCCTCTTCCTCTCTGTTCTCGGCGTATTCTCGCTCTAGCCGTTCCATCCACTCGGCCTCGGTCTTTTTGATTCCAGCCTCATCCTCACACGCAGCGTACTTCCTGAGTATACTCGAGTTGATTTGTAGGAAAGACTCGCCATAGTTGAAGGGAGCCAGAACCTGTTCGGCCCAGTCGGGGTGTCCGCAAATGTAGAAGGAGGCAGCGAGGGCTTCGACGCAGTTGAGTCGCCAGGGCTTGCCGTAGTTGACCGTGTTGGCGGCGACCAGGTAAGGCAGTAGACGTTCGCACTTGCCACCGAACTTGTTCCATTGGATCTCCTGTGTTCGGGCCCACGAGCACTCGACGACAGCAGCACCGTACTGGTCCATCAGCTCCCGGTCTGCTGGCGATAATGTGTGTTTCCCATTGGGGGTGATGATGACACCGTTATGCCTTTGGCCGGCATGCAGGTCGCGCATCATCCCCAGCTTGATCAGCTTCTTCCCAGAACATCGCTTGGGGTCGCAGTGGTTGAGATCCCAGCACGCGGCTTTGAACGAGGGACGATCGTTGGTGGGGTTCTCAGAGCCATCGCCGCGGGGTCGCGAACGAGGAGGGCCATGCGATTTACCACCGCGGCCAGAAAATTTGTCTTTCTTGTGTCGAACCATTTCTCGGTTTTTACAGACGTGACGTGGCTCTGGATCGAGGTGAGGTCAAAGGCGGCAAATTAGATAGGGCGGTCGAAAAGGTCACAGGCGACGACTCCGGAAATGTTGGCGTCACTTTGAGATCTGGAACTTTACGTGGGGGGGTTATTGGCTACTGGGACTGATAAGGATAAGGGACGTTCTCTAAGAATCCAATCCAAGCTCCCTAATAAGTGCACAAGCCACATCCCTCCTTCAGCCAATTGAGGCGCTGCAAGTGGGAGGCAGATGCCTGTCCTGTCCAGTCCAGTATGTGTGTCCCTCATTTTTGATAGTAGCGCTCGCTGCCCAGTCAGTATCCCCCATCAATCTGTCTATCTATCTACTGCTTCCACTTATTGAAGCTGCGGCTAGCTGGCTTTTCCAGACGTCACTGATGGATGGCTTTCCCGACTGCGTGACCACGTCGTAGCCCAGTCCAGTATTTTATTGACATCTGCGAACCGGTCCATATTTGATTTGGGATTCGTCTGACATCATTCATCCTCTTGCCCACCCGAAAACCAGATCGACCACACTATCCAAACCCCGACAATACTACTTTCTTCGTCTTCGTCGTCGCCGCCGCAGATATGGAGGCCGCCTCCGCTCGGGCCGCGGCCAGAGACCGCTGGAACGAAATGGGCTTCCCCAGGCCTTCGCAACTGCAGCGCTTTATACAGAGTGCTTGTAGTCCCGAAAACTACGAGCCTAACCTAGCTCTGAATCTCGAGATTGCCGACCTGATCAATAGCAAAAAGGGGAGTGCGCCGCGGGAAGCTGCAGTCGCCATTGTCGGCTACATCAATCATCGCAACACCAACGTCGCATTGCTTGCTCTCAACCTTCTAGATATCTGTGTTAAAAACTGCGGTTACCCTTTTCATTTGCAAATTAGCACCAAGGAATTCCTGAACGAATTGGTCAGGAGATTCCCCGAAAGACCACCCATCCGCCCGACGAGAGTCCAGACTAAGATACTCGAAGCCATCGAAGAGTGGAGGAGCACAATATGCGAGACGAGTCGTTACAAGGAAGACTTGGGCTTTATCAGGGACATGCACCGGCTCCTCAGCTACAAAGGCTACGCTTTCCCCGAAGTGCGGCGCGACGATGCGGCCGTCTTGAACCCAAGTGACGTGAGTTTCCTGTGGACTCGAACCATCCTCTGCCATGCCTAACCTGCTATAGAACCTGAAATCAGCCGAGGAGATGGAGGAAGAGGAGCGTGAAGCCCAGTCTGCTAAACTCCAGGAACTTATTCGGCGCGGCAACCCCGAAGACCTGCAGGAAGCCAACCGCCTTATGAAGGTCATGGCCGGTTTTGACACGAGGAGCAAGACGGACTACCGCGCAAAGGCTGCTGAGGATGTCGGAAAGATCCAGGCCAAGGCCCGTTTGCTGGAGGAACGATTGGCTGCTTTCAAGCCGGGCGAGAAGATGACCGAGGGCGACGTCTTCGAGGAACTGGCATCGGCACTGTCCAGCGCTCAGCCGAAAATCCAAAAGATGTGTGAAGAGGAATCCGACGACCACGAGGCTGTCGCAAAACTGCTTGAGATCAACGACAGTATACATCGAACCGTCGAGCGGTGGAAGTTGCTGAAAAAGGGAGACATTGAAGGTGCCAATGCGATCGCGCAAGGCGCGCCTATACCATCGCTGCAAACGAGTGGAGGCAAGGCCAGTAGTTCTGCAGCAAACGAGCTCTCGCTCATTGATTTTGATGCCGACGCCTCAGGAGCCAATGGGTCCGGTAGCAACGGTGAATCCAGTTCCCAAGCAGCTGGTGTCGAGAACGACCTATTGGGCCTGTCTCTCGATGGCGGCAGTAGTACATTCGGACAAGGCGGCGGTATTTCGTTGGGTTTCGGAGCTAACAGCAGTATGTCCTCCCCTCCCCCGATCCCAAGTAGAAGTATTGTTAACTCCTGGAACAGACATTCCCGGCCAACCACTTCTGTCCTCGATGACCCAGAACTCGAATGCCACCGGCGCTGTCGCGGCACCGACGCCTTCCTCTTACACCCAATTCTCTGGCTTTGCCTCGCCCCCTTCGGTATCCCAATCCAACACCCCTCAACCTCAAGGCCTGTCCGCCTTCAGCCAACCGCCACAAAAGCCCACCTCCCAGGCCGCCGACCCGTTCGCCGCTTTGACTTCTCCTATGTTTGGATCCAAGCCTGCTACACCACAGCCTTCAGCAATGGCATCAGTACCCGCACCTGCGCCTGCAGCAGCAAACGAAGACGACGAATGGTCCTTCTCCTCGGCCTTGCCACCAGAGGCGCCCTCCCTCCCCAAAGACCACTCGGCAGTTGTCAAGACAGGCGAAGTGCAAATCGACATGAAGGCCGCTAGGTCTGTACAATCGCCCAATGCGTTGGCACTGTCATTTGCCTTCTCCAGCAACACAGCCCAGCCTGTAAGCGAGCTCCACTTTCAGCTCGCCGTTACCAAGGTATGTGCAGTACATATGCTCGACTCGTATCAAGGGCCAGGATAGATGCTGACTGACATTGTCCCACAGGGCTACGAACTCCAACTTCAACCACAGACAGGCCGCAACCTGCAACCCAATCAGAAGTACGGCGTCACGCAGAACATGCAGGTGTGGCATGCCGGTGACAAGTCCAAGAGGGTCGAGACTATCAAGCTCAGGTGGCGCGTTAGCTACAAGCTGGGCTCCGAGACGAAGAACGAGATGGGGGACGTGGCGGAATTTGGGATAGCGTGAGGCCGAATCGATGATGAATGGAGGCTCAGCTGCAGCCGCTACATGCAACCAGCCTATCGGATTTCGTGGCGGTAGAGAGGAAGCAGGGGTGGCATATCCGGATTCAAATGTACCCGAGGGAAAAGAAAAAGTGACCAAGTGACTTATTTCTACATGAAAACAGAGAACACTGTCAAAGCCACCATTCCTTGGACTTAGTAGTGACATGCTTCTGGCAATGAGAGGTCTCGGTCAAGGGATGGGATGGTGGAAAACGGAGTGAAGGAAAAGTTGGGCTACCTGTACAGAAAACGGAAAGGCGGGAGACAAGCAGCTTGGCCCTGTAGTTGGATGTGCTTCTCTTTTCCTCTAACTATATACTGCATTCCGATCAAATGTATATATACGTTTCCAATCCTCTTCCTTCCCCTTTTATTCTCCCCCAACCTTTTGTCTTTAGCATCTAGACATTAGACGTTGTACACTGGGGATTTCTATGATACATTTCTTTCTTACACACCATGACGGGTACCAGCATTGGAAATACTTGTAGTCTTCCGTTCAAATGGACACCATCGCCCATCTCGAGGTTGTTGGGTTGTTCCTCAGCACGGCGCCAGCATTACCATATCTTACATTTAGCAATGTCCGCTCCCGAAAAGGGAGAGGAACGACCCTGCCCTGTAAATGTATTCATAGGAGGCATGGTCGACCACTTAAAGGCTCCTCTTCGTCTGCACCTCCTCGTAAGCCTGGATTAAATCGCCGACCTCGAATTCCTGGAACTCTTCGAACCCGATGCCACACTCGGTGCCCTTGCGGGCGTCGAGGACATCCTTCTTTCCGTGCTTGAGGGATTCTAGTTCTCCTGTTTTGATCGCCGTGTCAGTAGCATGCTCCCACGAAGAAAGTGTATGGGGGATACGAGTAGGTAGCCAAGTTAAACAGAGGAAAGGGGACGAAGGGGAGAGAGAGGAAGAGAAACGTACCATCATACAGCGTCTCGCCTTCCCGAACAACACGGAAGCGGTTCGCTTTGGCGACCGTGCCGTTGCGGATACGGCAGCCGGCGATGTTCTTGAACTTGCGGGCCTTGACGTTGATAGGGAAGACCTGGAGGACCTCGGCCTCGCCGAGAACTTTGGAGGAGATGTCGGGGGAAGGTGGCTGGAGAGCACGTCCTTCACGTCGTCGTGCAGATGATAAATAACGGTGTGGTCGAGGATGGGGACGCCGGCGCCCTCGGCCAGGGCCTTGATGTGGGCGGCGATGGGCAGGTTAAAATTGACGATCGTCGACCGCGACGTCGCCGCGTGCTCGACGTCGCTCTCGACGATGTGGCCGGGGGCCGACCGCAGGATGCGCGGGCGCACCTCGTTAGACCCGATCTCTTGGATGCTGGTGCACACAGCCTCGACTGAGCCGTGCACGTCGCCCTTGACCACGAAGTTGACCGTCTTGGCGCCGCCCTCGGCCGGCGCGGCCTCCGTAGTACCCCAGGTTCCGTATTCGCGACGGCCGTCACTATCCTCTTCCAGGGCGCGTTGCTCTTGTAGGAGTCGGCGCTGCTCCATGATCTGCCCGTGCGCCTTGGCATCATTCTCGCGATCGCGAACACCGTCGCGGTACTCCGCGGCGGCTTTTGCACGTCCTTCGTCTGGCGCCTGGATCACTTCGTCGCCAGCAGCAGGAAGGTCGCGCCAGCCTAGGATTTCGACAGGGGTTCCAGGTGGTGCCTCGGTGATGTCGTCACCAGCCTCATTGCGCAGGTGGCGAATCTTGGCCCACGTCGTACCAGCCGCAATATAGTCGCCAGGACGTAGGGTGCCGCGTTTCACGAGAACAGTGGCTGCTCTGCCGGTCGGCTTCAGACTACTCTCAAGAATCCAACCCTCGGCGGGTCCGTCGGTCTCGGCCCGCATATCGAGCATCTCAGCAAGGGCCAAGATGTTCTCTTCAAGGTCCTCCATGCCCTGGCCCGTCTTGCCCGAAACACAAACGACCTGGACATCACCACCGTAATCTTCAATCTCGACACCATTGGACGCCAGGTCAGCCTTGACATGATCGATGCGAGCACCCTCCTTATCGATCTTGTTGATTGCCACAATCATGGGCACCTTGGCTGCCCTCGCATGCTTGATGGCTTCAATGGTCTGCGGCTTGACACTGTCATCAGCGGCAACCACCAGGACCACGATATCCGTGACGTTGGCGCCTCGCTGTCGCATCGTCAAGAAGGCCGCGTGACCAGGAGTGTCCAGGAAAGTGATGTTCTTTCCGTCTGTAAGGTTCACAGAGAAGGCACCAATGTGTTGCGTGATGCCGCCATGCTCCTGGAGCGCAACTGATGCTTTTCGGAGGTAATCAAGCAGTGTCGTCTTTCCGTGATCGACGTGCCCCATGATGGTGACAACAGGTGGACGAGGAGGCAATGCACTAGGATCTGAGGGTGGAGGCCGCGGCTTGAGATCTTGGTCGGCGGATAAGACGGTGGGTTCATAGCCATATTCCTGGGCTACCAGAGCTGCTGTATCACCTGCCATGATACTGTCCACGTGGATGCCCTCAAAACCCAGCTCGGCCAATTGCTCGAGGAACAGCTCTTTCTCAATTTTCAAGGCCGAGGCCAGATTTGAGATGCTAATCAACTCGGGTAGAACAATGGAAACGGGCCCAGCACGCTCGGCTTCTCTCCGAGCCTTTCGCTCCCTCTTCTCCTTCTGTTTTGCAAGTTGTTCCTCGTACTCGGCATAAGCATCCTCGTCATTTATGTCATCCTCCCACCGTGACTCTCGATCGCTGCCTCGTCCACCACGCTGCTTGCCCCCACCACGACCGCGGTCATTACGCTGTGGGGTTTGTTGTCTTTGTTCGAACGCTGGTTCAAACTCCAACTCACTTTTACCCCGCCCTTTGCGGCGACCTTCGCCGTAGTCGTTGGCCACATCTCCGGAAGGAGATTGTCCGGCAGATTCTTGGGTTCGTGGAGGCTCCCTCTCAGGGACGGGCCACTCGCCGCTTTCCTGTTTCCGGTTTTGAGAACGGGAAGACCAGGAGGACTCCCTAGATGCATTTTCAAGGAATTTCTCATATGGGTTCCCACTCGGTTTAGGTGCGGGTTGCGAAAATGGCTGCGTAGATTGCGCAGGACGGCTGAAGTTCTCCATTTTGGCCCAGAAACCTTCCTTGTCGGGCTTCTCATTTGCCTGTCTCCGAGCTAAAGACCCCCATGTACTAGAGATGTTCGGATTCGTAGATATATCTTTCGACTTTTCGGGGGCCTCATTCGGCAATCCATCAAATTGCCGGTGGGATGTAACGAGCTCATCTTCCACAACGGGGTCCATCTTTGGCGAATCCCGTGTAAATGACGTCTTCCCTGCGTCTTGGGAATCGATAGTGTTATCGGGTTGCTCCTCTTTCACCTTCCTGGGGCCGAATGACATTTGACTGACAAGTGGTTGGGATGGAGTCTCTCGAGGCTCCGAACTCTGGTCAGTACTGCCCGGTGTCAGAGTAGGCGCATAGGCTTGTCGTGCATCTCCTGAGCGTGATCGATCTGCGGAAATTAGGCCGGGGTCAGGTCTCGAGATAACTCTTGGAAATTCTGCCGGCGGCATCTGCATCTTGCGAATCAGAGGTCGTTGGATCCTTGTTGGTAGCGGTCGCTGCTCCCTGGTACCCAAGTTCATTCCTGACGGGGCTGCCCAATTCTTCTTTAAGACATTCGGCGGAGGCTGCTCCGGAGCTTCGGCCTCTGGCCTGGTGGGTTTCCCAGGTGGCGCAGGAGGAAATTTGCCAGAGATACGGTTCGCAGTTATCTCGGCCTGCTCCGCCCGGAGAAAGTCGCGGTTCTGCTGTTGCCGTTGGGCGTTCCATACCATGCGCGGCTTTTGGGTGTCTACTGTCTTTCTGGCCGCCTCCTCTTTTGCTTTCTGGGCTTCTTGGAGTCGGCGACGGGCAGCGAGTTCGTGTGGCAAGAGTAAAGTCTCTTCAGAAGGTTTAGAGCTGGCGAATGTAGGCGAGGAACCCCAACCTCGGCTAGCCCCCGGGATTACTGAAGAACCCCATTGGGGCGGTTTTGCAGGACCATCTTGCTTGGACGACTCGTCTCCATCCTCTCGAAGGGCTCTGGTCGTAGACAGTAATAACCTGTGCTGGAATTGGGGGCCAGCTTGCCGCAGCGCCTGTCGGTGTTGACAGAAGGCGCAAATGGACGGGTTGCGCTGCTGAATTGTAAAAGTCAGCATATGTGATGGAAGGCGTGCAATGATGCAGTTATGACTTGACAGTTAAACATACCACGGGTACCCTTCGGCGAAGCATCATGTCAGTTTAGTAATACAATAACCTGCCATTGAGAACAGGGAGTGAAAAGCTGAGAACTCTTGGATGGAGGGAGCACTTGATGGCGGCGATGCTTCAGCAGAAGTTCTACTTCCAACATGCGAATTGGTAGTCGAAAAAGAAGTGGGTCTACTTGACCACCACCTTATAAGTATTAAGTACTCAGGTTAAGTACTAAGTACCTACCTAAGTACTTAAATAAGTACCTTACCTATTACATGTCACCACCCTGTCCCTGTCGAAAACACGTCTTTAGTTAGTGGCTGCCTGTTGATTAGAACATATCAGCCTCCTATCCATCTCGTGACACGCGACCACCACCTTCGGAAAACATTACCATCTGAATCCCCATTGGCCCTCATGGCGAAGCAAAGAAAGCCGGCCAAATCGGCCGCGGCCGGCAGTTCGTCAACCACGGCAGCATCTAAGAAGCGCAGCAGCTACAACGTCTCCTCGGGCAAGCCGCCGGCGCCGCTGCAGAGCCCGCCCGAGGTGCTGCAGCCGCTGATCGCGACGCTGGAGAAGAAGCACGCCTACATCCTGCACGTGGACACGAAGCCGGCCGCCTTCAAGCGCCAGATCTTCGCCGTGCCCGTCGCCATGAACCTCGCCATCGCCGCCCTGTTCTGCTGGCGCCTCTACAGCATCGTGCCCTGGTACCTGCAGCTGCTGGCCTCGACCCTGGGCTACCCCAACGAGACCACCATGGTCGCCGCCGAGCACGACTTCTGGGAGGAGGTCATGCCCGAGATCGCCCGGCGCTCGGGCCACTTCCTCCTCGACACCGTCCTGTTCGTCTTCGTCTGGCCCTGGCCCGTCGAGTTCTGCCTCGCCACCCTGCACGGCAACCCCGTCAACTGGCGCTGGCACGTCGGCTTCCGCGACAAGGAGGTCGTCGTCCGCCGGAGCCGCCGCTGGGACGCCGCGCTCGGCGACGTCGCCGTCAGCGAGCAGGGGCGCGACCTGCTGCTGGCCCAGGTCGCGCTGGCCACGTCCCCCGCCTACCTGCAGGAGAAGACGGGCTACCTCATGATGAACAAGTCGTGGGACCTCGACTGGGGCGTCATGGTGGACGCCACCACCATGGTCGACAAGAGCATGGCCGCCATCGACGCCTTCCGCCTCCTCGTCCTCGTCCACTCGGACGAGTTCGGCTGGCTGACCGTCAACATGAACGACGGCGTCTCGCCCGACGAGGACGAGCGCAGGCGGCAGATCTTCCTGTTCCGCGACGCCCTGAACGCCCTGGGCAAGGAGGACCTCTTCTTCCGCTGGATCGAGATGGTGCAGTTCGAAGTCACGCGGCCTGGCGGATTCACAGCCGAGAGGCAGGAGATTGTGGCGCAACAAGTCAGGGAGCTCTTCGCCAAGGAGTCGATCGATTTCGACGAATTCTGGAAAGAAAGTGTCGGCACGGATGGGATCGCCGGAATGTAAAATTCAGTATGTACCAATAGTGTCTGAGTCCGCTTTGGCGCTTTGATTCCATATACCCATCACCATAGCATTGAAATACAGGAGCGATTGATTCCATATAGGTACATGTGGTGACGTCCAACGACATGGCATCTTCACGAGCAGCGCCAAGATGATTCAACATGAACTAGGACTATTCCGATGATGTTGCTTCTATAAGAGCCTAGCGATTGACAACCCCTGAGCGGGCTGGATCGACATAAATTTGATCTGGCATATATCACGTTGGCTTGAATTACGCTGGTCATCACGATTGGTGAGGATAATATAGCATTGCTGTTGCGCCCGTAGTCACAACGAGAGAGGCCTGTCTTCGATATCGACGAAGACAGGACGGCGCAAGTACGGCAACTTTCCTGCTCAACTTCTCCCGACGCCGTTGCATTTATTTCTTGCCCTTCTTGGCCGGCTTGCCCAGCGCCGCCTCGCGCTTCTTGGCCTCCTTGGCCTCGATCTCGGCGCGGCGGGACTTCTCCTGCTCATCGCGCTCCTCCTTCTCGGCCTGCTTGCGGGCCGCCTCGGCCGCGCGCTTCTCGCGGATCAGCGCCAACCGCGCGAGGTCCGCCTTGGCCTCGTCCGTCTTGCCGGCCTCGTGCAGCTTGCGGTAGCGCTCCTTGGCGGCGGCGGCCTCCATGGACTCGCGCTCGCGGCGGCTCATGGGCACGCCTGCGGAAGCAGCCGAGGATTTCGTCGACAGCTTCTTAATGCCCTCGGTGGCGCCCTCGACGTCGTCGGCGGTCGGGCGCGGCGCCTTGGTCATGTTCCGGGACGCCTTGGAGTGGTTGGGGTTCGCGGGCATGGGGGCGTCGTCGTCATCTGATTCATCCTCCTCCGAATCCTCGCTCGGCAAGTCGCCCACCTGCACGGCGCCCTTCTTCTTCTTGGCTATGGCAGCGGCCTTCTGCTCCGCCTTCTGCTTCCTGCGCTCCTCTCGGCTCAGCTCGGCGGCGGGCGTCTTCGTGGAGGGGCCGGCGTCGTCGTCCTCCTCATCCGAGTCTTCTTCTGATGATTCCTCCTCGGAAGAATCGTCGTCATCGTCCTCCTTGGGGCCATCCTGGTTCCACATGCTGATTTCGTTGCCATCGGCGTCGAGGGGTCGCAGGTCACGGGAGAAGTGCTTGCCACCTAGTGCACGTGTGTTAGCAAAAAGAAAAAAAAGATTGATTCAGAGCAGAATTCCAAAGAGAAAATTACTTACCTCCTCTCGTGAACTTCTTGAACTTGCCGCCTCGCCCCCGGGAATTAGCACCAGGTCCGCCGCGTCCAGACATGTTGATGATGTTGAGTGTAAGTAAGTAGGTAGTGTGTTTGGGGGGATTGAATGTAACAAGGACAAGGAGGGGTATTCGGTAGTGGGATGGTGGGGTTGTTGGGCGATGGAAAGTCGAAGCAGTCGAGTCCAGATTGATATAGGACTGATGAGCAAAGCCTGTTGTTTCTCCGTTGCCTTGTCGACTTGTGATATTCAATCAAGGTATTTGTCCAAGATGCAAATCCTTTTGTTGAACTGAAGAAAGCGACTCGACGTAATAAAGGCACAAGACCTGATTGATTATCAGGGACAGAGCAAATGCTACTGGAGATGGCTGATTGGCAGTATGGCGGGGCAAAATTGCTTTTAGCAGTATCTTGATTGGGTGGATGGGTGGATGGGTGGCTGTTCAAAGTGACTCATTCACAGCCGGTTGTGCAAAGCTGAAGGGACATTGAACAATGCATATTGCGAATAGAGTCTTTCTATGGCCAGACACCTTTTTCAATTCCATTGCCCATTTCCACTGGCCATGTGGTCTGTTTCTCCTTTCCTGTAGAAGTGTATTAATCTACCTGTCATCAAGATCGCTTCCTAGTTGCATCATGGGGGCGAGGTTGAGATCGATAGTGGTCAGCCACAAAGTACGTAGGTACCTCTTAGTAGCAAGTTCTGCCGGAACAGCATTTCTCCGGGAATTGGACCCGCCTGCCAGACAGGTCAAATGTCTGCGCAGCAATCCTGGGCTTTTGGGTTTTTCTTCTCTTTCTCTCCTCACATAAAACAAACACTTCCTCCCTATTCACTCTGGCTTTACGTCTTTCTACAATGGCATGTTGGAGGGGAAATGGGAGGATAGACGAAACAGTTTCGATTACTTACCCTCTGCTCTGCTCGTGGCTCCGGCCACCGTTGGAATCCGGAGAAATTTTTCGATCGATACATCATAAGAAATCTGCGTCCTTTTGGGACTTGATACACTGTAATAATATCACGTCTTTCTGAATCGCTTCTATGGGTTGACTCGACTCTGTCCATGAGATGAATAGACCAACTACATAAAATACAGTAATCTTGGATACGATGTTTACCTGAAGAATAGTAAGCATCACATACATCACCAGCCATTCTCGCCAATTACCCATGCCTATAAGGTAGCAAGCATATGCTTTGTCTCATATCACATACTTCTCTCCTTGAACGTTAGATACAGTGGTGGTAACGACATAGTGAAGTGGTCCATTATGTTTTGCTGGTGTGCCTCCCAGTCCTGGCCTGGCGCCAGATCTATGTCGAACTGAAGAGACAACCGCGCAATTACGCTTCGCATCTCTTCCATTGCCATGGGCTTCCCAATACACGCGTGTTTACCTACGGTTCAGTCCGAGGTGTGTCTGTCAGTTTCGGCGTGAAGATGCCTTGTGGTATGAAGTATCACATGACTTACCTAGATGGAAGGGAAAGTAAGCTGATCGGTCGCACTTGAGACTCGAGCCGGCCAGCCATCTCTCCGGCAGAAACTCGTCCGGCCGGTCGAACCATCTCGGGTCCCGGTGTATCACGTACGGCGCCTGCAGGATCTCGACGTCGCCGGGGATCCAGAGCCGCGGCCCGAACGCGCTCTCGGCGATCACCAGCCCCTCGGGCGGCGTCACTCGCGGGTTGGCGCTCGGCGCCGACGGCTGGACCCGCAGTGTCTCGCTGATGATGGCGTCGATCCAGCCGAGCGTCTCGGGCGCCGCCAGCAGCCCCGCGTAGGTGAACGACGCGGGCCCGTGGGGGAACGTCGCGTCCACGAGCTCCTGCAGCCGTCTCTGGACGTCGCCGCGCGCCGCCACGAACCCGATCATGTTGGTCATCGCGCTCTGCGTCGTGTCGGCGCCGGCCGCGATCATGGACCGGCTCTCGTCGGTCAGGGCTTTGGGGGTAGGCGCCGCGCTGGGATCGCCTCTCTCGAGCGCGTCCAGCACGAAAGAGATGACGGGCTTGGCATCTCCTCCTTGGCCCCGGCTTTCTTCATCGAGATCCGCCTCCTCCTCCTCCTCAACACCCGTGCCCTTCTCGATGGTATTGTTGTTGTCGCCTCTCGCGAGCTTCTGACGTTTGTCTCTTCTCTCTGCCCGGTGCTCGTTCAAAACATCTGTGCATAGCTTCAGAAAGGCGCCAAAGTCGCCGCCGCCTCCGGATATCTTCAAAAGGAGACTCAAGAGCCAGGGCACGTAGCGCAGAGATCCCAGTACCGCGTGCGCCTTCCGTAGATCCGTCAGCGCCGGATGGGGCTCGTCCCCCTCACGCATCGTCGCGCCGAAGCTGTGTCCGAAACCGATGATGCCCGTGACATCGAAGGAGAGGCGCGAGACGATGTCCGTGACGTTGACAACATAGGATGCCCCACCACTGCTTTGAAAACGTTCTGCTGTGGCGCCGCTGGCGGACGACGATGCCCCCGAGGTGAGGCGATCGACGAAGAGCCCGATGGCTTCCTGTATCGCCTCGTCGTGTCTCGATAGGTGCTTGGGGCTAAAGGCGATCTCCCAGGGCCGCCGCCGGATCCGGTGGTCTTCCGGGTCGCGCGTCAAGGCGAAGCCCTTTTTCTTGTTGTCGGTCTCGGCGTGGGACCAGAAGGTGGACTTCCCCAGTGCCGCTGTCTGTAGCAGAGCATCGGCTCGGGCGAGTGTGACGATGCGCGGGCCTGTGCAGTCAATAACCGTTAGTATGTATGGGGTGGTGTGTATGGGCAAAGTTCTACACGAGTTCTTGGTCAAGCTGGCGGGAACCCAGGAATGTACCCACCTATCCTCACGAGATCTCCGTATTGTGCATGGAGCTCCTGCAACCTGACATGAAACCGGTAATCCCCTGAGGCCTTGTTGGCCGTCCAGAAGGTGCTCAGCCGCGCAAGATATGGCCCGGGAATGTGCTTCAGGCGGTGGAAGTGGGCACGATACAGTAGAATGGAGCTGGCAGTGCCCAGGGCGAAAGTCCCCACGAATACGAAGAGGTAGTACAGAGATTTGATGACCGGCAGATGCAACCAAGAGATGCCAACATAGAGGGCTAGGAAGCATACTGCCCCGAAGACGTAAAACAAAGGCAAGATGATGAAATCGATCTCGACACGTCGGGCATAGAGGTGGTGGAACGCAATACCCGTGGCTGCTCCTGCCAGGCCCAACGCCGTCGGCGCCGGCATGTTGGTGTAAGCCATGTTCTAACGATATAACTTGTGGCAGATTTACTTGAAGGAGTGCGTCTATATCTTTAGTTTCTTTTGTAGAAGAGAAGTGGTTTCGAGTGGAACTGGACCACAGGCTAAGTCCTTATAGAGCCATGAAGGACAAGGACACTGTTGCGATGTATAACATCCCGTCACACTTTGACAGCCATTGCTTCCCAACGAACTCCCAAAGCCAGAATGCAGGGATAGAGTAAGAGGTTAGAGGACAGTCCACCCCTCTCTCTCCCCCTCGCTAGTGGCTATATCTGCTGGGTCTTGGGGTAACCTGTTTGTTGTGTACTTCACTTCTACTGGCTATTTGAGGTAGCTATTGTATGTCTAGATCACATCTGGCTAGAGCTTGATTCTATCTACATTTTGACCGGGTACATTCATCCTCCCTCTGGGACTAAAATTTGTAGCATTGCTTTTCATTGTTGAATCCGGCAAAATATGCAGGATATCATATAGTGCATCATCTGAAGCCAAGTATCACGAGGAACCCCTTGCAGCTTCAAGTAAGCCAGCCAGCCAGCCAGCCAGCCAGCCCCCCACCCCTTTGCCTTGCCGTCTTCTAAGCCGAGGTCGGGATTCTTGGGTCGTTGGTAGCCAATCAGGCCAGGATGAGGGGTGGTCTGCCCACACACCCAATCAGCGCTGCCCGCCTCTCGCTTTCGACGCCCGACGGCTTGTGGGGGGGGGGGATGCAAGTGGGCGGAGAGCCCAAGCCAGGGGAGATTAGGGGACGGGGCCTACTTACCAGCTCGGGCACTATGTGCCGAGACCACGCGTGCAGGAAGCGGGGTGGCGTACGTAGTAGTCGGCGACATGTTCCACTCATTCGTATCAGCACAACTGGGCGTGAAGCCGGGCACTCGGGGACATAGAAGAGGGGGAGGTACGCATGTGGCTGCATGGGAATGTCACAATATGACAGGAGGTTGTAGTACGTATGCAGCCTTGCTCATATTGAGTCCGCGTGGGCATCTCATCTCTATCTCTACCCAAAGGAAAAGACAGATGCCAGTGTTATCTTTTTGGGACAAAGCTGCATATATTTGGAGATGAAGATCGCGATTCCGGATCAGGTGTAATACCCTTGCACCAACAGGGGCCCTTTGTTACTTAGGTAGGGAAGGGATATAGGTTTTGATAGAGGTTAGCACTGAGCAACCTCCTCCTATTCTCATTGGGTAGAACCAAATGGGTAGAACAATCTAGCCTTAATAAGTTACCTAACCCAGTAGGAATGGATACTACTCTGTACATTCAACTTTAGTGCAGCTTCACGGAACCTCTTGAGGGATAAACCATCTCTCGACCCTCTTTGATTGATCCCTACATGTTCTGGCACATCATCTAGACGTGTTATTGCCGTGCTTATATCCACCTAACCCAGACCCTCTCTACCAGTGGATCGTGCAGTTCGTAGGACCGAGGTGCGCGTCTGGGACCTGGATCGCCTTGACGTAGCTGCTCAGGGTCACATCAGGCCGACGCCAACCGAAGATCCGAGAGACGGCGCTCACGGCGACGGGGTCGCTGCTAGGCATGCGATGGGCGCACGCCACGTTCTGGCCGGCCACCAATAAGGAGTTCCCCCGCCCCGCATTGCGTGCTTGGGTGATGATGGTGGCGTACTGGCTGTGCGTAAACGATGAAGGACTTTATTAGCGGTCGGGACTTGTTTTTTGTTTTCCTCCACTCCTTCTCATCCTTATACCTCCTGTGGGCTGCTTTGGGGTGGGTAGGAACTGGCTTACTGGAACACATTGGCCCAGTTGGGCTCGATGGTAGCGAAGCCGCCGTTGGGGCCCTGGACGTGCAGGTCGAGCACCGACACGACCGTGGACTGCGCCACGTCCTCGACCGTGTTGGTCTGGGAGTAAGGGTCCGGGACGTGCGAGTCCTGCGCGTAGTTGCTGGCCCACACGGCGCTGCTCGACATGATGAAACCGTAACCCCCGTTCAGGTCCACGGCGTGCGCTGTCTCGTGCACCATGGTCGTCTGCATCGCGTCGCTTGGTTTCATGAAGATGGTGTTGCCCTTGTCCATGTACGCCCAGCCCATATCGTCCGGGATCGTCACCACGTGCTTGACCTAACGAGTTGCGGCCCGTGGGCCAGGTTAGCGGAAGAGGACACACGCCAGGCCGTCCGTCCGTCTCTCTGAGTTCCTCGGGCGCCAATATCGCTTTGATCCAAAGGGCTTGAAGGAGATGGGCTGAAGGGTTTTGCCTCTTGATAAACTCACCCACTCCCTCATCTGAATGGGAATCCTCCCAAATTGCAGGGCAACATTCTCGATACTGGTCTCCGAGTCTTTGTGGTAGCACATGATCCAGGGATCACTGCAGTCTGCATACTGGACCTGGTAGATAACGAAGTCGGCCGCGTTGACGCTGTGATCGCTAGCGTAACCATTGCAGTCTGAGGGGATCCAGCCGCTCGACCTGTTGGCCCGTCCTTTCATGTAAGTACGTGAGACACATGAATTCTTTCTAATCTGAACAATAGTGACGGAACAGGATAATCAAAGAAAACATAGGGTGAACTAAAGCAATCTATCTTACCATTGCGATATGGTGTAATGCGTTTCGGGCAATACTGATGACAATATCTGCTGGAAGTCGTCGAGGTTCTGGCGCAGGGCAGGCTTGGCGAGCCTGGCCCAGATGTTCGTATCAGCGGTAACCAGACTTGAAGCCATTGCAACAAGACAGCAAGAGGCGAGCCTCGTACGAACAGACATGATGGAAGTCAGACAGGCAGCTGAAGCGTACTTCGGAGAGGACTCATACATCTATCGCCGCAATAACAGGCCTCAATGAGAAGAAATCAGGGCAGTAAAGATACCCAAACCCTTCTACGCATTCCACCTGCCGTGATATATATGATTGCAGAGTGAAAAGGGCTGTATCACTTTAGTTGGAGGAAGAGAGCATCGGCTCTCATGTAGCCCGATCATCCGTCAGAACCGGCGGATTCAAGAGGTAGCAGGACTCCGGATACTAACACCAAGGCTCGTGCTATGAACGATGGAGTTGAAGGACTGCCCTGGAAGCTGGCATTGGTTAGATGACAGTTGTGAAGGATGCCATCCACTCCTCCGAAGGCAAACTGACGTTTGATGCTTGCTTATTTTCACAGTGATTCCTTTGCAGCCACTTGGTGGCTAACCAACCGCACAGTTGAGCACGAACCTCTAGTCTGTGCCAGGGCACAGGCAGGCAGGGCGGATTAGCTCCTTGACCTAGTGTCTACATGCTTTCGTAGATATCTAGGCACTTAACTCTGGGCCCTGGAGCAGAAGCCATCAACCGTATTGATCTGTATAACATCCTGTTCATCCATCCGTCGCGATCTGGTAGTTTCCTCTCTGTCATTGTTCTGAAGTCTGCCACACTACTCAACTGAAGGCGGATAGTCCTGCAGTAGGATGACGGGATAGGAGAGAGACTTTCGAGCTGGTTCGAAGCTGCAACTTTCTATCTTGAAGTACAGTGCCATTAGCGATTGATGCGGTTGATCTAGAGTCACTAAGCAGCGTCTTTCCTTATTGGAGATTCAGCTTCCAGTAAGGGGTGTTCATAAGGTCTTCGTGTTGGTAAGCTGTACTAAGAGCCGATAGGGGGCGAATTTGCAACTGGCACTTGTACGTCACATGTTGAAGGTTGTGCAGTTTAGTTTCACGCCCTTATAGCTCAGTGGTAGAGCGTTGCACTTGTACGGCTCCACTTATCATACCGATTGATTTGAAACCGAAGAGATATGCAAAGGTCCGTCGTTCAATCCGGCGTGGGGGCACATTATAACTTTTTGCATACCGCTTCGATCCCTTTTCTTTTTGGCCATGTTTCTAGGGCTCTTAAAAGCCCTGGAGGATGGGGATCCAGCACAGCGGTGCTGTTGTTGTACTATGCTGCTGGACTGTCTCTCTGGCAGGTTGCATGCAATACGGTAACAGGTAGGCATGATCTTTCTCGCCCATCCCATACCTAGCACGGCTGCTTCATGACGCTGCACCTGTCGGGCGCTCGAGGTACCTGGCATCCTCGCCGTAGCCACGCACCTTCTGCGCCAGAGAAGCATCGACAGAGGCGGGCGGGACGAACCCGTATCGGGCCCAGAACGGCACGGTACCGTAGACCGACACGAGGCAGGCGCCATCTGGGAAGCGCTCGGCGTTGGTGGCAATAGAGAGAAGCTTGCGGATTCCTTTTTCTGCTAACCCCTTTCCTCGAAACTCGGGAAGAACGCAAAAGTCGTGGATGTAGTACTGGCTGGCGTTGGGCGGTATGGCTCCGAGCAGAACATTCAACTCGGGTGGCTGGCGGGGGCGGATGGGATGCGAGATGGCGTACCCGCAGAGTTCTCTGTCCTTCGCGAGCGCTAGGCAACCCTCGGGAAAGAAAGTGACCCGTTCGGCGAAGATGTGCTCACCCTCAGGTAGCTCGGGATGGATCATGTCAGCAATGCGCACCACGGCTCCGATGTCGTCGGGAGTAAGTGGCCGCCAGACGGCCATGGTGGCTTTGGTCATGGAGGCTGCCCGAGGTGACATTCCGTGGATGTTGATGTCGAATGGGCAGAGAAGGCCTAACTACTTAAACCGGCGTGTTCTTTTTAGTGCATGCATGCGACTCGACTGCCAATAGTCAATTCAGTTTACTAGAAGCTGGTGCTATCGATCGAGCCCACTACCAGGCAAGAAGCACTTCACACCCAAAATAGAAATTTGCCAAAAAGAAAGGTTGGTCTCATTGAATGAGATGCATCAGGAATTGAGCCCGATGCGGGGGTCGAACCCGCAGCCTTGAGATCGTCTCATGGTCAGCGCCGGGGCAGCTTACGTAAGAGTCTCACGCTCTACCGATTGAGCTAACCAGGCATATGTTGTGGTTCTGATTTGTTGAGAGACATGGTCGTTAACAAGGTTCACGACGTTTTGGGTGGGAATTGTACGTGTTAGGGCTGATTGCCTGACTTATGGTAAAGAGACGTGGATGGGTGGGAGTCTTCTTAACTCCAACCAAGCCCCCCTTTTGACTAAGCTTAGAGGCCGGAGGGATGTTCCCTGTGGAGGATTCATGGGTACGAGGTATAAACCTTCCGATTGTTGGGTTAAGTACCTACTTAAGATATCCAACTACAGCCATGTAAGTTGTTCGGTATTCTCCGATTCAAACTTCCAACTAAACTCTCGAACGACCGAACATTTGATGGCCCGCTACACCGTTGATTGTGGTATGGTAACGAACATGCCATGGACCAGCCGAGACCAGCCCCAAGCGTCACCGCAGCAGTGCGAGACCTGGTTGGTGAACATCAACGTCACAATAGCAGCAGAAGAGCCACCCAGATTGGTCTCGGAAGATCTGCCAAGGGCCTGATCGAACTTTTGCAGATTGCTTGTTCTGCCAGGCAGTTGTCTCACAATCAAGCTGGCGACAATGTCACCAAAGAGAAGAGCGATTTAGCCGCGAAGAATAAGAGCACAACTTCTGATCAGGTGTTGACTGATCTTTTCACCGCCACCGAGGCCACATCCACCGCCGATTCATCGAAGGGAACCAAGGTGCCAGCCAGTACGTCGACAGCAGTGTCCAACAATAAAGCCCCTCCATCTCAGTCCAGCTCTATCAGCGAGGCCATGACCCACACACAGAGCCAAATTCAGGCCTTGCCTCAGCCTGAGACCCGAATTCCCTCCAAGGCTGGAATTCTAGCAATAGTCCATGTGGTTCCTCCCCAAAACCACAATGTTTCCGAAGACCACTCCGAAGAAAGGCCGGTGGACGGGAAGGCCAAGAAGCCCCGAAAGCGCTCGAGAAAAAAAGCAAAAGCAAGTGAAGCGCAAATGTTCCTTGACTGGATAGCCGCTGATTCGTGCGCGGACACCCCAAACCCTAGGTTCGTGGACCGAAACAATGCCGAGGACACGCGTATTTTCGCAAGCCAGATCTGCAGGTTGGATCAGGATGCGGCACTTGGCAAACGACTCGTCCTGTTCTCCGACGGCAGCGGATGTCCATCCACACGCATAGCATCCGCGGCCGTGGTGTACAGAAGGTTCTACCATATGGTTGCCACCGCAGCCCCCTCTTCTGATCCGGAGGTTGATTGGATGAAGGAGGCATACGGTATCATTCGAATTTCCAAGGAAATGAGATTTGAGACCATAGCGCTGATGGCCGCACTGGATGTCGTGCAGAGGGAGGTCAAGACCTTCTTCGCCACGCCGCAGTACGGTGCTCTTGGAAAGCTGGAACAGCTTCGTGTCTACATTTTTACCGATTCCAGGGCAGCTATTGATGATCTGGAACAAATCGTGACAGATAGAGTGAAGAACAACAACCAACAAGATCCCCAGATACTGCAGTTGAGAAGTATTTGGAAGAACCTGCAGCCCGACTTGAAAAACGGCAAGGTACGGCTGGAGATCCACTGGGTCAAAGGGCACAATGCAGTGCAGGGTAATATGCTGGCAGATAAACTGGCTACCGAGGCCATCAACGTAGCCAGGAAGTTTGTCACGACGCGTTATACTTCTTCGCCCCTCGGGCAAGGGTACGAGGTGTTCCCGCTTGAAGAGATGGAACGGGATTTACTAGAACGGTCTATCGTACGGCCGCGCGGAGCAGCTAAGACCCAGAAACCGGGCCCTGTTGCCGAAGATCCCAAGAAAAAGAAGAGAGAAAAAAGAAGGAAGCTACCCAAGATCTGCTCAAGCAGATCCACGAGCTTTTCGCAGACTTCTTCAAAGAAACGCGGGAAAACTCCAAGGAGCAGACCAGGAGAGCCATCGAAGAGCTGAGGAAAGAACTCGTCAAGCAATCTGTCGGGCAAGAAGCTCAAACAGCCCAAGCCGAGTCCGTGATGATGGCCCTCGAGGATGTGACGAACGGGTGGAGGAAAAGCTTGGCCGCGCAGAGCCGCGACGTCAAGGCGTTCCGAAAGACTGGTGAGGAGATTCTGCGGGCGCTGAGGGAGGAGGCCGAGGAGGCGGTTAGGGCGGTTAGGGCGGTTACCAAGGCGGCGGTCAACGGTATTGAGCAGAGCGGCAAGACCGAGGGACACGCTTCTTCGCCCGAGGAGGAGAAGCAGGGCGATAATCCTTCTGCTGCTTCGGCCGAGCCGATGGCGCCGGTGAAAGTGGAAGTAGTAGAAAACGTAGCTACCGCCGAACCGGGACCGGACGGCATGGTGACATGTTGCGGGAGTTCGGGGGAAACTGCCGTGGGGGAAACGAAGGCGCAGACCGTGGGGTCGGAACTTCGGGAGGATGACGAGGTCTTGCCGCGAAAGAAGCTGCGACGGCGGAACCTTCTCACTTCTCTGCGCAAGTTTCTATCAAGGCTACCGACAGAGCGTCGTCCACCGGTCCGCTGGCCTAAGCCGAAAGCCTGAAATGTACTTACTCAACACTGACAGCCGTTCTTGACACCGGGGGAAGAAGGCGAACAGCTAACCCTGAAAAGCTTCTTGCAGACAGTCAAGATTGAAGTTTCCTGAGTGGCTATCGATAATAGAAATGAACGAAACCTTGAAGCGGTTCAATCTGATTTATAACTTGTACAAATATCGCAGTGATTGGTGGCCGGGTCGAGGTAAGAAGCACTACCTTGGAAACCGTAAAACTTACCATCATTAAGTTCTATGAGAGATTTGAGCCTTCATTGGTGCCTCTATTCTTATCCTGTGATTTTTATATATCCACAGAAGCAGCAATACGCCGTGACTAATAGTTATGGCGAAATCCAAAGCTGATATTCATTGCCACTTTTCTTTACCGCGAGCTGTACCACAAGCGTCTCGGACAAAACGACCACCTTTTACAACATAATACATCTCTTCTCTGACGTCAGCTGAGGCTGTTTGACGAGTTCCCCAGACGAGGAGTTCTGGACCGCCACTCAGGCCAGTGTATCTGAAAAGTAACCCAAGGAAGACACCCTTGGCAACTGCTACTATAGCCCTAAAAATCACGAACAGATGCGAAATTTTCTGACATGAATCAAGCACGCGGGAAGACATCGAAAGTCTCGAGCAGGTTAACTTGCAATGTATCAAATCCACGGTCAGTGGACCTAATCTTAACCCTGATCGGGCCCAAGTTCATATTGTTCAAGCATGTATGAGTCGAGTTGACGATATTTCTCTAGTTATACATCTTGAACTACGTTTCATGGTTCATCAAGTCGATTTCAAGAACCAGCCACCTTGGCGGATGAATCCTTTATCCTAATGAAACCGGAGTTATCTCGAGGAGCATCATCCTCGCCTTCCTCGCTCGTCGGTACAACTATAGCAAAGTCAGCCCCGGGCCGCTAGAATTGGATAGTATCAGCGGCCGGAAGGTCTCGGATGCCAGGTTACGGAGGCCGACACGAAAAGTTCAAATCGGAACTGTACAGTGTAAGCCACATAATCCTGGACAAGTGGAGGAGAGGGGGAGTTTTAAAGAGTCTGGGGCTGAGGCGAACGCCTATCCGACTTTACAGATCCCTAGCAAACCCGTGGACGAGGTGGTGATGGCGGTAGACTTGACATCTACCAGACGCCTAAAACGGAGGCACTTGCATGCCCTTGTCAACAAGACGGGTTAGGACCCCCCTGAGTTTCTCCGCATGGCGTGTTCCGGCTCCCTTAGTTTTCCAACCTTCCGCATCTAGCTTCCTTCCCCTGTAATACAAGTTGCCTATCCTGATAGAAGACACGGCAATGAGATGAAGGGGCCCTTCGATAACACCAGAAGCTACCAAACCTTATAACAGCATGCTTCTAGCAGCGACAAAGAGTGGACTGCCGTCACAAGACTTAGAAGTCCCGCCATCTGCCACGTTGGTTGCTTAACTGTAACGCGCGCTCTAGACGTTCATCACGAATCGTAGTCAAAAATGAGGTCGAAGCGGTTGGAGGAACCAGTGCTAGCAGCAGGGGGTAAGCTCCGGCAGGCAATAGAGCGCCTTGGCGCCACAGAGTCGGGCCGCAGATATGCTCAAAGAGGGAGCACCAAGGTTCTACCATTCAGAGACGCATCCCCTTTGATAGACATGTATCGAAATTTTTACTGCGAGATTCATCTGGCGGGCGTGAGAGATGGGACTGTATTGCGGTACACATGTCATGATAGCTTGCTTGGCTTGAGCCAATAGAATATGTGGTCAAATGAAGACCTTCGTTGACCACAGCTGATCGGCAAGTGGCGAACTAACTAGCTGTGGCAACTGGGTGTTAGTATAACTAAGTGTAGGCACATATAACTAGTTGTTTATCATACACGCCGCACCGCAATGGGAGGATGACGAATCTAGTGAATTGTATAAGATTAAGGCAAGGTCATATAGGGAGGGACCACGTGGCAATGGCCTGATCCGCTTGTTCTGGGGGCCTGGAGCTTTCCTGGATGTTTTCTGCTTGTTTTTTCCCAATGTCCGCCTGCCGGTGAGGCCTTTTCTCTTTTCAATAGCCCACGCCTTAGCAACGTAGTATAAGCGACGGCGTCGGCTCAGCTACTAGTTAGTAGCTAATAACACCGGCTCAGCTGGTGGCCCCTCACCCGCTCCAGCTCGCCAGGCGGCTAGCACTAAACCATTGCTGGTTGCTGGGTGCCGCGTGCCTGAGCACATGGTACTGCACATGGACGGGGCGCTGCAAGAGACGACGCCTTTTTCTAGTCGCTTTGGGAAATGAGCATCATCCTGCAGGCTTACCCGTTGATCGTCGCAACCGCCGTGATTTGGGAAACCATGCCCGGTGGCAAGACCTCTGATTGGCTGCCTCTTCCTTTTGACGTCGCCGTTCTGCAATGGCGGCTTGTTGCACACGTACCTACATGACCCGATTGGGGGAGGGAACGGCTTCTTAGTTCTAGACGACAGACTATCTGCATCGAAACGATGGTTCGTTCACTCGTGTGGTCAGATCGTGCAAGTTGGGGCTGCCATCTCATAAAAACAGACTGACCCCCCTCCTGAGCAACCACCTCTCGCATCTGTTGACCCCTTTGCCCCTCCACTACCGATCGGGCTACCTGTTCACCCACCCAGCCCCTCGACTTCGTGCCTGTCTCCCGCATTCTTGAACACCTGTCACTGCGAAACTATCGCCATGGGGCTGCCCTCGTTCCTTATCTGGTACAAGAAACCGGAGTACAGAGATATCAAGGAATACTCCAACGCCATCGTCAGTGGGAGGAGAACACTTAGTCCAGATGGAAGGGGGAGGGTTTCCGTGCCCCGGAGTCTCGCTCTCGAGAGGGTTCTGGCGAACAAGACATGTAAGGCCATTAATTACACATCAAACAACACGGCCGTGTACTGACGCCGGATACAGGCAGTCCTTTGTCGCTCTACGACTTCTACATGTATCTGAAATACATCGAGTACTCGCCCGAGAATTTGGAATTCTACATCTGGTGAGTCTAGCTGCGTCCGACCCTTTTCAACTAGAATCAAGCCTTTGACATGTGACACAAGGTTCAAAAACTACGAGAAAAACTACCAGCCCAGCGCCACGGGGAAGGGCGATGGCGGTTTGCATTTAGTTGACTCAGCCACGACGCTCGCAGAAGAAAAAGGGAATGGCGATGATTTGTCCGTGGACATGAAAGAGCCAAACGACTACCCTGGAATTGGTACGAAATGCCCAGTCAGGGTTACTTGCCATATGCTATTTCAGTTTACTAACACAAGTCTCACGCGTGCAGCCGATGAAACCGTGGAGAGGATTGCACAGCTCATCAGCCCCGAAACCAAGTGCGCCCGTGGGAAGAGCTGCGCACACACTCCCAAGGGTAGAGCCATCGATGAGGAGAACGAAGAGGACCTGGATTTGGAGGAAATAGCTGCCGGCCCACGAGTCGGCAAGGGCCCTTGCTGGCAGCAAGCGATACGCCCGACTACGGTGGGCGACTTGATACCCGAAAATGACCCGTCCCACCGCGCCGAGCTCAGCGCCGTCGTTCAAACCTTCCTGCTACCTGGGGCGCGGAGCGAGCTGAACATCCCACCGGCGATGCGCGACCAGGTTCTGCAGGCGCTGCGGACGTCGTCGGACCCGGCGGGCCTCAAACCCGTGGCCGACCACGCCTACGGCCTGCTGCGCAACTGCTCGCACCGCAACTTCGTGCGGCTGGGCGTGTCCAACGGCACCTTCGAGACGGTGTGCATGGCTACCTCGGTGGGCATCGTGCTGACGCTGGCCGGGGTCCTGTGCGCCCTGCTGCTCGCCTTCACGCCGAGGAGGCACTCCCACAAGCGCACCGACGTCCTCGCGGCCTGGCCCCTCTGGTGGGTCGGCATCAGTCTGATTCTGTCCGGTCTGCGCGGCAGCTGCTTCTTCCTGCTCCTCTTCTCGCGCCGCCAGCCCCTGCCCTGGGAGCGCTACGACGACACCCCCACCATGCTGTCCGAGTCTGCCCGCAAGTCCCGCTTCGTGCGCTTCCTCTCGCGCATGATGATCTTCGACCGCAAGTGGAAGGTCCAGGACCAGCACCTCCGCAACCTCCAGCGCAAGATCGTCACACAGAGTCTACTCGGCGGTGCCATCTTTGCGACTGCCGGTGTCTTGATCTTCATTTTCTTGCCTGTTTGGTCGGAGCCTCTGTAAAACTTATGATCAAGATTTCCTTTGTCTTACTTACTTTGTCCTTTCTTTGAAATATGCCGGGATATTAGATGGGCGGTACTTGGCATTATTACCACTGCTCCTGTATAATTAGTTGTTCGTTCATGATACCCTAAAGTTATAGAAAATATCAAAGATCTTTTGGACATGCCGGGCCTGCGGAGGCCTATTTCGTTTCAGTCCCTCCTCCTCGGCGGCCCCAAAGCGCCACGAGGGTTGGGTTGGGTTCATAAAGGATGTTCTAGAATAAGCCACCCATACCTTGGGTTACACGATGAATCTGCCTCTGTCAAAAAGTCCTACTCTACATGAGGGTGAAAGTGGATGACATAAGCCAGGAATATGTAATCTCGCTTAAGGGGAGGGAGGCGGCGCCTGTGACGTCTTGGCGTTGAGTCACAGAAGTGGATCAAAACAAGACAATTGCGCTTCTCGCTGCCCGGCGAATAATCTTCTCTCCTCTATCCTCAAAATGCGCCTGGCAATGCTTCCGGCCGCGCTGCTGGCGCTTGTGTTGCCCGCGGCCGTCCAGGCACAGTTCTCCTACCCGCCGCCACTGGACCGACCGCTGACCGACTACACGTCGGGCCTGGCGAAGTCGTCGCTCAACTTCTCGGACGGCGACAACATGTTCGGCGGCTGGTACACCCCGGGCAACCTCAAGTCCTACATGCTGTACCGGTGCACGCACACGCCGTCCTCGACCCACATCTACCCGTCCAACAGCTCGTTCGGGGACGACGTGGGCCGCGTGTCCGAGTCGGGGGACGGCACGTGGGAGCAGATGCCGCTGCACCAGCCGCGCAACTCGGGCTTCGAGAGCAGCATGAGCGCGGGCCGCAACCCCATCTGGTTCCACGGCGAATTCTTCGCGCCCAACGCCACCACCGGCAACCTCTGCTGGTTCGAGCTGTACCCGGGCCGCGAGGTGGTCGAGTATCCGGCCGCCACCGGTAGCGGCGAGGGCTTCTACGGCAACGCCACCGTCGACGGCGCCTCCGAGTTCTACTTCGCCACCGTGCCGTTCGAGGTCCGTCCGCGCCGCCCCAGCGGCCTGACCGTCACCTGGGCCAAGGGGAAGCCGAGCCGCAACGTCCTGACCAACTCGTCCGACATGGCGCTCTTCGCCCAGGAGTTCCCCGACGACGTTCCTTCTTCGTACTCCAAGAAGTCGACAGCTGCGGATGGTCTCAGGCCCTTTTCGAACGCGGGTTTCCTCTTGTGCACAATCGGGCTAGCATTAGTGGCAGCGATTAAGTAATATTTCAAACAGGGGCTTCCTTTCTTAGTACCGATACCGATATATTACTGGATATGTAAATTGGCTGAGCGTGTGTGTATTACAACTGGACCATGTAGATATACCACTCTTATTACTAATGTTTTCCCACCTTCTCTTAACCTGTCCTTCCGTATTGTTTCGGCCGCTTTCACGATCGCGGCTTTTTTGATACAACGTGTGGATGAATACTTCTCTTAGCGACACACAATTTATTTGGTTTTTACTCTATTGACCACTTACTGTAGGCTATCAAGGTTACCTTGTCGCTGTAAACTCTGCGAGCCAACCCAGAGCCGCGAAAGCACAGCGATTTAGCTCCTCTATATTTGCACCCCGAAATAGTAGACCGACTCGGAGGCAATTCTTTCATAAGTCATTTCTACAGTAGGTTCTGTTACATACGACCATATCCTGCTGAATACTAGGGATCCCGTCCGCTCTCCCATATATAAGCAGCAGAGAGGTCTCTTGCCTATGGGAGAGCGGACGCGTGGCCTTTTGGCAGGGATCCGTGCACGGGCCTCAAACCACCGAGACGGAGCCTGGACGGTACTGAGGGGCGCCCGGGCCCCACGCCTACCGTTTTCTCCTTCCGGCCTCGTGAGCCGGCCGTCCTTTGTACCTCTCGCCCTCCGACTTGCCCGCCCCACTCCCTTCGCGGCCGATTCTCTGGCCTGGTCGGGTGTGAGCGTAGCGATTTGGTCTGACCCTCCTTCGCCGTCTCCCCTGGCATGCGCCAGCGCCTTCCCTGTAGCAGTCATGGGCTGTTGGCTCTCTGGCTCGCGCCCGGCGGGTTCCCGCTTCCCCATGCTAAGCGCTGCGCCGCCACGCCCGAATCAATCTCTCTCTCTCCCCTCCTCTCTCTTAACTACTCGGGCACCTGCGCTTTTCTTACCACTTCTCATTGCGTTTGTATCTTGAATCCCCTCGGCTCAATAAGGCGGATTTCGTACCCCTCAAACCCTCTACCAAATCCTCGACCCCTTCACAGTGCCCGCACTTATTCCTCAGAGATGGACCAGGACGTGCTGCAGCACGTGCAGGATGCTTTCGATGACGACGAGGAACTGGACGAGGAAGCACGGAAAGAGTGGGAGGAGATTGGCGCACAGAAACCACTCAGCACTGAGTCGGCTGTCGCTACCACAACAGGCCGGCAGCGTACGAAAGCCTGGTCTCAGTGGGAGAAGTAGGTTGACCTCTCTAAGCGACTGTCTGCAGCTAACGACTGGGCATTGAAGGTACTGCAAGAAGATCAGAGTCGAACCCGGTAGCGTATGGGTCGCTTTGGTGGAATGTCGACAGATAAGACACATACCGGCCGATCAGATCTTCGTTCGCTTCCTTCGAAACATCGTGCGAGATTCATACGTGACGAGGCTGTCCCTCGGCCCGGAGGAGTTCGTTAAAGAGCAGAGGATTCATTCCGCCAAGACGATACGCGGTTTATGGAAGACGTTGCGCGGAGTGGCGAAGGTCAAGGTGTTTGATCCGCTGGTGCAAGAGTTTCCCGACCGCCGCTATCTATATGCCGTTACCGGAAAGTCTGGACAACGGACCGACACGTCCTTGTGGACAGTTACCAAGGTACGTGGCTACTCACGCCGGCAGACTCCCATCAGTGCTGACCGGACTCTTCTCCTAGTGGATTGCCGATACGCTGCCCGAGATGGAGAACCTTACGCGGGACCAGACGTTCGTCAAGAAGGAGATGACCGCCGAGGACGTGGTTATACATCTGCAGACTCTTTGGTCTCGCGCTTCCGACATCCCTTGTGGCCCGAGCGACCGCGTTGCCTACCATACGACTGTCCTTATACTTGCCTGTGGCGGCTTTCGCAGTGGAACTACGCTTGGGGTGTGTTATAGGGATGTACAGTTCATACTCGTACGCGATCCTCAGGACCCTTCGCAAGCGAAGCTTGTCGCGAACATCACGATTAGCCAGAACAAACAGGCCAGCAAGGCTATCCACGAGAACCAGAAACACTTGTAGGCAATCCGCTCCATCCCCACCTCTCCATCTCAAGCTCATGACTCTTGGCCAGGATCACGTTTGCGGCCACTATTGTGCCGAGTCCACTGCTTTGCCTTGCTCGGTTGCTATTTGCCCGCGCGCTTGCGGACAAGGCGTTCAAAGACGAGTTCGATTCTCTAGAGCAGCTACTCTGCCAGGCGAAGTTCGAACATGTAGACCAGATTCACCTGGCCTGGAAAACGTCTCACCTGGCGCGCTGCATCATTCCGATCAACTATCATCAGTTCTGGACCATCTGGAATCGCACTATCCTGGTCAGTGGCTCTCGAGATGCCCACCAGCGACCATACGGCCTGCGCGTCGGCGCAGGAGGGAGGTTGGACAAAGGACAGCGTAAGCTTCAATCGTGCTCCCAAGGCCGGCTCATCAGTAGGAGGATGGGCGTGTCGTTCTGCCCAGTTGCTAACCACCTACACAGTGGACGGCACTCTGACCTCTGCTATGCGAAACTATCTGCTGTCGCATTCTAACAGGGTCTTCGAACAGAGTTACCAGCCACGGCGCTTCCGAGAGGACGTGACCCGCCTCTGTTTCGGAGACAAAGTAGGAGACCACAGCGCTCTGTTCCAGGTGTTACAGAACTCGTCTCTTGAGAGAGATACGAATGCACCGCTCTACGCCACGACCGAAGACTATGACGCATTCGAGAAGCGCCGAGACCTCACCGCGCTCCGCAAGCTCCTCTCTGAAACAGTGCAAAGCCCTGGCGGGTCGGACAGCGATGAGGCAAGATCACTTCGGTCAAAAATCCAATGGGTCCTAGCCAAGCTCGCTTCTCTGGCCGTTCTGAAGCATAGGGAAGAGTATTTCTATGAGGCGGATCGTTTACGTGCCCAGGGTCTATCTACCACTGCCTTGGTACAATCCCACCAGTGTCCTCCTAGACCGAGTTCTATCCGGCGCAGCGCTGTAGCCGAGGAGATCGGGAAACTCTTCGAGATGTCTCCTCAGGTGGAGAGTTCGAAAGCGAACGATTGGCGTAGTGCCGTCTCGCTGACTCAAGTCCTCGAACTGTACCTTGCGGGCCGTGGGAGAGAGGTGGAACTGCTCTTAGCAGAAGCGCAGCCCGCCGGGGGAGCCGCAGAAAGCGCACCGGCGGAAGCGCCTCTCGGAAAGCAGTACAGATGTCTCCTTTGCACCGAAAACGAATGGTTCTTTTCGCGCTACACACTTAGCAGACACAACACGGGCGTTCATTATCGCAGAGGAAAGCCTGGGAACCAGTTTACCTCACGCTTCCGGTGTCCGGAGTGTCGGTCTACAGCGCGGAAGGACGTTTGGATCGAGAATGTAATGCATTGGAGCAACCACACCCAAACAGCTCACGGCACCAAGTGCTCCCCCACCCCGCCTCCTGGTGCCAGGGAATCGAATGACGCTTGGGTCGTGAAGTGCGCACCTGGCGCTGAAAACGGCCGCCCGGGCCGTGGGGGCATGAAGGATGGCAAGGGCTTGTGCTATATTTGTCTAAATGAGTTCTCTCAGTCAGGCGGCTTCCATAATCACTGGGCCAAACACAAGGCGGTGATTTTCGAGCAACCTTTCCCCTGTCCTGCCTGCCTCCGCGAAAAGTCCCAGGTGGTTTTTATCAATGGGGCGGAAGCGTGGTACAGCCATCTGGTCGAGGGGCACGAGGGCGGTGGCCCGTTCGGTCGGCTTCAGCATCCCGAGTGCGTCCCGAAGAAACGATCTCGCGCGGAACAGGAGCGTTCGGCTCTGGCCCAGAAGCTTCAACAACAGCGCAGCAGGCCGCGTTCTCGGCCTTCGGCCATGCAACGCGGTCGTGAGTTGACGTCCAATGAATGTTCGGAAAAGGAGGAAATCTTCGGTGATATGACTCGGATTGACCCGCGGCTGCACTCCGAGCATTCCCTTCACAACCCGTTCACGCCACTTCAAGTCTAGCGGTGCAGCTGGTTTGACCTAGTATGAAGTGCAGGCTGTCTGTGCTTGTATCACGGGTAGGATGCATCTGTATGGAGCTGATGTGGCTAGGAGCCCAAGATGCAAGAAAAATATGTTACGTCTTCTTTCGTAGAACTATTTCAGGTGAATATAGGAAGTAGCTAGGTGACCTGCAATTGCTTAGCACAGACTTGATAAAGCGACAAGTGGACGAGGATTGGTGGGTGGCCAAGGTAAGAGGCTGCTGGATAACACTGCTTCAGCCCGCCGGTTGCCGTCACCTAGCCCACATAAGCCGTGCGCACCTGCTGAGTCCCTCAAACCTCTCTTGGTGGGCGCGCAGCATCCCGTTCCTCCTGTTCGTGATTTTACTACGTATAGGTTTCGGCCATCTTCAAGGGTGGCTTACGGGCTCTCCGTTTCTGGTTGCCAGATCAGGACGCGATCTGCTGAAGCGTCACAGGCCTGCGCCTAAGGCTTTAAGTCTAGCGCACACCCTACCACACACGCTAAGTAGACAGGCCAGTTTCGCGTTGTTTACCAACGCTGTCTTGACGCAGAAGACGTTGCCTGCACGCCAGAGATGCGTCGAGCTGATCTGCGCGACAGCCTGAGAAGAGGGGCATTTTGGGCGGGTGGGTGATAGAGGAAGGTAATGATTGGGCCTTTGAGCGCAGTGATCACAAGTGCTGGTGTGACGACCCAGGACAACGGTACCCAATCAGGTGGAAGACCGAGTGCGGTGTGGCAATGAAGCATCCCATTCAATTATTCGTGGATGCACAACTAACACCTGTCCATCCTTTCGGCCAGATCAAGATGGAACACATCGAAGAAGCACAGGAGGTCGTCGCAGCGAAGGCGTCCTTGCTCCGACTCATCGACCGACTAGCTGAAGCGACACCCACCGAGCAGACGCGAGTTATGTCACAAAGTCTTCGTATGCTGATAGATCTACAGGACTATGTCTCGTCCTATGTACAGAGGGCAAATAAGGGCACAATGAGACCAGTCGAGCGTGGTCTTTCGGAAATCGTGGCATCACTGCGAGACAACCCTGAAGGGCAGAACCCTGGCGAATCATCTGCCGCCGAAGAAATGGACGCCGAGCGCATCCGTGTCCAACTCTCATGTGAATATCGGCGATGGGCCAGCCCGACACCGTCCGGCCTGTCCGTTACTATTGGCGACAAAGGTACCGATCAGCATAGCCAGGGAGATATGACCGAACAGGCTCTTGGAACCCATGACGCAGAAGAGGACCGGTTGTTTGTCGACGGTCAAGAAGGCGGCCATGAACAAGGTTCCCAAGCCACAGACTCGGAGCCCGACGCCAATTCCGGGGCGGTCGACGGGGAAAGTGACGAAAACGCATCGAGCGGACATGCTACCCGGCCTGAGCAGAACAAGATGGTCTACCAGTTGGCTGCATCGCTGACACGGGAGCGTTTGGACGAGCTAGCACGCAGCCTGCAATCTGAGCAACAGAAGCTCACAGCTTCGGAATTACAGCCCCAAAACTTGACGGAGGTGGTCCGAGTAATCGCAATGTTGAAGAGGAAGCCAGTAATGTACGGTGTACTGCGCCGGTATTTCCTCAAACAGCTTGCTAGCTTGAGATACGGCCTCGAGGATGAGATACGACAAAAGTACCGTCTAGATTTCAATCAAGACCCATGTCCGAGAGTCCTACAAATAATGTCACTCGAGCGCATCGTCGCTCTGGTCCACCCAGGCATCTCGCGCGAAGAATCGAATGAATCGGCGGAGGACGGTCAAAAACACACGCAGTTGAAGCAGCAGCTTGCTGCGGGACGCGTTTGGTACAAGCTTGACAGCATGTTTGGGCACGGGACCTTTGCCCTCATACCAACGGGCTGTCAAAGCAAGATCGAGCGGCTTCATGGCAAGTTCGAGGAATTCCTACGCTTATTGAGTGTGCGGGAGGCCGAGATTCGGGCGTTGAGCGAGGAAGCAGCACGGTTACTAGCAGGACGTTTCCCAGAGTGGCACCCGATGGCGCAGGGCAATGTACTTTGAGGAGTCTACAGTGGAGTTGACCTCCACACGCATATCTACTGAGCGCATTTCTTACAGTGCCCATCTTCCGGCGCAGAGTAATGGTACTACAGGCGCTTTGCGTGCCTGTACCTCTCGGGGCCACATGTTATATCATTATACAACCATGCAGACCGTGGATCGCCGTCCTCCAGTCGCGCCATCGTTCTACAATGCGCCTGATGCTTATGAAGAGAACGAGTGGGGTCGTGTGGCATAGACCCGACGGGCCGCTGATCCGATTTGAATAGCTTTGCTTTATTTCAGAGGCCTGGCCACCTCCATTAGGCACGATCCACAACGACCAACCTCGGAAAGGACCGTAGAACAGCGAAACGACCATAAGATGTAGATGCTTTCTAAGACTAACGCTTACATACACTTTCTGGAGCTGCGTCTGGCTTCGTCCGGCCCATCCATGTCCCTCCCCACAACGACGGGAGGTTCTGTTACTAACGGCCACATCTGTCTGGTAGCTCGACCTCGGCATCCGTCAGAACTTGGCCAATCAAAGAATCCACATCGTGAACTGGTTTGCATCGGCTGTGATGTGAGTCCAGAGGTTCAATCTTCGAATCGACTGTCTTTAGGTTCTGGGCTAATGCGGCCACACTGATCTCGATATCTTCAAGCGACTGGAGCGGCAAGAGATGCTGTTGGATTAGCAGGCGCTGTAATTGACCTAGCATGAAGGCCTCGCAGGCCTCGCAGCGACCTTGACTTGGGAAGAACAGCCTTGTGTTGCGGCACATACTACGTCCCAAGCCGCCTGGCCTGATGTACTTCAGAGTATCCAGCGCGGCCCGAAACGGCGACAGCATCTGTCCCATAGCTCTGAGACGCAGAGCGCGGATGGCATCTTGAATCGTTAATGGGGCTCGTTGGCCAAGACCAGTAGCACGAGACGTACCTAGCATTCCGGGAGGCTTCCGAATCGGTACCGTAGACCTATTCAAATCGCAAGGAGCAGATTCCAAGGCTAACCTTTTGGCTGTCTCCTTGACAACAGCTGTCATATTACCAAGTGCCCAAGCAACCCAGAGCGTATACTCCCAAGCTAGCGTGTCTTCTCCGGGCCCCATGTTGTGGAGCCGATCCCGCGCCCAAGGCCTGAAGAAACCCATGAAACCGAATGCATCGGCTAGAATCGTCATTTCATAGAGGCCTTTGTGGTCGATATCATTTCTGTGCTGCGGGATCTGTTCGATTGGGCCGTGAATTATATGTAGCAGAGTCTCCAAAGCGCGAAAACTGCTGTCCTCCGGTATTTCAACTACGCACGTTTCAAGTGGAGGCCCAAACCAGATGGACCCCTCGTGTAGGGACTCGGCCCGATGGGAGTGCGCTCGCTTTAATTTGTGTGAACTGACGAGGAACTTGACGTTTTGTTTTTCGCCGCCTCCGCAGATACCCGCCGATGTCTGTTCGGGGGTACTTTCCGGGGAGGATATGCCTTTCGCCTTGCGAGCCTCGAGACATAGATCTCCGGTGGGGAAGATTATGGAGTTAATCTTCTCCATCAGAAGCTTTTGGTGGATTGCAGGGCAATTTGTAGATTCCATGCCAAAGATAATCTATAAAGGTCTTGTGCGACTCGTAATGAAGAGTTAAACCTTAACTTATATATATACACACCGAAGCTGACTCTCTTCGATGACACCCCACTTGATATTCCCTTGACGACACCCCACTTGATGACACCCAACTTGATGACATTCCCCTTGACGAGGCTCCTTCGACACAGCACCCTCGACGATACTCCCGTGATGACAGCTTCGTCGATGACAGCTTCGTCGATGACACCGCACTCGAAGACACCGCACTTGATGACACCGCACTTGATGACACCGCACTTGATGACATTCCCCTTGACGAGGTTCCTATGGCACCCCACATAATAGCACTCTTGATGGCAGCTTCCTCGATGGCATTCACTTCCACAACGGTGCACCTCCTTGTGATGGAACTCACGTACGACATTCTAAGCATGTGTCCTCAAAGGTGCTGTCACCGAGGGCTGTTATCAAGCGGGGCCTCATCGAGGGAAGCCCTAATAAGAGTGTTGTCATCGAGGGGAGCGTCGTCGAAGGGAGTCATCACATTCTTGGCAGTCAGTGGCCCACTCCTTGCTATGGACGCTGACGCCCCACAGGTTTATGAAGCATTCATATCAGTAGCTGCGCGAAGGGCTCCCGTCTTGGCGGAGTATAGCTAGGTATCCGTGTTGTTCCGAGTTTCCTCATCAGGCCCCTCAGGGAAAACTTCTTCCTCAATTTGTTAACAGATGAAAACCAAAGACTTGTAGTAAAACGGGAGATTCTCCTCCGCGATCCTAAGGTAATCCTCTCATTGGCGATTGCGCTAACCTTTGACGGGACCAGCTTGTTGTCGCTCTAATGATTGCAGCTCTCATTTCCGTTTGGTACACTAGCTTTGCCAGGCCCATTCCGC
Source organism: Apiospora pterosperma (assembly GCA_019976485.1). Lineage (NCBI taxonomy): Eukaryota > Fungi > Ascomycota > Sordariomycetes > Amphisphaeriales > Apiosporaceae > Apiospora > Apiospora pterosperma. The sequence continues at coordinate 4,010,934 of JAFBMP010000005.1, forward strand.
TGACGGAATTCCTCGGCAAACACCACCGGCTCAGCGCTCACCTCGGTAAATCGGCAAGTCGTCGGAATTACCTCAGCATCAACTCAGCAATTGATCAACCCAGTTCCTCAATAAAACCACTAAAGCGCTGAAACTGACATATGTCGATGTTGATTTGGGAAGCAAGGCTGCTAGCAAACCTGAGTTCCGCGAAGGGAACATGTTCTGCCTGTCGGGACGCATTCAAGATGATGTCTTCGTCAGCTAGTATGTCGATGAGTCGGAGCAAGGATGCCTTCACTGACCTGTATTCATGCTTCGATGTTGTGTTCCATTTTGACCTAATTGAAGAAGATGGTGATGCGTGCGCATGTTTTCAGGTGCCGTGCATCCATAAGCCTTTTATGAGCATCCACATCGCACTGATTATTCCGACTTGATTGAGCACCGTCCTCCTGAGTCGCCACACCACCACTTCGTGGCCACTATGCTTGAAGGCCTATACAGTGCGTTCCTTCCCCAAAATTCACTCACCAGCCAGGAATATCACCCTTCTCAGCATCAACCGCCCGTAGTGCGACACATTTGACTAGAAGCGAATACCCGCGTGGTAAAGCTGGATGGGGGACTCGGGACATATACTAGTTTAAATGCAATTTCTGACACCGCTAGTGGTCTCCCGCGATTGATGGATGAAGAAAGACTACTTTTTCACTGATTCGCGAACATAGCATCCAGTCCCTTCCGAAATGGCTGTAAACATCATTTGGCGGCCCATTACCAGCGTATTGCCGTCAATGTCTTGTCCTCGGAACTGTTCCTTTTCCTTGTCCCAAGACATCCACACTGGCATACGACCCCCTTTGGGGCGAACCTGCAATGACAACTCTGACGTGGCTCTGTGGAATTGTTTCCCATCAATAGTGTCGCCATTAAAATCCTTCCACTGGCCAACCTTGCCACACCGGCCAGAAACCGGCTTGTATGCCTGGGAATTCCATTGGACTTCACCGATAGAGAAGTTGAAGCTCGACGGCACCCTTGGCTTCCTGGGAGTTATTGACATCCTTCCTCTTCCCCTTTTTCGACGTGTTTGTGTCTGATTGGGGGGTCTCACGGCATTCCCACGTTTCGCCGCGAGCTTCCTTGACTCCTTCTGGTAGCGACGATTATCCCGTACGGGATGGCCTGTGTTGGTTTGCCCCTCATGAGGTGTATATACGACAATCTCCTGAGCCACATCGTCGTGGCATTCTCCCTTTGTGTATGTCTGCGTCTCATGGTCACCAGTGAGGTCCAAAGGCCAATTATCGATGTCCGTGAAATCGATGGCCCAGTCGTTAGGACTGAAATTTGAACTGTGGGAGCAATCATGATTCACATCGCTGTTTGGCCAGCCAGTGAAGTCGAATAGGGATTCATTGGGATCGGGCCAGCCAGTAAAGTCAAATGACTCGTTGATAATGAGACTCCATTGGGTCGCGTGTGTGGTGCTTAAAGAGCTAGGAGAGCTCACTTCTGGGAAATATAGTGGGAGCACCTCGTCGTATCGGAGCAGGAAGTCAAGGGCGGAATTTTCGAAATCATCAAGAGATCCATCAGGCCAACCTGCTGACTCTGTAGGTATAGAATTCATAGTTTGTAGTAGTTGAAAGAAAGAGATACTGGAAGAGAAGTGGAGATGATGCGTGACAGGAGGAGAAAGCAGAGGAAATAGCCTGTATATATATGTGTAGCACCTACCTATGGTAGTGTAGGGCCATGATGCTTCCCCTCCTGGGGATCACCCATTAATATAGAGCGGGTTGCCTCACAACCCAAAGCTGTGTACTTCTGCTCGTAACCAATGAACACTGCGGTAACCGAGATTCAGGGGAACCCCGTGATCTTTGATGTCATCCAAGCCCACTTTGCTTGACGACAAAACGCCAACGAAGTCGATAAAAGGGGGTGAGAGGCCGCCCTTCATAGCCCGTCTCAGTCAGGGGCTAACCGCTGGGACAATAATAGCATACCAATAAACGTCTCCGAGATCCAACGAGGCCTTCCTAAGTACTGGCCACAAACGCTGATCACGGCCAACATAGCCCATCTCATCCAGGATCCAGGTGCCGGTGTCATATATTCACCAATCAGTAACCTCTGCACCCCTATAGGGCCGTGTTGGCGGGCGGGCTTGAGACTGCCCGCCCCGTCACAGCCAGTCTCATCTAGGATGCAGGTGCTAGTATTATATATATTCACCAATAAGTAGCAAGCATCTGCCCATCACCAAGGCCACGTTGATGGGCGGGCCTGGAACTACTCACCCTATCACAGCCTGTGTCAACATTATATAAGAGATATACTTGTCATGGCTAACCATAACCTTGCCCAGTAAAGGGACACTATTCCAACCTATTCTAAAGTCTCAAACGAATGCGAGTATCACTGGCGGCCGAGGCCTCAGGCTGGGCCATGTCTCCCAACTGAGGCCGTTTCAAGGCGGTGGCTGATCTGACGTCGAGAATAAACCACAGGTCATAGCCTCAACTCCCCGAAAAGTAAATGACTGCTGCTTACTACAACTTGCAGCTCAATATTCTATAAGTACATCGGCGCCTGCTCTACTCCCTTCCCTTCTCCCCTTTGTTTCTTTCCTTCACCTCAAATTCTTCAAGACCCCGGTCTAACTTGACCCTTCTTTTGCTCTAGCAAACCTGCTGAAAGTTTTTACACCGCCATAGTTCTTCAGAAACACCGCCTGCTCTGCAACCATACCTGCGTATATATCATTCATGGACGATAGCGTGCGAACTATCGCTTCAACTGGAGAAAGAAGCATGGAGCATCAAGAAATAGGTCCCAATGGCAAGACTCGCAGGCGTTCTTCTCGGCCTAGAAAACAGACGCTCAAGGTCTTAGCTGCAGGCTCCTGGGAGCAACTCGTGCTACAGGCACGGCCCTCCCATCAGAGGAAATCCAGGCGCCCGAAGGGACGTTCCAAGAGCGCCAGTAAGTCGAACCTCTGAGGAAAAACTTCGCAAAATCTGACGTGAAAACAGAAAAGAGCCCCAGTCCGCTGCGAACATGTGAACCGAGCCTCTCTTGTGTGCAGCAGCAGGCGAGTAGGTTCTTGGATGAGGATGGATCTTTGATACTGCCTCCCCTTGAGGAGTTGAATTCCTTCTCTGAATCAGACTGGGGATCTTTTTCTCTTGCATTTCACGCCAGTGATGATTATGTGAGCATTGATTAATGCCAAAAAGGGGGAGGCAAGAAGGGAAAGTGTTATTTCACTTGTCTCCTAACTAACTCCATTATCGGGACGGCATGTCAGACAGAAACGTTAGCATCGCTTTGCTCTCAGTCAATATCATGCAGCAAAACTTCACTTCTCTAAATATCAGGTTTCCGTAGTCGGAGGGGTGGGGGCTGTCGATTCAGGTGAATCGGTTGTAACGGGGATATCGTCATTGAGAGGTGAAGGACTTGTCCAGGAAAGCTCTTGTTTATCGAAGTCGACCAGGCCTAAGGGCTGGTCATAAGATCCGCTCCCGGACTCGTACTGTGCCTCCATTCCTACTGTTAGAGTATCATCCGGCGTATATCCAGCATGAAACCCGTCTTCCTCGAGTAGCTGGCTGTGCTCAATTTAGTGCTCAGCCTCAGTCGCGCCGTCCTCTGCAGTCTCGTCTGGGGATTGTCCAAAGCCTGAGCCAACATCTGGCGGCAGCCTATTTGGAAGACGACCAGGCTACTCAAATTCTGGGTGATTTGGGAGTTCTATAGCTGTGTACATAGCCCCTCTGTTTCAGACTTGTTGCTATCAAGATGCAGCTATGTGCATTCTTGTGCTACTATATGTAACGTCTTGCAATGCTTTTGCTACAGCGGGCCCTCTTGTCGTCCGGGGTGGTAAATCACACTCACTGAGCTCCCTGATTGCCAGTTTACACTACCCACTCACAGTCGATAGAAACCTCTTCTATACCCTCAATAAAGCTTGAACCCGGAAAGGGTGTCCGATGATCGCCGGCCTATCTTTAGATTGATGGCTTTGCCCTGATGGAAGACTTTTACATGGTCGATCGGGGTAGTCAGCATTGAGGTGGTTCCCAGAAATTTCTATCAAGGTGAAGTTGCATAGTTCATTGTAGATACGGCCCCGATCACGGAATCAAGTGGCCCGGAGCCGGGTGGGGCTACCAAGGAGCACCTTTACGAGTTGGCCGCCGGGTGCAGCGGTGCAGCGGGACCGGACAAGGATAGAGATAGGCCGGCCGAATGTCCTATGTGGTGTGATGACCCTACGCGCCGCGGCGATCTGGCGACGTGTCTGTCGGACTGGCCCACTCACAGAACCGGAATAGACGCCCCGAAGACCAGTGGCAGGGTTTACAATTAGACCTAGTTCCAACTTCGTAGGCATGCTAGGTAACATAAATAGAAATTAGAATGACTGTCTCAAGGTTCACCATAAAAATGGCAGGAACGCCCCTCAATCCAGACGGAAATAGTTTCACCGCACATTTAATTCTCAACTAAGCAGGAACACATAACTAAGTCTCCAAAAACTGCAGTCTAGCTTGTTAGTTCAGCACTCTCCTACACCAACTCACTATGACACGAGAAAGAGACGCAAATACCCGCCGCTTCGGCGCCCGCAAGAAGGTGCACACCTATTGCAAGATGTTCAGTGGGGATGACGCTGTGGTGCTTTTCAGAACTGCCGAAGGCGAATGGCATACCTATGAATCCAGTCGATGTCTTGCTGCACTCATTGATACCCTCGGCGTCCTCCCGGAGAACCGGTGGGGGCCTGATGATTTTGATCTCGTCAGAGAAAGGAGGGGACCTCAGCAGCCGACATTTTCCTTCAGCACATCGTCTTCTATGGGACCGGAAAATTTTGTGTCCTCAGCACAACAGCCCTCTATGCCCCCTACCCCTTTGCTGCAAGCATCGTCAGCATCGTCGCCTATTTTACCAAGCTTAGAGTCTCCACCATTCCTGGATTCTGATTCGGAGCGGCCCACCATACCCGCTCAGGAGCTACGAGACCAGTGGTTACCTTCGACCAGCGTCTCCTCCCCCACTTCTATTAGTCCACGACGACTTGGGAGGCGAATCACTCGTTCAGAGCCTCCCGCTCAGCCTGTGCTGACAGCACGATCTCCAAAAGCGATTCGGAAACGAGCTACCAGTGGGAAGCTGCCTGTTCGTCGATAGAAACTGGGTTATTTCAAATAGCGTGTGCGAGCGCAGTCAGGTTGTGATGTCTTCAAGTTATTACTATCTTTGGACTCTTGTTTTTACTGCTACTTTTATCGTTTCTTGTTTTGGATCCTATCGGTTGAGTCATGATGTTCTTTTCAGGGCTGCATAGGGTAGAAGAATAATCAGTTACCTTGTCCTTCGAATCCGATGTTAGGTATCTAGAAGCGAACAAAACCATTCATACTAAGAAGTAATGTACTCATTACATACCACAACCTATAGACTATGAGGACGTTATATTACTGTTCTACGACCGTGAAGCAGGGTGATCTGGCTTGAGACTTAGCTTCGTCAATTCGAGTGCAAACCGATGCGGTTACTTGAACAGCTGGCCATTGTTCTACGAGGTAAGGTAGAATACCAGCGCAACCGATATTGCTAAAGATAAGCCAGCCAGCAGCATCCGAAGCTGTGGTATCTGCCGATGTATCTTCTCCGCCTCTTCGTACTTCCCCTGGCTACTGAGCACTTCAGCCAGGTTGTCCATGCTGCCGAGTGTATCGGGATGCTCTTCGCCGAACGCCACCTGCGCTAAATCCACTGCCTTCCGATCGAACGGCTCCGCCTCCACGTACTTCCCAAGTAGACTATTCCCTGTTCCTGTATACAATAGAACCTTCCATAGCGCGCTCTTTTCCGCGCATTGGCCCCCGAGTGCCAGGACAGCCTGTGTATGCTGCAAAAAGCCAGCCCACATCTGCCGGGTCTCGTGTTCTGACAAAGCGAGCCTCTGTGCAAGTCCACGTACCGTGCTCCTGACTTGCTCTTCTTTCTTACCCTTCTCTCGGAGCCAGTTACGCATTACAAGACGGACGAGACGATGGACATCGAACCTCTCCGAGGTGTCATCTGGCACATTGTGCATTAGGATGAACGCGTACGCTCTTAGTGTCCCAATTGCATTGTCCCTCTCTATATCGTCGTCTCCTTGGGGAAGCAGGGATACGGGAATATCTTTTTCGGCTAGGAAGCAACTGAACTGAAGATAATCTGCTGCAATTGGGTCGTCTTGTAAAATACGCCGGAACGAAATGAGCCATGTTGTAGCTATAGGGGTCTGGGTAGCTTCGTACCGGTCTCGATCGTTGAAGTCCTTGCTGAGCAGCTTTGAAGTCCGATTCTTGACAGCGCTATAGAGACTACTTGAGTAAGGCCTTATATCATACAACTTCGCCAACATAACGCCCAGTCCGATTGGAAACAGCTTCAAACATAGTCTGTCGGCTAATCTGCAGCATGATTTCGTCGATCTCTTCTTTTCCTTGAAGGCATCCTTCGCCTTTCCAACCCATCCACACTGGCATCCATTCCAAATTCGGGCGGACCTTAAAGGACAATTCTGAAGCGAAAGTCAAAAGATCTTTCCCATCAATAACATCGCCATTATTATTCTTCCACCGGCCAAAGTTGCCGCCCCGATTAGGAACCGGCCTGTATTCCTGAGAATAGCGTTTCACTATTTCGACAGAAAATGTGAACTGTGAGCCCTTCTTTTGCTCTTTGGGAGTTGTTGGCGGCCTGTTTCTTTTCCTTTTCTTGCGTGCTTGGATCTGACTCGGGGTCTCTATAGTGTCTGCACCTCTTTTTCGGAGTTTCTTCGCCTCTTTTTGGCAGCTAAGAATATCCTGAACAGGATGGCCTGTATCGGATTGCTCCTCGCAAGGTGAACAGATGATAGCCTCCTGAGTAACATCGTGGAACTCTTCCTTGGAGCAGGTCTGTGTATCGTGGTCATCCATGAGGTTCAGTGGCCAATTGTCGATGGATGTGATGGGCCAGTCAGTAAAGCAGGGAGCTGAGCTGAGGGAGGTGGATGGCGAGTCAATAAAGCTGCATAGTGAAGTGCTGTTCAAGTTGAAAGGCCAGACATCAGATTCCACAAGGTCAATGGGCCAGCCAATGGAGTTGAATGACAGTTCATTGGTCGTGGGAATCCAGTCGCTCGTGTATGCGGTGCTAGGCAAGCTAGTAAAATCTAGAGGGGTGTCTTCTGGAAGACAGGGCGGGAGGACTTTGTCATCATGTTGGAGTAAAAGGTCAAGGGCGAGCTGATCGACCTCATCAAGAGATCCATAATACCAGTCCATTGGATTTGTAGATAGAGAAGTCATGGTTTACAGCAGTTTGGAAAAAGAGACACGGGGAAGGAGTAGGTGTTTTATGGAAGAGAGAGAAATCAGAAGAAAGAGCCTGGGTATATATATGTGAAGCGCCTTAGCTGTGGTGTTCAAGGCCGAATCCTTCGAGGCCAATGGATCATGAAGTCCCACTTAGCCCCTGAGGACAGACCACTGAGAGGGCCGGTTACCTCACAATGCAAAGATATGGAATCTTACTCGCAACCAGTGAGCTGAGCTGGCCACAAATAGAGCCAAGAGTCTGGGGAGCCCAGTGATCGTCGATGCCACTGAAGTCTGCCTTGCTTGCCGCCGAGCTCGACGAACAAAGGCCAACAAAGCTGACGAAAAGGGTTAAACGGCCAGCCCTCCCATCACAGCCAGTCTCAGTTGGTCGACCGTCGGGGTTCCAACAGCATACCAATATACGTTACCGGGACCTAACGAGGCCCCCATGAAGGGCTGGTCCATAATCACCCAGCCCAGCACGACCAGAGTGGCCCGTCTCAGGTAGGACTCAAGTGCCATACTTATATATATCCGCCAATAAGTAGCCTTTGGATACCAACAAGGCCGTGTTGATAGGCAGGCCTGGAACCGCCCGCCTCATCACAGCCCGTCTCGGCCGTCTATAGAAGGCATTCTTGTCATGGATAGCCGCGAGGCCGCCCATTAAGATACCGTTCTTCCACTCTATCCCAAGGCATCTCGAACGAAGGCGCGCAGGTCTGGCCGCCGAGGCCTCTTCTACCGCAATTCAATGCATATGGAAAATGGGCTCTTTTCGTCCTGCGAGCTATTTCGACTTACGGGAGCCAGGGTACGTCTTATGCCTCTCTGCTAGCTTCCAGGGGCATCTAGTCATTGCACTTCGATCCAGGTTTCCTTGTGGGCCTGTCACAGGATATTTCTTTCCGCTCCTGAATCTCCATGTTCCTGTCCCGGCAGACCTCGCCCCCAGTTGAAGGTGATGTCAAGCAGATCCGCAGGTGCTCACTGCGACGTGCAGTCCAATCCTCGTGCGACGATTGCCAGGCTATAAATACCTCCGCGCCTGCTCTCTCTCCTTGCCTCACCCTTTTACCAGCCCAACTGCTAGCTTAAACTGCGAACTCCTTTTACCGATATAACCTCGAAAGCGCCGCCTGCCCTATCATATAGAAGAAGCATGGACGATAGCATGAAGCCCATCTCTTCTCCTGGAGGAGGAATCATGCAGGATCGAGAAATGGATCTCAGCGGCGAGCCCAGACGCTCCTCTCGGCCTAAAATCCAAACGCCTAAGGTCAAAGCCGCAGGATCCTGGACGCAACTCATTTTACGAGCACGACCTTCTCGTCAGAAAATATTCAAGCGTCGGAAGACTTTTCCCAGGAAAAGCAGTCAGTTGATTTGATGAAGAAAAGGTCGCAAAAGCTGACACTGAAACAGAAAAGAGCCCCAGCACGCAGCCCCAGACGGATAGGTTCTTGGATGAGGATGGATCATTGAGGCTCCCTTCACTTGAGGAGATCAGTTTCTTCTCTGAGTCAGATTGGGATGAGGTTCACCTTGCTCTCCAAATTAGCAAGTGAGGATTTCTTCACATCATACCGCATCATTGTCCAGAAGATCCCGCTTGTGTTATCAGCTCCCCCGCCACCTGTCTCCTTACTTAGCCGTTGTCGATGTGGCATGTGACGTGAAGGATAGCGAAACATGGTCTCTGGAAAGCCGGGTTCCGCATTCTGGAGGGGGGTTGGAAGCCGCCCAGGCCATCAGCCAACACATCACATCGTACGACACACGGAGCCAATCCATGAAGCTCCCGAGTCCTGGAAGGTTTCAGCGGAACTGTTCGTCACCGGTTTTCTGCCAGTTTTGCCGTCATGGAGAGGCTCACCTACGTCATTGCCTCTTAAAAAAGAGATGAAATGTACACTACGACGTGCCAATGGCAGTCATGGACAGATGTCAGGATAACACCGGGGTGACCAGGGAGCCCCACGACTTACGCAGGACCGTGAGTGACCGTTCAGGGCGCAAGAGTCTCTCCTCCATGCTCGTAATGGAGTTGACTTTCTCGGTTCCAGGTTGATACGGCCGCGGGTTCCAAGATACTCACGAGTCACCAAGTCAAACGCTACGCATTAGTTGACAGGGCCTTCAACATGGCTCAGTGGACCCGAGTCTATGGAAGGGTAGTAACCAAAGGGGCCAGTCATATTTAGGGGGCGACGGCTAGAAGTTGCTTCTGCTGATTTCTACACTATCACGGTTCTATGTGCACTTCTCTGTCATCCCCGGACGTCTTCCAGACGAGCTATATTTACTTGGAGTAGACGACTAAGACCCATGGCTTGGCTCGTTTCTCATCTTCCTTATATACCAGAACTGGTATATGCACAAGGCTATCGCCATAGATAAGAGATTGAATACAGTGACAGCCAAAGCGATCTTTCCCACTAGGGGCCACCGCCCATGCTGAGCCGTATAAATGTTGATAAGGATGGTGAAAAGACAGCTCATTGCGTTCAGGAGGCCCGGGCTATTTCGCGTCAGTGGAACATTATCAGCGGTCCATGAGAAATATCATACAGAATAAGGTGACTCAATAACCAATCATAGTTTCCTCTGAATCTATGCCAGAGCCAGGCGGTCCCCGTGGCACCGACGAGGAAACATAGCACAGCAACCGGGATAAGTGATCTTTCTAGAGTAATAAGATGTGCTAGCGGAGGAGCTTCAACATGCTCCAAGGCCTGCGAGTGGCGTAGAAAGGAGAAAGTCCCAGGAAGGATAAAGAAGCCAGCTAAAAGAAGCCAACTGAACGTTGCCGCCAGTAGATTGAATCTATTCGCGATCTCTCTTGACGCAAGCACCATGGCTTCATAGGACGAGATCATGATGGCTGGTACCTCCGTGTGATACAAGGGCGTAATCCTTGGTGCACCAAACGAGTGGAAAGGCGGATTGTATTGGCTAATAATCTACATATCTGTGCCTTACTTTAGTCCACCTAGTTTTAAAATAGACGGCTCGTACCATGCTCGTGGCGCCGGGGTGGAACTGGGCTGCGGCACGGCAGATCTCATTTCGAACCTGGGATGTAAGAACGGCGGCTGCCGGACTGGAACCTCCGATTGCGTCTTAAGAGGAGTAGGCTCGGCGGCATGTGGCCGGGGCTCCACCATAAGTCGGCATGCGCGCGGCAGCTCGAATTAGACCTGCCTACTTAACTTAAGCAGGCACTCCGGAAACACATTCCCAAGTCTAGTGAAATAGTACGAAATGGCCGGCTCATCAACGGACTGCCCAAAGGGCGAACTGTTTTACGTCTGTAATATTAATCAGTTTCGTGGCTGTTGCCCATGGGATCCATGTAGTGATTTGGCTGGTTGTCCGATCCAACAAACCTCCACCAGTTCTTCTCTCGCATCAGTTCTTACACGGGCGACAGCGCCGCCGACTCCTTCGAAGACGACATCGTCCAAACCCAGTACCATTCTCCCGAGCCCGTCAACCGGACCGGATGCGGATCTCCAGCCAACCAGCGAGCCCCAAGAACAGACGAGCAATCGAACCACGGTGTTCGTCGGCGTGGGCGTCGGGACCGGCATGCTCCTTCTTCTTATCTTGAGTTCTTTCGCCGTCTGGTTCTGGATGCGGCGACGACGGTACGTCGACGACACAGCCTTTGTGATGTGTAAGAGCAATGCAGAAGAAGGTAAGATGTAACCTCCAAATGCTGAGCGGCAAGCTTACAAGAATGTGCATCCAGCATCGCGTCAACCACCCCCACCTGAGCGAACAGATCATGTTGCGCATCATACACGTGGTGTTCCGTTGGTGGAGTTGCCAGCGAATGCAATAGTCCCTAGCACTTCAAGTCACTGCAACCGTCGTTCCCCATTGATGGATCAAGACACTGATGCCCCGAGCGTCGACTGCGTCACGAGCTGGTCTCACATATAACACACGAGTATCATAGAAGAATAGAGCAGATTAATTGACTCTTGTTGTCCATTGCCTAAGCTCGCCTACGCTGCGATGTGGCTTCTACTGAACGTGATCATTGCGATTGGCCAGGCGCGTCTGCACGACCGAGGCCACATACGTAGACAAACAAAGCAGCACAATCGCCATCGCTCCCAACGCCCGATGTAGTTCCATCTCTGTCAGTGGACACGAGAAACATGATGGGTGAGATGCGGCATAGGGATCGCGAGATCTCTTGAGATGCCGGCGGAGGTTGGAAAGGAGAAAGCGTTACAGCTATTTCAAAGTGTTCTTACACCGCCTCACTGTGACGAAAGTGAGCCAACACGCTAGACCCTTCAAGGCAGGCGTACATTTGCACGCCTACTTTCACCTGTTTATTCCCGGCAGTGGTGCTCGGCGAACAGCTGACAAATTCCGAACAGATCCTTGAGGAAAACGGCCGGCAGTTAGCGAGCAGTCCCGACGTCACCGGTCGCCTTGCTGAGATTGGCCTGCTGTGGACCTTCCCGGCCTTCTCTGCGGGACATTGCGAAGACGTAGGTGCCTCGGCATCTGCTAAAACAATGGGGCTGTGAAGCTACTGGGATCCTGGCGCCTTTGAACGAAGGTGGGGATTCAGCGCCGAAGTTACCAGGATCTGATAAGTGACCTATGCAGCGGTGGATCCGTTGGTAACATTTCCTTGCTGTGCGTCTACCAGGATCTTACTAGATAGGTGAGTCGCCTATACAGTGGTAGAGTGCCAGGGTCTCAGATTAGACCCGTCGGTGGCTTGCTGTGTGTCTACCAGGATTTGGGCTATGGTCGAGAATGCGCAGGACGAGGTACTGGTACCCGTAGGCGCCCTGGCCTGGAGAAGACCAGGAGCAAAGGCTAGGTGGTGACCAGTATTCACTGAGCAGGAGCCGGAGCTACTGGGAATCGCATGGTGGAGCCCATCGCTACCAGTCACGCAGTGGGGTTCGTGACTGGGAGCCTGCCCATCGGACGCAACGTTACCAGGAAAACCCAGCAGGCAAATCCTGGTATTCTGCTACCTCTTGTGGCCCAGCCCAGCCGGATCCTAGTAATCTTTACGTATCACAGATTAATCGCAAGGAGATGTAGGCCATGTCGGAGACAAGCGGCCTGGTACCTCTTGTGGCCCAGCCCAGCCGGATCCTAGTAATCTTTACGTACATCACAGATTAATCGCAAGGAGATGTAGGCCATGTCGGAGACAAGCGGCCGTGAATTGCCAGACCCGACAGATTGGTACGCCCTTGCTGCGCTACTTTAGTTCTATGCAAGGCACGCGCTTGCGAAAGACATGTGTAAGACACGAAAAGTTGATTGGTTTATATATACGCCATCCAGCTAGCAAATGTTACATTACATGGACCATCACGCATCCTTTGACTTCTTGCTAGTTGCATCTCCCTCCTCACTGGTGTCGTCCGATCCCCCCTGCTTCAGAGACGGTTCTACCTTCGGCTTCTTGCTGCTTTCCTCACTGGTGTCGTCCGATCTGGCCCGTTTCAAGCTCTGTTCACCGGTGGTTTGCGCTTGGCCTGTAGCAACAACGGGATCCGGAATTCTAGGACAACCGACCATCGCACGCCGGGAAATCACTCTATACAGCGTTGTAAATTCCTCGGGCGTCAAACCAGTGACGAGGGACCCCGTTAGGTGCTGATCATTCTTATCGAAATTTTCCTTTTCTTGCATCAATTTTTCCCAGCATACTAAAAGATGGATAAGGCGTCTCCTGGTGTTTCCGAAGTACGATTGAGGCAATTTCAGGTGTGTAACCAGTAGATCCCGCGTCGCGTCTTTGTCTTGCTTCCTTATTTCATCAATCATGGCCCCCCTCATCGTTAAAAAGGTGCCATGGCTGAGCAGGATTCGCAACGAGTCGAAAACAGTCAGAAGGATGACTCCTCAGCCGCATACTGTCCAGTGTTGCTGACGAGACTGCTGCGATCTTTTCTGCCATGTTGGGAATGGTAGGGACAGATGGTAGTTGATGTGTATGAGACTGTAAGTAAGGTGACGCACTTTTACGAGTAATGACACGTAATTTATTGATCCGTAGAACCGAGCATGGAGCGTAGCGTATTCCTGACATTTTATAAAAACCTAAGCGTTTATCCTAAAAACCGAGAATAAGTACCGGCGGTAAAAAGATACAATAGCTATGGAAGCACCTTATATTAGCCTTGCTAATCAGTAAGAGTTGTCTAAAACTGACGACAGAACGGCAAGTCTTCGAATAGCGACATGGTCTTCCAATCTAGCTTGAAGACATTTCCCAGGCAGTCGACAATCTTCTCCCAGCCTCTCAATCTCCAGTCAAGACATCCTGTTGGCGAACAGAGATAAGCGTGGTCTGGTCATAAGTGCAGTAACAGATAAGAAGCGTGACAATCGGCGATTTCTATTGGACCCGACCGGCTGGGACGCCCCTGTCGAGCTACCTTAGTACCATGCAGAGGCAATCACACGCTTATGCAATACCTAGAAGATTTCATTGGCTCACATATACCGGCTATGAACAGCAAGGGGCACATTGCGTATTATGACCCATCCACTCCTACTTTCTACCAACACCAATTGCACCCAACCCCTTCTGCCTTGGAACGTGTTTACTGGACATCCGGCACTATAGGACAACCAACGGCCGCACGCCGGGAAATGATTTGGTACAGCAACACAAACCCCTGTAGAGTCATAAAAGGTAGAAACTCATGACCTTCTTCCAACTCGTCAAAACGTTCTTTATCTGCGATTATCTCTTCCCAGCATACCAAAAGATGGAGAAGACGTTTCCTAGTGTCTTCGTAGTGGGCTCGGGGAGTCTTGAAGAATTCATCCGCTATAGCTCGAGTCACCTTTTGTTGTAATAGACCCTTCTCTTCCTTGAAAAGAACGAAATCCTGAGGTGGGTTTCGGAGAACAGCCAAACATTCCACCCATTGACCCCATCGCTGCATTTTGCCGAGTATTGTAGATGAGGCCGCTCGGATATTGAATATGTCCAACATATTGGAAATTCCAAAGGTAGAAGGTAGTCGAATTATAGCACAGGATATCAAAAGCATAGAAGGCGGCACACAACAAGCACTACCAGCGATGAAAATGGTTCTCTATCGAGCAAGCAAGATCGCGTATCTCTGATTATTTATGGAGTTCTGGGCGTCTACCTTCGAAGTCGCGAATAAGTACCGGCGGCAAGAAGACGCCGTAATGAAGGTCTCAAATTAGCCACCCCCATAATATAGAGACGGATTTATTCAGCATAGGAACGTAGAGCATCAAAGCTTTGAACAGCGACGTGCTCTCGGAGTCTGCTGCAGTTTCATTCCGACCGCTCCCAACAGCACTGACAATGGTCTCCATGCCCCCGTGCCCCCGGTCGGTAGCCCCTCCTGGCAAGCAGAACCAAGCTGACCGAGACGCTAGTTGCACTGCCCTGTTCGCTCCGTTCATAGGCACAGGACAAGCCCGGGTCTTCACGGCCCACCCTGACTGCTCGGCTTCGAGCAACCGTCCATCCGTCATGGATATCCCGCACAGAGCGGCGCTACGTCAAGCGCGAAGGCGCGAGTCAACGCGGTTCTCCAAGCGCCGCAGGACATACTTCAAACGAAGCCACCGTCTGTCTAAAGATTGCGATGCTCAGGTGTTCACGGTGGTCAAGAAGAATACCAAGTTTTATGTCTACAATTCTGCGCCTCAAGATGTCACCTGGCCGCCGAGTTACGCGGAAATCGTGCGACTCCAGCTGCTAGTGAAGAAGAACATCAACACTGACACACACGTAGTTAAGAGCGTACCCTGTGCCAGTCGTACTTACGGCCACAGATTTCGAAGCAAATGAAAACCGCGTATAGGGCAGATGAGCTCAGGAAGACTTCACATAGCACTAGCGGTACACATAGTCGTATATTATAATATGAAATACGTGATGCGATACCCTGTCCCTCCAACCGACGCTCAGGTGGCAGCTAGCCCCTGTGCTTTGAAAGTTCACTCGGAACTATATGCGGCAGTATGCTCGCCATTGTCTGGAGTGTTACACTAGGGCGAACATGTAAGTAGGCAAAAGAGTCACGGGGTTATAGTAGACTCACGCGGACGCTGTCTTCTAACAGCTCCTGGATTCTGCCCAGCCGGTCTTGTAGCTGACGGCATTCTTCGAGAAGGAGAGAGACACGAACGGTATGCTGCGCGCGCTCAATGTCCAGAGGCCTGAGGTATGGCCGGAAGCGCCTGGATCGGCGGGATCGCCTGTGAGGGGCGGTGGCTCGGAGGGACGGAAGGCGGCCGGCGTCCATTGTGTCAAGCTTACGGCAATGTTCACACTTTAGCGAGATAGAAATGCTGTGCCTTGGTTTATGGATTGATGGAAAGCGTGTCTGAGAAGGGCGGCAGGCAAGAGAGCAGGATCTTGGAAAGAAAGAGCGCTGGGAAGTGTGGTATTTGTAATCTCGAATAAAGCAGACCACAGCAATTAGTCCTAACACATCTATACAATTTCGTACCGGCGAGCCAAAAACAGACACACTCCTCCTCCTCCTCCTCCTCCTCTTTCTCTTCCTCCCACTTCTCCTCCTCGAACCATCCAAAGAATCCCCGAGTGACTAGACGCTTATAGTGCACGACTGCGCTGTCTGGATGATGGTCAGGGTCGTAAAGACCGATATAACAGCCATGTTGGTGCTGATCCTTGCCCCAGGGCTCACCTCGAACAGGGAGGCGGCCCCCTTGACCTCGGTGGCGGTACTTGTGACCGAAGTAGGGGGCACATCGCTTCTTGTACTGAGCGTGCTAGTCCGTTGGTCTGTGTGAAGGACATCACTGCTGATGTCGGTCCGCGTCGATGCAGTGTCGGTGCCGGTACCTGTCGTTGTAGTACCGGTACTGGTGCCGAGTGTTACGCTGTTCGCCATAACGGAAGGAGGCCCAGTCGAAGCCAATATTTCGCTAGCAGGGGTTGGACTCTGGGTTGTACTTACTACCACCTGCTCGCTTCTTGTTGCAGCCTCTGGTGAGAACGTACTCGTCAGGGGCGGAATGAATGCGATTGAGCCTGGCGGGTCGGCTCCCGGGTTTTTCGATTGAGTTGTGCGGTCGAATGCGTAGCTTTTCGAGGTTGTCGTAAGTGTTCTTGTCAGAGTTGTTGTGAGTGTTCTCGACGAGCTCGTAACCGTGACAATGCTGGTGCTGGTCTGCGCTGCTTTGACCACACAACCAACAGTCCCTGGAAGCTGCAGATCCATCGCCGGGTCATTGAGCCCTCCAGAAACATTGGCCAAGAAGCAATGTGGGGTCTGTCCAGCGCATTGCCTTGTTGAGATTAGCGACCTCACACAGCAGGAACTGATGTAGGTGTGGGGCGCATGGATAAACAAACCATGTGACGAAGGCTTCCCCATTGGGCACGCCTGGGGGCACGACGAAGCTCATGGCCTGTTGGCCAGAACAGTTGATAGGCTTAAACGAGTACGACAATTGGAGGAAGTCGGCGTTGGAGAACGACATCAGGGAAATGCAACGGTGCCCGTTGGTCCTATCACGATGCATTAGTGCGAGACGGCTAGGGAGTGGTCCGGAACGCCACCAACACCGCAGCTACAGTGGAGATGCCGGCCTCCAGCGCAATCGGGGGTTCCGAGAAGCACAAACTCGGCGATACCGCCGGTAGTGCAGCCCAGACAGGCATTGCCAAGAGTAAAGTCTTTCCGATCATTGTGTTTTCCGAGGAAGTTGTCATGGGCGAGTGACATTCCTAGATGCTACCAAGCGCTTTAATACAAACAAGCGATGTGTTTATTTCTAAAATAGGACTCTGGCACTAAGCGCCCTCGGGCTGTGCTGGCTGGGCTTATAAAGAGATACGGAGGGCATCTTCACGTACCAGCCCTCGCTACCATCAACCCCGCTCCTGAATTGAGATCCAACACAATGAACAGCCAAGGGCGCAATAACACTGCCATGGATTTTTCTGCTTTTCCCGAACTCGATCTCCCACCCATCCCCGAGAATCCGACCATGGACTTCGATCTGTTCGGAAATTTCAATCAAGACATGTTCAGTGGAGATTCCTTCGATCCCTTACGTCTTGATTCCACTGGCGAGACCACTACCAGTCTCGATAGGTGCGTGGTACACATCTACCTGAATGAGATTCATGCTCACGGCGAGAAGAAAGCTAGACGACATCTGCGCCCGCCTCAGCCGAATAGAAGAGGGCATGACGACCAAAGACCAGCTTGACCGAGTCGCTCTAAGGGTCGATCACGGATTTGAGTGTCTACGCCATACCGTGAGCGATGCCGTGCAGTCCATTGACAAGCTTCGGGATGGTCTACGTAGTTACACTATGATGTTCTTGAAGAGTATAGGAGTGGTGGATAGTGGGGAGAACTCGAATCCGGGCGTGGCGGCAAGAACTGGCTGAGTCTAATTTAAGGATAGCCTGGATCTGTTACGAAGTAGATATAATGAAGACCCTAGAAAATGACCGAGCCACCTCTTTGTTCTTCTCCGCACCGCTTCTGACACGCCTTGCTTTGCGACCATGTCTGCCCTGAGGAATGAGAAAAGCCTCCCACCCATCCCTACCAGTCCAAAGAGTGCTGTGGCGCATCATACCACTCAACGCTTCGTTAGGTCTCCCGAGGACCAGTGGAGGCTTCTCCGAAAGGAGAACCAGCAGCTACGTCGTCAGCTAGATTCCATTCAGGATCAATGCGAAGCAAAAGATCGACACATTGAGCGGCTTGAGGCCGAGATCGCACGACACAGTGAACAGTGTGATAGGCAAAATAAAGCAGTCGAACACATCGCCGACACGATTGCTCTTGCTTTTCGGGATTATCAAGAGATTGTGGGGGGGCAGCCTTCGAGCGACCTAGCGCAGCAGCCGAATGCAGACGAGATGTGTCTCAGATACGACGAAGTAATAAGCGCCTGGAGCGACTCGTCTCTAGAATAGAACCTAAGCACCATATAGTCTTAATTTTAAGCCTTGTTTAGGATACTTAAACGCACACTGGAGGCGCCTCTACTCGCTCCTCATTACCTACGTACCCAGCTCCTGTCCCTGCTCTCGTAACGACTCCTTCACACCATACCAACATATATCTTTCAAAGACGACCAAAGAAAATCATCTTGGAACAATGGGGCCCGTCAAGTTTGGCATAGCTGTCGTTTGCGCCTATGTGGTGTCTCAATCGTAAGTGACAAGCATCGGCGGAAAGCTAGCAGGCGTTGAACCGAGGTTACTAACACCGTCAAGTATCGATCGGAAGATTGAGGAAACCCAACGAAAGAGAAAGAGCCATGGCAAACCACGGCGCCGTAACTCACATCACTACGAGAGTGGACAGAGCTCGACCACTACGCGCACTACCCGCACGAGGGTTGATTAAACGGCCAGTTGCCTCATGCAGAGCAGAAAAATCAATAGCGGGGTTGTAGGGGATTTGTGATTAGCATAGTGTTTCAGTAGTACGAATAACGTAGAGCAATTCTCTCTGAAATAGCGTCCTTCGCGGTCTAACACGGACCCTGGCAAAAATATGCGTGTGATGTACCTGGATGCTGGCCTGCCCTCGTAGAGTACAATAATGCTGGTAGCTTGGTGCCCAACACCGGGTGCAGGGCTCGAAACCGGACGAGATTGGCGCTCGAGTTCCGTTAGAAGCCCGAGTCCTCGGCGCCTAAGCCTAAGACGGAGCCTTGGAGTCTCTCAATTCGGAACCCGAGACGCCTGTGTTCCCCGGGTCCAAAATGAACACCAGGGTGATGGGAATATAACTGAATCCATACCTGTCTGTCGACCCCCTCTGAAGAGCCCAACACGTTTTGCCCCCATCTATGAAAATGGCGTCCATAATCTGCAGTGTCGTCGACTTCGAATATTTGGGACTCGCAGGCATGCAGGTTTCGCTTCTGTGCCGTAGTTTCTCGACAGGAAATCAAGACTCGTTCGAGGCATGCACTGATTCCGATGGCCGAATCACGAAATGGAAGCCTTCAGCCGCTGCGAGCGTTGCTGCACACGACACCGACATCTCTGTCGATACTACTCAGTACGCAGTGGTGCACCTGACCTTCGCGACGGGCGAATTCTTCGGGCACAACGGCACTCCATGGGCTACTGTTCGAGCTCATCTTGATTCCGTCGAAACTGTTCATTCGGTGACCCTCCAATTTGGTCCCTATAACGCAACATACAGTCTGCGATGCGTTACTGTACCCGTTGGCTGCTTTGGCAAAGACTTCTGGGAAAAACCGCCGAGGACGCACTGTGCTGCTTCGCTTTGCCCGCCACAGACAGACTTACCGATGATCAAATCACGAGGCTCCGGATCGGAGTCTGCGGAAGAGCCAAGGGATCTAGTGTTTCCTATTCTTGGTACAGTGCCGAGAAAGAGGAAGGTGGAATGCGAGCATCGTGATGAGCCTCCACGAAAGAGGCGTCTGATCAAATGGGATAGCTAGGCTAGGTGTCGCGTTTTACTGTACTATAGATTATTTCAGAACGTGGCCGCTTTCATCAATTGACCTATCACGGATCAACGTCTCCTATTTCAACTTTGATGACACCTAATCATGTGCATAAGTCACGAGGGAAAGTTGCCAGCGAGTCTCATTTAGCAGAAGCATTTTAAAGTACCAAGTAATTGGCCTGGATTTGACGAGCTATGATCCTAACCCTCTTGCCTTCCAAACAAACGTTTTATCACACCCGCCTTTTCACTATCTTAAAGGGTTTTTTCAATTCATGGGCCTGTACTATCCTGTGCTTCTTCGCCTGCTTGCGGATTTGTGGGCGAGTTTTCCGGTGTGATTTCTTTTGCATCTCTTCGTCTCGTTCCTGCAGTGGTGGCTCTGTATCACTATCACTGCTACTGGACAATTCATCCGGAACGTAGGAGGCGGACCCGGATTCATCGCTTGACAGGGATGATATGGTATTATCCACGTGGGCGCTATAGGGAGAACGGGTGTACATGTCCGTGGAAAGAGGAAGCGGGTCCATCTCTGTGATCCGAACGCGATAGCTGAGTGGGCAACAAAAAGAGTAACCATTTCGGACTCGCCCTGGAGTTCAATGGGGATTGATGACCAGCGAGACAAAAATGCCGGGGTCGCGTCAACGATGATGCGATAATTGTGGTTTGGACTGAGATCAACTGCAAGCGCCGTGTTCTTGTCTTCTGGCGACCTGGGACACCAGACTGTAATAGGGTCGTAAGCAGTTTCGGCCTCGTACGAAAGCGGGGATCCCTTGACTTCAAGTGTTACCTGAAGTCCGAGGAGTGGTTGGTGGTACTCGTTGAGAACTTGAAATTTGATTGGCGCCATTGTGATTACTTGCTGGCCTGGATAAGAGAACGAAGTATAAGCGATTATGGGGTAAGAGAAACATAAGCCGTAGAACTTTGTGAGAGGCTATTGATATAGAGATAAGGTATAGTATCCTGTCATCTCCTAGACGTGGTTCATATTAGACCATATGTTCATTTAGGGTTACCGCGCGCTCCCGTCTGCGATGGGTACAGGCACCGGTGAAGTGCTAGAATAAGCCTTCTCATTAGTGTATTTGCTCTTACAGCGAGAACTATCCATAAAAGGGCACAGTATCCCACAATGGTGCTTTTCCACTTGGTGAAATGCACACTTTACTGCAGAATAAGCAATCCCGCCCGAACTCCTCAAAATGAAATCAGCTATTATCTCGCTTGTTTCTCTCATACCTTGGGGCTCATCTCTCGTGTTGGCTCAAGGCGATAATAATGTCGTTCTATGTGTATCCAGCCCCGCAATCCCTCTTGAAGCTGGAATCTCTACGGTTGCTACACAGTTAGACAGGCTTTCCTGTTACATGATAGAAACTGACTTGAATCCAGCATTATTAACCCTTTCCAAGAGCGCTGCAGTGCTACTCTCGAATTCTCAGACGTTCAATTCCTCCCGGTCGTCTACTCGTTCGAGACAGTGAGCTGCCAAGGACTACAGCTCATGACTTTGATTACACCTCAGGATGCACCTAATGGAGAGGCATTGATTACCTGGTGCGTCGTTCGCCCGACTTTGTTCCAATGCCCACTAATAAGATGCAGGAGATGCACCAAGGCCGGGGTCATGGGCTGCAACCAGGTCGCGATTTATAACGGGCGTAGTGACCCGGATTTAGCAACATCAAAGAATGGCACTGTGAGGTGCATGGCCAAGCCTGGGGACCCTGGTACCTCTACTTTCCCAGTCCCGTCAGTGACAGCTTCACCCACAGCTTCGATCAACGCTAGATAGTAGTACGGATACTAGATAAACATGGAGTCTATTAATAAACCAATACCGGGGGTGAGAACTCATTTAGTCTCAGGGTGTAAAGAAGTGGGACATGGTGAACCGTGAACAGCAGTCCCATTAGCTACCCCCGCGCATGCAGCCCTTGGGCATATCACGCACATGCTTCTTATGCACTTATAACATCAATCGCCAGCGGCCAGAAGATGCCGTACATGATTGGACTTTATTTTAGTTAGAGCGCTTATTATGAGCCACTCGGACAGGATTGCTACAGTATTACAATCATTAAAGTCACTACCTCGCCTGGTTGTTCTATCACCCCCTTCTCTTCTACAATGCCGCCATTTGAGTCATCCCAACAAAAGCAGTAAAAGCTACGAGAATCATTCGTACAGGCATAACAATGAGAATCGGCTGCCTTCAATTTGCTCCCCGTATGGGCGAGGTCTACCACAACATGAACCGTGCGGATTGTGTGATGAATCGGTGTGACAGCCGGGACCTCGACTTGTTAGTCCTACCCGGCCTCGCGTTCTCCGGTAGGTCAAGTCTTTGGATGGCCACGACAAAAGCTGAGTTCTCAGGTGCCACACCGGAGCTTCCACACTTTGCGGAGCCCACGGGAGCAAGTGTCACGTCTCTTTGGACGAGGACTGTTGCCTCGCGATACCGCTGTGCGGTTGCGGCAGGGTACCATGAGGCCATGCCAGACAGTCCCAGGACCTACCAGTCAGTTATTGTCGTTAGCCCGCAAGGAGAGACGCTCCTGAGTAGCCGACGCCCACTTCACTGTGTAAGCCCACCAACACCCGAACACGTCGACGACTGCGGCTTCGGGCATATCCCTGGTATTGGGCTGACTATGGTCGCATCTGGTGAGTAAGCCGAACAATCCGGGCGAAACTTCAACGGCTGAAACCCGGCGGTACAGTGAATGATCTTGCGTAAGTCCACCCTCGACTTATAGCAATTCTTACTTATCGAGAACCAGCACTTTGGAAGCGTCTACGGAACTTGCCTGCCGAGTATGCGATACCAAACCAAACGTCGTTTTGCTACCAGTCACAGAAGCATCAGGGCGTGACTTATCCAGCTTTGGGTCTGAGCCGAATGAGCCAGACTCGGAGACAGTGGGCCGCTGGGTGCAAGGCCTGATGCCCTTGATGAAGCGCGACATCCAGCATGAGACGATCTTCGTCTTTGCAAATTGCTCTGGCGCTGAGGCTGGGTCCACAATCTACACAGGTACTAGCACCATCCTAGGCATCAAACGGGGCGAGGTCAGGGTTTATGGTTTTCTCAGTCGGACCGACAGGGAGCTTCTATCAGTCGACACCAGCGACACACCGGTCTGTACTCTCACGGACTTAGCCAAAGCCCCCCTCCTATTTAATGCGGCCTGTCCCTCGTTCCCAACCGAAGACGAGAGGCCCACCTCTTCCTAATCCCAGCGAATCCTTTGGGCCACGCCAGCGACGTTTCGACGCCGCACCCAAACACTCTTACTCGGACGTCAAGGAGTCGGAAGCTCCTTTCTCATCCAACGAAAGACGCAAAGGACGAGACATGTGAATCAGCCACCACGACCTTCGAAGACCTGTCGCCACTGTTAAGTCCCGATGGCTGTACTCGTACTCGCAGACAAATGTGGCTGTC
The DNA here is from genome assembly GCA_019976485.1 of Apiospora pterosperma. Classification (NCBI taxonomy): domain Eukaryota; kingdom Fungi; phylum Ascomycota; class Sordariomycetes; order Amphisphaeriales; family Apiosporaceae; genus Apiospora; species Apiospora pterosperma. The sequence continues at coordinate 4,034,232 of JAFBMP010000005.1, forward strand.
CGGGGGAGGCCGCATCAAAACCGGCCATCATCTTCCCAGTTGAATGTGGCAGACCTTGTGACGTTATCGAGGCAGCTTGCCGCGCAAGCTGCCCGCATCCAGAATGCAATGTGGTCTTCACTCAACTCAGCACAAGGGGCGAACGGATTGGATAGGCTAGGAGCTTCCTTTTTTGATCCGGCAAATGCAGTGTGTATAATTTGGTAATAGTTCTATTTTCGATGTGTTTGACTAGTCCCAAGCCCTTGATAATTGCGCTACGCTGATCCCCACGTAGCCCTGAATGAATGTTCATGCTTCTGACCCTTCACCTAAGACAGGCGGTATTGGCATCACTGGCGACGGTAAAACGAGGGGAGACGGCTGGTTGTAGATCCACGGTACGACCGCAGGTGCAGACTGCGTGCAGTGGCAATGTAAGAGGAGCTTAGGCAGGCATAGCGAGGATTGGGCCTGCCCTTCTGCGTCTCGGTAGGTATAAGCAGCCATGAGTGCTTGGAGTCCCGTCGGCTTAGGGAAATATCGGGTTGTGTAACTACAACAGAACTCGTCCATGTGTAGTGCTATCGAATGATACCCTGAGACGGACAGGGCAAGTTCCAAGCAGCAAACGGTGTTCCATTCGTTCATGGCAGCGGTTATGAACGAGATGCGAGCGCGCGCATGGCCTATTGCGAAGCCGTGTTCCACGAAATCCTCGCAGAACTCCCATTGAGGAATTCCATTCACATTGGTCACGCCTTGGTATCGAGTCGTGATGACGTTGCACTCGTGGGTGAACTCGACCACCACATGGACATCTTTGATGCCAATGCGCTCTGAATTGAGGACTTGGCACGATATAGAAGACATGGTGGCGAGTCTCGGAAATGGCTTTGGGCATAAATCTTTTGGGTAATTAGGGGAGTTTGAGCGAGGAAGAAAATAAGATGTTCTGTATCTAAACTGATTTCGTGGTCAAATCCCAACCCGAGTTTTATAATGGACTGACACGTCTGCCGTGCTCTTAAGCGTCCTGGAGAGACATGCGCGCAGCGGCCGACGCGCCGGGACTAAATTGAACGGGACTAATCATGCGTGTCCGGACCTCCCGCCCCGCAGACCGGTATGCGCGCGGCAGCCCAAAATAACATCAAACAAGTGTCGGGTAAGCATTGTAGGCTCACCCTCCTCAGCCCCTTCTCCTTCTCTTTCGTAGGCTTCAGACAAGAAGGACAAAGTAGGAATATAGAGTCGAAGGACCAGGGGCCTTCTCTATTCAGCTCGGATGGACATGAGCGAGGGCCAATCTGCTATAAATCGATGGGATGGTTTTCACCCGGTCCTCAGACGAGTAGAAAGCTGTGAAAATAGCAGCTAGAAAATTTCTATTTCTTGATTGTACCTAACACCCTAAACATGTCTGCAAATGCCGTAGTGCTATTAGCCACGACACCTGATTCCTTTTCCACCTCGGGGCGCTGGTGAAGCAGCTGGTCATGGACTAAGCTGTTTAGTTTGTAAGGACACTTGCTTATACTGTACGAGCTACTACTGAATCCATCAACTCGAACATCAATGAAAGAATCCAAAGACAGTACCTCCAACGCCAGATCACGCTGGAACGGCTGGCCGTCCCGGCAACGATTCCATAGGTCTGTTGGGCAAAGCTCCGTCTCGGTGAATTGAGCCTCGGCCCCCGGTATAGGAAGCAAGCGCTTCTGAGCTTGCATTTCATAAGTAAATCCATAAGCCCCGGCCCGGGGAGGCGGCACAATACCATCACGCTGCATTCCTGGGGGAACGTGGATGGTTTGGCACCGAGTTCGATGTAAAATAGATAGCATATGAGCTCAACAGACAGATCCCGAAGCGGCGTGGTATCGGGCGTATACCAGTCAGCGCGTACGAGAATGTCAGTGTTAGAAGAATTTGAACAGGCTTCTGTAAAGTCGTCCAGCCTAGTAAGCTATTAGCTACTTTCGTGTGCGCGGGAAATGGCACCGACGTCTCTATTTGCGTAACACAATTCGAGAAAACCCGCCTCTTCGTCTGGATAACGAAGTCAACGCTGCTGGAGTTCCCCGCTGTATTCAAGTCCCACACCAACCCTTTCCCGAACGTGGCTAATCCTGCCTTCGAAACTTTCGCCGGCTTAAGATGTTTAACGTGGTATTTACAGTCCGAGAGAGTCCATCTCTCCAAGAAAACCGTAAGTGCAAAATAGATCCCTATGTAAATCAGTTATCGCGACCATATATGGGCTACATGAACAAACCGGTTTCGGACGCGATGACACCATCGAAGTAGTCCCTTAGGCTTAGGGAAGAGATGTTCATTTCCTTCATCAGACAGTGGAGGAAATTCCAGGTAGCTTCAGGACTTGCGCCATTGACATAGAGGAGCCGCTCGCCAGTAGTCGGAGGCTTGAGGGTGAACACTGATGTGTTTGTACGTCGGCATATGGGGCAAGCCGGTAACTTGAATTTCCAGGCACCTAGACTGTGCCCCCGGGATGCTACGCAAAGTTGGCAAATTCTATGGTCACAGTTAAGCGAGAACTTGAAATGTCGCACAAGACAGATGCTACATGTGTCAAGAGACAGGGTTGAGGCCAGGCAACTTGCTTTGAGCAGTGTGAGATGCGCATCTACAGGAGACGGGCAACGCACGGCGGAAAAGTCAACGAACCGCTCTCGCACCAAGTCGCCAAAGTGTCTCACGTGAATGGTTTCTTCCAGTTTTGCGACGACGCCCCAGTAGCGCTCGGAGAAAATAACATCCGGGCGAAAGCCTTGGGTCACATTAGCTGGGTCAGCAACGATTGGGGTACACGGCTTACGGTGGACCTCGGCCTGATGAGCATCGACAAGCAAAGCCGAGGCAGTGAGGTCAACCGCCTCTAGATTTGTGAATTCCGCTCCTTGAAGATAGCGGCCCAGGTATTGGTGCATTTGTGGATTCACAGGGTGGGTTGTGCTTGCTGCGCGGTAGATGTTGAACGGCACAAACCTGTGGCTTGCGTAGTGAGTGATGGCGGCCTTCATGAAGCGCTCCAAGTGCGGGGTTGGAAAGTCCAGCCCATCTCGACGCCTACGCGACGCAGCCGTGCGGAACGTACTGAAAACGAACTGCCGGATAGATACATTTTTCCAGGGCCAGTGGTAAGCACTTGATTTCGAAGCATTGGCGAACAGCAGTGTCGGTTCGCGAACGGGTATATGGTATTGTGGGCTCTAATATGCTGAGCTTCTTCAAGAGATTGGCTGACGTGTACAGATATAGCTCCTTCGGCTCCGGCAGCAGCCTCCGGTTGCTGAAGATCAAAATTACAGTAGCCGGGGTGGTTGGCGCCTGTCTCATGGACAACGATGTCCATAGGACGAGGAAGTCAATCACATCAGGCAAGCCCCCCGAGGTCCGACACGAAGAGCAGCACAGAAGCTGCAAATGGCAGCAGCACACCGCAGTAGAGTGAGAAGGCTATCTGTGATATATCGGGTGTTCGATGTCTTAGCTCATGTGCGACGGAGCATGGCGACGGGTCTGCTTTTCACCCTGGGAAGTCGATGCGCGTCGTGTATCTCGCAGTCCAGGAGCGCACTGGTGGTGAACGGCATTGCACCAAGCCTGACAGACTTGCTACTATCTCCATATCGGACAGAGAAGTGCTCATAGAGAAAGCGCCTCTTTTGCGCGCCTCCGATGGCAACAATAATGCCTGGCGACCTCTTCTGGGACCGACTTAAACACCTATACGGACCAGCAGACTCGATGAGGAAGGGTCCACCAAGACCTGGTGCACCGGACCTTAGCTCAAGCCAAGTTTGACAAGCCATTCTGATTGAGTAAGTAGGCAAGGGTAAGACGAGGACCTAAGCGGGCGCGTGCGGGCTCTTCCAGCATAAATGATGGATGGCCAAATAAGCGCCGATCCTAAAATAGAACCCAACGTACGGATGCTCAAACCGAACTATGATAACTTGTGGTCCCTGGATTCTTGTGCTAAATATGACGTCTGCAGGACTCTGATCTTCTTCGCCTGAGCCTTTTGTTCTCCAAAAGAAAAAAATGGAAGGCGATTGCGTGGGCATAATCCGGGTGCCCATCTCGTTGCTCACGTTCAGTCCCCCACCTGAATTTCCGCAGTACTTGATGCAACAAAACCATGGGCAAGAACAGCTTCTCAGAATAGACTGGGATACCATTCTTAAGCTTGCTGAAACGTTCCGGACAGGTCACTGTTCTCCTTCCAAGCCAGATCACCACATGCGAGGTGTCGTTACTCCAAAGCTTTTGAATGACATTCTCCTGTCTCTCCGGCTGTCCCAGGACGAGTTGATCCAAAAGTCCGCCAAAGAGCAGTATCCCTTCGTCTCGGGAGACTTCAAAATATGGTGTATACAAGGCCTGCGGCGGGCTCTTGCTGCGAGGAAGATTTTCCAGGAGAAGGCCTGGTGGGTAGTGAGGCTGTTTTGTAAGCCCGCAGGTAAGAGAAAGTGCTTGAACGGCAAGGCTGCAGGCTGAGCCATTGCTAGGGCCCGATCGAGACTCGTTCATCCGCAACGAAAGCGAGGCATTTCTCCAAGAGGTCTCGTTCTCAGATGGCGCGATCTACCGCAAGGTCAGACACTACATCGATAAGAAGGATTATGCGCAGTGTTACAAATGGATCCAGCGGCTCTCCAAGTGTAAACGGAAAAACCTTTTGCACCTGTTGAGGCAAAAGCCTCTACCGAATGGGGACTCAATAATCAAGTCTTTCGACCTCTTGCTACCATTTACCGGACTCTGGGATGGCTTAGAACTCGGAAATATCCATAAGCATCTCGCATTGCGTTGCGACGAGCAAATCATTCATAATCTCAACCATGTCCGCAGATCGTGGGATCGCATCTTCGAAGGCCTTGAGCCTTTCCGCGGGGTGTTAGACCTCCAAAGCGTGCGCATTCTGCAGTTCAAAACCCCTCTGCGAGCAAACACGATACAGAACTCATCAGCAAAGCCATGGCTACTGGCCAGATTTTCCCACTCATCACAGAAGTTCAAACCCGCAAGCGACTTTTGCACAATATTCTTTCACTCACCGTAGTGATTCCCAGCATCAAAACATTTCATGAGAACATGAAGTACTTCTCAATCGGTGCCAAGATTATAAAGGAGCATGTGGAGGAGAGCCATATGTCGAGCCGCAGTGAAACACGCCTCACTCTTATGCGGAGTGTTCTCCGTGGTTGGAGCCAGCCTGCTGGCAAGGTCGAGAATCGTGAAGGCCACTACTACCTAACCGAGGGGCCGATGACCGAGCAGCTCGCATACACACAGCTATTTCTGTCGGCATTACGTCACTTCCCGAGACTTAGTAGCGAAGCGCCCCGACAGAACAGACGCGGCGAGACAATGAACGCGAAACTTGGCAAGGAGCAACTTCAGCGATTTTGCGATGGCGCTAGACAGCTGGGATTTGCTAGCCCAAAGTTGAACCACCCCGCCCAAGTCGATGTCACTCCTGATGAGAAGGACCTCGTGTATGGATGTGTAGATTGGCGAGGTGGGAAGCCGTCGATTGCCACTTTCCAGGAACTTCAACAGTCTTCCTTTTTGCCGCTGCTTTACGAATCTCGGTCCGAATCGACGACACCGCATGCTTTATTTGTTCAAAATGATTTTATCAGTGCTTTCTTCGGCGTGTGTGATATCAAGCCGAAGCGAGTGTCTCGAGATATCGACATACCCCCGGTAGTGGATGGACCAACGGCCGTTGATGCACAAACTCCGCCACCAGCGGACCTCGATATGCCCGATGCCCAACGAATAGCTGAGACAAAGCACACTACCAGCGACCAACCTAGTGTGCCTTCATCCTCGCATTTTAACCCAGAAGTATCCATTGGCAAGCTGCAGAAGCTGAAGTACCCACAAGCAAAGCCAAAAGTGTCAGCTGGTATTTCCAAAAAGCAGCGGAAGAAGGACTCTAGCCAACGAGTGTCCACTGTTCTCTCTGGAAAGCAGCGGAAGCTGAAGTTGCCCGAGATCGTTCGTGGGCAGACCTCGACCACCAGCTCCGGCCCGGCTACATCATCGACTTACCAAGTCGAGAGACTACTAGGCCAACTCCACAACCGAGGCGGTTACTGACTCCGAACCGAAGCTCAGCATCAATCCTTCCTTGCAAGCTGGAGATCCACAAATCACGCTCAAGCCGGGAACCAAGAGGCTCTTAGACAGCCATAGCTCTCAAAACGCGGAGATACGGCCGGCTAGACTGGATGCTCGTTCGCATGCGAAACGTATCAGGCTAGATACGTTACGTGAAGAAACACCCCAGGAAGAAAACATTAGAGAACATGAAGCCATCGAAGCTCGGCAACCGAGGCTCAATATCAATCCTTCCTTGCAAGCTGGGGATCCACAAATCACGCTCAAGCCGGGAACCAAGAGGCTCTTAGACAGCCATAGCTCTCAAAACGCGGAGATACGGCCGGCTAGACTGGATGCTCGTTCGCATGCGAAACGTATCAGGCTAGATACGTTACGTGAAGAAGCACCCCAGGAAGAAAATATTAAAGAACATGAAGCCACCGAAGCTCGGGACGCCAGTCCAATGCAGGACATGACCCATTTGCCATCGAGAGAAGCCGTGCGCCCCGTGCCTGCCACGAACTCCACGAATTTCGGGTCGTACTAGAAGCCCGGGGCCAACGTGCAGGAAACAAGTACCCTATCGCGCACCGGCACACCTTCCGGAGATCCCCCGAAAAGGTCCAGTGGCGATGAGCCAGCAGCAGTGCTCAACCCCATCGACGGCCAGGACGCAGGAGCTACTCAGTCGCAGGGGTTCAGTATACCCCCAAAACAGTACATATTCACCAAGAGATGCGGTGCCCGCCGTACCTGATTCCCCGCCACCCACACGTCCGTCTATCGCAGATGATCTGGAAAGACACGCCACAAATCGTAGAGCAGGTGGCTTCTACGGTGATTATTTGCCAGGTATCACATCTCCCAGTGAGAATCAAGGAGCGGAGGTGAGCGCTCAAACATGTGTTGAATATACCCCAAGCCCACTCAGTGACTACGTTGAGCCCGCTGAGTCTACATCACCTACCAGTCGCAACTCAGTAATTGAATAAGCAATCCCCTAGAGAATATAGCCAGTCACAACCCTCTTTATTATGATGTCTATCGTCGCATAAGTGAAATAACCTAGTAAACCCTCACACCATGTTATGACGAATAACTCTATTAATTATTTAGAACAGAAAGGCCGAAGGAAAGCAGAGCAATATATAGAGCATTAGAATAACATCAATTTGATACTATATCATGTCTATTACAATCTAATCGTCTTGATTCCTGATAGTGACGTTCCATCGCCGAAGATGTCTTGTGCTAGAGCAAAGAGACTGTCTCTTCACGCTTGATATGATAACTGGTAACTTGGCACCCGTTTTCTGGGAGCTTTTCAAACCATACATGGCCGCAGAAGGTCTTTCATCCTGTTCTGGATCTCTGCATATAAGGCTGGAAGGGTATATGTAGTTTGCCGAAGCTCCTGGTCTGCTCTCGGGGGCTGCTCTCTGGTTCTCCAAGGGAAATGGCATCGGCGTTCCCGGTGCGAAGCTCTGACTGGCGTGCGCTGAGACGTAGAGAGTGGCGAGCTCTTTGGCGAAGTACTCGAGCAGATTGATGGAGTGCTCGTAAGTCAAGTGCCAAAAGATCATCCAGGCTACTCGGCGTATCCGATACTGATGTGGTAGATCTATCTGGGCTGGATTGCTCGGCGACTGAGTGTGTTGTTTCATGGGCATTGTCGCTCCAACTCTCAAGCTTAAAGTCACTCGGCCCGCAGGTGTTATCGACATCCCACTTGGCTTGGTCAAGTAGTATCCCAGGCCGAGATTCGTATGTGCTCACCCGACCATTGGCCCGGATAATAGTCGCGACCTCGCAGCCGTAGTATTTGTAAATCGTATTTGCCTTCTTGAATATCCCTCTTCGGGTGTTCGCGATGCCGCGAGCCCGGTTTTTATTTGGTCTTGAGCGGCGAACCATTCTATAGATAAGCAGAATCGTGAGTAAAACTATATCGTGCTGAATGTGTGGTTGAGGTAGGTATCCCAAATCGCAAAGTCCAGCATTGCGGCGATCTTTGGGAAATAAAAGGGACAAAAGAGCCGTTGAATGCCTCTGTAACCGCGCACGCAAGCGCGTACGATGGTCTAAAAGCAGACATACGGAAGCGCCGGGGGTGTCTATTTCTAGGACCGCCAACAGCATTACCGCCGCGCCGCGCCACGCCCCACTTTTGCCGCGGCGGTGCTCATCGCAAGCCGGTTCGGTCGGCCTTGGGGTAACTTAAGAATGGAAGACTCAAGATCCTACACTTGATCTGAACCTGCAGCATGTCTAACCCGGCCGGTCTTACAGTTGAAAATCGTACGACAATGGATAGCACCCAGTGGTATGCCGTTGCTCTGGCTGCGATCTTCTTCGCGTTGATGGTCTCCAGACTGGAAAAGCTGAGCACTTCATACGCCGGTTCTAGACTGCATGTACTCTTGCTCCAACATCTTCAGCATCGCTATCTTCCCGCAAATGGCTCGGCATAACCCGGCTTGAAGCAGTCCTGTTGTCCGTCTACCTATCCGGTAATTTTCTGGCATTGTTGTTGTTCTACGCAGACGTCCGAGACATCGAAAAGAGAGCAGCAATCCTGGCGCTCACAAACTTTTGCCCGCTGTTCTTCAGCGGGCAGACGCATTCGATTGCTGACTGGCTTGGGCTGTCCATGTCACGGTATCGGACCATGCACCCTGCTTTGGGAGAACGGCAGCGTTCCATGCGATCTTGCACTCTATACTTACCCTTACTCTCCGCCCTCGCGCGGGTCTTATACTTACTTCTGGCGCTTCTGTAAGTCCCCCCAATCACCGCCGAGCCATCTGTCTACTAACGCTCTCTCATCTCTAGGCAGGGGTGTATTGCCCTCCTCCTCAACCTGCCGGTGATCAAGTACGTGTTGACGAGGCTGGGAGGTCGCACGTCAAAGGGAGTCAAACCGGTGCTGCGACCCCAGATCCACACGATCATAGCACTAGGTGCCTTGTCCAGTGCCTTCTGGCACGCCACCCTGCTTCCCCAGACCTCACCAGTGACCAAAGGAAGTGCCTGTTGGCATGCAGCCTATGGGCCCTCCTATCCTTGACCAGAGTCTGTAGGATCATCCATCTCGGAACGTCTGCCACCGTGGCTGCCCAGTCACGAAGCAGGAACATGGTGCGAATCCAGGTTGATATCAGGCGTCGCATCCTGATCACGCCCGGGTCTTACTTCTACATTTTCAGCTGGGGTACCCTCTCCTTCCAGGATATATCTCAAGGCAGGCCCTTGATGGCTATACCGGCATCTGATGACGTGGATTCGGCACTGAAAGGCGCTCTATCCCTGACATTCATTGTGCCGGTCGGATCGAGCCCACAGCTACTCAAACAGTTACACGAAGGAAAACGTTTGATCCTTGACGGCCCGTACGGGCAGTGTCCGCCCCTGGGATCCTTCGAGAACGTCATCCTGACGGCTCGCGGCCCAAGCATCCTTACGGCCCTACCTATGGCGTGTTTATTGCCGCACGCAAGAAGTGCGACAATCTGAGTCGGTCTCGCCTGCTTCAGGTACGGAGCCTCGAATACGCAAACCCATCCCGATCTATCAGCAACTTCTGAACGCAAGATCGAGATGCAGGCCGCTTTTCCGCGATCTCACGCGAAAAATCGACATTTACTGGATCCTGGATTCCAACTCCGACGAGGACTGGCTTGCGGAACGAATATCACAGCTGCAGATGTTAGATGCGGACAGGGTGAGTTGCATCGCAGAGTTCTCATGTGAAATAACGCTGATGAGCAGGCTCTCCTCTTCCTTTGGTGCTTTTACCCTGGTCCGAAGATCAACGAAGCGCCCTTTAGTATAACAGACCACTTCCGGTGCTCTTACCCATCTGATCCAGACCAGTTCAATCAGCTGTTTTCTAGAAGAGAAGGTGGAGGAGGAAGCCATGACGGCCGGCGATACAATTCTGATTGGTAGGTGCTTATTCGCGCCGCATGCTCTTGCTAATGGAAGTTAGCATGTGGTTCGACCGAATTCACAGATATTGCCCAAAAGGTGTGCTGCGAATCTGGCAAAGGGCTATCCTGTCCGATTCGCTCGACTCCCATTGTGAAGTCGGGCTTCTAGATCTAAATTAAGACCTGGGTCTCAAATAAAGCTTTCCTATATGCGGGGAGTGGTGGACATGAAGTCCTAAAGATAGCTTTGATTAAAATGAATACTGTCCTAACTTTAATCGTTATATAACCGGTGCTCCTCTTCGATGTCCAAGATACCAACTCACTCCATAGTAAACATAGCACGAACGTATACACAGTTATCTTACGCAATTATCCTTGATACTTAAGTTATCCTACATAGCCACTGTGACACACTAGTACAATGGCAGACACACAAGCAGGGAGCCAAACCAGTGACTACAGAGCAGGAGGCAGCGGCGGAACAGCAGCAGCGGTGGAAGCAGCAGCAGCGGCGGAAGCGGCAGCAGCGGTGGAAGCAGCAGCAGCAGCGGAAGCAGCAGCAGCAGCGGAAGGAGCAGCAACGGCGGAAGCAGCAGCAGCGGGAAAGCAGCAGAGGAAAAAGCAGCAGCGGAAAAGAAAAAGCAGCAGCGAAAGCAGCAGCAGCGGAAGCAGCAGCAGCGGAAGCAGCAGCAGCGGTAAAGGATGAGGAAGACGAAGATGTTAATCCTCTGGGATTTCTGCCGAATAACCGTGGAGCTTCGGAAGGAGCTGATGGCTGGAGCTTCGGTAGTGAAACGCTCAAATTACATTACGCGCTCCCGTATAACTCACCAAAAGGAAGCTACGAAGGATTTCGATCCATAACCCTCAGCCGCGATCCAGATACTGGTGGAAAAGGAACGAGAGGTATCATTCTTGGCGCACTGAAGTTTAGAGGGTTCTTGTTTGTTGGTCTCCCGTCGCTGAATACGGAAACAAAGCAACTAGCAAGAGGTTGCCTTGTACATGGTGCAGATTATCAACTCGAAAAGAATGCATTCCTGGCTGCGAACCCACTACCAATGTCGGCAAAAGGTATCAATGCGCTAAGATACACTGACTGGAGGAAGTTCGAAACTATTGCGACCGGAACCGATGGCAAAATCTGGTATGTGCTAGGCCGTCCGGACAGCGCAACAGAGAATGGCCTCTTCTCACGATCGACGATGGACCTGCATTTGGTCGAAGTGCCACGAACATAATCATCAGCGTACAACGCACAGCCGTTGGCCAGCATATTTCGACGCGGACTCAGAGTACATGTCGTGGAGGGAACCGCTGAGTACATTAAAGAAGCCTTTAAAATACAAATTGGCCGTTCCACCCAATTTTGAGGTGTCTGGTTAACCTGTTGTGGAGGACAGAACGGAAGGAGGGCTTCGTATAAGATCGTATTATTCTCGATAACCTTATATAGTATATTCTCACTATGACTTCAGCTGGACCGACTACCGTGATAAGATATCATAGACCGAACTGGCCCACAATCCAACTGATGCCTGTTTCACTGCCTCCTTGTCGATAAAAAGGATCGCGGAAAGTTCCTCTGGCGTGCCAGCCCCGCTCTCCGGTCATGCTGAGGCGAACGGGTGGAGTGCCGCTAAATGTAGCTGGTAGGGTTACGAGAAGGCAATAGTAGTAAGCTTCATAATACGTCATTTGGGAAAAGGCCATTAGTGGGACGCTTCTACTGTGATCATTCTCGATTCCGTCAGCTTATAACATTGGCTCTTATAACCACTGCATCATCCAGCCCCCGTTCAGCATGTAATCATCGGACACCCGTGGTTCACACGTTTGAGCCTGAATGGCGCACCACGCATGGAGCTGGGTGTTGAGATCTACCACGCCTAGAGGACGGTTTGGATTTTGCAAAAACTACCAAAATATCCCATGAAGTGCGTTCATAACATTCGTGGGCCCCGGCCCACATTCCAACACGATTACGAACGCAAGCCGTTCTGGTTGAGTGATTTCTCGAAGATGCATCGTCTCTGCATACTCCGAGGTGGACAAGTCTAAATACGGCAACCTGAAAACAGACCCGCTATAGCCTAACCTCTGATATACCGCCCCTGGTGCCAGACGGTCACACTCTTCCGTCCAGCACAGCTTGGTGCGGTGCCAACCCTCTTGGATCTGATCTTTTCCCCGGTCGGTCCATTGCGTAGGGCACATCCGGACGATCGGGAGCTGTCCGGCGGTCGCGGTCTGAGCCCAGACGAGCTCGATCCCGTTCTCGTTGGGTACGTCGGTTCCTCTCCACACCACTCGAGGGATGATCGGTTCTGGGATAGCGGCGTTGTGCGGAAGAGGGATGACGTTGCTCTCGGTCCAGCCTACGCCCTGCCTTGCTTGTCGAGCGGAGCGTGACAGGCCCCCAGATCACGTCGCCCTCCTGTGTGATCACAAAGTGTGCCCTCTCGCGTGTCCGCCGTCTCGCATTGAGCTCGTGATCCACCCCGTAGCGCACTCTGACCGCAACCCACACCCGTAGCGTGGCCCCACTTGCACCTGAGAGGATCGCGAAGTCTGGCGCGCCATGCGTCCAGGTCGCTGCCTACCAATGGGAACTTTGTGGCCATTCGCCACCATCCGATCGATCCATGTGGAATGCTCAGGTATGTCTCGTTGTGGATGGACGAACCTTGCTTGAAGACCAGCCCAGTCCGGGTGGTCGAAAAGACCGACGACAGCCAGAAGCACGGCTGCGTCCGTGCCGGACAGGTGTGCCAGTATGCCAGCCAGAACTGGGTAATACCGTATGCAGACATCTTCGAGCCTGCTCCGCTGTTTCATATCAGTCGAGTGAGCCATTTCGGGAGGTGGGTAGTCATGCGGACCGTCACTTCAGCGGCCGCCAGGAACCCACACTGCAATTGCCAAACGCTTTAAGTAAGTACCGATCCCAGGTTCAATGTCCGAAAATAACCAGCAGTGTCCGCTTCAGTCCCTAAAGTTAGCCAGGTACTTCGTTGCAGCCGCTGAAGCGGCGGCTACAGAGAGCTTCCATAGCAAGCGTGCAAATGTACGCCTGCCTCAAGCGGACTAGTGTGTGGGTCTCTTTAGTCAGCGACGAGCGACTTCTTCCCCCGAGCAACGACACTTCCTCCACTCCACGCTCCCAGGCTACGCTGGAATGACCACGCGTGATGGCGCTGCCAATGGGCGAGGTCCACTGCTACTCGGCACGAGCAAAACAAAGCAAGTGGAGGAATTCGTGCGATCCCTCAGCGCCAGTCGCGACGAGGAGAAATACCGCTTGTGTCTGCACAAGCGCGACGAATTGCTCGAAACCTAAGACCTGTTGAAATCGAGTTTGTAATCTACGAACAGATATTTACCGAGTCGTCGTACAACAGCGACAAGAATTCCGATGAAGGGTGGCAAAGCTTCGCTCGTACCGCGAACGAGGGCTCGAAGAACCGAGCTGGACTACTGAAGAAGCTACGGGGTGCAGCAGAACATTGGGGGATGACTTGATCGGACACTTATCCGTTGGGCAGCGAGGGATACGTTTCGCTATCAAGTTCGCCTCTGCAGCAAGAGAACATCGGGACTGGGAAAGAGAAGCGCTGCCCCGATTGCAGCAGCTTGTCCTTCGCCGTATTCAGATACGTCGGCACAACTACTCTTACCCCATCGAACCGATCGATTTGGACAACGCGAGGTCATGGAAAACACCAGAACTCCTTCGTCAGAAGAATGACCCGGAAGATGTCCCGCTTCCCTTCCGGCTCCTGAGAGTAGAAGAAATCCCGGCTGGCTACACCCTTGATCGGTATGGACTTCTTGTCCCAGGAGATGCCGCCGTCCACGGACCCCGCGATGGCAACAGCCATATCATCCGGATTTCTTTCTGCAAGCAGCCACCTGAGCGTAGAGGCCACTGAAAACACGAAGGCGAGCGATACGAACTCTCTGAGCAAGCGCGGGAGTACCACAGGATCATACGGATAGTGACTGCATTGTCGGAAGCGACTTTCGACCCAGATCTGGAAGGCACCGCTGAGACAACCTCGACCACAGGAAGTGACGGGAGGAACAAGCGGCGATGAGACGGACGGCCAAGACCCACAACGCCGCGGGACAAGTGGCACGCCTCGGGGACTGGTTCCGCTCCAGGCCGTGTCACGCCACGGAGAAGCACTCGAGACCGAGCGGGACACAGCCAACCATCCGCGCCCTTGAAGGGGTCTTCCTTGCCCTCTACAAGGGCTCAAGGTGCCAGAACTCGGCGGAAGCGCAGAACTGCTCGGACGGAACGCGAATTAGATACAGGACGACTGGAGACACTGGCGGCAGACTATCAGCGTTGGCAGGAAGCAGCCCGACGGCACTGACGGGGGCTCTGTGATTCCTTCGAAGCGGCGGCGCGCCTCTCGTTGCGGCCAGATAGTCCGCAGCTCGGCGCCCTGCGGGCATCCTACCGCGGGTACGGCGCACGGCAGCTATGATCGTGGCGCCGTCCTGTGTGCGACTGGTCGTTTGACGAGGCCTATCTTGCCCAAGCCATGGACGAAATACGCCGAGAGCGGGGGAACGAGACGAGCAGCCGGGGCTCTCGGACTGCCAGATGCCTGCTCCCGATTCTACAAGACTGCAAGCACCCTGCTACAGACCAGAACGGCGCGGCGCCTGAGCTGCATCTCTTGGATGGACGCAAGCCAAGACTCTCCTCGACAAGACCACCCCGGACGTACCCATCATCACGGGCGGCGGCAACTCTTTCAGTGGGACAACCCGGACAGGCCTATTCCCGAGTTTTGGAATGGATCGAGGACCATGACCGTATGGTCTCTGTCCAGATACCCTCTCGTCAAGCCAACGAGAGCTCGTGCGAACCACGCAGCATGGCAGGTCCGCGAGCGGTTCCTCGCCCCGGAAGGATCAGACGATCCATGGAATATCCTCGACTGCAGCTGTCCTCTACCTTCCACGCTGCCCGATTTCCTTACGGGCCGCAACTGCCAGCTGCTAGCTCGAATACGCGAAGCGGTACTGAATAGAGCGAAACAGTGCCGAAAGGACCGTAGCCACCAGAGAGGAATGGGCTGAATGGAGGGATATCGAACATTGGGCGCTCTTGTCCGAAGGAGGGCTTGCACGGCTGCCCATATGGATAGCCACGGCCTCCTACCTGGATCCACGATCCAAGAAGGCCAATTCGGATTCGCATGGATGTCTCGCCCGACGCCCGAGCAGCGTCGAGGACTGGATGGAAGACGTCGAGCATCACGACCAAGGACGACAATGGCGCTACTGGATACTCAAGCCCGGCCAGACGGTCTTCTTCCCTTCTGGTACGATACACTGCGTCTTCCGGATTCGCCAAGCACGAACGCTCGGGCTTGGGGGTCACCTCTTCAGTGGTCCGGTCTGGAGCAATGGATAGATGTGGTCCGTCAACAGGCCAAGGCTCCGAACAGCACGAACGAGGATATGACGGATGCCTGCAAGTGGTTCCGGTGGTCGAGGACCTTGTTCGGAAACAGGTGAAACGCGCCGACGCCCTGGATTAGCCCAACGTACGAAAGCGGGTGTATTCACAGAAGCCGTGATCTGTGCTCAAGGGTTTCGCAAAGGAGCATCTCCACCCATGGGAGGAAGGCGTAGATCGCTCTTGCATGAAGACCACATTTCATACGTCATAATTGTTAGGTATCGGATCACCTCACATGAAGAACCTTGCAGCCTTGCCAATGTCTAACTAAGCGGAGTAAATGAAATTAAGCCTTCCAAACAGACCGTTTTCGGTATGAGGTCGACTTGGACCAACCAGTGCCAGAGTAGGCTACACAATAGAGATGATTTCTAGCCGTTGCGTCCAAGCTTCTCCTGAATTGCCTCAGGGGTGGGAAGCTCCATCTGGTTCCCAAATAACACTTTACCATACATGTCCTTGTCATGCAATGTGAGCTTGTCCGTCGCCGGGGCATGGTTATTCAATGCTTTCGTTAGTAGCTTCGCACTCGGGCCGTATTGGCAAAAGCTGGTCTCATTGACATGCAACACGTCGGAGAAGTCTGTCTCCAGACTTGTAATCGTCGAGTTGGCTAGGTGTCCCGCTACACATTCTTTGTTACTTCGCCTACGAGCAAGTACACCTGGGGTTGTGCCCAGGCTGAGCCCGCGATGATCATCATGCCAGAGTGGGATGGCCTCCAGCGAGACCCGCCGCCCAATACGCGAGAGGCCCGAGACGGAAGTGCTCACTCATAAGCTGGCCGGCTTATCTCAAGGCAGTCTCCCCAAGCTCAGGGGCGATGGGTAGTGAAGACCCTCTTAGGGGGTCATGAGGATCGCATAAATGGTGGCGCAGTCCCAGTCCTCTACCGGTGATTTGTTATCTCGGTGGGATAAGCACAAATAACTCATCCATGTCCATTGAAATACGTTAGAGCTTTCTTATGTTACTTAGATCACTTAGTATAGAGGTTTCAGTAATAACATCTTATTCCTTCTAGGCAGAGAAAGAACTGCGTAGGTCAAGACAGCAATCTGAAACCACCCCACGATACGGATGACCGGCCAAGGCTTCACATTAAACGAGCGCCACCGGTTTGTTATTGAGAAGCTCCTCTACCTAGAAAGTCAAAAGTACCACGAACTGCCTTCGTGTGAGGTTTGTAAAGCTCGTGCGAACAAATTTGGACAACCATCTTCTATCCTATATTCCGTTTCTCCTATCCTTAATTTCGAAACCCATCGAAGTTTGAGCTCAACGCCGTGACAAGAAGCTCCGCTCGACTTCGAATCCTGTTCCAGCTCGTCGAACAGCTGTCACACTTCCATCGCCTCAGTGATGCGGTTTCTTGTACACCCATCCGTTCGACGTCTTGATCCATTCTTCGAGCGGGGAATAGTGATTATCGCTCTTCATAGTAATCCATGGACTCTCTACCCTCCAAGTCTTTGACCTTAATACGGAAAACTGTTCGGTTGTTAGCTATCACAAGCTCTGCCTGGCAGCTGTAGTATAAACGCTTACCCATTGATCGGTCTGAAGGACTTCCCTCAAGGTGGGAAGATCCGGAGTTGGACGGCCGTTGACCTCCACGATGAAACGTCGAGTGCAGCCCATATAGGTTTGCCGACAGAACCCTTCTCGTAAGGGGTTATCTATACCTCGCTGGGAAGCTCCCTAACCTTCTGGCGGATAGCAAGATGTGGCGCGTGAAGAGTGATACCACACCACTTGACGACGTGGTTCGTTTCCAGATCCTCAGTAGAAACAGTAACCACCTCTAGCTCTTCCTTAAGTCTGTCGCGGAGGACCAAAACATCCAGTCTTGTTTGTGAATGCGTGATATCGAGACTAAAGGCTTCTGTTACCAGCTGCCTATTCACTTCTAGAATGAATATCGTTTTCCCTAAGATTAGATCGGTAGCCGGCGAAGACTTTGGAGACTTGGAAAGCCCGATGCTCAGCATCGTCGCCAGGCAGAATTCGGGCCATCCATTCATCAGGCGCTCCGATCAGCTGAGCATCGCTCAAGGGAATCGCCGCATATCGACTGGAAGCATCCGGTGTTGCTGTATTTTGAGCCAATCCCGCGGTGGCGCAACACCGTAGTTCCCATTCGTCCCAGCGCTTATCATTGTTATAGAAGCAATAGTCCATAAAGATAACTTGAACGGTGCCGCTTCCATCGACACATGCAGCGCAACTATCGCAATAATCAGTCATGCTTGTATCGACGGAAATGTCGTTGATAGGCGACAGGCGGTAACTGGGTACGATGCAGTGATCGGGTATCAAGGGAGCAATTGCCGTAACACGGGTGGCAATACAATGGAATTTGTCGTTTTCCCACCCGAGAAACGTTAACTGTTCTCCGAGAGCAACCAGTCCAGTTCCGAGTTTGGTGCTTGGTACTCTGGCATCTATTTGCTCGGGATCGCTATTGTATCAACACCATGTTCGATAAGGATGAAAACCCCTCAGCTGGATTGAACCGGAGATCGTGATACCGGCGATGGTGATTGAGATAAAGCCAAGGTCATGAGGCACGACAGACCGCGAAGCTAAAGATCAGACCTTTTTCCCCATCGATAATCAGACCTCGACCTATGTATTGCTGCCTCTCGGCCCCATTTATGAGCACAGGGCTAGTGAAAGTCAGAGCTACAAACAGATGTTTGAAATCCTGGGGCCGGATCTTGCGTGGAAACATGGAGGGAGGGCGTTGAAGGATAGACCGAAGGCACTCTTGCAGCCCGTTTCTTTGGAGGCAAAGCCTCGTCCAAGTTTGGTAATTCCGTATAGTCCCATAGACCAGTCAAATTGTTTCGTACTGCCTGGCGCATTCTTGACCAATGTTTGTCGACGTCCATAGAATACTGACGATGGTGGTGGGGTGCCTAAGTCCTTGTAGGTAAATAGAACGCGCTTCTCAGCAATGCGCTGCATGAACACCAGTGAAACTGGGAAGATCAGGTGTTTCCTTTCCATCCACGGAGAGGACAACATAGTTCATGCTCTTTCAAGACGGGATGGACCAAAAACACTTTTGCAAGGAATGTTATAGCGATACGCCATCTGTTCCGAGTGCATGAAAATGTACGCCTGTCACCTGGACAAAACTCTCAGGAACAGCCTGGATGAAGTCTTCGACTTGGACTTCGACGTCGATGTCCGTGTACCCTCGTCTTAAGTGAGAGCTGAATCGGTTTTCAATGTGGGAATCGAGAACTTCTTCAGAGAAGCGAACTGGACAAGGATCTGCCATTAACCTTGATTAAAATGTCGCACAGTTCGACCTTGTTGTGAGATGGCCCTCCCTCCAGAACTTGCTCAGCTACAAGCATTTTGAGTGCTTGAGGAAATTGCACTCCTCAGCTTGCTCAAGGTCTGGGGTCAAACCAAGATAGCGACAGTAATACAAGGAATTCAGAGAGAATCGACACTGAATATTCCCGCGTGTGATGGGTCTTTGCCCCTTGAAGGCAATTGAGGGCTCGCAAAGGGTCGTTTGGCGGAAGGATCAAGTCTGTTGATGCATCATCACGTCCCCCAGACATCATGCCTACGACGTTGCCATGAGTATCGACCACGGGACTACCAGAACTTCCTCCTGCTGCGTTAGTATTCGCTTGGTAGTAGCACGTGTTATAATCGTTGTATCCATGGTTATATTCGGGAGGGTTACGATGAACAATGCTGATATAACCGGACAAGATACTAAATCCTTCGCAAGCATCATTTCCAAAAAGGCGGATCTCGAGGCCGACTATAACCATGTTAGGGGATTTCTGGAAACTCTTGTTCTCATTGAGTTGAATTACCTTTCGCTTAGGTCAGGTCTGAGCGGTAGACTGATAGGTTTAGATTTGATGACGCGAGTCGTATCAGAGGATTCCAAAGTCATGGACCGGATCCCGATAAAGGATATTGACGTCAGCCGCCTCTTCGCCACTGAAGATGGCGTAACCCACAAAAGGACCCGTGCCCGTAATGTGTCGGTTCGTTAGTATGTAGCCATCTTGGACCACAAAACCGGTGGCTTCGCCTGATCCGGCGTAATCTGTGTCAAAGGAGATGGGACGATAAAAGCGAATGACAACAACAGCTTGCCTCGCCCGTTCGCAAGTTGATTCCCAACCAGATGCTACTCATCAAGAGACATCTTGTGGTTCAAGGAGGCGTTGCTTGGAAGGTTGCGTATCGGTCAAGCAGGACTGAGCAAGTCGCCGACAGAAGGCCTGGGTGATTAGGTGTCTGCGAGGCTGATTTATAACATTATCTGTGGGGTGGGTCGGTCCTGGTCTTTGTTTATAGATTGAAGACGTTTGCTAGAGGAGTGTGCCCGGTCGTGACCGCGTTGGACAGCCAGCATTCGACAGTGGTTAGCCCTCCTGCAGACTTTCTCCGCCTGACACTACTGCCAAGACCTGGCAGGCTTGAGGTTGCGCCTTGCGACCTGCTCGCTTCACAAGCTATGGTACCTTGTAGTGCCAAAGATGCCGATCGCAGGGACTTACTTATTATTGTAATTTCTTTTCAACCCTTGCCCTATTGTCCTGTTACGCTTTCATAATGTATAGCTTTTCGCTACTGTAAACTTGCTGTTTCTCTGCTGGGGGGCTTCGGGTCTCGAAGCCGATACTCAGGTTTGTCTGATAGGGATATAGCGGAGGGTAATCCATTGCCAAAGGAGTAGTAATGCTTAATTGTCTATGTTTTGGTGGGCCTGTATCTATATAATTTTCAGCTTATCGCAGATGCGGAGATGGCGTGGCTACTGAGGCATGCCGCGTGATCGCCAAAGCAGCGAAGACAGGTATCTTCCTAGGTTTGCCCGTTACAGAGACCCGTATCATAGCTCGGCCTACTGTGATCCGTAACGGTACGAATCTTATGGGCACTCGGGGTTTCTCCCCTCAGCCTAAATGCCAGCCCCCTGGCACTCAGAAGCCGAGGGGACAAACTTGTATAGGCAAAGTACCTACTGCTGCTACGTACCAGGCTGCATGATAGGGGCCGCTAAGTCTTTCCTCTAGCGGCGCCCCCGGCCCAGCAAGTTGAGAACACGAGAGGGGCCAGTGGAGGTGGGGGAACGGATGCCATATGCTTAAACGAGAACCAGTAGATCAGGAACGAGATTGCTGCGAGCGCCAGGTATATCCTAGACCAGCTGTGCGCCCAAAGGCCATTGAAAATTGTACGCAGTTATAGTGTCTCGAGGGCGGAGACGGCGGTATACCACATTTGTGATCGCATATATGAGAACTGGGGGATACGCGACCTTTATGGTGCAAATCAAGAGCATAAATACAATAAACGTGCCATCTCCAGGAGCCTGGAAACAGCAAGACCGCGGCAAGGCAATTGCCACGATAAATCACCACAACATCTATAGATCTGTGGACTGGTGTGTAGAGCCTACTGGCGCGCAATACCATCCTCCAGAAGGAGCTGCCGAAAAGAAACTTGTAATCTGATGTAGGGCTACAGCCATGCACCCCCGTCACCCGCAATATTACCACAAGTAAGCAAGCAAGGATCCAAGGTTGTTCCTGCGGCGTTGAAGTGTTTAGACAACAGATCCCCTAGCGGGAGGCGGGCTGTTGATTGCTGCAATGAACGGCACAGAAGTAGAGTCACGAAGCTGGGATTTTCCTCGCCTAAAGGAAAGCAGCCACGACAGAGACAGTACTCCATCTTCCGAAAGCGTATGTCTAGAAGGATGGTAAGTCTCTCTACACCCACCAAGCGACTTTGTACTGGGGTCCATCAATATAAACATGGAATGTCCAAGTGACTTCACTGCAGTTTCTGGAGGAACACCTAAGGGGTACAGTGGACATCGAAGGTCATCATCTAGTGAAAGGGGTACTAGAAGGATGGCTCCGCCCCCTGCTTCCCCTCGTTGTCTTAGACCAGAGCCCCCATGTTAGGGAAACAGGCGGGCATTCCCCTTTCGACGACGCGCAGATGCAGACACGTCGATTAAATCTCATGTGATACAAAACGGCTTGGGCATCAAGATTGCCTTTTAGAGGGCGCAACCACAGGCTTGTATTCGAAAGAAGCAGTGAGCTTTCTGGATACATAATCTGGCAGACAACCTGCCTCAAAGCTGTAGATCTATTTTATAAGACTTAAAAACCATTCAAACCATCCCCTCGTGTAGTTCTTGCGATACTCTTTAGGTGAGGTAGGGAGCTCATCAAGTTCCGACTCAATGTATCCATGTTTTCGCAACGCATTGTACCATTGTTTCCACATCATCCTCAGTAGCCGCTTTCAAACCTGAATATCGTTAGCGCCGTAAGTAAGCAAGGCAGTGATATCATTGTTATTTACCGAGACTTGAAAGCATCATCTCTTCGACAGACTTGCCCATCTCTGGGAGGTCGGGGCGGTGTCGGCGTGTCTCATTCCATGCCTATTCAGCAGCCTGATGTTTGCCACTACTTGTCTCAGCCATTCGATGTAAGAGTAGGTGAAGAGTTCAAAGCCCAGCTCTGCGGCTGCCTTCTGAGTTGAGTCCATATTTGGCATGCGTACAGAAGTGAACAAAATCGTGAGTTGAAGAGGAAGGAAAGAGTCTTCTCTTGCGTCTTAGGGATGTTCTTCCACATATATGCCCACCTGCTTGCTAGGGCATAGAGGACCTAGGTATAGCAATAAGCTGCCACCCATGGCGATACGCAGTTACTAACAAGAATTTCTCAACCCTGTCACGCCCCTTTAGTCCTGTCAGCGCAACCCAGCCAAGGAACGATCATCAAACCAAATGAACCCTTGTCCTTTACGTCTAACCGCTCTCCGCTTCGTTCCTTAGCAGAGACTGAGGGGCCATGACTTGACCGCTACAAGCAGGTTCCTGCGAGGCCTAGGATGGATCTCGCCACGGGGCACCGGTGGCTGCGACTGTGTTGGGTCAACCGATCAAGTTCTGCAGTGCGCTCCACTATGGGAGAGGTTCAAGCACGCAAGATCTCCAATTTATGTTTGACGTTCTAGAGTCCATTCTTCGGTCGACGTATCAAGCCGCCATCCATTGTAGTGCACCAGCATCTCAAGCAGCTCCTTGTCCGCGTTTTCACCCTTTCGGTGGCTCGAGCGTGAAAGAGCCAGTACTCCTGTTCCTGATCCACGTCTCCGCCATACTCTAGGCTTGGGTCGCTCCAAGATGACGATAATGCGACCCAAGGACTTCCCGCCATTTGTCGCTCCTCTCCTGCTCTTCTAACGGTGCATCCGGGCTCGTGGGGAAGCAAAGGAACAGACGACACAATCAAGGTTTTCAAGGCAGTCGAGCTGGCCCATGCCCATCTCTCCGGGTTCTGGGTTCTAGTAAACTTGCAGTACCACTCTCCGATGAAAGGATTGAAAAACCCGCCGTGGAATATGGCAACAATGACTGGTCGCCCGCTTCTGTTGTTTCTCCGGTGCTCCTCCAATGCCGCTGCGGCACGGTCGCGTAGCCACCTCCTAGCCGCTACCACTCGGTCCTCAATTCCTCGCGGCGCGGAACAGGTCGAGAGAGAGCCGCATCTCCGGCCAGTCGAGATGATCCATCTTGACGATCTTCTCCCCTACCAACTTTCCATTGTCGTCGCCACTTCCCCTCGAGCTGAATATAGGAATGCTTACCGTCGGTATATTGCAGGTTCAGCGGTTGGTCGTGCGGCCAAGGGGTAAGTTCTTGGAAAAGCCGCCGGCGGTAGATCTTGCCGGGCCGAAGAATGCGCATGCCTTTTCGAGGATCTGTGCTGTCTGTATAGATCTAGCCGAACAAGAACACACGATCGCATAAACATTCGGTACTTTTCGTGAGTTGGGCGAATTTTTCCGCCTGCTTTTCCCCGAAGGCTGCGAGGCCATCCACCATCCACTCGCCGCTGTCGACGATCTCCGTCGTGCCGGCGGCTACTTCTCGTAGCTCTTCCGCGGTTCTAGGCCGGCCACCCTCCGAGAGACATTGGAAACAGACTGCTCGTGGCGAATTATAATGATGTCAACTCCGCTGATATCCATCTCCTGTGTAAGGTGAGTATAGTTGTAGATCTCAAGATGGTCTGACAACGTACCTGTCGTAGATGTATGATTCTGAGAATGATTCGGACTGGGAGGTTAAAACAAGGGCGAAGAAAAAGGGTATACCGCAGACTAGAGCTTTCACGAGAAGACAATGAAACTTGCGAAATGCGAACGGCAGTCCGAGCTGTGCTTCTTGGTGTCCAGCCAGTCGGACCAGTCCCACAGCCCCGAAAGGCTCGGGTGCGTTGAAGCCCGGACGGCATAACAGGCCAGCTGCGGCATGCCCCGAATCAGGTATCCCCAGAAGGAATGCAAGAGTAATCGAAAGTTTTCCCGTGAGAGACGGGTGTACTCGACGTAGTCATCTAGTAACGTCATGTTGATAGACCACTGTGCGATGAAAGAGTCAGGAGCTCCCTGGTGCCGGAGCGTCGTTAGATGATCACTGGTCTTTATAAGCAGCTGGACAGTCCAGTGGCTGCTATGGCCCCATCATGCAGCAGGCAGGTCGAAGGGCTCCCACCTGGAAGGAAGCTCAGTCATGTGGCGTGCACGGCACCATCGCCGCCAACGAATCCGTGTTAATTGATTGGCTACCGGCCAATTGCCGGGGAGGACTAGGGACACTCCAGAAAGCGCTAAAGTCACGACATCATGCATCCCTGGGTCCATACAGAAAGGCGTAACAAGTGGGTCTGCTATCTCCTAAGAGCATAGGTACACGGACGAGCTCCATCGCAATCGACTAACCAGAAAGCCCCTTTTCTACGATTCTCAGCATCGACGCCAGTTGGAACGCACAACCGCCACGGTCCACTTGCAGCTCTACGTTGTCAGAACACATTCGCGACACAAATGGCATATTCAAGAAGCACCAAGACCATTTTCATTCCACCTTCGATGGAACATCAAGCGCTCCTGGGGGACGGGCAAGTAACCTCATATGCTCATCCATCTGCCGGATGAAGTCGGGGTAATAGGTCGCCTGCGCTTTGTGGAGTATGTCTGCTAGGGCCCGTCCGGCCGTCGGGGGAGTTTAGAAGGGGGAAAGACTTCAACTAGCCTGAGTTTTGGTGAGCATAGTGATGACGCGAGATGGGAGAGCATACATTGATGTTGCGGTGTGGTCGAAGGTGGAAACTTCTTTCTCACATACACCGATGAAATCTTCGGGCACTTGGCTCGCGCTGCAAAGCAAAAATCGTCGGTGTTCCTGCTCATTGTTCCAGGGAACTTGCTCCCATCAGAGACAGTTTCTGGGCTTTGCCACAGGCTTGTGCACACTTGAACGACCCCGTTGACCCGGTTCGGACACCAGTAATCGATCCAGCGAACCCGTGGCAACTTGTTCCCGAGAGTCATATAGCACGGTCGGGGTTTCAATTCAGATGCGATTCGGGCTCCAATTGTCAGGGATCAGAGGTTCTCACCACGTCCGGGAGCTGTCTATCGACGTTGGAAGAAGCACCAAGGATGGCGACGTATCTAGGCCTTGTCAGCACGGTCCAGGATACTCACAAGCTCACTTACATCGAAACGAGCCCATCAGCTTCGTAATCCAAAGCCTGCACGGTCCACAAGGACGGCGAGGGCTGTGGATAGAAGCCCGGGTTTGGAGAACAGAAGCGGCAGCCTCGTCATGTAAATATCGTAGATACGCCTCCGGATCCAGCCACGGCATTGGCTTCGGCTCCGGCCCAGGCTTGTATAGCAACGGTGATTCCGAGAGTAGTGTTTGAAGTGATCCATTAATGAGCACTCGAAGCAAAAGGTCGTACCAGACATCGGGGAGACGACTGAGAAGCCACCGTGCCAGGTTCGGGCGGGGTAGGTTCGCCGACGCCGGTAGGAATACCACGCTTCAGCTTCAAGGCTGGCGGCAATGCGAATACCGGCTCCCCTTGACGTTTTCTGGCCTGGCCATTCTTCTTGGATACTTTTCGAGGGCCAGGATTTATGCAGTCCGTCTCCAGTCTGATGCAGGCCTTGCATTTTTCGCTGGGCCTCCAGGTACATTTAGTTTTCTTCTGTCTGCAATTGGCTTCGGCGGCATGTTAGGAGATTTCTGTTGGGAGCCTTTTCAGGGTACATATTGCATGCTGTCATACTGTCATAGACTGAGACGAGCTCTGAGGGATAAGGTGGTCTGAGTCCAGATGCTGATTCTGGCTGGATGGCGACCGTCATATATAGACCTCAGGTGGGCCTTGAACGACCACAATCATGTCCCATGCCCCCGGTGATGGGAATTCGTGGTGACAGGGGGAAGACGTCTGCCAATTTGGCATTTGCTGATTTTTTCCCAGGGTCCTATGGTCAGCTTCTTACAAGGGCAGCCGCCGGGAGGGTGGGGTCAAGTCGAGATCGAGGGCGACGTAATGTTAGTGTCCTGGCTGTCATTGGTCCTGACCAGCATGCTTCGAGGGAGATTACCGGTGTCTGTATCTCGCTTAGGAGCAGGTTTGATTATCATTACTGACATTAGGGCACACCAGCTCGTATCAGCGGAAGGACTAAGAAGTGGAGGGATTGGTGCTGGCCAGTGCCCACTATCTGCCAGCTCGAGTCAAGCCAGAAACAGAGCAGTTTATCACCAGGGGTAGAGACAACCCTGCAGCCTAGCCACATAACGGTCACAAAATAGAGCCATGGTGGATAAAGGAGAATAACATGACTAATGTTCTACCATACAATTGGGAGCGTCTTCGTAACTCTTAAACGTTATGCGTGACCATAGATGCGACGCACGTGGTATACGGCCCTTCAGGTTGCTATAATCAACCGAAATGGCATCGACCTTGATTCTGAAACAGCCGCAAGTGACGAGGTCGTCATAGGCGACTGACAAGCTGCAACCAAGGAGGGAAGACTTGACAGGAATCCTCCAGGACAGATAGGCCTCGCCACTCATAGGGTCTGCCGGGCTCGGGCCGTCCACGTTGAGCAACACGACCTGGAGGAAGTCATAAGACAAGCTTTCTCAAAAGCTGATCGCCGCGATGGGCTCAGACAGTGTTGCTCTGCATGTTTGCCGGGGGCGCGGTTTCGATGATGACTCTGGAGATCCACGACGGTAGGGCCATGCGCCCGACGGGCCATGGCCTGACGGGACCTGCGGACGACCCCGATAGAAACCACGCAGATCAAGCACTGGGCGGCTGTATCAAACCCACACCTCTCCGATGGTTTTCATGGACAACAAGGAAGCATAAACACTAACGGCGGCCTCGAGTTGGAGCAGCCGCGCAGAACTCGCCTCGCCACCAGGCCCAAAGATGACAATCAAAATTGTTGTAGCCGCATGGTAGGTGTGCGACATGGTAGGGAAGGCCTGCAGAAGATCTACTGGAAGCTTCGCCAGGAGCCAGAATCCAAAGAACCCAAGGGGAAGTCCACTGAGGAGTATTGACCAGGTGGGACATATGGACAGAACCTCTACTACCTGCAAGCATGTGAGCTATTTTCAATGGATTGGAATGTAGGGCTTACCTGGATAGAACAGATGGAGAGCATAGAGATACTCTTGAACAGAGCCAGTCTGGTGGGTGTGCAAAGTCTGGATCAACTCAAAAATATGAGTGCATTGCTGCATATGCAGACAACCCAGAGTCGACCGTGTAAAAGTCCTGGAACCTGGTCCAGGCACGGCTGGAATAGCCAGCAGTACTACCTGCGCGACGGATATGTCAGTGATTTGGGCCTGATAGGCATCCATCTGGGCGGCTGTAAGTGACGAAAGTAGTCTCAAGGCAACAAGCGTGGCTGGTAGGAAACAAGATGGTGTAAGGAACAAAGTAGCAGCAGAAGCCATCACATTTGTATGTCAACGAATCCTCCCCTGTAGCCGGTAGGAACCTGGATCCGAGTCTAGGGTGGGGTCAGATCATCCAACGCAGTTCATTAGCAGGGTCAGTCTAGTGACAGTCTGCGATTTTTCTTTTCGTGGTCTAGCATGCTCTCAATACGATTACCTCTAATCGAGGTGCATAACACGTACCCATTGAAGGGGTTTCCTGCAATGGGGAGGAAACTGGGCATCTGATACGAGGTATGTAGCTGACAGGTCTCTTTGTTTAAAGGAATGAGGTAAAAATATGAAACACAAATGGTAGATCTACAACGCAGCATGGAGCACCGGAGCCGATATGTGACACTCTACCATGGTCGACGGGCGTGAGCCGTTCATTTCTGGTTCCCACTCGGCTTCCTTCTTCTGACCAGCCTCCTAAAAGCGCCGGCACGCTGGTGCCAGTTTTCTGTTCTTCTACGAGACTTGGTTTGAAAGTCGTTTTCATACCTTGGACGACGCTCGCTTCCTTTTCCTTATGCATTCTTTCGTACCTTTCTTGCATACTATATTTCTATTCAGTCGATATCCCTAGTTATAGGCATTTTATCTTACCTTCAACCGACCGCGCTTTGATGCTTTTAGACACAAGCTGCCCCCTTGCCATCAAATTCCTCAGATGCTTCCCGTCGGTTGCTTTGTCGATGCATCTCGTACCATTTGTTAGTGCACTCTGTAGTCCAGATTAGCTGGATATTCAAAATCCGAGTTTCTTTTCTTACGTTTCCTCGTCCAGCCGCATGCTTCAGATATTTTGGCCCAGTCATTACGACCAGACTTTTTGGCCATCGTTACTAGAGTCACCTCCGCCTCTTTTGTCCACTTCCTTTCGGCTTCCCTGTTCTTTTATTCTTGGTGATTTTGCCGTCTCCAGCCTTTCGTTGGTTGGGCTCAAGAGTTTTGCGGCTCCGAAAACCCAGGCAAGGCTCAATAGCCACAAGCCTCTCGTGGTCTGCTGATGCCTTAACTTGTTCTGCGGTGTCTCCACGGCCGATCGCCTCTTGAGATGCCGTAGCCACACCCCTAGGCTCAGGGACAGGGACACAAGATAAGGATGGAGAATGTATTAGGCTTTGGCAAAGGGGCTCCGAGGCAGAGGCAAAAGCGCAGGAAGCCCACGATTGCATGTCCTGGGTCGGGACCGAGGGGGGCAGCTTTGACTGTAGTGGCTGCATTGTAACTGCAGGAGTGATGCATGTATGGTGCCCACGTTCCAGTCATATATGGGCTTATGTCGAGTTCTTGAGGCACATTGGGGCCAGAACCGCCATTGTAGTCCGTAGTATAGCCAGGAGGGCTGGAGGGACCCAGTTGTTGAAAGCAGAAGGCTGTGGACTAGCAGCTGAGCATTGCATATTGATGCCTGGAGGGCCTGGAGGGATGTGGCATGTATGTGAGCCATTGTAGGAGGGACGTTCGCCGGGCGTCTGTCTTTGCTCCATAATCGATATGTGCGAAACCACGGTTGCTGTGAGGAAGAGATGTTCGATAATTTGATTATGGGTAATAGGGACTATATATCATTTAGGATTGTAAGTTTTCGAATTACTACAACGCTACGGGGATGCTGAAGATCAGCACTTGAGCCAGTGCTATAATTAACACCCTTGCAGCAAGCGAATTGGGTAAGAGAGCCTGTTTATGTGTATGTCGATGGGTCTCCCCTGTAGCCGGTATGAACCTGGATCCGAATCTAGGGAGGGGCAACGATCGGGGGTGGGGTCAGATCGTGATCGAAGGCGATGTAATATCAGGGTGTCATTAACGTCCTGGCTGTCATTAGGCCTGCATTTCGCTTAAGCGCCAGTCTACTTATCATAACGGATCACGGGATGCATAGGCTCGTAGTGAGAAATGAAGCAGTGGCGAATGATATGCGAACGCTGTAGGTCACTGTATGGGTGATCCGGGAATGGCGATATTGGCAGTGCTGGAGTGGCAAAGCGCAGAGATCGAAGAAATGTTGAAATGAAAGATCACGAAGCAAGACCGTGTTTCAACACGCCCCCATGGAGGTATACTAGTTGATAGAGAAACGGAAGCAAGAAACAGTGTATTAAAAGGTATAGTTAGTCAAAACACTCGCCCAATCCAACCCAACCTCCTTTCAACATTACAAGTAGAAGCCAGAGAAGGCAGCCACAGCTGGAACATCCTGGGACGCTTCTGCTGCTGGAAATTCCATGTTATATGATTGGCCCATTCAGTGGGTTGCAAAGTGGAGTAGCCATAGCAGGGCGTGCTCGTGCGTTGTGGCGTACCCCAGGTCGTGTTAGAAAACAGCACAAAAACGGAATTGATCCTACTCCGAAATAGTGCGCATCCTAGACACGACCTCTGTGATGACTTTGTGGAAATTACACCAGAGGAAAAGGAGGATTGGGCCCTCAACTTCGTCGTCAAACATGCTATCGTATTCGCCCGTGGTGATCGATCGAAACTTGTGCTTCTTAAAAATCTCTCCAATGATATACAGTTCCTCTTGGGTGAAAGTCTTCTTGTAGAGGCGCTCCAGCACAGCTGCAATCTCAATGTTCGATATCACACTTTCGTCGCTATATCGAGCACACTTGATGACGTAAGAGCCCGGTGGCACATTGTCTCCCTCTACTCCGCGGGAGACCTGGGTGTCGAATCGAATAATTCTGGACTTCTCCTCTTCTCCCCACTCCTCCCAATTTTCTGACAGCTGTCTGAGCTGATTTGGCAGTGACTCAACCCTTCTTGTCTTCGGTTCCTGGTGACGTCGCCCTATCATGGGACGACCCGTAGGAGCGCCGCATGCGTTTGGCGGTACCCCTCGCTCCGGGGACGTCGTTTCCCCTTGCTACGCAGCTGATACGGTGCGCCTAGCGACTCTCCTGTCACCGTGACATGGTCCTCGACTACTTCGCCATCCCCGTCAGCTTTTCAGCTTTCAGGCGCCCAATCTCGTTCTTTTGGGCCTCCTGTTTCTGTAGGGCTTGTTCGAGTTGCCATTCTGCTGTCTCACGCGCTGCATCTCCTTCGTTCGTTGACCCTCGGCTGTTTTTAACGAGTCACAACACTCCTTAGCCCAATCAACAGCTGAAAGCGTCCTCTCGTCTGCAGATACCTTGGCCTCTTCTGCGGCTTCTGCACGAGCGATCGCCTGTTGGACCTCTTCTGACTGTTTCCAAACGTTTTGCTCCAGCTCCTCCACTCGCTTGGTCAGTTGTCGAACTTGCTCTTCCGCTGCTTCCTTCTTAAGCGCCAGAACCTGGGCATGTTCTTCGTCGACCTGCCGAGCCCGTTCTTTCAACGCCACCATTTGCTGCTTCCAGGTTTTCCGGCAAGTTCGACTGCCTTTGCCTTTTCCTCTTCCTGCTCTGCTGGCGTGCTCCCGTTCCCTTCCCCGCCTCGACTGCTAGCCTATTCGACTGTCCTCAGCACTCTGCTTCTCTTTAGAGACTGGGTGTGTGCTTTTGAGTATCTCGTCCCGCCGTAGCCAAATTGTTAGGCTCAGGCACAGGGATATGAGAGAAGGGCTGAGCAGGCATTATGCTTGGGCAAGGAGGCTGGGAGGCAAAGGCAGAGGCAGAAGCGGGGAAGCCAGCGGTTGCACGGCGCCCTGGGTCGGGATCGAGGGGGGTGCAGCTTGGCCTGCAGCAGCTAGTTTGGCAGTCATCTCGGAAATACGGACGTGAGATTGGGACTGATTGTGTCGCTTTAGACGACTGTGCCAGTCGAACGTTGTATCGCAGCATTCACATAAGTATTTGCCCTTTGGCTGGATCTGCATGTTTCCCTGCCCGTGGGCTTGTGCCGAGTTCTTGAAGCACATCGAGACCGGGTACCGCCACGGTCGCTCGCCGTAGCTTTGAAGGGTGGAGGGGTCCAGGTGTCGAAGTCAGAAGGCTGCGGACGAGCAGCTGAGCGTTGTAGATTGTGGCCTGGAGGGCCTGGAGGGGTGTAGCTTGTATGTAAGCCATAGTGGCTGGGGTTATCGTTGGGTGTGTGTCTTTGCTCCATGATCGATATGTGCGAAACCACAGTTGCTGTGTAAAGAAGAGGTGTTTAATGATTTAATTATGGGTGGTAGGGGACTATATATCATTTGGAGTTGCAAGTTTTGGAATCACTGTAACGCTACAGGGATGCCGGAGATCAGCACTTTAAGCCAGGGGTAGACACCCTTGCAGCAAGCGAATTGGGTAGGAGAGCCTGTTCATATCTGCATAATCTAATTACCAGCACAAGTCGGTACAATCGGTTAATGGCTCCCTATTCTGCAAACGACGGATGTTCGTCACTTCAAGGATGGATGCTCCTGGCAGCAATCGAGAGGTCTCTTTCGTTTCTGCCCCAGTATGCTCTCCCCTACATCCCGGACGGGGTCCCATACATGTCCATGATCTTGCCGACGGGTGTCCAACATCCGCAGAGTTTGTCCATGGTAGAATCGATCGACATGACGTCTTTGACAACCGTTCAACTACATTCTCCGGAATGTGTGAAACTGTGAGATACAAGCAGAGCAACAAAGCGGCAGTCCACACTGTTTTGCGAAACAATTGAATACCGAGAAGCCGCAAACTCGATTGTAGATAGGTCGCCCTTGCCTGGGGCCAAGAAGGCAGCGACGGCTCACGAGGAGACTCTCGCAGAAGCAGGCTGGCCCGTGGTGCGCTGGTCCGCGGTGTCATGGCGAAACTGTGCGATTAGTCGTTGCTCTAGATTGTGGGCTCGTGTGCTCACTATGAGAGGTTGGTGATAGTCTTGGTCGCGAACTTCGCCTCGTTGCTTGCTAGCTCCCCCAAACCCCCATCGTGACACGAGGTTGACGACGAATACGGCGCCAAACCCGACGAGGCCGCGTGTCGGACCCAATGTCTGCGCCAGGAAAATTGAAATCAAGATTGAATTTGAATACACCACGCAAGAACGTCCCGAGACTGCTGCTCTTCTTCAAGGCTGCTGTCTTCTCGCGGTCGAAGTTGATAGGGCGTAGACGGTCGTATAAGAGCACTTCCGTTACCAACGTGGCCACCAGCCAGGTCTGGTCAAATAAGATAATAAGGCCCTGGCTGATGAGCATGCCCAAGCAGAACGTCCATTCGTCATCGTACTTTTCCGAGAGCAGAGGAAGAAGCAGTCGCTGCAGGGCCGCCTGGGCTATCGCGAAAACGAAGGACAAGGCGACCGCCCTCCAGGCGGACGACTCGGCAAGGAGACGCACCCAGGCGCGCAGATGCCCAGGCATGCTCGATAACCGCCTGGTCGCCTGCGTCCATGGCCACGAAGCCCAAAAGCAGCGTGTTCTCGATGCACTCATCATCCTGTGTTAGTGGGCCCGGCGTTGACGCAGACACCTTTGGAGATGAATGTGTGAGCTGCTGGCTGATGAGAGACCCGAGTGGAAGGGCTCGTTAGCTGAACAAGTACAATGGCGTTCCCCCACCACGAGACGAGCGGAGAACGGGCGGCCAATGGCGACTCGGAGAAGCGTGTTGGAGCATCTAGAGGCAGTATGCTCTCTTAGTGTCTGGCTTTGCCCCCTTTCCCCTTCGAGAGATGGGGTGCCATATGAAGTAGCTGCGAGCGTATGGCAGCTTTACCATGCAGTGTATGACGGAAGCTAGTTGCAGGCCTCTTCTGAGAGAACTGCAGAGGCCAGGAAAGACATGGCCACGAAAAAGAATCATGGCAGGCGAAGAGTGTGGTAGATCTGACATGTTGGCTGCTAGGGACTGAGTTCATTGATCACAGAAGCCGTCCCTGGAGGGATCTTTATATTGAATACAACATTCGTTGGCGACCCGAGTTCTATGGCGAGCTCCGACCTAACAGTATGTCAGACTGCTCCTGAACCGCTTACCCCTGTGCGTGCGCACACACTGCCCGGGGAAAGTGCAGCTAAGCGAGCGGCTGCAGACACCTATGAGGAGGGTTCCAAGGTCCGAGTCCAGGATTCCGCATTCAAAGTGACGCAGAAGGCACAAAACACCATCCAAATAGAAGTACAGGAGAGCGCCTATCTCTATATACACTGAAGAAACCGAAAATTCAGTCGATCACCCAAGCATGTTATTGGGAAAATCGGCCATCATTGAGCGCCATACAAGCAATATGAAAAATGGGCTTTGATGATCAGCCTCTCGAACAAAGCTCCATTTGTGTGAACGTATGAGCGCGAAGCCTAGACTCCTATCGACCTGGGGCCTTCTCTCTCTGGTGTTGATGCAGCGTAAACGAGGCTCTTCTGTATTTGGAGACGGAAAGCCTGGATTGCTCCTCCACCAGTTGTTGGAGCTTGTGGAAAGATTCCGGGTTTGTTTCGTCGTACAGAAGGATAAGATAAGGATATTCGTTCCACCAACGTGATACGTATTTGGCGTTCTCTTGAAGGTCGCAGCCACCTGTGTCCAAGATTTCAAGAAGCACAGTATTTCTGATAACATGCTGGACGATTTTACATGAATCTTCTAGGGTTTTAACATACTAGGGATAAGGTCAAGCCAATAATCTATCCGATAAGAACACACGCTCTTACCTCTTTGTTGTTTTGGTTTAGCTCATGACGAAGAACTCTGGTCTTCCCAGATTGCCATGATCCAATAAGGACGACAGCTGGCAGCTTCGAAGAGTTGATTGGTCGAGTAAATTCCCTGTCAGGACGCTGGCGATCGTTGCAGCAAGAGCCCGATAAGGGATCCAGACCATGTGGATCCCCGCTACTACGCGGCGGCGGCTCGTAGACCTCTTGCTAGATAACATGAGCTACTGTCAACATGATCAAGTCAGGAAACGTACCAGATCACGAGCATGCGCCGTAAGCAAATCTTGAAACCGTGGATGGGAAATGATGATCATGAGTCTTCAAAGCAGGCATTGAGAAGCGCTGTGAACTGTGGTAGCCAAAGAAAACCGATTGACAGAGCAGTAGCACACAAGCCAGCAACAAAGTCGAGCCAAGGAAGCATCCGAAGAGTCTCGTCGAGTCGGAAGAGCTGAACACAGACCGTCATAACCGTGAAGGTAAAGTAGGACACGGCAGCAACTGCCAGCTGGAGCTCGAAGTGGCGTTCTGCTAGCAGCCAGATCCCTACACTCAGGAGAGACGCGTGGGGAGACAGTTTGGATGAGCCAGAAAGCGCATCTAAAGATGTTGGACCGTCCCTTGCTCAACTGACCAGTGATGGATCAAGGGATCCAACATGGGGTGCAAAACCTCGATGGCCTGGAAGCATGTGAGATACTGTGCGCGTACGTGGATAGCTGGTTACCTCAGTGCAGCAGATGGAGAGCACAGAGACGCTCCTCCAGCCGGCTATCGCAACCGGTGCGGTGGTTGGAGCCAAAAGACGAATCAGGATGAACACGTGCTGAGGAGCGCAAGTCCACAGGCCGGGCCGATGACGAACCAGAGTCGAAAGTGTCGAGAGTGATCAGCACGTAAGGTACCTAGGAAGTATACGAGCTGAAAAAGCACTACAGCTCCATACGCAACGGCTGCGTCGAGCAGCTGGGCTGTGCTGTGGGATAGACCCATTGGGGCGCTTTGCACGGCGGTGAGTGGTAAGGCAACCAGAGTGGCTGACAAGGGCAGTCAGCAGCAAAGACAGTAAGACACAAGGGCAGATAAGGCAGCCGGATGCTTCAGGTTTGGTGAGCAGAAAGGCGAGGACTCGGGCCATGGTTGCATGCGGCCTGGGGACGACTGGGCTTATATCAGGCTGCGCGACCACCATCCCAGAGCCCATGTTGCCGGTGATGTGATCAGGGGAGCTGAAGCGAGATGGCTGACTTCCTGTCTAAGCATAGCTAGTAGTACTCGTATGTCAACCGGCTCTGTGTGCAATCGAGGGTATGCATTACTGCATTAACACCGGGGACAGTGGAATACAAGCCAAGCTACGGCCCCTGTACGCAAGTGGAGCCAACCAGGGTGCAAGTGTACAGGATCGTCCCCCAGATGTATGGGGCAGAGAATAAGTGACCAAGGCCACTCTCGCCAGGCGCTATGCCTGTCCTGGAGAATCTTGTCGGCACCGTAGATATTTTCCAGAACAGAAAATCTGCCTGTCGCCCTTTGGATTCTGCCCTTGCTCGCTTCCTCAATCCTGCTCACTCAAGTTCTCACCGGCATCATGGGTATTACAGCAAGCCGCCAGCTCGCAGACTATCTCTTACGAATTTGTCAGGAGCACGACAGTGGGGGCACCTTGGAGTTTGATTCCAACCAAGAGCACGAGATTCTCAATTTGCTGAGTGCCCTTTGGGACAGTAGTCCTCCATCGGTGAGGCAAAAGGTACAAAAAAACATTATCGTCACCAAACGAAATCGCCTTGGGCGAGGGTCCTTATCCGAAACGAAAGTTGCGCTCAGCAGTGCCGTCCAAAGTCAACTAGCTCTATGGACATCGAATCCAGAGAAGGCTCTGCAAACCTTTAACGATTTCTCGATATCTTTCCGACAACTTCCGCGGTGTCTCTTTGCCAGCACCTACGAGGTCTGGATAACACAGACGATGTCCTCAAGGTGCAACGACGGCTTGCTTGTGTTGCACTCTTGCAGTTGAGACAAGTGATAAGCGGCGACGATGTGGCGATTGTCCAGTACTTTTCCCACGTAAAATCTTCGATCAAGGAGACCGATATAAGAGAATGGTGTAATACTGAAGTCACGTTACGATTCCATTGCAACCGATTTAGGCGGTTATGAGGCACTTTTCGTCCTGCCTGATGATATTCCAAGAACTGTGTAAGTATGAAACCAGCCTGTCGATACGTCCCAGGATACTCATTACCTACAGCTGGAGAGAGAGCTCGAAAAACCGGTAGTGCCGCGCCGACCTCTTGAAGAGAGTCCGAGGAAGGATTCAGGACGAGAGGCAGAAATGTCAAGCAGCTAGTCAGGCAATCTTCACGTATCAACGAGGCAGCAGAAAGATGGAAAAGAGAGCGCTTTTTGGACTGGCAAAAAACTATCGGGCCACCGCTTCCGCAGCATCGAACCACCAAGCGGAGGAGGACGGACTGTGGTGACGCCCTGATCTGAGAATCGCTGACCTCCGATTAACCTGCCCGCCGCAACGCGATGCCGTCAACCACGCAGAGGAAGAGGTGAGCCCAGCGACGTCTGCGAACACTGAAGTCGACCTGTCGGGATCGGATAGCGGATCACAGCCGTCCACTTTCGAGGACCTACCTTGGAATCTGCCACCAGCGAACGCACCGTCCTCTGATCCCCTTGAAGACCCGAATATATGAATAACATGGCGGCTGGTCTCCCTAGGCCGGAACCCTGCAGAAGCAGGACAGTCTACTTCACACCCAAGGTCGCAAGTAGCTGGAGGACGCTCAGGTCTTGAACAAGTCCTTGGTCCAGCAGCACAGAGTCCAAGCTGGCTACAGGAATCGGAGTGCCCAGGCACTGCTCAATTTACGGAACACCTCAGGACCCAACCAAGCACCTAGCACTTCCTTCCCTTCGCCACCGAGCAGCGTATTTCACTCGTCTCCCTGGCCAAACGGTAATCCGGCGGATTGGGAGTTCAACACTCGGTCATTTCTTGCCACTGTCGTCTTCGGAGGTTCCGAACAACACAATTGGTCCCTGGTCCTTCGCTCCTCCTGATGCGATCCTCCCGTGGTCCCGGCCATATCCGCAACCGCCTCCCAGTCGTATTGAACCATTAGGGAAATGGATCGGTCCCTCCTCGACAATCATCCGACTATTGCCAGACATCTGGAAATGATGCTGGATCTGCCATGCTATGGGTTTCGTGTCATGTTGACTCTTGATGGGTTGGTATAGGACTTTGGGCGGCTTGGAGGGCATCGATAGGGGCCAGGGGGATGAATACGGTAATAGTGCATTCGGGCGATGTGGTCGAGCCGTGGTCAAGTTTTATGAGGTGGTATTCCCTGCACCTTGGTAATCTTTTTCTTCTCGGTACCGGCTTTGCGTATAATGTCAAGTTCCTGAGCGCTATAGCTAGTTAATCACTGTGGAGCCATATCGAAGCGCTCACTCACATGGTCCGTCTTGAATTGGCGATAGATTTGACGACGTGTAGCTGCAGCTTCACGTATTCGCACAGTGGTCCTTGTTGGCTTAGCAGTTTCCTTTCCGTCGGTTCGACCGCGCAAAGGTCTTGAATCAGGGGTGTGGCAGAAAGATCTTGAGAATGTCCCATTGCTCGTTTTGGGTCCTTGGGCGCGCCATTCGGTAGTAGAAATTAATCTCTGGGGGCGTGCTGGTATTTATCTTGCAGTGACCATGATAGATGTTTGGGAGCAGTGCGCCTGGATCACTAAGCTGGCAAGAAACGTGGCCCGCAGGTTGTGGATGGACATTGACAGGCCAGGCTAACAGATATCAACTTTTTATTGGTTTATTGTTTCATCTAGTTTAGTCATCACCGACTCCTTCCCCACAGACAGACTGCTGGCTCAGACGCAACAAAAGGGATCTCTTTCAACATTGAAATCTGTTTCTGGTCTTCTATTTACCCAGAACGTACTTCGTTGAACTGTTATATGGAAAGAGCATGATGTGAATCTTGTGATATGGCCCGGAATGATGGAAGAGTACTTTATTGAATCCCTCAGTTGAGGTAATCCGAAGATGTAATGACTGATCCTAGGTAGTTGTTGCCGTATCCTCAAAAGTACCCCCGACCGTAAAACTGCATCATCACGCCATGAACACCTTGTCGAGATTGTTTAGAGCTTCTTGGGCTTGTTCACGGTGTTCACGGTGTTCACACTGATCGCTTTGAATTCGCTTTGTGTTGTATTCTGGAGTATGGGCAGGAGAGTTTAGTGCCCTCCGAAGATTTCAGATCACCAGAGCCATTCTTGTCTGCGTTGCCCTGTGGCATTTTGGAGGTGGATCCTGTGTCTTAATGGTAACTGATGACTCGACGTTAATCAGGCGAGCAGTGATGATATAATACACTTGTATTAATTATATAAAGAGTGTGCTCAAAGTTGAAGGAAAGAAGATAGAGAGCCACGAAAAGTGAAGGACGGTATGGTTCATACGCAACATGTATTATAGCACACTTTAGTAGTTTCAGATGGTACAGCCTGTGTTGAGGTGTCAATGAAGAATTTATTATGCTTCCTTGGTATCAGTCAGCCCACAGATCCAGGCGAGGATGGGATGTGGATGGAAGGAAGCAACAAGCTTGCATTGCGTATGTGAGCATGCTCATGGCTTGGAGTGTTGGAGCTAGCGACTGACATGTGTTCTTGCCCCTTTTTACAGTATCCTGGAAGTCTGATAGTCTTTTTATATAATAAGTTATGGGTGATATGACTCGAGGCCAGTCGTTAGGGAAAGGGGGTTCTTATATGCCAAATCTTGCGGGACGCTTCTTCCAGAATGAAATAGGAGGCGGGGGATGGCGATGTTCTGTCGTTGGTATCAGTATGGGCCATCCATAGACACAGTGTGGGCAAGATGGCCTGCAGGCAAGGCCGTGTTGGTCATTCGCACTAATTATTCAGGGGTAGGATGGAGGATCTTATTTGCGTGAAAGATCGAGCCATGTCGACGCTGCAGGCTTAGGTCCTCAGCGTCTAGGTCTCCCTACACGTCCGCATTGTCCTGTAACGTATATGGATGCCGACATATTACATTGATAAGGTTTGAGGCGCAGTCCTATTGCAGGTGACTGGGTATGATTAACACTGTCATCAACCCAGCATCCAGGATGCCTCTTGGATCAAGGATCAGCGTCAAGACATGCATTGTAATTCAATGTGTGCTGACGCGATGGCTTGCATATCCCACCATTATAATGAGTACTGACCTATAGGAGACGTTCCCTGGAAAGTCCATTCCAGGAGTCTCTCAGCCAGGTGTTGCTACATGACCCTTTGGGTCGTACACCGAGCACCCCGAGACTCACGGTAGGCTCTGTCATGAAGTTCTCCCGCTTGAGACTACTGCGGGCCGTTGACCTGCATGTCAAGACACGTTGGGACTGGTCGCTCGGATACTCTTCGGGGAAGGATGGAGCATACGTTGCAACATAAATCTTGTATCAAGTTCGCAGTCGGTGATACTGGGGAGTGGTCTGATGGCTTGCATAGCTCACTATTCAAAGCTGTGTACTGACCTAGGGAAGCGATCCTTAAGAGAGCGTGTCTTCCGGCCGCGGCACCAAAGATCAACCACTCTCATCTCGAAGTACAGTTGGGAAGTGATCTCGGCAATATACCGCCTTACCTTTCCTGTGCCGGTTGCAGTGTTGGAAATCTCATACAACAAATCCCGAAGGTGTATGGAGGTCCTGAACTCTGCCCCCACCCGGGGCCGCCCCCCAAGTATAGAGAACCTCAAGAACCTAGAAACCTCCAGGAACCTCAGGAACCTCAGGAACCTCAAAAAACTTAAGAGCCTCAAAAACCCAAAGCAACCACCAGGGATCGGAGCGGTGGTTATTCATTGTTTATCGGGTATCGGGGTTGACTGCCCAATGGGTTGGTGTGGGAGATTTTGCTTCGTCTTCTTGATCGTCGCAGTGACATTCGCTTGTCGCTTCTTGACTACCAATACATTCAATTTTACACCTATGTGCATCGGTATTCCGTTGCCTAAATGAGCTTCAAGCCGCACGTTTCTCCGATGCGGAGAAACGACCCCATTTCAATAGGCCCAAAGAGGTTGCAATGACCCACATTAGAGCTGATGACGAGTAAAAGTGCCTTTAGGTCAGCGGTTCTACGAACCAAGCTGCTCAGAACCGATAACCGCAGATTCGTCGGCCGCGCAGGGTGGGAGTAGGGATGATTACTGGGGTCAACCATTTCCAGTGACTTACTCGGCTACCAATTTCATGCCCT